>OX276466.1:7524778-9924778 GCA_946251905.1 Cryptocephalus moraei | reverse complement strand
CAGGTCCAGATTAGGTCCCTAACGCACGTCCATTAGACGTCCAGTTAGGTCCATTTTACGTCCCACACCTCCACGTTCAAATTAGGTGCACAGCGGACGTCCGATGGGCGTCCAGTTTAGGTCCCTACTTGTACGTCTGGTTTAGGTCTACAGTGGACGTCCATTGATCGCCCAGTTTAAGTCCGATTACTTATAATTAATAAATGTGCGGGTTGAGTAGAGTAGGAGTAAAATTTCCTAAGAAAATTAATCTCCGAAAAATTAACAGCTAAAAAAATTACCGTCGAGAAGGTGCTCTAAGAAGAAAAACCTTAAAATAATTAATTAAAGGCTACTGAAAGAAGTCCCCAATAGAAAATTAAACTTTGTCAGACTTGTATGAGTACGTTTTCGTACACTAACATCAAAAAATTATTGTTAATGAAAAACAGACCATCTCCACTCCTCCCTCGAATGAAAATTTAAAAAAAATGTCCAGATGACAAAAATTTTAAATGTTAACAGTTTTGTAAGGTTATTCTCCACGGTTAGAGTTGCCAGCACTGCCGTTTGCCGGGAATAACTAGATAGGTTTGGACAGTTCGTTTTGTTTTATATAACAGTAGTTGTCAAATCACTAGTTTATATTTTATCTTCGCCGTGATTGCAAGTAGGACTACGATATAGTCTATCTACGATATATTTCAACGTTTTCAGCGATTGTGACCTCCGTCACAAGTCCTATAATTAATTGAGTCAATTTAGATCAAAGCCAGACATATTTCGGAATCCTGAAGGGTGGCGTAGATTTACTCAAAACCTTTGAATTACGTTTAAATAAGAAAAGGTAATAATTTGTTTTTTATGGTATTTCATTATTAATTGTTTAATCAATTTAAATATGTTTTTTCACGCTACCGCTATAGACCAGGGTCGATAATTTTGAAAAAGGTAAAAAGTGAAAAAAAACTATAGTAGGATGAAACCCATCGGAAAAGGTAGAGAATACAACAAAAACGAAAGGAAAAATAAATTACGGGCGATCTGAGGTCGGGAAGGGGGCTGGGGTGAGTATTTAAGGGTAAAAAACGGTTTAGCTCGATTTCTGGCAAAACTGCAAGCCCTATGAAAAAAAAGTTAAATGGCAGAGTTGTAGGTAATAGAAAGGTCTACAACTTTTGTATCAACACTTTTTTCACATAACTTCGAAATTGTTGTGAAAAATTCAAATAACCAAGTTTTTGGTTTTTTATTTTTAGCTTTTGCAATTTTTTTTATTTTTTCACGAAATTTGGTGAAAGCTTCCCTTTTTATGTCCCAAATATACAGTAATTTTTTTGATTTTAAATATTCAGTATTTCACCTTATTTTGACTTTATATCGAAAAAGCACTCTAATTTTCAATCGAAAATTCTCACGTCAAAATATCTTCTTTTTTAAAAAAGTCTGTGTGTTTTTTGTTCGTTGAAATCTCTACTTTCTGATGGTAAAAAAAAATTATACATTACTATGGAAAATGTTCTCAGAAAATGCAAATAATGAAAAAAATTCGAATCCAAAAATTTTTTTAATCATTATGTATAACTTTGAGCTATTTATTAAAATTTACACTTTAATTACTCGAAAAACGTGAGATGTCATGTTACATTGATAAACAAAAAAATTACAAATCCATGAAACATCAAGATTGCAAAAAACATGCGAAAATAGTTCTAAATATTAAAAATAGGATTTAAAGGGGATTTCATCTAAAAAATGTCACTGCTGCAAATTTTTTCAGTAATAAAGTTGATTTGTTAAATTGTCATTACATTTTTGTCATAGAAAATCTCATAATATATAAATATACATGTAAATCGTACTATTAAATTTAAATACTTTATACTGATTACGTTATTCATTATATTTTTAAATACAATACTTTAGTTATTTATAAATACCTTATATTGCATTCTAATCACTTCTTCATTACATTTTGTCTCTTTGATGGCATTACTTCATTATTAGATTCGACAAACCTTCCCGATTCTAGTAAATCTTCAAAATCTTTAAGACCATCACCGTCTTCGTCTTCAAGATTATTTCCGGTCTGCATTGGTTCTTCATCTACAATTTCATCTGAGTCATCAACTTCCTCGTAGGTTTCTTCTTCCACATTGGAGCATGTTTCAGAACCATGACAATTTGAGCATAAATTTGTGCATTTTAAACCATGTTTTCGGCAGCCACATTTCCGGCGGTTCAAAAAAAGGAAGGCATAATATTTGTTCCTTGACTGATTTTCCTTGCCCTCTTGCCCTTAATGTTATCGTGAAAAAAAAAGGGATTTCCCGTAATTTTCTTACTCCCTTACCTAACTATTTTTATCCTGGACTCGGAATTTTAATCCTGGGCTCAGTTGTCATTTGGCCTTGGGGTATACCGGGGCTCAATCGTAGGGTGGGATTAGCGTTACCGTTGCAATTTTCCATATATGGAATTTTCTGACCGCGGGGCTCAGTTGCCGTATGCCCGGCTGTTTTGACCGCGGGACGCACCTCGGCTGCAGCTACCTTTTGAAGGGCTAAAATTTTTCGGTCACTCGGGTATATAAGTAATCTTAAAGTAGCAATTAATAGGTATATACGCATATAATTTAAAGAAGATTCTAAGACTTTCTCAAAATGTTGTAGATGGTTAATTGGTTAATGTTAATTGGTTGTTAATTATAGCAGTATATTTCGATTAGCAATTTTTTTGTTTATCAATGTAACATGACATCTCACGTTTTTCGAGTAATTAAAGTGTAAATTTTAATAAATAGCTCAAAGTTATACATAATGATTAAAACAAATTTTTGGATTAGAGTTTTTTTCATTATTTGCATTTTCTGAGAACATTTTCCATAGTAATGTATAATTTTTTTTTACCATCAGAAAATAGATATTTCAACGAACAAAAAACACACAGACTTTTTTAAAAAAGCAGATATTTTGACGTGAGAATTTTCGATTGAAAATTAGAGTGCTTTTTCGATATAAAGTCAAAATAAGGTGAAATACTGAATATTTAAAATCAAAAAAATTACTGTATATTTGGGACATAAAAAGGGAAGCTTTCACCAAATTTCGTGAAAAAATAAAAAAACTTGCAAAAGCTAAAAATAAAAAACCAAAAACTTGGTTATTTGAATTTTTCACAACAATTTCGAGGTTATGTGAAAAAAGTGTTGATACAAAAGTTATAGACCTTTCTATTACCTACAACTCTGCCATTTAACTTTTTTTTCATAGGGCTTGCAGTTTTGCCGAAAATCGAGCTAAACCGTTTTTTACCCTTAAATACTCACCCCCGCCCCCTTCCCGACCTCAGATCGCCCGTAATTTATTTTTCCTTTCATTTTTGTTATATTCTCTACCTTTTCCAATGGGTTTCATCCTACTATAATTTTTTTTGGTCTCAAAAATTATCGACCCTGGTCTACTATCGTAAATCGCTCTTATATGCATAGATACTTTGCATGAAAATGGCAATTAACATTCGTGTATTATTTTTCCTTGACGACGGAATGTAAATACTGTCATTCACATTTCTAGGAAAATCAAAAGAGTAAACCAAGTTGATTTATCCCTAGTTACGCATAGGTCAGACTGACGTCTGACGTATGTCAGTCAACTTATGTCAGAATGACGTAAGTCCATACTAAATCAAACATTTCATTTTTTGAAGAATTGTGAGGAAGTTTTCAACGGCAGCGTGAAAAATCTAATAAGCCACACGGAATGTATCGACTGCTAACATCCTCGGCAAGTGACAAGCCTCGGTCGCCTCGGCTCGTACACACTGGTCTCGAATGGTAAAACGTCTTTAGATTCCTTGTGGCTTAAATAACTATTTTTCTATAGCAGCCACTGTAACGTAAACTATTATAACGATATTTAATCGATGAAGAATCCTTGTTTTTTAATCAGTCTTACCGTTATTAAGAACTTTCGAACACTCCATTTCTTTCTTGAAATTTTAACACTTAATCTTTGTACATAAACAATTGACGAATATTTAAAAATAATTATCGGTTTCTAGTTGAGCCACAGTAATAATTTTTTTTTCTTTAAATTGTGTATTTTACTACAATCTCGAACACGTAAAGGATAGACAATGGATAAACCATAGTTTTAAACGTTACCAAGTTATTCTCGATTTGATCAAAAGTTATAGTAATTTTCTCCCCACCCCAACTTTCTGAACTAGAAGTCTATATTGACTGCATTAAATTAGATATTTACTATGATTGACACATGTATTTATATAGTTTATTTGTTGTTTTATAATAAGACTTACAAGTGCCGTAGTTAATCAATTTGGCAATATTTTTATTTCAGACTGCGTAAAGAAAGGACCATTTGCCGGTTTTACAGAAAGGGAGATTTATGATTTTTGTGTGTATTTTGTATTTGTATATGAATTATATATGCGTAATAAAAATGTTTCAAAATGTATAGTACTTATTAAAATTATTATTGTAAGCGGCGCATGCATAATATACCTTTTACATATACCTCTGATTTAAGTTAAGTTTAATTTTTTATGCAATTAGGATGATGTGCAAAAGCAATTTAATCCAATAATAATAAGTATAATAACCAATCGATGTAACGAAAAAAATAAATTTTGGACTTAAACTGGACCAGTCCTGGACGTCCGATAAACGCCCAATAAACGTCCGGTCGAACCTATTCTGGACGTAAAATGGTCCTATTCTGGACGTTCAATGGACGTCCGGTCTAACCTATACTGGACGTAGAATAGCCCTATTCTGGACGTTCAATGGACGCCCAGATTTGTGAACTCGTACCGTCCATTGGACGTCCGATGGACGCCCAGCGGCCAAATCTGGACGTCCAATGTACGTCCATTGAACGTCCATGTAGGTCCGAGTACTAAGACAAGTCTGACAAGGTTTAATTTTCTATTGGGGACTTACTTCAGTAGCCTTAATTAATACTTTTAAGGTTTTTCTTCTCAGAGCAACTTTTCGACGGTAATTTTTGTAGCTGTTAATTTTTCGGAGATTTATTTTCTTAGGAAATTTTACTCCTACTCTACTCAACCCGCACATTTATTAACATAAGTGATCGGACGTAAACTGGGCGTTCAATGGACGTCCACTATGGACCTAAACCAGATGTACATGTAGGGACCTAAACTGGACTTCCATCGGACGTCCGCTGCGGACCTAATTTGTACGTGGAGGTGTGGGACGTAAAATGGACCTAACTGGACGTCTAATGGACGTCCGTTAAGGACCCAATCTGGACCTTGACGTACGGGACGTAAAATGGACCTAAACTGGACGTCCATTAGACGTCCAGTGTTACGTAGGAAGAAGCGACAGTATCGAAAGTGGCAAAATATATTTTTGTATGGCTTTCGGTGCTCAAAATTTTTCTTAATAGAATAAAATAATCGAACAAAAGAAAATTAATAATAATAATATTAAATAAAATAAAAAAATTCTTAATACGAAGTAAAATATGATAAATTTCTATTTGTTTAATTTAATTAATATTATTTAGAGTATATTATTTTTATATTAGTATATACATTTCACAAATGTAAAATAATATTGAGAAAAGAAAATGTATCACGGTGTCACGTCACCATATGTCACGTCACGTCATTGACGATGGCCACGTGGCGCCTGAAACACCTTCGAAACAAATCGAAAGTCCTGAGAACCACAACTGCGATGTATTTCCAATTTTATGCTCTTACTTTCTTCCGCCATTTCGCTAATATGTATTAACAAACAGCCGAAAAATTCCCGCTCGGCTAAATCCAATACGTGTAAACCGCAAACTGGACATTTCCGAGTTCTTTTTCGCCAGAAAAACGTCGTTATCCAATCGAACGATCGAAAGTCCCGAACTTTTTCCTTGATCAATCAGTTTTTTAAAACGCACTTTACATAACGGCCGGTCCACGTAACTCCACAAAATTCCTCACGTTTCGAAAGGGCAATGCCGCTTCTTGCATCTTCGACATGTGTAAAATTCGTAATTTATATCTAATCCGGACAGCGGTCGGATTAACTGCTCGCTGATCTTTCCCGCAACGCTCCGGCTACCTGTGTTGTGACATTCGCATCGGTTATTGCCCAATGGAACGTTCAATTAAATGAATCGAATAATTTCTAAATTATTCTATTGATTTCACTCGGTTTTGCGAGCTCATTTCGACAATATTCCAACAAAGCGAATTAATTTGCGCTATAATGAGATATTTTTGGAATCATTTGCAATTACCGGAAAGTAAAAGCAATGACATATATAAGTAGGAAATAATTACGCGGTTAGAACGTACATGCACACCTTGGTTTAATATTCATAATTCAAACTGTTCGTTATTTTCGTTGTGAGATAACATTAACTTCAATAACGACAATTATTATCATTTCATATTTGAAATCAGATATGGAAATAGCCATGAGAAGTTTTACTTGAAAACTGGATGTATAGAGAAAGTAGTAAAACTTGCGGTGCACGTCATCAAAATTTATGACGTCAACACGTAGCCATGTTGCCACAGCAAATTTTTTTACTTGACATGACTGTTGGTTTGGCTAGTAAATTTATAACTGAAAAGTATACATTTCCTTCGCCTTTCATGAATTTTTCTCCGAGATTATTGTGAAATTCTTAAATAATTAAAAACATATAGGTATTAGTATACTCCAATAATTAGAAATGAAATAGAATCATAATGTGTTAGGATGAGTTTAGTCAGTGTGATTTTATTAGTAGTATTATACATTTACATTATACATATTACATTATACACTATTATGCTATTATACAATTATTTACAAACAAAATAAATATTAATATATTAATTAAATTAGAAATTGTGAAATTCTTAATTACAAACACATTTATATACACTAATTACAATTCAAATAGGATCATATGTTCTAGGATGAGTAAGGTATATGGAATTTACTCACTTAGTCAGTGTCATTTTATAAGTTTTTCTAATTTGCCATTATGCATTCTTGTTAATTGAATTACATATCTGCAAGTGCTTTGACTTTATGCATTACTTTGTTATAAAAACTCAGTGTGCAGCTAAGACCACAGGGAGGTGTGAGTATCCTTTGCCAGGAAAGGAGTGGAACAGGAAGTGTACACTTTTCATATAAAGAGAAACCCAGTAGACAATGGACTTGGCACAGCACAGAAAATACAAGATTGAAATTGAATTGTTAACCGAAATGACCTACAATGTAATATTAGGTAATACAAATACAGATGAGAAAGAATAGAGGGTAATACAGAACAAATTAACATGTGAGAAAAAAACAACAATAAAGTAAGTAAAGTATCTGCTGCCAGAATATATGTGGCCATCAATTGAAACAAAGAAACCCAAATTAAGCCTACAATTAAAAAGAATAAATAGAGAAACTTCAAATTTAACTGAACTTTTGAGCAATCAGAGGAAACAACTACTTCGAGGGCAAATACCCCTACCGACATTGAATTACACCCCTAACTTCTCTCACCTGAACTCAGTTTAACATCTCAGTGATTTTTTATTAAGAATATATTTTTCGGGATTAAAGGTGCATTTTTCTTTATAATAAATAGAGAAGTATGGAGGTCGGGACTGACATTGTTGTGAAAACCATAAGTATAGAGCCAAAAATATTAATCTATTTACAGTAGCAAATGGAAGAAAACAAATAACATTAATAGATGTCAAATCCAAAATAGAAAAGAAATATTTACACCTATGAAAATGAAATGGAAACACTGCTCTGAAGATAAGCTACAAACTACAAGTATGATATAATAACTGATCTGCAACATTTGGATCAAGAAAGTGTACACTAAATTGGCAGGTGTAATTGGATCGAGGAGCGTAGGGACATTGTAGGGAGGTGCATGTCTAACGGTCTAGAATCTGGAATTCAAGCAGAATATTGTAGTTATGGAAGTCGCGGAAAGAAACACACCCCGGTCAACCCGTCGGAAGTACTGTCTCTTATCAACTCTCTATTGGCAGCCTTACATGTGTCCGTCGAGCCTTCATTTTATGTTCACATAAAAAAAGTTTTACGATATAAATATTCATGCACTACAGTTACAATATAATAATATTCTAATAATACATTATGTGCACATACCTAGAGTAAGATGTATTTACTTTAGTCAGAATCTGATATAGGTAAAAGTGCGATACCAGACATATCAGGCTCGATTTTAGATTCACAGTCACTACAGATGACATGTTAGTGTAGATGTTAAATATTTCCTAAAAATCACTATCACTCTCTGAGTCACTGTTCAAATTGTTAACTTCCATTCTATCAAACATTCGTTCACGATTCCACCAATTCTCAATTACTTGTTCTGTATGCTTGATGGAGTTCATCCAGACCACAGGTGTAATGGTAGACAATGCTTCTTTCCACATGTCCAAACAGTTATCGTTTGCATTTCCATCTCGACCTACGTGTTGGTTATAATAATTTTTCGTCACGCTCCATATCAACTCGATTGGATTGAATATACAATGATAGGGAGGAAGACGTAACACTATATGGCCATATTGTTCAGCCGTCTGATGCGTTAGGTATATCTTTTCTGGTTTATTTCTAGAAAAAAAAAATAAACACATGTTTATATTTCATTTCTACTTACTGATTAACAATTTGAAGTAGTTCACTCTTCAACATTGTATGTTCAAATTGAAAGTTATGTTTTGTAAGCCAATCCTTTATAACAGGCTTTGTCGATCCACTTGTAGGAGCCGTATCTACCAATGTACTGTGGTACGGTGCGTTGTCCATAATAATAACTGTTGGTTCCTCCAAGTTTTTCAAAAGTTGATTCTCAAGCCACAGCAAAAAGTTGTTTTGGTTTATTTCCCCATGATAGTCACGTTTGGATTTAGAGGAAAACACTAATTCAGCCCCAGGAATGAAACCATTCTTGTTACCAGCATGAAGAATGATATGTCTGCAATAATAAATCACTATTAATTAATACTTAAACCTTTCATACAAATTCTGCGATGAGTTACTAACAAACAATATGACTTTAACAAAACCTAATCAAATGGCATTCTAACGTTTACCTTTTCCCATCAACTTTTGTGGTCTTTACACTCTTTCTGTTATCATCTTGCCACGAGTGACCCAATGTTCCATTCTGGAATGTCCAAGTTTCATCCAAATAAATATCTAATAAATAATCTTTATAATATATTATATTTATATATATATTTATAAAATAATAAATAATAATAATAATAATCTAAATATCAAAGTAATATCTGGAAGTTCCATTAGCCCCCTTCGTGGATTATCCTTACTCCATGTGAAACCAATATCTCGTAAAAGGATACGAAGTGATGATTTGCATCCCTCAAAGAGCTTCTTATTCTCAAGTTTCTAAAAAAACTTTCTTACTTCTTTCATACAGTTCGTAAATTTGATTGCGAATAGAACCAATATCAAGGTGATCTTGATTCGTGACTCCCTTCACATGTGGACGGTTTTTCTTCGGCGACTTTAACACCACATCACTCTTCACTTTTTGCGAGATTCTCCTCACAGTACACACACTGATCTTCAGTGCAGCTGAAATACGCTAAAAATATTTCCAATAAAGGCCATAGAAGCTTAATAACCAATAGTATCAATACTTTACCTATCTAACGCAGTTTAACGGGAGTAAGGGGCCCCCAGATTTCGTTCCAGTTCAAAGTAACTGACTAGAGACGAGAACAGCTGCTGACACCGACTATTCAATGGTTTAGGCATTTTATTGCAATTCTTTACACTCGAAAACACCCAAACACGGATTTAATTTACAATTTACCGAAGCGAGCAAATATTTCGAAGTATAACCTCAAAATCATAACAAAACTTTCGTGTCAATACGTAAAATCGTCCGACAACAGCGCCCACGGCTACCAACTTATATTTTATCGGCTAACATCCGACAGTGTGCTATCTCTTTTTAACTGGGATAACAGTGCACTCTGTTTAAAGCAAATTTTTATCTTACACCAACGGCAATTGGCAATAAATGTGACGTCATTGATGACGGCACCGCAAGTTTTACTAATTTCTCTATAATATCAATACCAGTTGGACAGATTATTTATTAATTTGAAAGTTATTTCATATCGTACCTGGAACGATCCACAATGGATAAATATTGTGGGGTATTTTACGTTAAAAACTAACGGCTGAGAGGGAAATAATCGTAATTTCGTAGCAACGATAACGCGCGTTATTGGTCAGGCAACCGAACGAACAAACTATTTTTTCAGAAAATATCCCGTTAGGGGGAACAACAACAAAACGTTATTTGCGATTACAACGTATTTAAAGTACGATGCGATGCGAAATTTTGAGCAGTGTATGCATAAATATGCATATTCATGGCTGTTGTGCAATGTTTCACTTTGCAGGTAACAAGTGAGTTATTTTAAAAGCAATCAAGGCGCAACTTTTGATTTTGTTTGTGTGACGTATTTTGACGGGATGATCAGATCCTAAAAATGAAAATTGTTTAAATCAGTAAAAAATTTCGTTGCTTGTAAATTGTAATTGCAATAATTGAATTTCATAACTAACTTATAATTGTTTAAGGGAAGGTGTGTTCAATAACAAAAGAGTCAATTTAATTTTTGACGTGATAAACTTTTTATAAATCGATGTGCGGGCTACCGGCACTTTCCAGAAAACACTGTAACGTTACGCCAGACCCATGCCTGCGAGCGAGAGTGAGAGCGTTTGCCTTGCGACGCATCTATCGCTCTTCCACTACAGCGTCCGAGTGAAAGCTCGATTTGGCCATCGGCTCGGTTCGTGAGCGCAAGCGGGTAGGCGACAGCATGTTAGACAAAGTTATCTGAATATTCACTGTGCATACCATTGCTTATTGCTATTAAAATAACAATTGCGACAATAAGGTAATTAATTCTTGCATTCTAAGAGTTTGATTAGTTATATAATCTCATATATTAGTTCTTGGATCATTAAAACAAAGTAGCATCGGTCAACGTGTGCAGTAGTAATAGGTTATGTTACGATTTAGACTAAAAAATTATGATGAATGATATAAATGAAGGTGTAAGAAGTCGACTACTTTTATTTAGTATTCAATGCAAACAATTATCCTGTGTAGCATTTCATGTAAGGTTCAAGATTAATATTCAGCTTCACACATGTCATAACAATGTGTCTAAAATGACCAGTTGCACCAGCCAACTGCAGTGCGAAAAAATCTTCTATAATATAAAACATCAATGATAATTTAGTGATAATAATTTAATGCAATTCATAAACGTTTGCAATTTTTTATCAATGTTTTCTTATGACGTTATCACGTAAAATTATCGTCCGTAAACCGATTTTACAGATAACCAATTTTTTTTTATTTAATTTGTTGGATATTATTCATGAAAAAATTCAAATGATGTGAAAACTGGCATTTCCGCAAAGATATTATTTTTTCAGTGATTACCCTAACAGTACTTTTGGTAAACACCGATATTTTTTATTGTGTACAACGACCGTAATTTAATAACAATAAATAATTTTATCAAAAAAATGATTTATTCATATTTATCAATATGCTGATAAAGTTTTCACCATAATCGGCGGAGATATAGACACATGTGGACATTTCCCCAAAATCCATTCAAGTATATAACGGTAACGGAGGGGGAGGGGGGTGTGTAGAAGCCCCCGTTTGTAGACCTCCATCGTCCACGGGGGTCCTCGGGCCACCGTCCGTCGGGTGCTCCATCCTCGGGTCGCAGGAACTCGCTTTTTTTATAAGACGGATTACCAGGTCGATGTGGGAGGCCAAGATCGAACTGGTGGTTCGGTCACTCCTGACTACGCTTATGGCTCCTCTTTCTACCTCTGTGTTTTCTCGGCTCCGTCTCCTCCGGGCCACACCCAAAATCTCCTTCCTTTCCACATCAACGTCAATGTCAATTGTTCTCGTTACGTCGGAGTCACAGCACCCCCTGAGTGAGGAGTGACCGCTCCACCCAATGCAAGTGCATCGAGTCCTCTCATAAGCCCACAATACCTTTACAAAATATTCTCGCCGACACGGCCATTCTGACAAGATACACGTCCTCGTGTATATTATAAAAAAAATAAAAACTGCAACAGGAGTATTTTATTCTCGGCTTATCCTGACAAATAAAAGAATAATCTGACTCACATTTTAATAATAAATTTGTATAACGCCCAAACAGACCAAACGTAAGACATAATACAAATTACCATATCCAACTTGAAAGCATTCACAGTAACTCGGTGTCAACATTTTTTTTTATTGCCATAAAAATAACTCAAGTATACAAAACATAAACAGAGATCATTTCTCAGTTCCGTACAAGCAAAGTACACGCGAATCTGGCTCAGCCACCGAACGGCGACAATAGTAACAATTTTGCCTAGGTCATTATGCACATGACCTCAACTAGAGTGGCTACAACACTAATATTATACTTAGGTCAATATACACATGACCACATCCCTAGTGGATACAATACTAACAATATGCTTAGGTCAATATACACATGACCACATCCCTAGTGGATACAATACCAACAATATCTTTGGTCAATATACACATGACCACATCCCTAGTGGATACAATGCCAACAATATGCTTAGGTCAATATACACATGACCACATCCCTAGTGGATACAATACCAACAATATCTTTGGTCAATATACACATGACCACATCCCTAGTGGATACAATGCCAACAATATGCTTAGGTCAATATACACATGACCACATCCCTAGTGGATACAATAGCAACAATATCTTTGGTCAATATACACATGACCACATCCACCTAATAATTACTATAAATTCTCTGCCACCGGACTAGTTGCCACATCAGTACGGTTCTATAAAAGTACCAGATTAATCATTAACTGTACATATACTTCAATATTAATTTTAACAAATAATAAAAATACTTAAAATTCGAATACGATGTACTTAATCAGATTCAATATCTAGTTCAGGACTTAGCTGTTCTTCTACATCTAACTCCTCTGGGATATAATTTTCGGGCATCAATCGCAACCGATCGTGAGAATACTTGTAAGTCCTTGATCCAGTTAAAGATTTTAAAATATAGCGATCTCCTTCTAGTAACTCTACAATTTTGAAAGGGCCTCTAAACTTCGAATCAAGCTTCGTTTGATTTCTTTTTATTTTTTTCATTCTGAAGAAGAACAAAGTCTCCGACATTAAACTTTATAACTTTTGCCCTCTTACTATCGAACCTCTCTTTATCATATTGAGCTTGTTTACTCATACTCTTAGATGCCTGTTCTCTTACATTTGTGATGTCAACCTCAATTTCAGTGTGCTCATTATTTAATAAGTTCAACGGTCCGGCTACTTTACCTACAAGGAGTTCCAACGGGCTTGCCTTTGTAGTTTTATTCACTGTACAATTTAAAGCCAACTGAATTTCGCCCAGCTTTTCCTGCCAAGGTTGTTCACTTACCTCAACAGAAGTGAGCATATTTTGAAGGGTAGACGCGCTCGACTTGCCCGTTGGCACGGCTTGACCCAGTAGCGATAAGATGTAGTTTTACATTATGCGTATCACAAAAATCTTTAAATTCTCTACTGGCGAAACAACGACCCTGATCAGCTATAACACGATTCGGAGAACCAAATAAAGAAATACTCGCTTTCAACGCCCTTATAACACATGTCGCATCGACGCGTGCAGTATGGTGCAACAACACATACTTAGTTAAAGCATCAATAAGCACGATAACATACTCTTTAAGATCATTTTTCCCACTTAATTTTCCGGTAATATCAATATGTACTGTGTGCCATGGAATAACAATTTTGGGAATAGGATATAATTGTGCTTGGACTTTACCAGAACAAGATTTTGAGATCCTACATGCAATGCAATTTTCCACAAACTTACGGATATACTTCGCCATTTTCTCGAACCAGTAATGTTCGTATACCTTTTCAAGAGTCTTTATTTCCCAACCAAGGTGCATTAATGAGTCATGTACGTTATTAATGACTGACCATCGAAAAGCGCGAGGGACAATAGGTAGATACCGTGTACGTCCACTTCTTTCAATTTTGCGAAAAAGTACACCTGAACGCAATTCGTAAGTTTTTGCGAGGTCTGGAGGAAATTCGTCACTTTTAATTTTCGAAACAAGACTTTGTAATTCTGGGTCGCGTAACTGTTCGGCATGGAGCCAATTATCTGGCAAAGTCATCAAATTGACTCGTTTCTCAACCACTTTTTGATCATTGCTGAGAGGAAGTTTGGGAACTGCGTTTCGGGACAGAAAGTCAACGTGACTCATTCGCTTTCCTTCCCGATACACGATATCAAAGGTAAACGACTGAAGAAACGCCCACCATCTATGCACCCTAGTAGTGAGGTCGCGTTTATTTCGCGAAGCCTTTAGAAAATTGCAGTCGGTGACAACTGTGAATGGTCGACCGTGTAAATAATGTCGAAAATGTCTGATAACATTCACTACTGCCAAGGTCTCGAGTTCATAGGAATGGTATCGCGACTCGAGACCAGTAGTTCGACGACTGATATACTCCACAACGCGCATCTTTCCATCTACCTTTTGAAATAATATTGCCCCAAAACCTTCTGAGCTGGCATCTGTGTGCAATTCTATAGGATGTTTGGGATCGAAAATCATGAGAACCGGTTCGTTAGTAAGTTCCGATATTATCTTCTGTCGAATACATTCATGTTCGGCACGCCAATCAAACCGTTTATTTGTGGTTAGTAAAAATAATGGTCGCATGACTTGAGAAAATTTAGGAACAAAGGACCGAAAGTATGAGGCCAACCCTATGAATTGCCGTAATTGATGAACGGTGTTCGGGGGCGGAAGTTTGATTAAGGCCTCTATTTTTCTAGGGTTTGGTCTTAATTCTCCCACAGAAATTTCATAACCAAGATACTCCACACTGCGTTTCAAAAAAGAACATTTGGTAAATTTGAGAGAAAATCCAGCTCGGGCTAAAGCATCTAAAACAACGCGCAAACGCTCAAGTCCCTCACTGACATCGCGCGAAGGAATCATTATATCATCCATATACAAGATTACAAAGGTGTAAACAAGTTCCCCAAGAGCTTTAGATACTGCGCGTTGAAAGATACTGGGCGCATTCCTTAACCCAAATGGCATCGTCAAATATTCATACTGCCCGTCAGGTGTAACGAAAGCTGTACACTAAATACTATCAGGGTGAACAGGAATTTGCTTAAATCCGCTAGCGCAATCCAAACAAGTAAAGAAATGAGTTCCACATAACCTAGCAATTTGATCTGAGATAAATGGTAAAGGGAATCTGTCAAGGACTGTGTTATTATTGAGCTCACGATAATCAACACATAAACGCTCCGATCCGTCACGCTTTTTAACAAGCACTATAGGGCTCGCAAATGGAGAGCAACTGGGTCGTATAATACCAGCCAACAACATTTCCCTGATTTTCCCCCGTACCAACTCCCTTTCATCCAGGCTGAGTCTATAAGGTCTGCGTTGAACTGTACGATTAGGATCTAATAATCTAATTCGAAGTTCTCCCGTCGTCACACGGGTCAGAGGTAACCCATCAATAACCATTTGTGAAAAATCAGATAACATTGCAACTAGTCTAGACTTATCATTTATGGAAACATCGGTGTCTAAGTTGTTAAGATCTACAGTTTGAACATCAAAATTATGAACAGTTTCAACTTTCATAAAGGAAAAACTATCTTTTGTCATATCCACACTGAAACCAAGTGACAAAATCTCACGACCGATCATTATGACAGATCTTATGCAACCATTAGGAACACCATGAAATAAAATTTCAAGAAAATAACCGTTAATAAGAACTTTGCTTAATATCTGTTGAGTGCTATAAACATTTGAGTTCCCGATTCCAGTTATATGTACAGTTAAATCAAAATGTTAGCCGGAAAATTTACTTGACAGACAGTTCCTCTTTTATAAGAGAATATTCAGCACCAGAGTCATAGCAAAAATCATAAGACTTACCACACTGTTCCAGTTTACCGTTTATACTACGTACACTACAAGCTTCCACCCGCGCTTCATTGTCGGGTCTATGCAGTGAAGAAGACTGTCTTGTAGAACCTCTGATGTTTGAAGACTTCGATGTGGGGCAATACGTTGAAATATGGCCTTTCTGTCCACACTGGAAACATGTGATACCTCTGTTTCTCCGATGATGTTCTCATCGTTCGACATCGCCATGTCGAAGCTCCTCCTTTCAGGGATTTACTGAGGGCTATGACAAGGGCGGCTCCCTGTAACGGTTTTTCGGCTAAACACAGACCTACGATCGAACACCACGCTCGAGGATCAGCATCACTTCGATTGTTCCTTAGTAGCGCCTTTCAACTGTTCCTGCGCGAATCCCACTTCTGATAACGGAGGGGGGGGGTTGTAGAAGCCCCCGTTTGTAGACCTCCATCGTCCACGGGGGTCCTCGGGCCACCGTCCGTCGGGTGCTCCATCCTCGGGTCGCAGGAACTCGCTTTTTTTATAAGACGGATTACCAGGTCGATGTGGGGGGCCAAGATCGAACTGGTGGTTCGGTCACTCCTGACTACGCTTAGGGCTCCTCTTTCTACCTCTGTGTTTTCTCGGCTCCGTCTCCTCCGGGCCACACCCAAAATCTCCTTCCTTTCCACATCAACGTCAATGTCAATTGTTCTCGTTACGTCGGAGTCACAGCACCCCCTGAGTGAGGAGTGACCGCTCCACCCAATGCAAGTGCATCGAGTCCTCTCATAAGCCCACAATACCTTTACAAAATATTCTCGCCGACATATATATCTTTCAGCACTTTGAATATTTATTCTATATAATAAGTGTAACAATGTTTAACAACATTTTTGAAGAAATGGATTTTTCGGGTTTCATATTGTTTTCAGCTGAAATACAGTTATTAGAAACACTACAAAACATTTGCATACAATCATAATATTCCTTTGCATATTCTCTCCTCCTCTGTGTAATAATTTAATAATATTAATTAAACTAACTATAACTTCTCAGAAAGTGTTAGGGCTTTTAAGTAAATAAATGTAGTAAAACAATACATATGTTTATCTACTTTGCGTTACTAATGATCTCATTATTACATCGAAAGTAGTGTAATACTATTGATATTATTACACTACTTTTGGTAACTTTTAATTTTGTTAAATTGGTACGTCAGCCTGTCACGTAGACGTGCGTAGACGTCAAGGTTGAATTATTAGTAATTTCAGTAAACATAACCTTTAAAGTTTTCATGAAAAATGTATTATTTGGTATTATTTTATATTATTCTGGTAAAAAATGTAAGTAGTTATTGAATTTGTCTTAGGGCTACTAGATTTTCAAATTCAAATATGCAATGTCAGTGACGTCAGTGAAACCAACCCACGCAAAATTCTCTAGTGTAACACGAAAACTTCAAAAGCCAAAATTTAATAAATCAACAAAGCAAAGTAGACAAAATAGTATATTACATCCGTTTAATAGACGTATCGTCACACTCGTTCTATTAAAGCACTCCTCGCTTCGATCGTCGTGTTTTAAAACTTTCGTGAGACAATACTCCGTCTTATTAAATTTTTATCTAATTATTTGATTTTTATTTTATTTATATTATTATTTTTTATTACTTTATTATATAAATTTATTTTATTAAAAAAATTTGGTGTGCTAAATATGTTGAATATCTGTATCAGCGTTTTACAAATTTAGGGATGTAGACTTTTACCAAGTCATCATTTTTAAGCTTAGTGAAATAAGTGTTGTATATATATATATATATATATATATATATATATATATATATATATATATATATATAGAACAAAAGTTTGTTAGTCTCGACTGACTAAGTTAATTACACAAGTAGTAAATTTAGCGGGAACAGCAGTCTTATGATGGGCAAGATTAAAGAATTTTCTATTTATTACTTCATTGATAACTTTCGCCAACTTTATTTTCGGCTTTGTCAATCACGCTACAAAGATAAATGGACATATAAAATGTACTATTATAGTTATACTAGAAATATACTCACAGTATGCAAGAAACGTATGAAACTAGCTTACACATTAGTAGAATGGATTCTTATCCTACTAGATGATCTAAGTAACGGCAGATATCAAATTTACTAATGTGACTGCGGTTAAGAATGTCATGTCCGCACGCAATGTATGTTTAAAGGTTAGCTTACTTAGACCTTTGACATAAATCAGTAATATTCGACATGGGACATAAATATGATATGTATATATCATATGATATATACATATCATATGATATGATACATATATATATATATATATATATATGATATATGATATATATATATATATATATATATATATATATCACTTGGACTAACTATCAAGAGTAGCTTCATAGAATGTTAAACATGCAGAGTCGGTTGAAGCGGTTAGATGCAAACGGAAGAAAGAGCGAGGGCTAAGGCGAGAGCCGAACAAGCAAGCAAGGGCGATATTGGGCCCTAAAGGGCGTGCTTAAGGGTGAAATCGGAAATCTAACGTGTGGCTCTTAGTTTTCGGGTTAGAATTAGGTCTTGTTGGGTTGCGGTTAATTATCGTAATAAAGACGTCCTGGGATAAATTCGCAGAGAACGCATTGCTACGAACTACTTTATGCGAGAGAAGGAAAGGCCTAACCCAAAGAGAGACAATATAAGCGCATTTTGAGTACTCACACTGGAAGATGAAACTATCGGTTAGTAACGGCGGAGACACTCGTACGGAAAACTCACTTCGCGAGAGACGGTGGAAACGGCACGCGACACTTCGGAAAAACCTTTCGTGGAACTCGCGAAAGATGGACGGTCGGTAGATTCTTTCGGAACCACTCACGAAAGATGGACGGTTGGCACTGCAGAGACACTCTAGGAAAATACTCTCAAGAGCGACGGCTACACCAGATACCCTAGATGCCTTCTTGGGCTAGTTCTCGATACTCGGGAGCGTGAAAGACTGGTGGATTGGAACCAGCGCCAACAAGCGAAAGAGGAAACAATTGCGGCGGGTTTCGGAAGAGGGTTACTATCTAATCCCTCCATAAACAACCCTTCTGATGGCCGAACTGACATTGGCACCCACTCTATACTTTAAGGAAAAATATAGCAAGGCGTTTTCCATCTTAATACTAGTGATACCATTCACCCTACTTCGAGTATAGTTCGAGTATAGGTTTTCCTTTTTCGGTTCTACCTATTTCTCGGTGTATGTGATTAGGAATTTGTGGGTAATAAATCTATAGGTTATTTCTCAGCCGTTAAAACATCTAGTTTCCCTAAGTTCAAATTTAAGGAATACTTTGAAAGTTCGTGTTCAAAGTTCAAATACTGGAGGTTATCTAGAAGGCAAGGACATGTTTCAACAAACGTGACATACTTGGACATAGGGAGCTGATATATTTGTTAAGAAATAACAGGTGCACTATGTTAACTATGTGGATGTAGTTAATATTATTGGAATACAACAATATTGGGTGTCATAGGCGAATAAGATTATGTTGAGTTGAGTAGTTACTATTTTAACAATACTTTCTTCCATTTCATCTGTTTTCGACAAATGGAGCTTGCGTTAATTTAAATATACGTTACTACCTTCTTCCTCCACCCACTCAACAAGTGTGACTGTAAATTACACATTTATAATCATAAAGTATTATTACTAACTTTTACAGTAGAATCATTAGCATTTATATTATTTACGTGATTTTACCTTTTCCGAAACCTGTTTAACAACGGATGCGTTCAAACTAGACAATAAAAGTATTCATTTTCCAAGATTCAAGATGAAGGTCGTGATGTTAGCTCTCGCTTTGATATTTCCCGTCGAAAGTCTCAGAAAGTGCTGCGACAACGAGGAAATCCTGGAGAGATTCGACGATACCTTCAAGTGTTTCAGGAGTGCCGACGACTTACTTTTCAGGATTTTAACTAACGAGACAGGTCTGTTGAATAGCAACGGCGAAGGGAGATGTGTCGATCACGTCACGGATAACTTTTACTTGTTCGATGTGAGAAACGACAGTGTCTTCCAAGTCGAAGAGTTAGATGTGAGTTTCCAGCACAAATGTTGCCAGACAGACTCGTTCTACGAGTCCATAACGGGAAAATGTCTGACGCAAAATCTCACCATGGACTTATCGTTTCTGGAGAGCAGCTACGTCAAAATTGGACCACCTGACTGTCAAATCCTACAGGAGACCATGGATGGTACTGGACCTTCTTGTGTGGATCGTAACGAGAACGGTACGGTGATTCGAATGGGATGCGGAAATGTAACTGACATTTGTCAGACGGAGAGATGCGTAAAAAAGTGCTGTCCTGATGGCTTTAGTTTCGTCAACAATACCGTTTGTACGAAAACCGGTAAGAGCGGATCGGATTTGTATTCTTGGGAAGGTCGAATCGCAAACGTTTCAGGTGAGAAAGCAAATACTTATTCACCTCGTTATACAACATCATAGATTTACATAAACGCTTCTTGGAATTGAGGGAAATTATTGGTAACGATCTTGCCTTCCTTCTAAAAGACATTTTGTATAAAAACGTATATTAAATGTTTCGGCTGTGTTTTAGAATCATTTTTATACATTTTAAGATCTTCTAAAGATTTCAGAAAGTTAAAAATAAATTGAAGCTGAATTTGAAGCTATTTTTGATGATATGAACCAACTTTGGTTACTAGGCTAGGCTACAAAAAAAAAACGTTGATATTTTGTTCTACAGATATCTGAAAGTTTTAAATGGCAGGGGGGACCTATAGAAGTGACCATATACAGCTAGAATATCCCTGTTTGATTATAGACAGTGGGTTAAGGTGTGAAAATCGATTTTTTTCCTTATAGAATTTTCCTTCAGAGAAAAGCGGTCAACAGGAAAGTTGTAGAGAATATAATGACGGTTAATTGGGTTCTTTATAAATTAAATTCGATAAATAAACAACTGAGTTATTCGCAAAAAACCATCCAATTTTCATTATTTTATAAATGCTAATAACTTTTGCAAAAATAGCGATAAGTGAAATGTAATACACGAATTATGAAGCCTTTAGGGTTCTTTATAAGTGTGAAAAATTTCAGCCCGTTCGGTTTATTAGTTTACGAGATATCTTATTTGTTTATACCAGAGACTCAATGTTTGAACAATTGAGCTTGCCCAAGCTACAATCCTAGAGATATTTAATATGGTGGAATAGTTTCCTTGAATGCCGAACTATGAGTTAAGTTTGAAAAACAACTTATTTTTAATGAAATTGTTGTTAAAAAATTATTAAAAGGGGCCCATTTTTTGCTTATAAACAAATTGAATAACTTTTTTATCTATTGTTACACACGTTTTTAATAAATTGCATTGAAGAGGTGGTAAAAAACCCTTTCATTTTAAAAAAAAAAATAATGTTCTACGGCCAATAGAAGCCGAGATAGCAACATTTAAAAAAAATCATATCTTTATTATTTATAAATATTAAGAGCCGAAATTTTCACCAATTTTAAATAAAGACCAAAATTTTATTATAGGATTTATATATATATATATATATATATATATATATATATAATATATATAGATATATAGATTTATATATATAATTTATTTTGTTCGTTTTCTTATTCTGGGGTAACTCGACGAAATATTAACATGTAACAATGTATTTTCATCGCCGTGGAAAATTGGAAAATCCCGGAAAATTCAATAGATACAATTATAAGAATTTTCTTACAATTTAAATGCTACTATTTTAAAACAAACTCCATGATTTTCATATTTTTATAAGATTAATACATATTTGCAACTTAATTGTTTTACATGTTAAAATATTTACTGGTAAATAAAGAAAATTATGTCTTTTTAACATTTTTTTTCCTCTAAATTCGTCCCAATATTTAACATTATTAGCACTAATATTCCTTTATTTCTAATATTACTAATATTGACGACTTTTTTCTAAAATGCAACCGGAAAATTCCATGAGGAAAAAATCGATTTTCACACCTTAACCCATTGTTTATAAAAAAAAACAGGGACATTCTAGCTGTATATGGTCATACAGTGATCTTTCTATAGGTCCCCCCAACCATTTAAACTTTCAGATATCTGTAGAGCAAAATGCCATGAATACTATGTTTTTTCAGTATGTAGTCTAAGATAATATGCGATCAATATGATAAGTCCGAATATATTAGAAATCCTTTGGAACTACTTCTGCATATCAATCACTTCAATATAATGAACCTGAATACAATAACCTTGAAGAATCTGGAAGCATGTTAAAGGTGTTACAAATAACTTCTAAAGTATAGATTTAGAAAGCGGTTTAAAGCCTAATAAATCCACATAATTTTCAATAAGACGCCTTACGTTGTAATATTTTAAATCTACTTAAACATATGTTGTTGAATATGTAAAATATAATTAAAAGACTTCAACAAATTTATTATGAGTTAATAAATAGATTATACACAATATAAATTACGTTTTAATGGAATAAGATTAACATTGGTATGTAGTAGTACAATTTATATGAATTTAAGGTACTCCCAAAGATTTCAGTAAACTTGTAGAATAATTTAGGTTTAGCCTGAATAAGTCATTTAGATGCTCTTCGAGGCATTTACAAACTTCATCAATCTCTCAGGTTAAGACTGAGAGCACTGTTAAAACCAATTATAATCTTTCTAAAACATTTTTGTATGATAAACTGAAGTTCATGTAGAATTTATAAATATACATTCAAGTATGTAAGTGGAAGCATTTTAAGTAACATATGAATAGATCTATAATATGTTATAGGCCTCAAAACCTTTAAATAACCCCCAATGAGGTGTTTTTACTCAATTTTATTTGTAGCTGATCAGTATATAAACTTTTCTAGATTTCAAGATACTATATAACTCATCCTGTGGAGAGTTAACTTTGCTGGATCTCATCGACCAAAATCTGTTGAACATGGATTCAAAAGAGGCCATAATGATACTAATCAACGGTAACATGCCTCTAAATGACGGTCCCTATTGCATCGAACATTTCATGAACAGAACAACTGAAGATTATATGTTCTACATATGTTTGGGAGCGTTGGAGGATAATTGGAATTATGTCGCCTACGCTTCACTGGCATCAATTGTGTTTTTGCCGTTGACTATAGTTATTTACATTATACTAGGAGAGACGAAGAAAATATTTGGGAAGGTCCTGGTTTGTTACTGTCTGGTTATGTTGTGCTGGTTCTCAATCACAGTGGATTATCATTTATTTAACAGGTTGGATCGTAGTGATGCGCAATGCTATTTTACAGGTAGGAATCAATTTAGACTACTAAGGTATTAATCGGACCAGAAAAGAGACTACAAATAAATATGTAATTTGGACCAAATAAAAAAATACGAAACGTTTATATTTTTACATTTTATATTTTAGTAACTGGTTTAACGTCTTTCTAGCTGCCTTCCTAAGTTTCTCACAAATATCAACCTTTACTTGGTTGAGCGTGTTATGCTGGGACGTATTTCGTACATTTGGGTAGGTACATCATTTCTGCAACAAGATGATGAACAATAATTAACACATGGCTTTTTAGCTCAACGAAAAGTTTAGCCATGAGCCTTTCTAAGGGATCGTCCATAAAAACGATGGCTTATTACGCTTTGTACGCCTTGGGAGTACCGACGGTCTTAGTGTCCTTATTCGTTATATTCTTGATTTACGACAATATTTTACCCACGATTATTCAACCGTATTTGGAGAGCGGTGTTTGCGTGTTTGGAACAAGTAAGGATTGTTAACCCGCTCCGCTCGTTAAATTGTAGTCTCTTTGCAGGGTCTGATAGTAATTCAGCGTTATGTTTCTTCTTCATCCCGGTCATGATCATACAAACGAGCAGTACCATTCTGTTCATCCTTACGATTGTATACTGCATAAAAACCAAGAGAGGAATAAAAAAAAGTGGCGGCGTGACAAGTCAAACTTATAGAAAGAACTACCAGAGAGTCAAGGATAGGTGAAATGCGGTTAATGATGTTATTGTAAAATAAGTGCATGTTAATTACAGGTTGTATCTGGTACTTAAACTGATGGTCGTAATACTCCCTACTATTACTATAATCGTCTATACCACTACGAAGTTAGTTACTGTCCCGTCTTCATTGACAAATGTGTTTGAATACTTTTGGATACTTGTGCAATTTATCAACGCATCGCAAGGTAAAAAATCAGATATTGATGTACCTGTTTTACGAATTTTCGTAGGTTTGTTGATGTTTATAATCTGCGTATGCAACCGGAGGATAATCGGGAAAATTATCGCCCTAGGACCTATCGTCAATCAGAAATTATGTACGTCGAAGTTTTGTTTTGGTTCTAAGGATACCATTGAAACTAGCGATACATGCAGAACTGAGGAAGATTCTGTGACATCCCAGGAGACACTTAATATTTAAAAGTGCAGATTCGCAGTCTGTGAAAAACATGGATAATTTGAAACATTTAGTGAGAAGACTATGGGATTTGATGGGTTCAAAATTGCATTAAAACAGCTTTTATAGATTTTTTTAAGTACATATACGAGTGTTTTACTACAATAAAATTTATAAGATTTAAAACATTCAGACAATCCCTGAAAAGTTTCGCTTATCTCTTAGTTCCCCTTACCTGATATTGTGATCTTGGTTTTTTATCTTTAATGATCATTAAGACCCGAATTTTATGCAAAGAGGAATAGACGGAATATGCGTATACATATGCACTGAAATTACTTAAAAAATGCACTTTTAGTGAAGACTTTTACTTCACTAAGCTTAAAAATGATGACTTGGTAAGTGTTGTATATATAACACTTGGACGAACTATCAAGGGTAGCTCCGTAGCAAGTTATTTAATACCTTACACATGTAAATTTACCAGAAGAGTAAAATGTAAGTTTGTTGCGATTTTTTGTAAGTTAACATGTTTATTGGGTAGATGTATAGGTAGTATCTAATCCCTCCAAAAACAACTATTCTGAGGGCCGTTCTGACATTGGCACCCACTCTATACTTTAAGGAGAAATATAGCAAGGCGTTGTCCACCTTAATAGTAATAGTCCAAGACCCATCTGTAAGAAATTAGCTTTGTATGGACGTAAGAGGTGACCGCAATGTTTTTACATGAATACCTCGGGAATAATGTCTAGAGTAAGGATTGACTTATCCTCCAGAGCGAGTCAGACATGCCAGTCAGACAGGTCACAGTCATTGTTTAAAGTTGGTGTCGTTTGTTTTGCTTATAAACAAATAGATCTCTAGTTCAGTGGAAGACGCTCGTATCTCGGTGTGTCTGTCTAAACGCTCGTAACTCCAGGCGTCCAGCTGTACGCTCTGATCTCAATATACCTGCCTAAACGCTCGGATCTCCATCTGTCTCTCTATATGATCGCAAGTCGGCAACATTTTTGTTTTTTTCCAAATTTGTAGTGGCGGCATTGATAAAATATAAAGAATGAGCGTGTGCGTAGTACATGCAGTATATTAAGCGTTTACAGAGCCTTCGTAATGCGTAGAGCGGAATATGTTGCCAATGGAGTCGAATCGTCACGTTTCTGCCAATTTTTTGCAATTGTGGTTGATACGCTGAAAATGTTCCGATTTTGGTCAACGTCCATAATTGAAATTTCGGCCAATTCTGGTTGATTGTTGCAAATGTTGGAAGGCGTTCGAAAGAATTTCTATAAAATCCCACACATCGCTTAAATTCAGGAGATTCGATGCACTCTCTCATTGAACGGGCTAGTAAATATAAAGAAATATTCACTCAAGGAGGGCGAGTTACAGTGATGAAGGAAGCCGCAATAAGGAAACCGTACAGAGTTCGGGAAATGACCCAAGATTGTATTTTCGATTTTCACAAGCTCGCTAAAGAATTGAAGTTTCACCAAATTTTCTAGCTTACATTGAACAAGATTTGAGAATTGAGAACTAATTCCGAGTTCCACGTCATTGGAAATTATTGTGTCATTAAACTATTATGCGTATTACCCTGAGGCGGCGCGCGATAGCATTTGAAAAACAGGCGTACCACTACGTTTTTTTGACGTTTTGGAGTGACGATCGTACAGAGAGACACATGGAGATCAGAGCGTTTAGGCAGGTATATTGAGATCCGAGCGTACAGCTGGACGCCTCGAGTTATGAGCGTTTAGACAGATACACCGAGATACGAGCGTCTTCCACTAGACAAGCGACTCTGGTTCAGTGGAAGACGCTTGTATCTCGGTGTGTCTGTCTAAACGCTCGTAACTCCAGGCGTCTAGCTGTACGCTCTGATCTCAATATACCTGCTTAAACGCTCGGATCTCCACCTGTCTCTCTATATGATCGCAAGTCGGCAACATTTTTGTTTTTTTCCAAATTTGTAGTGGCGGCATTGATAAAATATAAAGAATGAGCGTGTGCGTAGTACATGCAGTATATTAAGCGTTTACAGAGCCTTCGTAATGCGTAGAGCGGAATCTGTTGCCAATGGAGTCGAACCGTCACGTTTCTGCCAATTTTTTGCAATTGTGGTTGATACGCTGAAAATGTTCCGATTTTGGTCAACGTCCATAATTGAAATTTCGGCCAATTCTGGTTGATTGCTGCAAATGTTGGAAGGCGTTCGAAAGAGTTTCTATAAAATCCCACACATCGCTTAAATTCAGGAGATTCGATGCACTCTCTCATTGAACGGGCTAGTAAATATAAAGAAATATTCACTTAAGGAGGGCGAGTTACAGTGATGAAGGAAGCCGCAATAAGGAAACCGTACAGAGTTCGGGAAATGACCCAAGATTGTATTTTCGATTTTCACAAGCTCGCTAAAGAATTGAAGTTTCACCAAATTTTCTAGCTTACATTGAACAAGATTTGAGAATTGAGAACTAATTCCGAGTTCCACGTCATTGGAAATTATTTTGTCATTAAACTATTATGCGTATTACCCTGAGGCGGCGCGCGGTAGCATTTGAAAAACAAGTGTACCACTACGTTTTTTGACGTTTTGGAGTTACGATCGTACAGAGAGACACAAGGAGATCAGAGCGTTTAGGCAGGTATATTGAGATCCGAGCGTACAGTTGGACGCCTGGAGTTACGAGCGTTTAGACAGATACACCGAGATACGAGCGTCTTCCACTAGACAAGCGACTCTGGTTCAGTGGAAGACGCTTGTATCTCGGTGTGTCTGTCTAAACGCTCGTAACTCCAGGCGTCTAGCTGTACGCTCTGATCTCAATATACCTGCTTAAACGCTCGGATCTCCACCTGTCTCTCTATATGATCGCAAGTCGGCAACATTTTTGTTTTTTTCCAAATTTGTAGTGGCGGCATTGATAAAATATAAAGAATGAGCGTGTGCGTAGTACATGCAGTATATTAAGCGTTTACAGAGCCTTCGTAATGCGTAGAGCGGAATCTGTTGCCAATGGAGTCGAACCGTCACGTTTCTGCCAATTTTTTGCAATTGTGGTTGATACGCTGAAAATGTTCCGATTTTGGTCAACGTCCATAATTGAAATTTCGGCCAATTCTGGTTGATTGCTGCAAATGTTGGAAGGCGTTCGAAAGAGTTTCTATAAAATCCCACACATCGCTTAAATTCAGGAGATTCGATGCACTCTCTCATTGAACGGGCTAGTAAATATAAAGAAATATTCACTTAAGGAGGGCGAGTTACAGTGATGAAGGAAGCCGCAATAAGGAAACCGTACAGAGTTCGGGAAATGACCCAAGATTGTATTTTCGATTTTCACAAGCTCGCTAAAGAATTGAAGTTTCACCAAATTTTCTAGCTTACATTGAACAAGATTTGAGAATTGAGAACTAATTCCGAGTTCCACGTCATTGGAAATTATTTTGTCATTAAACTATTATGCGTATTACCCTGAGGCGGCGCGCGGTAGCATTTGAAAAACAAGTGTACCACTACGTTTTTTGACGTTTTGGAGTTACGATCGTACAGAGAGACACAAGGAGATCAGAGCGTTTAGGCAGGTATATTGAGATCCGAGCGTACAGTTGGACGCCTGGAGTTACGAGCGTTTAGACAGATACACCGAGATACGAGCGTCTTCCACTAGACAAGCGACTCTGGTTCAGTGGAAGACGCTTGTATCTCGGTGTGTCTGTCTAAACGCTCGTAACTCCAGGCGTCTAGCTGTACGCTCTGATCTCAATATACCTGCTTAAACGCTCGGATCTCCACCTGTCTCTCTATATGATCGCAAGTCGGCAACATTTTTGTTTTTTTCCAAATTTGTAGTGGCGGCATTGATAAAATATAAAGAATGAGCGTGTGCGTAGTACATGCAGTATATTAAGCGTTTACAGAGCCTTCGTAATGCGTAGAGCGGAATCTGTTGCCAATGGAGTCGAACCGTCACGTTTCTGCCAATTTTTTGCAATTGTGGTTGATACGCTGAAAATGTTCCGATTTTGGTCAACGTCCATAATTGAAATTTCGGCCAATTCTGGTTGATTGCTGCAAATGTTGGAAGGCGTTCGAAAGAGTTTCTATAAAATCCCACACATCGCTTAAATTCAGGAGATTCGATGCACTCTCTCATTGAACGGGCTAGTAAATATAAAGAAATATTCACTCAAGGAGGGCGAGTTACAGTGATGAAGGAAGCCGCAATAAGGAAACCGTACAGAGTTCGGGAAATGACCCAAGATTGTATTTTCGATTTTCACAAGCTCGCTAAAGAATTGAAGTTTCACCAAATTTTCTAGCTTACATTGAACAAGATTTGAGAATTGAGAACTAATTCCGAGTTCCACGTCATTGGAAATTATTGTGTCATTAAACTATTATGCGTATTACCCTGAGGCGGCGCGCGATAGCATTTGAAAAACAGGCGTACCACTACGTTTTTTTGACGTTTTGGAGTGACGATCGTACAGAGAGACACATGGAGATCAGAGCGTTTAGGCAGGTATATTGAGATCCGAGCGTACAGCTGGACGCCTCGAGTTATGAGCGTTTAGACAGATACACCGAGATACGAGCGTCTTCCACTAGACAAGCGACTCTGGTTCAGTGGAAGACGCTTGTATCTCGGTGTGTCTGTCTAAACGCTCGTAACTCCAGGCGTCTAGCTGTACGCTCTGATCTCAATATACCTGCTTAAACGCTCGGATCTCCACCTGTCTCTCTATATGATCGCAAGTCGGCAACATTTTTGTTTTTTTCCAAATTTGTAGTGGCGGCATTGATAAAATATAAAGAATGAGCGTGTGCGTAGTACATGCAGTATATTAAGCGTTTACAGAGCCTTCGTAATGCGTAGAGCGGAATCTGTTGCCAATGGAGTCGAACCGTCACGTTTCTGCCAATTTTTTGCAATTGTGGTTGATACGCTGAAAATGTTCCGATTTTGGTCAACGTCCATAATTGAAATTTCGGCCAATTCTGGTTGATTGCTGCAAATGTTGGAAGGCGTTCGAAAGAGTTTCTATAAAATCCCACACATCGCTTAAATTCAGGAGATTCGATGCACTCTCTCATTGAACGGGCTAGTAAATATAAAGAAATATTCACTTAAGGAGGGCGAGTTACAGTGATGAAGGAAGCCGCAATAAGGAAACCGTACAGAGTTCGGGAAATGACCCAAGATTGTATTTTCGATTTTCACAAGCTCGCTAAAGAATTGAAGTTTCACCAAATTTTCTAGCTTACATTGAACAAGATTTGAGAATTGAGAACTAATTCCGAGTTCCACGTCATTGGAAATTATTTTGTCATTAAACTATTATGCGTATTACCCTGAGGCGGCGCGCGGTAGCATTTGAAAAACAAGTGTACCACTACGTTTTTTGACGTTTTGGAGTTACGATCGTACAGAGAGACACAAGGAGATCAGAGCGTTTAGGCAGGTATATTGAGATCCGAGCGTACAGTTGGACGCCTGGAGTTACGAGCGTTTAGACAGATACACCGAGATACGAGCGTCTTCCACTAGACAAGCGAGATTATCTCGACGAATTTTTTGTTAAATGAAATTCTGAAAACATAGCCGGAAAGCACTCGGAGAGATGCTTCTTTTTATATACAATAAGTTGCTATTTTGTTCATTAGCTTATGAGATATAACTCCTCAAATTTGATTAGTGTTTAATAAAATGGTTAATAATGGTTAATAAAATTAATATTTTGTCTCATATCTTAAGAAATAATTGTTTCTCACTGTAACCAGTATAATATTTTTGTTGATATTTACATTAAGGAGATTGAAATTGAAATGTCTAGCTTCCAATTTTGACAAATTCATAAATTTGACATTTCTATTAAACACAGTTACAGGGTAGAAATTATTTACCTTGTAGTACTTTAAGGTTCAAAAACTTGATGCATCGGTAATGGAACAGCATTTCTCTTTAAATACCTATCTAGCATTGTCGGTTACACCTATTTTAGACACAATTTTTTCACGCTAAGTACAATTCGTCATTTTATTATTCTCATCCTAATAGACACTATTTTTAAAAAGTACTTTTGGAGTTCCAAATTGATACATATCTTAAAATAAATAGTGCTTATCGCATAACAAAGGTACTCCGTTCGGACATAGTGGAAACAATAAAATTTAAAAAAAATTACATAACTACGGGAAGAAAAAATTAGTCAGCTAGAATTTATTAAGACTTTGGCGTTGTCAGTTAGGTTTAGATACTTGTAATAAGAGTTGAGTATAATTTTTTAATGTTTGATCTAAAGATGATTGATGTTAATAAAGTGTTTATGATGCCACTCTTTGATTTTATAATTTTTGTTAGTAGTAATTCAAAATTTAGGAAACTTGTCTTCATCTGACAACTACTTTCGCATAAAATCTACCTGTATAAATTGCAATAAACATAAGTAGGTCTCGGCTTCAGTTCGGATGGTCCCTTTTACGGAGCAGGTAAAACTGACCATTTCTGGCACCAATTAGGATATGTCCAAGTTACGGGTTTTACTAATTTTTCCAGAGACGGAGAACAGATTATTTATTTTTGTTGATTCGTATTTATATTTATCTCTTTGATTGGGTTTCGTGTGTGTGGGTGCCGTTCGAATTTCGCGACCCGGGACAGAGGCGTATCCAGGTTTAAGCTCTGAAATCTTAATGCGCAACTACGTAGATTCCTTGGTAATTTCACAGTTTGGTAATTTTGGTTAGTTTCAGTCACGAGTAAGAACTAGAGCTTTGGAAGTAGGAATAGTATATAATCAAATATTGATCTAGGTACAGGGTAGAGGGTTTTTCCAAATAGGGTTAAATTTATTTGATTTTAGATCGTTGGGGAAATATCATGTACGCGCTCTTGTAAGAGCAATATGCGAAAATTTTATGTTTGTTTCATTACGGTTATTTAATTTTTTATGAAAGGTTATTTGATTAATTAAATCCCTTTTATTTGGTTGGTTCACTTTTCGTTCACTCCAGTCCTAAATTTTAGTTAGTCAATATAAACTTTGGTCATGGTTCAGATCTGCCACTTCCGTGCGTGAGTTACAGAACCTTACCAAACTCTCACAGTCCGCTTCTCGCCTACCCCTCAATACATTCCGCGTACTCCGGCATGATTTTCCGAAAAAAAAAATTGTCAATGTCAGCTACCTAATACGATGATACGTTCCGCGTTTCATTGCTAACTGCCAAGACAAAGGTCGCACCAGTCAAAACGGTTAGTATCCCTAATTTAGAATTGTGTGGTGCTGCTCTTCTTGTCAAACTACTTTGTTGTTGGGAGGTTGGATTTCATCAGCAATCTACCGGTGTTCGCGTGGTCTGACAGTCAGATTGTCCTTATGTGGCTGCGTCAACACCCATGCCACTGGAAGACATTTGTAGCCAACAGAGTTTCTTATATTCAGACAGAACTTCCCTCAGCTACTTGGGCACATGTTCCTACTCGAGAAAATCCGGCAGACTTAGCTACCCGGGGTTCTGAGTCAGCGGAACTTTCTCAAACTGATCTCTGGTGGTACGGACCATACTGGCTTTCCCAATCCCAGGAATGTTGGCCACAGCCTGTGGTTAGTCAGAAAACCTTTCACGTACGGTCCATACCGATTGAACCTGAAATCTTATCTCGGTTTTCATCGTTAACGCGACTGTTACGCGTTGTAGCTTGGTGTAGACGTCCTCTTCTCAATATTCGAAGGCGTAAAAATAAGTTGGCTACGCTTCCTGTGTTCCTTACTACCTCGGAGTTAGCTGAGGCTCGTCTCATTGTTCTGCGATTAGCTCAGGCGAATGATTTCGCAGAAGAGATTAGGGTATTGAAAGATGGAAAGACTTTGTCAACTCGTAGTCGTCTCAGTAAATTAAATCCCTTTCTGTGTAAAGATGGTATTCTACGCGTTGGAGGTCGCCTGATACACTCGAAAATTTCCTACAATTGTAAATGTCCTCCGATTTTATCTCAACACTCATCTTTAAGTACGTTGTTTGTACGCTACGCGCATCGACTCTGTCTTCACGGAGGACCAACACTCTCCTCGAATGTATTGATGCAGCAAGTTTGGATCCTAGGACGAAATCGACTAGTTAAATCTTTAATTCGAAAATGTGTGACCTGTCAGCGGGTCAAGCCACAATCAGCACAACAGCTGATGGGTGATCTCCCAGCCGATCGTGTGAATGTGTCAAGGCTATTTTCAATTTCTGGGCTAGATTATGCTGGGCCCATACAGGTTAGAATGTCGAAGGGTCGGTGTCCACGGACGTACAAAGGTTATGTAGTAATTTTCGTATGTTTTACGACAAAGGCCATTCATTTGAAGATTGTGAGCGAGTTAACCACAGCGTCATTCATTAGTGCGTATCGTAGGTTTGTGGGTCGACGAGGCATTTGTCAGAAACTCTTCAGTGACAATGCCACAAACTTCCACGGCGCTGACAAGGAACTTAAGGCCATGTTCCAGCGAGCTTCTGAATTTTACAAAGAAGTCGCTTCTCTTCTGGCGAATGATGGTACTGATTGGGTGTTCATTCCCCCTAGTACTCCCCATTACGGTGGACTGTGGGAAGCGGGAGTTAAATCGGTGAAACACCACCTGAAAAGAGTAGTTGGTGAGCACGTCCTTACTTTTGAGGAATTATCCGCAGTCCTGGTGAAAATCGAGGAGTGTCTCAACTCGCGTCCATTAGGAGCAATGAGCTCAGATATCGATGATCTTCATGCCTTAACTCCTTCACATTTCCTTAACGGCACCACTTCTGCTTTGCTTCTGGATGGCGACCTAGCAAACGTGCCGTTGAACCGGTTGAATCGATTCCAATTATTACAACGAATTCGGAATCAATTTTGGAAACGATGGTCCTCGGAATATCTCCTCCACCTGCAGGAGCGTGAGAAATGGAGGGGTACCTCAACGAATTTTTGTGTAGGCAGACTAGTGTTAGTGAAGGATGATCGTTATCCACCTTCTAAGTGGCCCTTGGGACGAATTGTAGAGGTTCATCCAGGCCCAAACAGTTTAGTAAGAGTAGTAACAGTAAAGACCGCCACCACCTCGTTCCGTCGGCATGTCCATCGCCTGTGTCCGTTACATCTCAGCAAGCAGCAGCAGATTGGAGCAGCAGCAGCAGCACTTGGAGATTGAACTCCAAGTAGTGGTGTGTTGTTCGTCTGTTAGACGAAGGCGGGCGGGATGTTCGCGCCAATTGTGACAGTGCGCCGATTGGACGCTTTTAGAATTAAGTTTAAAGTGTACGCCAATAGGACGTTTCTAGATAATAAGATTAAAGTGTAAGAGGTCGCGCTTTCCCTCAAGATATTCCCTGTATTGCGAGTTGCGGGCCTGTAGGGGCATAACTTCGGCGACGTAGGCGTAGAGAAAAACAATTGAGATTTAACAAGAGAAAAACGAGTAACGATGAAAAACATAAGAGATTGACGGCTTCATATGATATTGACTGCCTGATGTTAATTCACTGGTAAAGCTAGAAAAGTCCTGAAGATTTTACGCCGAGTAACGTGGGAAGAGCAGAGCGGCGAGCAGCCAAGAGAAAGGAGAGCGTGGAGGTCTGGCGTCTGGCGACTGTTAGCAGAGCGCAAGGGACGTGACGTGAGTGAAGTTTGTGCGTGTTTCGATATAGGCGTGTGCGTCGTCGGCGGATAGAGTTGGTATCGTTAGGGATAGCCGATGACGTGGGGTGATCTGGGGACGAGCGGAGTACTAAGCGAATGCCCACCTCGGTTGGAGTGGTCGTACAGCGAGAGGCCGTTACGTCGCAGACGTAAGACCGGGCTTGCTCGATGAGATAATGGTCGCTTAGCCACCTCGGTTGGAGTGGTCGTCCCGCAAGGGCCTGTACGTCGCAGACGTAAGGTACCTACGGCCGGGCTTGCCTGTCAAGAAGGCTTGTACGTCGCAGACGTAAGGCCGGGCTTGCACGATGAGATGGCGGCCACTTAGCCACCTTGGTTGGAGCAGAACGTTGCCGGCATGCCCAATGAGACGGCGGCCACTCAGCCACCTTGGTTAGAGCGGATCGTTTCACGGGACCTGTGCGTCCCAGACGTAAGTTGCCCGTGTCTACGCGCTCGTCTACCTCACGTCGCCGAGTATTGAACCTCGAATTTGCGCATTAATTAAGAGCTCTGTTTAGGCCTTGAATGATCATTTAATCTTGTTCAATTTGTAGTCAAGTGATTCGTGACCCTAACGGGGTTATGTAGAGTAAACCACGTTGTGATATTGTAAACTGTCATTATTGCCTGTATATCCATCATTTGTACACTTGATGTAATAAAACTACTTGTTCTGGCTTTTCCCTTTAACCGAAAGGGTTTTTATGCCGGAACAAGGAGGCACTCAAACGCGAACCGAGACTTTCATTTGTTCCAGCTACTCTCATTCATTCTTTTATCTTATTAGAACTCACGTAAGTAATAAGAACCCAAGCAATATTAGTGAGTAGATACGCATTTAAAACCATAAAACAATTTTATCTTGTTGGAAATATTTTGAGTTTGGTATCGAATTGTAGAGGAAAAAACAACGGACTTAATAAAAATATATTCGAGTTAATCAAAAATTGTTTGGAACATAATATTGAATTATAATCAATTTTATATTGCTTCGTACTTGGCAACCTGGGAAGGGTCGACAGGTACGATCCCTAACGCCACGGGTGGTCTCTAATCGGCCTGGTGCATTTCGCGTCCGACCGAATTTAATCGGTGCATTACAATTCCGAACTATGGTCAGTTTTTTCTAATCCCCACTTTATTAATCCTAATTCTGAACCGCAACCCTCGCAACCCTTACCTCGCGTTAATTACCCTTTCTAATTCCGAACCGGCCCTAACCCATAGACACCTGGGTGACCCAGGTGTCTATGGGTATCCGTTATATTACAACTCATAGCCCACTTGCCCAATCATCGCCTTTGCAATGAAATCTTTTAAGAACCTTAACAGAATCCAATTACAGGTACAAAATTTTGCCATAGTAAGTTGTAACCGACAACCAAGAATGTGCCAGTTATACAACTACGACATCGGTGACAAGTGCCTCTTTAAAGTAGTATTAGTAATAATTCATTTGAAAATTATTTCAATTACTTCAGGTGAGTGAAATATTAATTAACTCTTGTTATTATTATTTGAAATTTTGAAAAAAAATTTGAATATTGGGTCGGTTGGTCCCCTGGTTGGATAGTACGCAGGTAATGGTACCGCACGTCGAGTTCGGAATTCGGATATGGGAGTAGTGGTCCGCTACTGGCACCTTATCTATTTCTGACCGCAGTTCGGAATTCGGGTGCTCTAAATTTAATACATCCTCTCTCCACCCACTCAACAAGTGCGTTCAAACTAGACACAAAATGTATTCATTTTTCGCGAAGCTACCTACCATCGCAAGATGAAGGTCGTGATGTTGGCTCTCGCTTTGATATTTCCCGTCGAAAGTCTCAGAAAGTGCTGCGACAGCGAGGAAATCCTGGAGAGATTCGACGATACCTTCAAGTGTTCCAGGGGTGCCGACGACTTACTTTTCAGGATTTTGACTAACGAGACAGGTCTGTTAAATAGCAACGACGAAGGGAGATGTGTCGATCACGTCACGGATAACTTTTACTTGTTCGACGTGAGAAACGACAGTGTCTTCCAAGTCGAAGAGTTAGATGTGAGTTACCAGCACAAATGTTGCCAGACAGACTCGTTCTACGAGTCCTTAACGGGAAAATGTCTGACGCAAAATCGCACCATGGACTTATCGTTTCTGGAGAGCAGCTACGTCAAAATTGGACCGCCTTACTGTAAAATCCTACAGGAGACTATGGATGTTACTGGACATTCTTGTGTGGATCGTAACGAGAACGGTACGGTGATTCGAATGGGATGCGGAAATGTAACTGAGATTTGTCAGACGGAGAGATGCGTGAAGAAGTGCTGTCCTGATGGCTTTAGTTTTGTCAACAATACCGTTTGTACGAAAACCGGTAAGAGAGGATTGGATTTGTATTCTTGGAAAGGTCGAATGGCAAACGCTTCAGGTAAGAAAGCAAATATATCACTTCGCTATACAACATCATACATTTACATAAACGCTTCTTGGAATTGAGGGAAATTATTGGTAAGGATCTTGCCTTTCTTCTAAAAGACATTTTATATAAAAACGTATATTAAATGTTTCAGATATGTTTTAGATTCATTTTTATACATTCTAATGTCTTCTAAAAATTTCAGAAAGTTAAAAATAACTTTAGGCTGAACTTGAAGCTATTTGTGATGATATGGACCAACTTTTCAGGTTAATTCAAGATCATCATTATAATTAATACGTAAAAAAATATTGCTTATAGAACGATGAGGTATTGTAGACCTCAGAAAAATCTGAAGAATATCTAATAAAGATAATAGAAAAGTACCTATCTAATCTTATTAAATTCAGTAGCTCTATAAGATATACTTGAATGCATTCAGAGATATTTAAAATAATTTGAAAACTTAGCAGTCATACAGTTTAATATAGATTTGGCCTAAAGTCACTTGAACTTTATTAAAGATGGCAAACCTTGGCCATACCTCATAATAATAATCTGAGACCATAATTATACTTCATCAAGATTCTTTCAATTTTGATAGAAACATTTTTTAATAAAAAACTATAATAAAAATAATATAAATAACTTCTAAATAACCTGAGGGAGTGTTGCCGACTTAAAAAAAATCCGAAATAATATCTAATGAAGTGCTTTTTCAGTTTTAGGTTCAGATCTTAAAGTGTTAGCAAACCGTTAGAACACATTCTACGCAAGACTTCTAAATATATCTGGAAGATGTTCTTGTCCTCAGAATAACATATAATTTCCATTAAGCGCTTGATCGTTTGAACCATTTAATTTCGATATTCTCTTAAGTATTTAAAACGCTTCTTAGGTTTTGAGCACATTGAAAAATATATGTAAGATTGACCCGAAGTCATTTGGATACTAGGCGACTCAAATTAGATTTTTTTTGTAAAAAGCTGTGTAGACGGGTTTGACAGTTGGAAAAGGTAGTTTGAGTTATTACAAGAAGCCTCTCATCTAGAGATTCGTGAAATTTTTAGTGGAACCATTATCAAATAAACAATCATCATCATTATCATTCAGCCCATATTCGTCCACTGCTGGACATAGGCCTCCCTTGATAATAAATAATTAAACAATTAAAGTGCCAAAATTACTCTTTTATTTATAACTCCAAATGGCTTAGATTTAGACGTTTGCGGTCATTAGTGAACTTTTAGAGAAAACAATTATGTTTAAAATGAGACTTTCGAAATTAAAATTACACTATAAATAAAACAGTTATTACAAAAAAAGGAGGCAAAATGGCTATTTTTAAATATTGTTAATAACTTTATAATTAGTTGTTCGAATTAAGTGAAATGTGTATAGTTTGGTAACTGTAATGTACTTTATAAGTATGCAAAAGTTGGGCTCGATCGGTCGAGTAGTTTTTGCTAAATTCTAATTGTTGTTCCCGTTTCTTAAAAAAATCAACAATTTCTAAGTACTGTCCAGTCGATTTTTCTAAATGGATCTTAACAAACTTGGGCTCATCCTCTTCATAAAGACTTATATTATGGTTCTATGTAAAAAAACAATAATTTTTTTAATGATTATCCATAAAAAAGACAAAAAAATTATAAGTTTTTAAGCTTATAAACATTTACAATAACTTGGTTGGTTTTTGTTCAAACTTTATGGCAATAATTTATTCGAAATGCTAATTCAAAAATACGCATTTAATAAGAAAAAAGCCACCACAACCTTTGGGAGCCAACATAGACCTTTTTTGAAGAAAATTCACCGTCGCTACATTCATTAATATTAAAGGCTAAAAATAACAAGGTTTTTTGAAGAATAGTTGAAGTTTCCCATGGCACTTTCAGCATTTAAAAAAACCGTACATTGTTTAACCGAGAGCATTATAAACAAAAAGTAATTGGGCGTTGATTACTTTTTTGCTCGGAGTCCACGGAGTGGGGGAAATCGACTGTGCGCTTGGCACAGCTCTCCTGAAAAGTGAACGCGCGGCTTCAAATAGAACCGCTCGAATAAAAGTTTTTCTCGGCTTCTAGTTGACCAAAATTGCTCATTCTTTTTTTAAATTGGGATACAATGAAGAAATAATAATAAATAACATACTTTCTGTGCCAAGCGCCCAGACCATTACCCCCACTCCGTGGACTCCGAGCAATAAAATAATCAACGCGCAATTACTCATTGTTTACAATGCTCTCTGTTTAACAACGTACGGTTATTTTCAGCCTTTAATATTAATAAATGTAGCGACGGTGAATTTTTTTAAAAAAGGGTTATGTTGGCTCCCAAAAGTTGTGGGGCTTTTTTTTTATTATAAAATGCGTATTTTTGAACCAGCTTTTCGAATAAATCATTGCCATAAAGTTTCAACAAAAACCAACCCAGTTATTGTAAATGTTTATATTAAAAATCTATACTTTTTGTTACGCCTTTTTTAATGAGTAAACATTAAAAAAATTATTGTTGTTTTTACATAGAACGTTAATATAAGTCTTTATGAAGAGGATGAGCCCAAATTTGTTAAGATCAATTTAGAAAAATCGGCTGGACAGGACTTAGAAGTTGTTGATTTTTCAAGAATCGGGATAACAATTAGAATTTTGCAAAAACTACTCTACCGATCGAACCCAACTTTTGCATACTTATAAAGTACAGTACGACTCACAAATTATAAACATTTCACTTAATTCGAACAACTAATTAAAAAGTTATAACAATATTTAAAAATAGCCATTTTGCCTCCTTTTTTGTAATAACTTTGTTATTTATAGTGCAATTTTAATTTAGAAAGTCTAATTTTAAAGATAATTGTTTTCTCTAAAAGATCACTATTGACCGCAAACGTCTAAATCTAAGCCATTGGGAGTTTTACTCAATTTTATTTGTTGCTGATAAGTTTGAAAGTTATTCAGCGACTTGTTTCGTAGTCACCCCGATCTTGATCATACAAACGAGCAGTACCATTCTGTTGATCCGTACGATTGTATACTGCATAGAAACCAAGAGAGAAATTAAAAAAAGTGGCGGCGTGACAAGCCAAATTTATAGAAAAAACTTCCAGAGAGTCAAGGATAGGTGAAATGCGGTTAATGATGTTATTGTTAAATAAGTTCATGTTAATTACAGGTTGCATCTGGCATTTAAACTGATGGTCTGAATACTCCCTACTATTAGTTTATTCGTCTATACCACTGCGAACTTAGTTACTAACCCGTCCTCATTTCCAAAGGTGTTTGCATACTTTTGGGCAATTGTGCAATTTATCGACGCATCGCAAGGTAAAAAAATCAGATACTGATATACCTGTTTTACGAATTTTCGTAGGTTTGTTGATGTTTATAATCTGCGTATGCAACCGGAGGATAATCGGGAAAATTATTGGCCTAGGACCTATCGTCAATCAGAAATTAAGTACGTCGAAGTTTTGTTTTGGTTCTAAGGATACCATTGAAACTAGCGATATTGACCTGTGACATCCCAGGAGACACTTCATATTTGAAAGTGTAATTCGCAGTCTGTGAAAAACATGGATTATTTGATACAATTAGGGAGAAGACTATTTGATTTGATGGGTTGTAACGTGTATTAAAACAACTTTTACCGATTTTTTTAAGTACATATACGAGTATTTTACTACAATAAGATTTATAAGATTGAAAACATTCAGAAAATCCCTAAAACGTTTCACTTATCTCTTCGTTCTCCTTACCAGATCTTGTGATCTTGGTTATATTATCATTAATGATCATAATAATATTTGTACTAATTTCCACAACTTTATTAATAACGACATCAATTAACTAAAATTTGGGTTGATGAAGTATTGCTCCTTCTAGTAGCTAAATGGGCCATATGTGTATGTGTTCTATTGGGTTATATAGGCAATGAAACAAAATGGGAGTTCTAAATTACATTAAACAGCTAACAATTACAGCTCCTTTCAAAGTAGCAATACTTTAAAAAGATTGTGACAAAATCTGCTTCAAGAATAACCTAAATTATATTTTCAACTGTGTGCTTTTCCTAAAACAATTACAACTCTTTCAAAATGACTGCACTTTGTTCACTAAAATCAGCAAAACATCCACCCAAACTTTTCAATTTCCATTCTCAAGTACATTCACATTATTGAACAGATTTATGAGCATATATTTAGTCAAATATTCGTTACATAGTGCGCTCTTAATAAAGTGCCGATATTCAGCTTTACAAGGAGGTAAGCTTGAGGCATGGAGGTGTTTAATCGTTTTCTTAAAAAACAGTTTATAGATTTTTTAATCGATAAAAAATTTAGGCAGCTATGTACAAAGTAAAGGTTTACGGTATTTCGGAGAATTCGGCAATTATGTACAAAATACCAGTTTTGCGGCATAGCGGAGAATTCGCAACCATGCTTTACACTAGTTACAGAAAGAGCGGACGGTTCGGCAAGGTACTTCAAAGATTTTCCTATTCCCAGACTTACGAAAACTCTCGACAACAGTGTACGCTCAGGTTTTACGGATTTTCAGCGGGAAGCGGCAACATTGCACGTCGTTCTCCAACGGAACGTTCGGACACAAGTGTTCGCCCAAAAACAATATGTTTATTATCCAAGAGCGTAGGCTTTCACGGCCGGAGTCAAATGTGTAAATGCGTTTTTCCGGGCTGTTTGGCCGTGGTCCAGAAAGGTTTAAGTAACCTGACGTTTCGTCTGCTTCTGCGGAAAACATCATCAGAGGCGATGTGGTAGTCTTCTCAGCGTTCGACTGCTTCGAAAATTACCCTTGACTGTATCTTCGACGTGACACTTCGTGACATTTGACATCCCTAGACCTGCTGCGTTTGTTTTTGTGCTCCTCTGATTATCTGTTAAGATGTCCGTTTGTCCGGTCCCTCGTATACCTCTCCCCTCTTTGAACGTTTCCCTGTTTAATGGTTTAATTTTCGCTCTGTTAAGTATGGGAATCCAGGTACTGTTTATCTTTAAAGTTTCTTCTTTCCGGTTAAAATTGTTCTTGTGTTTGAAAATTTCAATTGCCTCTCTCTGTAGTCGTGTGTGGAAATGTTGAGTGTTGGCCAAAATCTGTGTGTCCTCAAACAGGATTTGATGGTCTCCAGGCTCCATTAAAGTGTGTTCTGCTACCGCAGATTTTTCTGTTTGTCCTAGGCAGCAGTTTCTCTTGTGTTCCTTTATCCTTGTGTTGATGGATGGTTTTGTGGTGCCAATGTAGACTTTTCCGCATTTGCATGGTATTCTGTATACCCCTGGTGTTGACAAATGGTTCCTCTTGTCCTTGGGACCCCTTAGACTCTCCTGTATTCCTCGGGTGGGGCGAAATATCGGTTTTACTCCTTTCTTCGTCATCTCTTTCCCTATTCTGTCCGTGATGTTTTTTATGTTGTAAGGTAGGTATACCACTCCACGTTGTTCCATTTCTCTGCCTCCCGTAGTTTTTTCGCTTTTTCGTAGGGCCCTGTTGATCTCTTGTTTTGTATATCCATTTCTCTGTAATACCTTTTTTAGTGTTTGTTCTCCTCCTGAAGATATTCCCCTTGGCAGATGCGTGTGGCTGTGGTAGCTAAGGTTTTAATCATTCCCCTTTTTTGGCTAGGATGGTGGTTGGAGTTCTTGTGCAGGTATCTGTCCGTATGTGTTGGTTTTCTATATACTGTGTGTTCTAATGTTCCATTTTGCTGTTTAATGACGAGAACGTCCAAGAAGGCAATACAATTGTTTTCTTCTTTTTCCATCGTGAACTGGATTTTTGGGTTTATGATGTTCAAATGTCGCAGAAATTTTTTTAGTTCTTCTTCTCCATGTTCCCAAATAACAAATGTATTGTCAACGTACCTGTACCAATGTTTTGGCTTTTTACTTGCAGTTTTTATCGCCTTTTCCTCGAATTTTTCCATGAAGAAATTAGCCACCACCGGGCTTAATGGGCTCCCCATGGCTACTCCATCAATTTGTTCATAAAACTCGTTGTTCCACTGGAAGTATGTAGTGGTGAGACAATGTTCGTAGAGGCCTTAACATCTTAACAGATAATCAGAGGAGCACAAAAACAAACGCAGCAGGTCTAGGAATGTCAAATGTCACGAAGTGTCACGTCGAAGATACAGTCAAGGGTAATTTTCGAAGCAGTCGAACGCTGAGAAGACTACCACATCGCCTCTGATGATGTTTGCCGCAGAAGCAGACGAAACGTCAGGTTACTTAAACCTTTCTGGACCACGGCCAAACAGCCCGGAAAAACGCATTTACACAATATGTTTATCATTTACAATAAATTGCGGAAAATATACGGGTTTAACAAATGAACGGAAATATGAAGTGAGAAGCTAGTTTTGGAAATGAAAGTTTTGATTTAATGTAAATTAATTTATTTTCATAACCGGAGATTGAAAGCTAGCTAATATGAGGCGGACAAGAGTGCAAATTCGGTTAAAGCGATTAGAAATAGGCAGAGAAGCAAAGCGAGAGCGAAACAAGTTTGAGGAGTTATATCTCAGAAGTTAATGAACATAATAGCAACTTGTTATATATAAAAAAAGCGTCTTTCCGAGTGCTTTCCTGCCATGTTTTCAGATTTTCATTTAACAAAAAATTCGACAAGAAAATCTATTTGTTTTTAAGCAAAAAAAAAACAACACCAATTTTAAACAATGACTGTGACCGTTCTAATAAATATTTTTTAATTCTGAAAAAAGCACATGGAAGCTTGTTCCTACTTATATGTGCTCAGCGAGTTTTGTAAAATGCAGTGCGAAAAAATTTTAAACAATTTTGAATATTTTCAATATTTTTCGAATTTTCTGGATTGCAAAATTATTGTCATTAATCTATTAAACCGATCGAAACAAAATATACGGGATTCTTTTATTATGACTTCTTGATTTTCCACCTGTAATATGGAAGTCCTAACTACATTTCAAAGTGCCTAAAATAATAAATTAAGAAAAAGACGCTTTTTGGGCCGATTCTTGTCTATTGCTATTTTGCAAAACCGCAAATAAATTTTTCAGTTTCTAACCTATGCTATATATTATGTAAAAAGCGATTCTGCAACTTTTTTCTGTGTCCATCTTTCTTCTCAATTCAATACATAAAAAGTTAAAAGCAAAACAAGTCGGATAAACATGCGTTTTATTCATTTTTTTTTAATTGTCGCATTTTAAACAATATTCCCGACCTCTTCGCTCTGGAGAATAAGTCAGTCCTTATTCTAGGCACTATTCCCGAGGTATTTATGTAAAAACATTGCGGTCACCTCTAATGTCCATATGAAGCTAATTTAAGCTAATTTCTGACACATGGGTATCGGACTAATATCTCATCAAAATACGGGGGCTAAGAACATAATGACATAAGGACATCGGGGGTACGCGTTAGGAACTTTATTTCCTTTTAATTAACAACCAAATTTAAAAAAAAAATGGAATTGAATATTTAAAGTGAAGTTTGAAGTGGTAAAGTTTACTTTTGAGAATCTTTCGTTTCTTTTGGCTTTTGGCTTCATGCAATCCAACCATTGCTACCGACAGGGCTCTGAGAAGAACCTGTACCAGCTAAATGTAATGTTGCTGAACAATAAAGGCGTGTTAATTACCTTATTTCAGCAAAAGGATGTACAATTATACCTATAAATGCAATGGAATCGTGCCTCTGTGAAGTATGTAAGGTTGTAATTCGCTTATGAGCATTTCTACGTTTATTTTACCTCAACGAAACATTTGTCTAAAATGCTGCTCTGGAATCTCAAAAGGATTCATCACGTCTCACAGATTTTTTCTTATAATTCTTGTCCTGTTCCTAAAATAAACAATTTGTGACGCACTGAAAATATGTGAAAACATTACAGGAATGTATGCCATTTTTGTGCTATTAAACATTGATCCATTTTGAAGATTTTTTTAACCTAACATTTTCGTGAGAACGTATCGATTGTCTGATAACTCAAACACTGTCTACACAATTCATGTTTTTATTTATCTTGCAACGTTTCACATGAATTACCTCTTCTCGTTTTCTTCCATTACGGTTTTTCGAGTGTTTACAGACACACATAAGGCTTCCTGTAACTATTTACGATATATCGTAAGAAGTTACTAGAAACTGTAATTTACGGATAATGTTCAGAATTGCATTTATGCTTACGAGGCTTACACAGCACACAGCTTACGAGAGCAGTGACAAAAAGAGCGAACGACTTAACGAGAGAGAGAGAGAGAGAGAGAGAGAGAGAGAGAGAGAGAGAGAGCGAGCGGCTCGGCATCGTTCGCCCCGGTAACGCATTCCGGTAACGCATTCCATTTAACGGTCAGATTTTTTTCTGCGTGACCACCCTCGCTCCCAAACCCCTGGCGTAAGGAACTAAAGTTCCAAAAATATTGTTTTTTACATAGAATGTTAACATAAGTCTTTACGAAGGGAATGAGCCAAAGTCTGTAAAGATCCGTTTAGAAAAACCTACTGGACAGGACTTAGAAATCGTTGATTTTTTTTAAGTAACGGGATAAACAAATAGAATTTTGCAAAAACTACTACACCGATCGAGCCCATCTTTTGTACACTTATAAAGTACGTCAGAACTCACTCACTATAACCATTTCACGTAATTTGATTGACTAATTAAAAAGTTGTTAATAATAAATTTAACGCCAATGACACAGCCCCACAAAAAAAATAAAGTTCGGATCTCTACTTCAGACATGTGTATTCCTATGTATTTTTCATCGCTGAATCCGAATCGTGGCTCAGAAAAAGGTCTGCACCCCTGGAATTTGCCCCAGAGGACAAAAATGGCCGTCATAAAGTGTGAAACGTGAATTCCGGGATGACGGATGCTCTGGCGAAGTCGATTAATTCCCAAACCAAAGCCGAATTCGTGGTCAAAAAAGTTTAGAACCGACTGGGATTTACCCTCTGAGGTCGGAAAATGGGCCCTCGGGGGTCGGAAAATGGGCCCTCGGAGGCCGGAAAATCGAGATTCGCAAGTCGGAATTGAAGCACTCGTATTATCATGTACTTTCAAACTTTAGTAATGCAGACGACGGTGAAATTGTTCTCTGGACCTAGAAGGTGAATTCCAATGGGTCTCGAATTGTTTCACCGTCGTCTGCGTTGGTAAAGTTTGAAAATACATGAAAATCCGAGTGCTGCGAACCCGACCTGCGAATCTCGATTTTCCGGCCCCCGATTGACCATTGTGGCCAATTCCAGGGGTGTTGGCGTTCTTTGCATCTCTGATTCGGATTCAGCGGTGAAAAATACATAACGATACACATGTCTGATCTACAGATTCGGACTTTATTTTTTTGTGGGGCTGTGTAATCATTAATAGTAACTAAAAGTATTAAATATTTTTAATTAAAAAAATCTTTTCTTTGTTTATGCGTCTTTCCAATCTACTTTTGAAAATTATGAAAAGTACTCTGAAGCCACTGCAATTACGATTTTTGTTTTCTTATTAGTTTTCTCTAAATTAAAGTTGTAAATTTTTACAAAGGTTCATTAAACGTAAAAATTTGGTGTGCTAAATATGTTGAATATCTCTGAACCAGCGTTTTACAAATATAGGGATGTAGACTTTTACCAAGTCATCATTTGTAAGCTTAGTGAAGTAAGTGTTGTATACATAACACTTGGACGAACTATCAGGGTAGCTTCATAGCAAGTTATTTAATACCTTACACATGTAAATTTACCAGAAGAGTAAAATGTATGTTTGTCGCGAACTTTTCTAAGAAAACATGTTTATTGGGTAGATGTATAAGTAATGTCTAATCCCTCCAAAACAACCATTGTGATGGCCGATCTGACATTGGCACCCTTCTATAATTTAAGGAGAAATATATCAAGGCGTTTTCCCTGTTAATACTAGTGATACCATTCACCCTACTTGTTCGAGTATAGGTTTTCCTTTTTCTGATCTACTTATTTCTCGGTGTATATGTGACTAGGAATTTGTGGGTAATAAATCTATGGGTTCTTCTCAGCCGTTAAAACATCTAGTTCCTCTAAGTTAAATTTTAAGGAATACTTTGAAAGTTCGTGTTCAAAGTTGCAATATTAGAGGTAATCTAGAAGGCAGGGACATATTTCAACAAACGTGACATACTTGGACATAGGGATCTGATATATTTGTCAAGAAATAACAGTTGCACTATGTAAACTATGTGGATCTAGTTAATATTGTTGCAGTGTTTCGAATATTTAGCAATACTGCAATATTGGGTGTCATAAGAGATTAAGATTAAGTTGAGTCGATTAGTTACTATTTTAATAATTCTTTCTTCCATTTCGTCTGTTTTCGACAAATGGAGCTTGCGTTAATTCAAATAGACGTTAATACATTCTTCCTCCACCCACTCAACAGGTGTGACCGTAAATTTCATATTTATAATCATAAATTATTATTGCTAATTCTTACAGTAGAATCATTAGCATTCATATTGTTTACGTGATTTTGCCTTTTCCGAAACCTGTTTAACAACGGATGCGTTCAAACTAGAAAATAAAAGTATTCATTTTTCAAGATTCAAGATGAAGGTCTTGATGTTAGCTCTCGCTTTTATATTTTCCGTCGAAAGTCTCAGAAAGTGCTGCTACAACGATGAAATCCTGGAGAGATTCGACGATACCTTCCAGTGTTTCAGGAGTGCCGACGACTTACTTTTCAGGATTTTGACTAACGAGACAGGTCTGTTGAATAGCAACCACGAAGGGAGATGTGTCGATCACGTCACGGACAACTTTTACTTGTTCGACGTGAGAAACGACAGTGTCTTCCAAGTCGAAGAGTTAGATGTGAGTTTCCAGCACAAATGTTGCCAGACAGACTCGTTCTACGAGTCCTTAACGGGAAAATGTCTGACGCAAAATCGCACCATGGACTTATCGTTTCTGGAGAGCAGCTACGTCAAAATTGGACCGCCTGAGTGTCAAATCCTACAGGAGACTATGGATGTTACTGGACCTTCTTGTGTGGATCGTAACGAGAACGGTACGGTGATTCGAATGGGATGCGGTAATGTAACTGAGATTTGTCAGACGGAGAGATGCGTGAGGAAGTGCTGTCCTGATGGTTTTAGTTTCGTCAACAATACCGTTTGTACGAAAACCGGTAAAAGCGGATTGGATTTGTATTCTTGGGAAGGTCGAATGGCAAACGCTTCAGGTGAGAAAACAAATATTTATTCATTTCGCTATACATCATACATTTACATAAACGCTTCTTGGAATTGAGAGAAATTATTGGTAACGATCTTGCCTTCCTTCTAAAAGTGATTTTATGTAAAAACGTATATTAAATGTTTCAGCTGTGTCTTAAATTCATTTATATACATTCTAAGGTCTCCAAAAATTTCAGAAAATTAAAAATAAATTGAGGCTGAACTTGGAGCTGTTTTTGATGATATGAACCAACTTTGGTTAACTTTCAGGTTAATTTATGATCATCATTATAATTAATACGTATGAAAATATTGCTTATAGACCGATAAGGTATTGTAGACCCCAGAAAAATCTTAAGAGTAACTAATAAAGATAATGATAGGAAAGTACCTATCTAATTTAATTAAATTCAGTAGCTCTATAAGATGTATTTGAATGCATTCAGAGGTATTCAAAACAATTTGAAAACTTAGATCAATTAACAAATAGTCCTAATAGTATCAATAGCCTAATTACCCCACATAACGCAACCCAAACATCACTTGATAAATTTTTTAAAAGACTCCCATATCACAGCAATATTGAAAATTCCACTCTAAAAACCCTCAATACCTTAAACTTATATCCAGCTTGGTATTCTTTTTCATCATTTAACAATTTCATTTTCTCCAAAATTAAGGATCCAACTCCTAAAGAATACCAGAGCTGTGTCAAGTAACATGTGTCGATTGCAACCCCCCGAAAGTTTACATTGGAGAAACTCAACAATACATAAAAAAGAGAATACAACATTTATTAAACATCTCTAGTAAGAATCCGGCACATTCGGGTTTAGGGGAACATGCCTTAACGAATAATCACAATTTTGACTTTAAAAATATTATGATATTAGAGCGGGAATCAAGTTGTTTCGAAAGACTATTCAAAGAGGCCGTCCACATCAAAACATCCACTAATAATGTGAATAGACAACAAGATTTTCAGAATTTTACTCAGGCATACTACAAATTATTTGATAACCAGACCACTTGATACATGTGTTACCGTTTAAACTCTCTACCATTTCATCCCCAAATTTACAGTTTTCATATTCTATCCTTTTGTCAGTAAATACATCTACCATTAGATGTCACCTGAAACCGACATAGTTAATTTCAAAACTCAAGATCTAAAAAGCAAATTCATAATAAAAAACGGGTAATACTTATTCTTACACCTTCCGGGTTCCTCATTGACCTAAGTTGTATTTTGTCACTGGTCCAGCACGCCGTCAATTTTGGGGGTTTTCTATTTTTAATAATGGGCCTCCAAAAAATCTCATATTGGCAATATACAGTGGTCCAATCTATGTAATGCATACAACTCTTCTCCACCTAAAATGTAAGTGTTAACGTTGGTTATATCAGAGATACTTACCACTTTCTTTGTAGAGCCATGATTATGTCCGTAATATCGGACGAAACGTCGGCAGTAAATCTGTAGCAACGATTGTTGTTTCATTATTTTGGGGTTTATCCAAGAACGTTCCTGCTGTTTCCCACGCATCTCCCCAAGAACATCAACCCATTCCAAACATATTATGAGTTAATAAGTAGATTATAAATAATATAAATTAAGTTTTAATCGAATAAGTTTAATATTGTGTAATAACCGGTCCTTTGGGAAAAGAAAGGAATCAATAAATCAATAAATCAATAAGATATCAATTTAACTTAACTGAGACTAAGGACCGATATTACTTGGGTGGGATTGACTCTATTATTAGAACAGACTAACTCTGATGGTTCCGGAGGGCACGTAGGCGCAGGGCTTCTCAAATGCCTGCCTTAGTCGATTAGAAATTAAACACGGAATAAAGTCAATACATCTATTGAGAAAAAGAAAATGTCAAACGCAACATAAAATGAACAATCGTGCGAACTCAAAAATCCCCACAACTAAGACAATAAAATAAATTGAAACTTATTCTCCAAAGTAAGATATACGATAAATCTTTAAAATTATCCCCAAAATAAGATATAAGATAGAACAACAGAATTATCCCCCAAAATGAGACAATAAAACAAAAATAAAAAAAAATTATCCCCTCAACACAATAAAATAAAATAAGAAAATTATCCCCAACATAACAACGATCAGGAGCTAATACCCACAGGAAATAAATCAAATCTTATAAGTAAAATAATTTAAAGGTTCACCCCTACATATCGTACTACCCCTGTATATGGAATTTCCGCGCAGTATGATTCAGGGACGTGACTTCTAAAGCGTTTATTATTCGGTAGGTCGAGATTGTAGCGACTTTCTAGGAAACAAAACCAAACCCCCCCCAAAAATTAAGGGCTACTCAACCCTTTCAAATCGGAATGGACTCACCGGGACGTCACGGCGTATTTCTCGGTTGACAGCTCTGGTCTCGGATTGGGAATCTGCTGCTCCATAGCTCGTCTGGCGGAATGCACTAACGCGTTTCACTCGATCAAGAGAATACGTTTGATTCTACACATTCAAGACGGTTCTACTCAACTTAACTCAACTCAATACTAGGGCTATGAACCCTCAACACAACCAGAAAATCACAACTCCTTCGTGGGTAACTCAAGGTCTCCCTAGATTAAGGATTCCTCCTAAGGAAAATTATTCGATTTCTCTGAAAATTACAAAAGAGAACCTACTCTGCCTTTCAAGAAACTCTAGAACTTCCGAATCAAGTATGACTTCCAACAAGTACGAACCTGGCCTAAGAACTTCTGAACTGTCAAGAATTACGACTCTCGCGTCACAAACTATAGAACTCCAATATCACGACTCTCGCATAAAGAACTCTAAACTCCCAAAGTTTACGCCTCTCGCGTACCGAACTCTAGAACTCCAAAATCGCGACTCTCGCGTAAATTCTCAGTCTCTAACAGTCTGGACTCTCGCGTAAAAACTCTAATACTCCCAAAGTTTTCGCCTATCGCGTGACGAACTCTAGAACTCCAAAATCGCGACTCTCGCGTAAATTCTCAGTCTCTAACAGTCTGGACTCTCGCGTAAAGAACTCTAAACTCCCAAAGGTTACGCCTATCGCGTAACGAACTCCAGCACTTCCAAATTAAGACTCTCTAGTGAAACTCTATAGCTCCAGTAATTACGCCTCTCGCGTGCAAACTCTCAGACTCTCAACTTTACGACTCTCTCGTAACGGACTCTAGAAGTTCAAGATTAAAACTCTCGAGAAAACTCTGTAGCTCCAGCAATTACGCCTCTCAGACTCTCAACTTTACGACTCTCTCGTAACGGACTCTAGAAGTTCAAGACTAAAACTCTCAAGAAAACTCTGTAGCTCCCGCGATTACGCCTCTCGCGTGCAAACTCTCAGACTCCCAAAATTACAACTCTCGAACAACAACTCTGAATCTCAAGGAAGATTACGACTATCTCGTAAACTCGATAACTCAAACACTTGCGTCTCTCGCGTACAAACTCTAGCACTCTGAGTTACAACTTTCGAACAACAACTCTGAAACTCAAAGGGAGATTAACTCTCGCGTGAACCCTGTAATTCAAACAATTACGCCTTTTGCGTACAACTCGAACACTCTCAGAATTTCCACTCTTGGACAGTCACTCTGAAACTCCAAGAAAAATTACTCTCTCCGACTTTAGCGAAAGTTCTAGGACTCCAAACTTACTGCTCTCAGCAACAACTCTAAACTCTCCCAAAACAATTATGACAGGACTTACGACTTCCTCGTAGTAACACCAAACGCTACACTTTGCCCCTGGCGGATCAAAAATCTAACTCCCTTAGGTCCCGGACCTTTACAAAAGATGAGCACTCCCGTAATCACAACCGACCGACTCTAAAGAGAACGCGTCGTCTGGACGAGACGCCGGTCCCGTCCCAGATCTCTTTCTTCTACAATTTCTTGTCTTTTTCAAAACTCGGTTTCCCTTTCCACGCGCCCTGAGTTGCTCGCAAAAATTGTCCCTCCAATTTTTAATTGGTTATTTTTCCCTACTTGGCCTATGAATATTCCTGATACGTCACAAGATCCGTCCCTTTGACTGAATAATTATCGAACTCGCGATTTTTCTGCGTTCCTTCGACTCAGTAAGTGTACGCCTCTAACTGACTCAGCAAACGTACGAGAACTCCCGTTCCTCGACCCTGCTAAGTTGCTTACGACCTCGTCACCAAAACGTAAGCAGTTTGGTGGATATTAACATTGTATGTTTCTAATTAAGTATCCGGTGTATGCTACTAACAATCACGTCATGTCCCGTATCAGATTACAAGTCGGTTGCACTCACGATAGCTAAAGCGCTGAATTAATATACCTTGTGATTCCTTTCCTTGCTCCGTAATTTCCATATACAGGGTGTTATTTCTAAATGTTACAAATAAAATAAAACCCAAAAAAAATTAAAATGCCTAGAACAACCCCAGGTTGTTACAATTGGTATGTAGTATTACAATTTATATAAATTTAAGGTACTCCCAAAGATTTCTTCAACAATTATCTTCAGAAATCAACTCGTCCCTTAGTGGAGCATGGGCGCGGGGCTTCGCAACTACCCGCTTTACTCGTGTTCAAAAGAAATTAAACGACTGAATAAAATAGAAAATTATATTAACAAAATTAATAAGTCAAAATAAGACAAGGAATTCATTCATCCCACTAAGTTAATCAAGTTGTAAAAGTTATTAAGTATTAAAACCATCCCAAGTCTAAAATTGTACAGAACGAATTCAAATCTAATTTAATTAGTTAACAGACAAAACCCATATAGAATACTAAACACAAGTGTCAAGGTAAAATCTCCCTTAAACCCCTTAATGCTCCTGTATATTAGAGACACCTGTATATGTGATATGAGCACAGTGACTTTTCCAAAAATATCAATAACCAAATCATCGAGATTGCACAACTGTCGATATATCGAGTCAACCCAAAATTTATAGCTACACAACCCTTGCAACTTAGAAACGACTCACCAAATCTGTTGTCTGCCTTGGCCTCGGCTCGGCACCCTGCAACCTCTTTCGACGTGGCTGGCTCACTCGCGGTTTCACTCAGGCGGCGAAATTTGACTGACTGTACCCCTCAAAAACAGTTAACAACCCTTTTTGGAAATGCTCGACTCCCACAAGTTATGTCTAAAAATGAATTTACTCCCTGGGCAAACTAATTTGTTACTTACGAACTTTGAAACTCCCAAGTTGTAACGCAAAATGAATTTACTCTGTAATTTAACCAAAATTAACTACTCCCAAATCTAAACTTTATCCCAACTGATTACTCAAAAGAAATTACTCTGAACTTCAGCAAAAATACTATTCCCACCTAATAGCAAAAAAAAATACTACACTTCGCCCTCGGCGAACAAAGAAAAACTCTAACTCTTAAGGTACCAGACCTCCCAAAAACCAACTGCGTACCTAAGTCAAAGCGAGACCGTCGGAAAACCCGGTTTTCCACCGACTCCCTGACTCTCAATTTTCTTTGCTACAAGAGCTCTCGGTTACCCCTTCTCCGAGTATCAAAATTCGATCAAAGTTTTTCCCTCCAAATTCTAATTGGTCAAATTTTGCTTATTGAACCTATATCTATCCTTATTTCGTCATAAAGTCCGCCCTCTTAATTACTTAAGTATTTTTATTCGCTTTTGCTTATTGGACAAAAGTACGAAGCAGAGTCCGATCTCCGACCTCAGACGTCGTTCCCAATGTATCGTTTCTAAGTCAGCTGTTTCCGCGTCATTTTACGAAATAGCGTTAGTATGTTCTATTTACCGACTTGTTGTGGAATAAATCACGTTGCGTTTTTAGGCCATTTATATACAGGGTCCTTCCTTCCTAACGTTACAAAATCTAATAAATAAAAGAAAAATCCCTTAAACACCCGCAGGGTGTTACATCCCAATGAGGTTTTTTTACTCAAGTTTATTTGTTGCTGATCAGTTTATGGACTTTTCTAGATTTCAAGATACTGTATAACTCATCTTGTGGAGAGTTAACTTTGCTGGAACTCATCGACCTAAATGACTTGGACATGGAGTCAAAAGATGCCATAATGATAGTAATGAACGTTACCATACATCCAGATGACGTTCCCTATTGCATCGAACATTTCATGAACAGCACAACTAAAGATTATATGTTCTACATATGTTTGGGAGCGTCGGAGTATTATTGGAATTATGTCTCTTACGCTTTACTGGCATCAATTGTGTTTTTGCCGTTGACTATAGTTATTTACATTATACTAGGAGAGACGAAGAAAATATTTGGGAAGGTCCTGGTTTGTTACTGTCTGGTTATGTTGTGCTGGTTCTCAATCACAGTGGATTATCATATGTTTAAGAGGTTGGATCGTAGTGATGCGCAATGCTATTTTACAGGTATGAATCAATTTAGACTACTAAGTTATTAAGCGGACCACAAAAGAGACTACAAAATAAATCTACAATTTGGACCAAATTAAATCATACGAAATTTTTATATTTTTACATTTTATATTTTAGTAACTGATGTAACTTCTTTCTAGCTGTCTTCCTAACTTTCTCACAAATATCAACCTTCACTTGGTTGAGCGTGTTATGCTGGGACGTATTTCGTACATTTGGGTAGATACAGCATTACTGTAACCAGTTGATGAACAATTAACACTTGACTTTTTAGCTCAACGAAAAGTTTAGCCATGAGCCTTTCTAAGGGATCGTCCATAAAAACGATGGCTTATTACGCTTTGTACGCCTTGGGAGTACCGACGGTCTTAGTGTCCTTATTCGTTGTATTCTTGATTTACGACAATATTTTACCCACTATTATTCAACCGTATTTGGAGAGCGGTGTTTGCGTGTTTGGAACAAGTAATGATTGTTAACTCGCTCCGCTCGGTAAATTGAAGTCTTTTTGCAGGGTCTGATAGTTATGCAGCGTTTTGTTTCTTATTCATCCCGATCATGATCATACAAACGAGCAGTACCATTCTGTTCATCCTTACGATTGTATACTGCATAAAAATCAAGAGAGGAATAAAGAAAAGTGGCGGCGTGACAAGTCAAATTTATAGAAAGAACTACCAGAGACTCAAGGATAGGTGAAATGCGGTTAATGATGTTATTGTAAAATAAGTTCATGTTAATTACAGGTTGCATCTGGTACTAAAACTGATGGTGGTAATACTCCCTACTATTACTATAATCGTCTATACCACTGCGAACTTAGTTACTGACGACCCGTCTTCATATCCAAAAGTGTTTCAATACTTTTTGAAAACTGTGCAATTTATCACCGCATCGCAAGGTAAAAAATCAGATATTGATATTCTTGTTTTATGAATTTTCGTTAGGTTTGTTGATGTTTATAATCTGCGTATGCAACCGGAGGATAATCGGAAAAATTATTGCCCTTGGATCTATCGTCATTCAGAAATTAAGTACGTCGAAGTATTGTTTTGGTTCTAAGGATACCATTGAAACGAGCGATACATGCAGAACTAATGAAGATTCTGTGACATCCCAGGAGACACTTAATATATAAAAGTGTAATTCGCAGTCAGTGGAAAACATGTATAATTTGAAACATTTAGTGAGAAGACAATGGGATTTGATGGGTTCAAAAGTGTATTACAATAGCTTTTAAAGATTTTTTTTAAGGACATATACGAGTGTTTTACTACAATAAAATTTATAAGATTAAAAACATTCACACAATCTCTGAAAAGTTTCGCATATCTCTTCTTCCTCTTTACCAGAACTTGTGATCTTGGTTTTATTATCTTTCATAATAATATTTGTATTAATTTACTCAACTTTATTAATAACGATATCAATTAACTAAAATTTGGGTTGATGAAGTATTGCTCCTTCTAGTAGCTAATTGCGCCATAAGTGTGTGTGTTCTATTATGTTATATAGGCAATGAAACAATGGGAGTTCTAAAATGAAGTGTAGGTACTTTTAGCTAACTTTCCATAAACATATTCTTTTATTATGGTCAGAAATTTTAAAATCTGCAGCAAATTCGTGGTATGATTTGCGAATTAAACAGCACCACTTAAACATTACCATTACATTAAACAGTTACAATTAATTAAACACCTAAACAATTAAACAATTACAACTACTTTAAAAGTAGCATTACTTCAAAAAAGATTGTCACAAGATCTGCTTCAAGGGTAACCTAAATTATATTTCCAACTGTGTGCTTTTCCTAAAGCAATTATGTATAAATCTTTCAAAATGTCTGCACTTTGTTCACTAAAATCGTCAAAACATCCTTCCAAACTTTTCAAATTTCATTCTTAAGTTTTAGTCAAATATTCGTTACATAGCGTTTAGTTTTAAACACTATCTAAAACACGCATTGACCTCGCGTCACTTTTCCCATTGTTTTAGAAACTTGGGTTATAACCGAAAGCTCTAGTAGCATGAAAATCTGCTAACGCTTTGCATAATAATTCCCATTATTTTACTAAATTTGACAAACATCGATGTACTTCTTTCCCTGGTACTCCACGTTCAATATATTATTGTAATAATATACAATAGATACAAGATACAATGCTTGTATCAGCTCTTTTATGGGCTGAGCAAGTTAAGTGAGGTTTCATAACATTTTGGACATCCCCACAGGCATCAACTGAAAATTTATGACATTCCTAAAATATATTAGGCATACATGCGTGCAAATTCAGTTAAAGCGGTTAGAAGTAGGTAGAGAAACAAAGCGAGAGCGAAACAAGCAGTAAAGGGCGGTAGTGGACCTTAACAGGCGTACTCATGCGGTGTAAGCGGGAACCTAACATGCGGCTCTTAGTTTTCAGGTTTTAAGCCTCGGGCGTATGAGGGCTGACACGGGGGAATTCAGAAGGCGGAGTCGTAGGTTTTAATTAAGGTGGGAATTTCGTCGCGGTCAGCACGTAGAAGTTGGTCTACCGAAGGAAACCAATCTCATGGCTTGTTGCGGAGAGCTCCCGGTAGGGAGGGCACTTCTTTACAGTCTCCTTAACTATAAATTTACAGATAATGTAATTGAAACTCACATTTTTATAGTATTCTTTTTGTCTTGAACAAATTTACCCCCAAATGTTTATAACTTGATTGAGCAATATGCATCATGTTAATTAGGGTTCAAATGGTTTGGATTGAAAGTGGAGTAGCAGGGAAAAGGTAAATCAATGTTATGGAGAATGCGTTTTTCCGGGCTATTTGGCCGTGGTCCAGAAAGGTTTAAGTAACCTGACGTTTCGTCTGCTTCTGCGGCAAACATCTTCAGAGGCGATGTGGTAGTCTTCTAAGCGTTCGACTGCTTCGAAAATTACCCTCGACTGAATCTTCGACATGACACTTTGTGACACTTGACATTCCTAGACCTGTTTCGTTTGTTTTTGTGCTCCCATGATTATCTGTTAAGATGTCGGTTTGTCCGGTCCCTCGTATACCTGTCCCTTCTTTGAACGTTTCCTTGTTTAATGGTTTAATTTTCGTTCTGTTACGTATGGGAATCCAGGTAATGTTAATCTTTAAAGTTTCTTCTTTCCGGTTAAAATTGTTCTTGTGTTTGAAAATTTCAATTGCCTCTCTCTGTAGTCGTGTGTGGAAATGTTGAGTGTTGGCCAAAATCTGTGTGTCTTCAAACAGGATTTGATGGTCTCCAGGCTCCATTAAAGTGTGTTCTGCTACCGCAGATTTTTCTGTTTGTCCTAGGCAGCAGTTCCTCTTGTGTTCTTTTATCCTTGTATTGGTGGATCGTTTTGTGGTGCCAATGTAGACTTTTCCGCATTTACATGGTATTCTGTATACCCCTGGTGCTGACAAATGTTTCCTCTTGTCCTTGGGGCCCCTTAGACTCTCCTGTATTCCTCGATTGGGGCGAAATATCGGTTTTACTCCTTTCTTCCTCATCTCTTTCCCTATTCTATCTGTGATGTTTTTTATGTAAGGTAAGTATACCACTCCTCGTTGTTCCATTTCTCTGCCTCCCGTAGTTTTTTCGCTTTTTCGTAGGGCCCTGGTGAAAAAAGCGTAATGTAATGATTTTGAGTGTGAAATCGATGAAAATGATACGGAAGGAAGTGATGATTATTGTATAAGGTACGATGATAATTATTGTAATTAACTGCATAATGCATTATTAAGTGATAAATATATTTCTTTTGTTTGTTATTCTATCAATAAATTTGAATATGTCTCCTCATGTATAAATTTACACCTGATTCGACTGAAGCTCGTGTTTTTCGCAGTATTCTTCCTCGTGGAGAAATAAACACCAATTTAAAAGTAACTGTTCGGACCAAGGTGTCCGTCTTTTTGGCGTTTGTGCAAACCGTGCAATTGGCGGACATATTCTCGATGACGAGCGTCATCCTATTATTATACATTTTCACCCTTACCAAATTTTCAAGGAGATATTAGGCTTGTTTCGTTTGTTCGTAGGTTTCAAGTTGACGCAACTTCGTTAATTACCAATGTTGAAATTGCAGTTAAAGTTTGATAAAACGGGGAAGGTAGACGTACAAATGACCACTTAAAAATGGCGATGTGTGATATCGTAAGGATTTCTCATATGGCAGAAAAAAATATTCATGGCAACATTGTCACCGTTTAATAAAATCAATTTAGTATTGCATATTAACATTTTCTCTTATTAGTAAATATTTCATTTGGTTGTTTGTTAGATGACAAAGGTCGCTGAAAAATGTTTTGGAATACAAATAACTTTATTGAAAGGATAAATAAATTTATTATCAATATATATATATATATATATATATATATTATAGAAACCAAGTGTAGTTAATCGTGGCTAACTAGTTGAACACAAGTGTCAGTAATGTTGGGTTTGTGGCTAGAGGTTGGGCAATTAAAGAACACTCTTTAACTTCGATGAGAGCTTTCGAATATAAAAAGCTCACAACACCTTAATGACACAACCTATTACAAGAAACTAATAGCTGATTCCATATTAACAGTACAACCGAAAGCCAACAAATTAGTCATTAAATTGAAAAGATTAGGTGAAATTACACAAGAACTCAGTAAAATACTGTAACGTTTTTACTATTGACTAAAACTAAAACACTACACTATTTGTCCTAATTAATTTATTACTAACTCTTAACACTTATAATTTATTTCACAGAGATGTTTATTTATTTTAACGCGCCCGATCTCTCGCTCGAATGTTTACGCACCCGTTCTTCAACTGGCCTCCTCGGGTCGGGCATTCCCTTTTTATGGCAGGTAGAAGGCTCTAGACGTTTGCCGGAATATTCCCGAACTTCTGGAGATCATTCTAGAATTCGCGGAACTTGTTATCGCATCGAACCTTCTCCGCTCGCTCTTCGACCGCCGGCTTCGACGCGTCCTTCCAGGTATCGCAATTAGGCGAACTTGTGTAGCTCCCGGCGTGTTTATGTCGCGGCCGGCGAGCCGTTTCGTTACACTGCCCCCGCCTTAAAGATGTTTCGTCCCGAAACGTGTCCCTGCCAGGCCCATGTAGGAATCTACAGTTGGTCCCCTGTCTGCAACGCGAGGTTTGGTGGAAATAACATGCCACGGTCTTCTTGTGGGGACTTCTCTCAGGATTCCAACAACACACCAAAATGTCTACCCCGGTGAAGCGAAATAAGACCTCCAGCATATTCCTGACGACCCTCCAGTCCAAGGCGTCCAATCCGCAAGCCAGTTTCGGGATGGCTAACTTAGTTAGATCTTCGCTAAGTAGGGTATCCCTGAGGTCATGTAGTGCGTCCCACAGGTCCAAATAGGTGGGCTTGTGAAAGGACCTCCTCTTGGTAACCAGGTAGAAGAGCGGCCGTTGTGATCCATCTTCCTTAATCCTCAGCGCTCGCCCGACTGCCGGTCCCTGATGATGGAGTTCGTCCAGTTTGCCGAACCTCGACCGAAACTCCGCGGCAATTCCCCGGGACATCCGCAGGTCTTGGGCCACGCAATGAGCCAGCGCATATTCAGGCGGTGTTCCGAACAGATCCCGTTGTTCTTCCCTGGTCACACCGAATCTGGCCTTCCCGGTCCCACCATACGCAGCCATAAACTCTTCAAAGGAGGGCTCATCCTCTTGGGGCCGTAGTTGGCGCACCTGTTGATCTTGGTCGTGGTCTCCCTCAAAAGGCGCTAATCGATTGTAATGCACCACCCTGGGTTTCCCATTCGGGACTTTGCTGATCCGGTAGATGACATCATTTATCTTGGTCCTCACTGTATACGGCCCTTCCCAGGCTTTCTGAAGCTTTGGTGATAACCCTCGTCTTCTTTGCGGGTTGTACAGCCACACCAGGTCTCCTTCTTCATATATGCCGCTGTCCGCCCGGACGTCATAGTGATCCTTCATGCGGTCGCTGGCGACTTGGAGGTTCGTCCGTACCATCTCGTGAATCTGGTCCATCTTTCTGCGCAGCTCGGTGACGTAGTCTTCCCCAGCCAGATCTTCTCCCGGTTTGCAACCGAAGCTCAGATCGCAGGGAAGCCTCATCTCTCGCCCGAACAGTACCCTTGCTGGTGTTTGGCCGGTGGACTCGTTGATGGCAGAACGGTAGGCCATCAGGAAAAAGGGGAGATGTTGATCCCAGTCTCGTTGGTGTTGAGACACTACCTTCGAGAGGTACTTGCCCATGGTGCGGTTCATCCTCTCCACCATTCCGTCAGACTGAGGGTGCAGCGCCGTCGTTCTAGTTTTGCGAATTCCCAATTTTTCGCAAACTCCCTGGAACAGCTCGCTCTCGAAGTTACGCCCCTGGTCGGAATGCAACTCCAACGGTACTCCGAAGCGGCTCACTAGCTCCTTCACCAGGACATCTGCGACAGTTGTGGCTGCTTGGTTGGGAATCGCGTAGGCCTCTACCCATTTCGTGAAGTAGTCCATCGCCACCAGGATGTACTTGTTGACGCAATCGGTTTCAGGAAATGGTCCAGTAATGTCTAGGGCGATCCTCTCGAAAGGACTTCCCACATTGTATTGTCTCATCGGGGCTTTCGGCTTGCGGTGCAGTCCATTGCTGGCTGAGCAAACTGTACACTTCCTGCACCATTCACGAACAGCCTCCGAGCAGCCCACCCAATAGAAACGCTCGCGCACTTTCTGCAGGGTCTTCTTTACTCCCAGGTGGCCTCCTGAGGTTCCGTCATGGAGGTAACGTAGCACCTCCGCCACCTTAATCTTGGGCACGATGAGTTGGAATCGTCTTTCTGCGCCATTATCGGATTCCAGCACCCTCTTGAGCAGTCCATCCTGTATCACCAGGGAGTCCCACTGCGCCCAGTACGATTTCTGGGTCCTAGAGGATGGGGCCACTTCCTGCCATTCCGGCCGACGTCCCTCTTCTTTCCACCTCAGGATCCGTTGGAGTTCAGGGTCGCCTTCCTGCGCTCGCCGCAGCCCGTCTGGTGACCAGTCCTCGTCGGTGACCGTCGTGCGGCAAGTAGAAGCCTCTTTTACCTCTGCACGACTGCAGTGGGAACATCCCTCCGGACACGGTCTTCTTGAAAGAGCGTCAGCATTACGGTGGCTGGTTCCTGCTCTATGTTCGATGTCGAAGTCATATTCCTGAAGACGCTCAATCCACCGAGCTACCTGGCCTTCCGGGTTCTTGAATCGCAGGAGCCATCTGATCGCTGCGTGGTCCGTTCTCAACAGGAACTTCCTCCCGTACAGGTACTTGTAGAAATGTTCTACTGACTTTACAGCGGCTAACAGCTCCCTTCTGGTGACACAGTAGTTCCTTTCGGGCTTGGACAGGACTTTACTGAAGTAGCCAACGACCCGCTCTTGCCCATCTTGCAGTTGTGACAAAACCCCTCTGATCCCGTCGTTGCTTGCATCTGTATCCAAGATGAAGCGTCCCTCTTGGGTCAGGAATCCGAGAACAGGGGCTGTCGTCAGGCATCTTTTCAGGTCGTCGAAGGCGGTTTGGCATTCTTCATCCCAAAGGAAGGCTCGCTTCTCCTCGGTTAGACGTGTCAGCGGCTTTGCGATGTCAGAGAATATTCTGACGTAACGACGGTAGTAAGTGCAAAGCCCCAGGAAACTCCGCAATTGATGTTTGTCCTTCGGTGTTGGCCATTCTTGGACTGCTCGTACTTTTTCAGGGTCCACCTCGACGCCGTTACTGCTAACCACGTGACCCAGATAGTGTACTCTCGTTCTTAACAGATGGCATTTCTTTGGGTTGAGCGTGAGGTTAGCCATTTGGAGTCTCTTGAAGACTTCCTCCAGGTTTGACAGGTGTTCGTCAAACGTCCTCCCTACGACGATTATGTCATCCAGGTACACGAGGCACGTTTTCCAAGAGAGCCCTCTGAGTATGTTCTCCATGAGCCTCTCGAACGTAGCAGGCGCATTACACAACCCGAATGGCATTACGGTGAATTGCCACAGTCCAGATCCTACTGTGAAAGCCGTCTTCTCCTTGTCTGCAGGGTCCATTTCCACCTGCCAGTAGCCACTCTTCAGGTCCAGGGTGGAAAACAGCTTCGATCCAGCCAGAGTATCCAGGGTGTCGTCTATCCGGGGAAGAGGGTAGCTGTCTTTTTTCGTCACGTTGTTCAGTAGACGATAATCTACACAGAACCTGGTGTCTCCATCCTTCTTCTTTACCAGGACTACAGGAGATGCCCAAGGACTGCTAGATGGCTCGATGACTCCCTCTTTCTCCATGTCGTGGATGATCTTCTCCGCTACCTCCCGCTTCGCCTGCGGCAACCTCCTTGCTGATTGACGGATTGGTCTCGCGTCCCCCGTATTGATCTTGTGTCTAACAATATTCGTTCTCCCAGAAGGCCCCTTGTCAGATACAAAAATCGATCGATATCGACGGAGTAGCTCAATAAGCCTCTTCTTCTCGGATCCAGCGAGAGAATCGCAGGCGCCCACTAGAGCTTCCTCCACTTTCGCGACTCTGCAGCCAGCGCTCGCCGTCACCTGGTGGATCAGTGACGTCACTGGTGAGCAGGTTCCCACTTTGGTCCCCTTGCGGATGGTAACTGGGTAGTCATTGATGTTAATGAGCCGGACTGGAATTTCATCACCCAGCGTTACCAAGGTCTTCCCTACTAGAACGCCTCGGCCCACCTCCACGTCGTGGTTCCAAGGTTCCACTATGGCAGGATTCCCTTTTCCGGTGACGCCTTGAAGTCGGGTCACCACTATCGATTCGCTCCTACCCGGCAGGATCGTGTCTTCTGTCAGCTTTATCTGATGGACCGTCTCACCCTTGGTGTGCAGGAATATTTCCTCTGGGCCGACCTGCATTACTTGTCGTTTCAAATTGAGTGCGAAGCCGTGGGTCTTCATGATGTCCATTCCCAAGATGGCGTCCTCTTCGATGTCAGCTATCAGGACTCGGTGTGGCGAGAATCGCGCAGTGCCGATCTTGATCTCGACGTCGACTTCTCCGTGGACGGCGGCAGCTTCGCCCGTAGCCGTTCGCAACCTCCACCTGGACTCCATCACTCTCTTCCCTCGCGTGTTCAGCAGGCCTGGCTTCAGGATCGTCTTGGATGCCCCGGTGTCGATCAGTAGGGTGTGCTTCCTGCCGTTAATTTCGCCATCCACGTACAGGCTGCCACCTTCACCTCTCAGGGTAGCTATCTTGATGACGGGATCTTGGGACGGGCAACGGGCCGGAGCTGCTTCCTGGGAGTCGACCCGTTTGGATTTGTCGACCCTGAGGCGCTTGCGGTCCCTTCGGAGACGGCCAACCTCTCCACATGGACAGCACTTCGCTGATTCCTTTTTCTTCCCCTTCAGCAGTCCCTTGAGGGCGTTGGCAACCTGCTCCAGGGCGTCCTCCTTCCGTTCGGCCTCCACGCATGCGTCGTCCCCGACCACAGCCCGAACGCGCCCACAGCTCCTTGACGCCTCCGTCGCAGCCTCGTATTCCAGGGCCATCGAGAGTGCTTCCAATGTGCTCTTGGGACGCGACAGCCGTACCGCCCGCTGCATCTCCACATCCCTCAAGCCGTCGATGAAGGCCGAGACCGCGAGACTCTCCGTCATGGACTCCGCCGCTTCCGGGTAGGCGAATCTGACTAACTTCGCGATGTCGGCTTCGAACTCCTGGAGGCTCTCTCCCTGCTTCTGTCGTCGGTTCTTCATTCGGGATTGGTAGACCTGGCCCAGGTGTGCGTGCCCGTACCGCCTCTCCAGCCTCTGGACGAGTAGCCCGAAGTTGTCCAGCTCCCCCTCTGGAACAGTCTGCAGCACGTTGAGAGCGCTTCCCCGGAGAGCGACCGTCAGAGCCACTGCCTTGTCCCTCGGCGCCCAGTTGTTGGCTTTCGCCGCTGCCTCGAACTGCCGGAGGTAGTTCTCCCAGGGAATTTCCCCGTCGAAACTAGGCGGCTTCACTCGATGGCTCGCAGTAGGGACTGCCTCGATCCTGGTTGCCTCTTCGATCCTGGTTACCTCCTCCGAGTCGTTAAACGGGTTACCTGAACTGGACATGTTTTGCCGACTTGGCTGGAAATGCATGGATTCTAATCGGGTCCCCAATTCTCGCAGTTGGTTCTCCAGTTCCAGTCGTTGGATTTTCTCGGCTTGAAGCGCGCTGTCAAGGTTTCCAATTCGACTATCCAGCTCACCATGGAGTTCGTCCAACTCGCCGTGGAGTTTTCCCATTTCGCTATGGAGTTCTTTTATGTTGTGGTCCAACTCGCCGTGCAGTTTTCCCATTTCACCGTGGAGTTCTCTTATGTTGGTATCCAGCTCACCGTGAAGTTTTTCCATTTTCTGGGTTTGGTTATCCAACTCGCCGTGGAGTTTTTCCATTTTGTTGTCGAGTTTTCCCATTTCGCCGTGGAGTTCTTTTTTTATGTTGTCAAGGAGACGCTCACCTTCTTCCTCGAAGCAGAAAGTTTCAGGGTCCTCTCCATTGTCGTTTAAATATTCCTCCAGGCGTTTCTGTAGCACTGCTTTCGACCCTGTCGTTTCGAGTTCTCTATCTTCTAACTCACGTTTGAGGTCCGTCACTTTTAAATCGCGTAATTTCTTCATTGTTCTTAATTTATTTCACTAATTAATCCCACTTCTGACACCACTGTAACGTTTTTACTATTGACTAAAACTAAAACACTACACTATTTGTCCTAATTAATTTATTACTAACTCTTAACACTTATAATTTATTTCACAGAGATGTTTATTTATTTTAACGCGCCCGATCTCTCGCTCGAATGTTTACGCACCCGTTCTTCAACTGGCCTCCTCGGGTCGGGCATTCCCTTTTTATGGCAGGTAGAAGGCTCTAGACGTTTGCCGGAATATTCCCGAACTTCTGGAGATCATTCCAGAATTCGCGGAACTTGTTATCGCATCGAACCTTCTCCGCTCGCTCTTCGACCGCCGGCTTCGACGCGTCCTTCCAGGTATCGCAATTAGGCAAACTTGTGTAGCTCCCGGCGTGTTTATGTCGCGGCCGGCGAGCCGTTTCGTTACAATACTTAACGGTTACAGTGGTGTGTTACCTAAATTCTATACATTACCGAAAGTACACAGACCGGTTCTGTCACTACGTCCTATTATCTCATCCATAGAAGCTCCTAACTTAAAACTAACGCAGTACATTACCAACATCGTTACAACAGCCTATGATAAAAACAACAGGTTCTTTGTCACCGATTCTTTTGAATTTGCCAATTACATCAATGAATTTCAATTGCCACTGAATCACAAGATTGTTAGTTTGGATGTAGTGTTTCTGTTTACCAATATCCCTCTGGGGTTGGTCACTGCTAGTATTACTAAACATTGGGAGAACATTGAGACACATTGTACTCTATCACAAGCCAACTTCATAGCATTGGTTACTTTCATTTTTAACACTACCTACTTTTCGTACAACGGTCAGGTGTACCAACAGATCTTTGGAACACCCATGGACTCCAAGATCTTACCTATCTTTAAGAAGTATGTCATGGATAACCTATTAGACCATTGTGTACCGCTTCTCACTTTTGAACTTCCTTTTATCAAGAAGTACGTTGATGACCTGGTTTGTGCAATTCCCGAGGGGACGGAGGATCAGATCCTGGAGGTATTTAACAACTACGACATGCATATACAGTTCACTATTGAGGAGGAAACTAATAATAGTGTACCCTTCCACGACACTAAACTAATCCGAACGGAACGGAACGTTATCATTTTGGACTGGTACCTACCAAAAACCGTCTAGCTCAGGACGATATCTTAACTTCAGATCCGCTCAACCATACTGGATGAAAATGAACCTGGTGTTGGAACTGAAGAACCGTACATTAGGATCTGGCACCTATCCGTGAGAAACACAAACCTACGTAAACTTCAAAACCTACTAATCAACACACCAAAAATCATTAGAGTTTTGAAACATGAAACCGATGTCGTTGTTGCCCCGAAGTTCCCCAAAAAGACTCTAATCTATTTACAAAACTAAAGGACAAAAATGAAACACTTAACAGAACGAATGTAGTTTATAAAATAGGATGTAGTAATTGTAATCACTCTATACTTTAAGGAGAAATATAGCAAGGCGTTTTCCATCTTAATACTAGTGATACTATTCACCCTACTTGTTCGAGTATAGGTTTTCCTTTTTCAGTTCTAGCTATTTTTCGGTGTATGTGACTAGCAATTTGTGGGTAATAAATCTATGGGTTACTTCTCAGCCGTTTAAACATCTAGTTCCTCTAAGTTCAAATTTAAGGAATACTTTGACAGTTCCTGTTCAAATTCAAATATTAGAGGTTATCTAAAAGGCAAGGACATGTTTCAATAGACATGACATACTTGGAGATAGGGAGCTGATATACTTGTTAAGAAATAACAGTTGCACTGTGTTAACTATGTGGATGTAGTTAATATTGTTACAATATTCAAAATATTTAGCAATACAGCAATATTAGGTGTCATAGGCGATTAAGATTAAGTTAAGTCGAGTAGTTACTATTTTAAAAATGCTTTTTTACATCTTATCTGTTTTCGACAAATGGAGCTTGCCTTAATTTAAATACACTCTTATGACGTTAATACAATTTTCCTCCACCCACTCAACAAGTGTGACTGCAAATTTTACATATATAATCATATTATTGCTTATTCTTAGAGTAGAATCATTAGCATTCATAATATTTACATGATTTTACCTTTTCCGAAACCTGTTTAACAACGGATGCGTTCAAACTAGACAATAAAAGTATTAGCTGCCCATAGGTACCTACCTACCATCGCAAGATGAAGATCGTGATGTTAGTTCTCGCTTTGATATATCCCGTCGAAAGTCTCAGAAAGTGCTGCGACAACGAGGAAATCCTGGAGAAATTCGACGATACCTTCAAGTGTTCCAGGAGTGCTGACGACATACTTTTCAGGATTTTGACTAACGAGATAGGTCTGTTGAATAGCAACGACGAAGGGAAATGTGTCGATCACGTCACGGATAACTTATACTTGTTCGACGTGAGAAACGACAGTGTCTTCCAAGTCGAAGAGTTAGATGTGAGTTTCCAGCACAAATGTTGCCAGACAGACTCGTTCTACGAGTCCATAACTGGAAAATGTCTGACGCAAAATCTCACCATGGACTTATCGTTTCTGGAGAGCAGCTACGTCAAAATTGGACCGCCTGACTGTCAAATCCTACAGGAGACCATGGATGGTACTGGACCTTCTTGTGTGGATCGTAACGAGAACGGTACGGTGATTCGAATGGGATGCGGAAATGTAACTGACATTTGTCAGACGGAGAGATGCGTAAAAAAGTGCTGTCCTGATGGCTTTAGTTTCGTCAACAATACCGTTTGTACGAAAACCGGTAAGAGCGGATCGGATTTGTATTCTTGGGAAGGTCGAATGGCAAACGCGTCAGGTGAGAAGACAAATATTTATTCACTTCGCTACACAATATCATACATTTACATAAACGCGTCTTGGAATTGAGGGAAATTATTGGTAACGATCTTGCCTTCCTTCTAAAAGATATTTATATAAAAACGTATATTAACTGTTTCAGCTATATTTTAGATTCATTTTTATACATTATAATGTCTTCTAATAATTTCAGAAAGTTAAAAAATAAATTTAGGCTGAACTTGAAGCTATTTTTTATGATATGAACCAACTTTGGTTACCTCTCAGGTTATTTATTATCATCACTATAATTAATACGTATAAAAATATTGCTTATAGACTGATAAGGTATTGTAGACCTCAGATTAATGTAAAGATTAACTAATAAAGATAATGAAGAGTACCTACCTATCTAATCAAATTAAATTCAGTATCTCTACATGATATACTTGAGTGCATTTAGAGGTATTTAATAAATTTGATAACCTAGCAAGCATACAGCTTAATATGGATTTGGCCTAAATTTACTTGAACTTTACTAAAGTTGCCAAACTTTGGCAATCCCTCATCCCTCATATTAATCTGAGACCATAATTATACTTCCACAAGGATCTTTCAATTTTGTTAGAAACATTTTTGAATACAATTCATTTCATCGAGAGCGCTACCTGAAAGCATATAAATAACTTCTAAATAACCTGAGGGAGTGTTGCTGACTTAAAAAAATATCCGAAATAAAATCTAATGAAGCGCTTTTTCAGTTTTAGGTTTAGACCCTAAGGTGTTAGCAAACCGTTAGAACAAATTCTACACAAGATTTCTAAATATATCTGGAAGTAGTTCTTCTCCTCAGAATAACATATATTTTCCAATGAGCGCTTGATCGTTTAAATCCATATAATCTCGATATTCTCTTACGTATTTGAAACGCTCCTTAGGATTTGAGCTACTTGAAAAATTTATGTAGGATTGACCTGAAGTCATTTTGATACCTTTAATGGCATGCTGGAAGCATTTTCTGGCCCTTAGAATAATGCATATGAGTTATAATATGTTGCTTTAAAATTGAACAATCTTTTCAGGTCTGTTCTAATAGTTTCTGATACTGATCTATAGTTTCAATAAGACGCTTTACGTTTTAATATTTTAAATTTTATTCACACATATGTTGTGGAATATTTAAAATATAATTAAATGATTTCAACAGATTTATTACTGGTTAATAAATAGATTATATATACTATAAATTATGTTTTAATTGAATAAGATTAATATTGGTATGTAGTAGTACAATTTATATGAATTTAAGGTACTCCCAAAGATTTCATTGAACTTTTAGAATAATATTGGTTTAGCCTGAAAAAGTCGTTTAGATACTCTTCGAGGCATTTACAAACTTCAGCAATCTCTCAGGTTAAAACTGAGAGCACTCTTAAAACCAATTATAATCTTTCTAAAACATTTTTGTATTATCAACTAAAGTTCATGTCGAATTTATAAATATACACTGAAGTTTGTAAGTGGTAGCATTTTAAGTAACCCATGAATAGATCTATAACATGTTATAGGCCTCAAAACCTTTAAATAATTCCCAATGAGGTGTTTTTACTCAAGTTTATTTCTTGATGATCAGTTTATGAACTTTTCTAGATTTCAAGATACTATATAACTCATCCTGTGGAGAGTTAACTTTGCTGGATCTCATCGACAATAATCACTTGTACGTGGATTCAAAAGAGGCCATAATGGTAGTAATGAACCGTAACACAAGTCAAGATGTTCCCTATTGCATCGAACATTTCATGAACAGCACAACTGAAGATTATATGTTCTACATATGTTTGGGAGCGTCGGAGTATCATTGGAATTATGTCTCTTACGCTTTACTGGCATCAATTGTGTTTTTGCCGTTGACTATAGTTATTTACATTATACTAGGAGAGACGAAGAAAATATTTGGGAAGGTCCTGGTTTGTTACTGTCTGGTTATGTTGTGCTGGTTCTCAATCACAGTGGATTATCATATGTTTAAGAGGTTGGATCGTAGTGATGCGCAATGCTATTTTACAGGTATGAATCAATTTAGACTACTAAGTTATTAAGCGGACCACAAAAGAGACTACAAAATAAATCTACAATTTGGACCAAATTAAATCATACGAAATTTTTATATTTTTACATTTTATATTTTAGTAACTGATGTAACTTCTTTCTAGCTGTCTTCCTAACTTTCTCACAAATATCAACCTTCACTTGGTTGAGCGTGTTATGCTGGGACGTATTTCGTACATTTGGGTAGATACAGCATTACTGTAACCAGTTGATGAACAATTAACACTTGACTTTTTAGCTCAACGAAAAGTTTAGCCATGAGCCTTTCTAAGGGATCGTACATAAAAACGATGGCTTATTACGCTTTGTACGCCTTGGGAGTACCGACGGTCTTAGTGTCCTTATTCGTTGTATTCTTGATTTACGACAATATTTTACCCACTATTATTCAACCGTATTTGGAGAGCGGTGTTTGCGTGTTTGGAACAAGTAATGATTGTTAACTCGCTCCGCTCGGTAAATTGAAGTCTTTTTGCAGGGTCTGATAGTTATTCAGCGTTTTGTTTCTTATTCATCCCGATCATAATCATACAAACGAGCAGTACCATTATGTTCATCCTTACGATTGTATACTGCATAAAAATCAAGAGAGGAATAAAGAAAAGTGGCGGCGTGACAAGTCAAATTTATAGAAAGAACTACCAGAGACTCAAGGATAGGTGAAATGCGGTTAATGATGTTATTGTAAAATAAGTTCATGTTAATTACAGGTTGCATCTGGTACTAAAACTGATGGTCGTAATACTCCCTACTATTACTATAATCGTCTATACCACTGCGAACTTAGTTACTGACGACCCGTCTTCATATCCAAAAGTGTTTCAATACTTTTTGAAAACTGTGCAATTTATCACCGCATCGCAAGGTAAAAAATCAGATATTGATATACCTGTTTTACGAATTTTCGTAGGTTTGTTGATGTTTATAATCTGCGTATGCAACCGGAGGATAATCGGGAAAATTATCGCCCTAGGACCTATCGTTAATCAGAAACTATGTACGTCGAAGTTTTGTTTTGGTTCTAAGGATACCAATTAAAACTAGCGATACATGCAGAACTGAGGAAGATTCTGTGACATCCCAGGAGACACTTAATATTTAAAAGTGCAGATTCGCAGTCTGTGAAAAACATGGATAATTTGAAACATTTAGTGAGAAGACTATGGGATTTGATGGGTTCAAAATTGCATTAAAACAGCTTTTATAGATTTTTTTAAGTACATATACGAGTGTTTTACTACAATAAAATTTATAAGATTTAGAACATTCAGACAATCCCTGAAAAGTTTCGCATATCTCTTCTTCCTCTTTACCAAATCTTGTGATCTTGGTTTTATTATCTTTCATAATAATATTTGTATTAATTTTGTAGCGTGTTCATTTTCCTGTCGAACGCGACTACCGTCTTTCGCGTTCCGTGTCCGGCTTATGTTGGTACGCCTCGAAAACTGAGAGCGACAGGCGCTCCATGAGCTCCCTCTCCGTTGACTTTCTCTTCTTCCGCCAGCCGTCTATCGATTTGGACGTTCCGAATCCACGTGCTGTTCGAAACTAAACTTGCATTCATCTTCTCGGTTTGAGTATCTTGTGTAAATTAAAACGCACATTTCGTTCCGCAAAGGCGTTATCTTCAAGCTCCGACGTTCATTTTTGACGATACCGTATCCGCCGGATTCACGTGTGATACATAACCCTCCTTCGTCGATGTAAGATTCCTTTATTAATCGTTCCTTTTTCTTATATGAGACGATCTCTTTCGTCTATGGTTTTTTTGCTCCCGGGGAGCTACATTCGTAGATGGAAGACTACTCATCACAGATACGTTCCTGCCGAGGCCCACTGTTCTCATCGAACTCTACCGTTCTGTTGGGATCCACTGTTCTCTCTGGACATTACCGTTCCCGCTATCGTCCCACTAAGGGCTATGGTCTCGTTGAGAGCCATCGTTCTCACCAAACCCTACCGTTCCCACTAAGGGCTATCGTCTCGTTGAGATCCACTGCTCTCGCTGGACATTACCGTTCCCGTTATCACCCCTATCGAAGGACTACCATCCATATCGAGGGTTATCGTTCCCGTCAAGGACTGCCGTTCCCTTCGAACCCAGGATACTTCTAAATACCGTAACCAGGTCCTATTACTTTGTTTTTGTTTTGTGTTTATTAATTTAACAGAGTCAGGAGTGCCGCTGTGTTTACTTAATGTCATTAAGCTTAATCGTAATTCACCATTTGTTAAGTTAGGAGTAGCGCCGTGTTTTTGACCCATAATAAGTGTAATTCATCGTCCATGTAATATTGCTCCGTTACTCCGAACCGATATGTTCTATTAAATCGAACACACAGGCACTATTGTTGTTTTATTGCCTGGTCCAGCGGGTAACAATACCGTTCCTAGTGGCTTCACTAGGTCTCGCCCAATATTTCTTGTTTAGTATCGTTACGATAAGAATTTTTGATTCCGACGCACGACCCCAATGCTCTCCAGGCGAACAGCTGCCGTAAGCTATGTGTAGGTAAGTTAACCTTCGCTACAATTTACTCAACTTTATTAATAACGATATCAATTAACTAAAATTTGGGTTGATGAAGTATTGCTCCTTCTAGTAGCTTATTGCGCCATAAATGTGTGTGTTCTATTACGTTATATAGGCAATGAAACAATGGGATTTCTAAAATGAAGTGTAGGTACTTTTAGCTAATTTTCCATAAACATATTCTTTTATTATGGTCAGAAATTTTAAAATCTGCAGCAAATTCGCGGTATGTGTTTCGAATTAAACAATATTACTTAAACATACCCAGGTGTCCCAGGTATACAAATACCTGGGACACCAAATTAGAATAAATAGAGACAACCAAACAAAGGAATTACAGAGGAGGATTGGTCTTGGATGGGCAGCATATGGAAGATTGAGAGATATTTTCGGTAGTGACGTTCCAATGAGCTTGAAACGGAAAGTATACGATCAGTGCGTGCTGCCAGTAATGACTTATGGCGCCGAAACGCTTACCTTGACAAAAGGCACTGTGGAGAAATTGGAAGTGGCCCAGAGAAAGATGGAGAGAGCTATGCTGGCTATTGGGATCCAAGATCGTATCAGAAACACCGAAATTCGACGAAGGACAGGGGTACAGGACATAATCCGGCGAATCACAACATTAAAGTGGAAATGGGCGGAACATGTTGCGAGATTTAAGGACGACAGGTGGACCATAAGAATAACAAATTGGAGACCCAGAGAGGATAAAAGAAGCAGTGGTAGACCACCAACAAGATGGAGTGACGATATAAAGAGGATTGGAGGACACTGGATGAGAACAGCTCAAGAGAGATCCCAGTGGAGCAGTTTAATGGAGGCCTATGTCCAGCAGTGGACTCAACATCAGGCTGGATGATGATGATAATGACTTAAACATTACCATTACATTAAACAGCTAACAATTACAACTACTTTAAAAGTAGCATTACTTCAAAAAAGATTGTCACAAGATCTGCTTCAAGGGTAACCTAAATTATATTTCCAACTGTGTGCTTTTCTTAAAATAATTATGTCTAACTCTTTCAAAATGTCTGCACTTTGTTCACTAAAATCGTCAAAACATCCTCCCAAACTTTTCAAATTTCATTCTCAAGTACATTCACATTATTGAACCGATTTATGAGCATATTATTTATGCCCGGTTTCTGAAAGCATAGATATGGAACCAATAAGGCTATTGGTTCCATAAAGTACCAAAAACTGTTTCTGAAACGTTCGACAGGGGTTATCGATTCAATAAGTGCTCACACAAGTTATCGGACCATTACGGTGCGATAAATTATGTGACGCAGGCGCACTGTGGAGTGTGGAAAGTCAACCAGCATCATTTTAGGTTAGAATACTATTCCCGATCTGTCAAGCGTAGTGTCAGTTCAGGAGTCATAACCTCAAAAATTTGTAGGTATTAAAATCCAATTATTTAAAACCAATCCGTAATGATTAATCCAATTTTAAATGGAAAAGTAAATGTAGTCAACGTTATTTGTGTAGTGTTACCTATATTTTCGTTAAATGTTAAAAACTTGAATACCACGTGCATCAAGAAGAAAGTTCCCCTATTCACGCCAGTAACCATGCCGGATAGGGTCGGATATCCTGTAGCAGGGACTTTCGACACTGGGTAAATGACCGCAGCATTCTAGCTCATTAAAGAGGAAAGAAGAAAAAGAAGTAGGTTAGAATAATAACTGCTCGCTAACCTTCATCTGTGCCGCTTGCCATAAGTGACACGTAAAATGGTTGTGAAAATTAGCGACACATATGAATTATTCAAGTGGGAACAGCACTTCTTCAAATGAAGACGAATTTCTCCCAAACTTTTTTTTTCTCAGCCACTGTGACAGCGTCAGTTCTCTTGTTCTTTATCACATTTAAAAATCTTCCAGCAATTAATTCAAACTGTAGGTGTTTTACGTTTTCCGTAAAATTGCGAGAACGCTTTAAATTTTGAGACACCGCCATCACTTTTTGACAGTAACCGTCTTTTCTGTCATTCAAAAAACACGCATTTCTACTCAAATATGACGTTCCGAAATTATCGCCATCTGTGTTACAATAGAAAAATTGCTTGTGGAACCAATACATATTGAATCTATAACTTACAGAACGAATGCTTTCAGAAACGGCATTAGACTGTATGTGTTCAATAACTTTATGGAGCCTATAGTTATTGAACCGATAAGGGAATGTATCAGAAACCGGGCATTAGTCAAATATTCGTTACATAGCGTTTAGTTTTAAACACTATCTAAAACACGCATTCACCTCGCGTCACTTTTCCCATTTTTGTAGAAACTTGGGTTATAACCGAAAGCTCTAGTAGCATGAAAATCTGCTAACACTTTGCATAATAATTCCCCATAATTCTAATAAATTTGACAAACATGGATATACTTCTTTCCCTGGTACTCCACGTTCAATATATTATTGTAATAATATACAATAGATACAAAATACAATGTTTGTATCAGCTCTTTTATGGGCTAAGCAAGTTAAGTGAGGTTTCATGACATTTTGGGCATCCCAACAGGCATCAACTGAAAATTTATGGCATTCCTAAAATATATTAGGCAGACATGCATGCAAATTCAGTTAAAGCGGTTAGAAGTAGGCAGAGAAGCAAAGCGAGAGCGAAACAAGCAGTAAAGGGCGGTAGTGGACTTTAACAGGTTATGCCGCAGGATGCATGCGGTGTAAGCGGGAATCTAACACGCGGCTCTTAGTTTTCAGGTTTTAAGCCTCGAGCGGATAGGGCCGAGTAGGTACACGGGGGAATACTGGAGGCGGGGTTGTAGGTTTTAATTAAGGTGGGAATTTCGTCGCGGTCAGCACGTAGAAGTAATTTAACCCCAAATATTTATAAATTTATTCAGCAATATGCATCATGTTAATTAGGATTCAAATGTTTGGATTAAAAGAGGAGTAGCAGGGAAAAAGTAAATCAATGTTATGGAGAATTCTTATGCAAAGCTTTAGCAGATTTACATGCCACTACAGCTTGCGGTTATAACCCAAGTTTCTACAAAAAAGGGAAAAAGTGACCATTTAATATACTGTTTATATCAGAAAGGCATAAAAAGCATTTTGTTCTCTTGGAGATATTGATCAAGATCCCGATGAAGTTTTTAAAATGATAGAAACTTTATGTAGTCAATTATATGGTCATGGTCCCAAAAAAAATGGTTATGCAAGAAGTGCGATTTAAATTATTCAACCGTCGAAATAAAATATAGCATCGTTGAACCATTTTTTAAGAAAAAATATTAGTAAAGCTGAATATCAACACTTTCTAAGCACGCGCTATGTAACGAATATTTAGCCAAATCTTCATAAATCAGTTCCATCAGAGCTAATTACTGATGACTATGGTTAGGAACGGGATGGTGATGATTCTTTTAAAGAGTTCGAAGACCTACAGTTGGCAGAATCCATTCGACATATAGCTTTACAGAATGAATCTGAAGATGATGTAATGATTTTGAGTGTGATATCGATGAAAATGACAATGAAGGAAGTGATGATGATTGTATAAGCTACGATGATAATTTTTATAATTAACTGGATTATGTATGATTAAGTGATAATTGTATTTCTTATATTTGTGTTTCAAAATAAAATTTTACGTTTTGGGGTTAAACAATTTATTCAACTTGTGCTAGTTTGTTTTAAATCTGAATAGTCTTTTAGTCTTTATAATTTTTAACAATAAAAATTTAGGGACAATTTTCAAATAATTGTAATAGTTATATAAATTATTATTTAAAAAAATATTTGAGAGAATTTTTCATTGTTTCAAGAGATTTTTTAAATTTTTTTACTCTCAATTTTTTATACTCTATCTATAAATTTGAGTATGTCTCCTCATGTATAAATTTACACCTAATTCGAATGAAGCCCGTGTTTTTCGCATTATATTTCCTCGTGGAAAAATGAACACCAATAAATAATAATACTAAGGTATACTTCAAGTAAAACGTTGGCGAGTCATTCATTTATATAAACTGTTCGTAACCTCACAATAACTTTTAACCTTCTATAAAGATACGTAGACCAAAGCTAGCTTTCCACTGTCGGCACTCCCAGAGTGTCTGTTTCTTGTAGACTGTACATCCCTTAGGAAACATGTAATACAATAATGCATTGTGCTTTGGTTAGTATTGACCATCGATATTCCGTGAGTAGAATTTTCCCTTATTCATCTTTACAAAAGACCTCCTCCTTCCACGTTCCTCACGCCGTTCCCTCGATCTTCATTCACCGTAAGCGACTTCTGATTAAAGTTCAAGTACGCAACATACCATAAGAGATAACTCGTAATAAACTTCCACTAGAAGTTCCTCGCCCCGTAAGTTCCACCGAAAACTTTCCCCTTACGCGACGCCTCCGAGCCTTATATTTTATTTAACTGATGAGAAACCACGAGCGTATTAATTATTCATTCCGATTTATCCGATAAATTCGCGAGCTCCATCATCATCGCCGTCATCATCATCATCATCATCATCATCATCATCATTATTTGGGTCACGAATCTCCCCGTGCCGCTCATCTTGATCGATGAAGGAGAGGCCAAGATGGTTCGCAATTGACTAGAAATTTCATTTATGAACGTTCCCCCTCCCTCTTCCCATTCTACCCTTCACACACGCACACACATGCTATGGGGGATATATTATAACGTTTCCTGGGCGGGTAGCGCTCGCTTGGAAATTAGTAAGCCATATGATGTTCATTTAATTTGTATTGGGACTTCTGCCGCTCCAAAGGCAAGTCAAAGAGACTAAATTGAGTGTGCGGGAATGTATTTAGACCGAAAGTCGTCGTCGTCGTCGTCGTCGTCGTAGGGATAGGAGAGAGGGGGTGGTTCAGTGATGTAATGAGTATTCGCGGTCTGGATGAGGGGAGGGGGCGGCAATAATAATTGTGACTTGTTGTCGAGGGGTTAATTTCGATCAGTCACTTCCATGTACGCTCGAGTTTCGTTTCCAGCAAGTTCAGCAGATGTGGTTTTGCGTTTGGGAAAGATCGTCATTCTTACATTGAAATTCTAAAGTGTTTCTAACGTTCGCAAAGTAATGCATTATAGCGTAAGATGTTGTCAGGTACATTCGGCAGTATTTGTATAAGTAAATTAAACCAGGAGTGAAAGGTAAATTTTTCTATTAATAACGAAAGGTATTTCTTACCCTCACACGTTAAATTGGATAACATTTCACCCTCATATAGAATGAACATAAATAAGAGTAGATGGTATAACATATAAAACAATACTTAGAGGATTTTTCATCTGTCCTGCCGTGATGTATCCCTGCTCCAACTCGCGTAAGCTATGTGACTAACTAATTTAAATTTCGGTAATCTAATTCCAATTTTGGGTTCTTTGTATCCTTATGGTCTTATTTATCAATTACTTTGTCTCCCTGATGTGTGAAACCTTTCTCATATTTACTTTCTACTTATTAAACACATATTGTCTGAGCTCGGCACCCGATGATTTCTCTACAACTTTATAAGGAAGTTATCTTAATTTTGTCGTTAACTTTTATATATTGTTATATTTGTTGTTTTCATATCAGATTTTTTAAGGTATCTTAGGCTATTCAGGACCTTTGCACATGTTACGCACATTAGACAGGTGTGTTGATTGGACTAAATTTAACCCTCATATAGAATGAACATAAATGAGAATAGATGACATAAGATATAAAACAATACCTAGTGGATTTTTCATCTGACCTGCCGTGATGTATCCCTGCTCCTACTCGCGTAAGCTATGTGACTAATTATTTCAAATTTCAGTAATTTAATTCCAATTTGGGTTTCTTTGTGTTCTTATGGTCTTATATGTCAAATCTTTCTCTTAATTACTTTCAGTTGATTAAATACATATTGCCTAAGCTTGGCACCCAATGTTTTCTCTACAAATTTATAAGTAGGTAAGTTATCTTAATTTTGATGTCGTTATGTTGTATAAACTGTTATATTTGATGTTTTCATATCATATTTTTGTAAGGTATATTACGCTATTCAGGACCATTGCGTCCTTAGTTCTTGCGTTCTATCCATTTTCTTATTTTAAGTTTCCAACCGATTCCCCTAAAATAAATATTTGGATTGCAGTTTTTCGACCTAATGAAGACAATAAAGCTATAAGACGAGTATATATATATATAGTATATATAGTATATATAGTATATATATATATATATATATATATATATAGTATATATAGTATATATATATATATATATATATATATATATATATATATATATTGTTGCGATGCGGCCCCAATTAGCGAAAATAGGTCGCCGTCTAAGCTTATTCAGCACCGAGGCGACCTTAAACCGAAGGACGATACGACTCTCGGACAGGTACCACATCACGTTCGTAAACATCCCGCTTGTATTTATACAGCTCGATCATAACGATCAGGGAGTCAGTCAGTCACTTAGTATCACGTCACGCTGCCCGTCTGAGGGTCCGTCCTCCGGCATTCCGCTAATTGGAGGAGCCTTGCGCCTGCTGCCCATCATCATCCAACAGTAAGCAACTACCTCCCTTTGACCTTTTTCTCACTTTTTGCCATCCGCTCATTTGCCTTAATTTTGTGTTATGATGTTCTTTCCCCTATATTTAATGTTCCAATAAATATTGTCTGTGTTATCATGCCTTCTATTTAGTTTCTACCTAGCTACACCCCCAACCAGAGCACTCCCTTTGGACCCTAAGGCGTGTGACAATAAAGATTTTAAAGAAAAGGGATATTTATAAATGAAAATAACTAACTGTTGAAAAATCTGTTTTTATGACAATGGGTAATTATTATAATACCATAGTCATACATACAGTATGTTGAGTTGACCTATATAATAACACTATTTCACCACATATCAGATTACAAAGTAAACTTATAAATATCACTGATCAGAAAAACAACTTAATAAAAAATATTTCATCTTTCAAGCAATCTTTTATACTACACTCACTTATTTTTAATTATGACACATTAGGAACAAGATTTTTACAAAGTACATCCAAAACAAGATGTAAACCACTGAAATTACCAAAATAATAATTGACTATTTGTCAAAATAGTAACAATTATTTGTTAATAAAAAGTTCCAACAATTTACCCAAAGAGCTAAAGGTCTTGAAAAAATCTAAGAAATTAAGAAAAAATAGACTAAAATAATGGGTTATACAACAGCTCTTATAAAAATATTCAAAATATACAAAGATATATATAAAATAAATAAAACAAGAAAAAACAAAAAAAAAGAAATATAAGTTTATTACTTAGATTCTAAGTACTTTAGCTTATAAAGTAAAGGCCTCTCTGTGTACAGGAACATTCATTGCCTCGTGCAGTAAAATATAATTAATATGTACAAATACAAGATTGTAAAATTTATAATTAACAGTAGGATTGTATTGATCAAAGAGCAAATAAATAAATAAACACACTACTTAATTTATCTTAGACTATTAGTGAACTAATTTATATAACACACTTAAATACTTCCTAACTAATTAATTTATATCACTGTTAAATGTAATTTATTTATACGCTCTCGATTTTCACCTTGTTTACTATGTCGCGCTTCACGTCTAATAATCCTCTCCGACCGCAAGTCCGCTTATATACATTTCTCAATTGTATTCTCGATAATTCCACAAAGAACTCGATCGATCTCGATAATAATGTTTACCTAGGAAACGTCCAGAACGTAATAAATCATTTATTGCTTAAATAATAATCCGGGAGTATTCATGGAACTGTCTTTTTTAATAGGATTCAATTAAGCGTAGCGGCATTCTTCTGGGGTAAGCCGCCGAGGTCCGATAAGAGTAAACAAATCTCGCACTGCTGTTTACATTTCGCGTTACAATATGTAATATGCATTTCAAACTTTTTAAATCATAATGAATAGAGACTGAAATTTTAGTAACTCAATTTGGTTGCCCTTCGATCTTTACTATTTATACGCCTATGGCAACTGTTTTATTGTCTATCTCAGTTCGTCACAAGCGGCAATATGTTTTAAAATTAGATTCTTATGGGAATGCTAGGTCTAGTTATACTAATAATGTGTGGTGATTATCCACTTCGCTATGTGTTTGCGATAAGCACAGCTTTTAATCAAAATCTACTTAACTAATTAAACTTTTACAGGGATATCTATTTATTTATTATTTTAAATGTTTGCATTTCCAATCTCAATCCTCTGATGTCCTTGTAGCAAAAGTGGAATGGCGAAACTATTTCAATAAGCGCCGCCAGTAACATAACTTTAAACTACATATCAGGGGCTGTATCGAACTCGAAGAATTATGTTGGTAAAAATAGAAAATAGAGGTACGCAACTTTCTCACGGATATAATGTAATTTATATAAAATGTAGGTAAAATAAATGAGTGAAACAGTTTAAAGATGTTTATTAGTGTTTACAAGGGGATGTAACAGCTCTGACAAAGTCCCTCAGGGGGAGGGAGAGAGAGAGAGAGAGAGAGAGAGAGAGAGAGAGAGAGAGAGAGAGCCATTGAAGATATCATGAAAACCACGACATCCAAAGATACAAAAGAAATAAAGTCGAAAATAGGGTAAAAGGGATGAGAAAAATAATGGTGGTGCTTGCTTGCACGGTTTTACAAAAAGGGGGTGGGGGTACAACATAGCAAGAAATCTACGGCCATCATGTCGGGACATCTTTTCAAGGGACAGCGACTAACTCACAGACAAGACTTAAATTAACTCTCTTCGAATGTCTTTACCCGTCGTCATTTATTCACGTTGTTGTTATTATCTTACGACAGTCGAGTTTTGTCGACTTAAATAAACGGATGTTTGACTATGAGATTCAATTAAATATTTTACTTTGGAAAATTCAAGTTTTGCCTCTGGTATAATTTCTTGGTCTTGATCTTTGCTATGTTATACGTGACGATATTATCATATATCTCATGTGATATTCTCACACGCCTGAGGGCCTGGGGCCCAAAGGGAGTGGTCTGGTTGGGGGTGTAGCTTGGTAGAGATGGAAAGACAAATGACGACATGGACAAATGTTTATTTGGGCACTAGGCTAACAGGGGAGAGAACATTGGAAACAAAGTCTTAAGGTGAATGAGCAAATATAAGAAGCGAGAAAAAGGTTAAAGGGAGGTGGTTGCTTACTGTTGGGTGACGATGGGCAGCAGGCGCGAGGCTCCCCCAATCAGCGGCATGTCGAAGGGCGGACGTTCAGACGGGCAGCGTGACAGGGTGCTAGCAGCCCCATGATTGATCTATCTAATCGATCCGTATAAATACGTTTCGTTTGTTTTATGAACGTGCCTGCCGCTTACCCGCGCGTCACGTGTCGTCCTTCGGTTTAATGTCGCCTCGATGCTGAATTAGCTTGGATGGCGACCTATTTTCGCTAATTGGGGCTGCATCGCGACAATATAAATATTCATTAATCACTTCTTCTGAAATTGGAATGACAAACTATAAATGTTCCAGAGAAATATACTTCGTAGTCATCCCATCTTATAGTTTACCGCAAGATATTCGTTGCGGGTGTTTTTTTGCTTTCGGAACGTATGTATCGTTTGTTCCGCCGTGATTGTACACGTCCTCCAGTGTACGTACATATGTATAATTCCGCGTAGGTATTCCCGGTTGCGGCGAGTCCGAAATTAAATCCGTAAAGCGCGAGAGTGAGGGAGAGAGAGGTGAGAGAGGGAAAGAGTAGGGAGTGGAAATCTTACCTCGCGTGTCCCGTCCCCTAAGACGCAACACAATTCTCCATTTTCACCTGCGGCCGCGAAGACGCCTCCTAACCTATAAACAAGACCATTCGTATCTCCTCGCTCTTTCCCCCACAGACCCGCCCGACTATATTATTTATCAGCATAATACGTTTATCTTATGAATTATTCAAGATTTTCGAGTGCGTTTAGGGGAGCGGAGGGGAGCGACGGAGGAGCTGTCGAAGAGGCATTAATTTGATTTCCCTCGGTCCCCCCCTTTTTTATGACGCGGTTGCTCCTCTGGGGGGAAGTTGCGCGACACGTTACGGTCAGGAGAACGGTCAAACGGTTACATTTTGTTTAGCAAAGGGTATTTGGAATTAAAGGGTAGGAGAAACCAGGAAATATTTGGATTATCGGTCTGTATTTAGAGGCCGTTTCTGGGATTAGTCAATGTTATCCAAATACAATTTCTCATGACAAAACGAACTCTCCAGGAAGGTGCCTCATATGCAAGTCATGGAATTTTTTAAGATTGTTACAATATTTTGAAAATCAAAACGCGAATTTTTAATACATTTTTGGATAATAAAATTCACCCCAAAGTTGCACCCCTGAAAGCTTTTTTTTAATTAAAAAAATTATTTAATAAATCCACCCCTATAATATAAGAATCTTAAAGTATTGAAAACTTCTAATAGTTTCTGATTTTAAGGGTTGCAACCACTACTTAAAGAAATTCTTATAAATTTAAGCGGTTTTTGACTAGAAAAATATTAATTTCGCTCTAGGCTCAGCATGAATTTCACTCAATTACTTAACAACCCTGTTAAGTAATTAGCACCGTTAGGTGCAACCCTGAATTTTTTTTAATTAAAAGAATGTTTAATAAATCTACCCACAACATATAAGTATATCAAAAGATGAAAAACTTTTGTTAGTTTCTGATTTTAAGGGTTTCAACCACTACTTAAAGAAACTCTTATTAATCCATGGGATTTTTGACTAGAATCTAGGCTCAAGATGAATTTCACTCAATTACTAAACAACGCTATTAAGTAATTTGCACCCTTAGGTGCACTCCTGAAACTTTTTTTTGAAATAACAAAGTTATTTAATAAATCCACCCACAAAATATAAGGATCTGAGAATATCAAAAACTTCTGTTAATTTCTGTTTTTAAAGGTTGCAAACACTACTTAGTGAAATTCTAATTAATTCAAGCGGTTGTTGACTAGAGAAATATCAATTCTCTTCTAAGCTTAAGACGAATTTCTCTAAATTATTAAACAACGGTGTCAAATAATTTGCACCCTTAGGTACACCCCTGATAATTGTTTTGGAATTAAAAAAAAATTTTACAAAGCCACCCCCAAAATATAAGTATCTCAAAAGATGGAAAACTTCTTTTAGTTTCTGATTTTAAGAGTTGCAACCACTACCCAAAAAAATCCTATAAATTCAAGCGGTTTTTGACTAGAAAAATATTAAATTTGCTCTAGGCTCAAGATGAATTTTGCTCAATAAATTAACAACGCTGTTAAGTAATTTGCACCCTTAAGTGCACTCCTGAAAATATTTTTGGAATTAATAAAATTATTTAATATATCCACCAACAAGATATAAGGATCTCAAAATATCGAAAACTTCTATTAGTTTATGATTTTAAGGGTTGCAACCACTACTTAGAGAAATTCTAATTAATTTGATTGGAGAAATATTAATTCCCCCCTATAGGCTCAAGATGAATTTCACTGAATTACTTAACAACGCTTTTAAGTCATTTGTACCCTTAGGTGCACTTCTGAAATTGTTTTTTGAATTAAAAAAATTATTTAATAAATCCACCTATAAAAATATATGGATCTCAAAAAATCGATAATTTCTTTTAGTTTCTGACTTTAAGGGTTGCAACCACTACTTAAAGGGATTTTATTTATTCAAGCGATTTTTGACTTGTGAAATATTAATTCTCCTTTAGGCTCAAGATAAATTTCACTCAATTACTTACAACTCTGTTAAGTAATTTTCACCCTTAGGTGTACTCTTGAATTTTTTTTGGAAAATTATTTAATAAATTCACCCCTAAAATATAAGGATCTCAAAAGAACAAAAACTTTGGTTAGTTTCTGATTTTAAGGGTTGCAACCACTACTTGAAGAAATTCTTATATATTCAAGCGGTTTTTGACTAGAAAAATATTAAATTTGCTGTAGGTTCAAGATGAATTTCACTCAATTACCCAACAACGCTATTCTACAGTATTGAGGACAGTCTCAAACCACAGCTTTACCTCGACTCCAGGTTGAGTAAAAATGTGAAGTTTTTCCGCTCACTAATACAGTAGTTATTAATGAAATGAATATTGTACGTGTTCTGTCACCCCTTTGTCATAAGTTAGCAGCACCTTTATAAAAAATCAGGGAATATAAGGACTAATATTTCATTACCCAAAAAATGACCGGGACATTATATACTTTTAAATTTATTCTAATTGAAATAATATTCAAGAGTAGTGTGACGTCGTTTTACCTCGAGAGGTAGCAGTGTCGTCGGCGACACGAAGACTCTCTGCTAGAAGGTTATGTCATTTGTTGAATTGGCGCCATTTGCGGAGTTTCGGAGTTTTAAAGTTGGTTTTACGGTTTTGCTCGGGCGCCAGATTTTTAAGGGTTTACTCCCTAAAGCCACGGGTTAGTTTATACTCAGGAGAATGCCAGGAAGTCCGTGAAAATAAAACACACAATTCGGAAAACAAATAAAACTAATTTATTATAGAAAACGGCATCAAAGTAAAGTCAAACAACAGGTTAGAGAAATGGAAGCATTGGCAACGGTGCAATAACTAAATATTTAACGATTTCTACAGAAAAGCGGCATCTATGTACAATCTTCCCTAATTCTACGAAAAGCGGATATATCCGGCAACTGTGTACATCGTAAATACGTGGGGGGGGTTTCGGTCTTACGCAGCGGTCGGGCAACAATGCGCGGTGTAGTTATAAAAGGAGGGGGTAGTGCAGGGCGGTCTAGCTAATCTAGTAGGTGACATGCCTATTCGCAATAGAAGAGTAAGTTACGTGCAACGGTTAAGCAAGTGTTACGAAGCGCTGAGAGCGGGGCAAGCAATATAGGTGAAAATCTAGCAAGCGGGGTTTAACTATATTTGGTAACGACCGGTTATGCAATTCGACGGATTTTAATTCGAAATATTAATTAGAAATTAATTAGAAAAGCAGCGGTCGCGAATTACTTCAGGGAAACCAGGCATAATCGGTACTCCAGGCGCCGATTTGATAGTAGGGCGAACGGGGCCCTGCGGGTAGTCGAGACAACTGGGAATTCGTTGGATCGTGTTTAGGGAGGCCACCCCGAGTATCACCCTGGGGAGCACCTACCCAAACAGCCCGAATTGATCCTCCCGAGTATCACCCTGGGAAGAGTCAGTTCGTTGGCCTAATCAAACGGGAACGGCAGGGAAGCGGGTGGGGTAGTATTCACGGAGGCCACCCCGAGTATCACCCTGGGGAGCACCTACCCAAACGGCCTGAATTGATCCTCTCGAGTATCACCATGGGAAGTGTCAATCCAATAGCCTGACCCAACGGGACGGTAGGGAAGGGGCGGTCGAAATTCCCTAACAGACACTTTATCTTGAACGGTCGGCTCCTGGTTCCCCGGTCAGTCGGCCCGGAACGGCAACGCGGCGTACGGCGGGATCGGAACGGCTACGGCGGGATCAGGACACGTGTGCTAATCGGAGCACCTGCGGCTGTCGGCGGAAGACGGTCGTAGCACTTTTGTTAATATTTCAATATTTTCACTTATATTTAGAGCTCCCAGATAAACAAGGATGGGTAATTTTGCAGCTCGCAAGTAGACAACTGGTGGGCCTTTGTTTAAACTCTGTCTTGGAATTTTGCAGGTGTCTCATTGGGAGAGAATTATTGTTTTAATTCGGTTTCCGGATTTTCCGCAAATGGTAACAGAAGGAGACATGGCTTCTTGCTATCGAAAAAATATGCTTCGTCATAGTAGAGTACACAGTATTTAAAAAATGGTATATTTAGTGGTTACACCCCTTAATACCATTTTTAGTAGTCACATTTCCACGACTGAAAGTTTCAAAATTCAAACAAAGCGATATTAATATATATTTTGTTTTCATTAAATGAACAAACCCCAATTTTCCCAGAATTCTATCTTCTTCCAAATGTTAAACGACAATTTATAATATATTTTTTTAAGCTCGTTATTGAAAAGATGTAACAAAATAATGTTGACTGGTTCCATAATGATTTTTTCTTTTCTGGAATTTTTTCTTTAGTATTTCTTTTCCTGGGATTTTTTTTCCTATGGACTTTTTTCCGAGAAATTGTTCTTGGGACTTTTTCTCCGGTACTTTTTTCCTGGGATTTTTTTCCTAAGGGTGTTAAAGTTTCGATCCTTCTCTGTACTGCAATGGGAAAGCCGATATTGCTAATTCATCTGCGCTTTTCCGTTTTCAGTACTGCACATCCCGAGACTGATCACTTTAGGAACGATAATTGGTAAGCATCGCCGATACACGAAACTTCGACGCAACTTACAACGGGTTTTAACAACTGAAAGGTAATATCGAAAATCCGCTTCGGCGGACGAAAATCTTTATTTCCTCGGCGGCGCGTATACCGTTTCCCTCGGACAACACGCGTACACATACATATATGTATGTATTCGAGTACAAAAATTTATACGGGTCGTAAATCGTGCGGAATTTAATTCACCCCGGAATTTATAAGGTAGAGTCGGGGCGAGACGGTCCACCCTATAAACGTTTTAACGGTTTTATGCTTCGCGTCCGTGGCCTCCTCCGGACGACCGGACGTCTCCATCGGATTTACTGCGGCTCTTAAGACACGTCGGAATATTCGTGCATAAATAAGCGGTTATATTCGCCGATAAGTCGGAACGGAATGCGGTACTTTTAGGAAAGAAGTATACTCTTTTTCCCAACAAGATAGACGCACATTAATGAGCTGACCGTCAAGGTCATAGACGTGTAGGTAACAATATCATTTAGGATAACGGAGTACAAGTAATTACAGTATGTTTCGTTGAAATAAGTTTATTTAGTAGTAGGGTTAATGGCAACGAGAATTATTATGATTAATAGGGGTACGCAGACAATTTGTTACAAGTGACCCCGTCTTCCTGGAAAAATACATATAGAGGGGATTTAGAGATAAGACATTTAGAAATACTTGTAAATAATCAGTCTGTTTCTAATGGCTTTTTTAAAGACATTTTGTTTTGTGCGTGTTCAACATCATTTTATATTTGCTGAATACCTTGGGGTTTTATTTAATATAGTGATTGTGACGGTTTGATCCATCAGATGAGTTAACAATTACTGAAGTTATTTATCATTATAGCACATAATAATATTTAATAATATTGTCGCATCCAGAGGATGAAGTCACCCTGAGAGCGTGCTAGGGGGTAGCTCGAGGTGGACAACAGAGAACAATTAGGGAAATATAAGTTTATTTTAGCACAGTTAAATACAATGGGGACGTGGAAAAGTAAGTCAAAGAAAAAATGTTATGTAAAAAGAAATGGGCTCTTACATTGTTACTCCGGGGAGGCGAGGACGGCTGTTGGATGTGCGACCCTTTGCGAACCACTCACTGACTGACTGACCAAAAAAAGCCGCAATCGATATGGTTCTTTGAATTTTTATTTTTGTATATCGTCAATTCGGCGGCCTGTTGAACTCGTAAAGACTGCCGAATAGACGATTTACCTTGTATTTACTTGATAAACTAGTGAACCTGTCGCTAATTTCGATACCCGAGAGGCGGATATGACTTGTTTGAAAAATTTGCAATTACAGTTGGACTAGAGTTTGATAACCGCGGAGCGGATGTTAATTATTGCAAAAGTTGTAATTGCAGGTCGGTAACTCGCTTGGATTACAATGACCTCGATTGCCTAATTAGGTCGCGACAATATTCAATATCTGTTGATGGTATCGACATCTGTACTTTTTAAACCTAAACCTGTTCCCGCGAAACGCCACTGACCTCTAAATATCAGCTCGACGGATTTCTGCTTAACTCTTACGTTCTTCTTCTTCTTCGCCTTCGGACCTTTTGTTCTGACACCACTAAACAAGGTGGCCCCTACAAAATTTTACAAAAACAGGTAAAAATGTAGGTATACTATTTTTTTTTCGTCTGGTATATGATAAATCCCTATGTTGACGACCAGCTCAATAATAATATGCGTCTATCTTCTCGAGAAAAAGAGTGTAATAGCACATTAATCATCTGCTCAGTAGCTTTACAACCCTTCGTGGACTTCAGCTGCAAAGGCGACCTGTCCCCAGCAATCTCTGTCCATCATGGCTTCCCTTCAGTTGCCGATTTCCATAGTTTTGCAGTTCCTTGACTATGTTGACTCTCCATCTGAGTCTGGTTCTCGCCAATGGCCCCGTTCCTACCGGGTTTTGTTCCCACATTGTCTTAATGAGCAAGATGAATCTAGGAAAAAAAGTAAGTCCCCAGGAAAAAAGAACCAATGGAAAAATCCCTGAAAATAAGATCCTGCAAGAAAAGTAGCAAAGAAAGAATGTCCCAGAAAAAAGTCAAAAGGAACAACATTTCCAAGAAAGCAAAAGCCCCAAATAAAATTCAAGACCAAGGCAAATATATTCTTACAACTGTAAGTGAAAACGCTGCTAGAATTATCCAATCAGAGGGAAGTAAGACTAAATATGTTTAACTGAACCGCCGTTTAGAAGCACTAGTTGGAACCTATGAAAATATGGAAGGTATAGGCTTTCTACGGAGCGTTTCCCATAATCTTGAAATGTCTGGTGTATTGTATACCTGTATTTGGTTTTGTTCTCGTTTATGGTTAGTCCAACTTTTCTGCCCTCTACTTATATCTTCAGAAAGTTTTCTCTTCCTTTAGTGATGCTTCCTGCGACTGTATCTAGATCCAGTAAAGCCAGTATAATTTCTGATTCGCTGTAATTGCACATTACTTGACGAAAATAATATAAAGTGAGTCGTGCTTAATGCGACAGACCAAATTATTTCCCTGGACGTTGTAGACATATTGTCACGCTTAGGGCCGAATAGGTCCTTAAATTCACTCGATTCGATGAGGCGAATCTGGTTAGACAATGCTAAATTCACTAATTTTGACTTACCAGATCAGAATTAATTATTTGGCCCGTATACTGCTCTCAATCGTGACAATATTACCATACGCTGGATTATATGAAGCGTTCATCAAAGAAGGTATTTACAATCAAGAGGAGATTAAATTTATGGAAAATATATTTGTATCGAAAACTCAAAAATTCAAAATTTGTAGTAAATACCGTTTCAAATGTCTTTAATTGGAGTTTTTGGGGGTGCAAAAGAAAAAAGTTCTCATAGTGCCCTTTGTGAATGAACTAACCCTTTAAATCTTTTTACAAACATGCGAACGTACCTGATAAGCAGCAAAGGAGAGATTTTCTTTTGTTTTTGATTCTCGTAACAGTTATGAGCGTAACAATACAGTTCTTATTTCGTAGTACCATTGTATTAGAGAGAAAATGATTAAAAAAAATTGTGGCTCGACGATATTTATATCTCGTTCCCGCCTTACTGTCCATGGAGTTGTCATGGCCAGTTTAAGTCCATTTCATATTCATATTGCATGTTGGACTTCCTGGATAGATCTCTTGTAGGTTTATTTTGGATTCATTTTGGGCATAGTTGCGGTCCAAAATTAGGTCCACTGTTTATTGAAATAATTTAAAAATGCCTAGTAAGTTAGAAACTCTTTCGAAAATGAGTTTTCATATTGTGGTACTTTTGAAAAGAAATTGATATAACCGATCGGAGGTCCTTGAAGTTTGCTATTATTTCTGGATTTAAAAATACTGTCAAGAAATGATCAATCAGCTTATCTATCAATCAATTTATTAATCAAAATTCCGCTGATAATTTAACTTTTTTTTCTTACATCATGTCAACTCGCGTGTTTTTTTTTCTTCTCTTTATTCTGCAAAGCGAGTAATTTAGCTACTTTGCAGTAACTTATAGATTCAGCAATTCCCGGATAATACTCTTCAATAATTCGACCCGCGATTTCCGCGAGCTGTCGCGCGCGGATGCAACGTCTCATATTCGATATCGAACATCCGCCAAAGCGTCCGGGAATCGACGAACTTTCCACGTTAGGTTAATAACGACAAAAAGCTGATTGGTCATCAGGAAAAAATTATAAATTGGCTGGAGACCGACAAAACGAGGTTCTTTGGTTCATTGGTTCTATTGGTTCAGTTCGGTTCAGTTCCTTTATTTTGCAAATCGCGCCCCGAGCCACGGCCAAGATGGACCTCTTAGGGTGAGTCGTTATGTTTATATACTGTTTTTATTTAGGTTCCCCTTTTTTATTATTATTAGTCCCTTTTCAACATTATTTTTTTTGTGTTCTTAAGTTCTATTACGTTGTCCCATGTTTTGTTTAAGATTAATTTTTACGATTTTTGCTTGTGCCCTCTACATGTACACGTACCGTCTTTTCAATTTGTTTGTTGAGACTTTTGTCACCGTCCCTCGTATTCGTTTCATATTTTTTGTGTCATTCCCAACTGGTGTCCTATTGGCCGCTGGTCGCGCCTTTAATGTATTGAATTTTGTTTAATATACCCTTTTTACTTAGGCTTATTTTTTCGTGTTGCTCTACCCCTAGCTACCCCTCAGTGTTCGGCCTTGCGCTTAACGCGGGTCGCGACAATACATAGTTTTTATTATATATATATATATATATATATATATATATATATATATATATATATATATATATATATATATATATAAGCGGGGGTGCTACAGCTGCTGCCGCTTCCCGCAACTCATTCGCCATAACCTCCTATCATGCCAATCATTTTCTTTAAGGTCTCTTTTCGTCATAGCTTGCTCTATGCCTTTTTCCCATGTATGTGCTGGTCGTCCTCTTTTCCTTCTATTTGTTGGATTATAATCTGCCGCAATGCGTGGTAATCTATATGGTCCCATCCTCATAACGTGTCAATACCAGATCAATTGTCGTTGTTCAATTCGTTCTACAATTGTGCTTTTCATTTGTGCGCGTTCTTTAATTCTTTCATTTGGGATACATTCTATTCTTGATATTCGACAAGATCTTCTGAAAAAGTCCATTTCAATAGCTTCCAATTTTTGTTTCTTCTTTTGTGTTAATTTCCATGTTTCTGCACCATATGTTGTTATCGGTTCTACTATGCTTTTATAAAGTAGTTTCTTAGTTTCCAGTCTAATTTTTGTTGACCACAATATACCATTCAGTTGTTGTATGACTGTCTTCCCTTGCCTTATTCTGTTTTCAATATCTTGGTCATCTTTACCGTCTTGTGTAATTAGACTTCCAAAGTATTTATATTTTTCAACACTTTTTATTGTGTCGTCTTCGATTTTTAAATCCGTGCCTTGTTTTCCTACACAAAGGTATTCTGTTTTACTAACAATCACTTGTAGACCATATTTTTTTAATTCTTTAAATAATTTCCTCATCATGTAACTGATATCGTCTTCATCGTTAGCTACTATTAGTTGGTCGTCGGCAAAGAGCATTGTATACAAGTTTGATTCCCCTATCTCTATCCCCATGCCTGAGCATTTTCTTCGCCATTCGTTGAGGGTTTCTTGCAAATATAACTTAAATAGAGTTGGTGACAAGCTACAACCCTGTTTCAACCCTTTTGTAATTTTTATTTTGTTAGTTATCTGTGAACCTGATTTCACCACGCATTCCGTGTTTTTATATATGTTGTGTTTCCTGAGTACCTTACATAACATATTTATAGGAACCGAGTCGTAGGCCTTTTCCAGGTCAATAAACATAATATGTGTTTCCATATTCCAGGCCATTCTTTTTTCTAAAACCTGCATTAGGGTAAACGTATTGTCAAGACATGATCTCCCACTTCGAAAACCACTTTGTTTTTCGATATCCATGATACAGGCCTCTAGTCGGGTTTTTAGTATCCTGCGATACAATCTTCCCATTGAACTAGTCACACATATGCTTCTATAATTCTTGCATTGCGTTTTGCTTCCTTTTTTGTGGATGGAGCTCATATATCCAAAATTCCAGTCTTCTGGAATATCGTCGCCATCAATCATACATTTATTCATAATTTCAACTACCTTCTCTAGTAGCACATCTGGCCCAAACTTGACTAATTCAATAGGAATATCTCCAGACCCGGATGCTTTTTATTTTTTGAATATTTCAAGGCCTTTCGTAGTTCTTTTATTGAAATCGGCTGGGTATCAGTCTTTCCTGGGTCAATAGTTATCTCTGTCAGTTAGAATTCGTCTCGTGTTTCAGTTAATAATTCCCTATAATACGTTTCCCATTGTTCTAATGAAATAGGGCTTAGATTACATCTTTGTTTTTCTCCTTTTCTTAAGTTCTTGATCATTTTCCAAGCTTCTGATATTTTTGTTCCTCCCATGTATCTTCCCAGTTCTTCACATCTTCTTTCCCACATATTGTTTTTACTTCTGGCTACATCTCTCTTCACTTCTCTGTTCAGTCTTGCATATAATTTTCTGTCATCTTCGTCTCTAGTATTCAACCATTTATTATATGCCGACTTTTTCAGTTTTACCTTTCCTTCCAACTCCGTTGTCCACCGTTCCTGTACCTTTACCGGTTTTGCATCTCTTTTCCCGATTGCTTCATTCGCTTCATTCATTTCTTGTTTCGATGTTATTTTGTTGTAATTTAAAATTTTTATACTTTAAAATCATTGAAGCTCGTACCATGAAATGATCTGATCCACATTCCGGTCCTCTATATACTCTAATATCGGTTGTATGAATTTTGGTCTTTTGAGGTTGAATAATATAGTCAATTATGGATCTTAAGCCTCTTGTTGGTTGTTGCCAGGTATACTGGTGTATTTTCTTATGGGGAAAGAATCCGTTTTGGATTTTAAGTGAAAAATTTTCGCACATCTCTATTAGGCGTTGTCCGTTGTCGTTCTTAATTACTTCTCCGTATTTTCCAACTATTGGGGAATCTTCTTGTCTTCCTGTTCTTCCATTGAGGTCACCCATTAAAACGAGTTCTTTTCGAGAATTTATTTCACTTAGAACCATTTAGTTTTTATTATGCCATTCCAAATTTAATAATACGTGAGTTATATCTCATTTGGTAATAAGGATTTTGAAGTTGAAGGTGATTATGTAGCAACCTGAACCTAATTCGAGAAAGTTGCGATTTGGGAGCATTTTAGTGGTGGACACGAGACGAGACCAGTACTGGTTCGGGTCGAGACGAGACGAGACATAATTTCGTCTCGTCTCGAAAAGTCTCGTAGTCTCGATTTTTTTTTAAGAAATTGCAATTTAAGAATTTTCTTTCGTTTGTAAAATGTAAGTCCACCAAACTCCATAGCAATGAGGACGAAAGCGCAGGTAAAAGGATACCTAATAAAGGGTCAGGATTAAACCGTGCCATTGTCCAGTAAGGGAGTAAATTTATAATTAGCCCGTCGTTTTCTTAGAATTTTGGAAGGGTTTATTATACAACAGACAGACGTACAGTGGTGTGAAACGTTTATCTGAGGTAATGGACATATTTAACAGTAATGTTCATTCATTCATTCATTCATTCATTAGTAGCGTAGTTTCCCAAATTTAACAACTTTCCTGATAGATGAACATCTTGGTAGGTATAAATGAAATTTCCAGTTTACAAGTTCCCAGTGTGATGTTGTTGGTATTGTTGAGACATATCCCGAATTGAATAAAATAAAACTATAGCTGATCTGACTATTACCGTCCCAAATAGCTCTAAACATAGGTTATTTAGCTTCATAATAAGGACCTAATTAGTGCCCTCTAATTTTCTGTCGAAAACGTATGTTTGGATTAATCACAATATATTCTTTTTTCTGAGAACGATAATATGAGGTAAATAGGTACCATTACCAGCACATTTTTCTAAAATTATGGTAGGCAATTTTACTTATAAAATTTGATAATTCTATCAAATAATACCAATTTGACATATAATTATATAATATACAGATGATATTAATTTCTTATTTGTCCTTATAAAGATATATGGTTTATTTTATACGTTTATTTAATAACTTTGTTTCATAGTTCCTATCCTAACAAGTCTATTTATTAATGATATTTATTTTCGATTTTGTACCTGATCTCTCTATTCTAATTTCTTTAATTCAATATTTTCAAAAAATGAAATATTCTTTATCAAAACATAACATCAATAAAATACTACCCTACATTCAACTTTACAACACCTGTATAGGTACTTCAAGGAAATCAGTAAATGTTATTTAAAAAGTATACATTTATAAAAATACCATCTATATGAGACTACTTATTTCGAGACTTTTCGAGACACGAGACGAGACGAGACCTGTACCAGATCGAGACGAGACATAATTTTTGGGAATTTTTCGAGACGAGACGAGACCATGTCGTTTCTCGTCTCGTCTAGTGTCCATCACTAGAGCATTTTAAAATTCATAAAATAATATTCAATGTGTCATTATTACAAAATCCATCAATTGTTGTTTATTATAGTGTTTTACAAACGATAATCGGCTTTAGGCGAGGAGTTTCCAAATTGTGACACTTCATGCTAAAATCTGATACAATTGAAAGTGTGTAGATACAATACGCCAAGATTTGGTATCAAAAAATTATAAGTATTGCATTTAAACTCAGATCTTGGTTAAACTCACTCTAATTGTTTATTGTGGTGTTCTTTTTAAGGATAATACATTAGGAATCTCTACTGAAGAAATTTTGAGTTTATGTGTCCATTTAACTACCTGACACTTGTTGAAGGAAATGGTAATTTAAACTATATTTAAAAATCCGACATTCATTTAAACACAGCCTAAAGTATAACCAACTAAAGTTGCTTAATTTTCATAAATTGAACTTTTACTCTGAAGAAATTTTTAAGTTGTACCGCTTTGTATGAAAAATTGACAAAATTGGATAAGCGTAGATGATATTTATCAAGATTTCCAGATTCAATGTGCTTGGGGATTTTAGTTAGTTTTGCCTATTTTATGAACGTCTTTATTTGTAAATATGGATACATTTTATGACAGAGTTTAAAGTAGTTGGTGTCCGTTTTACTACCTGACATAGTGGTTAAATGAAGTGTTTTCAATGGTTATAGAAATTCGTTAAAAAATTATATAAATGTTGTTTAAGGTATAACTCACTAAAATTGATTAGTGAAATGTCCTTATAGAGCATAGTGAGTTTCAATATTGATTGGAGGTTTAATGGATGAAGGAGGTTTAAGTTGTGATGCTTTGTGTAAAGAAATGAACAAAGTTGTAGGAGTGACTTCCAATTTCAATAAATCATAATTTTTTCATTGAAATTCAAATTTTGGCCAACTTAATTCAAAAATTAATTGCCTTGTTCTCAGGGAGTTAAGTGAGTTTTAACTCTCTTTATGAAGGAGATGTCAAATTTGAGCTATTGACTTAATTACATTGAAGTAATTTGGTGAAGCTACAAACAAAAATTAGACATTCATAAAAACACGAATGATAATGTAACAAATATCAGTACTCGTTGTTTGTTTAAAATTATAAATAAAGTTTAATAAGTGTCTCTACATTTCATAAAGGAGTTCTGAAGTTGTGCGTTGTTGCTGAGCACATCGGAGCGTGAAAAGGTAACCGTGCATATTAAAATCATATATTAAATACACGTACAACAAAATCTACAAAAATTTGAATTATGTTTTAATTTTATTACTTTTAATGTTAGTTTATGTTGTGATGTATTTTGTGAAGAAATTGTCAAAATTGTACGTCATTTCCAGTCACACAAAATCATATTTTTTTTAAAGAAATCTAAATTTTGGCCAACTTAATACAAAAATATATTGGCGTGTCCTTGAAGAGTTTAATGAACTTCAACTTTCTTTATGAAGGAGATGTCAAATTTGATGGGTTAATTTAATTACGTTGAAGTTGTTCGGCGAAGTTACATACTGTGACATAATTAGAAGTTCTTAGAAAAATTAATCAACTTTACAAATATCACTATTCGTTGTTTATTTAAAATTCTAGATAAAGTGTAATAAGTTTCCACACATTTCATAAAGGAGATTTAAAGTTGTACGTTGTTGCTTAGCAAATTGGGGTGTGGAAAGGTAACCAGGTGTATTAAAATTGTATATTAAATACACGTAAGACACAATCTACAAAAATTTAATTCACCCCTTGTTTTAGCCTCTCAGAAGGAGAATTCTGAATTTCTTTTTTTTTTTTGAGTCACTCATAATCACAAGACATTAGCTTGAGGAATGTGCAGTTTCAAGAACCTCAGAATAATATCGACAAATATTCATTTGACCCCTACGTTTCGGCAGTTCTGAAAAGGAAATTCAGGGTTACCAGACCGTTCCAAGCCTATTGCTGAAGATTGAGATTTCCAGGTAAAGGTCCCCATGATATTCAGATTTGTATTTCTGATTTTCCAGCTTTAAATTTGAGAAAGTTTGATTTTTCGTTTACTGATATGTGATTACATCTTAAAGGGTTATTTCTGACTCACCCTGTATAAACACTCCATAAAATAGTGCAACTATAACACGTCACATTTGTGTCAATTAGTTGAAGGGTATTACTATTTCTCAAAACTTCCCCCGATTTTTCCTCCTGTGATGTCCTCAGGCGGGGTTAAAGGGATTTTGAAGTGTGTTTACAGGTTAGGTCGTCCCGCTTTACGGACCTCGATCTGGACCCGAAGCACTCGCCCCCGCTAAACGTATAAACTATCTCGTGTGAAATGTAAATGATCCCCTCAGCGTTCTCGGATGATTTAATTTCGGGCCGGTTAATTTTCCCAAAGCCCGCAGTTTACACAGCTGTAGAAAGAGGGATTTGTTATGACTCAATTATCGGGGATGATGGAATCAGGATACGTTCTCGGAGTCCACAGGTGTGCCACGAAAGGAAAAATGAGTCGGTTTTGTCGAAGTGTTTGAGGCGTGTTTCATGTCTCGGCTTTCGGATTTCGAGATGCGTTTCGAACGTTTCGGATCCGTCTTCAGGAGCAAATGAGATGGTAATTTGTGGGAAGGATCCATGAAGTTAGGGCGAGTAAAGCGAATTTTAATCGAAGGTACTCAAGTGTTTTGTGACTTTGTTGGGGACGTGAGTTTGACCATATCGTTTTCTTCATGGTGATTTAGTAGTAGTAGAACAGAAATGCAGTGAGGGACGCCAAAACTTATCTGAACACGGAAGTGGCTTCGGACCATATTCTGTTAGTGCATATTAGCACAGGCCACATATTGAAAAATCATAGTTTTCATACCATTTTGTTCTACAGATATCTGAAAGTTTTAAATGGTAGGGGGGACCTATAGGAAGATGACTGTATGACCATATACAGCTAGAATGTCCCTGTTTGTTTTATAAACAATGGGTTAAGGTGTGAAAATCGATTTTTTCCTCATAGAGTTTTCCGGTTGCATTTCAGTGAAAAGTGGTCAACAGGAAAGTTGTAGAGAATAAAAAGACGGTTAATTGGGTTTTTAATAAATTAAAATCGATAAATAAACAATTGAGTTATTAGGAAAAAACCATCAAGTTTTATTATTTTATAAATGTTAATAACTTTTGCAATAAGAGTGATAAGTGAAATGTAATAAACGAATTATTAAGCCCTCAGGGGTCTTTATAAGTGTGAAAAATTTTAGATCGGTCTATTAGTTTACGAGATATCTTATTTGATTTTCCAGACACTCAATGTTTAAACAATTGAGCTTGTCCAGACTACAATCCTAGAAATATTGAATAAGGTGGAATAGCTTCCTTGAATGCTGAACTGTTAGTTAAGTTTGAAAAACAACTCATTTTTACTGAAATTGTTGTAAAAAAATTGTTATAAGAAAGTGCTAATTTTTTGTTTATGTTGATAAAGAAATTGAATAACTTTTTTATTTATTGTTACACACGTTTTTAGTAAATTGCATTGAAAAGGCGGTAAAGAACCCTTTAATTTTTTAAGAAAAAGGTTCCACGGCCAATGGAAGCCGAGATAGCAATATTTTTTTTAAATCAAATCTTCGTTATTTATAAATATTAAGAGCCGTAATCTTTGTAGCAAAGTCGAGTAAAAGACGGCCACAAAACTTGCAAATGATCAAGAAGTATATTGACAACTGTATTGACAATATCTCTAGAATTAAAATTATTTAAAACAGGTGACAGTCGATACATAACCATAACGATATCGATACATGATATATCTAATACTTCCCCTCGATGAGTTATCTTAGGGAATTAAACTGCCACCTTCTGCAGGCCCAAAAGAGAGACACAATGTTCATGGTTCAATCTTGTGAGCGCCTTGGTGAGGACATCGGCCGGCATTTCTTTGGACGCTACGTGTCCCAGCTTAACTGCTCCGCAACCGACGACCTCTCGAATAAAGTGATGGCGAACAGCGATATGCTTGGTTCGCGCGTGGAAGACTGGATTTGAGGCGAGTTTCTCGGCTCCGACGTTATCGTTCCACAGCTTCACAGAACCCACGAAGACGCCGAGTTCACGTAGTAGACGTCGAATGTACAAGGCTTCCTTTGTAGCCTCACCGAGGGCCATGTACTCGGCCTCAGTGGATGATAGGGCTACGGTCCTTTGCTTTCTTGAGTCCCACGAGATGCACCCGCTGCCCATCTTGAAAGCGTACCCAGTAAAAGATCTTCGATCGTCAATGGATCCAGCCCAATCTGCATCCACAAATCCTTCGAGATCTCCCTCCTTGCTCTTGAAAGTGATTCCCACATCTGCGGTGCCCTTCAAGTAGCGTAGAACCCTTTTCGCTGCACTCCAATGAACCTTACCGAAACAGTCGTTGAATTGCCCCAATACGCTGGCAGCGTGAGCCACATCGGGACGAGTAGCTACAGCCAGATAGAGTAGACAACCTACCAGCTCGCGGTACGGTGGTTTTGGTCCATCTTTCGAGTTCCAAGGTTCGATCTTCATCAGTTTTGTCCCAACGTCGAGGGGGGTTGAGACAGTTCTGCAATCTTTCATATTGAAACGATCCAGCAGCTCATTCACGTACGTACGTTGGCAAATCTTGATACCGTCGTCGCTGACTTTGAAGTCCATCCCGAGGCATCTCTTCAATTCACCGATATTCTTGACGTCAAAATGTTTTGTCAGTTGCGTTCCAAAAGAAATTGCTTTGTTTGGATTACGTGACATGACGAGGATGTCATCCACGTAAACGATGATCATAGTAAAGTTTGCGTCACTTCCCATGATGTATAAGCACGGATCACCTTTTGTAGGACGAGCACCCATGACGCGAAGGGTCTTATCCAGTCGAGTGTGCCATGCGCGACCAGCTTGCTTGAGGCCATACAGTGCCTTCTTCATCCTGCACACCTTGTCACCGGTTTCTATCTGCTGCAGCATAGCTTTGGCATCTGCTTCTACGGCTGGGCCGTACTTTGTTGGCACTCCTTCCTGAATGACATAGCGAAGAACCTTTTTAAATAAGTCCGGAGTTTCCATATACACCTCCTCCTCGAGCTGTCCGTTCAGGTAGGCAGTCGTGATGTCGTATTGTTTAATGGACATCCTGTACTTGGCAGCTACAGCCAGCGCCAGTCGAACGGTGCTCAGCCTTGCCACAGGAGCAAAAGTTTCGTGGAAATCTACGCCTGGCCTCTGAGAGAATCCTCTGGCGACGATCCTTGCCTTCCGTTTTTCCAGAACTCCATCAGTACCGTATTTGTTCCGAAGGACAAAACGGCTCCCGACGGTGCTTCTATCTTGAGGACGATCTACCAGGTCCCATGTTTCATTCTTGAGAATTGAACAAACTTCGTCGGCCATAGCTTTCATCCATTCGGAAGATTCGTCACTAGATATGGCTTCATCCAAATTCACCTCGGTCAGGTAAGCGAGGCCAGTCATGTCTTCTCGAGTCACCATGTGATGTTGCTTACGAGGTCTACCTGGTCGTCCAGTACGCAGAATTTTTGGTCTCCCTGCACCACGCTTCGTGATCGGTCCGGGTCGATCCTCGATACCACCTTCAGCTGGCTCGAGAACTGCAGCGTCCACCTCGGGTAGTAGTTCAGCGAGGTTTTCCAAGTCAACAGCATCCAGGAAATCTTCCTCGTCGGAGATCATCTCCTCTTCTTGATTCATCTGGATGGTCGGAATGTTCTCAGCTGTCTGTTCAATCTCTCGTTCTCGAATTACCTCTCGAACCAACGGTACTTCGACGACTTGTTTATCTCTTGACTCGTCCTTGCCCGTCGATTCCGATTCTTCTACCCAAAATTGTCCTTGATCACCGCTTGGTTTGCTTGCCATGTTGTTGAGGAACTTCACATCTCTTGATATGCAGACCTTCCCCTCACTTGGAATCCAAATTCTGAAACCTTTCGACTCTTCACTGTACCCTACGAAAACTCCCGTCTTCGAGCGTTGGTCCAGTTTACTCTTCTTTGGGTCGAGGTTTAAAACGCGAACTTCACAGCCGAAGGGTTGGAAGTAGCTAACATCCGGTTTTTGTCCATGCCAGACTTCGAACGGGGTCCTTCCATTCAGCTTACTGGTTGGACATCGGTTTCGGGTGTAGTTCGCTGTGTTTACAGCCTCTGCCCAGAAAGATATCGGTAGACCAGACTGAATTAGCAAACATCTTGCAGATTCCATCAGTGTACGATTTCGACGTTCTGCCGTTCCATTTTGTTGAGGCGTGTACGGCACGGTTAAACGCCGCTTGATACCGTGCTTGCTCAGGAAATCGTCAAACTCCTGATTCACGTATTCTGTGCCGTTGTCGGATTGAAGGAACTTCACCTTCCTTCCGTGCTGAGTCTCTAGTAAACTCCTTATCTTCTGGAATTCTTTGAAGACCTCGTTCTTGTGCGCCAGAAACCTGACTTCGCACCAACCGGAACAGTCATCAATGAAGGTTACGAAGTACTTGCTCCTACCGTTCTTCGAAGTTACCCGCATCTTGCCGCAGACGTCTGAATGGATGATATCTCCAGGGCTGGCTTCTCTGGTTGGCGTCGATGGAAATGGCTTTCGAGTCATCTTCCCCTCAAGACATACACTACAGTTGAGTTTGGATTGTGGATTTTCCAGGTCTCATAGTTGTCCTTCGTCAACTGCTCGAAACGTCCAGTGACCGAATTCATCTTGAATTAACGCTTCCAACTGATACACACTTTTTTCGACTTGGATTTTCACCGCAAGCCGCTATATCTATATCTTTTCTGGCGCTGGGCCCATAACCTGTAGCAAAGTCGAGTAAAAGACGGCCACAAAACTTGCAAATGATCAAGAAGTATATTGACAACTGTATTGACAATATCTCTAGAATTAAAATTATTTAAAACAGGTGACAGTCGATACATAACCATAACGATATCGATACATGATATATCTAATAATCTTCACCAATTTTAAATAAAGACCAAAATTTTATTATACGATTTATAGGATTAATATGTATGGACCTTGGAAGAAGTTATAGTCCTTTAATGTCAAGGTTTTCGCTCAAGTCGGGCTCCTTTCCGTTTTTGAAGTCGAGACTTCAAATTGGAAGATCTAATTTTTTTTCGATATCTCGGCTTCTAGGTAACGTAGAACCTTCATTGTTTTTTTAAATTTTGGGGTAACTCGACGAAATATTAACATCTAACCTATTTTCGTCGCCGTGGAAAGTTGGAAAATCCCGGAAAATTCAATAGATACAATTATAGGAATTTTCTTACAATTTAAATGCTACTATTTTAAAAACAAACTCCAGGATTTTTATATTTTGTTATAAAGTTAATATATACTTGCATCATAATTGTTACACACTGAACGAAAGTGTGAAATGATCTCTAGAGAGTGGACTATATTTAAATATCTCTCATGGGTGGCTGCGGAGATGAATCTTGTCTCCAGGTTGTAAGGCTGAAGACGGTCTCGTAGTCGGAGATCAGGGCGTGACGTGATCTCTTTGAAGTTCTTGAAGTTCTTGTAGGCGGAGATCAGGGCGTGACGTGATCTCCTTGAAGTTCTTGAAGGTCTTGTAGTTGGAGAGAGGGCGTGACGTACTTCTCCGGGTTTGGATCTGAGGGGGTGTCGTGCAGATCCGGGGTTTGAGGTTCTAGTAGTTTGGGGAGAAGGCGTGACGTACTCTCCGGGTTGAAGTTTGTTAGGTTTTGGGTTGTCGGGTTAAGTGGCGTGAAGAAAGATCACAACGCACTGTCGTTTTGAGCATACTAGGGTATTCTGGTTTATTACCAAAATTTCACAAGCTTTTATACATCTTCAAATTACATTGGTTAAATGGCAAATTAAGTTTTGTTATTTTTCGGCGTCCTAGATTGTAATTTCCCTGACCTAGCTGTGTGCTTGACCTTACGGAGCGCGTTTGTTATCATATTACGAGAACTGGTGTTATGCTTGCGCGACTGATTATTGTTGTAAGATTTTGAAATTATCACTTTGATCCGCGCTCTTTCGTCCACCTAAGCGACTCAGTTATTTTAATACCCTCTTTAATAGTTATTAATTACTTAATAATTGAATACTTTATCAGCAAGTTCACTAAATTATTTCACTGACTTAGTTTTTCTAATTAATTTTTTGATTACTTAATTTGCAAGTGGAAATTTCATCTAAGATGTTTTAAATAACAAGTTGCTCTAGTTCCCTATTTAATGGTTATTAATCCCTAATTGATGATTATGTTCCCTAAATTCCCTATTAAATCCCTACAACCCTACTTAGCTCTCTTTTATGTTGATCGTAGAGTCAACACACACGTTAAGATATTTACAGATAAATAAAGACCATTATGTCTTTTTAACAATTATTTTCGCTAAATTCGTCCCAATAATTGTCATTATTAGTACTAATATTCCATTATTCCTAATATTACTAATATAATTTGCCACCAACTGAGGGGGCAGGAGAGCAGCACGTTCTTCGTGATTACCATTAATTGCAATTTTGGTTAGGTAATAAGTTAGAAGCAACCAAATATGGGTGGAAAAAAACGGATAGTGTGTTCTAACCCATTTATACAATGGACAATTTAATACCGGAGGATACGATTAAAAAAATAATTTGTAAATGTACTACTGGCTGTAAACAAGCAGATTTGGCTGAAAAATCCACGGTTTAAATTGTACAGCTCTTTGCAATCACTGTAATTATGATAATGAGAAAAAAAACAATGTCTTAATCTGGGCACAATTGCCATCGAAGAAGAATCAAATGGTGAAAGATCGTGAAGATGACTTCGTGCAAGAAATGGTCCATGAAGATGAAGTAGAAGAGCCGACATAGAAAAAATCGAGGATTAGTGAAGTTGTTGATTGATGATATTCTTACATTATCTAATTTTACTTGTAATGAACTTTAACTCAGTAATATTAATTAAAATAATAAATAGTATTTTATTAAAAGACAATATTTTCATCATGTTCTCCATCTATCTGAAATATATATTTATAATATTCATAACAATGGAATAATACTAATTTTATACAAAATAAAAAAAAGACTGCTGCAAAAAATTAGAATCTAAATTGTAAAAAAATTGTGACCATTAAATATATTGAATTTATCCTGGATTTTCTAGGAAATCGAAAATATATAAATTTAAAAAATATATTAATCACCAAGTTAATTGTATCTATTGAATTTTCCGGGATTTTCCAATTTTCCACGGCAATGAAAATACGTTAGATGTTAATATTTCGTTAAGTTACCCCAGAATAAAAAATGAAGTTTCTACGTTGCCTAGATGCCGAGATATCGAAAAAAAACTTAGCGCGTCCAATTTAATGTTTCGATTTCAAAAACTGAACGGAGCCCGATCTGATATCCCCTCCACTACGACATCATGTACTTGAGCGAAAAACTTAAATTTAAAGTGCTCTAACTTATTTCAAGGTGCATAAATATTAAACCTATAGATCCGATAAAAAAATTTAGGTCTTTATTTAAAATTGGTGAAAATTCCTGTTCTTAATATTTACAAATAATAAAGAAATGGTTTAAAAAAAGTGCTGTCTCGGCTTCTATTGGCCGTAGAACATTTTTTCTTTAAAAACATGAAGGTTTTTTTTATCACCTTTCCAATGCAATTTATTAAAAACGTCTGTAACAATAGATAAAAAAGTTATTCAATTTGTTTATAAGCAAAAAATTAGCCTTTTCTTAAAATGATTTTTTTAACACAATTTCATTAAAAATAAGGTATCTTTGAAACTTAAATTTTCAAGGAAACTATTCCTCCTTTATTAAATATCTCTAGGATTGTAGCCTGGGCAAGTTCAATTGTTTAAACATTGAGTCTCTGGGAAAAGCAAATAAGATATCTCGTCAACTAATAAACCGATCTGGCTGAAATTTTTCAAACCTATATAGACCCATAACGGCTTCATAACTCGTGTATTACATTTCACTTATCGCTCTTATTGCAAAAGTTATTAACATTTATAAAATATTGAATAATTGATGATTTTTTCCTAATAACTCAATTGTTTATTTATCGATTTTAATTTATAAAAAATCTAATCAACCGTCTTTTTATTCCCAACAACTTCCATATTGAGCACTTTTCTCTAAAATGTAACCGGAAAATTCTATGAGGAAAAAAATAAATTTTCACGCCTTAACCTATTGTTTATAAAAAAACAGGGACATTCTAGCTGTATATAGTCATACAGTGATCATCCTACAGGTCCTTCCTACCATTTAGAATCTTCAGATATGTGTAAAACAAAATATCAAAGCTTTTTTTTGTAGCAAGGTATATATGTAGCATATCATTGGTTCATTCACCAGTATACAAGATTGTAACGTCAGATCCTTTAAAATTATGGTGGAGGAGCAAAGTTCCAGTAATACTTTTTGGAGGTTATCCACTTTCTAGTAGCATACACAAGTACCATATTTTTGTAAATTTACCAGGTTTTTGAATAAGATGGGGAAAATTTAGCAAATTAGATAGGTAGAACAAATGTTCTTTTCATTTTGGCCGCTATCTTCATTCTTTTTTTTTTCTTTTAGCCTATTTAGCCTAATTTTTATCCTATTTTTTTTTTCAAATTTCCCTATTCTGGGCTGTTCTTTGCCACATCAGGCCTGCATGTCTGACTATATCATCTTTCCATCTCATTTGTGGCCTGCCTCTTGTTCTTTTCCTTTCATAAGGGCGCCATCTTCCAATTTCTGGATTCCAACGATTGTCTTTTATACGTTCGTTATGGCCCGCCCATTTCCATTTTAGTGATGCTGCTCTCTCTATATCGTCAAGAGTGTTGGTTTTCTTTCTTATCCAGTCATTATGTTTTCTGTCTCTGAGCGATATTCCCAATATATGTCTTTCCATAGCCCTCCGAGTTTTACGGATTCTGTCCAAATTTGCTTTGGTGAAAGTCCAACTCTGCGCTCCATATGTTAAAACTGGCAATATGTAGCAGTCAAATACTTTGGTTCTTAAATGAAGGGGTATCGTTTGGTTTTTTAAAACATAGGAGTGTCTTCCGAACACCGCCCATCCTAATCGAGTTCTGCGTGTTATTTCGGCTTCCTGATTATCCTTGCCCGCTCTTACGGCCTGGCCTAAGTATATATATTCATTCACTTGTTCTACTTGGGTTGCATTGGCGGTTATTATGTGTTGTTCTTCCGAGTTTGACATTACTTTTGTTTTTTTGAGGTTTATTTTTAAGCCTCTTTGGAGTGATTTTTCATGGAGGTCGTTTATCATTGATTGTATCATTGATAGCTCCTTTCAGTTGGATGCAATAAAAAGTACATCATCTGCATATCTTAGATGATTTATGGATCTACCATTAATTGTAATCTTATTAATTTCCCAATTCATTGTTTTGAACAAGTGTTAGACGGTCGTCGTAAGTAATTTTGGCGAGATTGTATCTCCTTATCTCACTCCCCTTTTAATTGGTATGCGTTTCGTCTTTAGCCCGTCATCAAGTTGTACTGTCATCGTTGCTTCCAAATTAAACATTATGGAACAGATTTTTGTATCTCGAGTCTATTCTGCTATTAATCAAGGCTTCTTCGACAGCCCATAGCTCTACGATGTCGAAAGCTTTCTCGTAATCAACGAAGGCCAGATACAAAGGTAGATTGTACTCATTGGTTTTTTCTATTAATATTTTATGTGTGTGCAGATGGTCGCAGGTTCCATATCCCTTTCTGAATCCTGCTTGATCCACAGGTTGGTATGTGTCGAATTTGTTCGTTAGTCTGTTATTTATGATTTTCATAAAGGTTTTGTATAGCTGTGATAGGAGGGATATTATAGGTCTATTAATTGTCAAGATTTTCTGGATCACCTTCCTTATATATCAGTTGAAACGCAAGATATTTTCGTACTTACGTATTAAGCTTAGAAGTTTCTCGGCCGGCTAGCTCGGACTAATAAATGACTCAGGTGTGGGCGCAAAGAAACATCAAAATCCAATTATAGCTGTTTAATTGAATAAGTCAAATAACCATAACAACCAATAAATGTTCAAATATATGAGTGAGTCAGATAATCAAACAATACCTAACATCAAATAACCAAAACAATACCTAATGACCGTCCAAACATAAATTCCAACAGTTCAATCTACATACATAATCAAAATACTAATAGACTTAAAAGTTCGCAAAATAATTGCGGAAAAAAAATAGTTAATAAAGTTTGTTTCTAATTAATGTGGAAATCGATCGATTAAACGTTTCAACTTAAAGGCATTTAAAAGGGAAAAATACCTGTCACATCGCGTTAATCACAACACACCGGAGGGCTCGGTGATCGTCGCAGGCTGGCGGAAGTCGTCCGGATACGGTGCGGATCGCCCTGTAAGTAGGCGTTCGCTCATGCAGACTGGACTCAAGGCGGATCGCCCTGTTCTGGTGCCGCACGTAGATTTCACGTGTTGGCGAGTTTAGCGGTTACGCACTCCGAAAGACACTCGTAATCAACGCACTGATTAAGCACTGATTTTACTTTTACAATTTATCTAGCGAATTAGTAGTGTTTGTTTAGTAAACGTTTGTCAACGGAGCGATTAAATGCTGATTTTGCTGACCATACCAATACACCAACCAATTTACTAAGACCAACAAAAATCTCAACCAACTTTAATTAAACTCAAAAGGGCCCATCGGGAAGGTGTTACCTCTCCCGAGGCTCCCGAGGCTCTAAACTAAGTCCCTCTCACTTTTCTCCTTGATTCTAGCTCTTCCACTTATTCACCAAAATCCCCTTTCAAATTCCCTTTCTCCTAAGTACCAGCCTATCATCGATCGGTCACATCTCAACGGGGCATAACAATATCCCTCTCTTTACCTACTCTTTTCATGTTAGGAGCACGTGACAATATTAACGGTATTTGAATTCCAAGAAAGTTAATTATCCAAAAGTAAATATTGCGAACAAACCTCTTTAAAATTGTAAGTGGCGACGTAAAGGCGAGTCCTCCTAAATAACTGTTTACCAAAACCGTTCGAGTCCGACTCCAAACGCTTCACACAAATTCAGTTGCTATGCGGGAGAAAATCATACCGTAACACAGTATTGTGCTAGCGTAGTTCGATTCAATGGGTATCTTACCTTCGAAAAGGCGTTTATTGAGCAAGATCTTTAGGTAATCTTTAACTTTTCTGCCTCCTTCCTTAAGAAGTTCTATTAGGATTCCGTCGTCTCCCGCTGCCTTATTACTTTCCATGTTTGGTATAGCTTTGTCTATTTCATCCTCTGTAATTTCGTGCAGGTCATCAGAATTAACATTGGTTATTGTCCTTTTTAAATTCTCTATTGTGTCAGTCGATAGAGGGTTTCTTGAGATACATATATCTTTGTAGTGTTTTTCTGTTATCTTTGTTATTTCTGTTCTATCTCTTATTTCGACGCCCTGATAAGAGTTATCTTTTTAGCTCCTATTTTTGAGTTTATTCTTTTCAAACTTCGATTGTTTTCTATTATTCGTTCTATGTGTTCTTCTTGATACTTTCTTACATCTTCATTACCTTCAGTTATCTTCATTATTACGTGACTAATGTTGTGTCAATGTTGTGTTGTGTTGGTAAAAAGGAATATAGTTTCGGAAGAAGCACTGGATGAATCACCTTGAAACTTTACCACATATTGAGGAATCTTAGCACTAACTTCATAAGTTGAATCTAAGGTAAACTGCTATCTTTCACGACAGATATCAATAATTTAGTATTGTAACGTTTCTACTATTTACTAAAACTAAACACTACGCTATTTGTCCTAATTAATTTATCTCTTACACAACACAACACTTACAATCTAACCCTTAATTTATATTCGCACACAGAGATGTTTTTTTATTTAACGCGCGCCGTCTCTCGCCCGAATGTTTACACAACGATTCTTCAACTGACTCGCCTTGGGTCCGGCATTCCTTATATACCAGGTATAAGCCTTCTCGAACTTTCGCGATAGTTGCAAGAATATTCTATTTTGTTATCGTATCGAACCTTCTCGTCTCTTCCCGTCGGCTTCGATCCGTCCTTCTCGGGATCGCAATTCGGCGAACTTGTGTAGCTCCCGGCGTGTTTATATCGCGGCGAGCCGTTTCGTTACAGTATAAACTCATTTAAGCAACAGACGCACCAAATAAAATTGGCGTAAAATAATACATTTTTGACCTTAGATTACAGATCAATGAGAAATTATTTTTGTATCTATTTTTATTATTTAATTTAATTTTACAAATACCTAATTTTAATTGGAATAGACACAAAATTCAAATCAATCAGAACTACGGCATGCCTAAAGTATGCAAGAGGCTGTTTCTCTTCATTTTCCTGTATTATTTTTAAATTTCGGATATAATGCTATTCATGTTTTGAAATGTTTCAACCCAATTTTCATCACTCGTATTTCTGTTATAAATTAAATGTTACTTCCCAAACAAAGTTCTGCAGGTATATATGTGCTTTTTTTAAAGTAACGTTACGTAAAAACATGTTTTTTAATATCCGAAAAAGCATTTCTCCGTCGTTAATTTTTCCCAGGCCCCCTTTTTTGTCTCTATCCCGCCAATATTTTCAATTTCCAACACGTCCGCCCAGCCACCCAGTCCAAACATCGAGGATTTCTGGTGAAAAAAAGAAAAAAAAGTAATCCCCTACTTTCACGTGTTATGATTTCGTTATTTATTTCTCGACATCAAAAGCAGATACTTTTCTGGTATCGATTGGCCCCGAAACGAACGTACATTTCGTACATTGCCTTTTTCTTCTCGTTCTGTTCCCCGACACATTCTCGTACAGCTTTTTCCGCCAGTTAAACCATTAGAAGAGGGTCTCGCAGCAAATGATCACTATGTGAAATATGTTGTCAATTTATATAATCTCCTCTTGTGTGTTGCTCCTTTCTTTCTCCCTACAGACTCTTTTATCAAATATTGCCACGACGGAGATATTTATTTAATCGGAACGAAAAATGTAATACATTCAGGAAAGTATTGGGAATTTCTTGCTTCCGACCATTCAGTATTTTTGCTAGTGCTGAAGCTAAACTGCGTGAACTTACGTTACCTGTAACGTATTACCATATGTATACCACGAATTTCAGATTAATAATAACCTAATTCACTATTAACACAGTCAAAACTTTCACAATAATTTTACGAACACAGAACCCTTTTGTTGTAATTAATACTATTTTGTTGGTACATACTCGGAGCTTTATAATTTAGTTATAAAGTATATAACACAGTTATTTGTTATATGAAACATAGTTTTCAAGTATGTAGTTGACTAATATAATGTAACGTTTTTTTACCTACGCGAGAATTACTACACGACACGTCTTACTTAATTTATTTTCACCACTTAACACTAATTTATTTGGACACTTACACTTTTCTACTAACACTTAGTCTAGTTTATTTGATCTGACTTACTGTTACTAATTAATTATTTATATTATAGACTGTTTACGACTACCGGCGGCTAGCTTTGTATCGCTCTCCGTCTGCTATTTATTTAGCCGCATCTGAATTCCAGACAGATCGAGGAGTTTCGCCAACCTTCTTTATAGCTCTCGAATACTCTACGGCTTTCCGTGAATTCCACCAGTCCCCCGAATCTATCTCGTTAGGAATTTCTTTGAAGACACTCATTCCGACGGGCGCCTATCTTTATGGCAGGCTATTTCGTTACAATAAACATGATTTATTACACTTATAACATGTTTCGAAGGTTATATTCTGGAGCCACTCGATGTACGTAGGGTACTGATATTAGTAATGTAAGTTACTTATTGTCGAAATAACTATTTCAACGTGACACAGGATATCGTTTGTGCCCCTTTGTGTAAATGGTGGGTAATATGATACTAGTAATTTTACATATTCAATATGAACTACCCAATGAAGTGCGTACGCAAGTAGATATGATACAATTGATAATTGGAATACATACTGCCTGTTAAGCTAATGAATAGTCAATACAGTCTGTTTGTAAATAGTTGCGTAACCGAAAACTATTTAATTTAAACCTGCAATACAATTTAACTACATGTGTTTCAGATGCAAATTAAATCTTCTTGCATCGTTTTATTAGCTTGGTACATCAAAATTATTTATTAATTCAAATGAATAGATCATAGGATACATATATACACAATCCATAGAAATTCAAAAGAGAAAAAATTATTCCAAGTAACATTTACTATAATATAGGGAAAAAGCAATATTTTGTTAAGTATCAAATAAAGTGATCCACTTGTTTGAGATGTAGATATGGTATTACTTATTAATTGAAGGTAATAAATTTTCCCAATTAACTTAACGATACTCGAAATACAGAATTGTCCTTAAGGGTAAAGAAGAGGGCCATCATATTAGTGTCATTGCAAAATACCAAATTTGTTTTTAGAAACCAAATAAAGCCCTCAAACTGTTTCTACAGGAATATCATTAATCTTTCTATATTATATTCAGCGAGAGGAGAAACATAAGGGATCCTTAATATTGATTCACAATTTATTTGCAAATAATTACAATATTAAGAACACAAATTGAAATTACAAGTCACTACTACATAAAATAATTTCGGAATTTTAATGAGTTCGTTAAGGGTGGCCAATTACGTGTAAGGAAATTATTTACTTTACAAAAATAATAAGAACACTTATTACTACAGATAAACTAGAAAGGGATTTGTCTACATTTGTTTCATTAATATCGTAATAATATGAGCCAAGATAACACATAAGCAATATGTATGATTTCCATAATATTGTCACGACCAAGGGGTGAATTTCATTAAAGGTGTAATTAGAGGGTAAATCAAGTTTGGGAAGTAGCACGTTAGTTCCTGGGGTAGTAGGCAAAGTAGCACAACCTTTTCCCTTCTAGCCCCACTCAGGAATTGAAACTATGGTTTCGTCGTCAGATGGAGGTATTAATTCTTGTTTATTCGTTGTCGACGTTTCGTCCCAGGCTTTGGGACATTTTCAAAACACTGTCGAAGGTATAAATACACACCGTTATAAAAACAGAAAAAAACCCTGAAACGTGTCGCGGGACACGCGTTAGGAACTTTAGTTCCTTTTAATTAATAACCAATTTTTTTAAATTATTTCTTAATAAAACTGTAATGTAACGTGAAACAGCGACAGTAAGACGGGCATTGCATATAAACATATAATACACAGCATTGGTTCTATAAGTAAGGCAATGGAATATTGTTCCTCGGTGCGTCAAGCGCGTGGTCTCTCTCTCTCTCTCTCTCTCTCTCTCTCTCTCTCTCGCTCTCTCTCTCTCTCCCTCCCTCTCTCTCTCTCTCTCTCTCTCTCTCTCTCTCCCACTCTCTCTCTCTCTCCCTCTCTCCCTCTCTCCCTCACCACCCCCTCTCTCCCTCACCCCCCTCTCTTCCATTCTCTCCCACTCTCTCCCTCACCCCTCCACTCTCCCCCCCCACCGAGCCACTACGAACGCCTCCGAGCCGCTACGAACGCTGCCGAGGTAACGCTTTCCGGTAACGCATTCCATTTAACGGTCAGATTTTTTGCGGCGCGACCACCCTCGCTCCCCAATCCCTGGCAAAAGGAACTAAAGTTCCAAAAACAGATACAAGCATAAATAAGCAATATAAAATTACAGAAAAACAAGACAGGTATGTAACGTTAAAACAGTTAAAAGTTTAAAAAGTTAAGTAACATACAGATAAAAATAGTAAATTTAAAAAATCATCCCTTTTCCTTCCCTTTATATACTTATTACATTATTATGTTTTACTTACGTTCACTTCTATTTTTCAGGATCCCTCTGAATTGGCAAAAAGTTCTTGGAAAGGAATCCAGTCATAAAAAATCCCCTGTGATGTAATAAGAGGTTCGTCAACACTATTAACGGCTGAGGTGCACTGAGAGGGTATTATGAAACCACTTAATCGTATTGGTTTTACCAGAAACACTCGTCTATACCCTTGGTTAATCTTGTCAAATAATATGTTCGCTTTGCAGATGTACGTGAACGGCACGGCCAAAAAAACCAGTGAGAAAGGGGCCCACCGCAGGGTGCGAAGTGTGCACAAGAGTTGGAAAAGCGCGGGAAATTCATATGTTTCAAAATCTTGAAAACGTTCATGTTGGGAATGACAGCAGTGTTTTTATATGGATTCCTTATTCTGGGGTCAAAGTGGGTTGCCTAGTTTGACGGAATCCAAAATCAACTTGATGTGTTAACAGCTAATGGGTAGATATGTTTGACAACCGTTTTATTAGTGGTTCATAAATTTTTGTAATACCTTGAAAATCAGTTTGTCGATTAAGGTTGTTAGGTGTTGAGAGAATGTAACATGATTCAAGGAAAAGTCTTTTGAACCAACAACTTTCACGATGTAAGATCTCCACTTTGTCAAAATCGAACAAGTGGCCGGTGTCGACAGAGTGTCCTACAAGCCCTGAATGTGCAATATTTCTTTGTAAAATGTTATACTGATGTTGTTGTATTCTTTTTTTTAATATATTGTTTTGTTTCTCCGATGTATGATTTTGATTTTCCCTCTTGTGCGCAACCAGAACAACTAACTTTGTAAATGAGGTTATGTAGGCATTCAGGGTTATCCTTATCTTTGAGTGTAGTAAAAATGTCGTTAATTGTATGGAACGATGACCAGGCTGGAGAAATATTCACTTGATGGAGAATTTTGTTGCATAGGTGGGCAATCGCCGTGTGAAAGGGTAGTTTTAAATACACAACAGGTTCTTTTTCGTGAGCATGAGCATCCTGTGTGTCATGGTCAGCCATCATGAAATGTCTACGTTGGAGCGTTAGTGTCCTGTTTTGGTTGGCTTTTTCAATGAAGCGTATGGGGTAAGAGTTATCAATTAAAGTTCTTTTAATTAGATCAATATTAGGGCCCCAAAATTCTTTGTCCGATAACAGTAAGGCTCTATCTACTAGGCAATTGATGGTAACAATTTTATATTTCTCAGGTTGGAAAGAGAAAAAGTTCAAGTATCTGCCTGACCATGTGCTCTTGTGAAACCAATTCAAAGACAGACTATTTTGTTGGTAAGTAATGGATACATCAAGGAATGAAATTGTGTTGTTATTATCTGGATATTCAATAGTAAACTTTAACTTTTGGTGGAAGGTGTTAAATAACTCAAGAAGTAATTGGATGTTATCCCTTTTAAGGAAAATCAGGGTATCATCGACGTACCGTACATATAGGGGAACAAAACTGGATATGCGAGGCATAACAAGATCCTCCAGAGCAACAAGAGCGATGTTAGCGATGACGGAGGACAGGGGTGCCCCCATAGGGCAACCGAAAACTTGTTGGTAAGTTACCCCTTTGTACGTGAAGACGGCGTATTGAAATATAAATGTGATAATTTCTAGGAGGCTACCCAGTGGGATGGTTGTAGTCATCGTGATGAAATGTGACTGAATATGGTTCAACACCACCTGTAGTGGAGTGTTGGTGTATAAGGACACAACGTAAAGAGAGATGAATTGATGGTCATTTAAGGAGGTGAAATCGAAGGTTCATAATATGTTTACTAATTGAAATGAGTCCGACAACACTTCCAGGGGTTCCAAAATTTTGTACATGAATTTGGCAAGGTTATACACAGGACTACCAATATTTGACACAACGGGCCGTAAAGGGGAACCATCTTTGTGGACTTTTACAAGTCCATAAATTTTTGAGGGAACACCATTGTGACATCTCAACTTTAAATATGTATTGTTGTCGATATGTTGATTGTCAAGAAGTGATTTTGCAAAAAAGTTGTTCTTTTCTTGTATACTGGCGATAGGGTTTTTCTTTAACACTTTGTAAGTGGAAGAATCACCACACATAACAGAACATATTAGTCAACTTCGCGTCGTAGTCATCGTATTGCATTAACACGGATATGTTCCCTTTGTCGGCCCTAGTTAGAATTAAATTATTGTTAGATTTTAAAAAAATTTTGCATCGAGAGATATCCACACGAATTTTTTTATAGAATATGTGTAATTCCATTAGGAAATTATGGTGAGTGAATTTGTGTAAAATATTAATGATGTACTGTCTAGCTTTTTCAATTTGTTTCTTGTGTAAATTAATAATCTCACCATCTCGATTGTATTTAGAAAAATTACTAGAAGCATGTCTAGGGAGGAGATGAACTCGAACCTGGCCTTGTTTCTTTTATTGACTGGTAGAGAAAAACCTGGTCCTAGAGCCATTATGTAGGCAATGTTTTCATTGATCTTAACGCTGGTTAAGTTCTTAAACCATCTATTTATGTTCTTGGTAACGGTCTCTTTGAATTTAGTATAGAGGGTAGGGGATCTCTGAAGGAGCAAATTTATTTTATTGATGTTATTTTTCTTGATACAATAAAGAGTCTTTCATTTTTCAGATCTTCGAATCTCAGAAAGTTGTTGAGTTCAAAAGCACCTAAAGTTCTAGGCAGTCTGTTAATGAGATGGTTACGTTTGTTGATATAGAATCTGTTGTCACTCTCATACTCATTAATTTTTTTGTTTAAAAGTTTGTATTTTAGGTCGAAGATGTATCTGCTTTGTGGACAATTGTGCAAGTTTAAGAAATCCAAGTGGATATTGAGGAATGAAGGGAAAACACCCTCATCTTTACATCTTCGTTGAAAGCCTAATTTGTTCTTAATCTTAGTCAGTGAAAGCAAAATGTTGCTCAATTGTTTTAGGTCCAACATAGTGTTTAGGCCATATTCACCTCTTACATATGAAAAATATGATGTATAGTTTTGTTGAATCATATCTGTAGTGTTGGTATGTTTGGAATACTGGAATGTTATGGGAGTTCTCTTCCCAAACTTTGGCAAGTTTGGGAAGAGAAAAGAGCTCTTTGCCTTTCATAACTATTAAAGAACAAATTCTTGAATTCGAGTATTTTTAAGTTATTTAAAAAAATATAATACCATTAATTATTCTGTATTACCTTATCCATATCCAGAGTTTAAAATTCATAGTATTTGATATATACACCCATGTATTGTATATGTAACTACACACATTAATATTTGAAATTAATCTTGTTTTGATTTTCTTTATAGCGTAATATTAATGGGTGTATTCACTCACAAACAACGAAGAAGTGTTGCTATTTCAAAAAATCTAATTTTTTTAAGCTGAGAATTTCGGTCATTTTTTGCATCATATCAAAACAATTTTTTTGCTTTTAAGTTAACCAACAATTTGGACGAACCAACCTAACAAAACAAACCAAAAAGGATTTAATTCCCCTTTGAAACGTACGGGGTTAAATTGCTCGTGTTTAAATTGAATAGTTATCGGTAACGCAACTATTTACAAACGGATTGTATTGACTTTTAATTAACTAACCAGAGAGTATTTGCTGCAATTATCAATTATTTCATATCTGCTTGCGTACCAATCTAGAATAAATATCGCAACAGCGTTTCATATTACAAATAGTAATTACTTAAGTGTTACTAATTTTCCTCTCTTAACGCTCCGGTGTTAATCGATAAAATAATCTGAATCGAAGCATGGACCAATGTATTTCAGTGCACTTTAGAACGTCCAAAAAATAATTTTATAATAATAATAATAATAATAATAATAATAATAATAATAATAATAATAAAATAATTTCCGTCCTTGAAATCATAAAGTGACCTAAAGCGTGAGAGGATTTTTCTGTTAGCAATAGATCCGACAAGAGGCTTTTATCTGATATGATATAATGCAATTTTAAAACTTTTCTAATAGAAGAAATTAATATAAATAAAATATTATTTCAAAAAATTTCACAAAGTTTTCGAGGCGTACACCTCCCTTAGTTTAGTATAGTTTGGAATTAAGGAATCATATTAAGTAATTTAAAAAAATGTTTCTGTAGGTCATAATTAGTGACAAGTGTTTTAGAAGAAATGTAAGAAACACTTTTAATGGGTGACAACAATAATTTTATTAAAGTTTTATTATAGAACATTTTTAGAGATAATCAGTAGAGAAGAGCAATTATGTAACGCGAAATGTAAACAACCAGCGTAAGCGTACTTCTTATCGGAAGAGGCGGTCCACCTCAAAGGGAGGCACCTTCGCTAATTGGGTCATAAACGCAGTTCCAGACTAATCGCGAATATTCATTTAAATAAAGAATGATCTACAATTTTCGGGTCGTTTCTAGAACAAACAAATTAGTGAAAATGGTGAATCGAGTACTCTCAAGATGGTTCCGGAATACATAATGGAGGGCTATAAAAGCGAAAGCTGCGGACGAAGAGGCAGATTAGACGAGAAGCCGCGTGAGTAAACAGTGCGAAAACGACAAGTGAAATTGTATAAATAAATTAGCATTTAAGTGTGTATTATAAATTAATTAGTTAGGAAATAGTTTAGATAAATTAAGTAGTGTTAAGACCGTGTGTAAATAAATTAGAATAAACGTTACAATATTATATGTATTTTAAAGTTTGTATTTATATAATTTTAAATGTTGCCTAAAGTATTTAAATATATTTGGTATAATTAGACGATTTATAGTTTTCTAGATACAATTTAGTTCTAATTTAATTATTAATTTTATAAACCTATCAACTGAATTAATCATAAAATAATTTAATCAATATAGTACATTCTCTGTTTGATAAATTAACTTAAAAGTAATAAAAAACTCGTTGATGAAATGCAATTACGTATTGTTTTCTAAATCTCTGACTAAGTTGAAAATAAGTAGTTCCACTAATAGTCCAGGAGCCATCTGTTTTAACGGGGATGTAAGAGGTAACCGCAATGTTTTTACATGAATACCTCGGGAATAATGCCTAGAATAAGTATTTAATTATCCTCTAAAGCGGAGAGGTCGGGATCATTGCTTAAAATGCAACAATGTAAATAAATGAAAAAACTCGTTTTTCCCGACTTGTTTTGCCTCTAACTTTTTAAGTATTAAAGGAAGAAAACTGAAGAGAGAGAAAAGTTGCAGAATCAATTTCTACATAATATGGCGTAGGTTAGAAATTCAAAAATTTATTAGCGGTTTTACAAAATAGCAATAAACAAAAAAAAAGTCGGCCCAAAATGTGGTTTTCTAATTAATTATTTTAAGCACTTTAAAATGAAGTTAGGTCTTGCATATCACAGGCAGAGAATCTGAAAGTTATAGTAAAAGCATCTAGTAAATTTCGTTCAGATTGGTTTATTAGATTTTGCACAATAATTTTACAATTCAGAAAAGTCTAAAAATATTGAAAGTTTTCAAAATCATTTCAATATTTTTCCAGCAAATGGATTTTAACCAAACTGACTGAGCACATATAAGAGAGAACAAGCTTTCATGTGCTATTTTCATGAATAAAAAATAATTATTAGAACGGTCACAGTCATTGTTTATAAATGGTGTCAAATTTATAAATTTGTCAAAATTCGAAGTGAGAATATTTTTTGATATAAATTTCAATCTTTTTACTATGAGAAACAACTGTTTCTTAAGATATGAGACAAAATAGTAATTTTATTAAATATTTTTAAACATTTTTTTTAAACACTAATCAAATTTGAGGAGTTATATCTCAGAAATTAAAGAACAAAATAGCAATTTATTATATATAAAAAGAAGCGTCTTTCCGAGTACTTTCCGGCTAAATTCAGAATTTCATTTAACAAAAAATTGGCCGGGATAATCTATTTGTTTATAAACAAGAAAAACGACACCAAATTTAAACAATGACCATGACCATTCTTATACATATTTTTTAATTCTGAAAAAAGCACATGAAAACTTGTTCCCTCTAATATATACTCAGCCAGTTTTGTTAAAATCGAATTGCTGGATAAAAATTTAAACAATTTTGAAAATTTTAAATATTTTTAGATTTTTCAAAATTGCAAAGTTGTAAAATTATTGTGCAAAATCTAATAAACCGATCTAAACGAAATTTACCGGTTTCTTTTAGTATAACTTTGAGATTCTATACCAGTGATATGGAAGTCCTAACTACATTTTAAAGTGCTTAAAATATTAAATTAAAAAACTACTTTTTGGGCCGATTTTTTTGGTTTATTGCTATTTTGCAAAACCGCTAATAAATTTTGGAAATTCTAACCTATGTCCTTTTATGTAGAAAGCAATTCTGCAACTTTTTTATTTTGTCAATTTTCTTCTAAATTCAATACTTAAAAAGTTAGAAGCAAAATAATTCGGGAAAACGCGTTTTTTCCAATTTTCTAAAATTGTTGCAAAAATAACTAAATAACTAATTTTCCTTCAGCGGAAAATTTTTCATTCATCACATTTGTTGCACTACACCTGATCGATTAATTATTCCACTTGATCCGCGTTAATAATCCATTCAAACGATACCAATCACTTTTACGAATCGTTGCACGCATTAATACCGTTATTTCGTCTCGTACAGCGGATTGCACTTTTCCCAGCTGGCGATATAATTAATACCCTTTTTATTGGCTATTACGGAAATTGTACTCCTTCGCTGCACGTCGAAAAATTTTTTTCCGTTGATAACCTGTTCACCATTCGAGTTGAGCATTAATCCGATTGTCAGAAGCAGAACGTATCGATTTCCCGTGTTAATCACGTCGGCCGTCCGGTCAATCAAAAAATTGATAACGTCGGACTAGTCGCCGGCAATCAATCTGCATGACTGGGAGTTACGTTATAGGTGAATCAAATTAGATTTTATTTTGGAAAAATCTATGTAGACTGATATGACAGTTGGAAAGTGTAGTTTGTTATTACAAAAAGCCTCCCAATCTATATTTTTATCTAAGAAACTCATCAATTTTTTAATGGAAACATTATGAAATAAACAAGTAAAGTGCCAAAATCACTCATTGATTTTATAACTCGAAATTGCTTTAATTTAGACTTTTGCGGTCAACAGAGAGCTTTTAGAGAAAACAATTATCTTTAAAACAAGACTTTCTAGATTAAAATTGCAATATTGTAACACGAAATGTAAACAGCAGCGCGAAACGTATTTACTCTTATCGTACCTCGGCGGTCACTTCAAAGCGCTCCGTGAATTGGGCAGTAAAAACGGTCCTGAACGTTCCAGCAACATCTTATTAAAGAAAGAATGATTTATTACGTTCTGGGCGTTTCTAGATAAACATAATTAGGGAAAATAATAATCGAGCAAATACTAGTAGGTTCTCGAATACAGTATGGAGGGCTATAAAGGCGAACGCTGCGGACGAAGATGAGATTATACCACCACACCGGACGAGGAGACATTCTGAACATTTCCATCATGCAGGATACAGGATTGGACTATGAAGTCGAAACAATGGAAGAATTAACATCGGATCATAAACCATTTTTGTTTCAGGTAGGAAGATGGGAGCACCGACAGGAGACAAGCACTAGGACCAAAATCGACTGGGAAGGATACAAAGAGGAAATACGGAAGGCGAGCCGGATGGGAATGATGGACACCAAGGACGAAATCGACAAGGAAGCGGAGAAGTTAACCAGAGACATCAACGAAGCCGTACGAAGGAACACCACGATAATCTACGAATCAACAAGGACGGGGGACATACCGAGGATCATCAAAGAGAAAATAAGGGAAAGGAACAGGCTGAACAGGAGATACAGGATTAAATACGACCCGGAAATTAAGAGGACCATCAACCGGAAGAACAAGGAGATCAAAGAAGAACTGGCAGAGCACAGGAGCAACAAATGGAACGCATTTTTGGAAGAACTGGACGAGGATACAGGAGCGCACTGGAGGATCATGAGGAAGCTGAAAAAAAACAAACCTTCAACTACGAGCAATGCTATTCATGGTAAATTTGGTTTATGTTTTAGGGACGAGGACAAGATAGAGGCGTTCGCAGATACCATGGAGGATCAATTCAAGATGAACGAAGACCAAGAGGACGACATCGATTTCGAAGAGGACATCGACAGGTGGGCGGCCAAGATCAGAAGGAGAAACTGCGAGGACGAATTGGAACCCATGACGATGGAAGAGATGGAGGGGATCATCAGAACCCTACCGACGAAGAAGGCACCAGGACGGGACACCATCACAAACAAGATGATAAAGGAACTACCCGAGGAGGCAAAGAAGAGGATCCAGGAAATCTACAACGCGGCGATGAAGAAGAGATACTACCACAGATATGGAAGGAGGCAGACGTCATCATGTTCCCGAAGCCAGGCAAGGACAAGAAATTCCCGCAAAACTACGGTCCCATAAGTCTTTTGAACAATTTAGGAAAACTACTGGAGAGGATACTACTGAGGAGGATCAGGGAGGAAGAGGAGAGGCTACGTATCATACCGGACGAACAAAGTGGATTCAGGGAAGGACACTCGACGGAGCACCAGGAGCTGAGGATGGTAGAAGAGACGATCAAGGACATCAACGAGAAGAGGACGACATGCATGGTACTATTCGACGTGGAGAAGGCGTTCTACAGGATTTGGCACAACGGAATTATAGCAAAGATGGACGGATTAGGATTCAAGACGGCGACGACCCAGATGATACAGGATTACCTACGAGACAGGAACTTCAGGATCAAGGACAAAGGGACGACATCGAGCAGCAGGAGGATGGAAGCAGGAGCACCACAAGGATCGGTATTGGCACCGGTCCTATATAACATATACACTAGCGACATATCAATTTGAAGAGGGAACAGCCACACGAGGACCTATATCTACGCGGACGACACGGCGAAGGCGGCGACATCGAGACAACCCAACAAAGCGACGGAGTACCAACAGAGAGAAGTGGAACAAATGGAAGAATGGACGAAGAAATGGAAGATCAAACTCAACGCGGAGAAGGCACAAGCAATATACATAGGACCGAAGACGAGACGACCGACGACCAACATCTTAATAGGAGAAAAGGAACTGGAATGGGAGGAAGAAGTAAAATACCTAGGAATCCACATAGACCAAGGACTTACATGGAGGGGGCACATAGAGGAGACCGAGAAGAAGGCGAAAGACCGACTGAACAGACTGGGACCACTAATAGGACGACGGAGCAAGCTGAGACTGGAAACCAAGAGGAAGATCTACCTGGCAGGAATAAGACCAATAATGACATACGGAACAGCAGCGTGGGGACAAGCCGCAAGGACGCACCTGGAGAAACTGAAGAGGATACAAAACCAAGCGATGAGAAGGATGACGGACGCACCATGGTATGTGAGGAATGAACAAGTACGACGGGACCTACGCATCGAAGAGCTAAAGAAGACCATTAGGAAGAGGACGAGGAAGACGATAATCAAGGCAATGGAGCACACGAACCCACTAATTAGGAAGGCAACGGACTACGACGAGGACGCAAGATCAAAGAGGAAAAGACCCAAGACGGCAATGAAGGAAGACTAACCACGAAGGACATACCAAGAAGATAATAGTACAGTAGGAGGACCACCAGGACGACCACGCAACCCAGGAAGTACCATTACGCGGAGGAAAGAATAACCAAGAGGGAGAAGTAAGGAGCCAGGCGCTCAACTTTAGAAGCATTCAGGCCAACATATAAAAAAAAGATGAGATTAGACGTGAAGCCACGAGAGTAAACAGCGCGATAAACGGACAAGTGAAGTAAATTAACAGTTAAGAGTTTGATATACATTAATTAGTTAGGAAATAGTTAAGATAAATTAAGTAGTGTGTAGTGCATAAGTAGGACAGTGTAAATAAATTAAACATAAACGTGACAATATAAATAAAAACTTTATTGCAAAAAGGACGCAAAATAGCTATTTTTAAATAATGTTAATACCTTTTAATTTAGTTGTTCAAATTAAGTGAAATGTTTACAATTTGTTAGCTGTAGCGCACTTTATAAATATACGAAAGATGGGCTCAATCGGTTGAGTAGGTTTTGCAAAATTATAATTGTTTACCCCGTCTCTTGAAAAAATTCAACAATTTTTTAAATAACCAACGATTTTAATTTCCTTAAAATAATATAAAGTAGGGAAGACTGCCAATTGCTACAAGGCGATATAGCTCAAGCTTTTAGGTGGTTTACATGTAACAAAATGCATCTTAATATTAATAAGTGTCACTTAATCACATACACACGAAAAGTAAATTTTATTAACAATCAGTATCATAGTGATGACCCTGTGTTGAGTAGAGTAGGTTCTTGTAGGGACCTTGGAGTTTATTTTCATAGCAGTTTGAGATGTAATGTATACTGTCAACGGATAGTGAATAAAGCTTATAGGGTTTTAGGATTTATTACTAGAAATACAACATATTTTAGTATTTAATGTGAAATTACGCTTTATAATGCTTTAGTTAGACCGCATTTGCAATATGCATCTTTGATTTGGATATCAAAAGCAGAAGTAGTCTGTGATTTTCTCTAAAAAGTTAGATTTTTTTTAAGATATCTTTATTTAAAGAAAATAATATTTATCCATACATGATCCCCTATGGTAGTATGCTACAGGGTTTTAATATCGCAAGATTGAGTATTAGAAGGCAAGCAATGTCTGTTATTTTTGTATACAATGTACTGTATAATCTGAAGCACAGAGACTGTCTTCTTGTAAATAGAATTAAGTTTGATGTTCTTAAAATTAATTTAAGAAATAATAATCCAGTATTATTACATGCTGATCCACTAAACCTCTCGCACCTCAATAAGAGGAGGAGGTTTATATGGAAACTCCGGACTAATTTAAAAAGTTCTTCGCTATGTCGTCCAGGAAGGAGTGTCAACAAAGTACGGCCCAGCCGTAGAAGCAAATGCCAAAGCTATGCTGCAGCAGATAGAAACTAGTGACAAGGTGTGCAGGATGAAGAAGGCACTGTATGGCCTTAAGCAAGCTGGTCGCGCATGGCACACTCTACTGGATAAGACCCTTCGCGTCATGGGTGCTCGTCCTACAAAAGGTGATCCGTGCCTGTACATCATGGGAAGTGACGCAAACTTTACTATGATCATCGTTTACGTGGATGACATTCTCGTCATGTCACGTAATCCAAACAAAGCAATTTCTTTTGGAACGCAACTGACAAAACATTTTGACGTAAAGAATATCGGTGAATTGAAGAGATGCCTCGGGATGGACTTCAAGGTCAGCAACGACGGTATCAAGATTTGCCAACGCACGTACGTGAATGAGGTGCTGGATCGTTTCAATATGAAAGATTGCAGAACTGTCTCAACCCCCCTCGACGTTGGGACAAAACTGATGAAGATCGAACCTTGGAACTCTAAAGATGGACCAAAACCACCGTACCGCGTGCTGGTAGGTTGTCTATTCTATCTGGCTGTAGCTACTCGTCCCGATGTGGCTCACGCTGCCAGCGTATTGGGGCAATTCAACGACTGCTTCGGTAAGCTTCATTGGAGTGCAGCAAAAAGGGTTCTACGCTACTTGAAGGGCACCGCAGATGTGGGAATCACTTTCAAGAGCAAGGAGGGAGATCTCGAAAGATTTGTGGATGCAGATTGGGCTGGATCCATTGACGATCGAAGATCTTTTACTGGGTACGCTTTCATGATGGGCAGCGGGTGCATCTCGTGGGACTCAAGAAAGTAAAGGACCGTAGCCCTATCATCCACTGAGGCCGAGTACATGGCCCTCGGTGAGGCTACAAAGGAAGCCTTGTACATTCGACGTCTTCTACGTGAACTTGGCGTCCCAGTGGGTTCTGTGAAGCTGTGGAACGATAACGTCGGAGCCGAGAAACTCGCCTCAAATCCAGTCTTCCACGCGCGAACCAAGCATATCGCTGTTCGCCATCACTTTATTCGAGAGGTCGTCGGTTGCGGAGCAGTTAAGCTGGGACACGTAGTGTCCAAAGAAATGCCGGCCGATGTCCTCACCAAAGCGCTCACAAGATTGAACCATGAACATTGTGTCTCTCTTTTGGGCCTTCAGAAGGTGGCAGTTTGATTCCCTAAGACAACTCATCGAGGGGAAGTATTGAATGAATCATAATACCATGTATCGATATCGTTAGTCTTATATATCGACTGTCATCTGTTTATAATAATTCTTCTAGAAATATTGTCAATGTAGTTGTCAATATACTTTTTGGTCATTGCAAGTCTTTGGCCGTCTCTCATTGAACTTTGCTACAGGTTGCTTCCCTGTAACTTTGTATTTTATACATATACCTATATATTTATACAGTGTTACTAAAGGTTTATTCAACTTTTAAATTGTAACCTATAGATTTGGCATCAAACCGTTCAGAATACTATTTTTATATATGTTTATTTAATGTATCGAAAAATTGCTATTTAAGTAATAAAATAATAAATAAAAAAACTTTGTGGTGTACAACCCACGATAGTAATTTTTTTTTCGAGCATTTCACTTAATTAAACGACTAATTAAAAACTTATTAACAAAATTTACAAATTGGCATTTTTCGTCATTTCTTGCAATAACTTTTTTATTTATAGTGCAAGATTAATTTAGAAAGTCATATTTTAAAGAAAATTGTTTCCTCTAAAAGTTGTCTATTAATTGCAAAAGCCTAAATCTAAGCCATTTCGAGAATGGAACGACCGGAATGATATATAGAATAATAGGCAATTTCAATTTCGCACATTAAAGGGAGATTACGATGCTCTCATCCAATTTCATTAACGAAGCACGATTTTGATGCAACTTATAAACGTACTTTGTGGTGTTGATGGAGGGTATATTCAGGAATTGTAAAAGCTTTCAACACCAATGAAATTTGTATAATTCATTACTCATTATATACGAAATATTCTTATAAAAGTCCTATTGTTCTTTGCTTCGATTTACTTTATTAAATACTTGGCAATCATTAAATTCGGGAAAATACACTAAATTTAAGGGGGTATGTGACAGATGAAAGTTAGTTATTAGTGTTTATTGTTCTACTGGGTTATTTAGATTGGACAACTTTGTACGAATCTTAATTCTCATGTTCTGTACTGTATACCCACCATTTATACACTTGATATCATTAAAACTACTTGTTCTGGCTTTTCTCTTTAACAAGAAGAGTTTTTATGCCATAACAAGGAAGTACTCAATCCAGAACCGAGACTAATTTATTCGACCTAACCGCATTCATTCCCATTTACCCTTTTTTGGAACTCACGCAAGTAATAAGGAACTAAAGAAATATATGGACTGATTCAATAAATAAATAATAGAAAAGTTAGTTGGGAGAAACAAATATTGAAATTACTGATAGAATGGACTGCTAAATGTCGAAAGAAATTAATAAATCACTTAATATCATATTCAATAAAGGGAATCAGTAAAATCGGAAATCAATGTATGATTGAATTAAGGGCACGAAAAATTGACTGTCTCCTAATTTGTGCTGGAATCAATTTTGCCTAATTAACTTATGTTTTGGTAATGAAAATCGTTCCCTGGAAATGTACTGGCAAATGATTTAATGTAACTTTTAATACAGTTTTTGTGGAAAATCAATGAATTTTTCGAAGCAAAATTTAAGAGATAATATTCAATTTCTTGTTATTTTCTAAGGAGATACTATTTTTGTTGAATTTAACTGTCAAATGTACCACACAAATTATTTCTTTATATATTTCTTCATGCGAATTATTAAATTTGAAATAGAGTTTTAAAATTTTTAGTGAAACTTTTACTCTCTTCCGATATTACTTTAATTGTCGAAAAAGTTATTTTAGTCACGGTCCCTTTTGAAATTTGATTCTGAAAATAATTTTTTCTAACCGCTTTTTATTGAAAAATCTGTGAGTGAACGAAGTGTGAAGTGGCCTTTGTAGTGAGTGGACTGTGAATATCTCTCTCGTAGCTCGTGGGTGACTGCGGAGATGAATCTTGTTTCCAGGTTGTAAGGCTGTGGACTGTCGTAGTAGTTGGAGATCAGGGCGTGATGTGATCTCTTGAAGTTCTAGTTGTGTGGAGAGAGGGCGTGACGTACTTCTCCGTGTTTAGATCTGAGGGCGTATCGTGCAGATCCGGGTTTGAAGTTCTAGTCGTTTGGAGAGAGGGCGTGTCGTGCTCTCCGGTGTGGACCTGAGGGCGTAACGTGCAGGTCCGGGTTGAAGTCCTTGAAGTTTGGAGAGAGGGCGTAACGTGCTCTCCGGGGTTGATGATCTTGAAGTTAGAAGTTCTCGTGTCTCGAAGATCTCGTAGTGTTCTCAGGGCGTAACGTGAGAGCTTGTAAGTGAGGGTGAAGTTGGGCAAGACCACAACACACTGTCGTTTTGAGCATACATCGTATACTGATTTATTGTAAACTTTCGTGCTCTTTTATACACATTCAATTACATGAGTTAAATGGTACATTATTTTGTTTTGTTACAATGACCTAGCGTTGCAGAAACTGACCTTAACCGGAGCGCTTGTTATCACGTTCCGTAAACGTTTTTGTTATGCATACTCGGTTAATTGTTGCGATCCGAAATCCCAACTTGATTTGTTTACGTTCGGTCAACGTTGTTGTTCATCGTAATAAAATAAGAACCTTGTTACCTAAGCTGCATCAGTGACTATTATCTGTTTGTAAAACAAAACGTGTTGAAAAGTTCCCAAATTTAGTTCACCATAAATTACAATTTCTTAACCTAAAATAATGTTGACGTTAGTGCCAACAGTGAGTTATTAGCGAGAGACTCATTTTGAGCGAATATACTAGATCCTAGGTTACGTCCTAAGGGAAATTTTTGTCTAATTTTTTGAAAGTCAATTTTGTAAAACTGTCCATAACTTATCCCGTGAGGTCGAATGGGAGGTATAGATTTTTCATAATTTTCTGATATTATAATCCAATATTTCAATATTCCAAACACTTTTTAATTTCTCATATAATAATAGAAAGTATTGTAAACTTGCTGATTTTCGAGATATTTTGAAGATTTTGAGATATTGGCATTTCTGGACGTTTTGAGGTCCTTTGCCTCAAAATCCCCTAAAACCTCGCGACCACATAAATTTCATCATAATCAGTTATGGGCAAAGTGCATTTTACTCATTAATTTTTAGTTTTTTTGTGGATTATCTCAAAAAATTGTTAAAGTTTTTATTAAAAATTTTTGCACATATACTTTACTATTCAGTTCTTATTGATTAACGTTATCATTATCTTGACTGATTTTCTTGAGAATAGCCCTCTATTTTTGTGAATTTTGAGCTTTTCTAATTTTTAACCAAAACGGCTTTGCCAATTCTTACCAAATTTTAGACTTAAACTTAACCCGCTAAAGTCTACAAGTTTTATTTGAGACATTTTTTATGACCTCCCTAAATGGTAGGTAATCCTGTACATTTCCAATTTTTAAGTTTTTTTTTTTCAAAAAGCCTTGGACCGTTTACACTAAATTTTATATTTAAATTAACATTTTTTTCTAAAACTGCCTTAAAGAGCAGTTTACTCGTAAGAATGTTAATTTTGTTGTGAAATTTTCTTTAAAACGATTTTGGTGATGTATGCCAAATCTCATAACTTCTGCTGTTTAATGCCTACACATCTCATTTGAATCATTTTTGTCTAAAATTGCCCCAAAGGGCATTTCCTTAAGTGCATCGGTTTGTAGAGTAATTGTTCAGCTTAACTGATATATCCCCATCAAGTAAAGTTGTTTTATTTATTCCACGTCGATGATTGCATTCTTATTTCGAAGTACGTACATTGTAATTTGTTGTTATATTAAATAAGTAAATTTATTGATCGTTTCGTAAAACTTAGTTGTATCCAAAAACAATTTTCAGAAATCATTGTCATCCAACAAACAACTAAAAGAAATGTTTACTACTCAGAGAAAATGTTAATATTCAATACTAAATTAATTTTATAAAACAGTGATAATATTGCCAAAAATAATTTGCCCGGCCATATGAGAAAGTGTTACGATGTTACATATCGCCATTTTTTTAGTGATATTCCGAACGCTTCATTGAATATTGTGACGGGAAGTGTAAACATCAGTGTGAATCGTGCTCCTTCTTATCTGACGAAGGTGGCGCACTTCAAAGGGAACCGCTTCGAAGAATCCAGTAAAGCGCGACCATAAAAACTCCCTTCTCGAATGATCGAGAAGGTATAATTAGAGGAAGAATAACCCTTAAGCTTCTCGAGAATCATTATTAGGGGATATAAATTACGAGCCGGTTCCGTGGCAGCCAGAGTAGAGCAGGAGCCACCTTGAGTGAGAAAGTGCGATAAGCCGGCTAACGATAAGTGTACAAATAAATTAGCGCGTTAAGTGTTTAAAATAAATCATTAATTAGTTGGAAGGAATAGACCAAATAAATTAGGTAGTAATAAGAAATCGTATAAATAAATTAGAATAAACGTTACAATATGAAAAACTTTTGGAAGAAAAGTTTGATTTCTCGGTGGCACCATAAAAGCCTCGTTAGGTCATATAAAAATTTTGCTACGTTTTGATTAAACTCATTTTACCCAGCGAGTTGTTCAGGATTAATCAAGTACTCCTCGTCTTGGTCCAATGGGTCATTAAATTTTAGGCTCACTTCACAATAAGGAGTTCAATGTTTTATGTGTTCTTGGAAGAGTTAGTTCACCCAGGAGACCGTCGTTTTTAAATTCCCTCAGCAATTTCAAAATTTAAATTTAGGAATCGCAATAGGTGGCAGGCGGTCTCTCTCTCTCTCTGTACGAGCCCATTAATTAACTCGCCTCTCGCGTCCCCTCATAAATATTCCGCGTTACCATACATCGGGAGTTGCGGCGAACTTAAAACGGCGTCGTCGGCGCTCTCAGGTGTGCGAACTTTAAATCACTCAAGTCTGCGGAACAACTTTAGATTGGATGAGATTAAGTGTCTTAATCCTCGTTTTATTATGCAGCCTGCACTCGAATTCGGTTTGCTTTAGCGGAGGGAGTACTTCTTGTTAAACTGCGAGTTATTGTGCATCCGGCGCGAGCGGAGGGGTATTTACTTTCGTGCTTAACCCGCTAAACAATTCGCCCGACGACGCCCGACTATTTATTATCATCCCCTTCACCTGCGCAGCCGACTTCAAATATTGTTCGATATACATGCGGAACGAGAGGATCTCGGTAAATAGGGAAACTCGAAATTGAAAAGTTATGAAGTGGAATAATGATAACAGATTCAAAAGGAAACAGTCGTACTAGTAAATTCAATAGATAGCAGTTAGCTCTCTTAGTAATTCGACTATCCCAACGTCCATAGTCATTTCATTGTTTACTTTATTTATGAACTTATTGATTTTTAAGTCAGGATTGTTCTTGATATATCTCCAAATAGAATAAAAATCTTTATAACAATGCCGACGTTTCGTTCATAATTATGACCATATTCATGGCTCTAATAATACATCCATTACTATGAAACTATATACGGTATGTGCGAGGTACAAAAGTGCTGTACGCAGGCACCAAGTCACGCCATGACTCCAGTGTTGTTTCGTCTGTCTTGCGGTAAGTGCGATTACAAGGAGGCCTTTTGTCTGTTGTCAACCAAAAGTAAGTATTTTGGCGAGTTTATTTATGATATAGCTTAAATATTAATATTATTATTGTATTTCAAAATATATTTACGGAATCGTCGTATTTTAGAGATTATAATACGCTAATTCGTTTTTGTATAGGTTGTGTTATCTCGTTACTATGACAGCCGTATTACCAAAAAAAGGGGGGGGGGGGGCGGTTGTAATGATTTTGCATGGGGACGGTTGTAACAGTAATTTTATAATATTTTTTATTGCAGATGCCTAGGAAACGTATACGAAAGACTACGAGAGGTGAAAGTGACATGCTGTCGTGTAAGTACGCCTACGATGAAGTCAAATTAGGGACTTCATTAAGACGAGCTGCTGTACAGTACGGCGTTAATTATGTCTCTCTCTTGAGATATAAGCGAAAGAGGGATGTCGTGAATGAAGATGACAAATTTCGACACCACTTGAAGTCGCCGAGCTCCAAACAACAAAAACGCCGCTTAGACCAACACTTCCAGAAGTTAACCAAGAGTGGCCAGCTTCTACATCCAATCTAGAACCAGGCATCTCTCCCCGCGATGCTGTTTCGCGTCAGCAACCATAACCTCTTCCGTCTACGAGCAAAGTATTCTCGCCTGAGGCATTACGGCCCTACCCTAAAGTTTCTGCTATGAAATTAGGAAACAGAGGTAGAAAGATCAAAAAGTCTGCGATCTACCCAGACACTCCTGAAAGGGAAACTGTTAGAGAAGAGTATGAATAGCGACAGAAACAATCGAAGAAAAAATACTTCAATCATCCACTGAAAAGACAAACAATTGGAAAGGGAAAGCAAAGAAAAAGAAGACTAACACACCACCAGAATTATCGGAAGAAGAATATCATTGCCCTCTTTGCCAAGAGACGTATTCAGCGAGACGATCTGGAGAGAGTTGGATTAAGTGTCAAAGGAGATGCAAGCAATGGTCTCACGTAGCTTGTACTGGTGTGAGTAAATTTTATATATGCCATAACTGCGATGAGTCTGAGTACATATAACACGGAAATAATATTTTATTTAAATTTAGATTTTGTTGATTGGTTGTTTTTTTTTTTTAATTAATGTTTGGAGATTATTTTTGTTTAGCAAATCTAATTATGAAACTACTCGAGTGATACACTCCAAAGAAAGAATAATATTTCTGTTGACTTGTTTTAGTTTACTTTTAACAATTATCTACTTAAACATGCCTTAAATATTTTTGATATTACGTTTTAAGTACATTTCAGTATTTTTCAGTAATAAAACTCGTTTTAAATGCCTTATTTTTGTACTATTTTTGAGTGTTACAACCGTCCCCCATTGGTGTTACAACCACCCCTGCTATGGGGACGGTTGTAACAATCGCATACACTCATTAAAATTACATATTCCTGCCAAACTGTTATAACTGAGCTATTGGTTTCGACATTATTTTAAAGATAAGTGATTTTCCTTTTATCAAAAATGCTTTAATCGCTGCTTATATCTGTAATAGCTGCGCTGTGGAAATTTCAAGAAAAATTGTTACAACCGTACCCATTCTCCCCTACCGCCTCTTTCAATAATCTTTGAAACCAACTTGATCGACGATTTAATATCGAAATTGTGATTGTTTCTATGTGTTGACTCTACGATCAACATAAAAGAGAGCTAAGTAGGGTTGTAGGGATTTAATAGGGAATTTAGGGAACATAATCTTCAATTAGGGATTAATAACCATTAAATAGAACTAGAGCAACTTGTTATTAAAAACATCTTAGGTGAAAATTCTACTTGCAAATTAAGTAATCAAACATTAATTAGAACAACTTAGTCAGGAAAATAATCTAGTGTGCTTGCTAATAAAGTAATCAATTATTAAGTAATTAATTACTATTAAAGAGGGTATTAAAACAACTGAGTCGCTTAGATGGACGAAAGAGAGCGGATCAAAGTGATAATTTCAAAATCTTACAACAACAATCAGTCGTTCAAGCATAACACCAGTTCTCGTATTATGATAACAAACGCGCTCCGTAAGGTCAAGCACACAGCTAGGTCAGGGAAATTACAATCTAGGACGCCGAAAGATAACAAAACCTAATTTGCCATTTAACCAATGTAATTTGAAGATGTATAAAAGCTTGCGAAATTTTGGTAATAAACCAGTATACGCTAGTATGCTGAAACGACAGTGTGTTGTGATCTTTCTTCACGCCACTTAAACCGAAAACCCAAAGCCTAACCAACTTCAACCCGGAGAGTACGTTACGCCCTCTCTCCAAACTACTAGAACCTCAAACCCCGGATCTGCACGATACGCCCTCAGATCCAACCCGTAGAAGTACATCACGCCCTCTCTCCAAACTACAAGAACTTCAGGAACTTCAAGAGACAACGTTACGCCCTGATCTCCGCCTACAAGAACTTCAAGAACTTCAAAGAGATCACGTCACGACCTGATATTCAATCTACAAGACCGTCTTCAGCCCTACAACCTGGAGACAAGATTTATCTCCGCAGCCACCCACGAGTTACGAGAGATATCTATATACAGTCCACTCTATAGGGATCATAGCACACTTCGTTCACTATGCCATGTTCCACTTAAACCGAATGTGCTGAATTATTCTTAGTGATACTTAATTGAAGTTGTTGTAATCTCTTTTTTATATATTGTTGTGTTTCTTCAATATACACATTCGGAGGGTTACAATTAGAACATATATGATCTGATATACTACGCAACTCTAGTTTTTTATAGGTGTTGGGTCCTTAATTTTGGAGAAAATGAGATTATTGAAAGAAGACAAAGAATACCAAGCTGGATATATGTTGTAATATCGGCCCCTATGTATGTATTATTATGAGAGGGTTTTAATACGACTATCTACTTACTGGTCAAAGTACAGGTACCGATATTACGTTTGGGTGGGATTGATTGAGGAGATTAATTATCTTCAGAAATTAACTGGACCCTTAGTGAAGCATGGGCGCGGGGCTTCGCAAATGCCCGCTTTAATCGTGCTCAAAAGAAAATTAAACGACTGAATAAAACAGAAAATTATATTATCAAAATTAATAATTTAAAATACGACAAAAAATTCATTCATCAAGCCAATCAAATTATAAAAATTAGCACAACCCAAGTCTAAGATTCAACAAAACGAAATCAAATCTAATTTAATTAGTTACCCGACAAAAAAACCAACAAGAATACTAAACACAAGTGTCAAGGTAAAATCTCCCTTAAAACCCTTAATGCCGCTGTATATGAAATGCTTGTACCTACGTGATATGAGGACAGTGACTTTTCCAAAATTCCAATAACCAAATTTATCGAGATTGCACAACTGTCGGTATATTGGTGTCGGTTACTTTGATCTCGGCTCGGTACTCGGCCCTCAGTCGTTCGGCGTACAAACTCTAACTTTCTCAAAGTGTTACGGCCCTAGCGTAAGACAAATAACTCACCAAATACGCCTCTTGCGTACAACTCTAACACTGTCAAGATTGATGCCCTCGATCGACAACTCTGAACTCTAGAGAGATTACGACCCTCCCGTAAACTGTAACCTCCAAATTCTCCTCTCTCGCTCAACAACTCTCACTCTTGAGCGAGTACGACGCGTTTAGCAACTCTAGACCTCTCCAGATACTTACGACTCTTTCGTAATAACTCTTTGCTCCTCGCTTCGCCCTCACGAATGAAACTCTGACCTTCTGCACGGCCCTAGACCTTAGAAACAACTCCTACCTCGTGATTTCGCCTTAGCGAATCCAACTCTAATATTCCTCACGGTCCCGGACCTAAAAATAACTCTTACCCTCGACTTCGCCCTTGTGAGTCAACCTCCAATAATCGTCAAGGTCCCCGACCTGAAAATAGCTCCTTACTCTGGACTTCGCCCTTGTGAGTCAAACTTCAATAGTCCTCAAAGGTCCCCGACCTGAAATAGCTCCTTCTCTTGACTTCGCCCTTGCGAGTCAAACTCCAATAGTCCTTAAGGTCCCCGACCTGAAATAGCTCCTTCTCTTGACTTCGCTCCTGCGAGTCAAACTCCAATAGTCCTCAAGGTCCCCGACCTGAAATAGCTCCTCCTCTTGACTTCGCCCTTGCAAGTCAAACTCCAATAGTCCTCAAGGTCCCCGACCTGAAATAGCTCCTTCTCTTGACTTCGCTCCTGCGAGTCAAACTCCAATAGTCCTCAAGGTCCCCGACCTGAAATAGCTCCTCCTCGTGACTTCGCCCTTGCGAGTCAAACTCCAATAGTCCTCAAAGGTCCCCGACCTGAAATAGCTGCTTCTCTTGACTTCGCCCTTGCGAGTCAAACTCCAATAGTCCTCAAAGGTCCCCGACCTGAAATTGCTCCTTCTCTATAACCCACGACCGGACGGAGTACGGTCCCCGACCGTCTCCTGGTTCGGCCTCTGACCGACTCCCTGGTCGGCCTCTGACTGACGACTCTCTGGTCGGCCTCTCACTGACTCCCAACTCCTAACTTTTCTCTTTCCAAGAGCCCTCGACTCCCCTACTCCGAGTACCAAAATTTGATCAAAATTTACCTCCCAATTTGTGATTGGTCGAAATTCCTCTACTGAACCTATGAATAACCGCGTTACGTCATAAAGTCCGCCTTCTTAATTACTTAAGAGTATTGTCCGATTTTGCTTATTTGACAGAAGTACGAGGCAGAGTCCGATTTTCGACCTCGGATATAGTTACCAACTCAACGCATCCAAGTCAGCTGTTAATGCGTCATTTTACGAAATAATAATATTAGTATGTTCTAATTACCGACGTGTTGTGTTACGAAATGAGGATTAATCACGTAGCGCTTCAAGTCATTTAATATACAGGGTGTTTTTTTCCTAATGTCCCAAAATCTAATAAAATATTTAAAAAAATCCCTTAAACACCCGCAGGGTGTTACAATGTTTAGGGTATTCAGGGTTTTGAAAGTAAAATAGAAATTCCTTTTATTCGTTTCATTCGTTTGATCTCAGTAGTTCAATCTCTCAATTATTGTTTCTTTTATTAATGAGTCTTTAATTTTTGTTTCATTTAATCAATAACTTCATTTATTCATATATTTTTTCATGATAATAATAATTTTTTTCCTGCTCAGTCTTTTCATTCACTGTCATTACATGCACTCATCCATTCAATTAGTTGATGTATCTCTTCGTTCACTGATTATTTCATGCATTTTTTTTACTAATTAAAGTAATGCCTTTCGTTCATTTATAACTCATCATGAATTATTTATTCACTCATTCAATCATGTGTTTATTTGTACTACCTTTATTGATTTCATTCATAATGTTTTACATTCACTTACCCATCTCTGCAAGCGATATGCGTCTATTCATTTAATGAGATCATTATCTCTTTCCTTCATTAAATATTTTTTTGCGTTCATTTAATAGGTAGTTCAATTCATTCATTTAGTAATTTAGTAATTTATATGCAAATAATATTTTTTATTCAATTTTGCCATATAAACTGACGTTTAATTGACGTCAAATTTTCTCTTCAAAATTGGACTTACTCCGCTAAATGGTAAAATTGGATAAAACGTTGTAATACACTCGCCGATATAATGCACGTTTAACTCGCGATATTAACGCGCTTGCGGCTGCGCCGCTCGTGCGTTTAAATATATCGCTCGTTAAACGTTCATTTTATCCGCTTGTATAATAAATACCTATTATCCAACACATGATATTTGACCGTCAATATTAATGTCATTTTAGACAAGTAAACTATCAAATAACACACTAGTATGTTATAATTCATAACTCACTAGTGAGTTATGGATTATAACTCACGTTCATATATAAAGCAGTATTCTATTTATTTATTACTATTACAAGCACAATTCACATTGATATTAAAATAAAGGGAAAACACTAACGGTTTATTCCACTTTGAAGTAATTGTTAAATTCATTGGTTCCTACAGCTACTGATACAACAATCAACCCACTTTAACCAAAATATAAAAAAGTCACTGTCAAGTCATTCTGACATTTATAGGGCACTGAGATGCAAGTAGCGTTGATTTGATCACAAAGCTTATTAATTATTATATCATAAAATACGGTGTCTTACACTTGTTGGATAAAACATTGTATGCCTCTCGCGTGACATATTTTCCACATAACACACTAGTAGCATACATAAATATTATTTGCACAGCCCCTCATTCAATTTAATTATTATCATTACATTCATTCTTTCGTTCATTCGTTTAATTATTCATTCAATCAATTCATCATTCAGTGATTATTACATTCATTTCTTCGGTAATTGCATCCACTCATTCATTTTTTTCGTGAATCATTAATTCATTGATTGAATAAGTTTTTCCATTCATTCAGAAATTCACTAATGTGTCATTAAGTATATTCATTCCGATATAAATCATTTCCTCTGTTATTGATTATTGCTTTTATCGTTTTATTTATTCAGCACTTTCACTTTCGCGTCAATTTCATTCATTTAATTATTCATTGCTTTGTACTTTTTTTTTAATTCTAATTTAATTATTACATTCACTTTTTACCTATTCAATTTTTATATTAAAATAATATTTTATATTTTCTCGGTTTTTCATTCACTGTAATAGTATAATCCCTTCGTTCATTAGGTCAATAGTCTAATTCGTGTCGACAATTAATGATCATTGCATTTATTTTTTTATTCCTTTATTAATCGCGTTACTTTACTCTTTATTTAATTGTTTATTGATTTGTAATTGTTTATTAGATCAAATAATTTTCAATTTTTCACAAATCCAGAGTAAATTCGTTTAGTAATTCTCTCAATCCATTTATTCATTAATTATTGCTTTGATTGATTTACTCAATCTTGTAATTAATTTATAAAATAACTCACCAATTGCTGCATGCATGCATGTTATCATTGTCAATTCGCTCATTTCTTGTTTTATAGATTATTGCTTTATTTCTTTTCTGAATTTGGTAATTTCATTCATTTTTAACATTAATGTCATTAACTTAATCATTCATCGATTTGTGACTTTATTGATTCTATTCAGCAACTGTTGTATTAAACCATTTACATTTTTTTTGTATATTTAGCATTGCATTCAGTCAGAAATTTCAATAATTAATTCAATCAGTAAATAAATTCGTTAAATAATTTTCAAACAGGTTTTGAGAAAAATTTCAAAAAACCATGAAACAACTTTACTATAAAATGCCTTTCTGAAAAGATTTAGCTAAATATGTTACTAAATTTATTACATATGATTGACAATAGAAAACGTATTTAAAGTTTAATAGAAAATGTTGCAGTGAATTTCGAAAAAACAAAATATCAAAAACACCGAAAAACAACAAAAGTAAAATAGTTACTTATCACGTCAGATTTCATTAAATAGATTATTCATGTATGAATATTGAATATGAGAAAATTAGAGAAGATTAATGTGTGATTTAATTTTATCCAAATTCTTACTACTATTGTGTCCTCTTTTACAGCTGCTTTTTAAATTTTTCGTTTTCTTTAAATCAAACTATCTTTTGTAAGTTTTTCATCAATATAATGTTGGCTTAATAGAATTACACTTTTTCAATTATTAGAAATCCTAGAACAGTGAACATTATGCCCTTGACTCAATTTTAAATTTAGGAATATCAAACGCCAAAAATAGAAATTGCTTCAAGTATGCCAAAATTAAAGAAAGGTAAAGTGACTAAAGTCCAAGTTGTACTTAAACGCCTAATTTTTATTTTGGTTTTCGTACAATGGACCTATTGAAAATTAACTGAACTTGGTAGGTAATTAGGTAATAAATTTGTGATATTGAATAAAATGATTCCAATAAAATAATGTAGAGAGTAAAATGGGATGAATGTCATAAATCTGCTGAATTTAATAGGAGAATATTTCAAATACTCTTTAAATGAGAGGAAGAATTAAGTGTATGTAATTAGATTACCATGGGAGGTACTCGAAACGCATGTAGATTTTTTAAGTAAAATTTGAAAAGTGTTTCTGCTAACTTTGTTGGTGCACGTGCAATATGAAACGAAGTTTTAATTGAGCATAAATCTTCAACTTTATATTTATAAGGAAAAAAAAGCGATCTTCCCAACTATGTTCGCCATTACCCATAAGACTTTCCCCGGTCGGCATATTTGTCGAGTTACCACCTCTGCATATTAATTCCTGCGGGGGATCGTCCCTTTAATGAAGCAAAATTCCGCAGGCAACGCGACATCCTCATCAAAAGTCAATAACCCAACTTGAAAGTTGCTTTGTGTCTCATTAAAACAGATCAATTTCACGATATTTTAAAATTCAAACAATCTTTCCATCCCGCGGTACGCGGAACGTCCTGTATTCCTTCAGCGGTCTCCTCTACCACAATCGCTATATTTCAGCGGTATTATTAGATTTTACAATTTCCTCGGGAAAGTTTTACTGTCCGGGCAAGTGTTTTATGGGGAGAATAACAAGAACGGAAACGCGGCTGAATACGACACACACACACACACACACAATCACATGTACGTACATACTTACTGTGTCTAGGTCACGAAACATCCTCATAATCCGGAGGCTTCTTTGTGTTCGTGCCTTTCTCGCTGTGGGTCTCATCAAAGGGATATATCGGCGAATGATTGGAACAAAACGAGAAATCCGGGAACAAAGGGAAGATTGGAGTACAGTAAAAGTTGTTAGTATCAAATTTTTAAAAATAATGTTTTTTGCTGGCTCTTGATTACTTTCAACTTCGTTGTCAGTCAACAAACTTAGAATTGGAGTAATGTATAAGTTATTTTTCGAAATTTTGACATTACATTCCACAATATTTTTTTGATAATTTTTTGCTGGCTAACGACAGTTTTCATTTTTGGAACATTTTAGATCTGAGGGAAACGAGGGAGGATTGGAGTAATGATAAAATTCTGTGCCAAATTTTTAAGATGTAAACTTAAATGATATTCTTTGTTTTTTTTTTCAAGGAACAAAAGCTATATTGGAGTACTGCTAAAATTATTAGTGTCAAATTTGAAATATTTAACGTTTCACTTTTTTTAGAATAATTTTCCTTTGTTGGTATTGATGGGTTTAATTTGGAACATATTCGTCCTGCGGGAACAAAGGGAGGATTGGGGAACTATAATAGTTAGATGTGACAAATTTCTAATATTTAACGTTTCATAGTTTTTTTGGACATTTTTGCTTTACTGGCAAGAGCTTCATATTTGGATCATTTTCGTCCTGAGGAAACAATCCGAGGATTGCAGTACTGTACAATTTAAGTGTGTCAAATATTTAGTGTTTTAACTTTGATAATATTCTTTGTAAAACTTTTCATTGTTTAGTGAGTCTCAGTCTTGTATCACTTTGGTTCTGAGAAAGCAAAAGAAGCATTGGAGTACCGTAAAAGTTATGTTCGTCAAAATAACAATATTTACCATTTCACAATCAATTTTGGAAATTTTTTGCGCTTCATTATTACATCATTTTCGTTCTGAACCGTCTCATCCAGAAAATTACGAAGAATAATGTGATGCTATGTAACCAAACCACGAAAATATCCCTCTCAAAATTATATTACGTAATTATTAACATTTAACATTAATATTACAAAATTATATAATGTAGTAAATTCATTACTACAGTATATTATTAAAATTATTTTCATACATATTACGTGTACCTACCTTTGTTGCTGGTTAATGGGCACGTCGGCTTTCTGGGGCAAAAACGACGTACACCGTGAGAGATTTCATAATTTTATTATTTTCCATATACCAGCTTCCCACGGCTCTTTGAATAGGTTTGGAATTATATGGAAACTGCCCTCGAGTACCGGGCATATTCAACAATGAACTAAAGTAAAATTAAAAACAGGTGGAACGTTTCTAATTAGAAAATTCTAATTAATTCCTTACTACATATTTAGAAAACGTTTGGGGCATTGGGGATACGAAAAAGGCCGGCTTGTCGGGCATCTAATTACTATGAATAGCGTTTGAGTTTAATTATAGTTCTGTTAGTAATGAAAAAGTCAGTCAATTGAATAATAAACTCACTGCTATTACCTAATTAATGATGTGCAATCGGTTTTATGAATTATTAATTTATCATATTAGATAAAAGGCAAATGGTGTTAAATATTATTTTTGCTAAATTGTTTTTCATCGGTAATGGATCCGCTTAGATTGATTGAGGCATATATAATCCTCCTTGTATTAATTATTTGTTAAAAAATTATACAAATGTAGAAAGGGAATGCTACGGCAATAAAATGTATTTAAAATCAGAAATGTTGGAAGTTATTGGAAAAAATAAACTAAAATTACACTTTAAATTGTATTGATGTAGATAGTTAGAGTAATATTATATGGCTCGTTATCGCTTATACATTTAGTTCCACTTAAACATTTGTGTTAGTTATACATATGAAGTTATTTTCCATATATATTAAAAATAGGGTACCATTTCAATTTAACACTGGCAAATTATAAAAGTTGCAATTATTTACAAATTGGCAATAAAATTGGGTTTTAATTAGATTCGATTATGGCACATTAGACATCTCTTTCTGTAAACTAAATTCTGCTTGCATATTGTGACTTATACACTGTAAACGCTAAGTGCCACTCAGACCTTAGACGTGACAATATCCCTTAATTTTGCTTAATACGGAAGTTTTCCTTGGAATATATCAAAAATTGAATATTGTCACAATTAAGACATGAAGTGTAGTTATGGGTGCTCCATTAGGGGTTGTATCTCAAAAGGTAGAGGTAGATAAACGGGTAATATATAATATAATTCGTAAAATAACCTGAAAAATTTTATAGGTAACATTAAAACGATGATTTTGTCTTCAAACATAACCATTGCAATATATTGCCTTATTGCAACAACTAGTTAAATGTATTGAGTTCCTGGTAATTCCTCATAAGTTTTTTATACACTCCCCAACTTCTGTTTCTGCTCTTGTTCAAAATTATTCCACGTAACAGTTTAAACAGACAATTATGATTTTTAAATAAGGTATCGCCCGCTGACATTATTTGTTTCACTTTTCTTGTAAACTCCATAAGTTTAATTGGTGTCATCGTTCTTTTTCACATTGCACAAATTTTTTCGAAACATCAGATGTGGTTTATGGTGACAATAACTCCTTTCAAAATGTGGTTTGCAAAGTAACATTTTCACAAGTAATTTAGACCAAACCAATTTCACTAAAACGACCATTTCTTCAATACAACTGTGGAATTTTCCTTAGGTACTCATCTATTTCTTGAAAAATATCCTTATAGTTGTCACAAATTGATTAAGCAGGTGTTTCTTTAGTTATTTAAGAACATGTTTTTTTTATGATAAAATTTCAAAAGCTCCTCAAAGTTTCTACTTTGTTAAAAGGATCATTGTTTCACTACAATTGTAAAAAGTTCATTACGTTCTCTACTTCTTTTAAAAGATCATTGTATCAGTACAAATATTAAAATTGATTAGGTTCTCTACTTCTTCAAAAGGATCATTGTTTCAAAAACTGTCAAAAGTTTTTTGGGATCCCTAAGTTTCTTCTAAAGAATCATTATTTCATCTCAATTTTTGAATATTAATAGGCAGTCGTCTGCTTTCTTCAGAATATCGTTGTTTCAATCGAACTAATTTGTCAAATTTCCTCAAGTACTTCTATACTTCTTTAAAAAAATCATTACTTTTTCACAATTTTCAAAAGTTCCCTGAGGTTCCCCACTTGTTTGGAAAAGATCATTGCTCCATTACAATTGTTAAAAGTTCTTTAACTATTCCCCCACTTCCTTAAGATCATTGTTTCAATACAAAGTTTAAAATTTCCTAGGTAGTTTCTTTATTTTAAAGAGAACATTAATTCAATACAACATTATAAAAGTTCCTTAGGTTCCCTAACTCTTTACAAAGATCACTGTTTTATTAAATTGGAAAAATTTCTTTAGATACTTCTCAACTATTTGGAAAGATAACTCTTTCATTACAATTGTGACGTGTTTATTTGGTACTCCTTTCCTTTTTTATGAACGAAGTGTGCAATGATCTCTAGACAGTGGACTGTATGTAGGTATCTCTCGTAACTCGTGGGTGGCTGCGGAGGTAAATCTTGTCTCCAGGTTGTAAGGCTGAAGACGGTCTTGTAGATTGAAGATCAGGGCGTGACGTGATCCCTTTGAAGTTCTTGAAGTTCTTGTAGGCGGAGATCAGGGCGTGACGTGATCTGCTGAAGTTCTTGTAGTTTCGAGACAGGGCGTGACGTACTTCTCCGGGTTTGGATCTGAGGGCGTATCGTGCAGATCCGGGATTTGAGGTTCTAGTAGTTTGGAGAGAGGGCGTGATGTACTCTCCGGATTGAAGTTTGTTAGGTTTTGGGTTGTCGGGTTAAGTGGCGTGAAGAAAGATCACAACACACTGTCGTTTTGAGCATACTAGGGTATACTAATTTTATTGTACCAAAATTCAGGGTTTTTATACATCTTGTGTTACATTGATTAAATGATATATTGTTGTTTTTGTTACCTTGCACCCAGACTGACCTTCTCGAGAATCGTTTGTTATCAAGTTACCTAGACGTCGTGTTATGCTTAGTCGGCTGAGTGTGAGAGTTGAACTTGACCGCTTCACGTTTAATCGTAATTGTTTTCCTCTAGTAACGTGAAATGGTCGCTAGTGTTATTGATTCGTGTGCGAACATTAAAAACAATCCAATAATATTGTTCACACTTATCCTCGCTCTTAATTATGAATTGTTTTTCTGATTTGTAAAACATCGCGTATTAATTTCAATGATTAAATTATGTAAAAGGTTCCCTAAATTCGGTTACAATAAATTATAATTTTTTCACCTAAAATTCCCTTAAATAATGTTGACGCTAACGTCAACACTTTAAGAAGGTCGTTGTTTCATTAGAGTTGTCGAAAGCTCGTTAGGTGTTCTATCATTTACTTGAGAAGATAATTATTTCATCACAGTTTGTCAAACGAAACGTCATTGTATCATTACAGTTGTCAAATTTCCTAATATGCTCTTTAACTTTATTTAAAAAATTATTGTTCAATTACATTTTTCTTAGTTCCTTAGTTATTTCTGTACGTCTTAAATAGAGTTAGAACCCTCTAAAAAGAGTGTAAATTATATTTTTCTCAAACCTCTAATTTTATTTCATAATCAAATATCTACTATAATTTCAAATAATTCTCTCAAAAATATCTTAATAATATTTTGTTTGTAACTATTAGTTAGTAAATATTATTAAAATATAATTTGGTCATCACAATTATCATAGAAATGTTCACAGTAACTAATGTTATGATTATTAAGATATAGCTATGAAATACCTTAACTATAATTAGTACCAAAAGGAGTTTAAAAACTCAACGACTTACATTTCACGAAATAGACAAAAGTAATTACAAAATTCAAGAAGAAAATTTCAGTTGGTTAAAATCATTTTAATTTTTTTAGAAATTTTCAACTTTCTATAAAATAACAGTTTGGATTTAACATTACTGCAACTTCTGTGAAGTGTTGCAGACAAACTAATATTGCTATTAATAACACAGAAAGTTTCCAATTTCACACCAAAATTAAATTTTCAAATTTTAAATTAAATGAGTAACTAATTTAAATATAATGTCTTTTGATTACAATTATTTACAGTTCCACAGACACTCCTTTGTGTTTTTAGAAAATTCTTGAAGACGTTATATTTGTAAGTAAAATTTCTGTTATTAGAATGACATCCTAGACAGCGTAATTAATTTTAGTGACATTATGGATAAATTATTACTTACCTCTACACGTGTATAACCCTCATAACAATCACTTATTAAATCTAGAGTTCCCCCGAAGTTTCTTTTCTGCGGCTCGTATTATACTTTTAAATATCGATCACGGTGCCACTTCAGGTTTATTTGCCTGGGGTCCCGGCCAAAGAAACTTCCCTCCCCACGAAGAAATCATAAATATCTCATTTATGAGGAAAGTTCGACCTGAGATATAAACTTTTAACTTTATACGAACGTCGTACGTGAACGGTAATCGACGGAATGTTTCCAGGGGAAGTTCTCGCGGCGTTTACGTCTCTTTTTGGAATAAATTCGGGCTGAAGGGTCGGATTAGTCAGATGGTAAATGTATTTTGGAGGGACGGACCTGGTCCGCGTGAGGCATTGCGCTGTTTTAATTATCGAAGCTTTGTTAGTTCTGCCATAAATGTCTACCCCATAGGAAAGTCTAAGGGTAGCCTAGATTAAGTAGTAAATCGCGCTTGCATCATATTGGATTCCGACATTACTGACATTCTATTATAAGTAATGGCGCTTTCGCCATTTCAGCAGGTATGTCTTTTTGATGCCTCCGTTATAGGAATGTCCTTCGGGGAATAGACGCATGTTTATTCGTCATAATGGTTGATTTGAGGCACTAAAACAACCATTTTCTTTCAGATATAGTCACTCTGTTTAATGGTCAATTCAACAGAATGGAGCCATTCGCCATATTAATAGTTCTAGTAGTAGTTTCATTTTATTTAGAAATAATTTTTCATGCTCAATTTGGACTGAGTAAATTAGATCGAAAAGCCTGAAAATCCTATTAGGCATATTTATTTAGAACAAATTATGTTAGCGTCATAATCACGAGTATAAACAGAAAACAAATTGTGCAAAAGTGCTAGTAACTCAGACATTTTCTTTTCAACAATCATTACGTCATGTGCAATTTATTATATTGAATTAAGTAAATTCACATTAAATGCTAAGTTTTATCCTTGACCCGCCGTAATCTCATAATATATTTTCCAAAGAAATCCGAAAGAGTTGCGTACTAATTTCCCAACAAGTAATCAAATTTCAGTGAAAGATAGAATTAGATGCCATTTGGAAGTAATTCAGACGTTTCTTCTTCAAAATACTGTACCAAAAAGAGTATATTGTACAGGTTATATTATTCAGCAAAATGCCATGCATACGCCATTTTATAGTCCGGGAAATATATACCGAAAATGACCATTTCGAGTTTTACCATTTCGAACGGCTGATTTTCGGTTTACAGGTAGTATAAACATGTACAAGATGATAATTATATTTCCAAAGCCTCAAATCGATTCTCCCATTGTTTAACAGTCATTTTTAACTGTAATTTTAACGATATTTTTGGTTTTTGACTTATATTTTTTTCCCTCTGATTTTACGAGAAAAAAGTTAAGTACTTTCTTATTCGCCATCAAAAGGCCTAAACAACTAGGCATTGCACGAAAAAAAATATTAATTAGATCAAAAGTTATCAATAAAACAACCATTGTTTATGCAATGTTAAATAAACCATTTTAAAACGAGCTACTATCACTGCCCCGTCTCGGCGTTTCGTGAAATCATTCGTTCTCACTCACAGACAATATGTACAAAAGCTGGAATCTGTAAGTGAAATAGTTAACAAGTTACAGCGTTATTAACAAAATAACTAATTATCCATCTACACTAGCTTGAGCGACGTTCAGCGAAAAGAAAATCATTTTTATCGGTAGCTTTCATCCCTAAGTATCACAACATACAATTATTTTTCAATCCAAAGTTATTTTGTAACAATGGGAGCGATTATTTAATATGACCTTAGTTGTAAAATAGAATAAGTCATATATTAAATAACTTTCTTCAATATATAATTCCATAATCTAATAGAGGGCGCAAAGGCCTTTAATACTAGAAAAGAAATTTTAATGTTCGTTAAGAAATAATGGAGTTATAGGCCGTCAAAGTTCAAGGCCTATTGTTAAACAATATATGCGAGTAGGGAAAAACAAAGAATTATCAGTATCGGAATACAGAGAAGTTTCATTTTTTAAAATATTGGAACTTTGTATGAAAGGTAAGTGGCTTAAAAACAACATCAAAAGTCAGCGGAACGCTATCATTTTTGCTATCTTTCTCGCGGAGGCGTGGTGGGGGAAGCGACCGAGACGTCGAGACAAACTCGCCACGGAGCTTCAAACTCGACCGCGCAGCTACAATAACACTTTTCTCGGGAACCGTTGAAGATAAATTGATCTTTTTTTTTAAATTTGATAGTACGCGACGAGAGAAATCGATTGTTGTATCGTAAAGTAATGAAAAGTGCAAAATAATACAATTTTTTTAATTGTTATTGGAAAGAGCGATACAAAAATAACCTACATTAGTGTGTGTACGTGTGTGTGTGTGTGTGTGTGTGTGTGTGTGTGTGTGTGTGTGTGTGTGTGAATTGTAGTTAACGTCTCCTTTTTGCTGCAAGGCTAAACTGGACGGGACCTACAGCTTAACGTGGGCTCCGAACCACGGTCCTCGAGCACTGTTGTACCCCCTAAGGCTCCCACCCCAATAGATCCACTCCGTGCTCTACCGACTCAGGGTGTGTGTGTATCCTAGTCCCGCCCTCCTACAGGATATCCGATCCTATCCGGCCTGGTTACCGGCGTGAATAGGAACGGGATTTTGGATACATTTTACACACTTCCCGCAACACACACAACATCCATGGATTACGTGGGATTCGAACCCACGACGACAGTGTCCGCCTGATTCAAGGCCCGCGCCTTAAACCACACGACCACCGCCGCCCCCATAGAAAATATTTAAATTTTGAGACCATTTAAGATTTTAAATCTGAATTTTTTTTTGAAGGAGTACTGCCAATATCACTTCTTTCATTGCTCTCGTTATCAGACTCATCGCTGCTGCTTGCAAGCTCATCTCGCGGTGGAATGTCATAATTAATTTCATCATTTTCGAATTATTCTATTTCATTAATTTGATTTTGTAAAGACTCATCATCATCTTCTGCGTCGTCGACAGTTCATTCTCGTTAGGCAAATCAGTTGATTCTTGCATGTTTTTTCAGCTATGGCCTTTACAAAACCCACAAAAATCTGAGCATTTCAAACAATTTTTCTTGCACCCGCAATTACTCCTACATCTTTTTTTACAATTTCATCTTATACTCTTCAAAATTTCGTCTGGCAATAAATTTCCTTCGACGTAAATTGGTTTGTACATATTATTGACGTACTTCCAACCCCAGTTTCTTGGTTTGAAATTTGCCTCAGTATCATGTACATCAAAATTAGCAGTATGTCCGAACTACAATTGAATTTGATAGTATACTCTATACGTTTGAGCACTAAAGTAAATATTTCTCATCTCATCTTAATCAATAGGATTAAATAATTATTCAATTGGATGCTTATGTATATTATTTTTGTATCGCTCTTTCCAATAACAATTAAAAAAATTGTATTATTTTGCACTTTTCATTACTTTACGATACAACAATCGATTTCTCTCGTCGCGTACTATCAAATTTAAAAAAAAAAGATCAATTTATCTTCAACGGTTCCCGAGAAAAGTGTTATTGTAGCTGCGCGGTCGAGTTTGAAGCTCCGTGGCGAGTTTGTCTCGACGCCTCGGTCGCTTCCCCCACCACGCCTCCGCGAGAAAGATAGCAAAAATGATAGCGTTCCGCTGACTTTTGATGTTGTTTTTAAGCCACTTACCTTTCATACAAAGTTCCAATATTTTAAACAATGAAACTTCTTTGTATTCCGATACTGATAATTCTTTGTTTTTCCCTACTCGCATAAATTGTTTAACAATAGGCCTTGAACTTTGACGGCCTATAACTCCATTATTTCTTAACGAACATTAAATTTTCTTTTCTAGTATTAAAGGCCTTTGAGCCCTCTATTAGATTATGGAATTATATATTGAAGAAAGTTATTTAATATATGACTTATTCTATTTTACAACTAAGGTCATATTAAATAATCGCTCCCATTGTTACAAAATAACTTTGGATTGAAAAATAATTGTATGTTGTGATACTTAGGGATGAAAGCTACCGATAAAAATGATTTTCTTTTCGCTGAACGTCGCTCAAGCTAGTGTAGATGGATAATTAGTTATTTTGTTAATAACGCTGTAACTTGTTAACTATTTCACTTACAGATTCCAGCTTTTGTACATATTGTCTGTGAGTGAGAACGAATGATTTCACGAAACTCCGAGACGGGGCAGTGATAGTAGCTCGTTTTAAAATGGTTTATTTAACATTGCATAAACAATGGTTGTTTTATTGATAACTTTTGATCTAATTAATATTTTTTTTCGTGCAATGCCTAGTTGTTTAGGCCTTTTGATGGCGAATAAGAAAGTACTTAACTTTTTTCTCGTAAAATCAGAGGGAAAAAAAATATAAGTCAAAAACCAAAAATATCGTTAAAATTACAGTTAAAAATGACTGTTAAACAATGGGAGAATCGATTTGAGGCTTTGGAAATATAATTATCATCTTGTACATGTTTATACTACCTGTATACCGAAAATCAGCCGTTCGAAAACAAAAAATGTTGATGGCCCTATATTTCCCGGACTATTTATTACTGTATAAATGTACAAACGCCATTTTCGATGCTAACTAACCAAACATACTTCATAACGAAATTTTAGTTATTTGCACATTAATTCACACACCAACTATAGCTACGTTAAATTGTGTACAAAACTGGAGTCAATTCAGGGCTTATTATATATTAGGATGTAAATACTTTTGATGGTGATCCTCTAAATTATATCCAACACATCTACTCCTAAATCAACAAATACATTGAAGTTACCTTGCCACTTTCTGTTATTTCAAATCATTCTGTAATGTTTTGTGATGCTATATGTCTTTATTTCAAAACTCAAAACAAGCTATTTAGGTTTTTGGAGGCGAATATATGAAAATTATTCAGTCCACAAGGTCTACGTTTTGAATTTAAAAATTTAGTAAATGAATTAAATTTTAATGCAACTGAAATTTAAATAACAAGGCGTATAATGGGAAAACGTTTTAAATTTGAGTGAAAATCTAAAGTAGTAATGTATATAATGGAAGGCCGTCGAGTAGATTAAGAGTAACTTAAGCAACCTTCACCCTTCTTTCAGGTCTGCCTGCTTCTCCCTCCCTCTATGTGTTTAATGGCGGCTGATAGAGATAGAGAAAGAGGTGGGGGATAAAAAAGGTAGTAGGGGTGGCTCAAATGTGACCTTCAATACGTTTATTACAAGTGCTGTATTACATGTTAGAGAACTTAGTATTTTATTCCGGAAACACTTAGAATTTCTCACACTCAATGGCTCACACTTTCTTTGAACAGATTGTTCAATTGGGTTTTTTCATATCACGAAAAAGCCATAAAGCGCTCCCTAATTGGCAAGCTCTATTTATTTTTATCGTATGTTATCTCGAAATGACGCTTATTATTACTACATATGCCTTTTAGAATTTTCCATTTTATACTTAATACATTCAGAATCTTTCTAGAAAATCAATAGCCCACTGAATCAAATTGAATGTAACTTATTATTTCTGAAATCTCCCCTGAATCATTAGGTAAATTAATAAAAATTGAGCAGCAAAAAGTAAAAGTAGATTCCCGGGCTGTTAGGCCGTGGTCCATGCAGGTTTCTAGAGCCTGACGTTTCGTCTACAACTGCGGCAGACATCTTCAGAGGCGCCTCTGATAACGGATAGTTCGGTCGGTCTAGATCTACGGTCGGTAACGTACACAATTACATATGTCGGTCAGTAGAACGGAAAACGGATATCAGACGCAACGGAAAAATGCGGATAACGTACGGCTTGTCACAGAGAGGTATTGGTTGTGACCTTGGATGAACTCAGGTACAGGACAGCTGGAGGGGGCGGTTGGCTTAGCTAAATTTAGTCTGGGTGTTTAAGCGATGATAGATTGAACAGTGCCTTATTGGCCGCCATCGATCCGAGATAGGTTTGATTTCGCGATAAACTGTATGGTGGGTGGTGTACCCTCGACTCTAGAAAATCGGTTTCGTTAAAGACTCTAGAAAATTTCGGGTATAAACATTAACTATTAGGTGCTGCAATGAAATTATTAATTAAACTTAACGATTCTAATTACGTATTCTATTGAAACCTACTCAATATTATATTTACAGTGGACAACTGATTTCACGTCGCATTTAGACTTGGGCTACTTGTCAATAATAGTAATTGTTTTCAACACATCGTTACACCATTATTTTAAGAAATAATGAATAACGGAATACTATGTTAATCTTAAATTTAGCTTGAATACTTTTTCAATTATGGTACTGCAAGCTCAAAGCCGAGAACTCGTATTTAGGTTAATTAAGTTTATGGAAAATGAGGCTAAAAGTGGTTTGTCCATTCCGTTGACCATAGTATCGGGACGTCTTTGTGCAGCTTTTGGTATATCCAAGATTACTGCAACGAAAATTTGACAGGAAGGTGCTGAAGTTGAAAAGAGCGAAGAGGCTTTGTAAGACCACCCAATAAAAAACAAAATTATGAACGGTGACCAATGTTACCACTCTGACATGGAAGATTTTCAACGATGACACATTTATAATTATTACAAAATCAACAAAGTTCATCCAACAATAGACTGTTTGTTGATATTCATGAGAGAGGACCGTCTATTTGAAGGCAGCAAGACATCTTTAAAAAGACTTTTAAAAAAACTTGAGTTCTGGTAATTTTCAAATGAAGCCCTTGTTTTCCTTCGTCGAGTTCTGCAAAAATTTACCTGTGTCTATTAATAGTTTCAGTAACTGAGAGGGTTGTAATGGACACAAATAAATATTCAAACTTTCTTTAAACAAATTTGTTGACTTCTATAGACACTCTAAGTGTGCGAGTTTATATTTTACATCACTTATTGTCAACTAGAATCTGTTTTTAACTGCTGAATGCCTTTTCTGTATTATTCACCCAATTTTTAAGTAATAATGTACGTGGTTTGTATTGTAGTAGGTATGTATTCAAATTCCATATAATAGACACGATATTATAAATTACTACAAAATATAATAAAACATATTATATTATTGATGTATCATTAAATAAACCTACAATTAATCCAAACAGAAAAAATAAACTTCAATCTCAACGATATTTAATTTTATATTTTATTTGCTTTTATTTTGCATGATGTAATTTCCGAAAAATTGTACTGCTGCTGATGAAAGCGAACAGCACTTACTACATGCGCGAAGGATGATTCATATTCCCATTTTCATGTGGTCTTCTGCCTATACTGATACTATACCGAAAGGTACAATTATTACACTATAATATCTCCTGAATCATTGGGTAAATTAATATATAGTGAAAAGTAAATAGTAAATTAAAATAGTAGAAGTGAATATTTTTTTTTTATTTCGGATTTCTACAGCTGTCGCCGTCTCTCCGTCCCAACTTCCATTTTTCCCTCTCATAACATAGATTTTCCTCTAAATTTCTCGTAGTCATGGCGTCTTCCACATCATCTCGCCAGCTTCTCCGAGGTCATCCCCTCTTTCTTCTCTCGGGTGGTATCCACTCCAGCACTCTTCTAGGCCATCTATCATCAGCCATCCTCTTGACGTGTCCCAACCATGTCAATTGTCGCCTCTCTATTTCTTCCGATATTGGTCTACTCATATTCATTTCTGCCCGTATAACGTCGTTTCTAACTCTTTCCAATCTTGACCGTCTGCAGCTTCTTCTAAGGAAATCCATCTCTGTGGCCATTATTTTTTTCTTGTTTGCACTGGATACATCCCATACATATTGCCATACAATGTGACACTTTGAACCATACTTTCATAAATATGATTTTTAGTATTTTTTGTTATGTTTCTGTCACAACACAATGAGTTTAATGCTCGAGTAACATATCGTCCTTAATTTATTCTATCTCCTATATCATCTTTACTGTTTCCATATTTATTTAGAATCACTCCCAGATATTTACTTTTTTTCCACTCCTTTCAAACTCTCATCCCCCAAAATTAAATTCTCAACCTCTTCTTTACCGACAGCAAGATATTCACACTTCGCCAAATTCATAGTTAACCTGGCTGCTTCATACTCTTCTTAGAGTTTTCTAACCATTATTATCACATGCCTGAGGGCCTAGGGCCCAAAGGGAGTGCTCTGGTTGGGGGTGTAGCTTAGGTGGAGATGATAAAAGACAATGACGACATGGACAAAATATTTATTTGGGCACTAGTCTAACAGGGGAGAGAACATCAGAGACGAAGAATGAGCAAATACCGAAGAGAGAAGAGGTTAAAGGGAGGTGGTTGCTTAGTTGGATGTGACGAAGGGCAGCATGCGCGAGGCTCCTCCAATTAGCGTCATGTCGAAGGACGGACGTTCAGACGGGCAGCGTGACAGGGTGCTATCAGACTGATTGATTGATCCCGATCGATCTAATCCATCCGTTTCAATACTTTACGTTTGTTTTAAGAACGTGCCTGAAGTTTACCCGCGCGTCACGTGTCGTCCATCGGTTTAATATCGCCTCGGTGCTGAATTAGCTTGGACGGCGACCTATTTTCGCTAATTGGGGCTGCATCGCGACAATATGAAATGTCTTCCTCGTCCTCCGCGACTTGATCGTCTGCGAAGTATAACGTGAAGAATTTGTCATCTCCCACCCTCAGTCCCATATTTTTGCATCTCTTTGTCCACTTTGCTAAAGATCTGTCAAAGTAAATTTTGAAAAGGGTTGGAGATAGGCAACAGCCCTGCCTCAGGCCTTTTGTTGTCTCAAATGAAGTGGTTAATCTATTCCCTAGTTTGATCATGACTGTGTTCTGTTCATAGTACATTTTAGTGGTCTTTATTAAACTTTTGCTGATATTCAAATACTCCATTGCTTTCCATAATTGTGAGACTGGGACACTATCATAAGCTTTCTCCAAATCAATGAAGGCTATGTGTGTTTCTCTGTTAGGTTGTACTCTTTTTTCTGTTGCAATTTTGATAGTGTAAATATTATCTACCCTTGACCGTCCTTCCCGAAAGCCTGCCTGCTCTTCTGGTTGCTTCTCTTTAACACTCTCCTCAACTAAGGTTTTTAATAAGCTAGAATATATTCTACCAATAGTAGGGATGACGGCAATCCCTCTGTTGTTCTTCGGATCTGAGCCTTTTTTGAAGACTGGTGAAATATATGAAGTTCGCCACTCCCTTGGTCCTTCCTCTCCATTCACACATCTCTCGAATAAAGTTCTAAGCATTTCTGCCAGTTTCCTAGTACCGTATCGAATTAGCTCTGGGCTTAGTCCTCCTGGACCTGGTGACCTTTTCAGTTTCGTATCTTTTATGGCCTTTTTCACTTCTTTTGCATTCAGTGTTATGTGCTCTGTGGCCTCTGTAGGTTCATCTCCTATATTGAATTTGTCTCTCGTTTCAGTTAATAGGTCTTTGAAATGTTTTAACCACTGAGCCTCTGGAATAATTTTTAAGTGTTGTTGTATTTTATTTTGTTACATTTGATGCTTTTTAAAGTGAATTAATAGAAAAATAATTAAGAATGAAGTGAAAATGAGGAAAATTGATGTAAGATATATTTTTGTGCCTAGGAAAGCCATTACAAGCGTCCTTGTAGTACTGTGAGTTATAGTACGCGAGCTCGCTCAAAAATCTCCCGATTACCCCCTTAAGTCGCAATAATTCCGGGAATTCTCCAAGAACGCCCCTCGTAAAGATAACAAAGTGCCATTTCCGCAAGCAAACATTTTCGGAAAGTGTTTCATACCTTGTAAATATAACCGAACCGTTACCGTTATCTTTGTATTCCTCGAAAAGGGGACCGGGCGGAACGTTTACGTAAACACTAATCCGGCGGAGCGTTCGCCTTGTCTTTATGCGAGTTTAAGCAAAACCCACGAAACAGACGACACGCAGCGGTAGTGGGAGGGAGTTGGAAGAAAAAAAAAATAAAATTTAATGGGGCGACGCTCCTTTACTGCGGAACTTCACGTGGAACGTCACAGCCGGAAGACCTCAGCGCGCAATCGTGAAGGGATCCGACAAACAAGTTGAGACGTGCCACAGTAGGCATTTTTTTATTATAAATAATTCGTAATGCGAGTTTGAACAACGCGGCCGAGCTTAATGTCCGGAACACGCAAAATTCGGAACGTTTTATTGGTCGGCCGAACGGTTTCGGATTCCGTGGTATATGCTTTATTGGATTTGATATTTCGCCGTGGCCCCCAATAAAGGCCGAGTTAATGGGCGGGGTCGTTATTTTCAGTTTAGGCCCCCTAACGTTATTAAACTTTATTACTTTCGTTTTAATCATTGACGATTGTTTCCCGCGTTACGTTCTTATTCCGGCTACATCATTAAAATATCCGTATATTGCCGGCGCCCCTCGCCCGCACCCCCGAAGGGTCGACGGTTATTAAATTTCCAAACTGGAATTACGTCGAATAAAAAATTATTAATAACAATATTGCGCCCTCGACGCGACGGAATCAAGTTTAACGCGACAGTTATTAACTTTATATGAGAGAGAGACGGAGAGAGGGGTGGAGGGAGTTTATAAACAACAACAACGTTAAATTGCAAATTTCATTACGCCGTCACGCTGTAGCTTTCGCGGGATTATAATAAATTCGCCGCGACAAATTGCCGGGCGCATTTGTATCAACATCATTTAGATCCCCCGGTTTTTAATTAATGGGATTTTTGAATCGGCCGCGAAGCCGGAACAGCGCCGATTGTTCGAGACGCTACAGAGAGAGACCCATTCAGGTAAAGTTAATTGTGCGAAATTTGGCGATGATAAATGGCGCGAAGATGAGTGCCGTCAGGAGACGCGCTGCGTCGTCCATCAAACGGGGCGGATGAGACTCGCGTGTTTAATTAATTTTTAGGGGATATCGCGAGGGGGCCGGGTGTTAAACGATTCCGATTAATCTCCGGCAGTGGGACGTTACGATTTTATTTAGCGGCGAAAATTTGGGTTAAGCAAATGTCGTTACTTGCTTAAGTTTACTAAGTTCAGGCAAAATAAAATCGCCAAAAGGGCATGGCAGTGGCAATCGGAAAAATGTCCCCGAAAAAAAAGTACCAAAGAACATTTGGTTGTCTGTAAAGTCGGTTTACGGACGATAAGTTTACGTATTAACGTCATAAGGAAACATTGATGAAAAATTGCATACGTTTATGAATTGGATTGAATTATTATCACTAAAATATCATTGATGTTTTATATCATGGAACTCCTAGAATGCAAGAATTAAATACATCATTGCCGCAATTGTTATTGTAATCTTCTTCTTCTGGTGTACTTTATTACTGGAGGTTTGCGACCACTACAGAAAAATCTTCTCTATTCTGTTTGTTTTCGACTTCGTGGAAGATTGTCCTATTGGAATGTGATTGTCCTAATGTGTAGGGAATAAATTTAATGATATTTAATTATGTTGACAGTACCCCTTAGATCAAAAGAGCAACTAGAAGATCTAAATATATTTACTAGAGCCATACAAGCAGCAGCATGGAAAAGTGCACCCACCATCAAGCGACAAGTGAAGGGCCTAAATTTTCCTAAAGAAATCAAGGAACTTATATCCAAAAAACGCAAGCTGAGAAGAAAATGGCACCAATCCAGAAACCCCCATGACAAAACTCTCCTGAACAGGGCCACACGACAGTTAACCAATGAGATCAAAATCAACAAGCAAACATCAATTAATAAGTTTCTCATAGGACTCACTCCAGATAGCAGTACTGAATACTCTCTACGGAAAGCTACTAAATATCTTAAGCGATCGACAGCACATGTACCTCCAACCAAATCTCATGAGAACCTGGATAAAGCAAATACATATGCCGAACATCTTGAAACAAGATTTCGACCAAACGAGGGAGATATTTCATTGCCACGAACTACCTATAGGACTCCAATGAGATGATTTCATTAGTCACTCCCAAAAAAGTTGCTCATGAAATTAAAAATCTTATTGCAAAAATAGCACCAGAATTAGGCTTGAAACAGGCGGAACATTAAAAAGATTCCAAAGAACAGCCATAGTCAAACTAACCAGACTAATGAGTGCTTGCATCCGGCTGAGTTATGTCTCAGACCCATGAAAGACAGCTGAAATAATTATGATTCCAAAACCTGGAAAGAATCTGAATGAAGTGACATCGTACCGACCTATTACACTGTTACCAGTCATGTCCCAGCTACTTGAGAAGTTAGTCTTGAAACGTCTCAAGCCCATTATAGATCAAAGAAATCTGATACCAACTCACCAATTTGGCTTCAGGAATAACCATTCTACTATTGACCAAGTGCATCGAATAACCGATATTATCGAAAAAGCACTAGAAATTAGGGCAGCATGCTCAGCCGTCTTTGTTGATGTCGCCGAAAGTTTTGACAGGGTATGGCATGAAGGTCTATTACATAAATAAGGTTATTCCTCCATGGTCATTTCTACATACTCTTGAAATCTTATGTGATTCACAGACACTTTCATGTAAAGCACGAAAACTGATACTCGCAACTGAAGTTGATCAAGACTGGAGTTCCGCAAGTAAGTGTTGTAACGTACTTTGTTCGGTAAGGCAGCGTCGTTGGCGGCACAACGACTCTGGCGGAAAGTTACGTCACTTATTTGAATTGGCGCTTGTTGCGGAGTTCGGGAATTCGGGAAACGGTTTAAAGTCGGTTTACCTCGGGCGCCAGATTTTTAAGGGTTAACTCCCTAAAGCCACGGGTGAGTTTAAACTCAGAAGAATGCCAGGGGGTCCGTGAAAATAGAACACACAGTACAGGGAAAAATACTGGTGATTCTATGTTTTATATCATGGAACTCCTAGAATGCAAGAATTAAATACATCATTGCCGCAATTGTTATTGTAATCTTCTTCTTCTGGTGTACTTCATTACTGGAGGTTTGCGATCACTACAGAAAAATCTTCTCTATTCTGTGCCGCTCTTATTAATTGTTGAACGTTTACGGAGCCATGACATTGTTCTTCTGCCTACTCCTCTCCGGCCTTCTATCTTTCCTTCAATTATTAGTCTTAGCACGATATATTTGTCATTTCTCATTATGTGGCCAAGGAACGAGGTCTTTCTATTCTTAATCGTTGTTATTAGTTCTAGTTCTCTCTTTATGGTGTTCATTACTGCTTGATTCGTTATGTGTCGTGTCCATGATATTCTGAGCATTCTGAGATAGAGCCACATTTCAAAGGCTTTTAGGCGTCTCATGCTATTTAATTTTAGAGACCACCCTTCAACTCCGTATAGAAGGACAGATCAAACGTAGCATTTAATAACTCTGATCCAAATGTCTAACCTTGGTTTACGATTACAGATAATTTGCTTCCATTTGTTGTACATGTTGCTGGCCTGTTCTATTCGTGTTTCTATTTCTACATCTGGATTCCACTTATCATTTAGTATTACTACTAAGTTATTGTAATAGATAATAAGCAATGGTATGCACAGTAAATATTCGGATAACTTTATAAAATAATCGACAATACAACTAACGTCCAGCAGTGTGCTGCCGCAGTCGTCGCCGACGGAGTGAAAGGGAGATAGATGCGTCATCTCACTCCCGCATGGCTCACATTGGTAGTGTGGTGCCGGTCTCTCTTTCACTTTGACGCTGTAGTGGAAGAGAGATAGATGCGTCGCAAGGCCAACGCTAACGCTAAAAGGGATGGTCGATCTCTGGCACTTGTTCTCGCTCTCGCTTTCATTCGCACGCATGGGTCTGGCGTAACGTTACACAATGTTTTCTGGGGCGTGTAGGTAGCCCGCACATCAATTTCTAAGACGTATATCACGTCATAAAAGTCCCGGAGAAAGAGTGTCAAAGAAAGTCCCAAAATAAGTCGGAAGGAAAAAATGTGGCAGTCGCGGGACTGACCGAATAAAGTGAGTACTACTTACGACGATTCTTTTCAATTAAAACTTCATTTTCAGTAGTATCCCATTTAGATCAGGGTCGATAATTTTTAAGACAAAAAAAAATTATAGTAGGATGAAACCCATTGGAAAATGTAGAGAATATAACAAAAATGAAAAAAAATAAATAAATTACGGGCGATCTGAGGTCGGGAAGGGGGCTGGGATGAGTATTTAAGGGTAAAAAACGGTTTAGCTCGATTTCCGGCAAAACTGCAAGCCCTATGAAAAAAAGTTAAATGGCAGAGTTGTAGGTAATAGAAAGGTCTACAACTTTTGTATCAACACTTTTTTCACATAACCTCGAAACTGTTGTGAAAAATTCAAATAACCAAGTTTTTGGTTTTTTATTTTTAGCTTTTGCAATTTTTTTTATTTTTTCACGAAATTAGGTGAAAACTTCCCTTTTTATGTCCCAAATATACAGTAATTTTTTTGATTTTAAATATTCAGTATTTCACCTTATTTTGACTTTATATCGAAGAAGCACTCTAATTTTCAATCGAAAATTCTCACGCCAAAATATCTGCTTTTTTAAAAAAGTCTGTGTTTTTTTTTGTTCGTTGAAATCTCTACTTTCTGATGGTAAAAAAAATTATACATTACTATGGAAAATGTTCTCACAAAATGCAAATAATGAAAAAAAACTCGAATCCAAAAATTTTTTTTAATCATTATTTATAACTTTGAGCTATTTATTAAAATTTACACTTTAATGACTCGAAAAACGTGAGATGTCATGTTACATTGATAAACAAAAAAATTGCTAATCGAAATATACTACTATAATTAACAACCAATTAACATTAACCAATTAACCATCTACAATATTTTGAGAAAGTTTTAGAATCTTCTTTAAATTATATGCGTATATACCTATTAATTGCTATTTTAAGATTACTTATATACCTGAGTGACCGGAAAATTTTAGCCCTTCACAAGGTAGCTGCAGCCGAGGTGCGTCCCGCGGTCAAAACAGCCGGGCATACGACAACTGAGCCCCGCGGTCAGAAAAATCCATATATGTAAAATTTCAACGGTAACGCTAATCCCACCCTACGATTTAGCCTCGGTATACCCCAAGGCCAAATGACAACTGAGCCCAGGATTAAAATTCCGAGTCCAGGATAAAAATAGTTAGGTAAGGGAGTAAGAAAATTACGGGAAATCCCATTTTTTCACGATAACATTAAGGGCAAGAGGGCAAGGAAAATCAGTCAAGGCACAAATATTATGCCTTCCTTTTTTTGAACCGCCGGACGCACCTTTTTTAGATTTTTTAGACGTGACATTTTTTAGATGAAATCCCCTTTAAATCCTATTTTTAATATTTAGAACAACTATTTTCGCATGTTTTTTGCAATCTTGATGTTTCATGGATTTATAATTTTTTTGTTTATCAATGTAACATGACATCTCACGTTTTTCGAGTAATTAAATTGTAAATTTTAATAAATAGCTCAGTTATACATAATGATTAAAAAAAATTTTTGGATTCGAGTTTTTTTTCATTATTTGCATTTTGTGAGAACATTTTCCATAGTAATGTATAATTTTTTTTTCCCATCAGAAAGTAGAGATTTCAAGGAACAAAAAACACACAGACTTTTTTAAAAAAGCAGATATTTTGACGTGAGAATTTTCGATTGAAAATTATAGTGCTTCTTCGATATAAAGTTAAAATAAGGTGAAATACTGAATATTTAAAATCAAAAAAATTACTGTATATTTGGGACATAAAAAGGGAAGTTTTCACCAAATTTCGTGAAAAAATAAAAAAAAATTTGCAAAAGCTAAAAATAAAAAACCAAAAACTTGGTTATTTGAATTTTTCACAACAATTTCGTGGTTATGTGAAAAAAGTGTTCATACAAAAGTTGTAGACCTTTCTATTACCTACAACTCTGCCATTTAACTTTTTTCATAGGGCTTGCAGTTTTGCCGGAAATCGAGCTAAACCGTTTTTTACCCTTAAATACTCACCCCAGCCCCCTTCCCGACCTCAGATCGCCCGTAATTTATTTTTCCTTTCATTTTTGTTGTATTCTCTACCTTTTCCGATGGGTTTCATCCTACTATAATTTTTTTTCACTTTTTACCGTTTTCAAAATTATCGACCCTGGTCTAATTCTAAAAATGAAACAATTGGCTTATGATAACTAAAATATGAAATTAAAACTTTTAAATAAAATTTATCTGGATATCTTGTGAAAACAACGTCAAATATTGTTCCATTTCTTGTTGTGCTTATTTTATTATCAATAGACATTTTTAATAAAAACTTATCTTTTTAAACGTCAACTAATGGTTTTAATGATTTTTCTGCAAAATTTGTATCGAAGTCTACAATCAAAATCAATGGCATTTTATGTCAGTTTTGACCAAGTATTCTGGAACCTTCTTCGTTATAAATTAATAAATTTCTGTCTATAAATGGGATATTTTCTTGTATAATATTTATTCGTGAAATGTAAATAACGATTATTAATGTTGTTTGTCCACTCTCATTATTACAATGAGATATACATATTCCTCCTATTTGACTAACATGTACACTCAAAGTAAGGGTATTTCATAAATGTATGTCCATACTTACAGTACTCGTGGTGTCTTGTGCAGTATGATAGATAGCAACTCCAACAGCTTAAACTTGTCTTTTAAAACTGGAAATACAACTACAATTGGGAATATCTATAGGTTCTTCATTGCTTATAGAAGTTTTTCGCAATATTGAAACTGTTGAATTATTTATAATATTGTCACTAAGGTAATTCTTATGGGCACGTAAGCTTTGATAATTGAATAATTGATAACCCCGATCTTTTGGAAATAAAATCTAACAATGTTTTACTTATTTTTATGAGTATATTTAATGAGAGTCTTCTATATTCCTCTTGCAATGATTTTACTGATGTTGAAAGCCTCCCACCGTGAAAAAATACATTGCTATTATCTTTTGAAACTATGTTTAAATCTTCTATTCTGGTAACCCTAGATAAAGCAACATATACTAATTCCAAAGTACGTCTTTTGTCATAATACTAAACTGTCTCATCAAAAGTACCTCCTTGGAATTTATGAATTGTCATTGCACATACACATACTAATGGAAAATATTTTCTATTTGCATTGTTTAATTGTTATTGAGTTATGTTGTTCATGTTCTTGTAAATATTGAACTGCCCTTGAATTTATATTATGATCTATTATATCCCCTCTTCATTTATTTCGTAATTTTCTTCCAACTTTTTTAACAAATACCATGGAAATTTAATCTTTGCCAACAAAAACTATTGCTTCATATGACAATCCTTCAGTTTCTGGTGTCGGCATATTATGTAATTTTGGTCTAACAGAAGCTTGTTGTTCAGCATTATGTCAGCCAATGTATATATCTGTAGCTACTGATACAATGTCATTTTCTGCACTACTCAAAATACCATTGTTGTATCCTTGAATTTCCGTGTTAGTTAAGAAGTCTTACTGCATTTGTACAATTAGTAGTAGATTACTTGTAGAGTTTGGCGATAACTGTGATGTTTCGCGAGCTAGCAACGTCGAAAAAGTTCTTTCTCTGTTTAGCCAACTAGAAATATATGGCATTTCTTTCGCTCTTATGTTTATACCCTACTGCGACTCTGTTGAAACGGTCTGTATGTATCGCCCCCTGATTAATTTGGTGTACTGTATACTGCTCCCGTTCGTGACAATAGTATTAATTTATATTGAAGCCTTTCCACTCGTTGTGACTTTTACAACTTCTACTTAGCACGAGGAGGTGATAGGACGTTTACAATTCAACTCGTTTGGATGTCAACAGCAACTTCAAGCGAAATTCAACAAATATGTATGAAAACGCACATTATTACAAAAAATATAAACAACCTCTAAATTGGCAATAAATAGCAATTACACCCAAAACTACCATAAAATCCGCTTACGACAAATAATTTACGCCCCGCGTGTTTCGACGGAGCTCTCGATTTTTCCCCCCCGAACACGCTAGTTGATGAAACCCACCGACAATTGCACTCGCCCGTTGACTTTTAAAACGATATTCTCCTGGGATGGAATAGCGATAGGGGAGATGATGAGTTTTTCCATTTATTCGAACGACCTTTACATACAAAGGGAAAAAAATAAAACGAGAAGAGGGGGAGAGGCCTGAAAGGGTTTCCGGCGGAATTACGAAAATATAACAGATTTTCGAAAGAACCGTCCAAGGGGATGTCGGTCTTTTATTAAAAATACAATCGTGCTACAAGTTACGTGGTTTCAAAAGTAGTAATTTATAATCTTAACTGATTGGATGGGTTGCAGATAAAGTAATAAAGAACTGGTTAAGGCCTAAGTTTTATTATATCCCCAAATGGTGTCAATCAATTTAATAAACCCTCCACCTATTCTTTTAAATTTAAATCTGACTCCAGTCCCCTTTCCAGCTTTCCTCTTTCTCTCTTTATCTCTCACTCCAAAAAATTATCCGCCTCACACGCTGGTAAAATAGTTTTTACACGCCGGGGAAGCGCGCGAAGGTAATAACAATAATTCATTCGCACGGGCTCATGACAAATACACAAGCCTCGCTTAATTATGAGCGGTGACTAATTACCTTCGGGAACTATTTTATAATTCATAGTGAACCTTGGTTGTGAGGGTGTGTGTGTGTGTGTATCGTGAGCGTGAAAAGGATAGGGAATGTAATTAGGCGACATGTTTTAACGGCTTAACGGAGATTTTTAATCGATTCCACGGTTTGTTCGTTCTTAGTTCGGCGGTGTAGTACGCCATAAATAAATTACTCTTTTATCGATGGGACAATAAATTAATTATAACAGAAAATTAATTTTGATAATTTGAATATGTAACATACAAACTGACATGTGGTATTATTAGGTACTGAAATTAATAGACTTACTGTTTTGCCATAACGTTTGCAGAAAATTCTTCGTCTATAGATTTTATATAGAATGTCGCATAAATAGGCTTCTGTAAATTAAGAGGAGTAAGGAAGATAAGTTTGGCCGCACACGAGGTCCCCTTACGGTCAATATTGAATGGGGCACGGGTCAACTCGTAAGAATTAATCCCCGGTCCGCATTTGACCTTCGCGAGATTGGTCAACTCGTGAGAATATGTTTCTCTAGATCGGTCAACTCGTAAGGATTAGAACTACCTGAAAAATCCCAAAAGGGGGATTATCGTATTCCTTGCGAGAGGGCAAGGAAAATCCCGCGGAACCCGACCCTAGGGTCCTAAAACGCATATGAACAATAACAACAAGCAAGTCTTTGCCGCGTTGACATTTAATAAAATCCACAACTATCTCGGTGCGATCCATCGTCACCATTTAGTTGGAATGATACAAACCACACCCTTATATCATATTCTTAGTTTAAACAAATATCCGATATACTTCGTTACAATCATCATCCCCTTGATTATTTCTGAGAATCCTCTTACGAGTTGACTCATCCAAAACTAACCTTTAAAAATTTACCTGCCTGTTCTCTTACTACCAATTGGCCGATCTTAGGGCTGGTGATTAAATTTTTTTACGAGTTGACCGCCGCCGATGGATAAACACCCGTAAGGATTTTCAGGTTATTCTAAAATTGCACATGAACTCCCGTAAAGAGTGGATGGTGAGTGATGTAAATTCAAGTGTAGGAAGATGGTTCCACAATTTATTTGGTTTAACTTTTCTCACACCTGAAGAAGTAGGAGACATTTTTGTTTTCTACTTCGTGGAAGATTGTCCTATTGGACCCAAAGTTATAAAATTTAATCAGGTAATTTATAACTGATAAAATTGTCCAATATACGAAAGGAAATATTACAAGGTATAACTTGGTAAAATGTGTAGGTGTTGACGCTAACGTCAACATTATTTAAGGGAATTTTAGGTGAAGAAATCATGATTTATTGTAACCGAATTTAGGGAACATTTTACATAATTTAATCATTGCAATTAATACGCGTTGTTTTACAAAACAGAAAAATAATTCATAATTAAGAGCGAGGATAATTGTGGACAATATTATTGAATTGATTTTACGTTCGTAAACGAATTAATAACACGAGCGATCATTTCACGTTATTAACTACAAGAGAACGTGAGCCGGTCAAGTTCAAATCTCAACACTCAGCTGACTAAGCATAACAAGGCGTTTAGGTAACGTGATAACGATCGCTCCTCGAGAAGGTCAGTCTGGGTGTAAGGTAACAAAACAACAATATCTCATTTAACCAATGTAAAACAAGATGAATAAAAGCTCTAAAATTTGGGACAATAAATTAGTATATTCGTATGCTCAAAAACGACGTGTGTTGTTGGTCTTGATTTACGTCATCCCAACCTACAAGCTCTCACGTTACGCCCTGAGAGTTCTACGAGATCTTCAAGATACGACAACTTCAACCTTCTAGAACTTCAACCCCGGATCTGCACGACACGCCCTCAGATCTAAACCCGGAGAAGTACGTCACGCCCTCTCTCCACACGACTAGAACTTCAACTCCATACCTGCACGTTACGCCCTCAGGTCCCCAACTACTACTACAATCTCCAGCCTTACAACCTGGTGACAAGATTCATCTCCGCAGCCACCCACGAGCTACGACACAGATCTATACAGTCCACTCTCTACAAAGGCCACTTCACACTTCGATCAGTAGGGAATAAATTTAATGGTGTTTAATTATGTTGACAGTACACCTTAAAACAAAGGAGCAACTAGAAGAAGAACCAAATATATTTACTAGAGCCATTCATGCAGCAGCATGGAAAACTACACCAACCATCAAGCGACGATTGAAGGGTCTTAATTTCCCTAAAGAAATCAAGGAATTTATAGCCGAAAAACGCAAGCTGAGAAGAAAATGGCACCAATCCAGAAACCCCCAAACTCTCCTGAACAGGGCCACACGGCAGTTAACCAGTGAGATCAAAAACAACAAGCAAACATCAATTTCTCACAGAACTCCCTCCTGATAGCAGTACCGAGTACTCTCTATGGAAAGCTACTAAATATTTTTAGCGACCGACAGCACATGTGCCTCCAATCAGAAAATCTCATGTGAACTGGGCCCGTAACAACCTGGATAAAGCAAATACATATGCCGAATATCTTGAAACAGGCTTTCAACCAAACGATGGAGATAATTCATCGCCACGAACTACCTATAATGACTCCCATGAGAAGATTCCATTAGTCACTCCCAAAGAAGTTGCTGATGAAATTAAAAATCTTAGTGTAAAAAAAGCACCAGGATTTGGCTTGATAACAGGGGGGATATTAAAACAATTCCAAAGAAAAGCCACGGTCAAACTAACCACACTAATAAATGCTTGCATCCGGCTGAGTTATGTCCCAGACCCATGGAAGACAGCTGGAATAATTATGATTCCAAAACCTGGAAAGAATCTGAATGAAGTGACATCGTACCGACCTATTTCACTGTTACCAGTCATGTCCAAGCTACTTGAGAAGTTAATCTTGAAACGCCTCAGGCCCATTATACATCAAAGAAATCTGATACCAACTCACCAATTTGGCTTTAGGAATAACCATTCTACTATTGACCAAGTACATCGAATAACCGATATTATTGAAAAAGCACTAGAAATTAGGGCAGCATGCTCAGCCGTCTTTGTTGATGTCGCCGAAAGTTTTGACAGGGTATGGCATGAAGGTCTATTACATAAATAAGGTTATTCCTCCCTGGTCATTTCTACCTACTTTTGAAATCTTATGTGATTCACAGACACTTTCATGTAAAGCACGATAACTGATACTCGCAACTGAAGTTGATCAAGACTGGAGTTCCGCAAGGAAGTGTTGTAACGTACTTTGTTCGGTAAGGCAGCGTCGTTGGCGGCACAACGACTCTGGCGGAAAGTTACGTCACTTATTTGAATTGGCGCTTGTTGCGGAGTTCGGGAATTCGGGAAACGGTTTAAAGTCGGTTTACCTCGGGCGCCAGATTTTTAATAACTCCCTAAAGCCACGGGTGAGTTTAAACTCAGGATAATGCCAGGGGGTCCGTGAAAATAGAACACACAGTACAGGGAAAAATACTGGTGATTCTATATTACGGTCATTGAGTTATTTACAGATGGAAATGAATTTAAATTAAAAGTGACATAAGAATATCGGGTCAATTAAAATATGTACATTATAGTAACGGAGGGGGGGAGGGGAGTTCGGCAGCGGGATGCAATGATTCGCTGGTTACCAGACTTTCGGAGAGGTCTGGCAACGGTGTGAGTTCCGGAAATTCGGATTTCCAGTGGGAACCGGCAACATTGCACGCCGTATTCGATCGAGCGCCTGGGCTCAGCTGTTTCGGGCAAAAACGGTTCGGTTCTTATCTACACTGACGAGAATATGTTAAATGAATGGAAATACGTATTGAGGAAATACGAGAATTAAAAGTTTCTATTTAAAACACTAATAATCTATTTACAAAGTGGGAAATTGTAAGTTATTAAAATATAATAGATAAACGTGCAGTCAGTAGAGACGGTTAGATGCAAGCGGAAGAAATAGTAAGCGAAGGTGAGAGCGGAGCAAACAAGCAAACGTGGTGTTATGCCCTATAGGGCGGGCTCAAGGGCGGAAGCGGAAATCTAGCGTGCGGCTCGTGGTTAGAATTAGGCCTTGTGGAATTGCGGTTAATTATCGTAATAAAGACGTCCTGAGAATACTTCACCGAGAACGTTTTACTACGAACTACTTTATGCGAGACAAGGAAAAGCCTAAGTCAAAGAGAGACAATATAAGCGGATTTTGAGTACTCACACTGGAAGATGAAACTATCGGCGGAGACACTCGTACCGAAAACTCACTTTGCGAGAGAGTGGCGGTCGGGCGGCGGAGATTCTTTCGTGTCGCGAGAAAAGCAAACGACAGAACGGGTACTTGGTTCGGCGGAGAAAAGTTTCGGACTACTCGCGAAAGACGGACTGTTGGCACTGCAGAGACACTCTAGAATTACTCACAAGAACGGCGACTACACCAGCTACACTCGATGCTTTCGTTAATATTTAGAGCTCCTATGGAAACAAGGAGAGGTAATTTGCAGCTCGTAATTAAAGAGACAACTGGCGGTCTTTGTTTAAACTCGGTATTCAAAATTTGCAGGTGTCACGGCGGAGAGACAATGGTTATTTATTTGAATTTACGGTTTTCCGCAAACGGTAACAGAGGGAGACAAGGGTTCTAGCTACGGGAAAAATATGCTTCATTACAGTGTCTTGGGCCCGGTTTTGTATTTGCTCTCTATTAATGATTTCCCAACTACAGTATACAGCACAATGGCCAATTTTGACGACTACACGGCAATCATGGCGATAGGAGAGTCGGTACAGAGCTAAACCAAACAACTGCAATCTGCTCTTAATAAGGTCTCCCTTCGGACTAAGAAATGGCGTATTAAATTAAATGGATCGAAGTCAACACATGTAGATTTTACAGATAAGAAAAGTATACAGCAACCGCTTTTCATCAATGGCATGCAACTACCACATGCTAATACAGCGAAATATCTTGGTATGACCCTAGATGCCAAGCTTAGGTGGAAAGAATATATTAGGAAGAACCGTGATGAACTCAACACCAAATTTAGAAAAATTTATTGGTTAATTGGTCTTAAGTCAGAGCTGACAACATACCTACAACAAACTTCTCCTATATAAGTAAGTCCTCCGTCCAGTGTGGAGCTATGGAATTCAGCTTTGAGGCTGTGTCAGTGACTCAAATATACAAGTGATCCAAAGATTCCACAATAAAGTGCTAAGGTGTATTGTGAATGGTTCTTGGTATGTGCGTAATTTTGACCTCCACCGCGATTTTGAGGTCGAATTGGTCACGGATGTCATCAGTACATTTGCCACCTCTCACGACAAAGGACTTCAAAACCACGTCCAAACTTCTAAACATGCAGCACATTAAGAGGAAACTCAAACGAAAAAACCGTTTGAACATGTTAAATGACAGAAAACTAAGTGATTCGCTGGAAAATACCTTAGTCCCGATTGCTCTATTAAATTAAGTTAGAACTATATTAATCGTTAGTTTGTAAATTAGTTTTAATTGTATTTGGCTTGCCCTTAATTAAAAAAAAATAAAATTTAAATTAAAACACATTTTTGAATAACATAAGGTAACAAGTTCTTTTAGAACACAGAATACATTAAATAGTATTTTATCTAATAACAAAGATAAAAGGAACAGAATGTCTGAATCTGGTGTTTATAAGATCAAGTGCAGTGATTGCGAGGCTGTGTATATTGGCCAGACGGGTATGTCCTTTAGAATCAGAATCAATGAACATTTCAAAAATTACAGGAACAATATGGGGAGTAACTCTATTATCTCACAATCTTATTTTGCTAATCACCTACTTGAAAATCAACATTCTTGTGATTTCTCTAACAACGTTGAGATCTTACACATTTGTGACAAAGGCAAGAAGCTCAATGCTTGCGAGACTTTGGAAATTTTTAAGGCTTTAAAAAACAACAACCTTATTCTGGTTAACGACCTAATATACCTCAATAGAAACTCGGTTTTGAACTACTTTGGCTAATCTTTATCAATGCACTGTTAATCTTACTTTAATTTTAGCCTATAATCGTAATGTTTAGTTCTGTTCTTTTGAGGTTAGTTTTACATGCGTCACATATTCATTTATATGCGTGGGTTTTGTTTTGTTTTGTCACGTCGTGCCTGTGATATTCTACCGTTTTATGGTTTGATGGATTTTGTATCGACCTTTCATCTTTCGCGTTTGCGTCCTAAGATGGTTTGGCGGGAGCCATTGTTGCTTTGATTTTTTTAGAAAAGTTTTTGTTGTTTAGATGTTCGAGTAGCTTCCAGAAACATCCTCCGCTTATTTAACGATTTATACACCTAAAAACAGTTCATTTAACGACGATCGTTCATTGTATACTTACCGGTTTTTTTAATAGCAGTGTTCTTGTGTATAATCTTGAGGATTTGAACTGAATTGAATTGTTACAATTACAATTATATTTTACTTTAAGGGCCTTGTCCCACCAAAGCGGAGCAACAGCGACGCGACAGCGACGCAACACCGACGCGACAGCGACGCGATGTCGCCACCGTGTTTCTTTCGTGTTGAACCTATAGTTTCTATACACAGCATACCCACCAACGCTACAGCAAACAAACACACAAGCTATCGTGTTGCTGTCACGTCGCTGTTGCTCCGCTTTGGTGGGACAAGGCCCTAAGACTTCTTTGACCATGGTATTTTTGGTTTATACTTGGTTAACGACATTCTTTCCTCTCTGGCTGCGCCCTGGAAGTAATTATTTCAAAATTCTTATTAAGTGTGTAAGTATTCAATTAATGTATTTTATTTTAATATAAGTTATTTCAATAATGTGTTTTTGTATTTTACCCCTTTTGTGATATTTTTACGTTTGTGTGGTTGCTGAGTGTAGTTTCTTGTTTTTTAGTGCGCCTGAAGATGACCTCAAAGTAGGTCGAAACCGGTTGCGTTATTAAATAAAGTGTTGGCAAGACATAGTAGTTTCCCTTCCTTCGACTTATCATGGCCAACTTTGAGTCCTTGGACAACCTCCTTCTGCCAAATAAATAAATAAATTTAATGATCCGTAAGGTGTAACATTGTATTGTAACAAATTCAGGTATAACTGTGTACGGGATGAACCCTTACGGGAGATCGTGCGCGACGGTAAGCTTTACCTTGTAATTTGATCTGGATAACTGATGGAAGTTTCTAAATACATAAAAGATGCTCAAAATGCATCAGTGTATTGAAATATACAAAATATGCGGAAAATGCGATGAAATATTCAAAAAATGGGAAAACTTCCCATAAATTCGAGCTTAATTTATAACATATAGGTGAGGTGATATTTATTAAAATACTTTAGTAAAACTAATTTTGTAAGTTATCCTGCAATTCCCTCCAGTAATCTTTTAATAAAGCTCGTTTAGGTGCGACTCGTGGAACATCATCGCCGTCGTTAAAATATCAAATTTTTCCCCGTCAAATCCCCTTCGTTAACTTTATGACCGATTATTATTAGCCGATGAGAATGCAACGTCGAAAGACGAACGAGCCGAGAGCGAGAGCGAGCGAGGGGAAATCAACGGGGTTTTACATAAGCCGTCCGAAGTCTATTAAATTATCTTACTAACGATCCATTATATCGGAAGTGACACCCACTTTGCTCGGTGATGGTGATCGATAGCTTATACAATATTCCTCAGGTCGCTATCAATTTAAACACTTTGCGTCCTTCTCGAATCCAATCAGCGACGACACTACGCCCGCCCGTGCAACCCTCCTCCTCTCCTTCCTCCGTCGTCCGTAACGAGATAATCTAGTCAAAATATAATTGACGGTTCGAGGTGTTGTTATACGCGATGATTCCATTAATTTTTCCTAAAGGCGGGGGACGATCAATTTTCCGTCGGGCCCGGGAACGACGTGATTTCCCGTCTCGGCGCGGAGGGGGTGGATTCTGATTTTGGAAAAAAGAAAATCGTTCGCTCTGCATATTATACGTTATATCAGGTACGAGCAGAAAAATACGACATAGGAATAGGTGAAGTATGGATTAATTACTATTGTCACGATGTCGACCTATATTTTTTCATTGATACACCGAAGGTTGTCCAGCTTCTCTAAGTTGGCCTTGGTAATTTAACCAAAGGAAAACACCAAGTCTTAACCAACTGCTTTATTAAAGATGAGCGACCAGTTTCGGCTTCATAGAAGCAATCTTCAGGCTCGCACTACATGAATGAGGAGCATTAGAAAACAGAAGGTAAGTACCTTAAAAAGCAATACTTACAACAAGTTGTTTTTGTCCTCTTCCGTAGTAACAACCTCTTCTTTTAGAAATGGACAACGTGAGCTCGACTAGCTAGCTTCAACGACCGAAGGTTGTCCAGCTTCTCTTAGTTGGCCATGGTAATTTAACCAAAGGAAAACACCAAGTCCTAACCAACTGCATTATTAAAGAAGAGCGACCAGTTTCGGCTTCATAGAAGCCATCTTCAGGCTCGCACTACATGAATGAGGAGCATTAGAAAACAGAAGGTAAGGACCTAAAAAAGCAATACTCACAACAAATTTTTTTAAACAAACTGCTCGTTTGAGGGTTTTTTATAAGTACTTTAAAAAAGGTCTCTTCAGTGTTCCCCAAAAAGTTCACCATTTTCAAGATATTTGAGGTTGAAAGTTTCAAATTTCGGGTTCCACAAAAATAACCGCTCTTCAAAGATTCAAAGATCTATAACTCGATTCGTATTGGGCTTACTGAAGTCATAAAAAACGGTTCTCTTTGTTTTTTCATTGGACACATTTTTGTTTCTAATAACTTTTTCGATAAAATCAAAACTTTTTAAGTAATTCGTGATAAACGTCCCATCCCTAAATCGCAGTTTGGCGACAGAATTCCGTACACAACCTCACTTTTGCCGGTGGCAGAATAAAATTACATGGAATATTGTTTAGATATCCATTTTATATTATTTCTTAAATATTTTTGTAGTAATACTTTTTAGAAATTTCACGTAATACATCTACCGAAAGTAGGATTCGAACCTAGGGTCTTGAGATCTTCAGTCTACCGTCCTCCCGGTAAAACTGAGGTTATGTACGGAATTCCGACGCGAAACCCGTCTAGCATATCTACTGGACGAATCAACCAGGAAATAGTACATAATCGCGTATAATTTTTCGGATCCATACGGATTAGACCGCATACGAGATTTTATTTCCCATCAGTTCGGTCGAATAGCTCAAAATAATTCGCGGCCGATCCGATAAAACATAATTTCCATCCGACTAATACCGCAATCCACTTATTAACATTTCACCTGCCGATTCCGGCTAGCCTCGCGTGTAAAACGATTGAATGCAACGTGGCTAAAGGCTGGTTAGGTTCTCCACGACTCGATTTGCTGTGTTGCGCAAATGTAAAACTTGTGTATTTTCAGCCCCAATAAGCAAATAAAATTTAAACGAAGAACGCAACACGAGTCTTGCTCGTGGCGGTGAATGGCTATCTTATCGGAAAATATATGGATTAATAGGGCTTAAATCCGGCTGAATATTAATATATATATATGGTTTCATTGGACCAATCCAGGATCTATGTTACATTCCCGTAGTTTGTTGTGTACTGCTTTGGAAATCCTCAAAAATCAAGGAATGTATGTAGTTTCCGCTACTCATATTATTGCACTCAAATAATGTATGGTTAGAATAAGATAATACCAAGAGGGTTCGACCTGATTGGATTAATTTATATTTTTGTTGCAATCGGTTTTCCTTATTTTCTTTGTATTTAAAACGTCAATTGTTGTTGTATCAGGTAAATAAAAGATTCACTCACGTTCTTAACTCTACTGTCTTCTGTTCAATGTTTAAGGGGTGAAAACCAGACTGCATTATGGGTGGATTTCAATTACACTTAAAACAGTTACACCAGATTAGTTGACTTAAACTCATATTGTCTACGTCGTATCTCCTGCGATATTAACAATCACCAAATTCCACGCTGTAAATACTTACGGGTTAATTATCCCGCCCGACCTAGGCACATATGAGCTCAACCCCTCCCTTATGAAAGATTAAAGCGCCCCTCACACACATTCCTATAATAATAATAATAACGTCGTCCCTTATATCTTATGACGCGCATTAAGATTACGGATTCCTGTGGCAACGGTCACTGTTGCCCTTTATATTGCCTATAATGTGTTTTGGAGCAGGTGATAAAAACGGATATTGCCGAAGGGCTATATTAAACGAGGGCGCAACAAAAGGTATAAGAGATGGATTTGTAGTCGCCGACGTTCGAAATGAGAAATAACGTATTTCCAGGGTTTTATTGTTCCTTTCTCTCCGATAATGCGCGAGTTGTAATGGCGACATCTGGCGCGACGCGAGGAAGAGGGCCATCGGCCTCGGATTATGACCGTCTCCAGAAGTTCGTGATACACCAATCATATGCGCAGGATTAAGTCATCCAAATGGGAAACTGCCATTTTGTCATTCTTATCTATCTAATATCAAGATTTCGACTACTTTCATTTATTAACTACATATTAAACCGTTAGTACGTATGTACTAAATTAAAGAGTTAGTTAATCAACAGATGAAAATGAATTGTAACACCCTGTAGGTGTTGGGATTTTACTTGGTTATTACCTATAGGTTTTATTACTATTTTAACACCCTGCAGAGGTTACTGGGATTTATTTGTTTATTACTTATGGATTCTATTATTTATTGTCACCCTGTAGCGGTTATGGGATTTTAATCGGGTTTTAATGATTGATTGTGTCATCATGTAACATTTAGAAAGATGACCCTGTATATGAAAATTACTTATCGGAGCATCATTACTTATCATTATAAATAAGCGGGCTCCTCGCTGCCAGAGAGTCGGGTATGAAGGGTATGAGAAAGAACGACTTTGTCGCCGTTCCCGGGGCTACGAACTTGAACTCTGCTGAGTTAGTTAAAGGGGCGTGTATGGGTTAAGGCGAGGAGACGCGAAAAATCGGGAGTTTGATAATTAATTAATTAGAAAAAGGCGGTACTTATGAAGATTAAGGGATAGCTGCATGTCAAGTGGGTAGGACAGGACCAATTAGAACAGTGAAGGAATAATTTTGTCAGCAACATAGGATTGTAGAGAGGTAAAGCGGGGCTTCCACTAGAGAAACAAAATTGTGAAGAGAGTAGTCAGTTGGAGTCCGGGACTCCGAAAGGTATAGTTTTTCGAGTCGGGAGTGTTAATTTTTTTGAGAAGGTTCTGTAATATTGGGAGTTAGAGTTTTGCTTTAGTAGTAAGTAATACGAAGTAATACGAAGGAGTCGTAATTTGAGACAGAGTTAAACATTGAGGGAGGTAATATTGTTGTACCGGGAGTTTAGAGTTTTCGAGGGAGAATAGTGCTTGAAAATATACTCTTTCCTAGAGATTAAGTTAAGGGGAATCTAGAGTCACTTACGAGGGAATACTAATTTTCTGGGTCGAGTTTTGAGTTTGCCTAGAGAGTTTAGAGTTTTGTTAAGAGCGCTTTACGCCAGAACCATTGGAAAGTAGAGTCGTTAGAGGGAGTTGAGTCAAATCACCCCTGCTGAGCTACGACGTCGCAGGTTTCCACGCCAAAGCCAGGTTGTCAGAAGAGTTCACTCCGTGACCATCTGGTGAGTCGGTTCTAATTTGGAAGGGTTGAACTATCACTAAAATCGTCAAATAACGTCGCTATAATCTCGATATAGCACCGATTAATAAATTCTTTAATAGTCACGTCCTCGTATCGTACCGCGTCAAAGTTTCTATATACAAGGTTCTAAGATAAGTATAGGTGAATTGTAAGATTAGTGCTATTTGTTTGGGGTTTTAGTTTCCTGGTTATACAAGTTTTTTTTTAAGGGAATAACTTTATTATTTTTCTATTTTATTTTGATTTCTTTGTGGTTCTATTTTAGTTAGTACTGGACGGCCGTGTTGGGTTAAACGAATGTTTTTTTGATATTTTTTTAATAGAGAATATTTTTAAAAAGCAGTTGTTTAATTTCTAATCTAATCGAGTAAAGCAGACATTCGAGAAGCCCTGCGCCTACACTCTCTTGGACCATCTGTTTTAGAGTCAATTTTATTAATAAGTCAATCCCACCCAAAGTAATGTCGGTCCTTATTGTCACTTGAGATTAAATTAACATTTTGGTATTTCGTTAAATTGCCCTAAAGGACAGGTCATTACAGAATGACTTAGAGATTAACTAACCAATTAGTGACATTTTGCCAAATGCGCTGCTCAATATTATTGTCTTTTCGCTTAGGAGGACCAATCACACAACACAAACTCTCATGGAAAGTGATCTAAAACTGAAACACACAGGCAATTTAAAATCATAACGTTTCCCTTTATCTCTTCGTTCGGGAAGAATCAGCCTCTTGAGTTGTGTTTAGATAGAATTCTCTTTTTGGGAAGGAATTTCAGACGTTTATCTCACATAGTCCCTAACGAAGTGTGGAGATTTATATGTTTCACTGTGTTGTTTCTCCAGGCAAAATATAAATAAAAATTTGAAAAGCAGAAAGAAAGGAAAAAAGCAGCTAGAACGAAAGAAATAAATAAAATTATTCTTACATTTGAAATATTTCAAACTTCTTTGTTATATCAGATCGTTGGGTAAATAACACCACTTCCTGCTACAAGGTGGCGATTATTTGTCGTTACCGAGGCGTTAAAACTAATTTATCACAAAATTTTCATCAGGCATCAAACCGATACCATCAGCAGTTCAGTGCAGGTCGCCTTTAATGAAATAATTAAGTGCCCACCACCTCGCCTGAGTTACAACCCGGGCGACAATTGATAAAAATCTCCGTCGGTTCCCAAGTACATTACAGCGTATAAAGTCATTTCGCGCCGGTGATTTCACGGAAATCAAACAGTAATATAAATTCGCCGTAAAATCCTTCGACTTATGACCTCTCTCGCAGAGACCGTTCGCGTTTTATTTCCCTTCGAACATCGACACTTACTCACTCGCTCACGCGAATCGAACCCGTATCGGCTTTAAAGATCTCGCATGCCGCGCATTATCTGAAACTAGAACCGGCGGTTGGTAATAATAACATTAAAATGGCATTTAGTCGGTATCGGAGTCCCACGCGAAGATATTGTCACGGTCCTAAGGGCCTAAGGCGAGGCGAGGTGCTCTGGTTAGGGGCGGTAGCTCAGTAGGCACGGTGAAGACATAAAGACAAACAAATTTGGAATTTTACATTCCGAAACATCCACTTTTAAGTTATTCTCGAAATAAAAGAAAAGAAACACGAAATAATTAAGAGTTTATTCGAGTTCCTGATCTTCCATGAAATCTTAGTAACGCGTCAAGTACCGATAGTCGTCTCTTCGCTTCTCCCTTCCGCCGTCCGTTCTCGCGGTACGGAGACCTTCTACCTCGTCTTCCCTCCGCGGTTCCCTGGTCTTCACCGCAGGACTAGTGCAGACGAAGCATTACGTGCTAACACGGCCCTTCCTGACGTAGTAGAGTGTCCTCACTCGACCAGTCCACTGTACTCCTATTGACCAATACGATCTGAAACTCAATTGTTGGACTAAGTACTTGTCGTGCAACATTATGATAAAGTTAAAATTTATTGATATCTCCACTGACAGGAACAATCGAACATCCTGAAAATTTTCGAAACTTGGGCCCAAGTTTTAAAAGTATTTATACAACTAGCCTAATTAATAATATAATTTGAGAACGATACCATACCATAATTGATATACCTTAATTCTAAGGGAACTTAACTCGGGATGAGGAGCTTAACCTACGTGGTCACGTTGTCCCCAACCTCGGTGCGGACCCGTGTGACCTGGGTCAGACACCCGCGTTACCAGCTGGTCAACACCTCATAAGGAGGTGGAAATTTCAGGACCACCTGCACCAGCCAGTGCACCAACACCAGCCAGTGCCGCTAGCGCACCAACACCAGCCAGCGGTCCTTCCGTCCGCTGGTCGCCCAGGGCTGACCCCCAGGGAAGAGCCTTACTCTCCACTCTTCCCTACCCATGCTTCCCTCGCATGGCCATTACTCTCCGTAATGTATTCACGGCTTCATGCTTTCGGGCGCCGCCACCCCTTGATATCGTACTCTGCCTCGAGTGCTGCCGGGTATCTCAGCCACCTTGTATCGGTCATGGTCCAACACTGCCATCACTCTGAATGGGCCTCGCCATCTGGGAAGTAATTTCCGGCTGACACCAGTTGCGGGTTGACTGCCAATACGGGTCATCACTAGGTCTCCGACAATATATGGTTGGGGATGAGACCGTTTCTGATCGAACCGTTCTTTCTGCCTGGTCTGGTAGACGACAGTCTCCCTTTCCGCACGTGTCCGTGCTGCCGTTACGTCAATTACTTCACCTCCCTCTGGTTGTAATAATCTCTGTGAAACAACACGGTACCCCATTAGTAGTTGGCTCGGCGTAACCCCAATAGCCTTATTTAACGTGCCATTCACCCCTAACTGAATATTTGTTAAATTATTGTCCCAACGATCATCATCTGTGTTCGCGCCCATTGTGGCAAGCGAGTCAAGTATGGTTCGGTTATATCTCTCAACTTGTCCGTTACCCCTTGGCATACCTGTGGCGTTTAAGTGATGCGTTATATTTTTCTCGTGACAGAATTTGTTAAAGGTTGTACTAGTGAATGCTGTACCCCTGTCGCTAATGATGAAGTTGACGGCGCTGTTGTTTTAAAGTGACTCGCAAGTGTTTGTGGGTCACTGATACCTGCTGTTTCAATGGCAAATCTTATTTGTTGGTTTTTAATGCCCCCTAATATTAAATTTACCTGATCCTCTGAAGAGAGGTTGATTTTTAATTGATTAATTAATGCTAATTTTTCAAATGTGTATTCGTATAGGGACTGGTTTGGTTTAGCGGTACAAAGGATCATCGCCTGTAATGCTGAATGTAAATCACGCTTTGGGACAAAATTTTTAGTCAACATTTCCTTCCACTCACCCCATGTGAATAAATGAGTAGAAAGACCACGATACCAAGTCTCGGCAGGTCCCCGCAATTTGGTCAGGGCCAAATGGCTCGTAGTACGATCGCTCCACCCATATAAATAAGAGTACTCATCGACTGATTTAATCCAGTCATTAACATTCATCGATATTGGGTCAAACTCCTGAATAATGGTCTGTGAAATAGGGCCGGCACTTACCTCCTCCCTCCGGGGTGTTACATATCTTACTACCTCTGATATTCCTTTTGATATCGCCTCACTCAATTGGTGACTTGGGTGTTTAGATTTCCTCGACTTGCGTCCAGACTTGGAGCTTGACCCTTCGTGACTTTGGTGTCGCCTTCCCTTGGTCGTCCTGCGACGCATCTCACGGGATCCTGACCTGGATCTGCTGTGATGCCTCTGATCCCTCGTGGCTGTTTCGTCGCCATCGGAACCAGATCCCGAATCTCGTCCTCGCTGACGCCCCTCGTACGATCTCGACCTGGATCTGCATCGATCCATGGTTATTTCGTTAGAACCAGAATTCCAACAACACCACACCTCACTAATACTTATCGTTTTTATGAATCTTCGAATCCCACTTCTGATTTTGAGTTATTCTCGAAATAAAAGAAAAGAAACACGAAATAATTAAGAGTTTATTCGAGTTCCTGATCTTCCATGAAATCTTAGTAACGCGTCAAGTCCCGATCGTCGTCTCTTCGCTTCTCCCTTCCGCCGTCCGTTCTCGCGGTACGGAGACCTTCTACCTCGTCTTCCGCGGTTCCCTGGTCTTCACCGCAGGACTAGTGCAGACGAAGCATTACGTGCTAACACCACAGAGGAAAAGAACTCCACGGACTTTACATCAATCGAGCTGAGGCGAACGAAAGGGCCGACGGCCTCGTAGGGCCGTCGGTTTCGAGTTTATTCACGCCTCCACCTTTGACTGTTCCCGGATCGATCCCGGGCGATAATGATCCGATATAATTGACCGGGACGATTCCGGACGTTAAATCGACGAACGCTTGTTAGGGCCGTCCGCCATCAATCTCCATCGATCAATTAGACCTTAAACTTTGACGATATAAAACGGGAAGCTGTACTTAATTGAAGCCCCGATATCTCTTCACGGAGTAGTTTGCGGGGGAGAGCCCGAGGGAGAGAGGGAGGGCGGGAGAGATACAAACAGGCCTTTTGGACGTCTCGTTTGTAATTAGTTGTTATCGGGGCTTTTGCCTAATTCGGAATGTAACGGTGTAAGATGGAAATGATTAATTCGGGAAGGGCCTTGAAGCGACTCTACCGCAAAACGTGTACTAACAGCCTATTACTGTGCAATATATGCCGAATTGCACTTTTGGTGCCGCTTGCATAACTTTTCGTATTGTTTAAATGTTCAAGAGATAGTCAGTCAGGCGAACCACAACATCAAAGAATAAACCTCAACGAGTACTGACCAATCATTAACAAAATATTGCAATATCAACTCAATTATTTAATATAAAAATATAAGGACAACCTTTTCTAACATCAAAAGTACAATGGAAAAATTAAAGTAATATTGGACTGTTTTTTGGAATTTGTTGGAAAATTTGGTATTCCTATCAGGCCAGTTAAAGTACGATTCATATCATTGTTTTGAAACCCATATTGATCCTCCTAATTTACGATATTCAACGACTGCAGTAAGATAAGGGCATGATGTAACAAACACATCCATTCAAACATTTACTAGAAGTGAATCGATCGATTTGAAAAAGAGAAGGGCCCGTAATACCTCACACCCACAGAGTCACAGCTCGCAATGCACTGGGCAATGATCCTCTAGAAGCCTGTTCATCACTTCCTGAAGCTCGGTTACCAATCCGCGCACCTCAGCATCAGACAATATCTTCTGGACCAGACTCAGCAACATTTGTAGCTTGGAGACCAACTCACAACTCTCAGCGTGAATCTATAGAAGATATGTCAGCAGCGCTGAGCAAGGCACGCTTCTCACTTTCATGCAATGGTCCCTTAAAACAGTCTTAACAACGCTTGCAGCGCGGTGAGTAACCGACGCATATCAGCTTGAGGCCATATCTTCTGGATCAGACTAAGTAACACTTGTAGCTCAGTAAGCAACTCACCAATCTCAGATTAATCCCCTGGAAGAATTATGAGTAACGCTTGTATTACGGAAGCAACCCACGCCTTAGTTTAATCCAATGATCCCTTGAAACATTCTCAGCAATGCCTGCAGCTCGGTGAGTAAATAACCTATAACCTATCTCTACCTCAGGCAATAACTTCTCGATCACACTCAGAAACCCTCGTAGCTCTGTGAGCAACTCACGACTATTAGTTGCAAATTCTGGATGAATTCTCAGTAATGATTTTTGTACGGTCAGCAACTCACTCCTCTTAGCTTCAGACAATAGTTCCTTGAAACAGTATTAGCAACGCTTGCAGCTTGATAAGTAACTCAGGCATCTGAGCTTAAGGCAATAGACTCATCAAACTTGTAGCTCGGTGAGCAACTGACGACGCTCACCTTGAACCTTTGGAAGAATTATCAGCAGCACTTGTAGTATGGTGAGCAAGACACGCCCCTCGGCTTCAGGCAATAGTCCCTTGAAATAGTCTCAGCTGCAAAGCTTGCAGCTTGCTTAACAAGCATCAGACATTCTAAAGAAATATAGACAAACTTTCAAAAAAAATTCAAATTTATTTGGGAATTCATGAAAACTTTATAACCAGATGGTACATTTCTTGACAGTCAGATATATTCTTTCATAAGCTCAATTCTTATGTTCTCCAGTCAATTGTAAAGTTCGTTCGTATTGACTCGTCGTCTAAATGTGCGACACTAATTTCGTACACAATGTACTGTTATTTTTTATTTCCCTCATACGTATATAATATAAACATGTTGAGAATTTCATATTCATTATTAGCAGAAGACTTACGCCTTCTCTTGGTCCAGCGAATTGACCACTCAACTCAAAAGAAGCTTCGATGTTAATGGGAAATATCGATGTTCCTTTCAAATCACGTAAAATTAAATAAGTGTTCACACTATTATTTCAAATTTTGGTAGGTATGTGCATTTATTCATTTTAAAATTAATTAAGGGATTTTTAAACGGATTTGTTATTTATCAGTTGTTAACAAACTAATGATTAAATATTGTCGGAGAAATACACAATTTCGCAGTGACGTCTATCAAACATAACGAACATATTCCCTTCTGAAGGAACCCATATTTCCTCCACTGCATCCTCTCATACTTAAACATTTATTGACTTATATTTATTTACTTATTTGAATTTCCACTCATTTGACGATTTTGCTTATGCCAATGTCACGTCGCTACATCTAACTTCACGATCTGAGTACGCTTGGACAGCCGGAACTTATGAATTTCAGGACAATTGACAGTTATTCGTTCCTATATAGTTTTTAAGCTGTTAGGGACTCTTCTTTCTTCCTCTGGTTTAAACTGACGCGCCATGTATGGCATAATCTCGATCTTTGCCTAAGTGCATTCATTGTCCAGAGATTCTATTGATATGTTCTTCCCATGTGGAAGGTGGTTTTCTTCTGCTAATGTACGTGGCCTTTACTCAAGAAGCCTATTAATTCATCCTCCATCATAATGTTTGATTGAAGTTTTGAAGAAATCCATCCCAGTTTGGCACACTATTTATCTTCCATATCTATTTGTTTTTTGAAAATTCGTTTGCTTGATCTCTAGAATAGGTCTTTCCACTTGAAAAGCATATATTTTCTTTCTATATTTTGGTAAGCCTAAACGATTTACGTAAGCTAGTGACCATTTGAAACACCCCCTGTTTATACGTAAGACAAATTGTAATATCACTATTAAAGAAAACTTAACAAAATGAAACTGTCAGTTTCGTATATTGACCTATATTGATCTATTCAGTCTTTTCATGTCTTAGTTTAATTTCCCCCTCCAAAACTAATATTTTTTCCATCTGGTTAAGTATTTAGCAGCAATCAACTTTTTCACCACTTTCTGCCCCCTGGCAATTAATTTCGTCATTTTCGTCATTTCGAATCTAAGATAACTGAAAGTCCTTCAATCGATATTAATGCCTCTAATGCTTTAGTTGATTTGGTGAATACTGAAATATTGGCAAAAAAGTTAGGTGACATATCCCTTTGCAAGCCTCCTCTTTCTTGTAGTGGTCTCCCTTTGGCAACGACACACTGCGTTGTCCGAGAGTTCCAAATTAATAAGTTTTAGGGGGGGTACAAATACGCAGGAGTGTTGGTCTATACTTCTATTAAAAAAAACACAGGCCGCGTCTCGATTAACACAATATGATACGCTCACAACTCCTTGAACACCATGGACTCCGGTCCTCCGCTGCCCGCTGTGCGCCTTCCGTGGCACAGGCTCCGGCTCCACCACTCGGTGATCCCGCCAATGGTCGAGAAGGTCCCTTGGTCGCCCTCGTGTCTCCAACAAGGAAACAATCCCTACACAGCACTCAGGACCTCGCACCTACATCCAGGCGCCGCTCCTCCTTCCTCGTGCTGCCGGATAAGACCCCGTTCTCTCAAACCCCGAAAACTCTCCTCTCCAACCCGAAAACTCTCTCCTCTTGTTTTTCTGTTCCCGTGGCGACCGCGCGCGCTTGTTCCACTCACCGCACACTTGCAAAATACATACCGGCACACTACATTCTAATGAAAATTTCTTCGTACCTTTGCAAAGTTTTGTGCTTGTTGTCAAGCTGTTTTAAATACAACCAGTAGGAAATATCGTTTATATATTTTCGTGCTTTTATTAATGTATCCCTATCGACGGTATCGATGCCCTCTGGACGTCTACAGATAGCGATACCCAGAGGAAGGAAGTTTCCCTCAAAGTGTGTTAGGCAGTGGCTCTGGATGGAAGACAAAAAATGTTTTAAAAATCCAAACTGCAAAGGTGCAGTAAATGCGTAATTGTTCCAAGACAGATATTACTGTCCAGTAGTAAAAATCAAACGTTTCATTGAGTGTTTAAACGAGTTCCCGAAAGAACGTTACTTTTATTGGATTACCTTCCCGCAATCTTCGATATTACATTTTTATCTCGGATTACACTCACGTACTCCTTACAACAGACGAAATCAAACATACCTCTCCCGTCCCTTTTCGCCGCAAAACAATTTTCCATTCCCCTTCTCCTCTCTCCCCTTCTTTCTCTCTCTCTCTCCTCCTCCCTTTCTCTCTTCCTCTCCTTAGATCAAAGTGACATATAGTCGGTACTAAGGCGTTTCTGGACCCTTTCAATAGATCTTTAATAACGACGATAAATCATTTTTGCAATAAAAGTGAAAAATACAGGTGACCCTTTACGGTGTGTTGCGGTCGAACCCTTAAGGCATATCCGCCGACCGACCCTCTCCCTCTATCCGTCTCTCTCTCCCTCTATACCTCTCCCTCATCTCGGCCGTTGGATCGATGTAGCTGTGGAATGTCTCCACCAGCTATAACTCCGTGCGTTTATGCCGAAGACGGGGCGGATTGAAGTTGGGCCGGTGGTAGAAGTTCAAAACTGAAGTTTTTGAGGAAATTTGAAAAGGGGTGCAAGTTGACAATCAGCATTGTCTGAATTATGGGGGTCAGTTGGAAGTTTCTGTTAATTTCTAATGCATCGAAAATCACCTGAGGGCAATATTATTAAAAAAAAATTAGGCATATGTTGCAATATATTTGAAACCTTCAGAACATTAGCATGAACAATTTAAGACAAGGAATCATTATTTCGAGTTAAATTAGATTAAAAACTACGATAACACTTAAAGAGTGTAATTTGCAAAGTTTACAAAATGACCACAAAAACTTCCTGCTAAATGTTGATGATCTAAAGCCTACAGATGTTTTGGAAAATATTTGTTGTATTGTAAGTAAAGCTCGAATTTAGAGACGAGATGCAACTTTTTCCTATTTGACTAATTTTCTGCCTATTTTGCATACTTAAGTGACATTGTGCATTTTGTGCCTATTTTGAAAATTTCTAAAATTATCATGTGTTTAAAGCGAAATCGCAGGTAACGCTTACTTATTCTACCACTCTTAATTCTATCCATGCCAGTTATGGGATATTTCTAGAATACTTAGGTAAATTGTGTGCAAGTACTTAACGATGATTGGAAATATTACCATTATCACTAAAATCCGTACTCAAATAGTTGTTAGGAATCGTTATTTCTAATACGTTCATGGACGGACTGGAATTTCCAATGATAATGAAAGGGGCTAAGAAAGAAGCAGGTATGTATTCCTTTCTTCATTGTTTTAAAACATTCATTCATTTTCCGATAATATTTCATCTAGTGTCTTATTAGTTTCCGGAAATCAAGGTTTTAAATAGTTTGGAAATATACTCCCAAAACTCTTTAAATTTTACTAGTTTCACATAGCAACTTAATGATGATATCTCTAATACTCTTATAGATTTCAAAGCTCAAAAAGATATTTGAATACTATTACGACTGCCAAACATAAAGAGGATACATTCAAGTTCGATTTATGTCAGGCCATGATTGCTGCAAAACATTCCACTAATCAAGTTAAGTATTGCTAATTTTAATGCACTTCTGGACAAATACTATGGAAGGACCATTCGGATGAGAGTTCTTTAAGAGAAACAACTGTGAATGATTCATATATCTAAACTATGACCACAATTAAGACATGTCTACAAAATAATTTTATTTATATAGGAATTGATGAAACTACAGATGTATGTGGTCGATACATAACAAATTTATTTGTTGGTACTTTCTCTGAAAATTTTGCAACCAAAGCTTATTTTAGAAACTAGAAAACTAGATGACTAGAAAAGATAAATCATGTAACCATCACTATATTTATCTAACAAAGTTTAACAGATATACTTTTACTCAATGTTATATTATTCAATAAATTCATATTAATGCTAATATGTTAAATATGGTAAAGATTTGAACTCACCTAAAAGTATTTTATTTAAATTTAATCCACTGTACTTGAGTCCCTCACTGTCTAAACCACATAGATGAGGAAATACGAAAATACAGTTTTCGTTAGTAAACGAGTTATTAAATGATAGGAAATAGATTTTTGTTAGGGCTCCTTTAGGAGTACAGATATATAAAGAAATATTATCAGATATACCAGTGCTTCCTAAACATGTCATTATGCAATTGGGTACCTGCCTTGAAGCAGCGTTATCTTATTTTCAATATTTTTCCCAAATAAAAGAAATGGTGTTAAAATTTGACGACTTCATATATAGCAATTAAAAAAGTGATAAGAATTTAAATACCCCTGCGTTGAGGCAAAACTTAAATTTTGTAAATATCAGTTACAAAAAATTTGTGAAACTGACAAAATTAGAAAAAAAATCCCTTAACCGATTCCATTCAACTTATTGAGAATTTAAAGCACAAATTTAATAAATTGAAGGGGAATACTGGTCAACAAATTTCAAAAAAAAATAGGAGACTTGCTAAGTAAAAATGAAAGTTTCACTTTATTAAGTAAAGCTTCAAGGGTTTTAGATGGAGTTTTTCAGTAACTTGAATATAGATCCTCAAATCTTGTCAGTATTAAAATATGCTACGATTATAACTGTCGATGTGGATATTTTCCTATATACAAGAATACAATCAGTGACAGAAGACAATCATTTAAATTGGACAATTTAGAGAAACACCTGATAATAAACTTAAATTATAATAAGTAGTTAGGAATTTGAAATATCCATTATTATACTTAGTAACTACATTTATAGGTTTTAGACAGCTGAAGTATTTTGTATATAATGTATATAATATAATGATATATAATGTATACAATTAAAATGAAAATTAATTAGTTAATACCAGCTTGCAAATATACATAAACTGTAACTATCAATAATAGTATTATTCAACCGGTGTACAAATTAGGTTCAATTTTTGCCTATAGCATATCTAAATATTTTGCCTATTTCTAATGTTTCATTGCTTAATTAATATTACAATTTTTCTGCCTATCAATCCGAGCTTTAATTATAAAGTGCAGATATGTAACAATTGTAATAGTTTAAAATATTATGCATAAAGATTTGGAAATAGACGATTTATAAAAAATGTTTTGCTGCAAGCTGTCTTTCTGGGCATTCTGAAATATTTTTGTAAATGTGGTGATAATTTTACATAAAGTGATATACAGGGTGTTAGGGGTTTGACTACCTTTATTTTAACAGACGATAGTATTCACCAAAATAACCAAAAAACCTTATATAGCAGGGGTCTTAAAACAAACCGGTTTCAAGAAAAAAAATAGCATTCTTCTAATCTTAAGTTGTAAAAATTCAGTTTTATTAAATAATCTCACATAATTTTGTACATGAAATGACTATTAGATATATTCTTTTAATGTATTTATGTTTAATTTTACCAAAACAATTTTTTCTTTAAAGAACATAATTTTTTTTTCTAATCAATACAACTCGATAAAATGGCTATGACGTGGTGTGGCAACACCGCGAATTTATCGCACGCGTCGCGAAACATTGACCCGGCGAAGCTGTTTACATGTATATGGATCATTTCTTGTCGGTGTTGCCAAGTTGTGTTGAAATGTCTTGATAAAATAACTCGACTTTTCTCGAAAACCGTTGGTTTTAGGACCCCCGTTATATAAGGTTTTTTTATTTGTTTTGATGAATACTATCATCTATTAAAATAAAGTCAGTCAAACCCCTAACACCCTGTATTTAAATGTTCGTTTTGTGTTAATGATTTTCTCGAGAAAAGGTAATGAAGAAGAGCTCTTTTTCGAGTAGTCAAGCTTACCCAATTAGCACCTTTCTGTCTTGTTTGTGCGTATGATATCTCGAAATAATTTTCAGTTTCATTTATTCAACATCAAAGTGACAGCCCACTCCTAGACCGCCTAGTACAAAACTGTATTAGTTATTTAAAGGACGACTCATATGTACTTAAGAATGCAACTCACACTGCTACTTCCATCTATCACATACAGCTCGTTTACCGTAAATTCCATGCTATTACCGAAATTCCCCGCTCACCAATCAAAACTAGCACCGAACCCCTTAAAACCTTTCCACATTTACTCCTCAAATTCGTGATACATCCTCCGAGTTCGCGCCCATATCTCACCCCCGTCGCTGATTTATTTATCACCCCTGCCCGGGACAGTAAATTCCGGCTGCAGTGCGTTCCAGAGATGCTCGGGCGCTTTTACGAAGAATCTAAAAATTTTATACTACACGGATGTAATATGAGGTATTAGGGGGTGGGTTATATTCGACGGCATCATAATGTCGTAAAGTCGAATATTCAAACGAGCAGAACACCTATAAAAATGTAATAACAGGCCATATACTCTCTTTCACCTCGTTTTTACTTAACGACGAATTGCGCGGCGTGGGAACGTGAGAAGTAGGTAACCGGTGATTATGAGGTGTATATTTATTGAGTTAAGGGAACGATTGGTTGATTGGTGAATTGATGGCATGTTTCACTTCCTAAGCTTGCAATCGACGAAACATCCATTTTCCCGTTGAAAAGTTTTTATATGAGGATCGTTTCCATTTCCGCGATTTTTCCAATTAAATCCCTGACAGCACCACTTCTGTTGTTTTGCACCGAACGATATTGCCTTAAAATCTCCCTAAAATCGCGTACTTTTTACAGGGGGAAGCGCTGTGGGAGTCGGGCGGGGGACGCGCTTAATCCCGGCAAATTGGACGTTTGACAGACGTGACACAATTTACATGATGAATGATCAGTCAATGGCTGCGGTTCCTGCGTGCGAACGCCGCAGACAGTTTTAGTGCGTCCCGCGGACGAGTATCCCGGCAGGAGTTTAAAGCGTGTTCCGCGTTAAATGCTCTCGCGAATTATTAATCGGCAGTTGTGTTTGGGAAAAAGTGGGGCGGCTGATGGACACACGGCGGATTTCGACGTCCGGATGAAATTTTAAAAATCTGGTCCGAAGGCCAGTGATTTTAGCATGGGGATCCTTCTGGCGACAGTACAGAGATTACTACTGTTTGCTCTGGACGATAAATCTAATAGAAGGTTTTGAACCGCTCCAATATGACTCGCATCCTTGGCTGTTTCGGTGTACTTTTGAGTGTCTTTTGAGGACGTCCAACTCATGCTGAAATAGGGATGTACATTGAACGTCCATTTCATGGTCTTTTAAGGACGTCCAATTGATGCTACAACATGGATGTACATTGGATATCCATTTCATAGTCTTTTGAGGACGTCCAACTCAGGCTGAAATAGGGATGAACATTGGACGTTCTTGACGTTATTCATGCCTGAAGTAAGAGCAGCTTTCTACAATACATGGTGTTAGGGCTTTGACTGCCTTTATTTTAATAGGTGATAGTATTCATTAAAACAAACAAAAAAATCGTGATGTATTCATCAGAATACTTTCTCATATATAGGGGTTAATTTAAGCATCAAAACGAAAAACAACTTGTACCTATAAAGTACTCCTCACAGTAGATTTAGCCAAAAACGTTACAAAACTTCTTTATGTATTATATCTAATATAGAATATGTACTCAAAATTTTATAAAAATTCTTGGAGCAAATTTCAGGAAAAATCATCTATGCATGTTTTATAGTCTACAGAACTTCGTTCGATTGTGTTAAACATCAAAAGATGATCGAGATTTTAAGAGCAACTGCAGTCGACGAACAAGACTTGCTCATCATTTCAGAACGTTATTGGCGTCATGCAGCGATGATAAATATAAAACAAACTACATCAGAACATATAGTTATTAGAAAAGATCTTTAGCAAGGTTGCGTCTTTTCTCCAATACTTCTCAATTAATTTATATTCAGAGGTTATCTTCAAAGAGGCATTAGACAGAGGTTAACGAGGAATTAAGATCTATGGAATTACAATGAATAACATTAGATTCGCTTATGATACCGTCATAATAGCAAACAATTTACAAGACTTACAAAACCTAACAGATTCTGTAGTTCACCATAACGAAATGTTTGGTCTATATCTGAATATCTCCAAAACCAAAGTAATGGTATTTTCGAACACACCAATAAATGCACACCTACTTGTCAGTGGACAAACAATTGTACAAATAACCACCATAAAATATCTAGCAACTAACATCAACACTCACTGTGAGCCGAAAAATATATCGAGTGTTATTTCACCTCATAGTGGGCTGTGGATAATGTTTGTGAATGCACCTTACTAAAAAATGTCGTTATCAAAAGTCAAATCGTTCCAAGTACTTTGAGCACTATTGTTCTATGAGAGAGTTGTCAAGTTTGTTTTTACCGAGGTTCTCACATTTAGATTTTTATATTGTTTGGTCTCACTCATCTAACGCCTAATTAATAGAGCTAAGCTGCCTAGTAACTGATTGGAGCAATTTCAATTTTTATTCAAGAAGTGAGGTTATGACAACCTACTTCAACTTTAAAATTAAAAAAAAAACACCCGCTATAATTTCGAGAATTGAACAAGTCAGGGCAACATCCATGAATATGAAAACACTTTACAACGTTAGATCTCACTCTGGAACTTAGAATTAGAATGATTAGGTGCTCTATTTTCTCTGTCTTGCTGCACGGATGTGAAAGATTGTCGCGATACGGCCCCAATTAGCGCAACTGGGTCACCACCCAAGCTAAATCAGCACGGAGGTGACCTAAAACCGATGGACGATACGTGACTCGCGGACAGGCAGCGGGCACCTTTGTCAAAAAGCAGTAAGTATTTATACGGGTCGATCAGATCGATCGAGAGATCTGCCATCGAGCACCCCGTCACGCTGCCCGTCTGAGAGTCCGCCCTTCGCAATGACGCTAATTGGAGGAGCCCCGCGGCTGCTACCCTTCGTCACACCACAGTAAGCAAGCACTTCTTCCACTTTTATATTCTCTTTTCACCCTCTAATCATTATTTGTTGCCCTTTGTCGATGTTCTCTCCCTTATAATATTTAATGTTTGAATAGATATTGTTCGTGTTGCCATGTCTTCATTTTAGTCTCTACCTAGCTACACCCCCAACCAGAGCACTCCCTTTGGGCCCTAGGCCCTCAGGCGTGTAACAAGATGAACTCTTGATTAGCAGACAGAAAAAAGAATGCAAGGTTTCGAAATGTACTTCTATAGATAGATGTTGCGAATTTCGTGGGTACAACGGATCACCAATAATGAAGTACTCAAGCGCGTGCATACACCAAAAGAATTATTGAACATCATTAAAGAAAGGAAATTGCAATATATAGGTGACATGGTAAGAGGCAAGAGATACGAATTACTTCGAGTACTAATAGAGGGGTAAATAGAGTGTAAAAGATCAGTATAAAGACAGCTGAACTCATGATTGAAAGACTTGAGAAGATGGTTTGATTGCTCATCTTCGTCTTGCATTTTCCAAAACAAAAGTTGCCATATGGTTCGCCAGCCTACTTCTCTAGAGGGCGTAAATACAAGATCGATTTTCAGAAACTTGCCTTAATTTTTAAGGATAACTCACAACATAGCGCATGGTGACTTTCTATTTTTCATTACTCCTATTATTATTAGAAGCATTTTACGTTACCACAATTCAAGTTGCTACAGAAATATTTTTATTTCAAGTTCTTTCTAGTACCTAAAAAAGGACCCATAGACAACGTACTTGAAAAAACTAGTTCAGATATACCAGTTATTAGTTTAGAAAATGAACCGTTATGGTTTGTTGAAATTTTCACTAAACATGGAAGGTGATGTGATGTAGTGATGACCAAAAAATCGTCATTGCTGAATCGGAAGACGTGGAAAATGATGGGAAACTCTTTTTTCGCATTTTCTTTCCCATTTTGGAAAGAAATGTTTTTCATGAATTGCACTTCTTGCTAGGTCGCACATGGGCAGAACTCTATTTCTTAAGGAAGCAGATTAGAGGTGCAGCAACTCAGGTTGCTGACGATAGGTTTATTAAAGAGAACGTAAATATTTCAGTTCTGATATAATTCACACTATATTGGTAATATTTTAGATTTTTTAATAAAACTATATCTATTTTTACTGAAATATTAACAGTGCTGATAATTTCAAGCACTTTCAGGGTTCAATAGTTCAAGTATGCATATATTAACTTCTGATATATTCGACAGTTACTAACATTTTAAACAAGTAATTCACGATTCAAAAATACCATGAAATGTCGAAGAAATTAGATGTGTTGCTACAAAATAGGATAATATGCATCGGGACAATATAAATATTGTCGCGTAATGAATATAAATTAAATTTAATTTTCTCAAATTTGTTGCCAGCTAACACTTGTTGTCGATACGACTATGGATAGCAGATTTGTTGCCTATCACAATTCGTCAACGGCGGCCATATTTGCGAGTATCTTTGTACCGCTCCCATCATCTTTATTGGCATAAAAAGAAATAATTCTTTTGTAAGAGAACTCCTGGTGTAGTTACATTGACCTTCTGTCAACTAAACTAAATATTTTCCCAACTTAACGGTGATGTAGTGATTGCATCATTTCCAACAACGCATTTCTATACCCTTTCGTTATAGAGTTATCTATAGATATTATTGAACGAGTCATTGCAACTGCAAACAGAAGTTTTACGTACGATATGTCAATATGCATTGACCTAATTTGTATTCACTCGTCTGTATTCACCAAGGACCGCTTTACAACCAAACTTACCAAAACTGTTAACAAGCTCACCTCAACTGTCCCCTCGATGATGTCGTTGTTGTCGAGACGCATCTCCTCCAGGTGTGTGTGTGTGCGTCCCGCCTTGACGAAATTAAACATTAACTAATATCATAAATAATTAATCGTCGCTTTATACAACCCACTCGATCTTCATTTTCTATTATGGCTCCTGTCCCTTAATATGCATAGTTTACTCTGTAAAGTGCCTCCGGGAGGGAATTTATGCAGATTGTCTGCTTGCCACCTACTAAAAATTAATATTCACCGTAAATCCGGCGGAAGTTGCTCCGAAGAAATAGTTTTAACGCGACTATAGTTTATTAAATGTAATAGATCACCGTGGGGATATCAAAGCAGGGGCTGCGATCGATATCGCACACTCTCGACTTTACTGCACGAGGTGCTTAATCTCGTATTCTATGGAATTCTCGCTAGTGTAAAGAACTGAACGAATTGGTGTTCTCACAAATACAACAGTTATTTTAAAATGCGAAATTTGATGTGAAATTGATGTGTTTTTAAGTTAGGAGAAAAATTAAATTTCTAACTTGAAACTTTGAATATCAATGCAGCGGGTCCGATCAGTCGTCAATCAAGTTCAACACAGTTAGGCTTGTGGTTCACGACCACTTCCTCTTCCCTTTGACAAAGTAAGCTACCCGTTACCATTTATAGTATGTAAGTCATGCGTCATGTCTTTTGATTTTAAATCGTCCAACTCCTTCTTTAATCATGCACTCTCCTTTCCAAACTGTCTTTATAGGTACCACTATTTGTATATTTTTCTTCATTTGTATTGTGTGTCACAATACATTGTGTGTATTTTATTTTAGGGTATTATCTTATCCCTGGCAGAACATATGGTGGAGGCACCATTGGGTGCATTCTATTATGACTCTGTTGGGTTTGAAATTATTTCAATAGCAGTTACGATAGTCATAAGGAAGATATGTCTGATGTGCCAAAGGAAAATGTGGAATATCTGACTGTGGTATGTGGTAACTGAATGTGGTAACTGTACCACATTTACTGAAGTTACATAAATAACTTGAAGCTAAGTTTAAGAAAGTCTTGCTTCCCATTTGTGGACTCGTACGTGTTGGTCCGGTTGTATGGTCCCGTTTAGAGGACGAATTTCCTCGGGCGCCAGATTTGAACGATTTACTCCCTAAAACTTGACTCACTTTTACTCAACGGGATGCTAGAAGTGTCCATGAATATGAAACACAGACGATGGAAAATAAATAAGTCAGTTCATTTTCGGGAACTCAATGGATTATGCTTAACAAAATTGTTAACAGTATTGTATGCAAGTTATGCTCCATCGGTTGTCCACTGAAAGAGTTAACACTACGGATAAGGCAAAAACAGGACGGTAAGACAGTGTTCAACAAGTTGTTACATGTTTGCAAAATTTTGGAGGAAACAAATGCATAACGGAATTGTTAGTTTTTGAAAACTTACCATTTTCATAAAAATTTTAAATGAACAACAAATTACAAAAGAAATAGTTTTTTTTAAATCAATAAAAAAAATTGCAAATTTTTTTCAAAATAAGGTCAAAACAAGCTAGCTCAACTTTGCTTACGAGGATAACGTGCGAATATGGTTGGTTTGAGAATAGCAAGCCGTTTAGAAAACGGGAAAGCGATGAAAGCCGTAAAAGTAGAAACTAAATCTACAAGTATGCATAATATGAAGTTTACGGGTCGTAAATTTATTTTATAAATGCATAGAATTCTTCGACGCCTCTTAAAATTCACTGTTAAGATTGCTGGTGATGCAGTTTGGTCGGAAAATTGATGTTTGGAATTCGAGTAGTTCGGAAAATTTACGGGTTTCTCACTAACTCTTGCAGTCCATCAATATGCACCTAAGTATCTTAATAGCATCTTAGTCATTTTAGGCCTAGTAATTTAGGAATATTTATAGGTCGCAAATTTATCTATGAAATGCAGCGGAAGTCATGGTATCTCTTGCATATTACAATAAAGAGTGCTGGAGATACAGGGAGGTCGGAAAATGCGCATATGGAATTCGTACACCTCGGAAAATTCTCAGATTTCTCAGATAGTGTGTAGCAGATATACACAAAAATAAATTTTATTTATAATATGTAGCAATTGTAATGTACAAAATATTCATGAATATTGTATTATCCTGAATTGGGACGGTTGAACTAACTGGCAACACCTGGTTAGATAATTTAATCTATTGACAAGTTGAGTGATTTGTTACTTAATGGGTAGAAGAGACAGATAGAATAGACGTGACGTTTAATATCCGTTCCATGTTAAAAATTTCTTTAGATTTCCTAAATGGGGTTTGTTGAAGTTATGACGTAATTTAATGAGTGGGTAATATAAGATAGGTTACTACGGAAGGGCGAGGTTTAATATACCCTCTAGGAATAGACACGTTCTAAAAGATTTCTATACGATATGATAGAACTTCTTGAAATTTTTTAAAAACAATATACAGAGCACTCTAGACGATTATGGAAATGAATAGAACTTTGTTGAGATTTGGATATCCTTCTCGGAGATGACAGAAAATTATATAGTGTACATAATGGAAGTAAAAATATTTCATTCAATTATTATGTGTTAATGATGGTAAATGCGGTATTTATAACCGACCCTTTAATGACTGTGAAATAAAAATGGATAGAACGCTGTACAAAATTCTGGAAGCAAAAGAAATTTAATTAAGTCTGTAGAAGTAAGAGTAATGATATAGTAGTTTCAGGATTATTTTACGCTCATTATATTTTAACGTTCGTGCAATGTGTGACATTAAGAACGAAACACAAGTAATCAAGTTGGATATTAAGATTAAAAAAAAACTAATATGAAAATTCTTAACGACCATATTTTGTATTATATTTGGGCCTTTTTAAGTAAAATGGAGTATATTGAGATATTTTCGTAAAGTAGTGCAAACATTTTGTTACTTTACTATGCAAAAATAACTCACTTTCAACTTAATGCTAGCTAAAAATCTTGTATGCTTTTAATGTTGACTTAAATTTCAGCTTTTTATGAAATTACTATATTATATTTTCAACGCATAATACGCAGAAAACTTTATTTATATTTATGATTTCCCTAAATAAAATTCAAATTTGTAATAAATAGTATATTGTAACGAAGCCGATTTTAGAGAGTCGAGAGTAGACCACCCACCGTACAATTAATCGTAAAATCAAACCTATCTCAAACAGATGGCGGCCGATCAGGCAATGTTCAATCTACCATCGTTTAAATATCAAGAATAAATTTATATAAGCCACTCGCCCCCTCCGGTGTCCTGTACCTGAGTTAATCCAAGGTACTTGCTCTGACAAGCCGTACGTTATCCGTATTTTTCCGTTGCGTCTGATATCCGTTTTACGTTCTACCGACCGATATATGTAATTGTGAACGTTACCGATCGTAGATTTAGACCGACCGTACTATCCGTTATTTGTTACGTAATTGTCCCTAAACTGTGCTTGTCACCGCCGTTAATTTTAAGACCGCCGAATTCTTTGTTATATGTAACTGTGAACGTACCGCCGATATCCGTCAACTGTGATTGTCACCGCCGATAATTTTAAGACAGCCGAATTCTTTGTTACATGTAATTGTGAGCGTATCACCGACCGATAAATGTATCTGTGATCGTTTCGCCGTTATATGTTATGTAATTGTCCGTTACCGACCGATATATGTGAGTGGTCTGCAGCACCGTGAAAATGTCCGTCTCTCCGAACCGCTATGAGTTAATTTTTTCCTCGTCGTGTTAGGGAAAAATTAATTCACCGCAATCTTCCGCTCGCTCTCGCGCTCTTGCTCTCTCGTAATTTAAAAAGGGTGTTTTGCCGAATATTAGACACTGCACGATTTCCTATCGTCTCCGTATTTAGCTATTTCTCTTTCATTGTGAAATTGTTAGGATAATTTTCCATTTTCTCATTTTCAGTACATAGAAGGTTTTTCATATTTGAGATCTTAATTTTATTGTGTCCAAAAGTATTGTAGTTTTCCGTTTCCGCATTTTTCGATTCGCCGCACTTTACAATATTATAAACGACGCCCACCTAATAAAACGACGCTTTTTCCGCCACTTGTAGTGCTCGTTGGTGTTGGATTATCTAATATAATCTAAAAACCTAATCTATAAGTAGTCTGTTTAATTTATAAGACAGGAAATAAGACTAAGTTCAGTTTTAATGCGACATACAACAAAACACAAAATTTAAGTTTCTGATGAGAATTTGTTACAAAGTACACCGTTGGAGGATACGAAAATGTGTTGAAATGTCACACAATTTTCAACTACAAATTTCCACGTTTTAAGAACTTCTCGTTTTGGTCGCGTCGAAATGAACAGGAGTCCCAAAGTAATCAAATTTCCTGTAAAACAATCTAATTTAATTATTTTAAAATTAATACCACAGAACCACAAAATTATTAAAAAGTCCTGACGGTATATAAAACACGACTTCAAATAAATTTTCCACAATACCCTCTACTTGGATACCGCAATTCAACCGTTTTCGAGGTATTGTTATCGAATTCACCTTTTGTACTTTTTCAGTTCAGTGATTACATGGGAAAAGCGGCTACGCTGCCGTATTGTAAAGTTGATTTTTTAATATCGCTTAATGGAACCTTTGTCTCTTTTCCATCTCATTTCGGTTGCTATTAATATTTCTCCACTTTTCAAGGTGGAAGATGGGAACGTTTTGTCGCAAGGGCGGAAGTTGCCGTATCCTAAGGGTGAGTTGGTTAAAAGGTAATGTTAATACAATTTTCAAAGTTTTTAAATTGCAATTCATGGAGCGTATTCCATTTGGGACATTTGAGGGTGGTTAATTTCGTCCATTAAATTTAATTGTAGGTAACTCTTAAACGTAAATTAACGTTAGTGCTTATATTTATGATTGCAAAATCTTTCTTTGGTTATATAGGTCGTAGGGGGTATTATAATCAAAGTCGATACGTGTGATCGTTAGCAAGCTACTACTTACAGGTAAATTCGTAAGGAAATCCATACCAAATACGTTCCTAAGTAACCCCCTGGAAATCCACCCTAATTATTCAGCGATTCAACCCCACTCCTTGCCGAGCGAGTATTATTTGGAACTTCTCGTTCGACTAGACATCGACACGAACACCAAATTATTAACTATCGCAGTTTCGAACTTTACCTCGAAATTTTTGACCCGCCCCACGATCCGTACAACATCTAACTTAATTCCCGAGCTCCCTCCCTATAAATCCCGAAGTTAGCAGTTTAAAATATGCGGCCGTCTGCAGAGTTAGTGCCAACATAGGGCGATGAATCAAAACCCGGGATATGTGTATGCGTGTGCACGGGATAGTTAGTGAGGGTGGCGGGGTTGATAATTATTAAAAGTTTATTACCGACGGTTTGTCTATTAAGGGTTGCTTATCGATCAGTTATACACACCCACATATATACAGGCATTTCCACGTTATTAATTCGCTTCCGTAAAAAGCGGCGATTTGTATGCGGGATGCAGCGAGGGGGTTGATTTATTTTCTGATCATAGCATCTTCGGGAATGGCAGGGTTAATCATTCGGTGAGCTGGGTAACAGGGGAGGTTAAGGGAGACTCAGACATTTTTTAAAGTAGTGTCAATATCGAGTTATGTACACATATATAGTGCGGCACAAATATCTCTAACGCTCCTGTAACCTGTAAAATTCCCGGAAAATTTTGCTCACTAATTTTTATTGATATTGTAATGGAAAATCTGGACGGAAAATAATCACAAGGCGTGAAGTGTCGGTTCCGCGAAATTCAAAGCGTCGAGAATATACACGAAGCGATATGAGCTTGATAATAAGTGTTAGTGTTAGTAGTAAATAAATTAGTTAAGACATTTGTTAGTTCTAGTTTAGTTATTGTTTGTTGTAGTGTTACTTATTTTCGGAGAGTAAATACGTTACAATATGATCGCTGGGAAATGCCAAGAAACGTATTGGTTCCAATTTAGAAAATTTTCATTTAGTGTGACTATCATTCATCATGTGCCTATCTTTAATTAGAAACTTTGATGATATTTCTTAGGAAGTTGAAATAAATGTGATTTTCGTTAAAAGCATGAACAGGACATTCCATTCAGTGAAACTAATGCATTACTCGTGGAAACAACAGATAGAAATATTATTTCGAAACGCCAATCTCAATATTTTATATAAAATTTGAGAAAAGCAGCTTATTAGCATATTTCTTTTAAAATTTATTTTGAAATAAATAAAGGTTAAGCACAATCTTGAATAGTGTTGTTCATTTCGTGGAAACTAACTATTTATTAATAAAATAACATTAATTAAAAATTTAACTAAATGTAGTAGTTCATTTACTGTTTTATTCGTAGTTTAATTATCACCCGAAGAAACAACGGAAAATTGTGTCTTTCCAAAATGAGCTCAAATTTCCAATTGAAATTATAAGAGTGTGTTTTGAAATAATTTATTAAAAAACGAGTTTTAAAATCAATACAGATTTTGCAGAAATCTGGATGATGTATCACTAGGAAAATAATGGGAGGTATTGTTTTTAAAGATGAGTTCCATTTTCCACATGGAATTTTGAAAAAGTGTTTTTGAACTACCTTTGATCAAAAACGTGTTTTAAAATAAATGAAAGTTTTGCTCAAACCTGAATAAGTTTGTTTACTGAATGAAAAGCAACTCAGCAGGCATTACACTTAGTATTTCAATTAACGTTCCAATTTTTGTTCGCATATCACTCGGAAAAACAGTGAAAACTTTTGAACTCAAAATTTCTACTTTAAATTTTAATAAAGGGTGTTTTTGAAGTATCTTTGTTCAAAAACAAATTTTAAAAAAACGAAATGAGGCACTCTGGGAATGACCGGGAGGGGAAGCATAGCTTTATATAATATAATTATGTAGGAAATTTATCTGTCATACTGACAACTGTTTCAATTTGTCGGGTTTGTTTTTGAGCAGGCCGAGTAATACGTTGTTTTTGTTTCTTGACGTTCTTTTGTTAGTTTGAAAATAAGAGATTCCTGAACGAGAATGGCAATAAAGAGTATCCAAAAGACGAGTGTTTGGAAGAGACCCTAGACAACGATAAAAACCCGTACAATTTTGGGAACTCGTCCGAGGATGTGTGCGGTTCACAGTTTGTCCTCGTGAGAGAGCGGCCGTATCAGAGGCAGAGGTAAGACGTACTTCTGGGAAGTGTTGGCGCTTTCGAACTCAAGACGACGTGGAAAAGCTGTAGCCGAAGAAGACGACCAGTACCAGGAAGACGTCCGGGTCCAGGTTTAGACGAAGAAGACGACCAGTACCAGGACGACGTCCAGGTCCAGGTTTAGACGAAGAAGACGACCTGTATCAGGAAGACGTCCGGGTCCAGGTTCAGACGAAGAAGACGACCAGTACCAGGAAGACGTCCAGGTCCAGGTGTAGGCGAAGAAGACGACGACCAGGTTCAGGAAGCCGTCCAGTCCAGGTGAAGCCGCGGAAAGAGCAACAGGAATTTTCGCGAGATAGTAGAACCTCATTCAGCGTTTCGTTGCGAGAATATTTTTCACAGAGTTGTGAGGTGAACGGTGATAAAGCGAAGAAACATTGTAAAGTAGTAAATTTACAATTTTATAAACAAGCGGCGCCATAAACTAGATAATACGACCCTATTGTGTCTAGAGCTGTTTAATGCTTGTTTTGTAAATTTTCTGATTATTACTGTGTATTGTTTATATTGAAATAATGGCGATTTTGAGTCAATTTAAAGAAATTGAGAGTAATATTTCCAAATGTAAACTCAGCGCCGTCCAAGCTTTACATTAAATTGCATATGGTAACGAGGGTCTAAACAGACAGACGCGGAAATCTTTGCGTAAATTTACCGGTTTCAGACTTGATAAAAATTCACCTGAGTATCTTGCTAAAATTGATGACGTTAAACAACAAGTAGAGTTTGCGGATCTCATCGCCGCATGCAATGTTTTAAATTTAGGTTATTCTGGTAAAAAAGACGAGGTGGTAAGTCGCATTTGTTCCTTCATGAACATCGAGGAAGACGACGAAGAAGACGAAGAAGACGATGAAGAAACTGAAAATGCCGACAAAAACGACCAAGAAGATAAAGAAGACGACGAATCTAATCAAGACGACGATGGAGAAGAAAGAGATGAAGCAGATGATAGGAGTAAGTACAACGCCGCCCCACGACAATCGACTTCGTTTGTTTTAACTTTTCGAGATATCGAAGATAGTATTCGCACGTTCGACGGAGGTGAAAATTACCCTGTAACAAGATGGATTACGGATTTTGAAGAAATTGCAGAGGTAACATGATGGAACGATCTTCAGAAACTGATTTTTGCGAAAAAATCAATGACCGGATTAGCGAGGTTATTCGTTCGATCGGAAAAGGGAATCAAGACGTGGACATCGTTGAAAAACAAGCTGAAGCAGGAGTTCGAAACAAAAGTCAGCAGTGCACAAATCCACAAGAAATTGTCAACACGAAGGAAGCAAAAGGATGAGACTGTCCAAGAGTATGTACTGATTATGCGAGAGATTGGCAGTAGAGCGAACATCGAAGCGGAAGCTGTCATACAATATATAATCGACGGTATACAAGATGAATCATCAGATAAAATTGTACTAAACGGAGCCAGAAACTTCATAGATTTCAAGGACAAGGTCAACATGTATGAAAAAATCAAAGGAGCAGCAAACTCCAGGTCAAGTTGCCAGAAGCAGGATCGAGAACGAGATGGAGCTTCTAGTAAAACGCGAAACGCAAAAGGAGATAACAAGACGGAGAAGAAGAAGACGAACACGTGTTTCAACTGCGGAGAAAGTGAACATAAGTCGCAAGAATGTCCTCATAAAAACAAAGGAACGAAATGTTTTAATTGTAATGACTTTGGACATGTCGCAGCAATGTGCCCTAAGAAGACAGGATATCAGAGAGACACATCTTCGACGTCGACAACCAACCTAAATATCGCCGAAGTCGTGCCTACAAACGCAGTGAAACTGACGCTCGATGACGTTCAACTAGTAGCGTTACTGGACACAGGAAGTGATATAAGCGCTATAAGGCAAGACGTTTATGAAAATTATTTTCAGCAGGTGAGATTGGATGAAAATCCTATGGAGATAAAAGGCATTGGAAATAGAAAAGTGTGGACTCTCAGATCATTTAAAAAAATCGCATTGGTAAATGATGAAGAACTAACGCTCAGAATTCACGTCATGCCGACCCATTGTTTAAGTTTTAAAGTTGTCATTGGGAACGATATTCTGTCGCAAGTCTACATTACCATTGGAGAAGAGGGGATAATGATCCATAAAAAGGCGAAGGAAAATTTTCTAATGAAAATGACGAAGGACGATGGCGAAAACCATATAGACGAGACAGAGAATCAGACGAAGGTAAAGAAGCTTGTCGAAGACTACAAGCCACATAAAATGAAAAGTCTTGAAATTGAAAAGAAGATAATTTCAAAATCCGAAGAATCAACTCATCTATTACCAAGAAGACTGCCAGTCGAGGAAAGATTGGAAGTAGAGAGGCAGATCACCGAGTGATCAAAAGACGACAAGGACGACGACGAATCGTGAGACGACAAGAACGACGACGAAGCGAAAGACGACAAGGACGACGACGACGCGAAAGACGATAAGAACGACGACGAAGCGAAAGACGACGAAGCGAAAAACGACAAGGACGACGACGAATCAAATGACGAAAATGATGACGACGAATCGATAGACGAGAATGATGACTACAGATCGAAAGAAGACAAGGATGACGGCAAATCGAAAGACGATGACGAACATACAAAAGGATACCGACTACCCCACGTTGACGCTTTAAGTCGCTGTCATCAGATGATGATCCAAGAGGTAATCAGTCATGACGATGGACTTGTATTACGCATGCGAAATGCACAAGATGCAGACTCATATCTGGAGGAGAATAGAAACATCCTACAAACCGGAAGTTACGAAGAATATTTCATGCGAAACTATACTTTGTACAAATATAAAAACAGGAAAGAGCTAATCGTGCTACCAAGGCAAATGCAGATGGAAATGGTCAAAAAGGTCATGAGATTGTACATTTCGCCGTTGCCAAAACAGCAGAAGTGCTGAACAGGGAGTTCTACATACCGAAAGTGAAAATGAAACCCTATGAAATAACCAAGATTCAACCTAATGAAAGGTACAGCGTGGTTAAGGTTGGTCATCATGAGGGACCAATGCGTACTACCACCTGCGCCGAGTACCTGTATAAAAACCTTGGTTAGAAAATGAGAGAGCGAATCCGAGGCGGATTCTTAGTCAGGACGGCCGAGAGTGTAGGAAATTTATCTGTCATATTGACAACTGTTTCAATTTGTCGGGTTTGTTTTTGAGCAGGCCGAGTAATAAGTTGTTTTTGTTTCTTGACGTTCTTTTGTTAGTTTGAAAATAAGAGATTCCTGAACAAGAATGGCAATAAAGAGTATCCAAAAGACGAGTGTTTAGAAGAGACCCTAGACAACGATAAAAACCCCTACAATTATATATATATATATATATATATATATATATATATATACGTCATGTACAGAAATGAATGGTAGCTAGCGCGGCGCTATCGCGCCGCTCTAGCCACTCACCGGTTCAGCCCACAAGCACCACCCCTAGAGCAGGCAACCGACAATACAAACAATTGTAACAGGAGTTGCCACCAAACAATTAGCGCGACTCCGAAATAAATCACTTTTATCTACTTTGCATTACTAATGATCTCATTATTACTTCGAAAGTAGTGTAATAATATTCATATTATTCACATTATACACTACTTTTGGTAACTTTTAGTTTTGTTAAATTGGTACATCAGCCTGTTACGTAGACGTGCGTAGACGTCAAGGTTAAATTATTAGTATTCCAATAAACAAATATTTAAAATTTCATGAATCTATATTCTTGTCTTCCATTTCGCTCACGTAAGTAAGTAGTTATTGAATATGCCCTAGGGCTACTAGATTTTTAAATTCAAATATGAAACGTCAATGTTAGTGACGTCTAACCAACCCACGCGAAACTCTCTAGTGTAATACGAAAACTTGAGCAGCCAAAATTTAATGAATTAATAAAGCAAAGTAGATAAAATAGTATATTACACTCGTTTAATAAGAGGTATTCTCACACTCGTTCAATTAAAGCACTCCTCGCTTGGCTCGTCGTGCTTTAAAACTCTCGTGTGACAATACTCCGTCTTATTAAACTAGTAAAATATAATGTACTATTTATTCTTCCTTATACATTTTATCCAAGCCAAACCAAACAAACCTTACCTTCCGAACCGTAGTCGTAGGCCCAGAAATGTTTCCCTGAAGGATTTTCTCGTTCCGTGTAGATCTCAATCCAAGATGTCTACTGTTGGGGCGGCGGTGGTCGTGTGGTTTAGGCGCTGGCTTTAAGTCAGGCGATCACTGTCGTCGTGGGTTCGAATCCCACGTAATCCATGGATGTTGTGATTGTTGCGGGAAGTGTGTAAAATGTATCCAAAATCCCGTTCCTATTCACGCCGGTAACCAGGCCGGATAGGATCGGATATCCTGTAGGAGGGCGGGACTAGGATACACACACCCTGAGTCGGTAGAGCACGGAGTGGATCAACTGGGGTGAGAGCCTTAAGGGGTACAACCGTGCTCGAGGACCGTGGTTCGGAGCCCACGTTAAACTGTAGGTCCCGTCCAAATTGGCCACAGAAGCGAAAAAGAGACGTTAACTTAATAAGACAAGACAAGATGTCTACTGTCAGTCTGTTTATGTTTAAGAACAAATTTTATAATGAAATATCTCGGTTGATAGCCGAAATAAAGTAATTGGCACACTCAGATAGGTTTTTCTTTAGACGCTGATTCTGTTGATATAATATTTGTTATTGTACAGTTAAAACATTTTGTGGAACGATTGATAGCTAGCGTCACCACGACAACAGACAATACAAAAACAATTGTAACGCGTTGTCAATAAACAGCTAGCGCGGCGCGATAATTGGCCGTTGCGATCGTGACTGTTTTTCGGCGTTTACACCTCTCACCGATTCAGCGCTTCGAACGACACTCGCCATAAGGAAGCTATGCTTCCAATAGTTCACGTTTTGTTCAAACCTGAATAATGTTGCTCACTAGATGAAAATCAGTTAGAAAGACATTGCATTATTTCTTTCATTTTTTTGCTTGAATATTTGGTCATTTATTTCCCGTGCAAACAATTGAAAATTTTGTTTTTAAAAAGTGGCTGATGTTTTTACCTGAAATTTGAAAAGAATGTTTTTGGAGAAGCTTTGTTCAGAAACGTGTATTGAACTATACGAATGTTTTGAACAAGCCTTAATAACGCACATGCAATGAAAATTGACAGAAAGGGTCATCGCAGTATATAACTCATTTATTGTTTGAAACTTTGTTCATTTTTCACTAGGAAAAGCAATGAAATGTTTTGTTTTCCAAAAGTGAGCCAAAATTTCCACTTGTGAACTTGAGAAGGGTGTAATTGAAATATCTTTGTTAAAAAATGAGTTTTGTGAACATTGTAGGTTATGTACTAACCTGAATAACGTTATACTTTCGACGAATTCCACAAAAACAGGCATCTTAATAACTATCTCATTTATTGTTTGAATCTCTGTCCATTTGTCACAGGGAAAACAATAGAAAATTTTACTGTTAAAAAGTGAGCTTAAATTTCCACTTGAATTTTTAAAGAAGTATGAGAAAAGAGACTTATCAAGCTTCACAGTTTTTTGTGTTTTAATTACAGTTCGAATCTTTGTTCATTTATCACCTGTAAAAACAAGGGAATATTTTATTTGCATAAACTGTGCTTAAATTTTTACTTCAAATTTTGTTTTGTATTTGTTCAAAAATTGGTTTTAAATTGAATTCAAGTTTTGCACGTAACTAAGTAATGTCATACAGTCGAAGGAAATTAACTAAGCAGACAAACGAATTGTCTTTGATTTAGTGCCAGAATCTTTGTTCATTTACTATCCGTGCGAACATTGGACAATTTTGTTTCTAAAGAGTGAGCTCATATTTTTCTGCTGGCAGTTTTAATAGAGTGTGTTTTTGAAGCAGTTTTCTTCAAAAATTTATTTCAAAATAAAATGAGACTTTACACAAACATGAATAATATATTCTTGATAAGATTAACCTAATCAGATAATTATTTATTTATTTACATATTTATCGTTTGACAATTTGTTCCTTTATCATCCGGAAAAACAATGGAAAATTGTGCTTTTTAAAACGGAGTAAAATTACCAATTGAAAATTTACAAAAATTGTGTAATTGAAACATATTTTCTTAACAACGAGTTTCAAAATAATTGCAGGTTTTGCACAAACCTGAATAACGTTACATTTTCAATGAAAATTGACCAATGAGGCATCGCAGTATGTAATTTAATTGTTATTTGAATCTTTGTTCATTGATGATCCGAAGTGAAGTGGAATTTCCACTAGACATTTTATGAAAATTTGTTTTTGTAGTATCATTATTTAAAAACGAGTTTTAAAATTAAAGCAGATTCTCCACAAACCAGAAAAATGTTATGAGCTCGGTGAAAATTAACTAAGAAGACATAGTATTAAGTCTCTTATTTATTGTTTGAAGCTTTGTTCAATTATCACCCGGAAAATCAGCGGAAAAGTTGGTGAGCTCAAATTTATACTTAAAAATGTAAAAGAGTGTGCTTTGGATGTATCTTAAGTACCTTCTTAAAGACATTTTATTAAAATTTGTTTTTGAAGTACCAATATTTAAAAACAAGTTTTAAAATTAATGCAGATTTTCCACAAACCAGAAAAATGTTGTACCTTCGATGAAAATGAACTAAGAAGACATAGCATTAAGTCTCTTATTTATTGTTTGAGTCTTTGTTCAATTATCACCCGGAAAATCAGTGGAAAACTTGGTGAGTTCAAATTTATAATTAAAAATGTATAAGAGTGTGCTTTGGATGTATCTTAAGTATCTTCTTAAAGGAGTTTAACTAAGCAGGCCCCGCAGTGGGCATTTCTTTTATTACTTAAGTCTTTGTTTATTCATCACTCAGTAAAACAAAGGAAAGCTATATTTGCATCCTTAATACTTATTTTTAATTAATTGCTCTTTTATAGAAACCTTGTTAAAGTTCATTTAAATATTTTCTACTTGAATTTTGAATGAAGTTCTATTTTGAAATGAATGCTGGGATTTCAAAAAACCGAAAGAAATTTTCACTTACTAAAAGTTGCTCAGCAGGAATCGCCATATATATTCTTTTTCATATTTAAATCGATTTCTATTTATTGCCATGAAAAACAATAGACTCACTTACTAAATAGTGTCATTAAATGTGCTTTTGAGATTTTAACAGAACGTATTTTTAAAGTACCTTTGTTCAAAATAGAGTTTTAAAATGAAGGCACAATTTTTGTTGATAATAACTTTTAAGTTTATTTATTATTTCGATTATTTCAGTGTAAATTGTTTTTCCCAATCTCACTATCAACGTCAGAAAATATATAGAACTCAACAGAATTGTGAAGTTATCAAGAACTGCTCAACTTGACTACAGGCAAACAGCCTCTTGATGCAATCAGCAAAGTTTCAGATTGATTTCAGGCAAACAGCCTTTTGAAGCGATCAGCAACTGTTTAACTTAGCTATACTTAAACGCACCTTATGTCCAACTGTTTCTTTTTCTCCTTCTGGGCTTGATATATGGTGGAGGCGCCTACGTTTTTGGGTTTGATACGAGGGTATCCGTTCACTATAATTTATATTGGGCTTTTTACGTAGTGCATTTGTGAAAAAGGTATGCAACATTATACATACAATGCAGTTATATATGCGTTGTATGCAAATTTGGTAATGTTCCATATGGTTTCCAGTCACACTCTGTTTAAATCTCTTCTAGTAACAAATTGAACAGGAGAGTTAAAGATTGTGAACTGCACCTGAACCCCCAACAATCGTCTCTCAATATGACGCCATACTAGTTTTTCATTTAAACTTAGTTAAGTGCGTCTAAAAGCGAAGTCAGTTTATTTTCGTTACTTAATGAGCCGATTTACGATCAATTCTCCTCCAGCCTCGTCCGAACACTCGATAACTACGAAATATAAATTTCATGAGGTATAAAAGCTAACGTTTAGTTTGCTAGAGTTACAGCATGTCTTCTCCCATTTCCTGTGAAAATAAAACCTAAAAACTACGACGTCCGCTTTGTATTCCTCTTGTTCAATTATTAACCAGCTAAAGTCTCATGCTGCAAGCTGCTCTATTAATTAAAACTTAACGTCCCCTTAACGACTTCAATTAAAACACCCGACTTTTTAATTAAGATGTAATTAAGGTAGCGCCATTCGAAAATGTAAAAATGCGCCATGGTTGGGATTGTAAAGTTGATACAATGTTAATACCTCGTTAGTAATAAGAAACTCGCCGTGAGTACGTATAGTGGACTGCAGATGTTATACTAACTTTAAAATTGGATGAGTGAGAGAAAGACAAATGAAGTTGTGATGACCTGCAGCTAGTTAGGATTGGAGGAATTCTCAAGTAGATTTAATTACTCTCAGAGAAAAAATGTGGATATTGAAATAATTAGGAGTAAAGACAAGAGTGATAATGAATATATTGAAATGTTCCTAATAACGATGGGCTAGGCAATAGACGAAATCTTGAAGCTAACAACTTCCTGGCAATAAATTTTTAATGTTAAAAAAAATGCGAAATAACTTCTTGTTGTACCGACATGTCCATCAAAATATATATTTAAATTTAATTCTTTGCTTCACATATTCGACTATTGTATCTCATATAACACGCGAGAATTAACTTACACGACACGAATCCTCTTACCTAATTTATTTTGACCACTTAACACTTTAATTTATTTGTACACTTACACTTAGCACTTATCCACTAACACTTTATCTAATTTATATGGACTAATTGAACAATGGGGCCCCTCAAATTTCGGGGTACACTCTCATAGGTTTGTCAAGCCCACAGATTCGAACTGATTTGAATTTACTAATACTAATGTCCAAACTAATAGCCAATCAAGTACCAAACAAAAATAGTTGGCTGAGCCCAAGGGTTCAGCCCTCCAAACCCTTTCGAGTCTCGGAGCTTAGTCCTTCTTCCCAATTCATCCGCTCTCAACTCACCCCTTCCTACGTGACCGGAAATGACGTATCACCAATAACTGTGTCTCAACTCTCCTCCCCTCTAGACTTTGGACCTATCCGAACTTTCCCCCTCTCGTAACTATCAATTCCTCACTACATGATGACGTAGTTCACGTACGCTTCTGGTCTTCTCCTTCTTCAGGAATTCGAAGATAGGAAGTTCAGCGAGACATATTCTCTCGTTTGCAATTAATGCACATATTAATAATGACTAAACTAATCGGAGATTCGCACTCAAATTTACAAGACCTAAACTCACACAGTATTCCATCAATCGCTCAAAATCTGATACATCCATCTTTTGTAGTTTTCGACACAGAGCCCTGGCGACGCAGTGACGCGAGGGTCCAGATAAAAGTTTCTACACGCACTCTTAAGTAAGTAAACGGTTGGCTCGCTGCGAGCACAATTTAGGACCGTTCCTCGGGCCAAACCAAATGGGATGGAGTGCATGACGTCGCGCCGCGTTACTCAGAATTAGTTGGAATAGCGAACGAGAATTCAATTCGTCGCTAATTCGGGATATTTAGAAAAACGTGACGTAACAGCGATGTGCATAATATGCGCGCTTTAGTCATGAGTAATGACAAGTATTATCTTCTCCAACTAACACTGCAGGGTAAGATATGGGTCAGAAGACGGTAGGAGAAGATACTGGTGGATCAGGAACCTTAAAGAGTGGTGGTGGATAAGCTCCAACAACCTTTTTGCATCAGCACACAACAAGGTTTTTTGGACTAATGTGATAGCCAACATCCACATAGAATAGGCACCGCAAGAAAAAGAGTCTCTGATTTCATTTCAGTAACTTGGAAGCATCCATTGGCCATTTCGGTTACACCTTTGCACTCAAAGTAACCCTTTGGTTGGACGCTATCGTCGCCAAGGCCTCACGGCCTCCAAGGTCGTGACATCCTCGACCACGGCCACCTACCGCCCGGTAGAGGAAACAATCGCCTTGTAAATTATTCATATCCATCAACCTCACCGTCATGTGTCATCCTCCCCCGCTCCTCCCTCTCACCCCCCCCCCTAATCCCCTCTCCTCGGGGATTAATCCCCCTGGAAACCTGTAAATCGCGTTCATCATCGCGATCACGCGAAATCTCGCCCCCCGACCCGCGGGACCCTCTGCGGGGAGGGGGGCGGCTTGTATGTGCGATGCGGTGACATTAACGCTACACGACCTGGGGACGGGGTGGCTTTGAGGGAAACAGGGGAAGATGGAAAGAGAGCGAGAGAGAGAGAGACCCTTTGGACTCCAGCGAGAGGGATGAAGAGACGTTCCTGATTGAATTCGAGTGTTCAAAGTGCAACGTGATGTCTCTCGGGGGAGGAAGGAGTGGGCGAAGGGGGGGGGGGTTGGTTTCGGGAAAGCGACGGGGAGAGAAAGAGTCAAAAATTGCTTTAGTGTCGGGACCGAGTGGAGATTGATGAGGGGAGAGATTATATCGATTCGGTTTAAGGAAGTGCATGTTTAAGTATTTAGAAGGGTAGGTAAGTGTGTTATTTATCTGGGGGACGTACATCCGATTCCCTCAGTAAAACGTTTGATCCGGAGACAAGAGTTTTGTAAACGTCACGTCGCAAAACGAACGTTAAAGTTGCGTCACCGGCAAGCCACGAACGTTTGATATAATATGTCTTATCGCAGTTAGCGATTTATCTTCTCTCTCACTAAATTGTGTAATCAACATAAACAGAGGGAAGAAAAAGACGGCCTTAATAAATGTTTTGTGATACACGTAACTTAATAGCTTCTTAGTAACTCCCTAAGAAATGTTTTAGGTAATTTGTTAATATATGTTAACGATTTCTTTGCTAAATGGTTTAATTTGGATAGAATATTCTATAAACCTACAAACCTCACGTCCCAAAATGATTGTTATTGTTGCGTCACCAGCAAGCCACGAAAACTTATTAAAATATGACTGATGGCAATAAACGATTTTAGCATCTCTCGTTAAATTGTTTACTCAACGTAAACAGTGGGGACACTTTTAAAGAATAATTGTTAACGATGCTCTTACAAGACCTTCTGTAAGACATGTAACGTCATAGCTTGTTACTATTTTCTTAAGTAAGTTGTTAATGAATGTAACGACGCTGTTACTAAATATTTTAACAGGTGACAATGTTTTATAAACGGCACGTTGCAAAATGATCGTTAACTTAACGTAAACACTGGGTACACTTTTAAAAGATAAGTGTCAACGATGGCCTTAATAAACTTTGTATAATACAGGTACCTTAATAACTTCTTAGTAACTTCTTAAGTAATTCCTTAAGTAACTTGTTAATAAATGGAACGATGCTGTTGCTATAATATTTGATCTGGAGACAATGTTATATAAACTTCAAGTTGTAAAATGATTGTTAACGTTGCGTCACCAGCAAGCCTCGAACGTTTTGATTTTGATTAATGTATTGTTTTGTTTCTCCTATATATACGGTTTCCGAACAAAAAAAAACCAAAAAAGAACAATAAACCAAACGGTTTCCACCGAGAGCGCTAAGCAATGATTATAACATAATTGGTAACTCAAATAGTAACGCCTGAAAAAAAAATGTAAGTGTTAATACCGTATTCTTAAGAGATAATACTTACCATACTACTGATATCGTAGATTCCACTTAAGGTCATGAATATGTATACAATAAATAGACGAAACGTCGGCAGTTGATACACAAAATGTGTTTCATTTAATCCTGGGGAGGTCAACAGAAAAACCATCACAACATTCATCCAGGTCCCCGAGAACCAACACCACAACATAACCTCAACCCCTCTCTCGGATTCGTTTAAGCCTTCGTCAAGGTACGTGAGACGTTTGATAGCTGTGAAACACTGATCGACACCCCTCAACAACTAGAGGGGGCTCGAGATATCAGTCAGGGCCGGGCTTTGTTTGTAGTTGTTGGCGCCCCTTTACCATCTGGTCGTATGATAATTGAGGCTATGAGTGCAATAGTGGACTAACCCCAAATTGCAAAAACGCAAGAAAAACGAATTTAAAAATTGTTTAAATATTGCAATTTAAATTAAATTTATTTTAAATACAGTTTACGGTTTTATTTTAATTGGTTGATAATATGAATCGGCATAGATTTATACACAAATTCTACATTTGATATAAATATTTTTTTCAGGAGTTAGATGTGGGTTAGTCCACTTTTCTTCTAAATATATAAATTAATTTATCGGTTTAGTCCATTTTAATTAAACATATTTTATTATCATTCATAAGGTTTAATGAGAATAAATCAATGAATAAAGTTTATAAAATACAGTTATAACATATAAAACTATTTGATTAAATGCTAAGCATCAAAACGGGCGAAAAAAATTTAATCTTCATCTTCTTCAGGACAATGTAATAATTCGCCTCCTGTTCCTTGTGCTGTAGATCGAAGATTTTCATAAAACCCGTGATACACCGGAGGAATAAATTCCTTTAGTTGAAGGAGATCTTTCTTTTTGGCATCGTTAATGACGTTACCGTTAGGGTATAATAAGGGAAGTTTCGATTCCGGCAATAGTGATTTTCTCTTACTTATATCCACAGTTTGAAAGGGAACATCATTGTTATTAGAGTACTTAAACTGAATATTGAATGGGCAATAAGACTGAAACCGCAACCATTGAATCTTTAGCCATTCTACTTTCAGATAGGATCTTTGGATATTTTTCTATTCGTGATATTGTTTTCCAACGGTTTTGTAGAAAAAAAATCAGAACTTTTCATTTCTACCAATTTGAATGGATTTTTTTTTCTTGCATTTGTTATAACTTTATTCCAGTCTTCGGGAATAAAAATATTGGGGTGAAATTTCTTTTGTTTCTCAATAACCCCAAAATCTTGATCACAAGGTAGATACGAATGGCCACTTACCAAAAATTTGTGATCTATTTCTTCAACTGCAAATTCAGGTGATGAAACTATGTAATTACATAGTACAGACATTTTTATATTTCGATTCTGACCCCCACACTGGTCAGAATACATAACAAGTTTTTTTGTAGTGACAAAATTTTTGATATAGTATAGGATACAAGATCCGACCTCTTGAGGACCTCTCGATGCTACTGATTCATTCCATACAAACATGTAGGAATCATTGTTTGCCATGTTATGAATCGAAAAGCAGTAAGTCCAAAGCTGCCGCTTGTAGTAACAGATTCCTGTTGTCAGAACAGGTGTGGGCAAGGTCTTCATCAAGTCAAAACATATGACTGTAATGTCTCCTTCTTTCGATAATTGAGCGTCTTGTTGTAAGCCGCCCCTTGCACTTTCAGCCTTTCTTTGGTGAAGTTCACGGTCGATTTCAAGTTCTCTCTTCTTTACTTCATCAACTGTTGATTTAATTTTTATGTTAAATAGATCACATTTCTTACAGGTATCTGATATGGGTGGATGAAAATGTAAGTTAAACTCTTTATTAAAGATTTCTCTGAAAACGAAATAAGAAACCGGACTGTTTGATTCATTTTTGTACAAATTATACATTTTTCCAATACTTAAATCTGGAGCAAGGTATCTCCTGTGATTGCTCTTTGGTCTACCGTAGTGAGATTCGTAGCTTGGAAATTGCTTAATAAAATCCCTAACTTTGGTTTTCTGCGCTTCATTAGTTTTATTAGCTGGTGAGTGTTTCCCCCTTTTATCGCATGGTGGTGGTAGGCCGATTGATTTATTCTTTAGTAATCTATCCAGTCTTCCAGATGAAACTTGAAAAACAGCTTGGAAAAATGATTTGCAGACCTTTCTTTCTTCTCCCGTGGCATCAGGTATATAGTAGATTCTTGTTTTATCTCTCCTAGAGTTTTGGTTTTCAGTGTACTTCCGTAGTTTGTTTACAACTTTAACTAACGAAAACAGATAAGAAGTCTGTAAATTGAAACTTTGTAAACCATAAAAACTTGTGTGCAGTTCCCTTTGCCGTTCTTCAGGTAGTAAAAGATGGCATTCATTTTTGCAGGTACAAACGAATGGTTGGAAAGGTTTTGAAGGCACTCTTTTTCCAGATTTTGTTATATATTCCGCTCCGGCACATCTTTTTTTTTTATTTACAGCTCTGCTCCAATTCTGTTCGCGACGAATACGTTTTTTTGGCTTAAATTTCTTTGTTTCTTCCTCTTGCGTTTCCCCGCTACTTGTTTCCATTGCCTCATTTACTCCACCTTCTTCTGCTGATGGAACATATTCTGATCCTGAATCTTGATAAGGATCCGACTGATCCGAGTCCAGCGTACCTGGAAAAAAATGTGCAGCATCTGACACGTAGTAGAAGTCAAACTTCTAAACATTATTAGCAAACAAACATTTTTAAATACAAGCAAAATACCCCTCCGCTACTCGCGAGGGGTATTTTAATACCCCACACGCATGCCATACGTATATATTTTGGTGGGGGAATGAAACAATTTCACACCACCTAATGTATTCTTCAAGCGTAGTGTGTAGAGGTGTGTGGTAGCCTCCAGTCGGGATCGAGTCACCGACGTTCAAGAAAAACGCCATTGAACTTCATTGGGTATTTAAATACCCCGCGCGAGTGGTAGTGTTACACTTTTGGTAGTTGTGCTATATAATATAAATGTGCCATTACTTGAATATCGGTTGTTAGAAATAAGTCAAAACATGGCAGGTCCATGAAGCAAAGATCCAGAACAGTTGTTAAAATGGTTTGAGGAACTCGAGGAGGAGGAGCCGGAAGTATAAGGCAAAGAAGATTCCGACAAGTACGAAGTCGACGCAATTGAAACACAGGATGGGGACACAGATAGTGAGCAAGACGCAGATCTTGATTATACGGAAGAACCTTCAACACAGGCTGATGTTATGGAATCTACGGGTCCATACTTCATAGGCAAGGACAAACAATATAAATGGAACAAAATGAAACCACCATCTTCTAGACCAAAATTCTACAACTTAGTTTTGAAAGTTCCTGGTCCAGTGGGTAATGCAAAAAATGCCAAATCTTACATGGAATATTTTTAAAATTGTATTGACGACACTATGTTTGATATAATTGTTCATTCTACTAATATACATATATCGCGCATTCAACAAAATTTTGGACGAGAAAGGGATGCGCAAAAGACTGATACTTGTGAAATCAAAGCATTTGTAGGGATATTGTATCTTGCTGGCGTTTTGAAATCAGGTAGACAAAATGTTTTATCTGTATGGGATACACATGGCACAGGTATTGAGCATATATTTATAACAATGACATACAACCGGTTCAGATTTATATTTCGATGTGTCAGATTTGATGATATTTCTACTAGAGAGCAAAGGCGTAATTTCGACAGGTTAACACCTATTAGAGACATATTCGAACGTTTTGTCTCAAAATGTTAATCTTCAGTCATACCACGTGCGTATCTAACAATAGATACGCACTTGCAGTTGCAGATACGCAGAAAGCTTGTTGCTTTCAGAGGATGATTTTAAACAATATATACCGAGCAAACCAAATAAATACGGGCTGAAGGTATTGGCTGAAGGCATTGGTAGACGTGAAGACCATGTATTCTTATAAGTTAGAAATGTACTGTGGAAAGCAACCAGATGGCCCATACTTGCTCAGTAATAAACCCGCCGACATCGTCAAGCGCCTCGTGAACGATCTAAAAGGAACAGGACGCAATTTTACAACGGATAACTGGTTCTCCAGTATCCCCCTTGCTTTCGAATTGCACAGACATAAGCTGACAATGATTGGAACCGTGCGGATAATAAAAAAGAAATTCCACTCGAATTTACCAATACACGTTCTAGACCTGTACAGAGCAGTATGTTTGCGTTTAAAGATAATTGCACATTGGTTTCTTATGTACCCACAAAGTAAAAAAATACCCTATTAGTTTCTGCAATGCACCACGATGATGAAGTGGATAAAGTTTCTTTGAAGCCAGAAATTATACTTGAATATAATCGAACAAAGTCTGGAGTGGACGGTGTAGATAAAATGTGAGCTCATTATGATGTGGCTAGGAATAGCAAGCGTTGGCCACTTACAGATTTTTTTCAATATACTCAATATTGCTGGAATTAATGCCATATGTTTATATGCAATGAACAATGGGTTCCACAAACCCACCAGACAATCTTTTTTGAAGAGTATCGCCGAAAGATTGGTTCGGCCACAAATTCTAAAGAGAATATATTCCCAAAGTAATCCCAGAAATATAAAGAAGCGGGGATTTCTTCTTTTAGATATCGAAGAACAATCAACACCTACTAACTACAAGAAACTGAAGATCCTGAAATATTACAGAGGCCAAAGAGGTCAAAAACTAGCAAAGGAAGGTGCTATTTATGTCCCAGAAGTCATGACAGAAAAACCCCAGTTAGCTGCCTCAAATGCATCAAATGGATATGCAAAATTTATCTACAAGTTGTTTGCAATAATTGCCTAACATATGAAGCCAAAGCTAATTCTGAACCCGAAAATTCAGGTAATTAATATTTTTGTTACACTTTTTTAGGAATTTTCGCTCTAAGTTTGTAAATGTTTATAATTATTATAGTTTTATGATTGTGATGTTTGTTTTATTTTGTAAGGTAAACAAAGAAATGTGTTTTACCTAATTAGTAATATAGTAGCCAAAATATTTTTGTAAATATTTCTCATATAAAATAAATTGGGGTATCATAATACCCCATGCGAGTATTCATTTGTAAAAAGGAGGCGCGAGTAGAGGAGGGTAAATGCTTATTTACTAACAAAGTTTTGTAATATGTACTTACATTTCATTATGATATCCTGATTATCCATTTTACCAAAAATAATGGCAATATTTGCACAATTGTAGCTTTAAATAAAGGGGGCATACAATACAAACAACAACAGCAGCTATCAACTAGAACTAATAACGCGATTGGTTGCATAGAGAAAAATATTTCTCTATGATTGGTTGGTGAGAAGCAAAATGGACCAACCGCACTTAGTCCACTTTGCTTCTGATGTAATAGGCAACTCCTAAAACAGCAAAACTGTGTATGTGCTGCCATCTATTAGGAAAATGTTAAAGGTGGTCTGGTCCACTATACATTTGAAAGATTATCATATAATGGTTTAAAAACTGCAATAAAACAGAAATGCAGTTTTTGTGGGTTAGTCCACTATTGCACTCATAGCCTTAATTCATCCACGACCACTCACCGACGAGTTGAGCTAGTCGGGCCCCATTATAAGACCGTCTAAATTTCTGGTAACGTTGGTAATTTAACGTTGCAACTTCTTAAATAACTTCCTAATAAATCGATCGAATTCGTTAATTAAACCTTTGTTCTGGAGACAATGTTTTTATAAAGGTCATGTCGTAAAATGATCTTTAATGTTGCTACGTCGACGTTCCCGAATATTTCATAAATTATGTCTTATCGTAATTACGATTATTCTTGGTGTCCCTAATTTGTGTGAACAACGTAAAACATGTGAATCCTGTTAAAAAAGAAATTACAATGGCAACCTTAACAAATTCTACAATCTACGTAACTTAACGATCCCTTATTAAATTCTCAAGTAACATCTTAATAAACATAACGAATTCGTTATTAAAACTTTGATCTGGAGACAATGTTTTTATGAACGTCATGTCGCAAAATGATCGTTAACGTTGCGTCATCAGAAAATCACATTGTTATTATGTAGTCAACATATACAATGGGAATCCTATTAAAAAACAAATATTGGCGATGGCCCTTATGAACGTTCTTTTATACACTTATCTTATTAGTAACTTCTCAATGAATGTAACTATTCCGTTACTTGTTTGATTGATCCAAAGACAAAATGTTTTAAACTTCACCTCGCAAAATGATCGTTAACGTTGCGTCACCAGCAAGCCACGAACGTTTTGATAAAATATGCCTTATCGCAAGTAACGATTTATCTTCTCGTCGTTAAATTGTGTAATCAACGTAAACAGTGGGAATCCTTATAAAAAATAAATGTTAACGATCGCCTTAATAAACGTTCGCCTTTGACTTTGTTAAGCGTCCCGTTTAAATACTTAAGAGAGAAAGGGGAAAATTATTCTTAATCTTCGCCAGCCCGAGGGGACGTGTAATTTTCTTTTTTATCCTCCAGAGTAAATACGTTAATTCCCAGACAGAAAGGAGCTAATTTTTTTCTGTCGTGACGCTGCGATTTTGTTGTGGTTTTACTGAGATTTTAAATTACGTCAGGGGTTTTAATTGAATATATAACAGCAACAGACATTACACTTGAATATACTAAGGTAACGTAATTTCACTTACAGTGTACTTATCGCCAGTTTCATCTAAAGGACTTATGTGGGCAACTCCTCCATTTACAATCTTTCTGAAATTTGCACTAATGTAAGTGTATCAGTAAGGTAATTTAAATTTATTTGGTCCTCCTTTACGAGTTTTATCTTATGTTGACTCTAGCGTCAACATTATTTAAGGGAATTTTAGGTGAAGAAATCATAATTTATTGTAACCGAATTTAGGGAACTTTTTACGTAATTTAATCATTGAAATTAGTACGCGTTGTTTTAAAAACAGAAAAATCATTCATAAATAAGAGCGAGGATAAGTGTGAACAATATTATTGAATTGTTTTAACATTCGCACACGAATCAATAACACTAGCGACCATTTCACGTTACTAGAGGAAAACAATTACGAATAAACGTGGAGCGGTCAAGTTCAACTCAGCTGACTAAGCATAACACAACATCTCGGTAACGTGATAACGGAAGGTCAGCTGGGTACAAGGTAACGAAAACAATAAAAATCGCATTTGACCTATGTAAAATGAATCTGTATAAAAAACTTGAATTTTGGTACAATAAATTAGTATACCACGTATGCTCAAAACGACAGTGTGTTGTGATCTTTCTTCACGCCACTCAACCGGACTACCTACAACCTAACAAACTTCAAACCGGAGAGTACGTTACGCGCTCTCCCCAAACTACAAGAACTTCGAGAACTTCAAGAGATCACTTCGAGCCCTGATCTCCACCTACGAGAACTTCGAGAACTTCAAGAGATCACGTCAAGCCCTGATCTCAGCCTACAAGAACTCCAAGAACTTGAAAGAGATCACGTCACGCCCTGATCTTCAATCTACAAGAACGTCTTCAGCCTTACAACCTGGAGACAAGATTTATCCCCGCAGCAACCCACGAAATACGAGAGTTATCTACATACAGTCCACTCTCTCTAGAGATCATTGCACACTTCGTTCAGTATTTGATTAATTATTTTGTGTTTTGAAACAAAAGGAAAATTGAAAAAAATATACAGTTAATTGAGAAATTCAACAAACATGATACTCCTGCTTTCTCTTTCAACTATCTAGTGTTTGTAGATACGTCTTCAATATATTGCCTTCTTGTGAAATTTCGATCCCTCCCGAAATTTTCAAGAAGTTATAGAATATCTAATTAACCTTGAAAAAAATATGTTTGGGTTCTTTCCAAATTTTAAGCATTTTCCGAGATATTATAATTTTCCAAATATATCAAAGGCGACATTTTACATTTGGAAAATTCCAGAATTCTGAAGGTATTTATGATATATGATATCAAATATATTAATATATTTATAACAGTTATATATTCTACCTATCCATACATCCCTTCTTTGGTTGGCTCATAAACAAAGCTTGTAAACGATGCAGCACAGTACCGAGCGCAGCCTATTAAAACCTCCTATTACACACGTGATACTCATAATGACCAGTGTTGTTAAGTAATTAATTACAATTACTTAAAAAATTAATTGAATTACTTTCATTGTAATTGAAGCAGTAATTAATTACTTGCTTCCCAATTGTAATTGACTAGTAATTCAATTACTCGTTTCGGTACAATTACAATTACATTTTCAATTACTGTTCACAATTACATTCTACAAAAGTGTTTTTAATATTTTTAGTAGGTAATTATGTAAGTAGCTTAAAGTTGCTTATTGTGGGTTCTGACTACCTGGTTTCTCTAACGCAAGTCTATCACTGTCCCAACCGGTGATTATCATTAACGATTATATTTAACTATCCTATTATTAATCCTAAACAACGAAATAATTTGTAACACATCGTTTTTTGACCTTATGGCATAATCATAATTATCTATTATAATTTTAACAAGTATATTTTGTAGGAGCAGTTTGTAGCGTAGATGGGCCACATCAAGTACAACCTTTTTTTCAGTTTAAATTCACACTTTTTTGAAAAAATAAAGTATAAATTTCAGCTTTTCCGTAAAGAGGTGTGAGTACACTTTTTTACGAAAAAGTTTAAATTCACACTTTTGTTACGAAAAAGCAGATTTACACTTTTTTACAAATTTTCGTAAATAGAAGGGTAAAGTTACACTTTTTTACGAAGTTACTTAAAAAAAAAACCATGGCATGAAAGGCTGAAAGGTAGATTTATTGGTAGTGGGTAGGATATATAGTTATATAACACGATGTGTCAAAAAAATGCTTACGAGGTGTGGAAAAATACAAACGTCAAAATTTTAAAATATTTGCAAATAACTTTTTCTCTGTACTTTTCTAAAATATATGTTTTATACAAAAGTCGTTCGCCTCTACAAGAGAAACAAAAAACCTAAGTAACATTTTTCTCTCAGACGCGAATTAAAGTTTTTTTTTTAAAGTAACAAGCCGCCATTTTGAAACCGCTAGACCGATTCGGCCCATTAACGAACTCGACCAAGATATTCGGCCTTCTGATGTTTGTTCCTAATTTTGTATCGATACGTTAAACCAGGTGTTAAAAAAATACTAACGTCAAAATTTCTAACTTTTTGCACATAACTATTTTTATGTACATTTCTCAAAAATATGTTTTTTACAAAAGTCGTTCGCCTCTACAAGGGCAACAAAAAACCTAAGTAACATTTTTCTCCCAGACGCGAAATAAAAGTTTTTTGATTTTTTGAATTGAAAAGCAAATGTAATTGTAATTGTAATTGCAATCGCATATTTTGTAATTGTAATTGTATTTAATTACAACTTACTCAATGTAATTGTAATTGTAATTAATTACTTATTGTGAAGTAATTTTAACAACACTGATAATGACTGAAGGGTCGTTACCGATACCACAGCCCATAGAATATTTATTTATATGGTCCAATATGTACCAGCCAACCATTTTTATATTCCGCGTTCGATTTTACATTCTTTACAACCCTAATAAATTGTTGAATCTATAGACAAAGACATATATACAAGACTTCTTTGGGGTTGGATTGGTCTCGCCAATTGGTATTGATAGAAAAGCTCGCAATATTCGTTTTAAAAAGTACATATATTTGAAGAGAATGTTGGAGAGCAATTTTTTTTAAATTCCTACAAATTTTTATTGTAATCCTTTGATTACCATACTAGCATGATACGATCTACTATATTAGTTGGCAGTGCAAAGAATATTCGTATCTATATATTTCGTAAAAAAAAAGAAATTTTATTTAAAAGGTGACACAATTTCCCGCAACTCAATTGTTGAGAGGTTTTACGTCGTGTATAGTTTTCGAAATGTTGATTTAAGATCTTAAATATTGTTTATAAGTAGAGACTGGAAAATACGCACTGAAAAAGGTGTAAAGTATGCATGCAGTATGCACAAAAAAAAAACACCAAAAAATATAGACAAGAGTGAAACACCAAGTCTTCCCAATAGGGAAGATAGACCCCGATAGACCCCCAATTATTTCCATTTGTCTATTTTGTCTTTAGTATTAACCAAGAACCTCCTATATAAAGTTGTTAACGTTGTGAACATCCTTGTTTCTGTGCCTAAGGTTTGTGATGTTTACTTACAACCGCCAACTTTGAAATTTGCGCATGTCCTTTTCAAGCGGAGGCTCTTTTGTTATGAATTACATTAGAGAACTTTCTTGTAAGACAACGGGGGTCACTGCCCATTGTAATACGTTCTTGGTATCAGGTGGTAAATTAAAGATGTTTTACCTTCGATGATTATTTATTGAATGAATTGATGGAAAATGATATATTACAACGAGGTGAATAACAGTATGTCAAGTCAGCATTTGTTTGTATGTAGAACGATGCATACCGGAGGTAGCCGCGTACAAGTGTAGTAGTAAAAATGAGTGTCAGCAATTCCCTCCGGGTCGCATACGTTCGTTGTACTATTAATTTAAATTATTGCATATGAATTTGGTGACCTTAATTAAAATGTGAATGAACTTATGTTGTTAAGTAATTTGAGTTAATGTTTTGCGGGTGTCACTACACCATCCCTCCCTGAAGATTGAACTTTGCTATGGCCACTTGCAAAGTCAATCTAAAGTGTGGGGCTGTGACTAACTACGCAAAAAAAATGAAATGAAATATCGTAATATAAAGAATACCTACATAGGGAAAAAAGAGAAAAAAAAACTAAATAATTCACTAAATATTGAAATACAAATAATAATCTTATTCTACTAGTATGAAACCTTATGATAACCCAGGATGTAACTTGAATAAATAGTTTATTAGTACCTACAATAATAATTATGATAATGAATATGATTCTAATACAAGGATAATTTGTTATTAAAACTGTATCTTATTACTCGTATTGATGTCCTTCAGAGGTAATTAGATATCAGACTCAAGTTTACACGCTGTGTGAAACTTCACTGCTTATTTTTACACATCTTGTTATAGAATTGTTTCACTGACCTATCTCAATTTGTTATAGTATAATGAATGCTATAATACTTGCGGTACCTTAAATTAGCTAGTTTAACGTGTGTAAGTTTAAGTCATTCGTCTGTTATCGTATTTCCGTAATCTGTTTTTGTGAACAATTATCTGTTTACCTTGGTTATTTTCAATAGTGCAGTTCGGTTCCTGCACGCTGATTACTGAAAAGGGACCTTGATACCAAGAGTCGAATTTGTGTCGCTCTTCGTTTGTCAATACGACTAGATCTCCTTGCTCGAGGTTAAGAGTAGATGCATTGGCATCTGCATGAATTTTTCGGTTAAGTTTGTGTTTATTTAGAAATTCTCGCGCTCTTTTGTGCGCGGTCTGTAATCTATAGCGTAATTCTTTATCGTATGCCTCAATATTATAAAGTGGATCAATTTTTGAGCCTGTTAACATTTCGGGAAGGTTTACCTGTCTGCCAAAAACCAATTCGTAAGGTGTGTAGTTGTGATATGCACTAGGTGTAGTATTGTAACAGAAAGCAAAATATTGCGTCCAAGTGGACCAATCAGTTTTGGATTCATTAACATACATTCGGATGTACTCATTGAGAACACGATGGTTTCTTTCACAAGCTCCTATTGTTTGACTATGGTAAGCTGTTGAGATTTTGTGTTCTATTTCGAGCAGTTTTGTTATGTTTTTCAGAATTTCATTATTATATTCTGTCCCCATATCTGATCGAATCTCTTTCATGGGTCCATATATTAAAATAAAGTATTTAACTATATTGGAAGCTACTGTACGAGCATCTTTATTTGGGATTGGTATTATGACTACAAATTTTGTCAATTCACATTGTAAAGTAAGAGCATATTGGTCTCCTTCGCTAGACATAGGGAGTTTGCCTATAGTATCGACACATACGATATCGAATGGTTGCTGTGGTGTAGGTGTAATTACTAGTGGTTCCGGTTTTTTTACGCGAACCTTGTTGGTCTGACATTGATGGCATGTTTTGATAAATTTTGCAATATCACGAGACATGTTTTTCCAAAAATATGAAGCTTTTAATTTCTTTAGTAATCGTTTCTGACCGCAGTGGCCGCCTAAGAGGGGATTATTATGAAAATGTTCGATTAACTTAAGTTTTTGGTCTTTTCCAATCACTAATTTTCTTGCTCGACATAAAACAATAGATATGTTTCTTAAGGTTTCATTACCTACGTTTTTGAATTCGTTGACTGTGCACAGTTCAAAGATTTTATCACTCAGGTAAAGTTTTAATATTTTAAAATTGCAATCGTTAGCCATTTTTTCTAGCTGAGGTAAAATCTGCTCTAAAGCTGATTTTCCATTAACGACATTAATACATTTTATAGCGCGCTTTTTACCTTTATATCTTAATATCAGCCTAACTGATGAGGTTAGTATTTCGAAACATAATATGGGTAGCCCCATAACTTCACTATTGTTTAATGCTTCATACACTCGTGGTTGTAATGTTTGCAGTGGCGGTTGTTTATTGTCAGGATGGATGGTTTCTTTAGTCTTAGTTTTAGATCTAGTGATTACGAGCACTTGATCAATGTTGGTTACAATGCTTTTTAGATCGTCTATAGTGATACGTGACAAAGCATCTGCACACACATTTTCTTGGCCTTTGACAAATTGAATTTCAAAATCGTATTCTTCTAGATCTAAACGAATTCTTGTCAATTTAGATGTTGGATCCTTCATTGAAAACAAATAAACTAATGGCCTGTGATCTGTTTTAACATAAAATTTCATGCCATAAAGATAACAATGAAAGTGTTTTATTGCCCAATGCACCGCTGTTAATTCCTTCAGTATTGTCGATTTGTGGGATTCGCCTTTGGTAAACGATCTTGACGCATACGCTATTGGGAGCTCTGCACCGTTAAAATTCTGAGAGAGAACTGCTCCGCATGCCTCCTTCGAAGCATCCGTTGTTAATATGAAAGGTTTTGAAAAATCAGGATATTGGAGAATTTTTGGCGAGATTAATGCGTTTCGTAACTTATCGAAAGCTAGTTGACATTCTAAAGTCCAATTAAAATTAACTTTTTTTCTCGTTAACATGTTGAGAGGAGCAGTTATTTCCGTGAATTTTGGTATAAATCGCCGATAATTGTTAGTGAATGCGACAAATCTTTTAACATCATCAGCATTTTTCGGAACTGGATACTTTCTAATTACTTCAAATTTTGAATCATCAGGAAGGATTCCTTTATCCGTGATTTTATGACCTAAATAAGTGACTTCGTTTCTGCAGAATTTACATTTTTCTGGATTAAGTTTTAAATTAAATTTTCGACAAGTATCAAATACTGCTGTGAGATTTCTTAAATGGTGATTTTCTGAACAACCTGTGACGATGAGGTCATCTATGTAAAGAAATGCCTTTTCAGGAGTGATGCCTGCAAAAGCAATTGACATCATTCTTTGGAAACTGTTGGGGCTTACCGACAATCCAAAGGGCAATCTTGTAAATCTGAAGGATCCCGCATCTACACTGAACGATGTAATATTTCGTGATTCTTCATGTAAAGGTATTTGATGAAAACCAGAAATTAAGTCAATGACTGAGAACCATTTTGCTCTTCCTAACTGATCTAAGATGTCATCTATTCTTGGCAGTGGAAATTTATCCGCAATTAATTTTTTATTGAGCTGGCGAAAATCTACCACTAAACGCCATGTTTTTTGATTGTTATGAGACTTTTTGGGTACTAGTAAAACAGGGCTGTTATATTCGGATATTGAAGGTTCAATAATATTATTTTCCAAGAGTTTGGTGACTTGACGATTAATTTCTTCTTTCTGTGTCCTAGGGGTACGATAGTTTTTTATATATACTGGTTTGTTGTCTTTTAATTGAAGTCGTTGTTCGTAAAAGTTATTAATCGTGATTTTGTCTGATTTTAGTGCAAAAATGTCGGAGTATTGGTTGCAAAGATCTATTATACTATCTTTAATAAACGGTGGGATACCTTCAGTGTTTAGTTGCTGTTTTAATTGTTGTTCACGGTTAGTTAATTCCGGTTCAATTTTGTATACGTTAAATGTGGATAATTTCACTGTCTTCATTTCGTCAGCGGTAACTGTCGTGTCAGTAGTGGTGGTGTTTATTATTTTTACAAATGGACTTCGCCTCGAAATTATAGATCGCGCGACGAATATGCCCGGTTTAATTTCTGAATTGATTACTACCATATCTTCTTTTAAATTTTGAAATTTTTTAACCGGTCTTGTAATCTCGCATCGAGCTGGAATAATCATATTATTATTGCCTTCTAATCCCGCTTGAATTGGAATAGTCAACTCTTTACAGCCAGTTTTAATCGTCATAACCCATTTTCCGTAATCTAGTTTACACTTATATTTTGTGATAAAATCTCTGCCTAAAATTGCATCGGATGGTATTGGAAAATTAGTGTCTACTACGTGAAATTTATGGTGAAGTACGTGATCTTTCAGGTGAATGTCAGTTTCTACCGTGCCTAGAGATTTAACACTACCTTCGGTAACACCTGTTATGATAGTTGGTTCCGATATATCGAGCATCTGATCCGGATCTATAGTTGTTCGTTTAAAAATCGATATATCGGCTGCTGTATCAATCAGAAAGGAACACACTGAATTTGACATTCCCGTGTAAAGCATCACAAAATTAGCGAAAGTGAGATCTACATTATATATTTTTACATTACGTCCCCCAACCGTTGTTGTTGGGGGTCCAGTTCGTTTCCCTGTTGGGTTTCAGCCTGGACCGTTCTAACAGATTGTAAATGTTGACCACGGTTGGGTCGTCCTCTTTGTGGATTATAAGTATTTCTAGCATGGGAGTTGCTAGTGTGGTTGTTATAACTAAAATTTCTGTTATAATTGTTATAGCTTCCGCGTCCTCTCCCGCGTCCACGGCGATTATTTTGCCACGGACGGAGTCCATTATCACTGATACTATTATTATAGTTCGTGCGTATATGATTCTTATTTAATCGTGTGTAGAATACACTAGACGTTGTCTGTGTAGAATTGGCATTTATAAATTTTACTATAGCCTCCTGTACCGATGTGAAGGTGCCTGCTTCCATGATCAAGCTGGCTCTTTCTGAATTAGAATTTTTGCTAAGAGCTTTGACAGCTTGTTCAGTGGAATATTTACTGGCAACTTCACTCGGTACACCTTCGGAAATGTACGATCTCTTGAGTTCCTCAGAGAGGGCCTCGATGTTAGCTGTAAACGTGCTAGCATCTTTATTATTTTGTTTATAATTTAAAAGTTTCGTTGTTAATAATTGTGAGCTTTCAGGTTTAATTCCTGTTTTTAATGCGTCTATTATTTTCTGCAAAGTGTCTTCGTTAGTAATGAGACTTCGAGCTTTTCCGACTAAACGCGTTTTTACAAATGCGACGGCATTAGGATCTTGCTCGGCGGAATTTTGCTTAAGTAATTGTAAGGCATCCAAAAATGATTCGAGTTTAGATAGTGATCCGTCGAATTCGTTAGGGATAATTTTGCTAGCGAATTTGAAAAATTTCATCGCAGACGTCATATTTCCCGCGTTTAACCGTTCTTCGTCTGAGTCAAATTCTTCTTTACTAGAGATAGATGTATCTATCTGTTGTACTCCACTAGCTGGGACAACGTAATTTACTTTCAAATATTGAAAGGCTAGTACTACTTTATCTCTAATAGAAAAAAATATTTCCTTAACTTCACTTTGTTGCGTATCATCCAATTGACTGGAATAAGGATCTTAATGACTTTATTAAAAAGAACTATTAGATTATCTCGTATTTCGTTTCTAACTGTCTCAGATTTAGGAACTTCTTTTTTTACCGCTCTTTTAGCTTGTTTAATTGTTTCCTCTTTATATTCTAATAATTTTGATCTTATTTGAGTCCAAGTGACTGACATGAGTTTAGAAATTATTTGGGAATCAGCGCGTAGGAATTAAAGTGATAGAAGAGTTTGTGTGTGAAATATACGTAACTAAATTTACGTGTTTGTCGTTTACGTTAGTCAGTGTCTTAGGTCGCAAGTTTTTGCCTAATAAATTAATTTGAAAAGAATAGGTCTAGTGAAACAAAACTTACGTTTTTGAGCGCCTGAGGACTTATTTGGTTTTTTCTTCGTGGAATATTTCTCACTAACACTGAGCACTACACGAAAAAAAAAATTTTTCACAATCACAACTCGGGTTGAAGCCTGGGGGGTACGGCCGGTTGCTGGGGTTGATTGGCAGCTAGGGGCGTTGGGTGGAACATAGGTTGACTCATGGAGATAGTAGACATCGCAATGTTTCTTCCCATTTTAATTTCCATGTTTCTTCTGTATTGTTGAAACCATTTTGTCAACAACAATGCTAATAGTAGGACCAATATTATGTAGAATACCGCTTTAACGTCCTTGGTGATATTGTATTCCTGTTCTTCTATGATAAAGTTGGAGTTCACGACGCCGTTTTCACTAAGTTCATGCTGGTGAGATTTGGAGTTGCCCATTGTCTAGTTGTATCTATCTATTGCTGGTAACATGGAAAGTCGACGGAAACTTGGATTGCTGGAATCGACAGCATCTCGAGCCTGGGGTGTGCTTGTTAAGTTGTGGTTCGCAGGATCGCCATGTAATACGTTCTTGGTATCAGGTGGTAAATTAAAGATGTTTTACCTTCGATGATTATTTATTGAATGAATTGATGGAAAATGATATATTACAACGAGGTGAATAACAGTATGTCAAGTCAGCATTTGTTTGTATGTAGAACGATGCATACCGGAGGTAGCCGCGTACAAGTGTAGTAGTAAAAATGAGTGTCAGCAATTCCCTCCGGGTCGCATACGTTCGTTGTACTATTAATTTAAATTATTGCATATGAATTTGGTGACCTTAATTAAAATGTGAATGAACTTATGTTGTTAAGTAATTTGAGTTAATGTTTTGCGGGTGTCACTACACCATACCCTCGAATGTTGACCTCGTAGTCACCTTTCAACCTCTTAACTATGAGGTAGCTAGCACTCATAGGGCTTCATCCATGTTATTTGTTATGTAATATCCTCTTTCGATGTACGTTAATTTTAGTTTTAACTGTGTGTTTTTGTCACTGTCAATGTGTGACGTAATGGTTTTATATTTATGACGTCGCAAATGTCGAACCATTTGAGGCCTAAACCGTCTTGCTGTGAGTATTGTTTTTAAGATACTTACCTTTGATAACTGTTGCTCTTCATTTATGTAGTGCAAGCCTGATGATGACTGCCAGACAGTCGAAAGCGGTCGCTTGATTTGATAAAATAAGGTAGGAGGACTTGGTGATTCTCTATTGTTTATTCTGGACTGTCCGGCAACGTTGCAAAACTTCCTTCTCTATCATACTATCAAAATACCATTTGTTTCTTTTGTGCTCTTGTTGATTTTGGACCCTGCATTTCAATAGAAAACTACGTATATCCATCCATACTCTTCCTCAGTTAACGTCGATGCCTTTGCAACTCCACGATTCATAATGTTAAAGCAATTACCTTCCAGAACGTCCTATTTGATCCAACGGCGTTAATGGAGGAACCTGTTCGAACCCCCTTTCTACTTCTCTCTTTCTCTCCCCGTTTCGCCCTCTTCACACACACACATTTGGAGCAACGTTTCCTGTAAGCATAACTAACTCGTTAGCTCTGCCGAAAGTGGAAAAAAAAGGAAACCGCGCCGCTCGACTGCCCCCCTCGAATAAAATTCAAATTTGGATCCCCACGTCGCGGTCGCGGTCCTCCCCTTCAGCCCCTCTGGCGCGGAATGGAAATTAATGAACTGGCTGGTCGCAAAAAGCGCCTCGCATTCGTATAAATTAATTATCCATTTTGGCCAAGTAATACAATAACATCGTGTGATTTATCGGAAAGGATTCCGGCTTCTACTGCATTAGCCGTAATTAATCTGCGGGAATAGCTGACTTCGGAACAACTTTTATTAGTTCAGAAATAAATGTGCATATGTGGCGCGCCCTCTATATCCCTCTCCCTCTCCCTCGCTCTTTGTTGGCAGTTTCCACATATTCGCTGGATGGGAGCTCGGAATCGAAACGTGAGATTACGTGCCCCGGGAAAGTTCTTTCAACTCCACGAAACGCAGAACGGAGAGAAGTAAACTACAGATCCAGAAAAATCAAGCAGAAGTCGATATTCCCCCAGCGAGATCTGAGGATGCTTCCCAGGAAAATCAAAACAGAAATATTGCTTCAAAGAATGATAATTGTCTTCATTTTAAAAATGTGTGTACTCTTTCCATTTTTATGGTTACAAATCTGCTTCGTTGACACTTAACTCACTCAATATAAGATGTAGTAGTGTCAGTAATATTTTATGTTAAAAATTGGGTCCATAAGAATAAACAGTGGCTTTAAACAGCGGTGCAGTGTGTCACCAACCCTGTTTTAATGTTTCATATTAGTTGGTTGCAAGCATTTTTATTCAATGCAAATTCATGCCTTCATACATCAGGAATGACAAAAGATGAGAACATAGACATCGAGGAGACAAATCGACAATTAACAGCAGCAATGAAAGAAGCGAAAAATAAATGCAAATTGGCTAGAACTGAAAAAAGGGAGAAGCTGAGTAGTGAAACTAGAAACCTGATGAAGAAAAGAAGAAGTTTAGAAGAAAAACATATAGGGAACGCCGCCCAGCTGAGAGAAATTAACAAAGAGATATCCAAAGCAATCCGTAGAGATGTAAAGCTACATAACACTGAAGAAATAACCAATGTAATAGAGGAGAACAAGGGAATGAAAGTACTGAGGAAAAAGTTGTCCGAAGGAAAAAAAAACAGATATGCAAGGTTACAGATAGTAAGACTGGACTAACCACGACTAATAAGCAGGAAATTCTGAAAGTTGTAAGAGAATTCTATGTGGATCTCTACAAGAAAACGACAGTACCGGAGGGCAACACAAACATTCCTAAAATACAAAACCAGTGGTCGGAAAATATCCCAGATATCACAATCGATGAAATCAACAAGAGCTTGAAAGACATGAAGAAAAACAAATGGCCCAGAGACGACGGAGTTAGCATTGAAAATATCAAAATGGGAGGAGCAGCACTACTAAAGATACTGTGCAAAGTATACAATGCTTGCCTGAGAAATACTACAACGCCTGAACAATGGGACAAGGCCATCATAGTATTGCTGCACAAGAAGGGTGATACAGCCCAAATTCAAAACTGCAGGCCAATCAGCTTACTTTCGCAGACTTATAAACTCTTCATGATAATCATTACCAAAAGGCTAACAACGAAATTTGATCTCTATTAATCAAACAAACAGGCAGGATCCTGTAAGAGCTATGGCACTAATGATCATCTCCACACAGTGAAAATTCTTATTGAAAAATGCATAAAGTACAATAAGCCTTTGGTGCTCGTTTTCGTGGACTACGAAAAAGCTTTTGATACAGTGGATCATCGAAGTATGCTCCAGACCCTCGCGGATTATAGAATCGACCATCGTTACACCAAACTTATCGAACATATTTACAAGAAAGCGAAAGCTGTTATTAGACTCCATGAAGATATCCCGACTTGAAAATGGAGCGAGGTGTGCGGCAAGGTGTTGTCATCTCTCCCAAATGATTCACTAACCTTCTGGAGTACATCTTTAAGCGTACTAAGATCGACAACTTTGGTATTAACATCAACGGCGAGAAGCTAAGCTATCTTCGCTTCGCCGATGACCTAGTATTTATTGCAGACAAATTTGATGAAGCAAAAGAGATGCTAAAGGAACTGGAACTAGCATCCAAAGAAGCTGGGCTGAATATCAACATCAGCAAGACCAAGTTCATGACAAATCAAGCCAACACTGAAAATCTAAAAGGAAACGACTCGAATATTGAGCAAGTGTGGTCTTATTATTACCTGGGTCACGATATAGGATTGGGGAGAGACAATAAAACCTGTGAAATTGGCAGAAGAATTGGTCTCACCTGGGCAGCCTTTGGAAAACTGAGCTACATCTTAATATCCAATATTCCCATATGTCAAAAGAGAAAGGCATTAAATCAGTGTGTTTTGTCAGTGTTAACATATGGAGCCGAAACAATGACACTAACAAAGTAAACGGCAAACAAAATAAGAGTGACACAGAGAAGCATGGAAAGAGGTATGTTGGGTCTCTCTCTGAAAGATAGAGTTCCGAATGCGGAGGTGAGAAGGAGTACCGGAGTGACGAATGCCATTGAAAAAATATCTAATCCTACCTAGATACCTAGAGACATTGCACTTCGCAGCAGAGGCAGACCACCCACTAGATGATCGGATGATCTGAAGCGCATTCACACGAACTGAATGAATGCGGCACGGAATAGAGAGAGATGGAAACATTTACGGGAAGCTTATGTCCAGCAGTGGACTACTATATAGCTGTTTGATGATGATGATGAAGCATTTTGATTGAGTCAATAGGTTTTGAGATGTTACGAAAAATAAATATTTTTAAATAACGGTCTGATAAATTTTGAAATCACTTCTTTGTCAAATTATGTTATCGAAAGAAGTTTAATTACGTATGACAGCTACTAGTATTTGTTATTAATATTAATTTTGAAATTGGTTCTTCCCAATCATGTCTTGTCTTGTCTTATTAAGTTAATGTCTCTTTTACGCCGCCAGGGCCAATTTGGACGGGACCTACAGTTTAACGTGGGCTCCAAACCACGGTCTTCGAGCACGGTTGTACCCCCTTAAGGCTCTCACCCCAGTTGACCCACTCCGTGCTCTACCGACTCAGGGTGTGTTAATCCTAGTTCCGCCCTCCTACAGGATATCCGATCCTATCTGGCCTGGCTACCGGCGTGAATAGGAACGGGATTTTGGATACATTTTACACACTTCCCGCAACACACACAACACCCATGCATTACGTGGTACTCGAACCTACAACGACGATGACCGCCTGATTCAAAGCATGCGCCTTAAACCATTCGGCCACCGCTGCCCCCCTTCCCAATCATCATTAAATAATTTTAGTTCAGTTAGTTTGAACTATTTTGTACGGTTAATATGACTTGGATTCGGCCAATAGTTTCCCAAATATGTTTCTAAGTTATTTTTTAATTTTAGGTATGTATAGACATTTTATTAGCCAATTCTGCCACATTATATATATATATATATATATATTAATTATATAGTATTGATGTCAATAATATACGTCAATGGAAACATGAAATTAATCATGTAATAAAGCTTTTACATACTAATAATTAATTGCATAAACAAGTACTGTTTGGGGATGACCAAATACTTTTACAAAAATCATAACACAACCTACAAAAAGCAGTTTACCGTTTAAATCAAATATGTAGGAATTATAAGGCAAACTATCAGAAAACCAAGAAAAAAGTTATGGCTTTTATAGGAAAAAAACCGATACGCTCCAAGATTACACTAAACGAAGTGTCCATAGAATAGGTATCATATTTTAATTTTTTAAGATGTGACATAAACTTCGAATAGGGAAAAGATACAACAAACAAACCACATAAATATCAAATGTTATGTGGAACTCTACAAAGAACAATGCAAAACAAGACAATAGTCTAGTCGAGAAGTGTGTTTTCTGCGAAAAATAGTTAGAAGGGTTCGAAAAATATTAGCCATAGCTCTTTCGACGCGGAATGCTAATTTGAGAAAGCCGTTTTGAGGACTTTTTCTGCCAATGAAAATTGCAACTGTTATTAACAAAAAAACAAAAAAAAGTAGCTATTTCGATTTTTTTTATGAAAACTCAAAAACCATAAGAGGTATCCGAAATCACAAATAAGATCCTTAAAGAGGAGGAAATTTCCAAAAAAAGTATCAACTCCTGGATTTATATATGTAATATTTATAATTTTAATTTGTTTCTGAATGTATGGCTCCGTGTGACCGTTACGGCATGCGCTCGCCGCCTGTAAAGCGAGTGCGTCATGGAAAATAATTTTTTTAATGTATTAAATATTAGTTTAAAAATTTTAACAATTTTTGATACATTATGTACACTTAAAGGGAGTACGTCCCGTTGGAAAAAAAAATTTGAATCCATTTTTCAAAAAGCTAGCCTATTGTTAATAATCTATTTTTTTTCATACTTCTGTCTTCGTTGAAAGCAGGATAAATGTTTAAATAATCTCCCTATAACATTTTAACTTGTTGGAGTCCTTTCTATGAATATACTTAATGAGATGACGTTGTAACGAAGCCGATTTTTAGAGAGTTGAGAGTAGACCACCCACTATACAACTGACCGCGAAATCAAACCTATCTCGGATAGATGGCGGCCGATAAGGCACTGTTCAATCTACCATCATTTAATTATCAAGACTAAATGAATATGAGCCACTTGTCCCCCTCCATGGTCCTCTGCCCGAGTTAATCCAGGGCGAGAACCAAGACTTGTTTATAGCAAGTCGATCCGATCCGTCTATCTGTGTATTGTAAACGTCACCGCCGTTAGTTATAAGCCGCCGAATTATTTGTTATTTGTGAGTGTACGTAAATTGTGCATTGTCCCCGGCCGATAGTCTTAAGCCGCCTGAACTATTCGTAGTTATTCGTCTATTGTGAAAGCGTCCCCGACCGCTAGCTAGTAGGCTTACGTTATCTGTGATTTTTCGTTGTGGGCGTACCGACCGCTAGATATAAGCTATCTGTGGGTGAACGTTTACTACATGTTAAACCGGCGACTGCGAAAACGTCCGTTTTCACAACCGCCCAGAATTAATTTTTCCGTCGTTGTGTCGAGGAAAAGTTAATTCCCGTCTACCGTATTCTCTCTCTCGCTCTCTCGATAATTAAAAGCCGCACTACTGAATATTAGACTCTGCACGTTTTCTTATCTTCTCCGTATGTAGCTATTTCGTTTTCATTGTAAAATTGTTAGTACGATTTTCCGCTTTCGCATTTTCAATATTTAGAGGGTTTTTGATATTCCAGATCTTAATTTTTATTATTCGCACAAGTATTGTAATTTTCAGTTTCCGCATTTTCGCTTATTTAAATAATCTTTCCGATTTATTTAGAATAAAATTTTATTTCTCTCCAACTGTGATACTTTTATATTTTCGCATTTGTGTTTCCTTTCCGAGATTTATAAGTAATTGTAAATAAGTTTTTATATTTCTCCGGTCTCCGTTCGACGACCTCGCAGGTGTTAGCCGAACGAATTATTTTCACGGTCAATTGGAAATAAAATAATTTTAGGATTTTCTATTTTTGAGCGTGTGTTTCATTTCTACAGACAACCCTGGTAATCTCCTGAGTTCGTAAAATTACCCAGGCATATTCCCGAGGGAGAAAACCCTTAAAAATCTGGCGCCCGAGCAAAACCGTAAAACCGACTCTTAAAACCGTTTCCCAAACTCCCGAACTCCGTCCCAGCGCCAAATCTCACTAGTAACCGCACCCAAGCGCGTTACAAATTTGGCGCCCGAGCAGGGACCGTAAAACCGACTCTTAAAACCGTTTCCCGAACTCCCGAACTCCGTCCCAGCGCCAAATCTCACTAGTAACCGCACCCAAGCGCGTTACAACGTAATAAAATTATTTAAAATTTCTTTACTTTGTTTACTACGAATTGTCAAAAACAACAATAATAAATCCAGAAATTATTCTTAAAACAATTTTTTTTATATGTTATGGTATGGCTGTTTTTATATCCAAAATGAGGATTAAATAATTGTGAATACCATTTTGTAGAGCTATTTGTTTTTAAATTGTTTATAAACAAACGGCTTAGTATAGTATTTTTGAATAAAGTATTTTTACTATTCTATTGTTTAGGGTCAGTTACCATTTTTAAAATAAAAAATTTTTCTTAAAAAAAAATTTGTTAATGTGTATAGTCGTTTTTTTTATTTGCTTTATTTAAATATTTAGTTGAGGAATAATGTTGTCTTTAAAAATCATTATTGATGGCCCTTAATAGAATAGGGAAAAAAATTTTTTATTGATAAAATCAAAGGTTAATGAAGGGTAATGTGTTCTTTCTACTAGGACATAATTGAATGGGAATTGATCAATCAAAATATAGATATAAATTACGAATAGTATTGCTACTATATATACCTTCATAAAATGAACAATGTAATGGGATATTTTAATTAAACTATTATTATCGGGACATCATTTAATTACTATTCACTAACCTGAGGACGCAGTTACTTTTAATTGTTTTGATATTAACTAAATTTAATTAAGGAGTGAGATTAAAGCCAAGTTAGGACTCAGTTTAAACGACAGTATCTGACATTAAAAGTGAATATTTGACAAAGAGTTTTCATATAGTACTTGGGTATTATATGATCCAAGTATGGGTTGGTACTATACTATCAACTATCCTCAAATATCCATATTTCTTGGGAAAGGTTAAATTCAAAAAAAAAATTCAAAAGTTTCTTCATTTGAAGTAATATACTTACACCATATACCAGTAGAATTTTACATAAAGCTGAACAAAGTTATCCTACTACTGAGAGAAGGACTTCTAGCGATATATTTGGGAATAGGTACACTCTTTTCAATTTTTCGAAAATATAACTTTTACGGACATTTCGATTAAGTTTAGAAGAATATGACTTTAGAGTATCTATAATGTGTAAAAGGAAGTAAGAACGTAACTACGTATCAATTATCTAGAGATATTTCATTATCAGAAGAGTTAAATGGTAGGAACAGAAGAGCAGAATTCAGAAAAACTGAAAACGAAGTGCGAACGAAGGAAAGAAAGGATCTTAGTACGGTTCAACCGAACGATACTTATGTATACAGATGGTGTATTTATACTCCTATTGGCTACGAAATTAGGTTCCGTGAGAAATTATACCTTACAAGTGCAAAAAGAACATCGCCTGTTACACATTCGTTTATATTTATTTGCCATATTGCACTGTTTCGTAAATAAACAGAGGATAATGAGTCATTTCGGTATTGACCCCTGAAATCAATTTAGACTATCCAACCGGCTGCCGAAAGAGAAGCCTATAGAGCTGCCATAACGCCACTTCGTGACACCCCTCTTCGATAGTACTATAATAAGTATGATGACTAATTTTCAAAAACTACTGTGTTGTGTTCTTACGTATATTTTGTATCAAAAAAAATACTAATCTCTGCCTAAAACAAATATTTAGTAGCTATAATGAGACTTTTATGAACAATTTTAAATTTCGTGCTAAAACATTCGTAGGTCTCATGGCGTCGCTTGTGACGTCACGCCTATGTCAGTACATCGACCACAGCATTGACCTCAACTTGTGAAGTGAATGTCAACATTCAGTTACTTCAGTGGTCCTTATAATAATAATAAATACTGTAAAAAAAATCGGTAAAAGAGCTAACACAAGAAATTCGAAAGAAATAAAATGATGTTTATATAGGAGTGACGTCATTCGCTATAATTGACGTTTCACTTTGCATGGCGGGTTGCTATATTTTATGATTTTATTTGAACAAAACACAGTTTATCCCGCTAAAAATATTGACATAAATATATATTTTTAGAATTATTTCATTATTTAATATATTATAATATTATCTTTATTTCAGTAATTCTTTGTTATTGTCATCATATCTATTATAACGAATAATCTGTCCAATGGAAATATATTGACCAGATTTCTAGACCAGCGTGCCACATTATTACCTACACAAAAAGATATCAAACGATTGCGAGGCAAACGTTCAAATTAATTAATTAGTTTTAATCTTGCGATCTCAACGGGACAACTAAAATCAAATGCAAAATCTTCAATGTTGGTAAGTTATGAACCTAAACGACCAAGGAATGTATCAGATGAATCAATCAAATAGACTAACTCACTTATTTTGAAGTAATGCTGCTTTTCAAAAAAGGGGACAGTGGCAATATTGAGAATTATCGACCAATCAGCCTTCTGTCTCACATGTACAAGTTACTCACCAAGATTATCACCAACAGGCTAAGCAACAAATTCGATGAGTATCAGCCAGTGGAGCAGACGGGGTTTCGCAGGGGGTTTAGCACCATTGACCATCTTCAAACTATGAGAACGCTTATAGAAAAATCAGCCGAGTACAATGTACCACTGTATATGGCATTCATAGAATTCCATAAGGCGTTTGATTCTATTGAAACGTGGGCATTTACACAGGCAATGGACGATGCAAGAATAGATTCTCGCTACACCAACTTACTGAAACATATATATGAAAATGCCTCACTACATGTAAGAATCAACGAGGATACAAAGACAGAAAAATAAAAGTAAATAGGGGAGTCCGACAGGGAGACACCATATCTCCAAAACTGTTCACACTAGCGTTAGAGAATGTCTTTAGGTCATTGCAGTGGGAAACCAAAGGCATAAATATAAATGGATCGTACTTGAGTCACCTACGTTTCGCCGACGACATCGTCATTATAAGTAGCAGCATACAGGAGCTGAGGGAGGTGTTAAATCAACTAAATGATTCTTCTAAGAGGATAGGATTGAAAATGAACATTTCGAAGACCAAAACCTTAATGAACAACACCACAGAACAAATATATATAGACGGTGCAAAACTCGAAAATGTGGAGGAATATATATACTTGGGACACGCAATGAGAATGGGAAAAAAATCAAACAGCAGGGATTAAGAGAAGGGTAAGACTAACTTGGATAGCCTTCGGAAAGCTGAAATTTATATTTAGAAACAATGAGATTCCTATAAACCTAAAAAGAAGAGTTTTCGACATGTGCGTATTGCCAGTGGCTACTTATGGCCTGGAAAAAATGGCGATGACAAAAAAGACCGCTAATCAATTGAGGGTAATGCAACGAGCCATGGAAAGAACAATGCTTAACATCAGTCTTAGGGATAAAATAAGAAACGAAGAAACCCGACGAAGAACTAAGGTCGTAGATATTATAGCCCGTATTGCAGACCTGAGGTGGCAGTGGGTGGGCCATGTCGCACGACAAGATCAGTCGAGATGGACATACAAGCTCGTACACTGGAGACCAAGACTGACAAAGCGCAGCATAGGAAGAACACAGAGAAGATGGCTCGATGACATCAAGCAATATGCGGGAAGGAGGTGGTTCCAGATAGCACAGGACAGATCAACATGGAGAAGCATGAGGGAGGCCTATGTCCAGCAGTGGACAACAGAGGGCTGAAAGACTTATTTTAACTAAATTTTGTTTGTGTTTTTCTTCCGTAGCTTTACTCTTTTATTCCTATTTCCTGTGATATTTAGCGACTTTTTATTGTAAATTGTTTTCCTATTTATTATGATTGTGTACGAAACTAAACGTACATTTTAGATTTACCGCTATGTGTTCCCTAACTCTAATTTACTTCCCAACTCAGGGGACCTCATCCCCACTGGGCGTGACAATATGGGAAACCGGTCGCATGTAAAAATTTCAGCTGTAAACTTAATTCAAAGCAAATAAAACCGATATATCGGGAATAAAGTGTGTGTGAAAAATATATTTTAAAAACGTGAAATGCGAAATTGTTGTATAAGTTATTTACAACGTCAATTTGTTGGAAAATTGACATTTCGTTGGATTCGCCTCGCCTAGCATTTCCTCTCTTGCTCCGTTGGTTACTTTTGTTTTTTAGCTTCCCTAATCTAATATTTAGGATCATTTCTGCGCCATTTCTCTCCATCAATATCTCAATATTTACTTTCAATACCTGAAAGTAAGCGCAGTGGGTAAAAAATAATATTAGTTCAACGTTATCTCCTCCTGCTCCCTTTCTTTCTCTTCCTCCTCCTCTCTCTCTCTCTCCGATAATATATTTACCTAAAATAAATTCGGGACGTTCTGTACAAACAACAGACGCACCGAATTCCACAAAAACCTTTTATAATTGCTGTGCCCGTTCCATAGCAACGCCGCAAAGTGTCGACACGCCAGCGCTTCCCTTTTTCTCCCTTCCTACGTCCCCCCCCCCTCACGGATTCCCCCTTCCCCCCTCGCCGCCTTCGCCCACGGCTCGGGGACTTTTTATTTCCTGTTGCCTTTCCACTTATCCTACTTTATCTCCATCGTCTTACTTTCACGCGGCTTAATAATTTATCCCCGGATTTTTTTCAATTCGACCCAGAAACCGGGGGAGTGGGGGGGGGAAGGGCAGTTTAAAATGTTTTCATTAGGACGGGTTTTTCTTCTCCCCCCTCCGTCGTTCCTACCGCCGCCTCGCCTGACCGTGAGGGAGGGGACCCGGGGGAGGTTTTATTAAATCCATCTGTTTCGCGACTTAGGACATATCGGCAAGGAAAGAGAGAAACCACGGAATTAATGGATCCTTATGAAGGGATCATTTATTATGAGGAGGGGGGCGTTTGGGAATTTTTTGATCACGCCTTTTGATAGATTTTGAACTCTTTGCTCTTGAAATGTCAGGGTATAGGAATACACCTAGGGGAGAGATATCTATATACGTCCCAATTTGCTGATGACCAGGTTAACATGGCCAATGATAAAGAGGATATCGAATAAATGGCTGAAATACCGTGTAACGTACTTTCCTAGGGAAGCAACGTCGTCGGCGGCACGACGACTCTGATGGAAGTTTACGACACTTGTTTAAATTGGCGCTTGGTGCGGAGTTCGGGAATTCAACAAAACGCATTAAAAATTAATTTACCTCGGCAGCCGGATTTTTTAAAGGTTTACTCCCTAAAGCCACGGGTGAGTTTAAACTCAGTAGAATACCAAGGTCTCCGTGGATATAAAACTCACAATACAGGGAAACATACGGGTTATCTATATTACATCTATGATTTTATTTACAAATGATACAGGAACCAATGATAATTCATTAAAAGTAACATCTGAATAGTGGATCATAAATTCAAATATTTACAACGGCAGTTCGGCAGTGGATTGTAAGAATTTGCCTGTTACCAGACTTTCGGGGAGTCTTGGCAACGGTGTACACCCCGGTTGTACGGATTACCAGCAGGAACCGGCAACATTCCACGTCGCATTCGAACGAGTGCCCGGGCCCAGGTGCTTCTGGCAAAAACGGATAGGTTCTTATCTACACTTCAGAAAATTTAGTAAATGAACGGAGAAAATACTATTAATATTGAATGTTGCTATGTAAAGCAGATTAAACTATTTACAAAGCGGAAGATCGCAAGTTAATAAACTATGATAGGATATCAAGCGTGCAGAGTGGGTTGAAGCTGTTACATGCAAGCGAAAGAAAGAAATAGCTACAGCGAGAGCGGAACAAGCAGGCAAGGGCGGTATTAAGCCCTAAAGGGTGTACTTATGTGTGCAAGCGGGAATCTAGCGTGCGGTTCTTAGTTTTCGGATTAGACTTAAATAAAGAATAATAGCAGACAGGTATAATGACAGTAAAATACTATTGCTTATGGTATTGCTATTTGTTTTATATGTTATATACAAATAAAATTTTAAGGCAAGTTATTTTTAATTATATTAAAGGTCATTGTAAGGAATATCACATTACATCAAATCACAGCCTACTACCGATCATGCGGACCATCTCATCGATAAATGTCTGTCTGTATATGTACAACTATCATTAAACGTAATTAAATATCGTTTAATTTCCTTGTACATACATATAACTTGTCCATATAATTTTTGATTTTAACGCATGTATTCTGTATTCTGTCACATTGAAAGAAACGAATGGGTAAGGTTTACGATAGAAATGGACAACCAACAACTAACAGACAGGAGATTTTAAATATCATAATAGAGTTCTACGCAAATTTATATAAAAATGATGAGACCTTGAATAAATATCAAAACATTCCCGAGATAAAAAATGAAGGATCCGATGAAATCCCAGATATCAACATGGACGAACTCAAAAGCAGCCTCAAAGACATGAAAAACAAAAAATCGCCCGGAGATGATGCGGTCAGCATCGAACACATCAAAATGGGACGAAACACACTTTTAAAGCTATTGTGTAAATTATTTAACGAATGTCTGAGAAATTGTACAACACCCGAGAAATGGAACAGAGCTGTTGTTGTTTTGATCCATAAAAAAGGAAATATAGCAAAGATCCAAAACTATCGACCTATCAGTCTACTCTCCCAGTTGTATAAATTGTTCATGAGAATCATAACGAAGAGGCTGACGGCGAAACTAGATTTCTACCAACCACGGGAGCAGGCGGGATTTCGTGCCGGTTACGGCGTTAATGACCACCTTCATACAATCAAGGTCCTCATCGAAAAGTGCGTGGAGTACAACAAACCCTTAGTTCTTGTCTTCGTCGACTACGAAAAGACCTTTGACAAAATCAATCACAGTGCATTGTTCAAGGTTATGGCGGACTGTAGAATTGACACAGACATCATTAAACATGCGTACAAAAACGCAACTGATGCATCAGGCTGCACGAGGACACTTCAAGCGTCAAGATAGGACGCGGTGTGCTACAGGGAGATGTTATTTCATGCAAGTTGATTACAACCCTGCTTGAATTTATGTTCAAAAGTGCTAACATGGAGAACTTCGGTATCAATATTAACGGCGAAAAACTGAACCATCTAAGATTCGCAGACGACATAGTACTGATTCTGGGAGATGTCTGATGTCTAGGAGAAGCACAAATGATGTTACAGGAGCTTGAACAAGCCTCCGAGAAGGTGGGTCTTAGTGTTACCACCAATAAAACTATGTTCATTACTAATCTGGTTGCAAGTACTTATTTAACTCTCAAAAACTCAAAAATAGAACAAGTCCACTCATATAATTATATGGGCCATGAGATTCGCTTAGGTAGAGACAACCAAACTTGTGAATTGTCAAGAAGAATTGGACTAACTTGGGCAGACTTCGGAAAGTTAAGCCATGTCCTAAAATCAGATATCCCCATCTGTCTTAAAAGGAAAGTCTTTAACCAATGTGTCTTGCCTGTGCTGACATACGGCGCCAAGACCTTAACCCTGACAAGACGGAGAGTTAATAGAATCGGAGTTGCACAGAGAGCTACGGAAAGAGCAATGCTAGGTCTGTCTCTGAGAGACAGGGTTTCCAATACCTACCTAAGGGTAGGAACTAAAGTAATCAACGCCATCGAGAAGATTGCTACCCTTAAATGGAACTGGGCCGGACACCTGGCTAGTGTCAGTGACGACAGATGGACGAAAATGGTGACAGAGTGGAGACCGCGAGTCGATGCATTCCGCAGCAGAGGACGACCACCAACTCGATGGTCGGATGATATAAAGCGTATCTATTCCAACTGGATGAACTCAGCTCGGGACAGAAGGGGATGTAAATTACTACGGGAGGCTTATATCCAGCAGTGGATGAGAATAGTCGATTGATGATGATGATGATGATTCTGTATTGCGCCGGGAAGAATGTATTCAATTTAGAACTAAGTAATTGATAATAGCAGAATAAGGTTGACCTGCTCATGTCATTGGGAACTCCCATAGGAATATACGTTTTGTATAAATATCTGCGATATGTTATCTATGGGCCTAGGTTGTGCGCACACCATATCTAAAAAGAAGCTGGAGTAGAGAAGAAAGGATAATAGATGTGTGTGATGTCAAGTGTGCGAAAAGTTACATTTTATATAGTACCGTGACGCGAAATGTAAACATCAGCGTGAAGCGGGCTCCTTCTTATCTGACGCAGGCGGCGCATTTCAAAGGGCACCGTACAATCTCTTCTCGAATAATCGGGTATGTCCAATTAAAGAAAGAATACATCGGAAGGTCCTCGAGAAGACATTATTGGGGCTGTAAATTACAAGACGGTTCCGTCGCAGGTATAGTAGACAAGGGGTTGTCGTGAGTGAAAAGTGCGATAAACCGACTTGCGATAAGTGTACAAATAAATTAGCGCGTTAAGCGTTTAACATAATGTAATAATTTAAGGACTAGAGTAAATAAATTAGGTAGTCTTAAGAACAGTATAAATACGATAAAGTTAAATTTGGGTATATTCCCAAAAGTAAACTAAAATTTCCCGGAATCATATCGTGAAAATTCAATTTCGTTAATCGTCAGTATTTCAGTTACTGAAATTTCTATCATAAAAAAAATATGATGTCGATAATAACACTTGGTTGCTTCTTTGAAAAGCTGATGGTTTGATGGTTTGCCATTGTTTAAGTACGTATCAGATGAAAAGTTAGAGGTACGTCCCGTCGCCTCGTATCAATTAAAAAAATTTTTTTTCAATTTCTTACTACGTGGATTCGCAAAATCAAAACTGCCATCGACACGTCCCCCCCCTCGGCGTTATTAAATTTGCAAAGTGTCCGAATCGACGCGTATTTCCTTTTCCGAAACTCCCTCCCGTTTATATTTATCCGAATGTAAATAGCGTGGAAATTCCGATCCGTAGCTGACCCTATCCGTCCTTGTGCGGGCGTGTGTGCGTGTACGCTGTAGCCTTTTGTTTCCCTCCGGAAAATCGTTCCGCCGAAAATCGTCCGGTCCGCCGATTAAATTTTGAAAAACGGAACAATCGGAACGGCAGAGGATCGTAATATTATTTTTTATGTAAGGGTGGAGGGGGAAAGGGCGAGGGACGGTCGGGGGACGTAAAGAGATTCTCCCCGGAAATAAGACGGAACGAGGGTCGGACATCAATGCATACTGTTACTGGTGGAAATTGTCGGGAAAATTGGCTTGTTTGTCCCTTTCGCGATAAAAAATTCACGGTAAAAGGGCGTATTTATCTCCGGTTCGGCGCTGCAGGTCACGTATGCACCATTACTGTTATGGATAGTGGTCGGAATTAGCACGGACGATTTCCTGCGGGGGACGAGACGACGAGAGTAGGAATTAGGAGCGGCCGGCGAGGCCTGAAAAATATCGCTCTGGCCCGTCCCCCTCGGGGATTCCCTTAATTTAGTTTCTGCGATTTAAAATAATTGCGCTTTTATTCCCCCCAGCGATACGGACGGTGCGGATATCGCCTTGCCCTGCTCGCAATTTCGACGTACGAGATTGCCCAGTTAGAGGAACTTCGCAGGAAATACGAAAAGTATTGTGACGCTGGTCGAGGTTACAGGAACCTGTTTTATTTTGAAACTGTCTAGTTAGATACGACCAATACTTTTTATCTCCACGTGACAAATACAATCGATTGAACTTCGTATCAAATTACGAATAAAACCCAACACATGTATGGACGCAGTTTGTCGTGTAACATAGTGAACTTCCACGGTCCATCAAGCCTTGTCGTTATGTTCCATAGCAAAAATGTAACGAAGCTGATTTTCGAGAGTTGACGGTAGACCACCCACCATACAGTTAATCGCGAAATCAAACCTATCTCGGATAGATGGCGGCCGATAAGGCACTGTTCAATCCACCACCGCATAAACATCTAAACTAAATTTATATAAGGCAACCGCCCCCTCCAGGGTTCTCTACCCGAATTAATCCAAGGTGAGAACCAAGACTTGTTTATAGCAAGTCGATAGGTCTGTCTGTGCTTGTCACCGCCGTTAATTTTAAGACCGCCGAATTCTTTGTTATATGTAACTGTGAACGTACCGCCGATATCCGTCAACTGTGATCGTCACCGCCGTTAATTTTAAGACCGCCGAATTCTTTGTTATATGTAATTGTGAGCGTATCACCGACCGCTAAATATATCTGTGATCGTTCCGCCTTTATATGTTATGTAATTGTCCGTTACCGACCGATATATGAGAGTGGTATGTAGCACCGTGAAAATGTCCGTCTCTCCGAACCGCTATGAGTTAATTTTTCCCTCGTCGTGTTAGGGAAAAATTAATTCACCGCAATCTTCCGCTCGCTCTCTAGCTCTTGCTCTCTCGTAATGTAAAAAGGCCGTATTACCGAATATTGGAGACTGCACGTCTTCCTATCGTCTCCGAATTTAGCTATTTCTCTTTCATTGTGAAATTATTAGGATAATTTTCCGTTTTCCCTTTTTCAGTACTTAGAGGGTTTTTCATATTTGTTATCTTAATTTTATTGTGTCCAAAATTATTGTAGTTTTCCGTTTCCGCATTTTTCGCTTCGCCGCATAATTTTCGAACTTTCCGATTTCATTTAGAATTAAATGTCTCTCCAACTGTGACACTCTTATATTTTCGCATTTGTGTGTTTCTTTTCCGAAATACATAAATAATTGTAAATAAGTTTTTGCCCGATCTCCGTTCGACGACCTAGCGCCAACAGGTGTTAGTCGTATGAATTGTAATTGACTACCGTGCGGGAATAAAATAATTTAGGGATTTTCTGCTTGGAGTGTGTGTTTCATTTCTACGGACAACCCTGGTAATCTCCTGAGTTCGTAAATTACCTAGGCATATTCCCGAGGGAGAAAACCCTTAAAAATCTGGCGCCCGAGCAAAACCGTAAAACCGATTCTTAAAACCCTTTTTCTGAACTCCCGAAATCCGTCCCAGCGCCAAATCTCACAAGTAACAGCAACAAAGCGCGTTACAAATTTGGGCCGACTGGGCATTAATTAAGACTAAGAGATTAAGACTAACTAGGAATTAACGGATTTTCCGATGTTCCCTCAATACCGGATCGATTTTGCAATCCGAAAACAGCCAATTTTCCGACGTTCTCAACTGACTGCCAATCATTTTCCAACCGTTCCGTTTTATTGGGGACTTCATCAACAATTGCCGACGACTGACGATTAAATCTCAAGTTTTCCGACCAATCCTAATTGTCATTATGCATTTTCCGACCGCTTCCTCCAGTTATCATTTCATTATCAAATACCGATCGAACCGTTAATTTTCCGACCTTCGCGACTAATGGATGCGCATTTTCCGACCGTAGCGTTTTGTTATGACCGTCATTAGCAAATAACAAGCGATTAATCAGCGAGTGTCCGACTTACTATCGAGTATTTTCTTATCATACTATCTAGTTATGATCATCGTTAACAATATTTACTGATCACAGCCGACTAAATCTTAAGGTTTTTCCTTATCTGTTGTTGCTGTTCGGCGTTTTCCAACTACTTCCATGCTACTAGGATCGTCAGTAACATATACCGAAGACTATCGATTACACCGCAAATTTTCCGAACTTCGCGACTTACTGTCCCGCATTTTCTGATTATACCGTGCTCTTAGGTCAGGCGTCGACAAATAACCATCGATTAAAGCACGAGTTTTCCAACCTTCGCAACTTATGAGAGAGCATTTTCCGACCGCACCGTTCTGTTTAGGCCGTTATCAACAAATACCGAATACGGTTGATAAAACTGCTCATTCCTTCAGGACATTCCGGCGTTTATTAGAGTATAAACTCGTCGTTATTTAAAATAGTAAACTCTTGAAATCAGGCTGAAAATCCGTTGCGCATACAGAACTGAAATTCTGAAAATTGTAACCAAACGTCAGTTATTAATAACTATTCCTTTTGACAATTCGGTTTATGAAAAGTTTCATGAAAATTTGTAGTCATAAGTTGTAAATATGTTAATTTTTTTTATGCACAGTCAACTTATAATTGAACGTTGATTCACTCTTATGAATCGTATTGACCAATATTTTTTCCACGTGTGGAATTAAATTAGTTTATTTCACTGGAGTACTAAAGTTAGTCTATTCCACTGTTCGTGGAACAATACGTTATCAACCAGCGCGCATAGCATTCTGAGTTTTACCGAGGTTTAAAAAGGACGTCACAGAACAGGAATTTGATATGATGTTTCAATAATTCTAATAATTTGGGTTTGTGATTCTGGAAAAAAAGTTATATTGCATTCGTGTTTTAGTCGCGTTTTATTCACTTAAAACTACTAAACGCTGTCTAAAACACTTATGCAATATACAACTGTGTCCTTTGGGAAACTTTGCAATTTGTTTCCACATATCAGATAAGCTTGGAGCTTTACCTTAGCACAATGTATTTCGTTATTATTTAATTTCTACACACACAAAAATTCATTAGTATAAAAGAGGTATTCCTAATAATTAGGAAGAGGATGTGCCTGTCGGTTTTCGCAAATATACAGTAATATTAAGGCATATCTGACCGTGTGTATTAAGTTGAGAAAATTCTAAAGAACTATTCACAATGAACTGGAATTGGCGTATGATATTTAAGTAAAAACTAATGACGATTTTGAATAAGTTTGGAGTTGAATAAATTGAAGAAATTTCTAGGAGAAGCATAAAAATCTGCCCAACAAACTTTTGAAATATTGCGATTGTCTTTTTAGGTGTATCATCTATCACCATCCTAAAGGATAGTCGATATATTATATTAATTGTCATCGTTTTACGAACACATGAGGTTTCAAATAAGGTGTTTGAAATAATCACGAAATGTCAAAATAAGAGGTGAAAAAATGGTTGAAATTAATACAAAAATTAATAAGTTGGATTCCCAGAAGGTTTAAAAAAATTTTAAAATAGAAATTTCAGTTTATGAACCGGAGAAAAGTAGGGCAAAAGTTTATAGGTGTAGGTATTATTTTGAGACACCTCTCGAGTGATTACGGATATCAAAATCTGTTAAGTAGTATCTTACACTCCCAAGTAGCCCATAAATCATTAAAAAGCCCCTAAGTTTCACTTACCAAGAGGGTGGAAAGGGGAAAAGATTTCTGCAATATTTTACAACTGGAGACAAGGGACAAGGGTATATATTGAGTCCTCAGGTGAAAAATCATATAACTCCAAAGCTTACTTCCTGTCGTGATGGGAGAAGGGATAAAAATGTGCTGTCCCCAAGCAAGAGAATATGTACGTGCCTACAAAGATAAATTCTTTGTCACAACACCTCAAAGTAGACTCAGGTACTTTAGAAAAACATAGGTGTTGGGTCGATAGATTATTAAGTGGACTGTAAAACACTTCTGTTGTAAACAATTTATTGTGATAACGCATTCAAAGATTCAAACTCAAAAAGGATGTAAAATGTACGTGTGACGCGGTCGCTGTTCTTCGCCATTCTCTTGGTTCCCCTTCTCTCTGGCCCCGTCAAGCTTACAACCGTTCAGGGCAGCCAACTGTGTCCTGGATGTTAGGCAACCCGTTGCTCTTGTCACAACATATGGGTCGTCTAAGCCATAAGGTTTCAACAAAGTAAACAATTCTAGAACATTTTTCTTATCCTTCTTTAAATTTAAATTCCAGCTGCTTCCTCCAGAATATTATAGAATGTAATTAACATTTTAATATACATCCACATTTTAAAAAATTGTAGAGAGAGAGCAAAATCTAGCCAGTTCAATATCTGATAGACGATCTAGATTGTTCAGTATTGTCTAAATTCTAGCACAGTCAAAATTCGAATGGATCCTATATAAGAGCACATTTTGCTTGTTTCCGATTAACCTTGCCTTGTACATCTTCTAGAAAAGTGTCCCCTTGGGGCACTTTTATACATTACAACCCCATTAGACCGAGCATTACCTGATACAAGTACATTCTAGATCTAACGCACTCTGATGTGGAGATCCTTTCGTTACGATATAATATAATAACCAATTTAAACCCTAATGTTAGTACATCTCAGCTAAAAAAACCTAGTCAATCTACAGTATCCGTAGTTATGCTGAATATATTTTTTAAGGAGTTACATGCACCTTAAATAAACACTACGTATGAAATATTACTGACAACATTTTGAAATATCTTATAATGATTCGAGTTATGTTTTGAGAACATTTAGATGGAAATGAAGTCTTTTAAATTGAGGGCTATTTTTCTCCAGGTTTATTCTCTGGATCAAAGTTATAAGTACAATTTTTCATGTGATGATGCGTAATTTTTAAATAACCCAATTTGGGAATCGTGAACGACACACCACTATCGAACAAGTTCATAGAATAAAATAATGATTTGGAAAGTAAGAATTACTGTTCGGCTGTTTTCCTGGACGTCTCACAAGCATTTGACAAAGTCTGGCACAAAAGGCTACCCTACAAAATTAGTAAGTTCCTTCCTTCCAATTTATTCCAGATCCTGGAATCATATCTCAGTGACAGATATTTTCTGGTAAGACATCATGGGCAACAAGTAGGCCTTTACCAGACAAGATCAGGGGTTCCACAAGGAAGCGTCTTGGGGCCACTAATCTACTTGTTATACACGTGCAACCTGCCAACAAACAACGAAACCCAGACATCAACTTTTGCTGATGATACGGCAATTCTGGCCTCACATAAAGATCCAGTGATTGCCTCCGCTCAAGTACAAACGAACCTCAATGTGATTCAAGAATGGCTCAAAAAGTGGCGTACTAAGGTTAATGAACAAAAATCTACTCATGTCACATTTACGCTACGACGGAAAACATGTCCGGCTCTGACGCTAAACGGGAAGCAAATACCGCAGGCCGAATCTGTAAAATTCCTAGGCTTGCACTTGGGTCGCAGGCTTACTTGGAAGACACACGTCTGGACTAAGAGAAAGCAACTGGGACATAAAGTCCGAAAAATGTACTGGCTTATTGTTCGAAACTCACAGCTGTCTCTAGAAAGCAAATTGCGAGTATATAAAGCAATTTATAAACCTGTCCGGACCTACGGGATAGAGCTCTGGGGGTCCACAGCATACTCAAACATTGAGATCCTAGAAAGATGGCAAGCAAAAATACTGCGAATGATTACCGATGCTCCCTGGTTTGTACCAAATAAGGAAATATCCGACGACCTACAGATGCAATCATTCAAGAATGAGATTGCCAACTATGGGGCTAAATATAAAAACAAGCTTGCCGTACATCCAAATCATCTGGCAGAACAACTTCTGAGTGAAGAGAGAGACCAAAGAAGACTGAAACGACACAAACCACTTGAAAATGTATATAGATTAAAAAGTTATATTTATTCATGTAAATATTTACCTTAAATAGGTGATTGCCAATGGGCATGAACCTACGTGTTAAATTAGACGATAGATCACATACTTATTGCCCACGGGCAGATTTTATGTATATATATATATATATATATATATATATATATATATATATATATATATGGTATAATAATAAAAAAAATTTAAGTAGGTAACTCATGAAGTTGTAATTTGCCAACCACGGTTCTAAGCAATCTGAAATAATCCAACCCTAAATTTACCATTTTGAAACAACTTGGGTAATTTCTAATTACCAAATATAGATAATAATGTACTGCAAACGATTTAAATAATACTAAGGTTGAGAAGCAACTTATGAAGTTTCCAATAACAAAGTTAAAGTCACAGACAAAATATACTAAGTAACTTTGGCATAGCTAACAAGATTTGAAGGGTTAAAGCGTAGTGTGTCCCGAAAAGTCGATTAGGCAGCTTTCCATATGTCTCGTATTGTATGTCTGCAGAACAGAACATAATTTTCCTTTTTGTTATCTAAGTATTTAATTCAAATAATAAAATTAATAAATTAATAAGTAATTAATGTTAAAGTACATTTTAGATTCTCGCGGCACCCCATGTTTTGTCGCGCTCAGGTCACGGTCAGCGTGTGAACGCTTATAACCATTATTTATTAATAATGAGAAGGCAAGGAATCAAGGCGCTTTATAGAGAAAGTTTTATACAGAAAAAAATCTGTAGGACTTTGTATTGGATGTAGAATTTTGGTCTAAATTGAACCAGTAATGGGAAACTTCCATAGCAAAATAAGATACACAGCGTTATTACGTCCTTGTACGATTCCCTGTTGTGACGCCTTGTTACATTTCCTAAACGACTCCGTTCCTTTCGCCGCCTCAATTTCTCACTATCTCAACCACTCCATCTATTTATTTTCACATACCCCTACTGCAACCCAATGTGTCCGATGTACCAGAAGATGTTTCCGTCTTCCGTTGCGCAATTTGCATAATGCCACGGCGAGATCCCGTTGTTCTATTTTTAACTCGCAAGTAACATCCACACTGTTTCTGGCAGTTTCTCAATTTATTAAATATTTGCTGTACGCTGGACGACGAATGCGACCGGGACGATGCGGGAAACGACTTATTTCGATTCTCTTTGACTTGACCCGTATATATGTTGCACATGGTTGTACGTACGGCTGGCGCTGACAGGCAATTCGACGGAGCAAGACTTAAAACGATATTAAATCAATTATATTCCGGGATGACTTTCTGATGAGGGCGGGAGAAGAAGGGAAAGAGATAGAAGGGAGGAAAAATGAAGCTGTAGCTTATTTATCTCTCGCGGGATAATCCGGATTAGGGCCGTTTCCTCTCCTGAATATGTAGAAGTTTCCATTATCAGGAGAGGAAGTTTCGCAAGGTGTTGCGGATCTCATCAATAATCCGAAAAGTTGGAAGTTTTCTGATTTGGCTATCAGCTCTTTTAGCGGTTTGAAATATCGAGAAAATTCGATGGGGCAAATTTCTTCTAAATTCCGTTGTTTGATTAAATCCAATAATTTTTTTAACTAAAAGATAAATTGAAGAATTGTGATGAGTGTGGAAATCTTAATGCTATGTCCTCATCCTAATTGCCCTGCTTGCGAATTGCACACCATTAAGGTGTATATTTTTATATATAGTACACACCACAGAGAGCTATAAACCGTTTAATTAGTAATGAAAAATTTATTTCATTCCTCCACTTTAGCATCATATCAATTTTCTATACAATCTGGTAGACCATAATCGTATCAAATTTCCAGTTTCTTGCAATAACATACATTTCATCACTTTTCATCCTCTTTGAAATTGTGGGTTTCTGATTTTATTATAGCCTCTCGAGAGCCCAAGCGTTTCTCTTCAACTCATTCTTACGTTGTTGACGAAATGGCTAAAAAGTTAGGTCAAACTATTTTGTGTTTAACGTCTTACCATTGTATATTCAATTCAATTGAATCAATTTGGTCAATTTTAAAAAGTAGAATTAGACGAATTAATAAAGATGCAAAATTATTAAAATAACTAATTACATTAGAGAACAGTGCGAACCTATATAAAAAATCAATTGGTCACGTCACGTTATCAAAAAAGAAAAAGAGTACAGTTTACGGTGGAAATATGTTTCTAAATTAGTTATTAATATAAACAATAATAATTTATTTCGAGAGGATGCAACGTTAATTTTACCCACGTTACCAAAAGGTTAGACGGTCTTAATAACGGGGCCGACTAGCTCAACTCGTCGGTGAGTGGTTGTGGATGAACTACCATCGACCAGATACTTGATGGTAAGGGGCGCCAACAACTACAAACAAAGCCCGGCCCTGACTGATATCTCGAGCCCCCTCTAGTTGTTGAGGGGTGTCGATCAATGTCTCACAGCTATCAAACGTCTCACTTACCATAACGAAGGCTTAGACGAATCCGAGAGAGAGAGAGAGAGAGAGAGAGAGAGAGAGAGAGAGAGAGACAGGGGAACCTGTCCACTTTTATACTATCCGTTCTTTCTATAAAATCCAACATTGGAGAAGGTATTACTGTAAACTTAACGAATATTCGTTACCAACACAAATAAATGTTCCTAGCTATCAACCAATCCGGATCACGTGTGAGAAAGAGAGACATATTTGTATGAGCGAACTAAAACTATGTGTATGAATGGTTGCATTCCCTTAACTCGTAGGAATAGATAGAAATGAATCAAATTATCCCTATTTCCTTTGGTACTGTTACTGTAGTGACTCACTATGTATTCCTAAAAGTCGCCCATACTTCCCCCTTGACTTTGAGCCGAATTTTCCTAATGAATCTAACCTCTCATCCAAAAATGTGTTCACAGAGAAAGAGAGATCAACCTAAGGGCTCAACCCTTAGTTACGGACTACGTGATAATCTACCATATCCCCTGTGAAGACATCCCGTTCTATTATCGACAATTCATTATATGTGTTATACTTGGAGGTTAGAATTCATAGATTTCCTGTTCTCAACGTAGTCCACACATATGCATATGTCCTAGCTAAGATAAGTTCGTTCTTGTATTACTACCTATTCTCCCGGAGCCTTTTCTGACGTTATTCTTATTTAAGCTAGGTCCTGCACATAACCTCTCATGAACCAGAAATGTGTTCACAAAGGAAGGGAGCCGAAACTAATAACTTAACCCTTAATGAGGGACAACATGGTACCCTATCCCTTGCGACACGAGTCCTGTTAAACCGGCCCTATTCCTGGTATTTAATTACATGTGGCCTGTTAGAGGTTATAATCTACATTTACCTTCACTACCTGACTCCTGTTGGCCTTAGGGGCAAACGAGCTATGTCAGCAGGTTATTCTGGCTCCCGGAGAAGTGAATTGCATAAAATGTGTGAGTATAAAGTTAAGTGGAGTTGCTAAGTAAATAGGTAAGTTGGTTGCATATCAAAGGATCTTGAATAATTTTTATTCATCTGGCTACAGTTGTCGATTAATGCCTCTTCCCAAAAAAATAACTTTACAAGGTAGTTATTAATTAGCTGGTTGATATAGATTGCGAACATCTAATAATATGTTTTGATTAAGTAACTAAATAATTTATAGTACGTACCATTGCCATATTAGTGTATCATTTATCAATATTATTAAATGATCATTCTTATACCGTACTATCACTTTACCCCGAATCTTCCCAATATATTAAGCAAGGCTCTGCATCAGTCGTAATGTTTGTGATGGGAGTACAAATCGGCCTAGGCCATATAGTAGTAAAATCATAAGGTGACAACAGACCCTTTAGTTATATGATTATTCCTTAAAAGCTGCAATGTCAAGTCAGGGCCATTTAAAGTTTTCTGCAGTATATAGAGTTTAACGATTCTGACAACTTAAGATATACCTCTGAATATAACAAACTCAACATCTACTTATTTATTTCACAGCTACTTTTTACTTCATCGGAGGAAATTATGAGTGATGCTGTTTTCCAGCATAAGTAAACTTAGGCCCAATTTCTAACCTTCCATAATGGAAGTACCTTAAGGTAAGATTAATTTTAATAAGGCTAATAAGATTTAATTTAATTTAATAAGATAAATAAGGGTGAAGATTAATTTTACCCCTATTTTTCACCGAGCCAGAAGTGGAATATCGTTGCCTTTTCTGAACATATTCGCAACGAAAGTTATAAGCATGTAGCTTTCTAGGTAATCGGGAAATGCCTGGCCTTTTCTGGACATATTCTCCTTTCATCCTTATTTGGGACAGCCAAAAGAAAAGGAACAATAGGATTTTCCAAGATTTCAATATAATCGAAAAGCAAATGCGGGCGTTGTTCATGAATTGTACTAGACATTCAAACAGTCGTTCATAAATGAATAAATAGTTAGTGTCAAAACGAAGCAAAATTAGAAATTTTAGAACTTACTTAGAACCATTTTCAAACATATTGAGAACAATTTCTTTCTGTTAACACTGAAATAATGATGTTGTTTATTTGAGTCTACTGGAAATACCTTAATACTATTGTTTTGTGAGTCGACGAAGATTGATTTTATTTATTTTGGAATTTTTAAGTTGTATTTTTAACATTTTTAGTCAAATTTTTCTTCCAGATTGATTCATGGAAACAGTTTATAAAATCATATGTTACAATTGAATTATTTTACAAAATTTTATTAAAACAATGTTTATATCTATATCTGTTCCGATTGGAAAACGAATTCATATACTCTAGGGAATAATTATTTGATATCAATTTCCTATTGAAATTTGTCGATTATTGATTTACTAATATGAAAATCGGACATAAGTTATTCAGAGCTGACTTTTTAAGGAACAAAATGCTTTGAAAATATGCATTTCAAAACGGTATTGAAGTTATTTGTACGAATTAATCAAACCAATGTACTAACTTAATTTCTTATGTTTTGCGCAACAAACTATCTACATAAAAATTAATTATTTTTCACTTGAAACACTCAAGACTTGATGTAAAGGACAAATCATTCATTAAGGCTTTGTCTTCATCTCTGAACACATCGATACATTTTGTAAAAAATTGTTTACCTTGTACTACTTTTAACTGATTATTATTTTTGTAGGTATTTGTTTTATTATTTGGCAGCACATAACCGCACTAAAAATGTGTTTTCTTTAAAATCTTAGGAACAGATATATGTTGATTTCCTTACTTGATTAGTTTTATTAAGGGGTGAGTTACAAGTAAAACACTTTTATTTTCGTTGATGTTTTTGAAAAATATAATATATTAAAATTAAACTGAGTACAACAGCACGAATGTATATAATCATTAGTACCAAAATTATTTTTTTATTTATAGAAAACAAAAAGGCGGAGATATCAGCATCGTAAAAACATAGAAAAAAAACGGTGTACACTCTGGCGTATCTCCGAATGAATCTGAAAGGTTTAGAAAAAAATATCTCGTTTAATAATGTCAATAATTCTTAACCCCCACTAATATATAGAAAAAATTCAAAAGAAAAAATTAAATTAATATTTTAGTAAAAAATTCGATTTTTTTGCTAAAATTGCAACATATATTTATTGTTTATAAACAACTTTAGTAACAAAAAATATCAAAAAAAGTAAAGGGGACTTTAAGCTAATGTTATTTTGTAGACGTGGTTAAAATTTAAACTGAATATCTCCATTAGTTTTTGAGTTATCTTGTACACAAGTTACAAAAGTATTGATTTGCGAAAAACGAGTTTAAAGTTTCGATACTCAAAAACCAATCTAGATTTTTGGCTAAAATTTTAACCACGTCTATAAAATAACATTAGCTTTAAGTCTACTTGTTTTGAAATATATTTTGTTGCAAAAATTGTTTATAAATAATAATATGTCGCAATTTTAGCAGAAATATCGAATCTTTTTTAAAGCTTGAATTTAAGTTTTTCTTTAGAATTTTTTCCATATATTAAGGGGAGAACTACGAATTACAGACATTATTAACGAGATATTTTTTTCTAAACGTTTTAGATTCATTTGGAGAGACGCCAGAGTGTACACCGTTTTTATTATCACTTTTTTACGATGCTGATATCTCCGCCATTTTGATTTGTAAAAATTAAAAAAAAAAACACTTTTTTGGTACTAACGAACGTATACTTTCTTGCTATTGTACTGAGTTTAACTTGAATATATTATATTTTTCAAACAAATCAATCAAAAAAATACGTTTTACTTGTAACTCCCCCCTAAAATCCCAAAAAGGAAATCTAACTATTTATCTTAATGGAATCAATTGGACACCTAAAATAAGAAAACCGATAAAACGCCACTGAGACAAGGAAAGATATGTAGCTTCAATAAATTATCTTATTAATTTATGACATTTACCTACCAAAGATCCAAACGCTTTTTCTTCTTTGGCATAAATTTTGCATACGCGGCTCTTAACCATTTTGTCATTTTTAAATTTTGCCTTAAAACATTTCGAAAAGTGTAATGTAAACAAGCAAATGCCGAAACATAGGAAACGATTTCATTTATTTCTTATTAATAAGTATTTTAATTGTCTATATAACTACATTTTTATACTTAGATGGCTTATATAAGTGTGTAGTATTAAAGATACTGGAACGCAAAATGTAAACAGCAGTGCGAGACGTGTTTACTTTTATCGGACCTCGGCGGCTTACCTCAAAGAAACGGCGCTACGCTTATTTGAGCCTGCCGCCAACATCTTATTAAAGAAGGAATCATTCCCGACCTCACTAGACCTTTCTACATAAATAAAGATGGTTCGAGTAATGTCAGGAACTATCGCGAACACAATTTAATTGTAAGCGGGCTTGGGGTCGGAGATGGGATTAGACGTGAAGCCGCGACATAGTAAACAGGCGAAAAGCGAGAGCGTATAAATAAATTAATAATTAAGAGTGCTATATAAATTAATTAGTTCGGGACTAATTAAGATAAATTAAGTAGTGTGTAGTATAGTAATTAAGACAGTCTAAATAAATTAGAAAATAAACGTTACAATACTAAGGAATATTAGATTTTTTTTAAATATTTAAAGGGAAGCCTCAATTATTTTATATTGAAAAGATAATGTTTCTATTTAAATTAACTACAAGGCCATTCATTTCATCCATTAACTATTGGATGAAAGAAAATAACTGCGTATTTAAATTTAAAATGTAATGCATAAACTCGATCATTTCGCAATCCTTATCCAAAGTCAATATAATTACGGGATTTTGTACAATGATGTCACCAATCCGATGTACATCCAAACTGTAAGAGAGAATACACCCAACAATTTAAAATAAGTTGTATGATGTACCATTAACATCCATTATAGTCCAGTCATCAACGGTATTTTGGGCAAATTTTGCAATTTTGGGAATCAACACCGATTTTCATATAAAATTGGCATTAAGCTCTACTTAACCTCTACTTCAAAATCTATCCTATGCTGGACCGTGCTTTTTAATTTTAGGGGTGTTAACTTACCTTTATCGCAGCAAATTAAAACATCCTAGATTCTATCATCATCAAATTAGTTAAAATCATATTTAAACTGAATATATGTAGATCTGCTGACATTTTGGAACAAGTTTTATCATAAATCAGAAAGCTCCAGCCCCTGTAAATCATCACATGAGGGTAGTAATTTTCAAAACTAGTTTTAAAGATATTTATTATAATGGAATGATTTAAATTGCGTCCATATTAAACTTCAATTATTTTATTTCAGTTGAATATATTATGCTATTTACTGAACCGTCTTAACTCATAAAAATTACCACCTGGGGTTTATAAAAATATTTATAATTTTATTAAAATTATTTATATTTATATTAAAAAATATTTTTAACAAATTTTAAAATTTAAAATGATTTAAAACTGCATTTATATCAAATGCCCCAAGACCTCCCAAGATAGGTAAATTCGTACCTGCGTGATTTTATAAAAAATAATGTATCGAACTTCCTGAACTGGCAGTACACATTACCTCTCGAAGTGGGCTATACTATTTTCGTTCTATTCACTATCGCTTGTTGGGGCAAGGATAAACAATCGAGATTTAGTAAGACGAACAGGACCGATGACCGAGTTTATAAATGTGGGATGCGGACCGCAATTCGGGTTACAGCAACAGGAAGAAAATATTTCTTAACCGCAATTCGGGTGTGGTATTAGCGGGCAGGGCTATCCGGACCGCAATTGGGATGCACCGGAGATTTTGGGAAAAATTTAAGTACATAGCAATATTGTCACACGCCTGAGGGCCTAGGGCCCAAAGGGAGTGCTCTGGTTGGGGGTGTAGTCAGGTAGAGATGGTAAAAGATAATGGCGGCATGGACAAATGTTTATTTAGACACTAGACAAACAGGGGAGAGAACACTGGAAACAAAGTGTTAAGGCGAACTGTTAGGGCGAGAATTCATAAAATATATGAAATGAGAAAAATGTTAAGGAGAGATGGTTGCTTACATGTGGACGGGTGGCAGGTACGTGGATTCCCCAACTAGCGATCTCTCCATCGATCTGTTCGATCCGTATAAATACTTTCTGTTTGATGACAAACGTGCCCGCTGCCAGTCCGCGAGTCACGTAACGTCCTTCGGTTTTAGGTCACCTCCGTGCTGATTTAGCTTGGGTGGTGACCCAGTTGCGCTATTTGGGGCCGTATCGAGATATTTTAATAAAATTTTGTACGTTTAACGAGCACTGTTCTCTTCTGTGTGGGTAAAGTAAAGCAGGTCCTACAGATGAGACATGTTGAGTGGAAGTAAAAATTACACCAAAAACTACATAGAAGGGTGAAGCAGCCACACATCTCTCGATCTCCGATCTTCCCGAAGGGCCCACGTAATTTATTCAAAGGCGTCGTCCTCCCGGTACACGTTCCCGAAACGAAAACACAGAAAAGGCCGCAACATTCGGTACGCATAAAAGTCGCTCGCGCTATCCCCGAGAAACTTTTATTCTGGTACACACATAAAATAAGTTACCAGGTGCACATTATACCGAGGGAAAGACTCGGGCGTAATCCTCTGCAATCCCGTTCCGCTGTAAATGTTAACGTTAAAAAGGGATGAGGAGACGTGCTTTATAAGCGAATCCGTAATGTGAGGAATGTCTCCGGTGGTTGTGCGTGTGTGTGTGTGTGTGTGTTTAAGGGCTTTCGAAATTTCCGCGAGAAAGGGAGATAGAGACGTCGGATTGCGGTATTCAACGTAAATTGTTTGGATTGTCGGGAGTCAAGTAATATTACTTTTACAATGGGGGAGGGAGTCTCTCCGGCAATCGTTTAACGACCGGCACGGCGAAACCTCATTCCCTCCCAATTACGGGCATTTTTCGAACGTGAATGTGGCCAATCATCGCAGAATCCGCGAAAAAGGAGAACAAATCCAATCGTACGTACGATCGAACGTTCGAATACGTACGTTCCTTCCCCAACCCCCCGCACTCCCTATCTCTCTCCCTCACCTCTGATAAGTGACGAATAGAAATGAAATGCAAAAGTTTGAGGAAAAATGGAGCTTTCAGGATAATTTATTTCTGACTTGACGTTTTCAATTTAAAGTTTACAAATTACATAAATTGACGTCGGCTCCTTACAAATGCGCCATAGTGTCGCTGTAAAAAAAGTTGGAAACCGTTTGATAAGATCTAACCGAGGAATCACGTCCCTTTCTGCCGATCCGATCCGTTTAAAAAGTTCCAGAAATAATGCGAGCGATCACGTGGGGACGCGACTCTACCGGATACCCATTCATCTCGGGATATTTAAGGGAAATCGCTTAGAGGGAGTGAACACATCGGAAAGTAACCTTTGCAGGTTTGACGTTACAATTTCTCCTGCAGATAGCTCAATTTAAAATACTCAAAAACCTTAAAAATGTTAGTTAAAATTTAAGTTCAATTTCCTATTATTGTTCAAATTTGCTTTATAGGTTACAATTTCTAACTGTTGAATGAAGTTATTTTGAGTAAAATTTACAAGTTAACGTCCCAATGTACTTCCACTTAGGAGGATAAATTTTATCCCGACTGTTCGGCGCCTATAAGGTAATTTGAATGCAAATTAGTAAAATATCCGGTAGCGAAATTTCATCCCTGATAACGTATAAGTCAACGCTGCCCGTTATCCTCACTATCCTTTTCTTAAAGACCTTGTTCATTGGTTAGGAAAAATTTTATATCAATATATTTAACCGAGTTTTTTGAAATAGGACCGCAAAACTGTTTAAGTACAATGCACTTTTGATTTTATTTAATTGCTCCATTGACGTCATCAAATCTAATTACAAAGTCTTATAAAAGCTGTAAAGAGAATTTCAGATTTTTTCCATATTATTAGGGCTGCTGGAGAAAATGACGATGTGTAACATCGTAGACCAAATATTCATGTCATCATTATTAAAATGGCTTTTAGAGAGGTTTTATAAGAAAAATTTTCAAGTAATAGTTGTAGCTACGTAATAGGTTAATGCAAATATAAAATTTGGTAAGAATCGTCATGGCCGTTTTCGAGAAAATTGAGAAAAACTGAAAATTCAAAAGAGTAAAGGGCCATTCGCAGAAGATCAGTCAAGATAACGATAACGGCAATCACTATGAATTTAATAGTAAACTAAATTTACAAAGCTTATTTTTAAGATAATCCAAACAAAACCTAACAATGACAAGAGTAAAGTGCCCTTTGCCCTTAACTAATTTCTATGAAATTTATGTGGTCGTGAGTACTCAGGCATCCCAGCCTACATGCAGAATTTCAACTTTACACTACTCATAGTTTCTGAGGAAACTTTGACCATATGCACATATATGCACACAAATATACATACATACACACACAGACATATTTCCAAAACCACGTTTTTCGAACTGAGGATAACTCAGATCGTCCAAATATGCCAATATCTCAAATTTCGAAGATCAGCACGATTACAATACTTTCTCTTATTATATGTGTACCTCATATAAGAAAGTAAAAATATGAACTATATATTTTCGTCGATAAATCTGCTTGGGCGTAAAGTAAACTAGAATTTGGTTGTTATTAAAACAACTGTGATTTTGATGAAATTCTCTAAAACTATTCCTGGGAGTTTTCTCAGAGAAATTTAAGGGGATACAACTCTTCCCGTAAACAATTTCGAAGTTATGAGCTGTTATTAGAAACTCTAGGAAATTGTTAATACAAATAATCACAATTTTACTAATGCTACTAATTTGTTGAAACTATATAAAATTGTTGAACATAGTTTTCTGAAGAATTTCAGTAATTTTAAACTTATTTATTAAGAATTTTCATTATTAATTATTATTATTTATTTATTAATTATTTATTAAGATTCATAATTCTTCTTTAATTCATCTTATGATTTTTTTGATTTTTAAAAAGATTTCGTGGAAATTTTTATTGACAATTTTCAAAATCATGTCTTGTCATTATAAAACATAATGGGTAATTTCTAACAAAAATTCACAACTTTGCTATTTAATATTCAGTTTGATTCAAATACGATCATATTGTTTATGGGACTTTTTAAGAATTTCAGTCTCAAAATATGAAAATAGATATATAGTCCAGTCATTATAGGGGGTTCACTTAGGAAAATCGACATACCCAGTATATTAACAGGTAAAAACTTCTATTTTGGCATCCTAAAACTTTCCTCGAAATTCACATATAATTGGATGGTCGCAAGTTTTAAAGTCAGGGGTCAAAAGTCACAAAAATCGATTTTTTCTACATATTTTGCAAATATCTCGTTTTCGATGGGTTTTACGCTATTTGTATTTATTATCGATATTATAGAGAATCAAATTCTCTACAACTTATGTATTTAACATTTCTTCATACCTCAAACTGTTTTCGAGATAGAGGGCGGAGAGCGCTGGTTGGAGAATCATGTGAGATCAACTGGTAGTCTCGATCAAAAACTCGTAATATTAAGGTTATAAATTATTGCTATAATTAATAATTAATATAATAATGATAATAATAATAATAATTATAATTTGGCCTAAGATGACTGAACTAATATATGAATTTGGACACTGCGATATACAATGCGTCAAAATATGAATTTGAACCTCATTTTATATGCTATTCCAATATTTTTGCTTTTAGACAGTCACGTTCGATATACAAATCGTCAAAATATGAATTTGAAAATTTCGATATACAGAGCGTCAAAACATTAATTTGAAGGTTATTTTCATATATGAGATTTGCATATTTTTCCTTTTAGACAGTCATGTACGACACACAGAACGTCAAAATATGAATTTGAAAACTTCGGTATACAGGGTGTCAAAACATTGATTTAGATGTTATTTTTATATATACCATTTGAATATTTTTTTTATTAGATGAGTCATATACGATATACAGGACGACAAACTATGAATTTGAACATTAATCTCTTCTAAACTATTTCCATCTTTTGCTATTAGATAGTCTTTTGGATAGACAAAGAGTCAAAATACGTATTTGAAAACTTGCATTACAGGGCGCAAAACATTAATTTTGATATTATCTCCTTATATGCCATTTGAATATTTTTTTTATTATAGTCATCAACGATATACAGAATTATGAAATATGAATCTCAGCACTTCGATACACAATGCTTGGAAATATGAATTTGAACACATCGATATACAGGGTGTCAAAATTTTAATTTGAACATTATTTTCTATGCTATTGCAATACTTTTGCTTTTAGACAGTCATGTTGAATATAAAGAGCGTCAAAATATGAATTTGAAAACATCGATATACAGGGTGTCAAAACTTTAATTTGAATAGTATTTTCTTATACTACATTTGAATATATTTTCTACTAGACGAGTTATTACGATATACAGGATGACAAACTACGAATTTGAATATTATTTTTTGCTAAACTATTTCAATACTATTTTTATTAGATAGTTTTGTTCGATAGACAGAGAGTCAAAATACGTATTTGAAAACTTCGATATACAGGGTGTCAAACATTGATTTGAATGTTATTTTCATATATACCATTTGAATATTTTTTCTATTAGACGCTTCATGTGCGGTATACAGGACGACAAACTATGAATTTAAACATTACTCTCATCTAAACTATTTCAATCCTTTTTCTATTAGATAGTCTATTTGGATAGATAAAGAGTCAAAATCCGCGTTTGAAAATTTGCATTACAGGGCATCAAAACATTAATTTGGATATTATTTTCTTGTATGCCATTTGAATATTTTTTCAATTAGATAGTCATGTACGATATACAGAACCACAAAATATGAATTAGAACAATACGATATACAATGCGTCTAAATATGAGTTTGAACATATTAATATACAGGGCGTCAAAATTTTAATTTGAACATCATTTTCTATCCTATTCCCATATTTTGCTTCTAGACAGTCACGTCCGACATATAGAGCGTCAAAATATGAATTTGAATATTATTTTCTTATATGCCATTTGAATGTTTTTTTTTTCTATTAGACTGCCATATACGATATACAATGCGTCTAAATATGAATTTGAACACATCAATATACAGGGTGTCAAAATTTTAATTTGAACCTTATTTTCTATCTTATTCCAATATTTTGCTTCTAGACAGTCACGTCTGATATATAGAGCGTCAAAATATGAATTTGAATATTATTTTCTTATATGCCATTTGAATACTTTTTCTATTAGACAGTCATGAATGTTATACAGAACGACAAAATATGAATTTGAGCACTTCGATATACAATGCGTCTAAATATGAATTTGAACACACCAATATACAGGGCGTCAAAATTTTTATTTGAACATCATTTTCTATCATATTCCAATATTTTGCTTCTAGACAGTCACGTCCGATATATAGAGCGTCAAAATATGAATTTGAATATTATTTTCTTATATGCCATTTGAATATTTTTTCTATTAGACAGTCATGAATGATATACAGGGCGTCAAAATTTTAATTTGAACATCATTTTCTATCCTATTCCAATATTTTTGCTTCTAGACAGTCATGTCCGATATATATAAAGAGTCAAAATATGAATTTGAATATTATTTTCTTATATGCCATTTGAATATTTTTTCTATTAGACAGTCATGAATGATATACAGGGCGTCAAAATTTTAATTTGAACATCACTTTCTATCCTATTCCAATACTTTTGCTTCTAGGCAGTCACGTCCGATATATAGAGCGTCAAAATATGAATTTAAATATTAATTTCTTATATGCCATTTGAATATTTTTTTTTATTAGACAGTCATGAATGATATACAGAATAACAAAATATGAATTTGAGCACTTCGATATACAATGCGTGTAAATATGAATTTGAACACATCAATATACAGGGCGTCAAAATTTTAATTTGAACATTATTCTCTATGCTGTTGCAATACTTTTGCTTTCAGACAGTGATGTTGGATATACAGAACATCAAAATATGAATTTGAAAACTTGGATATAAAGGGTGTCAAAACATCAATTTGAGTATTATTTTCGTATATGTTATTTGAACACTTTTTCTATTAAACAGTCATGTACGATATACAAAAGTTCAAAATATGAATTTGAACATTATTTTCTATACTATTCCAATACTTTTTCTATTAGACAGTATAGATTGATATCCAGAGCATCAAAATACGAATTTGAACACTTCAATACACAGTGCGTTCAAACAAGAATTTTAACAATATTTTATATGCCATTTGAATACTTTTTCTATTTGACAATCATGTTCCATATAGAACATCATTGTGGATATAAATATAACTTCATATGATATTTCAATAGTTTTTTTAATTAGACAGTGATGTTCGATATACTGAGCGTCAAAATATCAACTTAAACACGTTTTTGTTTTATAAGAACTGCGGTAAATTGGCACTGTACCTTAACAGAAAGGATCACATTATTTATTTTGGGAAAAACTTAAACAAGATGAACGATAGAAAGTTGTCCAGATTCTCAAAGTAGGCCATGGTAAATGTAAACCAGGAGAAAACACAAAGCCCTCGCCAACTAATTTAAATTCAAATTTAGTTTAATTTAATTTAAATTTTAATTAATTATTTATAATTTATATATTAATTTATTATTACAAATATTTTTTATTCATTTATTTATATTATTATTAATATATTTATTTAATAATGTATTATTATAATTAATTTTAATTTCATTCGATACATATTTAAATTTAATCGCTGACTAATTTAAATTAGTTGGCGAAAACTTTGTGTTGTCTTCTGGTCTACATAAACAAAATGAAATTACCAAATAATAAAAACAAGGGGGTTCAGTACACAATGTATCTAGTGTTTTCCTTCCTTAGTACACTAAGGATACTAAATTAATGAGGAATATTTTCATTATAAAATTTCTTATAAGATATAAAAATAAAAATATAATTTTAAATATTTAAAAAAATTAATTAACAAAAATTATAGTTAAAAAATATAAATCCTTATAAAAATCCATATAAAATGTTTATGAAATACTTATTTCTCTGAATAATTTGAACAATGCAACGATGTTAGAGGTACGTTTTCTGGTATGATTTCCAACCAGCTTTGCCCTCTAAAACTTTCTTAAATAAATTAGTCAGTTTGGTATGACGATATTCCCCTCCTTCTCCAATATCTGATGAGACCATATTATGCAAGCTTCGTAACCAGCACGACGATTAACTCCCCGTTACCAAATTTCTGGTGGAAATTACAACTGAGCAGTCCGGGGACACCTTCCGCAGATTTTTCCCCAGGAATCTCCCCCGAGGGGTCCTCCACGTCGTCGCCGTGCGACCCATAGAAATGAGCCGCCCGGCGATTTAATTAAATCCGTTCGGTCTTTTGTCCGACGAGCGCGAATCTTCAACGGAAATATATAAATATCCGATACACGAAGCGTCCCCCTCGGCGCTCGTAACTCAAAGAATCGCTCCCCGTCGCCGCCTACACGTCCAGGTGTTAATATACCGACTCTTCTAATTGGAAAGGAGGTAGCGGCCGGGACGCGATAATTGGATTAAAAGGCTGTTTATGAGCGAAGGGCGCGGGGATTCCCCGTTACCATAACGGGGCGCGATAAATCTCGTTCTCTTTTGTAAAAAAATAAAACACTCTGGGATTCGGACGGGGTAAGGGATTTAGGAGTTTTGGAAAGAGTTCCAAGTCGTCGGGGATAATGTATGGCTTTGTCCCGGCAGTATCGGGGAGTTTGTGAACGTCAGCGGTGATAATTGGTCCGTGCCGACGAGTCCGCTTTCCGATTTGCTTCTTCTGAAGTCGCCTTGTTTTCAATTAGTTCGTCCTCTTAGTTTTTAACTGTGGAGGAAATGATTTACGGTACTTCACGATTACATGAGGTGTACAGTGATGTATGTCAATAAGAAACTATTTGTTATATATCAAATTATATAAAAATAAAAGTCATATCAAATTGTACATTGTTTAATGTTTCAATAAAAAACTAGTTCTGTTTTTAGTTAGTTTAATTGTATTTAGATATATTTTCCAGATTTAGATATCACGCCAATCTCTCAAATAACATATAAAAAGATTGAAATTCAACAATCACTCCACGAGAATTAGGTATTTTCACATTTTTTGAAACCTGGCTAAATGAGAGATTATATGCCTATAAATCTTAGGTTAATATTAAAAAAAAAATTTAAAATATTTAAGCAAAAATAGTAGTTTGACATTTAAACGCTAGAAATTGGCGCCAAAACGCCGTCTGACGTCACATCGCATATTAACAGTGTAGTGAAAACACTATTTTACGACGCCAATGTTACAAGTTACTAGATATGGTTGCAATTAACTCCTACACTCCAGCTGAAACAACAATAAAGTCCAAAATACTCGAAAAATCTATTTGTGGACTGCAGAACGGACCCGTGTTTATATGCGAAGTGACGTCACGATGAGCGGGCGTTTCGCTGGTCCTCGCCTATTTACTGCTTTTTATACCTGAAATACTTGGTGCTAGGCCTATTACACGATTTTTTATGATTATAAAATTTGTCTGAGTGTTCGTCACTATGAATTTAGATATATTTCGTTTAAATTAAAATATATGGCAAATACCTAGTTGTCCACACTATTGCCAAATATAGAACTTAATGTCAAAGTTTACAAACCTGTTATTCATTTCATAAATTCATAAAGAATCTATATCTTCTAAATTTCTCGAGTTATTTGGGATATTGTCGCTTATCCCTTTAGAAATTTTTTTTTTAGATCTAAACAAAATGTTACAATTTCAAAAAACTGTATTAAACTAGTTTTGTCAGTCAATACAGCTTTAAGTTCTGAATATATTTTTAAAGCACTGGAAATAGACGTTGAATAGATATTATTGAAATATTACATATATGTGCTAATAGCAACAAATCCAGGGTGATTTCTCGCCGAATCATTTACATCAGAACTTTAGTAGAACAGAAGAAATTCAACAGCAATTCAACCTGTATTACTAATAAGTTGTAGCAGTAACTTTAAGGAAATGTAGTAAGTATCCTTTTGATTAACATTTTAATTATTTTTTCATTTTCTGTACTATTTGAACTAATTGGGTAAATCTATGCCGATGTTTTTGTTCATCAATTTTCACTTCTTCCCCTAACAAATATAGTTCTACAAATAACCCAAATTATTTTTAAAACAGTAAAAACGAATATCGTTACATGCATGTATACATTAGTTATCGTCGCTTCTCGCATCCCATACGCCATTTGTACTTGTTATTACAATCTCCTTCCTGCAAACCTCTTCCTTCCATATCCCTAGTTATAGTTATATCGTTTATCCATTTCCTTCGTGGTTTACCAAGTTTATTCCTTTGTGCCGGAGTCTAGTTCCACAGTTTTTTCGGTATTATTTTGTCACTATGTCACAAAACACTAATGAGCCGCATTGGCAGGACAGGCAAATAACATTTTCTCGTGACTGTGGCTGTTACGGCAGTCTGACTGTTTTTTTTATGATTTAGGTGTATAGTAACAAGCTCATATGATGACAACCAAAAATTTTTTTGGATATTTAATTATAGACAATTAAAGGCCAAAAATGCATGATTTTACGGAGATTTTCTCTCTAAGTAAAATTGTTTTACCCCATCCTATAAACTGAAGTTGTAGGACTTTATTAACTTAGTTACTAATTTAGTTAGTAACTAAAAGATTTTAGTAGTACTTTAGTAGGACTTTAGTAGGACTAGTAATTTTAGGATGCTAGTAGGATTTTAAAAACCCTTAAAATGAGCTATAGTGAATATTATCTGATGCATTGGATGCATTTGTTTGACGACAAATGAGATATAGCATTAAATGAATCTAAAAATGAGTTAAATTTAAATTATTATTAACTTTTCAAAAACTAGCTGAATATCTTAAATTTTGCGCAAATGGTAAGCACTTGTAGTGCTTCACATATGGTACAAATTTCAAAGTGATTCATAAAGCAGCTTTTGCAAAATTAAATTTTTTATCCCTTCCTTCTTAATAATTTAAGCAACATTGGTCACATCATAATAAAGTTAGAATATTTTTAAAGAGTCAACCTTAAAGAAGAGAAACTCTTTTAACTCTCTTCTTCTAATTTAGCTCTCTTCCCTTAACCTCTTCTATTAACTGAAACTGCCATACAGTCAAAAATAATTTTAGATTATCGTAAACTACTAAACTTTCTTTGAATTAAAATTATTAACAACTTGCATCAAGAATTTAAATTTCTTGATCTAAAAAAATTTTAGTACGAAAGGACCAAATTTTTATTTAAGAATTTTTATTTTGAATATTAACGTTATTTAGGCAGAATAGTGTATTTTTGTGTTGCAAAATAGTAGCATTTTTTAGTATATAAATAAATGGAAAAATATTTTGTTGACTCATACATTATCGTTGACATATACATTAATAAGATTTTTCTACTCAAAAAGCTGGTATTTTAGCACGGAATTTAAAGAAAAAACCATGAAACGTGTCGCGGGACACGAGTTAGGAACTTTAGTTCCTTTTAATTAATAACCAATTTTTTTTAAATTATTTCTTAATAAAACTGTAATGTTTAACGTGAAACAGTGACAGTAAGACAGGCTCTCTCTCTCTCCCTCTCTCTCTCTCTCTCTCTGTCTCTCTCTGTCTCTCTCTCTCTCTCTCTGTGTCTCTCTCTGTCTCTCTCTGTCTCTCTCTGTCTCTCTCTGTCTCTCTCTGTCTCTCGATCTCTGTCTCTCTCTGTCTCTCTCTGTCTCTCTCTGTCTCTCTCTCTCTCTCTCCCCCCCCATCACCCCTCCACTCTCTCCCTCTCTCCCCCCCACCGAGCCACTACGAACACCTCCGAGCCGCTACGAACGCTGCCGAGGTAACGCTTTCCGGTAACGCATTCCATTTAACGGTCAGATTTTTTGCGGCGCGACCACCCTCGCTCCCCAATCCCTGGCAAAAGGAACAAAGTTCCAAAATGCGCTTCGACCCTTTGGAACGCAGTTAGTGTTTTCTTTAAATTCAACCTTGACAATAATTTGAACCTAAGTAGTATACCTACTGTGTTTCTGGAGCACTTTTTGCTGAGTCATGCTGCATTTTAACACGGGTGGATATGGCGGATGGCGATGGCCTTCCGGAGCGACCATCGTGCACGTACGCGAGTGGTAAATTCCGCTGAGTCATGCTTCTTGTAAATTAGTCTGCAAGAAGCACTAATTAGTCTGCAAGAAGTACTAATTAGTGGTGAGATTTTAATTAAGATAAGCGATACGCAGTGTTTCTGCCGAGTCACGCAATTAGGAAGAGATGCAGGTCAATACCAGATGAGGGTGCTCAGTTGTGCCAGTGGGCGTGGCCCGTTACCTGAGCGTGATGTCACCACACACTCACCTGAGGTGACATTTACCTGTGCAGGTGCCACACCGTACCTGCCTCACCTGTGAAGGCAAAAGGGGATGTTGCCTACCCCTTGGGGGATGTAAACTAAGGGTGGCTTGTTAGTGCCCTTTTGGCACTTTGCCAGTTGGGCCCAAAAAACGTGAAAAAATAATTTTCTGAATTTCTTAGTGCCCTTTTGGCACACACACACAGGGAAATGGAAAAATTTCGATGCCGCAGCTGTGTGCCTCGATCCCATGAACCTTCGATCCGTAGACCGAGCCGCTACAACAGAGCTATCGTTGCATTCGGTATACGGTAATAACTTTGGTGTATTGAATGTGATTGTAAACTTTGCTTATGGAACGGGGGGCCGCCGTGCCGAGAGAAAGACGAGTGTACCGAGGCCTAGGTTCGATGGAATGTGCCCAGGGGACACGTGGCCGCATGTCACGTGGCCAGATGAGCCGAAATTCCGTTCGCAACAACCCATTCGCCAAATCTTCGCGAAAAGGGTATGTGTGTGAACTATCCGAACTGAAATGTGCCCTTTGGACAGATGTGGCCAAAATTCAATTTTGTTAGCGTTCTTTTGAGATGTTCTAAAGGAACAAATGCATTTTCGGTTTAAGCTAAATGCTTTGGCTCTCTCATATATCTCAACACACATATATTGATGCGATGCAGATCCTCTCTTAAAAGAATTATTTCATTAAATTTTTGTACTATGGTATATTCACATATGTTAGGTTCATTTCAGTAGTTTATACATATTTTGCTCTCTCCTTATAGGGTGAATAGGTTATAGACATAACTAAACACATTTTTAAAGAACGAAATATTGTATTGTGCAACATACTAGACAGAAACATTTATATTCCGATTTGGATTATAAACTGTCAAAGTATTTATTAAGAATTTTTCAAGTTCCATTTTTTCGTTAGAAATATAAGTAACGATTGATAGGAAATACAGCTATTTATGGTATTATTACTGGTGCATGTTACGATGGTAGGATTTAACTATAAGTCTGCAAACCGTGAACCGATCTGTGAACCGATCTGGAACCGCTTTGAAACCGCTTTGAAACGGGTCTGGAACCGCTGTGGAACCGGTCTGGAACCGCTTCGAACCGCTCTGGAACCGCTTGGGAACCGCTTTGAACGGGTCTGGAACCGCTTTGGAACCGGTCTGGAACCGCTTCGAACCGCTTTGGAACCGCTGTGAACGAGTCTGGAACCGCTTGGAACCGCTTTGAACGGGTCTGGAACGGTTTTGGAACCGCTTCGAACCGCTCATAAAATGATTGAATCCTTGTCTATAGCGACCGCAATCTAACCAGACATCTTTGAAAAATGAGCTTTATTTAACGAGTTGTAAAAATGATTCAAGTAATATGTTTGTAAAACTATTTTTTATTGCTACAATAATCCAATATACATATATAAGGAGAGATTTTTAAAGCAATAAAACCCAATTGTCTTCCTTTTGATAGATGAGGCGATGGTATTGATACCAATCTCCAATGCATTCATCTCTTCGGAATCCTTGATATGCTCCATCCCCCGTCCGCTCGAATAAAGTGACGTTCATGGGTATTCCACAACACACCCGCTGCTCCTCAGGTGACATATACCGACTGCGAGTGCGCTTCAGTTGAGCTCCATTGAAACGTCGTTTTTCATAGCTTCTATCAGGTACATCCATAGCAAAACGACATCTTGAACATTTGTAGCCCACATGAATCACAACCGTCGAACTGCTGACACCATTTTCATCTTCAGATGAATACGCTTCAACAGTCGAATCGCTGTCGGCATTGGCCTCCTCCTCCTCCTCCCAGTCTCTCCTCACTTCAGCCATTCCACCTTTTCTAATAAAATAAAAAATGTTTTAATACGTGGTATAGTAAGTCACTAACAATACTTTAAGTGAAATAATTTCAATAAATTAAATTTTTGGTATGAATACTTTAATTGAAATAATTTAAATAAATTAAAGCATTGGTGTGAATACAACCAGTAAAGTTTTTGAATGTGTTTAAAAACTTACAGTTATGAATACTTTAATTGAAATAATTTCAATAAATTGAAGTTTTGGTGTGGATACAACCAGTAAAGTTTTTGAATGTGTTTAAAAAACTTACAGTACTACTTTAATCCTCCTCCTCCGCTTCCCCAGGCAATAAGGCAACCTCCTTCGCCTTCTTCGGAGCTGGCAACTTCAACCTCTTTGGGGCTGGTTCCGCTTCTAGTTGTTCAATTTCATCTTCTTCTTCTTCTTCACCCTCGTCGTCCGTTAAATTAAAGGAAAACTCCTTTAATACTTTTGCAAATATGGTCAGCTCCTCTTCCGTTCCCAACTGGCTTCTGTGATAGGCTAGTGGTAGATTGCCAAATTTATTCTCTAAGGTTGTTTTCTTGGGGGTGTAACTCAGATGAATCAAGATTTTGTTTTCCCCTACAATTTTTGTTTCTTTTACACCAAACCTGAAAAACCATTAAAAAGTGATATATAATAAAGGAAAGCAAGAGTATTAAAAAGTAATATAATACAGGAAAGCAAGAGTATTAAAAAACAAAAAAGGGATGTTAAATTTAAAAAAACTTACAAGAAAATCTCTTTGATCACTATGTGTGCCGTTTTTATCGGCAACTTCACAAGATCAGTCACGGCCACTACAATCGTACACGGAACGTTCGCCATTTTGTAACATTTAAAATTGCCCGATCTTATATAGTATAAAGTAAAAAAATATACGTACGTAATTTAAAGATAAACTAACTTTCCACCGATATATGAACACGACACCACAGTAAAATTAAAAACACATGTTGCATACTGGAAAAACAAGTTTTATCAGGAAACATGCATTTTTGGTAACCTAGAGTCAAATTCGGTTTACATGACTTTCCACCTTTTTGATGATAACCGTTTATCTGACGAAAACACGTTTTATCAGTAAAAATGCATTTTTGCTAACCTAGTGTCAAATTCGGTTTATATGACCTCCCACCTTCTTGATGATAAACATTTATCTGACGAAAACAAGTTTTATCAATAAAAATGCATTTTTGCTAACCTAGTGTCAAATTCGGTTTATATGACTTCCCACCTTTGTGGTGATAAACGTTTACTATTAATTTAGAAATCTCCACCACTTCACCGTTTAATCTATCATTTTACATATTGGTACAACTCCATATTCCACTTTGTTGTTTTTCACGTTTAGTGTAAACTATAGTACATCTACAGCTTACCGTTGTTAAAGAACCAACTACGTCATGACCACGATCGAAGAGTGTTCGACTGCCATACTTCGAAAAATGGAAAATGTAAGTAAATTGATAAAAACGAATGAAGACTTTTTAAAGTGGATCAAGTACCTTAATCGAAATATACATTTATTACGGAAATATCTAAAAAAATTTATCATAGAGATTTGCGTGCTACATCAACTATCGAAGCGAATTTGACAATGTTTCAATCTTATTTAAAAAAAATGCAAAATTCGTATAAAACTTCTATTAAAAATTGTAAACGAGCTAGATCACAAAACGTAGTTTGGCAGGATGTTGAATCATGTTTCAAAAGTCGTGTTAGATCTGGTGTTATAATAAATTTTAATATCAAAGACCCTTCAACATTTTTCGATAGTGCATATAGGAGTTTCGCTCGACAGATCCGAAGTGCTCTAAAAAAGTGTTTACTGAAAGTTAACGTTGTTTTTTATGCTAAGTTTATAAAACCACAGAATGGAGAGATTGACATTAAACATTTCGTTACAAATAATCAAATTATAGATAACAATACTAATATTAAAGACTGGTATTCAAATAATGTTAAATTTAAAATTTTGACCAAATTGGAAGAGTTTCAGGAGAAAGATTCTGGATGGGCTTTATATGAAATTTTACATCTCAAAGTAAATATAAATCATTATATCCCTATTAATGTTGGTACATCCACATTTATTGAAGTTCCTCAATTCATTAAGTTAAAGAAAGCCGTTTTAAATATCCGAAATGATGATGAATTTTGTTTCATGTGGTCTTGTGTAGCAGCTCTGCATCCTGTTTCATATAGCAAAAATAGAACTAGTTCTTACCCTCATTTTAGAGAGATTTTTAAATTCGATGGAATCGAGTTTCCTATCATTCTAAAAGATATTCCAAGGTTTGAAAAAATGAATAATGTAGCGATTAACGTTTTTGCATGTGACGAAAGGAAGCGACAAGTAGTACCGGTTTGTCTAACTCAATCTGAAAATCTCACTAAAATTAATTTACTCATTTTAGAATTACCCACAGAAATTTCACTTGATTCAAATAAGATCGAACGACAACGTTATCATTTCGCTTTGATCACAAATCTATCAAGATTGTTAAGTCGACAATTAGGAGGTGTTTTTCACAAAAAATGGTTATGTGACAGATGTCTCAATTGGTTTTATAGTAATGAACAATTAATAAAACATTCCTTCCGGTGTAAATTAAGAAACAACACGAAGATAACTCTACCAACAGCAGACAAGAGTATATTAAAATTTAAAAATTTTAAAAACAAAGAGAAAGTGCCTTTTGTCATTTATGCAGATATCGAAAGTATACTACTACCGTTTACTGATAACGACCAAACGAAGCGTTCTAAAAAATTTCAAAAACATGAAACGTTTAGCATAGCCTATTATTTGAAGTGTTCTTACGATGATTCCCTCTCCAAATTTAACCTATATACAGGAAAAAATCCAGAAATTTGGTTTGTGAACGAATTAAAAAGCATCGCTATTAATGTTAATGAAATCTATTGTAATCCCGTTCCTATGAAACCGTTGTCTTTTGAAGAGGAGCAAAATTTTTTAACATCAACTCATTGTCACATTTGTTGTAAACCTTTTATGGACAATGACATTAAACATCGTGACCACTCACATTTGAATGGTAACTATAGGGGTAGTTCTCATAGGGGTTGTAATATCAACTACAAGGATGAACACTATATACCTGTAATTTTTCATAATCTATCAGGTTATGATAGTCACTTCATTATAAAAGCTCTAAGCACACAGGTCAAAGGTTCCATAAAGTTATTGTTATTACCTATCAACAAGGAAAAATATATATCGTTTACCAAGTACATTGCTGGAACAAAGGTAAATTTTAGATTTTTAGATTCTTTTAGATTTATGCCTAGTAGTATTGAAAAGTTATCAAGTTATTTAAACAATTCTCAAAAAATTATTACCAAATCTTTGTGTCGAAACGAAATAGAATTTGACTTGTTGCAAAGAAAAGGTGTATTCCCTTACGAATATCTTGATAGTTGGAAAAAATTACAGGACACGCGAGAATTACCACCTATTGAACAATTTTTTAGTTCTCTCTCAAATGATACAATTAGTAAGGAGGAGTACGAACATGCACAGTTAGTATGGAACACGTTCCAAATTCAAAATATACAACAATACGCTGAATTGTATTTGCAAACAGACGTATGTCTTTTAGCAGATATCTTTGAAAATTTTCGTGAAGTGTGTTTGAAAACATATGAATTGGATGCGCTGCATTATTACACAGCTCCAGGATTAGCTTTTGATGCGATGCTTAAAATTACACATATTCAGTTGGAATTATTAACAGATGTGGATATGTTTATGTTTATAGAAGACGGTATTCGAGGAGGTATTTTACAATGTTCGAATAGATATGCTAAAGCGAACAATAAGTACATGGGTAACGATTTCAATAAAGACCTACCAACATCTTTCCTTATGTATTACGATGTTAATAATTTGTATGGGTGTGCCCTTTCATGTTCTTTACCATATGGAGGTTTCGAATGGATTGATCCATATTCTGTAAATACTCTAGAAATTCCTGACGACAATGAATTCGGTTATATCTTAGAAGTAGATTTGGATTATCCGAGAAAACTACATTATTCTCATAAAGATTTACCGTTGTGTCCTGAACGTACCAAGCCACCAACATCACAAAGTGAACACAAAAAATTGCTAACTACACTCATGCCTAAAAAAAACTACATTATTCATTTTCGAAATTTAAAGCAAGCTGTTCACTTGGGCTTGCAAATTCAAAAGATTCATAAAGTTTTGAAATTCAAACAAAGTCCATGGATGAAACCTTACATCGATTTAAATACTACTATGCGAGCGAAGGGTAGTAACGATTTTGACAAAAATTTTTACTAGTTAATGAATAATGCAGTTTTTGGTAAAACGGTGGAAAACGTGAGAAAGTATCGAGATGTGAAAGTAGTTACCAAATGGTCAGGATGTTATGGGGCGAGATATTACATTTCCAAACCTACTTTTAAAAATTGTGTCATTCTTGATAAAGATTTTATTTTAATAGAAATGAATAAATCTGATATTGTTTGTAATAAGCCGATTTATGTCGGCTTCTCTGTTCTAGATATTTCAAAAACATACTTATACGATTTTCATTACAATTATATAAAAGAGAAATATCCTCACAACTCAAAATTGTTATATTCTGACACCGATTCATTAATATACCAATTTTTCTGTGAGGACATTTATATGAATATGAAAACAGATATTCATTTATTCGATACATCAGACTATTCACCACAAAATCCTTATGACATGCCGTTGAAAAATAAGAAGGTCTTAGGACTTATGAAGGATGAAAATAATGGCATTATAATGACTGAATTCATTGGTCTTCGCTCAAAAATGTACGCTTATAAATTGATAACAGATGCTGTTGTGAAAAAAGCAAAAGGGGTAACAAAGGCATCATTAAAAAATATACACTTTGAAGATTATTACAGATGTCTATTTGATAAGAATATAATTGAAAAAACTCAAAATCTCATTAGGTCTCACTCACATTCAGTTTATACTATAGCTCAAACAAAAATAGCTCTCTCTCCGTTCGATGACAAAAGAAATGTCAATTATTTAACAACTGACACATTACCATGGGGTTATGATCCGACTTGTGAAAGTTAATTCGTTTTGTCAATTTTATTTTTCCATTTTAGATGATATATTTTATGATTTTAAAAATATACCCATCCATTGTTCAGAATATACAGGTAAAATTTATAACACAATTGAAAACATTATATTTATATATTCTTCAATAGATCACAGGTGAAGAGTTGCTACTCAATGATGAGGTAACTGTAGCTTCGTTATTTGCGAAGGAGAAGATGGCGACAGATGAAGAGGACCTGAACTATGATGAAGAGTTGCTACTCAATGATGAGGTAACTGTAGCTTCGTTATTTCCGAAGGAGAAGATGGCGACAGATGAAGAGGACCTGAACTATGATGATGATGATGAAGAGGACCTGGTCGATGGAATGAAAATAGAAATCGATGAGGAGCTTCAAATTTTAAGCGATGGAATGACAATCGAAGCATTGTGTCAAAATGATCTGGAAGAGCTACGAGTCCTAATCAAAGAAACGGCAGAAGAAATAATGGAAATCGACGGGTGGGATGAAATCAAGATAGTTGAAGAAATAAGGGAAAATGTTTTATGTACAGAAAATTTAAAAATTCTAAGATTTTGTTCTAAATGTAACAACGTTGTATGTGTACCAGACGAATCCAAATCGGAATATAAATGTTTCTGTCTAGTATGTTGCACAATACAATATTCCGTTCTTTAAAAATGTGTTTAGTTATGTCTATAACCTATTCACCCTATAAGGAGAGAGCAAAATATGTATAAACTACTGAAATGAACCTAACATATGTGAATATACCATAGTACAAAAATTTAATGAAATAATTCTTTTAAGAGAGGATCTGCATCGCATCAATATATGTGTGTTGTGTACAATGTTATCTACTTTTGATCAATAAAATATTTACCTGTTTTTCAATAAATAAAATGAAATAATAGAAGTTAACATGTCTGTGTTATACCAAATATGATCTCATTTTAATTTAGATGGATAATTTTTAGGCAAATACAACATTTCAGTCTTAAAATGAGTTTAGTTATGTCTATAACCCATTCAACCTATAAAGAGAGAGCCAAAGCATTTAGCTTAAACCGAAAATGCATTTGTTCCTTTAGAACATCTCAAAAGAACGCTAACAAAATTGAATTTTGGCCACATCTGTCCAAAGGGCACATTTCAGTTCGGATAGTTCACACACACCCGTTTCGCGAAGATTTGGCGAATGGGTTGTTGCGAACGGAATTTCGGCTCATCTGGCCACGTGACATGCGGCCACGTGTCCCCTGGGCACATTCCATCGAACCTAGGCCTCGGTACACTCGTCTCTCTCTCGGCACGGCGGCCCCCCGTTCCATAAGCAAAGTTTACAATCACATTCAATACACCAAAGTTATTACCGTATACCGAATGCAACGATAGCTCTGTTGTAGCGGCTCGGTCTACGGATCGAAGGTTCATGGGATCGAGGCACACACGCTGCGGCATCGAAATTTTTCCATTTCCCTGTGTGTGTGTGCCAAAAGGGCACTAAGAAATTCAGAAAATTATTTTTTCACGTTTTTTGGGCCCAACTGGCAAAGTGCCAAAAGGGCATTAACAAGCCACCCTTAGTTTACATCCCCCAAGGGGTAGGCAACATCCCCTTTTGCCTTCACAGGTGAGGCAGGTACGGTGTGGCACCTGCACAGGTAAATGTCACCTCAGGTGAGTGTGTGGTGACATCACGCTCAGGTAACGGGCCACGCCCACTGGCACAACTGAGCACCCTCATCTGGTATTGACCTGCATCTCTTCCTAATTGCGTGACTCGGCAGAAACACTGCGTATCGCTTATCTTAATTAAAATCTCACCACTAATTAGTACTTCTTGCAGACTAATTAGTGCTTCTTGCAGACTAATTTACAAGAAGCATGACTCAGCGGAATTTACCACTCGCGTACGTGCACGATGGTCGCTCCGGAGGGCCATCGCCATCCGCCATATCCACCCGTGTTAAAATGCACCATGACTCAGCAAAAAGTGCTCCAGAAACACAGTAGGTATACTACTAACCTACTTGTCCCTATCTACAATTAAAAAGCAGATGTTGTGTGCTGAAACAGCTAACGTATTTCTCTCTCTAGAACTGTATGTATTGCTCTCAATTTACAAAAGTTTCTGCACAAATTTTATACCAACATTTATATACATGCTTGTCAAATTTCAATCTATACTCTATTCAAAACAAATCCCAATGCACGTCATTTTGATGACGCCCGAATCATCCAATACTACCAACTTAATATAGTCACAGGACATCGCAATTTATGTGTTCCGTGAATATTTTAGGTTGACAATATATATGTTTATGTGTATTCTCAACCTAAAATGTACACGGAACACGTAAATTGCGATGTCCTGGGACTACATTCAGTTGGTAGTATTGGATGTTTGGTGACGTCACCAAAATGACGTGCTTCGGGATTTGTTTGAATAGAGTATATAAATATTATTAATAAATAATGTAATACTAATTCTGTACATTCCCTGTAATATAAATAAACTATCTCTCAAGGAGACGCGACATTACTCCTTCAGTGGCTATTTGTGTTAATCTTAGTCGTTCTGCTACTTTTCTTGTTATTGTTTTTCTTTGTTACTGTTGTTGTTTCTTGCTTTCATGTTGTTCATGTTTCTTGGTTTCTAAGCCATATGTTATCACGGGATACAACTATCATAGGCTTTCCTTTTTAGATGTAGTTGTACTCGTTTGACTTTATAGATGTTGCTCAGTTTCCTGAACGCTACTCATGCCAGATGAATTCTCCTTTAATTTCTGCATTCTGATGACATATATTATATTATATTATTATTATTATATATATATATATATATATATATATAAAGTAACAATTTTATTAATTTATAATAATTTATATATATATATATATATATATATATATATATATATATATATATATATTGTCACACGCCTGAGGGCCTAGGGCCCAAAGGGAGTGCTCAGGTTGGGGGTGGTAGCGGTAGAGATGGTAAAAAAACAGGGGCAATGCTAATAAGGTTTATTTAAGACTAACATACAGGGGAGAGAGAGTGTGCCCTAATTAAAGGGCGGTAAGATAAGGAGAAAAGTATAAGAGTTAAAATACAAAAAAAGGCAGAATTAAAATGGTGTAAAGGTAAAATGCTTACATTAATCCCTAGGGAGCCTGGAGAGGGACGAGGGTCTCCCAATGGCGAACACCAGGGGGGACAACCCCCCTCCGTAGGGGTGGCCGGCAGGGCCACGGGCGGCGACACGGGTTGCGGGTGCTTGATCGACTGAACCCCTGATCGATCTGATCGATCCGTATAAATAATTCTCGTTTGTTGACAAACGTGCCCGCTCGAAGGTTGTCGGGGCCGTTCCATGCTGACTTGCATTAACATGGATACGACCCAACCTGGTTTCGCCTAATTGGGGTCACTTCGTGACAATATGTTATATATATTATTATTATTATTATATTATATATTATTATTATTATTATATATATAAATAATTATTTTTATAATATTATTATTATAAACTTAAAGTAGGTACAAATATTTGTGTTTTTTACATATAAATAAATGAATCTTCGTCTGAATTCTGGATACATCGAAAAATCTTTATCTTCTTCGCTATTAACATTAGTCTCAGCTTCATCTCCTTCATTTTCCCCATTTGTGATATCTGACTGTGTAATAACATGAGAAAATTAAATAAATTGCTGAATAATCAATCAGTAATTGAGTACCTTGTAAGTCAGAAGATAATTCTTCAAATGATGGCATTTGGGGACCATTAAACCAACCAATAATATTCATATTTGCCATCAATTTTTGTACATCCAAAATTTTCTAGAATTTTTTCCGTGGGGCCCATAGTTGCTTAAGTACATTTTTTTTTCTTGTGCTAAATTAATTATTATTTGAATTTTATCTTCTAAATACTTAAAATTAGCCAACCTTATTACTGGTATATCAGAATCTGTGCAATATATCTCTACACGATAGTGAGTATTAAATTGGGAAATATAGAACACAGTTTTGTTGTCAGCTTCTTCATGATAACAAGAGAGGTTACAGTGAATGACTCTTTTTATTTTATTTTCATCTTATCATTTTATCTTCACCTTTAAGATCATTTTCAAAAGCTTCTATACTGGATTTTTTTGTACTTGTCAAATGTGATATGTACTAGTAGTAGTATATGTAAGTACTTTTAATATATGCTTCGGCATTTACCCATAAATGTTTGGAAGGTCCTTAAACGTGTGTAATAAATAAAATCCATCAACTAAGTATACGTCTGCTTCTGGAACGTTTACGATTTCAGTTTGATGTTCTAGTAATTCACTAATATCCACAGATCTCGGAGTCTTGCAAATTGTTCCATTAGTATGACAGAGTGAAAACTCAATATGAGCTACAAGAGAGCTCAATATTTTTTTTATTGGTACGCTATTTTGCCTATTTAAAACATGCTTTGGCGTGCGTAAATCGGGCTTTTTCGCACGCGCGTGTTTTAAAGTCGCCATGGAAACGTATCAACAACGGCCATATCAACCAATAACAGAGCGTTTTTGGCCGGAGCGGGGCAAGGCGATTGGAGGCACGACGTGCGACGGACCGTCACGAAGCGTCCCGAGTGTCATTCAAATTAATCATATTGGGTATGCATTTGGTTTTGGTATAAAAATGGGTACCAATAAAAAAAAATCGCGTAAAGTATTCGTGGATAACTGCTCTTTCAAGCACTTGCTGTATTTCGAGCACTCCGGCTATGCCGTCGCGCTCGAAAACTCGCGCGTGTTTGAAAGAGCTTAATATCCACTCATACTTTAATATACTATTTTTATATAATTTTAATTTTTTAGTGAGGCATAAAATAGACGACGAAAAACATCTCTTTGCATCTTAACCTTTTCCACTTTTCCAATAGATTTAACTTTTTGCGTATTATTGTAATTAAAATTACAACTGATTACAAATCAAATTTACGATGCATTTAAACCTACCTAAACTTAAAAATTATTATATTAACTCAAAAATTAATGAAACCCTGAAACCACCCTTAATTCATTTAATCGTTTTAAGCGTAAATTATATTTTTTTTGAATATGTTACTACGTAAATGTACTTTCCCATTCCCATCAGATTCACAAGTCGGACGCTAAATCATTGAAAAACAATTTGCGACCTGATTCGATTTCACGTGTCTCGTGATCGCGCCCTTCGCTCCCTAAAATTAGCCGACGCCGCGATAAAATATTAATCTGTGTTTCTTTTTCCTGTCGTGGTTTTGTCGTCGTCGGAGAGAAAAGGTTTTAGTATATAACTTCTGGGGGATAATCTAGTTTGGCCGGAGACGTAAAAAAGTTAGATGGGATTTACCCGTAACTTCGTCCGACCTATACCGGCCGGTTCAGTAAATACGCGGGGGCCGTTCCCATTTTGTACAAATTCAGTTATGCGACACGGGAGAGAAGAGAGAGAGAGAGAGAGAGAGAGAGAGAGAGAGAGAGAGAGAGAGAGGGAGAGATAGAATGGATAGGTCAGGAGTGTATAAACAAGGAATAAAAATTGGTGGTTCGTAGGGTTGAATGTTTGGGGTCCTGAGGTTTATTCAGGTAACACTTTGGAATATGTAGGCGAATCTCCCTCTATTCGAACTTACAATGCTGTCACGACTGCGACAATATTATACCTAAATCACCACGAATCTTCCTGCCATCGTCCCAATCATGACAGTCGTAGTTTCCTATCTCTAAGTGATTTTATGGTTTTTCACTCATTTTTATTAATTACTATCTTTAGTTAATGTATTAAAATAATTTTTATTAATCTTAATTAATTTTGATTATTATTTCTATAATTAATATTATTATTAATCATCATCTTCCTCTAAATTGTCTCCCACGCATATTTCCTTTCTTCTAATCTTCTTCTTTCTCCACCTAGAGCTACCCTCCAGGCGCACACTCAGGATGAGATCACCTTGGGCGTGACAATACTATCGCCATAACTGTAATACACAGGAGTACCCAATACAACGAACAGTTCCACAAGTGAAAAGCGTTAGAACTACTAGGAATGTTGTTTAAACTTTAAGCTAAAATTACTATCTTCCTTAAAACTTGAAATAACTAAACGTTTCTGTAATACTCCAAAATGTATTCGGGTATTTATTATATGAATTGCCTATATTAAATTATTAATTGTTTTGGAAATTTTCAAACATGTCTACTAGCTTGTTGTAAACATGGATAACGGGAATTTCTTGGAGTAACAATATGGTTGTTAACCTGAATTTACTCGAGCTCTAAATTTTGTATTTTCTTTCAACTTTAACAAAACTCTCCAATGGACTTTATTTTCAGGATGAAAATTGAAGATTGTGAATGTTTCTCAAATAACTTTAAAAGCCAGTTTTCAAACAACGCTTTCTTCTTCTTCTTTAAGTGCCGTGCAGATTCCTGCGTAGGCGTTCATCGTTTCTCTCATCATATAATCCTATTGATTGCAGCATTTTGCAGTGCCTGGAAGTCCTGTATTCCTGTCCATTGTCTTATGTTTCGTAGCCAGGATAGTTTTCTTCTACCTATTCCTCTCTTTCCTCCTTCTATTTTACCCTGGAGAATAAGACGTTGGAAATAATAACGCTCTCCGCGTAGTATGTGTCCAAGGTAGCCAGTTTTTCTTCTCTTGATGTTTTCGAAAAGTTCACGGTCCACCAAACCAGCTCTTCTCAGTATGTCTTCGTTTGTTACATGATCAACCCACGACACTCTCAGCATTCGTCGCAGGGTCCACATCTCGAAGGTCTCAGCTTTTTTGATAATTGATGCTTTCAGCGTCCATGCCTCGACTCCGTACAAGAGAACGGACCATACGTAGCACTTTACCATCCTATATCTGAGACTGAAACTCAAGTTTTTGTCTGTCAAAAATTTTTATAAGCCTTAAGAACGTTGTTCGAGCTTGCTCGATTCTGCATTTTATTTCCTGATCTGGGTCCCATCTTTGGTTGATCATGCATCCCAAGTATTTAAATTGAGTGACTTGTTCAATGCGCTCTCCATTTACGGATATTGTGGTATTTGGAGTGCCGTTCCTACTAATGGCCATACATTTGGTTTTGCGGATGTTAATTTTCAGACCCAATCTTTGACTTTCCTCATTGACCTTATTAAGTAGAGTTTGTAGATCATTTGCACTGTCCGCTAATATTACGGTATCATCCGCATATCGAATGTTGTTGATGGGAATTCCGTTTACTTTAATGCCCATTGTACTGTCGGAGATTGATTCCGTGAAAGCTCTTTCCACATACAAGTTAAACAACATCGGAGACAAGATGCACCCCTGACGGACGCCCTTTCCTATTTCAAAATCCTCAGTTGTTCCTGCATTTTGAATTCGAATTTCCGCTCTTTGGTTTGTAACGCTCACTTTAGTAATTTTAAATTTATTTGAATGAATTACTTTCAAGAGAACGAACAATTGCCACGGCTAGCTCTGCTTGCAATGAGTTCCCTTTTTGCTGATTTTTTTAATTTCTGGATCGCGGGGAGAATTCAATAAATGTTCAAACGAATGATGATGGTTACACTGAGATTTAATTTCATTTATAGGTTATACACACATTTTCAATCACCACATTAAAAGAACAAAAGCCGCATTAATAAATTCACTTACGCCTATAAGTAGGCAACCAACAATACACTATACTAGCCGGCGTCAGTAATGTCTAAGACCTTAACCAAATTTACTTCGTAATTGTTATGGTCGCTTCGCTAACATAACCCTAATGTTACGTTACCTTGAGTTAAGTTCCCATTAAATTCCGACTACAATGGAAATATCTATTCTCTACGGAGAACGCCTACCGAACAACGGTTTTACGGTTAACTGCTGGCAACGTAAACAAGCGAAAGAAAATAGTTATACTAACAATTCTTCAGAAGAGCAACAAATCAAATGTACCAATACCTTCACTACCAATACCAATCACTTATAAGTGTCACTATACATTGGTCGACCAATTAGAAAAAACTATACCTGATCAGGGTTTATCGGCTTGCCAAAGAGGGGGCACACTCACGCAGGCTCTATCGCCCTCGTGCGTAGAGGTCACCGGAGGAGTACTTTCTCGATGGTACCCTGGGCAGGCTAGTCCTGTTGACTGGCCACGTTTGTTGCCGGATGCAGCCCCACGCCGGGTCTTGAAGGCTTTGACGCTGAAGTCGGAAGTCGGAAGTCGGTTGTTGAAGATTCAAGGAACGCCGTTCGAGTGCGTTCGTGTTTCACTATTCACTTGCCCACACTTCACTTTACAAATGTACCAAACAACTCTTCAACAGAAGTACGCAGACTTCTTGTTTACATCACTTCAAACCATTAACCTCAAATTAGTTGACCTTCACACAGTGCCAGCCTACCAACTGTCAAGTTAACCTCAAATTCCGGCTAAAATGAACGTAGTTAGGCGTTGACGGCTTGGTCCTTACTGCCTCGTTTCTCTTTCGAAATTTACCACTTCTCTTTGTACCTACGCGTAGTACGGCGCTCTCATTGGACGCGCCTTTCTCCCTCCCTGTTCACGTGCTCTGCCCGTGATCGTAAGCCCGTAATCAGCTCCGTATCATTTATTTGCCTATAAACGACCGATTTCCGGCGTCCAGAGCCGTACTGGAAAAAGTAACCGTTACAGGTTCCAATATAAATTACCAATAAGTCTAATATCCTTTCCATCCAGTCCCAGGTCCCTAAGATATGATATGAGAAGATCGTGTTTTACATTGTCAAATGCTTTCTCGTAATCGATAAAGCACAAAAAGACATCTTTTCTCTGATCCTGGCAATTTTGCACTAATGTTTGGAGACTGAATATGGCTTCTCTTGTTCCAAAGCCGTTCTTGAATCCAAATTGACTGGCACCACTCACATCCTATATATTCTCGTGTGTAGAACTCGAAGAAAGAGTTTAAGGAAGTGGCTCATTAGGCTGATGAGACGATAGTCTTTACATACGGTTGCGTTGTTTGATTTCGGAAGTGCTACAAATGTAGAACGGAGCCAGTCCTCGGGGATTTGTCCAGTGTGATAAATATAAACGACGCTTTAACTGTCTTAAATCATGGATAATTTTGGAGGTTCTTGCAACTAAATTCATGGGTTATTCACCAATGGTTATTTTAACCATTTTGAACTATACTAAAAATATTCTGAAAAGATCTATAAGCTTGAGATTATGTTCTGGAAGGTTTCAATGTTGGATGCAGAATATGTCTTCCTTCATTTTGAAAACGGGCCAACGGCCTTACTTTATCAATGAATGGCTTTGGAGGAACTTTGAAAAGTCATTATTTTTCGCATTTATTGAATTTGCAGTTTCAAAAATTGAACTTAGAGTAAAACTTGGGATGTTGGTTAATTTATTAATTTGTCTTTTGGACATGGACGACAACATCTTGGTTTCCAGTCATTTTGACACTATTGTAAATATTGTAATGTTTTTACTATTTACTAAAGCTAAACACTACGCGATTTGTACTAATTAATTTATTTCTTACACTACACTTATAAATTTAACTTAACAATCCCTTAACTTAATTTATATTCGCACACAGAGATGTTTATTTATTTAAGGCGCGCGGTCCCTCGCCCGAATGTTTACACAACGATTCTTCAACTGTCTCGCCTTGTGTCCGGCATTCCTTATATACCAGGTATAAGCCTTCTGGAACTTTCGCGAAAATCGCTAGAATATTCGATTTTCCAGGAACCCGTTATCGCATCGAACCTTCTCGGCTCTTCGACCGTCGGCTTCGACCCGTCCTTCTCGGGATCGCAATTCGGCGAACTTGTGTAGCTCCCGGCGTGTTTATATCGCAGCGAGCCGTTTCATCACAATGTAATGAATACCTCTGAACAAATTAAAAGTTTTCTTTGAATTGATCACTTAAGTTTTTATTAATCTTAAATAGTGTTTTTCCCTGGTAGTTCAAATCATCTCATTGAACTTCATTAAACATCGGTTAGGAGATTGGAAAACTTTTCAATTTTAAACATTTCGTTTTATTAATTTTTTTAAGTAAAATACATTTAAATCGATTAACTACACGAAACCGGCTTTGTGTTGTTTTCTAAAGACATTATATTGAACTTGAGAATATAAAAATGTATTATCAAATTTGACATTCCCATGTAAATTCAAAACAAGTTCACGAGTCCAAATTTCATGAGTGAAAGGTTACGGTGTAAATTTTCACTAATGCTAGTCTTCTCCATTGCTTCCCATAGTTTAGTATGAGGTACCGAATCATAGGCTTCCCTGAGGTCAATAAATGTCACATGTAATTCTCTCCCCAGCTATATATTTTTCCGAAATCTGCCTAAGAGTGAAAAGGTCTATACATGATCTTTCTGGTCTGTATCCGCTTTGTGCTTCAGTTTATATTATTTCTTCCTCCAGCCGAGTTTTGATTTTACAGTCTCCCTATTGAAGATGTCACAGCTATGCTCTTGTAATTGTTATATATTTTTTGTTTCTTTTTCTGTGTACTGAACTTATGAAAGATTGATTTCACTCTTCCGGTAACTCGTCTCCATTCACTGTGTCATTAAGTTTCTTATAATACGTTTCCCATGTATTCATTCCCATTAGATCTAGTCTCCGTTTTCTTTTTTGGTTTTGCTTAGGCTTTTTACACATTTCCAGGCTTCTCGAGATCATGAACTTCCCAGCAGGGAATTTATCTGGGCTCATTTTTGATCTCATGCGTTATGTTTCTAGTGGTGAACACGAGACGAGACCAGTACTGGTTCGAGACGAGACGAGACAAGACATAATTTCGTCTCGTCTCGAAAAGTCTCGAGTTTTTTCAAGAAATTGCAATTTAAGAATTTTCTTTTGTTTTTAAAATGAAAGGTACGTATACCATTACCAGAAAATTTTTCTAAAATTTTGGTAGGTAATTTTACTTTTAAAATTTGATAATTCTATCAAATAAAACCAATTTCACATATAATATACAGATGATATTAATATCTTATTTGTCCTTATAAAGATATATAGTTTATTTTATAAGTTTATTTAATATCTTTGTTTTATAGGTCGTATCCTAAGAAGTCTATTTATTAATATTATTTATTTTCGATTTTGTACTTGTTCTTTATAATCTAATTTCTTTAATTCAATATTTTCTAAAAATGAGATATTCTTTATCAAAACATAACATCAGTAAAATACTACTGTACAATCAACTTTACCACACCTGTATAGGTACGTCAAGAAAATCAGTAAATGTTATCAAAAAAGTATACATTTATGAAAATACCATCTATATACGTCTATTTATTTCGAGACTTTTCGAGAACGAGACACGAGACTAGACGAGACGAGACCTGCACAAGATCGAGACGAGACGATACATAATTTTTGGGAATTTTTCGAGTCGAGACGAGACCATGTCGTTTCTCGTCTCGTCTCGTCTCGTCCACAACCATATGTTTCGCTTTATTTTTAGGGATTTTTAGGGGTTGAAACAGCAAAATATTTCAGAAATAATATCAAAAATAATGAGAAAATTTTATTTAATTGCACTCGACACATTAACCAATTTAAAATTATAGTAAACAATTTTTATATACTGCCCTATAAAGGGTGGTTTTTAAGGGTTGAATAAAGGTATTACATCACAACGTAGATTTATAAAGGGTAATATATCATAGACCATTTAAAATTTTGAAATATCGAAAAAAAAATTGATGAACTTTATTTTAAGGGATGGTTTATAAGGGTTGAGATTATTAAATACGTAGATTACACTTAATGTGTTCGCTTCCGTATGTAAGTGATAACAATAAGCGAATGATAGCAATAAACGACGAATATAAAATATTTCACAAAATGAAATACACAACAAAAATATTATTACGGTAATAAGATAAATAAAATACATATTTTGATTAAATTTTATTGCAACTTATTTATATGTAATGCGTAATTCTAATGTTGGACAAAGTTATCACTTAGAAAAAATTCATATATTTTTTTTGTCTTTTATTTTTTAGTAGTATATTGTTTATAAATTCTTTATAGCTATAAAGTAATTCAAATGTGTCATGATGCGTCCCTTCCTCTATAACATTAATTATGTGTAACATTTCTTTTTGAGTAGGAGGTTTTTTTAATGTAATAATCTCTTCCTCTTCTTCCTGGTTTTCCGTCTGCTCTATATCTTCCGAGATATACCTAGAGAATATTTCTTGTTCGATAATATCTCCTAAATTTTGTATGCTTTCATCAATTGCCATCCACTTGTCGTATAGTTCGTGTGGAATATCTTCTGTGATATTAGGTGTGTCATTTGGCGGAAGATCGACAATACTCTGACTTGCTATGAAAACCCATTTTGAAAAAATATTTTTTTTAGCTTCGTTTCACTCACATAATTCTCTCCATGTGATGTACAATAGATAACATATTCTCGATTGTTGCATATCGAAAACCAACCATCTGTAGCCCGAAAATCGTTTTTTCCCAATGCGTTTCGCCAGATAATCTGCTTTCTGTTTCATTAACGGTCCGTTTAATCGCGCCTCCTTACTGATACTTTTAAACCGGTCCTTGAGTGCATTTTCAACATCTTCGTCCTTTCCGTTTCGTCTCCTTTTTCTATTTTTGTTTTCATTTCAAACACATGTTGCTTCAATTTCACATCAAATGTGGAAAACAACAGTGACCTACGCATCAATTCTAAGAAACTTTACAGAAACTATCTTAGGAATTAGGGTGAATCCGTCCCTGGACATCATTAAATTAGGTATAAATGTAGACAGGTCAGTTCTAGAATTTCGGGAATTTTTAATAAGGAACAAATCGACCTATGATAACAATAATATTATTTATTAACAAGCCGTACCCGGCATGCTTTGCAATGCCACGTAAAGTTTAAAAAAAGAAAGGTAAAAAAATTATTCATCACCCGGTGAACTTCGTATCACCTACATATATTTTTGAAAAATATTGTCAAAACGTAATAAAATTTTTTCATCTGCATTAAATTAAATGCAACACAGTTATACACATAATCAATTTAAGGCTTTCTGATGTACTATATTTTTTATATTTTTTGCGGTGCGTAAGTATATAAAGATGATGATTGTACGACTCGCGAACACGCGACGCATGCGCGAAACAGGGAAACTCCAAGTTGCTTCCGCAAACTGTCCTTGTAACTGCAATTGTATATTATCATTTTAAATTTTTAATAACTAATTTATCAAAAACTATCTCGAAAGTAGGCATGAAATTTTCCTGTAAAATATGCGTTCCCATCCCAGAAACTAATGAGCGTAATGGATCTTGTGGTGGGAACAATTGTGGCAATTTTACTACCACCAGCACAACATAATCCAATAGATTCACCGCTGTATTTTAACGCTTTACAATATTGACAAATGATTGTCATTTCTCCAATCGTTACGGATTGGTCGGCACAATAATCTATTTCCGGGTCGTAGTGGAATACTACTCGTTCCAAGTTTACATGAACACTAGGCGTCTCCGGAATCGCTCTATTTCATTTTGTCTTGAAGTGCGCTCCATTTTTTGGATACTTGTTGCTCGTAGTACGTGTATGACCATCTTGGTGTTGATTCTGCCATGTCTTCTTCAGCTTGTCTAAGTAGTTTTTTTTCTCGTTATTTTTACCTTTAGTTTGATTCGTCGGTAATCCTGTTCGGTATGTTGTTTTGGTTTCTTCATTTCCGGTTTTGGGTCTTGTATTTATACCTTATAGACTTGTTTCTTGGGTGTTTTATATTCCTCGTGTGACGTCAGGTACAGTCGAATTGTCTTGTAGTTTTCCTGCATCCTTTTGAAATAGTGTGATTTTATAAAATTGTGCTGATCGTCAAACCCAAGTTCATGGAACGCCTCGTTGTTCTCTTGGGCTTTCCCCCATAGTGCTTCTAGGTGATCAATCCTTTTTTGTAGGTATTCCTTGGTTTTTCTTGCACTTCCGTCTTTGTTGAAATTATTAGTAGTTATATGATTTCTTGGGCTATTTTTTCTTGTTCTTGAATCAATTCATCTGCTTGTTTTATCTTGTCGTAGTTGAAGTTTTTAACTATATAACTTAGTTGTATGGAAAAAGTGGCTGTGACTTACTCAGGACTTTGCTTGTTTTCTTGACTTCCCGTCGTTGTGTTGGCGTCGAAGTTCTTGAAGTTTTGGAGTTGTAATCACTGGCGGCTTTTCCTCCGGCTGCAGTGACTGGATGTGTCCGTCGTTTCGAATTTGTAGAATTTGTAGACTCGGTGTCCCGTCGATCTAAATTCTGCTGTGTAAGATGTGCCCTAACTCGTTCCATCCTAAGCCTTTCTACTTCATAATTATTCACTTTTGAACCCAATTCTCTCATACCAATACGAACGTTATTATTATCTGCCTCTCGATGGTCTTCAGTGCGATTTGCACGTGAGGTAGCTCGTAGCACATTTGAATTACTCCGACGACCTAAATCAGATCCTTTTCTCACTGGCATTTTAAAATGAATAAAGTTTTCGCGCACTGACAAACTGATGACAGATTGTAATAATTTTTTATTTGACAACCAACTGACAGTATGATTGGTTGCCTTGGCGATTTGTCCCCAAAATTACAAAATGTACCTTTTTTAGTATTTCCCTTAGTTATTATTTATGTTTTTCGCCACAAAAAGCTTCCCTGAACTTCCACAAATATTTCAAGATCAAAATTATCAAAATCCGTCCAGCCGTTCTCGAGTTGAAGCCTAGACAAACGAACAGCATTTCATTTATATATATATATATATATATATATATAGATATAGATATTATGATTATAATAAACGTAAAATTTAATGTGAATGAGTATATACTGTGTCCAGTCACAATTGCAAACCCACAAAATCAATTAATGGCTTTTTAAGTGGTGCCGCCCGGTCGTCCATGAGCTTACCATTACGGATAATAACTCTAACAATGAATTCACTTTCAAATCGCATAAATAAATGGCACACACATACACACACCACTGCTTTCTCGAGTACAAGTGCCGAAGAACCGAAACACCTGCTCCATAGAAGAAGAAGAAGATACAAACGGAGCGCAGCTGCCTTAAAAAAAATTGCGACCCAATGGACCCTTTATTTCTTTATCTGTAGATATCCATACATTCACATATACGATTTCACTTGGGCGACTGCACGAATACGTACACCTGCGTTTTAAAATATACCAGTGCGTTTCTGAATAAGCAAAGGAATAAATCCCATGGTTTTGTATAGAGATAACGGGCTCTTTTCGAATGTCCTCAGTAAATTCAGATTTTATTGAGTGTTCCAAATGCTACTGGTTAGGGTATACAAGCGGACGGTTCTTGCAGGTTTTGATAACATTAAACCAATGAAACTATGAATATTAAATCAATTTTAATTCACTATAAAATGCTTCATTAAAGTTTAATTAGAAAAATTATTTTTTTACAAATTTTGACCTAAAAGGTAGGTTTTAAGGGTTTAAAATTAGTTATGTGTTATAAAATGCATTTCCATAAGAGAAACAGATCTTTATTTAACATACTTAAACATTAATAAGATACAAATAAGGTAAACTTGGGTAAGTGTGACCACATTATCAACGAGTTAAATTTTGGACCTTGTTTTTTCATATTTGTTGTGGCTGCAAAAAGTTTACATTTTTTTGTTACCGTGCTTGAACATCTAATTACTAAATGTAAACATCATAACATGATTTTAAAAATCGTTTAAGAAAATATTTATATTTTTTAAAATTTTGTTCATGGGTCACACTTTCCCATAAATTTGGGGCAATTGTGACTCTGACTTATAGTTTCGACAGATATGGTCGCATCAAGAAAGTAGGGGCAAGTGTGAAAAGTTCAAAAAATGAAACATCATCAGTTATTTCATTGTTTTGATATCTTTAATAGTAAAAAAGATACAAACTTTCAAAAATTATAAATTTAGATTCGAAAAATCTACCTGAAAATGAAAATTATCTCTTCTGTCTTTAAATGGATCTGGCAAAACCTTTATTATGTCTTCTGCAACTACAGTGTCCGTATCTTCAATTTCTGGTCAAGTAAAGAATTTTGTGTTGTATTTTAGGAATAATACGAGCCATCCCTCTTCTTCTGTACTTTTGATCTGCCCAATGAAATGTTTAGTCTTTTTCTTAATATTATATTGTACTATTACCCATCTTCTTATAGTTAGTTTGGGCGTGGTTTCTTCCTCCTCGGCAAATACTTTAGGATTTCCTACAGCCAGTTTCGGCGCGCTTTCTTCTTCCTCCTCAAATACTTCAGGATTTGCTATGGTCAGTTTCGGCGTGGTTTCTTCCACCTCTTCTTCAAATACTTCAGGATATATGTCATCTTCTGAATCCATGAAAATTGGGTCGTCCATCTCTTCTTCTGAGCTTGAGCTACTATTTCGTTCGTTTCATTTAACCTCTTTTAGCTTTTTTGCATCTTGGTTATTGTTATGTAAAATACTCTTTCCCCTGTTTCTTTTTATCTCGTTTTCATTTATTTCTTTCTCTTTTGCGAGCCTTTGTAGTACCTCTTGTGAAGTAATTACTTTCGCACCACTTGCGACTTTTTTCCTCTTCTTCAATAGAATATCTCCATGCGTTTGCTTTACGGTAGTTGTCAGGAGTATCCATGACTTTATCTTCTTGGATATCAGGACTATTACCTTCAGCTGAGATTCCGGGCATGTCTTTAACTCGATCTTCTTGGATACCACTACTATTACCTTCAGCTGAGGTTCCGGGAAGGTTCATAACTTGCTTCTCTTGCGCTTGAAAAGTTGACTCCGTATGACTTGTTGATATTTCTCGTTGATGTTTCCTCCATATTGTTAAAGCACTCGGATCGTACTTGTCAAATGTTATCAAAATCGGTGCGGTACTGTCGCGACCTGTGTTAAGCACAGGGTCGAACACTGAGGGGTAGCTAGGGGTAGAGCAACACGAAAAAATTAAGCCTAAGTAAAAAGGGTATATTGAACAAACTCAAATACATTAAAGGCGCGACCAGCGGCCAACACGACACCAGTTGAAAATAACACAAACAAGAAGGAATCAAAAGTAATCAAAATATGGGACAACGTAGTACAACTTAAAAAACACGAAAAAACAAATGATTAACAGGGACTAATACTAATAAAAAAAGGGGACCTAAATAAAAACAGTATATGAAAATAACGACTTACCCTAAGAGGTTCATCTTGGACGTGGCTCGGGAGACGTGTCTCGGAGACCAACCAAGGGCGCGATTTTCGAAACTAATGAACCTGGTTTTGTCGGTCCCCAGCCAATTTATAATTTTTTTCTGATCACCAATCAGCTTTTTGTCGTTATTAACATAACGTGGAAAGTTCGTCGATTCCCGGACTCTTTGGCGGATGCTCGATCTCGAATTCGAGACGTTGCATCCGCTCGCGGGAATCGCGGGTCGAATTAACGAAGAGTATTATCCGGGAATTGCTGAATCTATAAGTTACTGCAAAGTAGCTAAATTAGTTACTTTGCAGAGTAAAGAAAAGAAAAAAGAAAACACGCGAGTTGACATAATGTAAGAATAAAAAGTTAAATTATCAGCGGAATTTGGATTAGTTAATTGAATGATAGATAAGCTGATTCATCATTTCTTGACAGTACTTTAAAATTCGTAGGTTTGACAATATTTTACAGTCAAAGAGTGGATTATAGGCCTCGATTCATCGAGACACTTCGGCGGCCTCGTTCTCCGAAATCGACCGGCGGTAACTTCGATACGAAGCGTAATGAATGAACGGTTATATTTACTGTGGGTCGGGAATGTTCCGTTACGGTTATTTCAGGAAAAGGGGGGTTGATTTCGGGGGTTGTTTACCTGTTCCTCGGGTACCGATCGACCGAAATATATAAAAGTTTAGGGCGAATGCACGCGTAGCTTATCCCGTTCTGCATACGCGATCGAATCCGTAGGATTCCCCCATTATCCGTCCCGGGCTCCGGTATCGCGGACCATTTATCAAATTGAAACTCTTTCCTTTTGGCGGACCCCGATCGATCCCGTGTCGTATCTTCCGGGCGAGCGGGGCGAAACATCGCGGCTGGCCGTAATCTCGGGATAATGTCATGTTTATCCCTCTTCCAGGGCCCGACGCCGATCTGTCACATCGAAAACATCTGTAGACGGCCGAGTAAGTCTTAGCGTGTATGGGCGTGCTAGAGGGGGAAGTTTTCTAATCTCCGCTCGGCGGATTTTTATTTTCCGCCGAGGGGGAGATTATAATATTTGTCGGTTCTGACGCGGCGCCCGTTCTCCTCTTCTATTTGTCAGTCTCGGCTAACTTTTTTGGTGTCTCGTGTGAGGGATTCGTGTGGGAGATGTGGCGTAAACTAGGCGACTTTTTTGTATCTGAGTTGTTAGCATTTCTGGTCGTTTTTAAGTAAGCAGGGTTCTTAAGAAAATTGGCGAAGGAAGTTTTCACACCGACCCGGTGGGGACGATGGTTTGATGGGAATTTTGGCTTCATGACCGAAAAGATGATTTTATTGTACAGGTATTTTTGACACTAAAGAAATTTTGAAAGGCAAATTATTATTTAGTTATTATTATAATTAGTTATTATTTATATTATTAGGCAATACGCAAATTTCGGGAAGTCCCATATTTATCACGACGATATTAAAAAGGCTTGAACTTAAACCGTTCCTAACGATACACTTCCTACCTACCTGCTTTAAACCCGTGGAGAAATTTCTCGTAAGATTATTTAACCCTTCAATTAAACCAATAGACCAGGGTCAACAACCCTACCAAACAAAGTAACAAAGTACCATGTTGGGCACACTCAAGCAACCAGGTAGCCAAGCAGTTATTCATGTAAAAGGGGTTTACGGGAGTAAACCCCTTTTAACATGCATTAACCAGAACAGATCTTAGTCTACATCTTAAAACCAGAATGCTTAAATGCTACGTATTTCCAGTACTATTATATGGAATGGAAGCCTGGACGCTTAAGAAGCGCGACACTGATCGGCTGGAAGCATTCGAGATGTGGGCATAACGAAGAATTCTCAGAATAAGCTGGGTGAGCAGAACAACGAACAAGGAGGTATTGAGAAGAATGGGAAAGGAGAAAGAAATAATCAACACAATCAAAATCAGAAAATTGCAATATCTGGGCCACGTGAGGAGAGGGGAGAGGTATACACTGTTGCAAACTATTATACAAGGAAAGTAAAAGAAGTATAGGAAGAAGACGCATCTCCTGGTTGAACAACCTAAAGCAGTGGTACAACAGTAGCTCTGTTGATTTGTTCAGATCCGCAACTTCAAAGATAAAAATCGCCATGATGATAGCCAACGTTCTTAAAGGAGACGGCACGTAAAGAAGAAGAAGGGTGTAAAACCTATACGTTAGCCACCAAAAATTTTGTGCTGTTGTTGAAGTTTTAACAATTAAAGGTAGAAAAACGTGATTTTTTTTGCATTCTTCTGTCCCTGAAAAAATCTTAAAATTCTATGAATAATTCAAAGTTAGCATCTTGTACGGAATAGAAAAATCTTCAAAATGACGGTTTATAAAACATGATTTAATATTCTGTTGCTTAGATAATTGAAAATAAAGGTACAAATATGCAGTATGTTTAAATAACAATACCTATGGTAAAGATCAACATACAACTTTGAAATTATGTAAAGCGTTGCGTCTTTTGGCACTTGATATGTGGTAAAAATTTCAGAAGGATTCATTGAATACTTTTTGCAAAATTGTAATTGTTTATCGCAGAAGACTTATTTTTGCGTTATCATTATGCGCACAATAATGATGATGCAATAATTCTACGGTTACCGAAAGAAAAAAGAAGGGTTATTTCATCAAACATAATTATTTAGTATGGGAAAAATTAATTACCACTATTGTTAAATATCATTAAAAAAACATGGTCATTTTTCGTGTATAAACAAATAGAATAACATTATTGATGTTATTTACAGCGAAATTATTTTTACATATTTAAAAAGATGTCATTTTTACCTTTATTATAAACTAAAAAAATTGTCCTAAGTCAATTTGGGGCAAAGTTAGCAATTAATTTTCTAAAATTCACAGCTAATTTGTTTATAATAATTAGAAAACCTAACTGACGCCATTTTAAAGAAAAAGAATTGAACTGTTTGTTGAATAACGTCAATTCAATTCAACGTCAAGCTTGCTGTAGCTTCAAATATGCAGCTCGACTGAAGACGAGCTGGGGACTGCTCGTTGAAAACTGCGACCTCAAAAAATGAAAAGGTAACTTCATATCGAAGCAGAAAGTAATTAATAGATATCTCTGGCAATTATTAGCGGATTTTGATGATTATTTTTTTAATTTGGGGTACCTCGTCGAGCACAATATATATATATATATATATATATATATATATATATATATATATATATATGGTACGTTCCACGCCGAATTTAGATTTCTTTTTTAGATTTGGCCCAAAATCAACTTAAACGTTCCTTTTGGGCCCCCGAAACTCCCCCTAAACTTTTAGGGCCACAAGTGGAATAGAACTCAAGTTATGAATAATTGAAAATTGAAATCTTCAGGTTCGGCTCCAAAACAAAAAAATTTCAACCATCCATAATTTGTAAAAATACCCATTTTTGTGAAAAAAGTTTCAAACAAAAGTTGTTTGCATTGCTTTAAACTTTCGGAAACTGCTAAAAAAGAGTTCATCTGACATGGTTCACTATTGACGAGTCTTGGCGCCATTAGTCGTCAGGACGCCAAAAAAAACATTATCAGCTTTCCTGACCAAAAAGATCAGGAGCGTAGCTGGATTCGATACAAAACTTTTCAGCCCAAACAAAAGTTAGCCAGACCTAAGGGCTTCGAGAAAAAAAATGGTGAAATCCGGCAAAAATCCCTTGATATCAACAAAATTCCATTGAGCCCCCAGAAATCCACTGTTTGCCAGTTAATATCAAACCATGAGCGACAATTTTTCTAGAAGTTGACCGGGGATCAACATCACTAAGGTTGGCATGCTATTTTCATATAAGTAGAGCATTTTTCAAGTCCCCGGCGGCTTAAAAACTCAAAATTCCTCAAAATACTTGAATTTTGATCCCAGATGACTTCGCTTGACGCATATTTTTTATCCAATAAGCGACTCTCACACAAATTGTTGCTCTTGTTGATGTTTTTGAAGGTCCACAACGGTTGACGACAACGCTGAAGCAACCTTCCACAAGAATTGTTCTGGAAATTTGAATTTTCAACACAAATCTTCAAATTTGGGACCAGCCCTTAGTTCTGGCGAACTTCTGTGTGGGCTCAAACGTTTTGTATGGGATCCACCTACGTTCCTAATTTTTTTGGCCAGGAAAGCTGATAATGTTTTTTTTTGGCGGCCTGACGAATAATGGCGCCCAGTCCCGTCAACAGTGAACCGTGCTGAATGAACTTTTTTTTAGCAGTTTCCAAAAGTTTGAAGCATTGCAAACAACTTTTGTTTAAAACTTTTTTCATAAAAATGGGTATTTTTACAAATTATGGATGGTTGAAAATTTTTGGCTTTCAAGCTGAACCTGAAAACCATTTTTTTTTCTCGAAACCCTTAGGTCTGGCTAACTTTTGTATGGGCTGAAAAGTTTTATATCGAATCCAGCTACGCTCCTGATTTTTTTGGTCAGGAAAGCTGATAATGTTTTTTTTTGGCGGCCTGACGACTAATGGCGCCAAGACTCGTCAATAGTGAACCATGTCGGATGAACTTTTTTTTAGCAGTTTCCGAAAGTTTAAAGCATTGCAAACAACTTTTGTTTAAAACTTTTTTCATAAAAATGGGTATTTTTACAAGTTATGGATGGTTGAAAATTTTTGGTTTTGGAGCCGAACCTGAAAATTTCAACTTTCAATTGTCCATAACTTGAGTTCAATTCCACTTGGGGCCCTAAAAATTTTGGGAGAGTTTCAGGGACCCAAAAGGACCGTTTTAGTTGATTTTGGGCCAAATCTAACAAAAAAATCTAAATTCGGCGTGGAACGTAGCTACCATATATATATATATATATATATATATATATATATATATATATATATATATATATATAGTGATACCTGTTAAGTAGTGACTTCCGAGTTAAGGATAAGGCGACCTGACCTCCACCAATACGTATTACAATATCGCGGATATCATATTATATTTGCAGTAAGGGGGACTTCTGTTCGTGGTTTTTCATAAGAGGGGTAAGAAATTTTAATTTTTTTTTAATGTATATATACTGGTTACAGAAGATACAATGTCACCTCCTCACACGAGGATATATAAAGTAACGTGTGCATCGAAGTCGCCTCCAGCATTGTTGCCAAGATTAATCCAATTTTCTAGACCAAGAGCGAATAACCAAACAAGTGCATTTCTATATTCAACTTGGGGAAGAACATAAAGACACTTGATTTACACAACGTCGTACGAAAAAGAATTACGATTATTTTACACTATGGAGTGCTCTATACCTAACTAATATATGTATAATGGTAGTCAATATCTTGTCAAAAAAAACGAATAAACGAAAAAATTTTAGGAAAGCTGAATTTTTCACACTAGTTTCTGTGGGTCATTGTAACATTAAAACTGAGTTTACTTAGGCGTCACTAATCACATTAGGGGGTTAGGAGAACTTTACTTTTTACTCACAATTTTTACATCAAAAATTGTTATCTGTAAATATTGGTTTATGCATAAAGTATGCCCCTACAAACGTTTCAAGTCGAAAATCAGGGGATGCAATAGTCGTCATGGGTTCATATGAGATTTACGTCGACATTTCGTACTATCACGTATGGAAAAAATTATTTTACTATTAAACCAATTGTAACATCGAAAATTTTTATCTGGAAATATTCCTCAACACATTGACTACCCCTCTGAAATAGTTCCAAGTCGAAAATCAGGGGATGCAATGGTCACTAGGGGGTTCATATGAGACTTACTTCGAATGTTGTACTCTTAGGTATGGAACAAATGAATTAGGTATCTAATCCAATTTTTACATGGATTTTTTTTATCTGGAAATACTTATTAGTTTATACATAGACTTCCACCCTGAAACAGTGTCAAGTTGAAAATCAGGGGATGCGATAGTCATTCGGGGGTTCAAAGGAAACTTACCTCGAAATTTCGTACTCTTACGTAGGGAAAAAAATATTTAAGTATCTAAACCAATCTTTACATCAAAAATTTTTATCTGTAAATATTCCTTTGTACATAAGCTATCCCTCTGAAACAGTTTCAAGCCGAAAATCAGGGGATGCAATAGTTAACAGGGGGTTCAAAAGACACTTTTTTAAAAATTTCGAACTCTTACGTATGGTAATTTTTTTTAAGTATCTACACCAATTTTTACATCAAATATTTTTACCTGTAAATATTCTTTGATATATAAACTACCCCCCTGAGGCAGTTTCAAGTCGAAAATCCGGGGACGCAATAGTTTAGATACTTAAATAATTTTATCAATACTTAAGAGTGAGAAATTTTGAGGTAAGACTCATATGAACCTCCAAATGACCAATGCATCCCTGATTTTCGACTTGGAACTGTTTCAAGGGGGTAGTCTATATATAATGTAATATTTACCGATAATAATTTTCTATGTAAAAATTGGATTAGATACCTAATTTATTTATTCCATACCTAAGAGTACAAAATTCGATGTAAGTTTCATATATGAACCCCCGAATGACGTATTCATTAATTCGTTAAATCGAATCAGCCGTATTTGGCAATCCAAATTTGTGTTTATGATCGAATTTATAGGAAACTTCTCACCGGCACTCGCTAGCTTAAGATTCATCCTAGTTATTATCTCAAAAAGACAATTAGTCCAGGACCCATCTGTTTTCACGGGAATGTAAGAGGTGACCGCAATGTTTTTACATGAATACCTCGGGAATAATGCCTAGAATAAGGATTGACTTATCCTCCAAAGCGCAGAGGTCGGGAACATTGTCTAAAATGCAACAAGTTAAAAAAAAACGTGTGTTTTTCCTAATTGTTTTGTTTCAAACTTTTTAAGTATTGAATTTAGAAGAAAGTTGTAGAGAGAAAAAAGTTGAAAAATCGCTTTTTACATAAAATAGTATAGGTTAGAAATTCATAGATTTATTAACGGTTCTGCAAAATAGTAATAAACAAAAAAAATATCGGCCAAAAAAGTGTTTTTTTTTAAATTTATTATTTTAGGCACTTTAAAATATAGTTAGGACTTCCTTATCACAGGTAGAAAATCTTAAATTTATAATAAAGGAATCCTGTAAATTTCGTTTCGATCGGTTTATTAGATTTTGCGCAATAATTTTGCAATCCAGAAAAATCGATAAATAATGAAAATTTTCAAAATTGTTTAAAATTGTTTTGCACTTTTTTATTTCAACAAAACTGGCTGAGCATACATAAGAGGAAGCAAGCTTTCATGCGCTTTTTTCAGAATTGAAAAATATTTATTAGAACGTTGTTTAAGTTTGTGTCAAATTTATAACTTTGTCAAAATTCGAAGTGAGATATTTTTTTTAATGTAAATTTCAATCTTCTAATGTAAATTTCAACAAACATATTATACTGGTTAATGTGAGAAGCAATTATTTCTTGAGATATGAGAAAAAATAGTAATTTTATTAACCATTATTAACCAGTTTATTAAACACTAATCAAGTTTGAGGAGTTATAGCTCAGAAGCTAATGAACAAAATAGCAACTTATTACATAAGAAGAAGCCTCTTTCCGAGTACTTTCCGGCTACTTTTTCAGAATTTCATTTAACAAAATATTCGCCGAGAAAATCTATTTGTTTATAAGCAAAAAAAAACGACACCAACTTTAAACAAAGACTGACCGTTCTAATAAATATTTGTTAATTCTGAAAAAAAGCACATGACAGCTTGTTCCCACTTATATGTGCTAAGCCAGTTTTGGTAAAATCGTGTAGTGCAAAAAAATTTTTAAACAATTTTAAAAATTTCAATATTTTTCGATTTTTCTGGATTGCAAAATTATTGTGCTAAATCTAATAAACCGATCGAAACGAAATTTACGGGATTCTTTTATTATGACATCAAGATTTTTCACCTGTGATATAGATGCCCTTACTACATTTTAAAGTGCCTAAAATAATAAATTAGGGAAACCACTTTTTTGTCCGATTCTTATTTTATTGTTATTTTGCGAAACCGCTAATAACTTTTTCAATTTCTAACCTATTCTATATTCTGTAAAAAGCGATTCTGTAACTTTTTTTTCTCTTCAAATTTCTTCTAAATTCAATACTTAAAAAGTTAGAAGCAAAACAAGTAGGGAAACACGCGTTTTTTTCAATTTCTTTAGGGCCGGTACTTTGGGACCTGATTAAACATCGGATTAAGTTAATTCCCGATTAAAACAGCCAACCAACTAAAGTACGACTACTTTCGTCTGTTATTTATAACTGCGATTCAGTTGACTGGCTGTTTTAATTTCTGATTAACTTAATCCGATGTTTAATCAGGACCCAGAGTACCGGCCCTTAACTTGTTGCATTTTAAACAATGTTCCCGACCTCTCCGCTCTGGAGGATATTCTAGGCATTTTTCCCGAGATATTCATGTAAAAATATTGCGGTCACCTCTTACGTCCATATATATAGCTAATTTCTGAAAGATGGGTCTTGGACTAATATAGTATTGTATTGTAATTTAATTACAAAAGTGTAATACAAAATATAGCACTCGAGAAAACGTTATAAACAAATAGAAATTGGTTGTGACAATTAAATTTATGGGAAAAATATGTATACACATATAGGCGATTTATGATCTTTTCAAAATATCGATGCAACTTATAGAAGCGAACAATAGAAAAGTTCTCAGAGGAGCTAGCAAAGCAGGAATACATGAAATCATATTCGAAGTCCTCTTCAAAAATCAATTTATTTAAAACAGTCGAGGTTTCGCCCCCTGTTTCAAGCTCTCAGGACTTACCAATTAAAATAGAAACAGAAAAACAAAGTTAGATAGAATAGTCAATCTTAAAAAAATTAATCGAAGTCATCTTTAGATAATTACATTGTAAAAGTAAAACAATTATATATCAAGCTGACATAAGAACCAAGCGGTATGAATAAATATTCTCACACTAAGGATTATAATTAGAAATAAAATTAAAATCTTTTATGTTTACATATGACTTGATTAAGTTAAAATTCGAAATTTAATAAAATCTAGCTAATAACATTATACATATAGGGAAAATGATACCTAATTTATAACTTATATGTATATATATCAGTCAATATTTTGCAATCGTCCTACCAGAGAAGAGATGAAAATTGATTTCTCAGATCAAAGAACGACCTATTCCTTGTTCAGGATGTGTCAATAGTGATTTAACAACGATTGATTCCTTTATAAACTCGCAATTCAACAGAAGACCTGTATATCAGAACAAATTAAACATCTTCAATAAAAAAGCAGATGAAATATCATCTAATACACAACTTCTGTGTTTCAGGACAGTTGGTTGGCAAATTAGCAATCTACAAATGCAGGCAACTCCTTGAAACTCCACTAAATTTTCTCTTAATTTTTATTAGTCTTAGTCAATACAAGAAGTATTTAAGTAAATCATGAAAATATTGAGTATACCTCCTCAGCAGAATTTTTTCATTATCTGTTTTCTCTTTGCAATAGCAGATAATATTGAACAGATGTTAATGCAACTAGGTTTATTTTGTACCCGACGTGTGATACACATCGATAATAGATTCCGATAATCGATAGAATTCATAGAGTTCATAAAGCAGTTTTAACTTCTTAATGATTTAATAATTCTTTTATCGCAAAAATTTTCATCAAGTATTTATAAAGATTTATTACCGTTAGTGTCATATAAGCTCTTTTTGCTAATGTCGGTTTACATTTATTTTTGCGAAAATATTAGTTCTATAGGAGGAAATTTATGAATAAAATGAAATTGTTTCAGTCTGGAACTAGCTGTTAAATTTCCATACCTGTTAATGAGTGCATTATTCGATGTAAATAGCAGTATCGCAACAATATTCCCCATTATATAAAAACATTACGAGAGCGACAGTGTTGTCGACATTTCGGAGGTAATAAGGTACCATCAATGTATTGGAGGTCACTTCGCGCGGGGTCTATCATGAGACAAGGCGATGCTAGCGCCAGCGGTCAATAGCCGAACTAAAAGACCGTTTTGTAGATAAATGAAGTCAATATGACCTCCAGCCAAATTTTTACCAATAGACTCCTATGGCCCTCTATTAGCGATATATGGAGTTTAGAATGCAAAACGTTGTCACTTCCAAAATCGGAAGACACAACGAAATTTTGGAAGTGACTTCGTTAAATATATATCTATTTTGGAGGCGACATTAGCCCCTTATTAGTATATATATATATATATATATATATATACGGAGCTTTCCTATCGAAACGCTTGGTGGGAAACCAACGAGAGCGAGAGAGAAACCAGCAGTAGTTCGTTAGCGTGACAGAGAGAGAAGTTTTGCAACGTTGTCGGCCGAGCACGCAGTCCAAGTCAACGCGTGTATCGCTTCACACTTTCGGATGTGTGCGGTACAGTGTGCGGAGCGGATGACTGTAATGTTCCGCGAGCTAGCAACATCGCAGAAGGTCGTTCTCTGTTTCGCTAACGAGAAATATATGGCCTTTCTCTCGCACTTATGTTGATCCCACCGTGCGACTCTTTAGAAACTGTCTGTATATATATATATAAAACCTGTTAATTACTTACCATTTAAATAAAAAAAGTGATTTGTTTAAACATTTTTCCAATTTTGGTATTCATTATTTTCAGTATTTTTGATTATTATGACATTTATTACTAACGAAAAACAGAAATGTTTTGTGTGCACCCTAAGAAACAAAAACAAAATTGCCATATAAACAAAGTAATTTATTTAAACATTTTTATAAAAGTTATTTCATTAAGTAAAAATTTATTGTTTGCTTATTTATTAGTAAAAGTGTTCGAATGTTTATATGAAAACAACAAATTAATATTGTATTTATAAAAAACTCATAAATATTTACAATAAAATTTACATATAAACATAGTACAAAAAACTATTGAGATTACAAACTATTGTGTATTACACATTATGAATTATAGATTTGCATGTTCTCTTTGCATACATCACAAATACACAATTTGTTTATAATTATATACATAAATATACAATGTTATTTGTTTAAATAAATTAAAGAAAATTCCCAAAAATCAATATTTTTTTGTTTTTTTTCCCTTATCGAAAGAATAGGTTGTTAGGGCTTTTTAATAAATAATTTTCATGTAATATGTATTATTAGTGACTTTTAGGTATACGAAACAATCTAGTCTTTTTATATGAATGATTTTACTTGTTTTCTTTTACTTTAAAAATTTAATAACATTTTATAATTTATTAAAGAAGCAAAATTATTTACTGTTTGGGAATGTTGTATTAACTTATTTATTTATTGACTTCATTTATTTATTAATTAAATTCAAATACAGGAGTACTTGAATAATACTCGTGGATCGTGGAGATTTTCCATTGCATTTCCGTTTCTCCAAGAAGAAAATAAAGGGAAAAACCCCATAAAATCAATTTGGGAAAATGTTTAAACAAGCTACTATATCTATATAGCAATTTTTTTGGGGTGCACTTAAGATAATAGACTATATATATGCTCATTTTCCATTTTAAACCCCATACTGTAGCATTTACGATTACATTCCCTAAGAGCCGTATCGATATACATCTTAAAGAGTGTCGGTGAAAGGCTACAGCCCTGTCTTAATTCTTCATTAACTTGAAACTCTTCTGATAGTCGTTGTCCTGTTTTTACCCTACTTCTATTATTTTTCGAACAGTTTCCGTAAATGTATGGTACGCTTTTACTTCTCATTGCCTGCCATAATCTAGAAACAGGAACGTTGTCGTACGCTTCTTTTAAATCAATAAAGATTCAGTTTCCTTCCGTGAGCGATTGTTTTTTTCCGCAAGTTGTTTAAGGCAGAAGACATTATCAATGCAGGATCTACCAGATCTAAAACCACTCTGCTCTTTCTCGAAATTTCTCGAAATTCGCTTCAGAAATTTAAGGGCGATCTTTGGATGATCTAGTGTGCTTTAAAGTAGGTATAATAAATTTTAATGACAATTTTGTTTAAATCATCTCTTAAGGATATTTTACTCTATTCGTTTTTCGGTTTTTTTACAACTTCTCGAAGTCGGCTATATTTTTTATACAACTTTGAATACCTATTGCATTATCAAGCAGGGATAATAAATTTTAATAATAGTTTTGTGTATATCATCTCTTAAGCACATTTCACTTTTATCGTTTTTCGGTTTTTTGAAAATTTCTCGAAACCCTCTACATATTTCTCTTTCCAACTTTGAATATTGATTATGTTTTCAAGTAGGTATAATAAATTTTAATAGCATTTTTGTCTATATTACCTTTTAAAAATATTTTATGTTTTTGGTTTTCGGTTGTTTTAACAATTTCTCGAAATCGGCCCCAAAATTTTTTTCCCAAGTTTCAACGTCTATTGTACTATTAAACAGGTATGATAAACTTTAATAACTTTATTGTGTATATCACCTCTTAAATACAGTTTACTAAGTATGTAATATTCGTTTTTCGGTTTTTGGAAAATTTCCCGAAAAATGCCTCAGCAATTTTTCTTTTCAACTGTGAATATCTATTGTGCCATCAAGTAGGTATAATAGATTTTAATATCATTTTTGTCTATATCACTCCTTAAAAACGTTTTACTGGTTTCATTTTTCAGTTTTTTGAAAATTTTTCGAAATCCGCTGTAAAAGTTTCTTTCGAAGTTTATCTAACTAATCTTTCGAGTGACTATCTGTTTTGTTCTTAAGAATGAATAATAAACTTTAATCACATTTTTGTCTAAACAATATTTTTAAGGCAAATTACTCGTCATTTTACGGTTTTTGAAATTTTTTCGAAAGACGTCTCAAAATTTTTCATCAAACTTTGAATTATCTGTTGTGCAATCGAGCAGGTATAATAAATTTTAATGATATTTTTGTATCGATCAGCTCTTAAAGACACTTCACCCATTTTATTTTTCGGTTTTTTTTTGAAAATGACTCAAATTCCGCTTTGGAAATTATGTTTTACAACTTTGAATATTCGTTGTTCTGTCAAGCATGAATAACAAATTTTAACAAAAATTTTTCTCGGGATCTTCTCTTTAGGACTTTTAATTTTATTTATTACTTAGTATTATAATATATAAATAAAATATTATATTTTAATATATAATATGTTTAATTAATATTATTTAATTAAATTGGAAGGACTCTAAGTATTAAGAATTTCCATTTTCATTTTTCGGTTTTTCGAAAATTGCACCAAACCTCTAAAAATGTTTTTTTAAATTTTGTATATCCGTTTTACTGTCGAGCATCTATAAAACATTTTAGCATTTTTCTCCAAAGCAACTATTAGGAACACTACATTCGTGTCAATATTGACCTTTTTTAAATTTATCGAAACTCGCTATAATTTTTTTTCGAACATAATCTAACGAATCTTTATAACGATCATCTATTCTGCAGTCAGGCGTTTATAATAAACTTTAACAATATTTTTGTCTGGACAATATCTCAAAGACAATTGGTTCGTCATGTGGCGGTTTTTCGAACTTCGCGTAAAAAATTTCCTTCATTTTTTGAATTATATCTACTGTGTTAACAGGCACGTATAATAAACTTTGATAACATATTTGTCTAAATCATCCCTTAAGGATATTTTACCGGTTTCATTTTTGAGTTTTTGGTACATTTCTCAAAATCAGCTTAATAAATTTCTTTGGAAGTTTATCTAACTAATCTTTGGAATGGTTATCTGTTTTGTTCTTAAAATGAATAACAAACTTTAATTACTTTTTCGTCGAAGTCATGTCTTAAAGATAATTTACTAGTCGTTTTTGAAAATTTTTCGAAATTCGCCTCCAAATTTTCCCTTAAACTTTGAATAATGTATTGTGCAATCAAGCAAATATAACACCTTTTAATGATATTTTTGTATAGATTAGCTCTATAGGACACTTTGCTCTTGTCATTTTTCGGTTTTTTTGAAAATTTCCCGAAATCCATTTTATTTCTCCAAATTTGAATATCTGTTGTGCTGTCCAGCATGAATAACATATTTTAATTTTTTTTGTCTAAATCATCCCTTAAGAACGTAGATGATATATGTTCTCGAAATTAATTTGTGAAAGTGCATGTTTTACCATTTAATCATTTTTATTTTTCCGTTTTTGGAAATTTTCTCGAAATCCGCTTCAATAATTTGATTCAAAGTTTACATAACTAGACTTTCGAAGGATTATCTATTTTGCTCTCAAGCATTAATAATAAACTTTAAGCACCCTTTTCTCTAAACCATGTCTTAAAGATAATTTACTTGTCATTTTTCGGTTTTTTGAATATTTTACGAAATTACCCCCAAAAATTTCCCTCAAACTATAAATTACCTATGGTGCAATCAAGCAGGCATAATAGACTTTAATGCTATTTTTGTCTAGGTCAGCACTTAAGGTCACTTTACTATTTTCATTTTTTAGGTTTTTTGAAAATTTCCCGAAATCCGCTTTAAAATTTAATTTTTTCAACTTTGAATATATCTCTTGTGTGGTCGAGCATGAATAACAAATTTTAACAAAATTTTGTATTTAAAGCATCCCTTAAAGACATTTTATCATTTTAATTTTTAGTTTTTGGAAATTTTCTCGGAAGTATTATCCAATTTGCTTTCAAGGATGAATAATAAACTTTAAACACATTTTTGTCTAAACCTTGTCCAAAAGATAATTTTCTCGTCATTTTTCGGTTTTTTGAATATTTTTCGAAATAACCCCCAAAAATTTCCCTCAAACAATAAATTAACTATGGTGCAATCAAGCAGGCATAATAGATTTTAATACTATTTTTGTCTAGGTCAGCACTTAAGGTCACTTTACTCTTTTCATTTTTCGGTTTTTTGAAAATTCATGGAAATTATTGAATTTGTAGGCAGTATCCAAATTACGCTTTGACTAATTCTGAAAGTAATTTAAATTCAAAATTGTGATCTTTACACTTTGTTTTAAATTGGGTATATTTTAAAGGCAGTTCACCTAATGCAATTTAGGAATATTAGATATATATTGTCCGAAAGTAATTCGTAAACCAAAGAACAACAAGGGAAATAAGAAAATGGGCATACAATTTTGTTTCAAATTTAAAGAAAAAATATTCCAATTTTCATTTTTGGATTCTACAGGAAATAAGTTTAGAGTCATCAATACTGGTGGAATTATTTGAATGTGGAATTGAGAATTTTGCAAGAATAAAATCTTCAATTTATAAAAAAGAGATTATTAATTACATTGTGATTTTTTTATTAATTAACGAAATACCCTATCGACATTGAATTAAACCACTAATTTGCCTCGCCAACTCAGTGCTACAGTAAATAGTAATAATTAAGGAAATTCAGCTCTATTAATGATAAAACCAGATAATCAAACCTTATGCATCATTTAGGGATTTTCCATGAACCCATCCATGATATAAATGATTTATTGGAGCGAACCGTATATGTACAATGTACGTAAATAAGTTTATACATACATACATATTTTATTTAGTGTCAGTAAAACTGAAAAGATATTCACAAAAATCCCTCGTTTCCCAAAAATTAATAAATAATAGTTGCGAAGTGATAAGGTATAAAATTCACTAATTTAATAATATTAGTACATACAATTCCTGTGTTGCAAACCAAATTTTCTAAAATAATGTTACCATAAATATTTTACCTCGCTGTTTAGCATTATCACTCCCACAAAAAACAGTGTAAAACCTGGCGTTGCCAGGTCGACACATTCCAGTCAGTCAGCGTGCGTATTTCACATTAATCCCCACCTAATTCGAAAATTAAAATCAATGTAGTTAATTGCGAGAATTGGGATAATTACTAATGGAATTAACAGGTACTACGCTCGTTGTGAGATTCAAATCTGGGATGATATGTTCCGACGATTTTGCTGTTGTTAGTGATAAGGCAAGGCTGCCACAATTTTTTGCCCTGTTCACTCGCTTCTTATCGCTACAAGTTTGGTAGATTTTTACGTATTTACTTCGCACGTAAAATGAGAGATCGGGAAATATCACGCTGGACGTCTCAGTTTGCCTTTGAACGCGTCGTGAGTAGATTCTCATTCGATTCCGGGAGTGATTCTTTGGAAGTTGTTAGATTTCGTAATTTGGTGACGGATTCGGTATATTTCGTGTTCGGTGATAGTGTTGGTGATAGTGTTGGGGATAGTGTTGGTGATTTTAGGTAAGCGTGAATTACGTCGGTTCTACCGGGATGAGACTTTTTAAGAAACGTAATTACAACTATTCTTACATGTGTGACAGATAAACAGAGAATGATTTTTATTTTTCGAATATAATTTTTATATGAACAATATGATACCTGTAAGATGATATAGCGTTGAGTTACATCTTCTTAACTTACTTGATCGTGCAAGTTGTTCACACGCAACTCTCGATGGTGTTTTTTAAGGGTGATTTAATTTTGAATTATATTGATTATGGTATTCATCCACTTAATAAGGGTATTATATTAAATTGTTATTGCAACTCGATCTTACTAATATTTCGTTTTATCCTCTTCCAGTGCGGGAATGGTGAGCAGATCCTGGCAGTGGAGACAGAACCTGCAGTTCCTATAGGTATAATTTTCACTTATCAATTTTTACATTATTTTGTAGGAATCATTTGCATAATTTATTACATTTTAATTTATACAATTTACATAAGGAAACATAAGACTGAACTCCGTTTATAGCCCAGTCATGGGCGGAAATTTTGGGAATCAACATCAATTTTCTTGAAAATTGGGATTTAGGTATTCATCCCCTTTGTGAATCATTTATTAATCAAAATATACTCGGAAATCAATGGAAGGCCCAATTGTAAGCAATTCATAAAGATTTTTTTGTAAAGTAGATACTCTCCGAGTTAATCACGATTGAAATTGTATAATTTTCATTGAAATAAACGCATTTTTAACTGTTTTTCACGAATTATCTAAAAAGGGTTCATTTTATCGAAAAAATATATATGCTTGTACACTTGTTAAAAACTATCAAATAATATTATTATTTTATTTTTTGCATTTAACTACGAAGAGTAACTTATAATTTATAATTAATATATATAATAATTCAACTTTACTATAACCTTTAAAATATCAAATATTTGCAAAATATTTCAAGGGGTTATGGTTCATAGGATTGCAACATAAAAATCATCTTTATATTATAAATATGTTGATTCTGAATATTCTAACAAAGTTACCTTAAAAAAATATAACCACAAAATTTATATTTTTTGTCATAATAGGGGTGTCTTTTATAAGGGTTGAAGCGTGTAAAAATTAAAGCAGTTTATTCCAGTAGCGAAATATTCTCAATTTGATACAATATCACTCTTACATCATTTCTAATTGTAGAAAAATCGTTGAAAATATTTTCAACAACTAATTAGTAAATAATAAATAATAATGAACAAATATTAATCTAAAATAATTTAAATTTAATATTATATCATTTAATATAATTTCAAGTTATAATAAATAAAGAAAATTACTACCCTTAAGAGATGATTTACAGGGGTTGAATATTTCTGATTAATGATAAATCTTGATCACAAATGTCAATAGATCTACAATTAATTCATTTAAACATTATTTTTACTAATTACATATGGAATTTACGATATTTTAATTTGATTAAAATAATTAAAAGTTTTGAACACTAAAAAATATAAAGCCTGGTCCGGTACAGGGTAGATTTTGAATGTAGAGGGTAAGTAGAGCTAAAACCTAAATTGTAATGAAAATCAATTTTGATTCCCAAAATTGCACAGTAATACGGTATTTTACGGATGATGACTGGACTATTAGGGTTTTCTCATGAACTCCCAAACACATCTATGATATCAATAATATTAGCGGCCTGCGGTCTATGAAAGCATTGGAAGCAGTGCTTCTCTTAGAAAAATGTCAGAAATGACAGGAACGCAATTTTTGAAATAGGAAAGTTTTTAAGATGACTTCATTGACGAATTTGCAAAAAGTGATCGAAGAATCGAATTTCAACACAAACAGGGTCAGTTTTCAAAAATTGCGTCCCTTTACTTGAAATTTCACCATACGTCGCTTTATTATTATAATACTAATATACATAATATATAGTAATAATATATTACTGTAATATAATAGAGCGAACTGTATATGTACAATGTACGTAAATAATTGCATACATAAATGTTTAATTTGACTTCATAGAAACTGAAAAGATATTTACGAAAATCTCTCGTTTCCCAATAATTAATACATATTGTTTGTGAAGTCATAAGACAGGAAATTCACTAATTTGATCTATATACAATGCCTGTGTTGTAAGCCTAATTTTCTTTTGAATTATATTGATTATGATGTTAATTCATTTAATTGTGCTATTATTTTAAATAGTTATTGCAATTGGATCTTATTAATATTTCCTTAGATTTTATTAATATTTATTTTTATTATTTTTCAGTGCGGGGATGGCGAGCAGATCCTGATCAACGGGCCAGCACCTGGATCATCTAAAGGTAAGATCTTGATTTATAAAAGTGTTATTTACCACAATCCAGTTTGAAAAACCCTAATTTTATTTAGTTGAACCCTGAATGCCCATTTTATTTACTGGAAATTAATTTAAAAAATTAGTTCCAAAATAATTGTATTTTCAAGGACTGATCGGTTAACAAGTATGTATTTTGAAGAGTAACTTTCCATACAAGGTTAAAAAAATTTGAGAATTCATAAAATATCTATTGATCAATCAGGAAAATGTCTTGGAACGAAATTCAATGCATTTTCAGAAAATTGGAAAACGACAAATAAGAAATGCGTTTCGGGGAATATTTATCCAAAACTGTATAAAAATTTATTATAAACAATTGATAGCAGAATCAACGGTCGAATTTTAAAGAGGAACTGTTGGGTGAATTTATGAATATTTAAAATAAAAGAACGAAGAGGTGGGGTACTTTTCAGGGGAGATTTGTTTAAAAAAGATTTTAGGCTCTACCACATACACAGTGTATAGTAGAATAAATATTCTAACTATGACTATAAATAATTGTATAAAGTATTTTGATAAAAATTTTTAAGACATAATCGAGCTATTATTAAACCCAGTTCTGTTACAATCTGAGTATTCAAAACTTTACCAATTAATTCCAAATACGTAATGCAGTTATAATAAATTTTACTGATTCCTATTAAATATTACTGGAACATAGTCCAGTCAAAACGCGCAGTTTATCTGTTGAAAAGTTCCATTGAACAAGACAGCGTTTTTAGGGTCACACATCATGAACTGGAAGTATTCTGCTATAATCTGAATAATGCTTTAAAATAATGTTACGAAATATGCTTATTATAGTGCAGATTTGTAAGCCCGGCATGTCTACGTATAGTCAGGACAAACTAAATGTTAATAATAAAAGGACTAAAACCGCCCCAAATTGAATATCAAATAAAAATGGCGATATTTCCAACGGATTACTTTTTCATATTTTATATTAAATATTCGGTAGTAAAATAGACACTAAAAAATAATTTTTTTGGGATTATTTAAAAATGCTATTGTATTTAGTCAAAAATTTTGTTTCGGTATTAAATTTTTTAATATTATTTTAATTTTTAATGAAGTTTGGAGGAAGCAGAGGGCGTTCAGTAAAAATGTCTTATTTTTTGAAATTTTTTTAAATTAGTACAAGACTTTTTATCCTAAGAGATTTTTGAGAACTTACTATTTAATTGTCAAATATATGTAATAAAGTTTAGTAGCACTTTGAGCTCACTCTTCTCTAAAGAGCACTTTATTTTATTAAATTTTGGGTTTTTAGTAAAATAGTCACACGAAGATTTTCACTTAAAGTGGTATTGCGTTCCTGTTTTCAAAAATTTTTTTGAAGATGTTAGAAAGAAAAACCAAGTTTTCCCTTTTAATGAAATAGCAGTATGATAGTAGAGAATCGGCTGTCAAACGGTGATCGACTTGCAGAGGGTCTACGGGGGTTAAATAGGCAGCCTAAAATCCTCACGTAACATCGTATTTTCATGAATTTTTTTGGATGTATCAGAAAGAAAAAGCTAGATTGCCGTTTTAACCAAATATTAGGATAACATATATTTACTGATAAACGGTGATGCACTTACTTACAGAGCGTCTAAGGGGATATCCTCACGTAAACTAATATGGCGTTCTTATATTTAGAAAAAATTTTTGAAGGTGTCAGAACAAAAGCCAGATTACCCTTTTAATCAAATAATTGTATAATATTAAGAAGTGACTGTTAAACTGTGATTCACTTTCGAAGGGTTTAAGATGGTGAAATAGTTACTATTATCTATTTATTTATATTTTCGTTATTTTATATTTATATCTAGAGTTACCATTTCACCCCTCTAGAAACTTAGGCTCCTTATACGTATTTTTTATTGATTTTGAATTATTATTAATGCAATGCGACGATTTTGTTATATTTTTTACTGAGACGACATTGACGAAATGGCTGCTGAATATGAAACTGCTGCTAGAAATGTTACTTTGCAAAAGTGGTTGGTTGCAAATATGGTTTAAACCATGTTTCTCGAGTTGGCGGGCGTGATAAAAAATTTCTCTACCGATCTTTCTGAAATATTAATATGTTGTTGTCGACATGCAAATTTATAGGCTATGAACTATGGGCAGTATGATCGGTAATAAATTCTTAGATTTACAAGGATTGTTTGACACCAAAAAGCGGTTACTTTGGGAAAAACGCCGCCATTTTGTTATTTTTTAAGAACAATTTTTTTACAATTTTATTCCTTTTACACTGGTTTGGATGGTGATTGAAACCCACTTTCTATTTTTTCTTCAGACGTTCTAGTGAGCCAAAATCACGCCCGCGGTCAAGAAATCCGGCGTGGTAAAGAAACACGCCGGAAAATTCAAAAAAAATTTGTTGTCAAATACTTTTTTTTTATAAAATATGTGTGCATAGTTTCATCTACATATTCTTATTCCTAAAGAAATTGCATTTCAAAAATTTTTTTGCTTAAATTACGAGATTTGGTATAAATCACCAAAACCGTTTCAAACAAAATTGTACAACAAAATAAATATTCTTAAGAGTTAAGTGGCATTTAGGACAGTTTTATGAAAAAATTATATGGGTAAAACCTTATACCACATATGAGAAAGTAAAAATATATTAAGTTATTAAGTTATTTTTCTTACATTATTGTAGAAATACGTTGTAGTAGAACGTAATAGAACTGATTGATTTGAAAATGTTAAACTATTTAATGTATTCATACATTCCCAAAAAAAATTATTTATAGAGTAATTAACATCTTAATTAAGTCAACGTTGACGAACGAAATACGTTATATTAATGTCTAACTCGTTAAGGGATAATAGTCCAGTCATCTTAGGCCAAATTAGTTGAATATTTTGGAAAATGGACATACACAGTATATTACCACGTAAAAACTTCTATTATGGCATCCTAAAACTATTCTCAAAATTCACATATAATTGGATTGTCGGAAGTTTTAAAGTCAGGGGTCAAAATCACAAAAATCTATATTTTCTACATTTTTTGCAAATATCTCTTTTTTTATGGGTTTTACGCTATTTGTATTTATTACCGATATTGTAGAGAATCAAATTCTCTATAAATTTTGCATTTAATATTTCTTTATACCTCGAACTGTTTTCGAGATAGAGGGCGGAGAGCGCTGGTCAGAGAATCATGTGAGATCAGCTGGTAGTCCCGATCAAAAACTCAGTAATATTAAGGTTATAAATTATTGCTAAATATATAATTATATTTTTTATTAAATGTTTCATTAAATTCATTTTTTTTCTATTTTAAAGAAAAGAAGAAGTCCATGGTGCTTAAAGGCGGAATGGCGACAATCGTAGAAAACCTTAAAGTCTCTCCTGCCAAGGGAAAATATTTTAAGGTTTTCTACGATTATCTATTTTTAATTAGTTGTCAATTTATTTAATAACACTTACCTGGCCATGTAATTAAAAATTTGAGTAGGAAAATATTTGTCATATTTTAATTCTAATCTAATTTATACTAATGACGTTCTAAATAACTAAAGAAGAAAAGAAATAAATTTTTAATTATGATTTTATTAAAAGTGTCATTTGATAGAATTAATATTTAAGAGTTTACAGATTTTAAACAAGATGTGCTTAACTATTTTTTACTTCAAATGCAATTAGTGTAAATGAGAATATAATTAAAATGTAATTAAAGTGTGCAACTTAATAATGTTTCAATTACAGAAAGAGATTGTGAGTGTTATTGAATTGATAAACAGTAGAATTACTAGAAAGTAAGATTGAATTTAATGTAAAAATTAATAACAAATGCTAATAATATATTTAGCAATAATTTATAACCTTAATATTACGAGTTTTTAATCGGGACTACCAGTCGACCTCACATGATTCTCTGACCAGCGCTCCTCGCCCTCTATCTCAAAAACAGTTCAAGGTATGAAGAAAGGTTAAATATAAAAGATGTAGAGAATTTGATTCTCTATAATGCCGATAATAAACATAAATAGCGTAATACCCATAGAAAACGAGATATTTGCAAAAAATATAGAAAAAGTTAGATTTTTGTGATTTTGATCCCTGACGTTAAAACTTCCGACCATCCAATTATATGTGAATTTTGAGAAATGTTTAAGGATGTCACAATAGACGTTTTTACGTGATAATATACAGGGTAGGTCAATTTTCCAAAGTGTACCATCTAAAATTACGACTATAAACAAAATATATTGTTTAAATGGGATTCTACACATAGCCAATCAATGTATCGTAACATCGGCTTAACGTATTTGCGCCGAATCAGAAGACGTTCAATTCGAATGTCGGGCACGCGACATGATTCCATATTCCATGCACAGAAGATTTGGTCTGTGTAACAATATTTCTATTTCCTCTGCCGAGTTTGCAAGAATCGCTCTATCATCTACATATCTGCTGTATTTCGTAACTTCTCCATTTATTCCTATATTCTCTGAATCTAGAGCTTGAAAAATTGCCTCAATATAGATTGAAGAGCAAGGGCAACAGAAGACACCCCATTCTCACTCCTCTTTTGATTTCCATTTCTGGACAGAGTTCTCTATCAACGTATACTATAAAGCTAGCTTTCTCTATGCAAGGTTATTCTACTGCTATAACATGCGGGTGAATACGAAAAATTTCCGACCGTCAGATGACCGCTGTATATATAATATACCAATTACACCTCTGTATAATATACAGAGGACAGCACTAGCTATTGTTTTATGTTGGCATTATGTTTAGCACTCTATTTAGGTTAGCATTATGTTTTGCAATAAGAATGCAATGGCGAATGATTTGAGAACGTGTTGCGTTGTCGTTTTTTTTGTATTTTCAATTTTAGATATATTTTCTTATTCTATTTCTTATTATATTGTTAATTATTAAACTGTATTACAGCTATATAACATTACAAATTGAATTTATAGACTGAAATAATAATACTAAGATATGCTTCAAGTAAATCGTTGGCGAGTCATTCATTTACACAAATTATTGATAATCTCGCAATAATTTTTAACCTTCTATAAAGTTACGCAAAACATAGCTAGCATTCGACTGTCGGCACACTCAAGGTGCAACGTGTATGTTTTGCTTTTTGTGCCCTTTTGTTCCAGTATAAATTTCCAGGATACCTCGGTGATTCTCTCGGGGTAAGTTAATATCAATAGTTTCGCTTCGAAAAGAAACTTGAGTTACGACGATAGGCGCCTTGTTCCTCGCCCCTCGATAAGACAATTTGAATTCACCTCACCGGAAAAACCACCCCCGTCCGGTGAGGGTGGGGGTGAGCGCGACCCTCCCCCACCCCCTAGCGCCAATCACTCAAATCAACCGAAAAATTACGTGTACGTTTCTCGAGAACAAGCAGCAACAATAATTACTATAACATCGTCGCCGTATATCTCTCCCTTTCTCTCTCTGTTTCACCCCCTGCGACCCCCCTCGACCGGCTCGGCGCGCATGCGCGCGTCGCCGTCGCCGTTCCGGGGCGTCGCGACGCCACTCGCCCGCCGGTCGTCGTCTGTGCGCTCCCGTAACACTTCGCCGTGCGTCTCTGTCTCTCCCTCTCGCTCTATCTCTCTCGCTCTCACGCGTCCGACGTCGCGGGAAAATCGGTCTCGGAAAATCCCGGGAAATGCGACGCCCGCCGCCGCCGCCGTCGGAAAAGTCGCCGCACGACTCGCACTGACCGTCCGAGTGTTGTGTGTGTGTGTGTGTGACGGGAGCGCGTCGCGTCGGATTAGCGTCGCGACGTCGTCTTCGGAGCAGCTGCGGCAGCAGCAGCAGCAGCTACAGCAACAGCTTCAGTGCTAAACGAATTAGTAATAGTCACACTAATTAAACCTAACGTAATTAACCCTAATCTTAAATCATCGTAGTGTGAAAAGTCTCCCTCACAAGCAGCCTCGTTGTCTTTTTCTCTGTGATCTCTACGGTAATAATTAATCCTAAAATAATAACAGATAGTTTCGACAGTAATAACACTAAAATATTCGTTTGTTCGTCGTTCATCGGTGGTTGGTTGTTAGTTCGTAGTTAATAACGTTAATCTCGAGTTTGTTCGATTGGTGAGATGTGAATAAGTTCTGACGTGTGCCCAGAGTTGATTTGACGCGATGGAGAAGATAGGAGCGATGGTGGCGGCGGTTTCGTTCGTTTTCCTGCTGTTGGCGGCCAGTACAGGTAAACGGAAGTTTATCGATGTGTATCGATCTTGAATACATTTAAAAAAAATTTTAATCTTAGAAATTGAAGAGGTTGAAAAAATCTTATTACATTTTCCATAAGTTGTGTTTAATGACAGTAAATGTATTAAATAATGCAACAAACCTTGTGGTTTTCGAAGTTCTATTAAAAATTTTATATAAAATCGTACAGCTTAAAATCTAATGCGAATCTTTTTCCCATACTCTCGTTTGATCCATCCATTTCTAATGTCACTCGGAGATTAAATACCACATAAGTCTTAATTTTTAAATTAAATACTGACAACTGATAACATATAAGAAGACATAACACCACATATAACAAAACACTAATTCTGAAATTTTTAGTTTGATTGCGTTAAGGCCATCTAAATTCTCGATTTACAATACCCCGTTAATTCGTTTCATAGCTTCAACATCTCGTATTTTAAATATAAAATGAACACCTTTCACACTTTCAGAATCTTTACATTTCAAGGGTTTTCCTCTCCTTAAACATTTTCAGATTCGGTTTTCTCTTAAACTGTTGATTGTGTTTAGTATCAACACTTGTTGTAAATATACAATTACATCCTCATACTTTTGAATGGTAAGGAAACCGTCTGCAGTTTTATAAGGGTGCAACATTTCTATGTATTTTGGTAATTTCTCCAATTTCTCTTTCAATCGTTTTCAGTGTTTGTTTCTGGAACTACTCTTCATTACATTTATTAGTTTGAAAACTTTTCAAAGTATCTGAGTATTTTGATTCCCATTTAGATTCTTAAATATATCCCTTTTTGACCCGTGACTATTTTACATATAGAGTAAAGGTTTTTCCACAGTTTTTGATTCATTAGTTCTAAACATTTTTTTATAATTTTCTATAATATATAACATGTTTAGCATTCTTTCATTCCAATTAATGGTAATTAGATCGTTTCGTAGATCCAACAACTATTTTAATTTTTTAGTTAAGTGGAGGTTTTCCAAAGTAGATTACACCCTTTTACACATCTTCATTCCTCAAAAATCTGATTTTGATTACTTTTCAAAATCTTGACTTATACCTCATTTCTGTGATTGCTTGTAGTATAAAACTGACACTCGCCTACATTTTTAGAAATACATAACATCAGTGCTGAATTGTTTCATTCTGAATGTAGTTGGTTGTTTTCTTTAGCCATCTAAAATCTTTTTTTGATTCTTGATAGAACCATTTTGTAGATTTAACATTAGTTTTATATCTATAATTGTGTTGAATATAATGTTACATTTCCACATCTTCAAAGTGAGTATTGTGGAAATTTTCTGAAAATTATTTTTTTAAGGGAAACCTTGGTAACATATCTGCGTATACTTTTTTTGATTCTTGATTGAACCATTTCATAGATTTAACACTGATTTATAACTATAATTGTCTTGAATATAGTGGTGGTATATTTTCACATCTTCAATGTGAGTATTGTGAAAATTTTCTGAAAATTCTTTTTTTAAGGGAAACATTGACAACCTTTCTGCGTATACTTTTTTTGAATCTTGATTGAGCCATTTCATAAATTTAACAGTAGTTTTATATCTATAATAGTCTTGAATAGAATGATATATTTCCACATCTCAAAGTGAGTATTGTGAAAACTTTCTGAAAATTCATTTTCTTTTGGGGAGTCCTTGGCAACATTTCTGTGTATACTTTTTTTGAATCTTGATTGAGCCATTTCATAGATTTAACTGTAGTTTTATATCTATAACTGTATTGAATATAATGATATATTTCCATATCTTCAAAGTGAGTATTGTGAAAACATCCTGAAAATTCATTTTCTTTAGGGGAGTCCTTGGCAACATTTCTGCGTATACTTTTTTTAAATCTTGATTGAGCCATTTCATAGATTTAACAGTAGTTTTATATCTGTAACTGTCTTGAATATAATGATATATTTCCACATCTCAAAGTGAGTATTGTGAAAACTTTCTGAAAATTCATTTTCTTTAGGGGAGTCCTTGGTAACATTTCTGCGTATACTTTTTTTGAAGTTTGATTGAGCCATTTCATAGATTTAACAGTAGTTTTATATCTATAACTGTCTTGAATGCAATGATATATTTCCATATCTTCAGAGTGAGTATTGTGAAAACTGTCTGAAAATTCATTTTCTTTAGGGGAGTCCTTGGTAACATTTCTGCGTATACTTTTTTGAATCTTGATTGAGCCATTTCATAGATTTAACAGTAGTTTTATATCTATAACTGTCTTGAATGCAATGATATATTTCCACATCTTCAAAGTGAGTATTGTGAAAACTTTCTGAAAATTCCTTTTCTTTAGGGGAGTCCTTGGTAACATTTCTGCGTATACTTTTGTTGATTCTTGATTGAACCATTTCATAAATTTAACAGTAGTTTTATATCTATAATTGTCTTGAATAGAATGATATATTTCCACATCTCAAAGTGAGTATTGTGAAAACATTCTGAAAATTCATTTTCTTTAGGGGAGTCCTTGGCAACATTTCTGCGTATACTTTTTTTGAATCTTGATTGAGCCATTTCATAGATTTAACAGTAGTTTTATATCTATAACTGTCTTGAATATAATGATATATTTCCATATCTTCAAAGTGAGTATTGTGAAAACTTTCTGAAAATTCATTTTCTTTAGGGGAGTCCTTGGCAACATTTCTGCGTATACTTTTTTTGAAGTTTGATTGAGCCATTTCATAGATTTAACAGTAGTTTTATATCTATAACTGTCTTGAATGCAATGATATATTTCCATATCTTCAGAGTGAGTATTGTGAAAACTGTCTGAAAATTCATTTTCTTTAGGGGAGTCCTTGGTAACATTTCTGCGTATACTTTTTTGAATCTTGATTGAGCCATTTCATAGATTTAACAGTAGTTTTATATCTATAACTGTCTTGAATGCAATGATATATTTCCACATCTTCAAAGTGAGTATTGTGAAAACTTTCTGAAAATTCCTTTTCTTTAGGGGAGTCCTTGGTAACATTTCTGCGTATACTTTTGTTGATTCTTGATTGAACCATTTCATAAATTTAACAGTAGTTTTATATCTATAATTGTCTTGAATAGAATGATATATTTCCACATCTCAAAGTGAGTATTGTGAAAACATTCTGAAAATTCATTTTCTTTAGGGGAGTCCTTGGCAACATTTCTGCGTATACTTTTTTTGAATCTTGATTGAGCCATTTCATAGATTTAACAGTAGTTTTATATCTATAACTGTCTTGAATATAATGATATATTTCCATATCTTCAAAGTGAGTATTGTGAAAACTTTCTGAAAATTCATTTTCTTTAGGGGAGTCCTTGGCAACATTTCTGCGTATACTTTTTTTGAAGTTTGATTGAGCCATTTCATAGATTTAACAGTAGTTTTATATCTATAACTGTCTTGAATGCAATGATATATTTCCATATCTTCAGAGTGAGTATTGTGAAAACTGTCTGAAAATTCATTTTCTTTAGGGGAGTCCTTGGTAACATTTCTGCGTATACTTTTTTGAATCTTGATTGAGCCATTTCATAGATTTAACAGTAGTTTTATATCTATAACTGTCTTGAATGCAATGATATATTTCCACATCTTCAAAGTGAGTATTGTGAAAACTTTCTGAAAATTCCTTTTCTTTAGGGGAGTCCTTGGTAACATTTCTGCGTATACTTTTGTTGATTCTTGATTGAACCATTTCATAAATTTAACAGTAGTTTTATATCTATAATTGTCTTGAATAGAATGATATATTTCCACATCTCAAAGTGAGTATTGTGAAAACATTCTGAAAATTCATTTTCTTTAGGGGAGTCCTTGGCAACATTTCTGCGTATACTTTTTTTGAATCTTGATTGAGCCATTTCATAGATTTAACAGTAGTTTTATATCTATAACTGTCTTGAATGCAATGATATATTTCCATATCTTCAAAGTGAGTATTGTGAAAACTGTCTGAAAATTCATTTTCTTTAGGGGAGTCCTTGGTAACATTTCTCCGTATACTTTTTTTGAATTTTGATTGAGCCATTTCATACATTTAACAGTAGTTGTATATCTATAACTGTCTTTTTTTGAATCTTGATTGAGCCATTTCATAGATTTAACAGTAGTTTTATATCTGTAACTGAATTGAATAGAATGATATATTTCCACATCTCAAAGTGAGTATTGTGAAAACTGTCTGAAAATTCATTTTCTTTAGGGAAGTCCTTGGTAACATTTCTGCGTATAATTTTTTTGAATCTTGATTGAGCCATTTCATACATTTAACAGTAGTTTTATATCTATAACTGTCTTAAATGCAATGATATATTTCCACATCTCAATGTGAGTATTGTGAAAACATTCTGAAAATTCATTTTCTTTAGGGGAGTCCTTGGCAACATTTCTGCGTATACTTTTTTGAATCTTGATTGAGTCATTTCATAGATTTAACAGTAGTTTTATATCTGTAACTGAATTGAATAGAATGATATATTTCCACATCTCAAAGTGAGTATTATGAAAACTGTCTGAAAATTCATTTTCTTTATGGGAGTCCTTGGTAACATTTCTGCGTATACTTTTTTTGAAACTTGATTGAGCCATTTCATAGATTTAACAGTAGTTTTATATTTGTAACTGAATTGAATAGAATGATATATTTCCACATCTCAAAGTGAGTATTGTGAAAACTTTCTGAAAATTCATTTTCTTTAGGGGAGTCCTTGGCAACATTTCTGCGTATACTTTTTTTGAAGTTTGATTGAGCCATTTCATAGATTTAACAGTAGTTTTATATCTATAACTGTCTTGAATGCAATGATATATTTCCATATCTTCAGAGTGAGTATTGTGAAAACTGTCTGAAAATTCATTTTCTTTAGGGGAGTCCTTGGTAACATTTCTGCGTATACTTTTTTGAATCTTGATTGAGCCATTTCATAGATTTAACAGTAGTTTTATATCTATAACTGTCTTGAATGCAATGATATATTTCCATATCTTCAAAGTGAGTATTGTGAAAACTGTCTGAAAATTCATTTTCTTTAGGGGAGTCCTTGGTAACATTTCTCCGTATACTTTTTTTGAATTTTGATTGAGCCATTTCATACATTTAACAGTAGTTGTATATCTATAACTGTCTTTTTTTGAATCTTGATTGAGCCATTTCATAGATTTAACAGTAGTTTTATATCTGTAACTGAATTGAATAGAATGATATATTTCCACATCTCAAAGTGAGTATTGTGAAAACTGTCTGAAAATTCATTTTCTTTAGGGAAGTCCTTGGTAACATTTCTGCTTATAATTTTTTTGAATCTTGATTGAGCCATTTCATACATTTAACAGTAGTTTTATATCTATAACTGTCTTAAATGCAATGATATATTTCCACATCTCAATGTGAGTATTGTGAAAACATTCTGAAAATTCATTTTCTTTAGGGGAGTCCTTGGCAACATTTCTGCGTATACTTTTTTGAATCTTGATTGAGCCATTTCATAGATTTAACAGTAGTTTTATATCTGTAACTGAATTGAATAGAATGATATATTTCCACATCTCAAAGTGAGTATTATGAAAACTGTCTGAAAATTCATTTTCTTTATGGGAGTCCTTGGTAACATTTCTGCGTATACTTTTTTTGAAACTTGATTGAGCCATTTCATAGATTTAACAGTAGTTTTATATTTGTAACTGAATTGAATAGAATGATATATTTCCACATCTCAAAGTGAGTATTGTGAAAACTGTCTAAAAATTCATTTTCTTTAGGGAAGTCCTTGGTAACATTTCTGCGTATAATTTTTTTGAATCTTGATTGAGCCATTTCATACATTTAACAGTAGTTTTATATCTATAACTGTCTTAAATGCAATGATATATTTCCACATCTCAAAGTGAGTATTGTGAAAACATTCTGAAAATTCATTTTCTTTAGGGGAGTCCTTGGCAACATTTCTGCGTATACTTTTTTTGAATCTTGATTGAGCCATTTCATCGATTTAACAGTAGTTTTATATCTGTAACTGAATTGAATAGAATGATATATTTCCACATCTCAAAGTGAGTATTATGAAAACTGTCTGAAAATTCATTTTCTTTATGGGAGTCCTTGGTAACATTTCTGCGTATACTTTTTTTGAATCTTGATTGAGCCATTTCATAGATTTAACAGTAGTTTTATATCTGTAACTGAATTGAATAGAATGATATATTTCCACATCTCAAAGTGAGTATTGTGAAAACTGTCTGAAAATTCATTTTCTTTAGGGAAGTCCTTGGTAACATTTCTGCGTATAATTTTTTTGAATCTTGATTGAGCCATTTCATACATTTAACAGTAGTTTTATATCTATAACTGTCTTAAATGCAATGATATATTTCCACATCTCAATGTGAGTATTGTGAAAACATTCTGAAAATTCATTTTCTTTAGGGGAGTCCTTGGCAACATTTCTGCGTATACTTTTTTGAATCTTGATTGAGCCATTTCATAGATTTAACAGTAGTTTTATATCTGTAACTGAATTGAATAGAATGATATATTTCCACATCTCAAAGTGAGTATTGTGAAAACTGTCTGAAAATTCATTTTCTTTAGGGAAGTCCTTGGTAACATTTCTGCGTATAATTTTTTTGAATCTTGATTGAGCCATTTCATACATTTAACAGTAGTTTTATATCTATAACTGTCTTGAATGCAATGATATATTTCCACATCTCAAAGTGAGTATTGTGAAAACTTTCTGAAAATTCATTTTCTTTAGGGGAGTCCTTGGTAACATTTCTGCGTATACTTTTTTTGAAGTTTGATTGAGCCATTTCATAGATTTAACAGTAGTTTTATATCTATAACTGTCTTGAATGCAATGATATATTTCCATATCTTCAGAGTGAGTATTGTGAAAACTGTCTGAAAATTCATTTTCTTTAGGGGAGTCCTTGGTAACATTTCTGCGTATACTTTTTTGAATCTTGATTGAGCCATTTCATAGATTTAACAGTAGTTTTATATCTATAACTGTCTTGAATGCAATGATATATTTCCACATCTTCAAAGTGAGTATTGTGAAAACTTTCTGAAAATTCCTTTTCTTTAGGGGAGTCCTTGGTAACATTTCTGCGTATACTTTTGTTGATTCTTGATTGAACCATTTCATAAATTTAACAGTAGTTTTATATCTATAATTGTCTTGAATAGAATGATATATTTCCACATCTCAAAGTGAGTATTGTGAAAACATTCTGAAAATTCATTTTCTTTAGGGGAGTCCTTGGCAACATTTCTGCGTATACTTTTTTTGAATCTTGATTGAGCCATTTCATAGATTTAACAGTAGTTTTATATCTATAACTGTCTTGAATATAATGATATATTTCCATATCTTCAAAGTGAGTATTGTGAAAACTTTCTGAAAATTCATTTTCTTTAGGGGAGTCCTTGGCAACATTTCTGCGTATACTTTTTTTGAAGTTTGATTGAGCCATTTCATAGATTTAACAGTAGTTTTATATCTATAACTGTCTTGAATGCAATGATATATTTCCATATCTTCAGAGTGAGTATTGTGAAAACTGTCTGAAAATTCATTTTCTTTAGGGGAGTCCTTGGTAACATTTCTGCGTATACTTTTTTGAATCTTGATTGAGCCATTTCATAGATTTAACAGTAGTTTTATATCTATAACTGTCTTGAATGCAATGATATATTTCCACATCTTCAAAGTGAGTATTGTGAAAACTTTCTGAAAATTCCTTTTCTTTAGGGGAGTCCTTGGTAACATTTCTGCGTATACTTTTGTTGATTCTTGATTGAACCATTTCATAAATTTAACAGTAGTTTTATATCTATAATTGTCTTGAATAGAATGATATATTTCCACATCTCAAAGTGAGTATTGTGAAAACATTCTGAAAATTCATTTTCTTTAGGGGAGTCCTTGGCAACATTTCTGCGTATACTTTTTTTGAATCTTGATTGAGCCATTTCATAGATTTAACAGTAGTTTTATATCTATAACTGTCTTGAATGCAATGATATATTTCCATATCTTCAAAGTGAGTATTGTGAAAACTGTCTGAAAATTCATTTTCTTTAGGGGAGTCCTTGGTAACATTTCTCCGTATACTTTTTTTGAATTTTGATTGAGCCATTTCATACATTTAACAGTAGTTGTATATCTATAACTGTCTTTTTTTGAATCTTGATTGAGCCATTTCATAGATTTAACAGTAGTTTTATATCTGTAACTGAATTGAATAGAATGATATATTTCCACATCTCAAAGTGAGTATTGTGAAAACTGTCTGAAAATTCATTTTCTTTAGGGAAGTCCTTGGTAACATTTCTGCGTATAATTTTTTTGAATCTTGATTGAGCCATTTCATACATTTAACAGTAGTTTTATATCTATAACTGTCTTAAATGCAATGATATATTTCCACATCTCAATGTGAGTATTGTGAAAACATTCTGAAAATTCATTTTCTTTAGGGGAGTCCTTGGCAACATTTCTGCGTATACTTTTTTGAATCTTGATTGAGCCATTTCATAGATTTAACAGTAGTTTTATATCTGTAACTGAATTGAATAGAATGATATATTTCCACATCTCAAAGTGAGTATTATGAAAACTGTCTGAAAATTCATTTTCTTTATGGGAGTCCTTGGTAACATTTCTGCGTATACTTTTTTTGAAACTTGATTGAGCCATTTCATAGATTTAACAGTAGTTTTATATTTGTAACTGAATTGAATAGAATGATATATTTCCACATCTCAAAGTGAGTATTGTGAAAACTTTCTGAAAATTCATTTTCTTTAGGGGAGTCCTTGGCAACATTTCTGCGTATACTTTTTTTGAAGTTTGATTGAGCCATTTCATAGATTTAACAGTAGTTTTATATCTATAACTGTCTTGAATGCAATGATATATTTCCATATCTTCAGAGTGAGTATTGTGAAAACTGTCTGAAAATTCATTTTCTTTAGGGGAGTCCTTGGTAACATTTCTGCGTATACTTTTTTGAATCTTGATTGAGCCATTTCATAGATTTAACAGTAGTTTTATATCTATAACTGTCTTGAATGCAATGATATATTTCCATATCTTCAAAGTGAGTATTGTGAAAACTGTCTGAAAATTCATTTTCTTTAGGGGAGTCCTTGGTAACATTTCTCCGTATACTTTTTTTGAATTTTGATTGAGCCATTTCATACATTTAACAGTAGTTGTATATCTATAACTGTCTTTTTTTGAATCTTGATTGAGCCATTTCATAGATTTAACAGTAGTTTTATATCTGTAACTGAATTGAATAGAATGATATATTTCCACATCTCAAAGTGAGTATTGTGAAAACTGTCTGAAAATTCATTTTCTTTAGGGAAGTCCTTGGTAACATTTCTGCGTATAATTTTTTTGAATCTTGATTGAGCCATTTCATACATTTAACAGTAGTTTTATATCTATAACTGTCTTAAATGCAATGATATATTTCCACATCTCAATGTGAGTATTGTGAAAACATTCTGAAAATTCATTTTCTTTAGGGGAGTCCTTGGCAACATTTCTGCGTATACTTTTTTGAATCTTGATTGAGCCATTTCATAGATTTAACAGTAGTTTTATATCTGTAACTGAATTGAATAGAATGATATATTTCCACATCTCAAAGTGAGTATTATGAAAACTGTCTGAAAATTCATTTTCTTTATGGGAGTCCTTGGTAACATTTCTGCGTATACTTTTTTTGAAACTTGATTGAGCCATTTCATAGATTTAACAGTAGTTTTATATTTGTAACTGAATTGAATAGAATGATATATTTCCACATCTCAAAGTGAGTATTGTGAAAACTGTCTAAAAATTCATTTTCTTTAGGGAAGTCCTTGGTAACATTTCTGCGTATAATTTTTTTGAATCTTGATTGAGCCATTTCATACATTTAACAGTAGTTTTATATCTATAACTGTCTTAAATGCAATGATATATTTCCACATCTCAAAGTGAGTATTGTGAAAACATTCTGAAAATTCATTTTCTTTAGGGGAGTCCTTGGCAACATTTCTGCGTATACTTTTTTTGAATCTTGATTGAGCCATTTCATCGATTTAACAGTAGTTTTATATCTGTAACTGAATTGAATAGAATGATATATTTCCACATCTCAAAGTGAGTATTATGAAAACTGTCTGAAAATTCATTTTCTTTATGGGAGTCCTTGGTAACATTTCTGCGTATACTTTTTTTGAATCTTGATTGAGCCATTTCATAGATTTAACAGTAGTTTTATATCTGTAACTGAATTGAATAGAATGATATATTTCCACATCTCAAAGTGAGTATTGTGAAAACTGTCTGAAAATTCATTTTCTTTAGGGAAGTCCTTGGTAACATTTCTGCGTATAATTTTTTTGAATCTTGATTGAGCCATTTCATACATTTAACAGTAGTTTTATATCTATAACTGTCTTAAATGCAATGATATATTTCCACATCTCAATGTGAGTATTGTGAAAACATTCTGAAAATTCATTTTCTTTAGGGGAGTCCTTGGCAACATTTCTGCGTATACTTTTTTGAATCTTGATTGAGCCATTTCATAGATTTAACAGTAGTTTTATATCTGTAACTGAATTGAATAGAATGATATATTTCCACATCTCAAAGTGAGTATTATGAAAACTGTCTGAAAATTCATTTTCTTTATGGGAGTCCTTGGTAACATTTCTGCGTATACTTTTTTTGAAACTTGATTGAGCCATTTCATAGATTTAACAGTAGTTTTATATCTATAATAGTCTTGAATAGAATGATATATTTCCACATCTCAAAGTGAGTATTGTGAAAACTTTCTGAAAATTCATTTTCTTTAGGGGAGTCCTTGGTAACATTTCTGCGTATACTTTTTTTGAATCTTGATTGAGCCATTTCATAGATTTAACAGTAGTTTTATATCTATAATAGTCTTGAATAGAATGATATATTTCCACATCTCAAAGTGAGTATTGTGAAAACTTTCTGAAAATTCATTTTCTTTAGGGGAGTCCTTGGTAACATTTCTGCGTATACTTTTTTTGAATCTTGATTGAGCCATTTCATAGATTTAACAGTAGTTTTATATCTATAATAGTCTTGAATAGAATGATATATTTCCACATCTCAAAGTGAGTATTATGAAAACTGTCTGAAAATTCATTTTCTTTATGGGAGTCCTTGGTAACATTTCTGCGTATACTTTTTTTGAATCTTGATTGAGCCATTTCATAGATTTAACAGTAGTTTTATATCTGTAACTGAATTGAATAGAATGATATATTTCCACATCTCAAAGTGAGTATTGTGAAAACTGTCTGAAAATTCATTTTCTTTAGGGAAGTCCTTGGTAACATTTCTGCGTATAATTTTTTTGAATCTTGATTGAGCCATTTCATACATTTAACAGTAGTTTTATATCTATAACTGTCTTAAATGCAATGATATATTTCCACATCTCAAAGTGAGTATTGTGAAAACATTCTGAAAATTCATTTTCTTTAGGGGAGTCCTTGGCAACATTTCTGCGTATACTTTTTTTGAATCTTGATTGAGCCATTTCATAGATTTAACAGTAGTTTTATATCTATAACTGTCTTGAATGCAATGATATATTTCCATATCTTCAAAGTGAGTATTGTGAAAACATTCTGAAAATTCATTTTCTTTAGGGGAGTCCTTGGCAACATTTCTGCGTATACTTTTTTTGAATCTTGATTGAGCCATTTCATAGATTTAACAGTAGTTTTATATCTGTAACTGAATTGAATAGAATGATATATTTCCACATCTCAAAGTGAGTATTATGAAAACTGTCTGAAAATTCATTTTCTTTAGGGGAGTCCTTGGTAACATTTCTGCGTATACTTTTTTTGAATCTTGATTGAGCCATTTCATAGATTTAACAGTAGTTTTATATCTGTAACTGAATTGAATAGAATGATATATTTCCACATCTCAAAGTGAGTATTGTGAAAACTGTCTGAAAATTCATTTTCTTTAGGGAAGTCCTTGGTAACATTTCTGCGTATAATTTTTTTGAATCTTGATTGAGCCATTTCATACATTTAACAGTAGTTTTATATCTATAACTGTCTTAAATGCAATGATATATTTCCACATCTCAATGTGAGTATTGTGAAAACATTCTGAAAATTCATTTTCTTTAGGGGAGTCCTTGGCAACATTTCTGCGTATACTTTTTTTGAATCTTGATTGAGCCATTTCATAGATTTAACAGTAGTTTTATATCTATAACTGTCTTGAATGCAATGATATATTTCCATATCTTCAAAGTGAGTATTGTGAAAACATTCTGAAAATTCATTTTCTTTAGGGGAGTCCTTGGTAACATTTCTGCGTATACTTTTTTTGAATCTTGATTGAGCCATTTCATAGATTTAACAGTAGTTTTATATCTGTAACTGAATTGAATAGAATGATATATTTCCACATCTCAAAGTGAGTATTGTGAAAACTGTCTGAAAATTCATTTTCTTTAGGGAAGTCCTTGGTAACATTTCTGCGTATAATTTTTTTGAATCTTGATTGAGCCATTTCATACATTTAACAGTAGTTTTATATCTATAACTGTCTTAAATGCAATGATATATTTCCACATCTCAATGTGAGTATTGTGAAAACATTCTGAAAATTCATTTTCTTTAGGGGAGTCCTTGGCAACATTTCTGCGTATACTTTTTTGAATCTTGATTGAGCCATTTCATAGATTTAACAGTAGTTTTATATCTGTAACTGAATTGAATAAAATGATATATTTCCACATCTCAAAGTGAGTATTATGAAAACTGTCTGAAAATTCATTTTCTTTATGGGAGTCCTTGGTAACATTTCTGCGTATACTTTTTTTGAATCTTGATTGAGCCATTTCATAGATTTAACAGTAGTTTTATATCTGTAACTGAATTGAATAGAATGATATATTTCCACATCTCAAAGTGAGTATTGTGAAAACTGTCTGAAAATTCATTTTCTTTAGGGAAGTCCTTGGTAACATTTCTGCGTATAATTTTTTTGAATCTTGATTGAGCCATTTCATACATTTAACAGTAGTTTTATATCTATAACTGTCTTAAATGCAATGATATATTTCCACATCTCAAAGTGAGTATTGTGAAAACATTCTGAAAATTCATTTTCTTTAGGGGAGTCCTTGGCAACATTTCTGCGTATACTTTTGTTGAATCTTGATTGAGCCATTTCATAGATTTAACAGTAGTTTTATATCTGTAACTGAATTGAATAGAATGATATATTTCCACATCTCAAAGTGAGTATTGTGAAAACTGTCTGAAAATTCATTTTCTTTAGGGAAGTCCTTGGTAACATTTCTGCGTATAATTTTTTTGAATCTTGATTGAGCCATTTCATACATTTAACAGTAGTTTTATATCTATAACTGTCTTAAATGCAATGATATATTTCCACATCTCAAAGTGAGTATTGTGAAAACATTCTGAAAATTCATTTTCTTTAGGGGAGTCCTTGGCAACATTTCTGCGTATACTTTTTTTGAATCTTGATTGAGCCATTTCATAGATTTAACAGTAGTTTTATATCTATAACTGTCTTGAATGCAATGATATATTTCCATATCTTCAAAGTGAGTATTGTGAAAACATTCTGAAAATTCATTTTCTTTAGGGGAGTCCTTGGCAACATTTCTGCGTATACTTTTTTTGAATCTTGATTGAGCCATTTCATAGATTTAACAGTAGTTTTATATCTGTAACTGAATTGAATAGAATGATATATTTCCACATCTCAAAGTGAGTATTATGAAAACTGTCTGAAAATTCATTTTCTTTAGGGGAGTCCTTGGTAACATTTCTGCGTATACTTTTTTTGAATCTTGATTGAGCCATTTCATAGATTTAACAGTAGTTTTATATCTGTAACTGAATTGAATAGAATGATATATTTCCACATCTCAAAGTGAGTATTGTGAAAACTGTCTGAAAATTCATTTTCTTTAGGGAAGTCCTTGGTAACATTTCTGCGTATAATTTTTTTGAATCTTGATTGAGCCATTTCATACATTTAACAGTAGTTTTATATCTATAACTGTCTTAAATGCAATGATATATTTCCACATCTCAATGTGAGTATTGTGAAAACATTCTGAAAATTCATTTTCTTTAGGGGAGTCCTTGGCAACATTTCTGCGTATACTTTTTTTGAATCTTGATTGAGCCATTTCATAGATTTAACAGTAGTTTTATATCTATAACTGTCTTGAATGCAATGATATATTTCCATATCTTCAAAGTGAGTATTGTGAAAACATTCTGAAAATTCATTTTCTTTAGGGGAGTCCTTGGTAACATTTCTGCGTATACTTTTTTTGAATCTTGATTGAGCCATTTCATAGATTTAACAGTAGTTTTATATCTGTAACTGAATTGAATAGAATGATATATTTCCACATCTCAAAGTGAGTATTGTGAAAACTGTCTGAAAATTCATTTTCTTTAGGGAAGTCCTTGGTAACATTTCTGCGTATAATTTTTTTGAATCTTGATTGAGCCATTTCATACATTTAACAGTAGTTTTATATCTATAACTGTCTTAAATGCAATGATATATTTCCACATCTCAATGTGAGTATTGTGAAAACATTCTGAAAATTCATTTTCTTTAGGGGAGTCCTTGGCAACATTTCTGCGTATACTTTTTTGAATCTTGATTGAGCCATTTCATAGATTTAACAGTAGTTTTATATCTGTAACTGAATTGAATAAAATGATATATTTCCACATCTCAAAGTGAGTATTATGAAAACTGTCTGAAAATTCATTTTCTTTATGGGAGTCCTTGGTAACATTTCTGCGTATACTTTTTTTGAATCTTGATTGAGCCATTTCATAGATTTAACAGTAGTTTTATATCTGTAACTGAATTGAATAGAATGATATATTTCCACATCTCAAAGTGAGTATTGTGAAAACTGTCTGAAAATTCATTTTCTTTAGGGAAGTCCTTGGTAACATTTCTGCGTATAATTTTTTTGAATCTTGATTGAGCCATTTCATACATTTAACAGTAGTTTTATATCTATAACTGTCTTAAATGCAATGATATATTTCCACATCTCAAAGTGAGTATTGTGAAAACATTCTGAAAATTCATTTTCTTTAGGGGAGTCCTTGGCAACATTTCTGCGTATACTTTTGTTGAATCTTGATTGAGCCATTTCATAGATTTAACAGTAGTTTTATATCTATAACTGTCTTGAATGCAATGATATATTTCCATATCTTCAAAGTGAGTATTGTGAAAACATTCTGAAAATTCATTTTCTTTAGGGGAGTCCTTGGTAACATTTCTGCGTATACTTTTTTTGAATCTTGATTGAGCCATTTCATAGATTTAACAGTAGTTTTATATCTATAATAGTCTTGAATAGAATGATATATTTCCACATCTCAAAGTGAGTATTGTGAAAACTTTCTGAAAATTCATTTTCTTTAGGGGAGTCCTTGGTAACATTTCTGCGTATACTTTTTTTGAATCTTGATTGAGCCATTTCATAGATTTAACAGTAGTTTTATATCTATAACTGTCTTGAATGCAATGATATATTTCCATATCTTCAAAGTGAGTATTGTGAAAACATTCTGAAAATTCATTTTCTTTAGGGGAGTCCTTGGTAACATTTCTGCGTATACTTTTTTTGAATCTTGATTGAGCCATTTCATAGATTTAACAGTAGTTTTATATCTATAATAGTCTTGAATAGAATGATATATTTCCACATCTCAAAGTGAGTATTGTGAAAACTTTCTGAAAATTCATTTTCTTTAGGGGAGTCCTTGGTAACATTTCTGCGTATACTTTTTTTGAATCTTGATTGAGCCATTTCATAGATTTAACAGTAGTTTTATATCTGTAACTGTATTGAATAGAATGATATATTTCCACATCTCAAAGTGAGTATTGTGAAAACTTTCTGAAAATTCATTTTCTTTAGGGGAGTCCTTGGTAACATTTCTGCGTATATTTTTTTGAATCTTGATTGAGCCATTTCATAGATTTAACAGTAGTTTTATATCTATAACTGTCTTGAATGCAATGATATATTTCCATATCTTCAAAGTGAGTATTGTGAAAACATTCTGAAAATTCATTTTCTTTAGGGGAGTCCTTGGTAACATTTCTGCGTATACTTTTTTTGAATCTTGATTGAGCCATTTCATACATTTAACAGTAGTTTTATATCTATAACTGTCTTAAATGCAATGATATATTTCCACATCTCAATGTGAGTATTGTGAAAACATTCTGAAAATTCATTTTCTTTAGGGGAGTCCTTGGCAACATTTCTGCGTATACTTTTTTTGAATCTTGATTGAGCCATTTCATAGATTTAACAGTAGTTTTATATCTATAACTGTCTTGAATGCAATGATATATTTCCATATCTTCAAAGTGAGTATTGTGAAAACATTCTGAAAATTCATTTTCTTTAGGGGAGTCCTTGGTAACATTTCTGCGTATACTTTTTTTAATCTTGATTGAGCCATTTCATAGATTTAACAGTAGTTTTATATCTATAATAGTCTTGAATAGAATGATATATTTCCACATCTCAAAGTGAGTATTGTGAAAACTTTCTGAAAATTCATTTTCTTTAGGGGAGTCCTTGGTAACATTTCTGCGTATACTTTTTTTGAATCTTGATTGAGCCATTTCATAGATTTAACAGTAGTTTTATATCTGTAACTGTATTGAATAGAATGATATATTTCCACATCTCAAAGTGAGTATTGTGAAAACTTTCTGAAAATTCATTTTCTTTAGGGGAGTCCTTGGTAACATTTCTGCGTATACTTTTTTTGAATCTTGATTGAGCCATTTCATAGATTTAACAGTAGTTTTATATCTATAACTGTCTTGAATGCAATGATATATTTCCATATCTTCAAAGTGAGTATTGTGAAAACATTCTGAAAATTCATTTTCTTTAGGGGAGTCCTTGGTAACATTTCTGCGTATACTTTTTTTGAATCTTGATTGAGCCATTTCATACATTTAACAGTAGTTTTATATCTATAACTGTCTTAAATGCAATGATATATTTCCACATCTCAATGTGAGTATTGTGAAAACATTCTGAAAATTCATTTTCTTTAGGGGAGTCCTTGGCAACATTTCTGCGTATACTTTTTTGAATCTTGATTGAGCCATTTCATAGATTTAACAGTAGTTTTATATCTGTAACTGAATTGAATAGAATGATATATTTCCACATCTCAAAGTGAGTATTATGAAAACTGTCTGAAAATTCATTTTCTTTATGGGAGTCCTTGGTAACATTTCTGCGTATACTTTTTTTGAAACTTGATTGAGCCATTTCATAGATTTAACAGTAGTTTTATATTTGTAACTGAATTGAATAGAATGATATATTTCCACATCTCAAAGTGAGTATTGTGAAAACTGTCTGAAAATTCATTTTCTTTAGGGAAGTCCTTGGTAACATTTCTGCGTATAATTTTTTTGAATCTTGATTGAGCCATTTCATACATTTAACAGTAGTTTTATATCTATAACTGTCTTAAATGCAATGATATATTTCCACATCTCAAAGTGAGTATTGTGAAAACATTCTGAAAATTCATTTTCTTTAGGGGAGTCCTTGGCAACATTTCTGCGTATACTTTTTTTGAATCTTGATTGAGCCATTTCATAGATTTAACAGTAGTTTTATATCTGTAACTGAATTGAATAGAATGATATATTTCCACATCTCAAAGTGAGTATTATGAAAACTGTCTGAAAATTCATTTTCTTTATGGGAGTCCTTGGTAACATTTCTGCGTATACTTTTTTTGAATCTTGATTGAGCCATTTCATAGATTTAACAGTAGTTTTATATCTGTAACTGAATTGAATAGAATGATATATTTCCACATCTCAAAGTGAGTATTGTGAAAACTGTCTGAAAATTCATTTTCTTTAGGGAAGTCCTTGGTAACATTTCTGCGTATAATTTTTTTGAATCTTGATTGAGCCATTTCATACATTTAACAGTAGTTTTATATCTATAACTGTCTTAAATGCAATGATATATTTCCACATCTCAATGTGAGTATTGTGAAAACATTCTGAAAATTCATTTTCTTTAGGGGAGTCCTTGGCAACATTTCTGCGTATACTTTTTTTGAATCTTGATTGAGCCATTTCATAGATTTAACAGTAGTTTTATATCTATAACTGTCTTGAATGCAATGATATATTTCCATATCTTCAAAGTGAGTATTGTGAAAACATTCTGAAAATTCATTTTCTTTAGGGGAGTCCTTGGTAACATTTCTGCGTATACTTTTTTTGAATCTTGATTGAGCCATTTCATAGATTTAACAGTAGTTTTATATCTATAACTGTCTTGAATGCAATGATATATTTCCATATCTTCAAAGTGAGTATTGTGAAAACATTCTGAAAATTCATTTTCTTTAGGGGAGTCCTTGGTAACATTTCTGCGTATACTTTTTTTGAATCTTGATTGAGCCATTTCATAGATTTAACAGTAGTTTTATATCTGTAACTGAATTGAATAGAATGATATATTTCCACATCTCAAAGTGAGTATTGTGAAAACTGTCTGAAAATTCATTTTCTTTAGGGAAGTCCTTGGTAACATTTCTGCGTATAATTTTTTTGAATCTTGATTGAGCCATTTCATACATTTAACAGTAGTTTTATATCTATAACTGTCTTAAATGCAATGATATATTTCCACATCTCAATGTGAGTATTGTGAAAACATTCTGAAAATTCATTTTCTTTAGGGGAGTCCTTGGCAACATTTCTGCGTATACTTTTTTTGAATCTTGATTGAGCCATTTCATAGATTTAACAGTAGTTTTATATCTATAACTGTCTTGAATGCAATGATATATTTCCATATCTTCAAAGTGAGTATTGTGAAAACATTCTGAAAATTCATTTTCTTTAGGGGAGTCCTTGGTAACATTTCTGCGTATACTTTTTTTGAATCTTGATTGAGCCATTTCATAGATTTAACAGTAGTTTTATATCTATAACTGTCTTGAATGCAATGATATATTTCCATATCTTCAAAGTGAGTATTGTGAAAACATTCTGAAAATTCATTTTCTTTAGGGGAGTCCTTGGTAACATTTCTGCGTATACTTTTTTTGAATCTTGATTGAGCCATTTCATAGATTTAACAGTAGTTTTATATCTGTAACTGAATTGAATAGAATGATATATTTCCACATCTCAAAGTGAGTATTGTGAAAACTGTCTGAAAATTCATTTTCTTTAGGGAAGTCCTTGGTAACATTTCTGCGTATAATTTTTTTGAATCTTGATTGAGCCATTTCATACATTTAACAGTAGTTTTATATCTATAACTGTCTTAAATGCAATGATATATTTCCACATCTCAATGTGAGTATTGTGAAAACATTCTGAAAATTCATTTTCTTTAGGGGAGTCCTTGGCAACATTTCTGCGTATACTTTTTTTGAATCTTGATTGAGCCATTTCATAGATTTAACAGTAGTTTTATATCTATAACTGTCTTGAATGCAATGATATATTTCCATATCTTCAAAGTGAGTATTGTGAAAACATTCTGAAAATTCATTTTCTTTAGGGGAGTCCTTGGTAACATTTCTGCGTATACTTTTTTTGAATCTTGATTGAGCCATTTCATAGATTTAACAGTAGTTTTATATCTATAACTGTCTTGAATGCAATGATATATTTCCATATCTTCAAAGTGAGTATTGTGAAAACATTCTGAAAATTCATTTTCTTTAGGGGAGTCCTTGGTAACATTTCTGCGTATACTTTTTTTGAATCTTGATTGAGCCATTTCATAGATTTAACAGTAGTTTTATATCTGTAACTGAATTGAATAGAATGATATATTTCCACATCTCAAAGTGAGTATTGTGAAAACTGTCTGAAAATTCATTTTCTTTAGGGAAGTCCTTGGTAACATTTCTGCGTATAATTTTTTTGAATCTTGATTGAGCCATTTCATACATTTAACAGTAGTTTTATATCTATAACTGTCTTAAATGCAATGATATATTTCCACATCTCAATGTGAGTATTGTGAAAACATTCTGAAAATTCATTTTCTTTAGGGGAGTCCTTGGCAACATTTCTGCGTATACTTTTTTTGAATCTTGATTGAGCCATTTCATAGATTTAACAGTAGTTTTATATCTATAACTGTCTTGAATGCAATGATATATTTCCATATCTTCAAAGTGAGTATTGTGAAAACATTCTGAAAATTCATTTTCTTTAGGGGAGTCCTTGGTAACATTTCTGCGTATACTTTTTTTAATCTTGATTGAGCCATTTCATAGATTTAACAGTAGTTTTATATCTATAATAGTCTTGAATAGAATGATATATTTCCACATCTCAAAGTGAGTATTGTGAAAACTTTCTGAAAATTCATTTTCTTTAGGGGAGTCCTTGGTAACATTTCTGCGTATACTTTTTTTGAATCTTGATTGAGCCATTTCATAGATTTAACAGTAGTTTTATATCTGTAACTGTATTGAATAGAATGATATATTTCCACATCTCAAAGTGAGTATTGTGAAAACTTTCTGAAAATTCATTTTCTTTAGGGGAGTCCTTGGTAACATTTCTGCGTATACTTTTTTTGAATCTTGATTGAGCCATTTCATAGATTTAACAGTAGTTTTATATCTGTAACTGAATTGAATAGAATGATATATTTCCACATCTCAAAGTGAGTATTGTGAAAACTGTCTGAAAATTCATTTTCTTTAGGGAAGTCCTTGGTAACATTTCTGCGTATAATTTTTTTGAATCTTGATTGAGCCATTTCATACATTTAACAGTAGTTTTATATCTATAACTGTCTTAAATGCAATGATATATTTCCACATCTCAATGTGAGTATTGTGAAAACATTCTGAAAATTCATTTTCTTTAGGGGAGTCCTTGGCAACATTTCTGCGTATACTTTTTTTGAATCTTGATTGAGCCATTTCATAGATTTAACAGTAGTTTTATATCTATAACTGTCTTGAATGCAATGATATATTTCCATATCTTCAAAGTGAGTATTGTGAAAACATTCTGAAAATTCATTTTCTTTAGGGGAGTCCTTGGTAACATTTCTGCGTATACTTTTTTTGAATCTTGATTGAGCCATTTCATAGATTTAACAGTAGTTTTATATCTGTAACTGAATTGAATAGAATGATATATTTCCACATCTCAAAGTGAGTATTGTGAAAACTGTCTGAAAATTCATTTTCTTTAGGGAAGTCCTTGGTAACATTTCTGCGTATAATTTTTTTGAATCTTGATTGAGCCATTTCATACATTTAACAGTAGTTTTATATCTATAACTGTCTTAAATGCAATGATATATTTCCACATCTCAAAGTGAGTATTGTGAAAACATTCTGAAAATTCATTTTCTTTAGGGGAGTCCTTGGCAACATTTCTGCGTATACTTTTTTTGAATCTTGATTGAGCCATTTCATAGATTTAACAGTAGTTTTATATCTATAACTGTCTTGAATGCAATGATATATTTCCATATCTTCAAAGTGAGTATTGTGAAAACATTCTGAAAATTCATTTTCTTTAGGGGAGTCCTTGGTAACATTTCTGCGTATACTTTTTTTAATCTTGATTGAGCCATTTCATAGATTTAACAGTAGTTTTATATCTATAATAGTCTTGAATAGAATGATATATTTCCACATCTCAAAGTGAGTATTGTGAAAACTTTCTGAAAATTCATTTTCTTTAGGGGAGTCCTTGGTAACATTTCTGCGTATACTTTTTTTGAATCTTGATTGAGCCATTTCATAGATTTAACAGTAGTTTTATATCTGTAACTGTATTGAATAGAATGATATATTTCCACATCTCAAAGTGAGTATTGTGAAAACTTTCTGAAAATTCATTTTCTTTAGGGGAGTCCTTGGTAACATTTCTGCGTATACTTTTTTTGAATCTTGATTGAGCCATTTCATAGATTTAACAGTAGTTTTATATCTGTAACTGAATTGAATAGAATGATATATTTCCACATCTCAAAGTGAGTATTGTGAAAACTGTCTGAAAATTCATTTTCTTTAGGGAAGTCCTTGGTAACATTTCTGCGTATAATTTTTTTGAATCTTGATTGAGCCATTTCATACATTTAACAGTAGTTTTATATCTATAACTGTCTTAAATGCAATGATATATTTCCACATCTCAAAGTGAGTATTGTGAAAACATTCTGAAAATTCATTTTCTTTAGGGGAGTCCTTGGCAACATTTCTGCGTATACTTTTTTTGAATCTTGATTGAGCCATTTCATAGATTTAACAGTAGTTTTATATCTCTAACTGTATTGAATAGAATGATATATTTCCACATCTCAAAGTGAGTATTGTGAAAACTTTCTGAAAATTCATTTTCTTTAGGGGAGTCCTTGGTAACATTTCTGCGTATACTTTTTTTGAATCTTGATTGAGCCATTTCATAGATTTAACAGTAGTTTTATATCTGTAACTGTATTGAATAGAATGATATATTTCCACATCTCAAAGTGAGTATTGTGAAAACTTTCTGAAAATTCATTTTCTTTAGGGGAGTCCTTGGTAACATTTCTGCGTATACTTTTTTTGAATCTTGATTGAGCCATTTCATAGATTTAACAGTAGTTTTATATCTATAACTGTCTTGAATGCAATGATATATTTCCATATCTTCAAAGTGAGTATTGTGAAAACATTCTGAAAATTCATTTTCTTTAGGGGAGTCCTTGGTAACATTTCTGCGTATACTTTTTTTGAATCTTGATTGAGCCATTTCATAGATTTAACAGTAGTTTTATATCTATAACTGTCTTGAACATAATGATAAATTTCCACATCATCAAAGTGAGTATTGTGAAAACATTCTGAAAATTCATTTTCTTTAGGGGAGTCCTTGGCAACATTTCTGCGTATACTTTTTTTGAATCTTGATTGAGCCATTTCATAGATTTAACAGTAGTTTTATATCTATAACTGTCTTGAACATAATGATAAATTTCCACATCATCAAAGTGAGTATTGTGAAAACATTCTGAAAATTCATTTTCTTTAGGGGAGTCCTTGGCAACATTTCTGCGTATACTTTTTTTGAATCTTGATTGAGCCATTTCATAGATTTAACAGTAGTTTTATATCTATAACTGTCTTGAATGCAATGATATATTTCCATATCTTCAAAGTGAGTATTGTGAAAACATTCTGAAAATTCATTTTCTTTAGGGGAGTCCTTGGTAACATTTCTGCGTATACTTTTTTTAATCTTGATTGAGCCATTTCATAGATTTAACAGTAGTTTTATATCTATAATAGTCTTGAATAGAATGATATATTTCCACATCTCAAAGTGAGTATTGTGAAAACTTTCTGAAAATTCATTTTCTTTAGGGGAGTCCTTGGTAACATTTCTGCGTATACTTTTTTTGAATCTTGATTGAGCCATTTCATAGATTTAACAGTAGTTTTATATCTGTAACTGTATTGAATAGAATGATATATTTCCACATCTCAAAGTGAGTATTGTGAAAACTTTCTGAAAATTCATTTTCTTTAGGGGAGTCCTTGGTAACATTTCTGCGTATACTTTTTTTGAATCTTGATTGAGCCATTTCATAGATTTAACAGTAGTTTTATATCTGTAACTGTATTGAATAGAATGATATATTTCCACATCTCAAAGTGAGTATTGTGAAAACATTCTGAAAATTCATTTTCTTTAGGGGAGTCCTTGGCAACATTTCTGCGTGTACTTTTTTTGAATCTTGATTGAGCCATTTCATAGATTTAACAGTAGTTTTATATCTATAACTGTCTTGAATATAATGATATATTTCCATATCTTGAAAGTGAGTATTGTGAAAACTTTTTGAAAATTCGTCCTCTATAAGAGAAAATTTGGCAGCATTTCTGCGTATCCTTTTTTTGATTCTTGATTGAACCATTTCATAGATTTAACAGTAGTTTTATATCTATAACTGTCTTGAACATAATGATAAATTTCCACATCATCAAAGTGAGTATTATGAAAATTATCTTAAAATTCCTTTCCTTTAAGGGGACCCTTGGCAATATTACTGCGTATACTTTTTTAATTCTTGACTGAACCATTTCATAGATTTAACAGTAGTTTTATATCTATAATTATCTTGAATATAACGATATATTTCTACATCTTCAGAGTGAGTACTGTGAAAACTTTCCGAAAATTCGTGCTCTTTAAAAGAAACATATACTTTTTTTGATTCTTGGTTGAACCATTTCATAGATTTAACAGTAGTTTTATGTCTATAATTGTCTTGAATGTAACGATATATTTCCTCAACTTCAAAGTGAATATTGTGAAAACCTTCTTAAAATTCGTTCTCTTTAAAAGACACTTTGGCAACATTTCTAAGTATAGTTTTGCAAATTCCAAATTCCCTGCGATTAGTTCTGGAGCTAGCCTTTATTGCATTCATTTGTTTTGACACATTTAGATATATTTGTGTGTGTTAAAGATCATTTCGTTGATTCAAGAACTATTTTAATTATCCAGTTAATTCTTTCCCGACTTTAAAACCCAATAGTTTCAAAATGTTTCTAGCGTATATGGCGCCCTTTTACACCTTCTGCATTTCACTATTTTGGACAGAATTTGTTAAATTGTTCTCAGATTATGATCTCTTTTCAAATTCTTTGATTATCACTCTCTTATTGGATTTTTTTAAGATTAAATATAACAAACGTCTACATTTACAAAATATGCGTCGAACATAAATTTAGTTCCTTTCCATTCCGACATATTGTGATTATTTTTTCTAAAGCCATCAAAATTCTTCATTAAATTTCATACATTTACCATTTCAATATTTTAAGTATAAAAATAATATCTTTCAGGCTTTCAGATATATTAGCTAAGAAAGAGTTTTCAAGACTCTCTTACAATTTATATTCCTCTTGTGTGATTTTTGGTTTCATTTTGAACAGCTTCCTATAAATTTTTAAGATTCTGTGTTTTAAATTCTTGACTGGTTCTTGGTTTTTAAGACTGTGTTGAATCAAAAATTGTTTCGAATATATAAATACCCTCACATATCTCGAGATTGAATTGTGGGAAAACTTTCTGCAAGGCTGTTACCTTCACCAGACCATCCCAACATTTCTGCCTATTTTGGCGAATTCGCAGTACTATAAATTTTTTGGTGTATGGTTAAGGAGCTACCCCCTTTAAACTCATTAAATTTTGAGACTTTTCAGATGTATTTTTATGCATTGAAAATTATTGGTCATTTATCTCCTTTATTAAATCTTTTCATAGTTCCAACAACCAGTTTAGATATTGAGTTAACTTTTTCCAGACTTTTAGGTTCGTTAGTTTCGAAAGGTACTTTTGATATTTCTAGTATTAATAAATTTTTCACAATCTAATTTCGACGTATTGGACAGAATGTCATATGTAACAAATGAATACATTTTCATGATTGCATTCAACATTAGTTTATTGCTTTTCTATTCAGATATTTTGTGAATATTTTTCAAAAACGTAGATTCCTAATTAAATGCATTAAAATTAGATTCAATGGCCAAGTATTTTAAGTATAGACAATAACATCTTTCAGATTCTTTTATAACCTTTACATTTACTAGTTTAGGAAGATTATTTATACTCTCCTACAATTTATGAACCTACGGTACAATTTATCGTTTCGACATTCCTTACCTTTTCAGTTTCTGAGCATTTTAAAATTCTGTACTGATGCATACCGTTAAAACTGTTTTGTTTCAACGATTGTTTGAATCTAACAATTAAACTTTCCCATATCTTCATACTAATTAGTCGAAGTTTCTTTGGCTTTATAAGAGGTTTATTCATTAGTTTTGGCGAACGCGCCAGTTTTCCAATGAATTTTTATTGTTTGGTTCTGGAGTTACCCGTTATTGCATTCATTAGCTTGGAATGGAGATTTATTTGTGCCTGTTGAAGGTCATCAGCAAATCAATATTCTTGAGTATTTTATTTTATAGATCCGTCAGATATTTTTAATGTGCAGTTAACTCCTTCACTACTATGAAATTCGTTAGTTTTGGCAAGGCTTTTTAAACCTTCTAACAGTCTTTCGCCTTCTTTTAGACATTTGTTCCGATGTTTTGGAAAGATTTTCTTAGATTGTTCCCAAATTCTCAATGCTTTCTAAATTTAAATATAGCTTTATTTCTAAAAATGTTGACGTTCAGATATGAGAGTCGCCTTCTCTTTTTGGTATTATATCTAACATTAGTTCGGGAATTTCGATCCTGATATTTTTCTCATTTCATGGATTTAACAACTAAATATTTTGAATATATACTCAACATCTTTGACAGTATCTTCCAGCAAACATATTTTCCTGAGAATTTCTTTTGAAACAATTATTTCAAAATTTGTAAAATATTTGGAAATTACTAAAACTCCTCTCTAAATTACTATGGAATTTCGTGGCAACTTTGAACATCGGAATCAGTTAAATTAAGCTGGAAATTTGCAATTTTTGGATTTTTATTCAACGACTTCATTTTCATCCTGAATATATTGGAAGTTTTGAAAATTGAGAATTTTCACTGTAAGGCAATTCTATTTCCAGTTTTCCATTTTGAGAAATTTCAATAAGTCTCCTTTGTACGGATCTTATAACTTGGAAAAAGCAGATTTATAGAATGCTTGTTATACACATAATATGTGATTTTGACTTTAACATTAAAAGGTATAGAAGACAATTTTAATTTTTGCAACTTTCACACAAATACATAATATTTTTGAATTCTATAATTTGTTGTATTTCACAACTTTTGCTTGAAAGTCTCTAAATTGGGTTTCTCCTTTTAAAATGTTTAACTCAGATTTGTACATTGTGAGTCGGAAATTTTTGGAAAATTCTTTAGGTTTGATGGAAGTCTGTTGCCCATTTCCACTTTAAAATTCGTGGTATTATACAGATCTTCTTGAATGCTTTGTAGAATTCAGCGCTTGTTATACAAATTTATATTGAATCGACATTTTAAAAATTTATTTGATGTTCAAACATTTTTCACTTTTTCCAAATGTCCAATTTTGTATTTAAAATTTTTTTTAAGTTTCTCCAGATTATATAAGTTTATTGCTCATACCATTTACCAAGGGATATTACATAGTACTTAAGTTAATATTTTAAGCTTTAAGCTTAGGTTAAAATCAAACCTGACACATTTAATAATCTTTAGTGTCTGTACATGTAAGTTAGTAATTAGTACAATAATTACTAAATCAGTTAGGGGTTTACGGGAATATTTTATTTTATGCAATGCAGGTAAAATGTTGTCAGCATTATTTACATTTCATGTATTTCCTATGGATGTTAATTTATATTGTAATTTACCAATCAAAAATATATATAAATACCCCGATGCTTCCATCTGTTGCTGTATCCTGATTGATTTAATTCGATAAATAATTTCTGCCCAAAAATATCAAAATTGAATTTGTGTGTTCTGTCGACACTACGCAATTTACCATTAATTGAATTTGCGCAATTTGTAACTGATATCGTCTCTATAAATCCCTCGAATTAATTCTGATCCCGTATCCGGGTTCGTTGCGTTTTTCCCCGAGTATTACTGTTATGGGATATTCAATAACCAGTAATAATATTTCACCCATTAATGCCTATTATACAGCCTATGAATATTTATTGTTTGTTCCCTAGTATGGTGGTGGTGGTGTGTCGAAAAAATTGTTGATTTATATGAATATTCATAAGTGCGTTACAATTGCGATAATAAATGTAAACGTGACTGTATCTGCAAGTAGACCGCCGATAATTACTAATTTATTGTTTCATTATAAATTGCCAGTACTTAAACACGATTTTTAATGCAATCTGTCGATATTGTCAATTTGTCGATGCAAAGTTCTAAAAGCGATAAAGCCACTATGAATATTGGTTTTGGTATAATTAGTTTATTTGTTGCAAATATTTTAATTTGAATATTAAAGCAAAAATCTACACACAGTTTTTAAATTAATAGATAACGCAATATAAATGTGAAATCCCAAAAATTCCACTAAGCAACTTCAATATTAGATAGTTTACAAAAACATATTTTAATGTTTATTTCTAATTTATTTACCCTGTCCTAATTACTATACTACGCACTACTTAATTTATCTTAACAATTCCTTAACTAATTAATTTATATCACTCTTAATGTTAATTTATTTCACTGGTCTCCGATCTCCTCTCTCCACCGCAAGCCCGCTTATATACACCTCAATTGTATTCGCGATAGTGCCTGAAATAACTCGAACCTTCTTTTTTTATGTAGAAAGGTCTAGGAGGTAATAAATCATTCTTCCTTAACAAAATGTTGCCGGGACTCAATTAAGCGTAGCGGCGTTCCTTTGAGGTAAGCCTCCGAGGTCCGATAAGAGTAAACACATTTCGCGCTGCTGTGTACATTTCCCGTTACAATATTCATATTAAATATAGAAGATACAGAATCATTTACGATTTAAGACATTCTAAATGTATTTGTCGAATCAAGATTCTAATTGCCAATAAAAGATTATATAAAATAAAATACATAAATCCTCTGCTGATTATTGCGAAATATTTGTATTAATTAATAAATTACATTTCCAAACACTCTGAAGGTATTAAATTTGATCTATTTAGATTTTTTATTAATTGCCATTTTGTGTTACAATAAATTAAGTAACCTGTGTCCTTCGTACCACTCGCTTGATTTATCGTACACAGGGTGCTCCTTCATAATGTTACAAAATAAAACTCAAAGATAATAAGAGCCCTCATACAGCCGCAGGATGTTACAATTCATATTCTTTTATGTTTCTAATAATATCCTATCAAAATATTTAAAAATAAATCAGTACACGACTGAATTTACACTTAACCATACATGAAATCTTAGTTTTTGTAAATGCAATATCCCCTGGGATGTCAGTGAGGGTTTTTTAAATATTTTGGGAACTCCAGGAATTTTACTGAAAAAGGTGTCCCTCAGGATGATTTAGGGACGTCCAGAGATCGCCTCCCTCGGGATAATTTAAGTCCAGAAATTACAACCGTAGATGAAAAACTTAGGAACATTTTATTTATATTCTGTTTAATAGGAAACCTATCCTGAGGGATGATCATACAGTTCTCACACTCCCTCGGGATAAGTTGAGTATGGACCAATTTCTAAAACAAGGAAATTCAAAAACATAAATCCTAACTCTTGGAAAATTTGTTTAAGTAGGAAGGGTAACCCGAGGGATAAGTACAAGAATCTCACGTGAATACACATAACACATACAGTGAATCCCGTGGGATGAGCTAGTAGGAATTGTTTCTGGAAAATAATTTAGGAAATCCACGAATTCCTCGGGATATATTAAGGATATAGCTTCTTCAGAAACAACAAGAAAAGTAGATATTTTAGGAAAGCTAGAAGTAATCGATTTTTACCTTGTCAAGGGACGGTCTCCTGAGGGATGATTCATTCCCTCGGGATAAATTTAGTGGGAACCTCTTTTCGAAAACCACATAGAAAATTTAAAGTTGTATGTAGAAAGTCCAGGAATATTTATTTTTGACAACATTCTTGCTAAGACAAATGTCCCGAGGGAAGATTCGAGGACATCCCACAGTAAATCCTGTGTTATAAGTAATAAAGACATTTTATTGAAAATGTTTCAGAAAATCAGGAATTACAACGAAGCACAAAAAATCTGTAAACATTTTTCTTGCAAAAAGCGTCCTGAAAGATGAATCATGAATCTCCATATCCCCTCGGGGTAATTTAAATTTGAATACTAAGTAAATCTAATAACTCTAAATATTCCGAGAGATTGCCCATATTTCTTTTTGTACATAAAGTGTCCTAATGATTCATGCAGTTCCGTATTCCTTCGTCGTAACTTTTATTAACTCTGGAACCAAAATCCTGGAATATTTGTTTTAAAGAAATTTTTGTTAGGAAAAGCGTCCTGAGGGATGAGGGATACACTTCCATTTTCCTCATATTTTCTCAGGATGAGCTGAGTGGGGATCTTTTTCAAAAATTAGGAGATTCAAGATGTAAAACTCTGTGTGGAAAATCCTGGAATATTTGTTTTAAAAAGAAATATTAAGAAAAATGTACCCGGGGTTTTTGGGTAAAATTTATATTCTGAAATAACTCAATCAATATACAGCAATAGAGGGTAGTCCCGGGATATTTAATATATATTTTTGATTGTTAAATTTCCTGTATAATTTAATTTTCATGGGGAATACAGAAAATACATCAGGCTTATACTGACATGTTGTATCCATTGCATACAATTATATTTTCGCGTAAACAGCTAGTTGATTAGTAGTTGTACTGCGTACTAAATTATATGTACAGTCAGTAAAAATTATTAAATATTTTACTAATTTAAATTTGAATTTATTTGTAAAATTTACAATACCAAATTTATTAGTGTGTAATTTTCCTTGATAAATGGTATGAGCAATTAATTTATATAATATGGAGAAACTCGAAGAAAATTTTATACACAAAATTTGACATATGGAAAAAGGTAAAACAGAAATGAATATCAAAAATATTTTTGAAATGTAGGTTCAATATAAGTTTGAATAACAAGTACTGAAATCTACAGAGTATTGAAGAAGAATTTTATACAGAGTTCCATCAAATCTAAAGAATTTTACAAATATTTTCCAGCTAGCAATGTGGAAATCTGAGTTAAATATTTTAAATAGGAAAAACGCAATCTAGACACTTTCAAGAGAAAATTGTACAAGACAACAAATTAAAGAATTTAAAAATATTAAATATTTCTGGGAAATTTGTCTTCCATACCATTTAATGATGAAATAAAAATCACAAATGTGTCTAACAGGCATTCTATAAATCTACAGATGGCAGCCCCGGGGTATTTATTATATATTTTTGATTTTTATTTATTACAATACAAATTAACTTTCTTGGAAAATACAACAGATGTAAAATCAAACTAATGCTGAAAATATCTTACCTGCATTGCATAAGATAAAATTATCCCGTAAGCACTTCACTCATTAGTGGTTGTACTAATTACTAAATGATATGTACAGAAATTAAAATTAGTAAATATGTTATTACTTAAATTACCAAACGGTTTGAATTTAAAACTTAAAATATCGTCGTAATTAATATGTAATTTCTTAATATCCCTAACTTATACAATCTGAAGAAACTTAAAGAAAATTTAAAAAACAGAATTGGACATTTGGGAAATGGTGAAATAGGTTTGAATATCAAACATATTTTTGAAATATCGATTCAATATAAATTTGTACAACAAGCACTGAATTCTACAGAGCTTGGAAGAAGAATTGTATAATACGAAAAATTTTAAAGTGGAAATGGGCAACAGAGTTCCATCAAACTTAAAGAATTTTCCAAACATTTTCCGACTAACAATGTGGAAATCCGAGTTAAAAACATTTGAAAAAGGAAAAACGCAATCTAGCCACTTTCAAGGGGAGGTTGTACAATTCAACAAATTATTGAATTCAAAAATATATATTTATTTCTGTGAAATTTGGAAAAAATTAAGTGTCTTTCATACCATTTAAAGATGAATTCAAAATGACATATGTGTCTAAAAAGCATTCTATAAATCTATACTTTTCCGAATTTTTAAGAAATTTGAAACAAATTGAATTCCAGAAAACAGAGACTTAATGAAATATTTCAAAATGGAAAACATTCACTATATCCACGAGGAAAATGGAAAACAACATTTTTTTTAACCAAAAATCTGAAAATTACAATTTTCCGGCTTTATTCGTTTCCAACGTTCAAAACCATCTCGAAATTCCATAGTAATTGGAAGGGGAGTATAGATTCTCCAGAAATTTCCAAAACTTTTAAAATAATTGTTCTGACAGAAATTCTCGGGAAAAGAATCTTCGCTGGAATATACAATCCAGATATAACAAATAATTTTTGAAATCTGGATGTATTTTGGAAAATTCCGTTTCATTCACAACATTTCAGAAAAGGAAAAATGGTGCTTTATGATGTCTGAAAATTAGCCCAAAGGGAATTTTTTAAGTAATGAAAGAAAAGTCTGGAAAATGTTAGGTATGTTAATTTTACAATATGAGCATTTGGGAATCTGTTGATATACATATGAATATATCTATGAATAAGGTAAAGAAATGTGGAAGGTACAAAGCACCTGATGCGACGGAGTCTAAAGGGGGTTGCATATGTAATACACATTTAGAAAGTCTAAGAAAATTCGAAGAAAGCTCTCGATACCAAATTTTACATATCTAAAAATATCAATTCAAGCATTTTGTTGTGACAATATAGAATATGTTGCTATAAATATAGAGGTTTGAAAGCCGAACATATTTTTGTTCCAAATATAACCTACATAACTAGCACAAAAATCTGGTCAGTTTCATAATATAACAAATTCTAGATTGAGAGGAAGCTGAAAAATGAAACAAAAATTCAACTTAATAAATACAGTTTTCAAAATTACGTCCCTTGAGCGCTTTAAAATTCTGTAATGTTTTAATTTGGAAAACAATTCAAATTTGCATCATTCCAAAGAAAATTTCGGAAAACAACAAAACTTATAAATAATTAATCCAGAAGCCTGGAACATTTGAGTAATATCGGAAAATTAATAGGTCTGTTCTTGACTATGAAAGAGCTGTTGCAAAATTTTGAGTATATTTAGGGATCTATTATGTACCTAATAAGTTTTCCAAAATAAAATATTTTCATTGCAAATCCATCTTTAAAATGAAAATTCGGCCATATATTTCCAAAATTAATACTGCAATTTGGGCAGCTTCAAATGAAATTTGTTATACTCCACATATTCTAGTATGGAAATAATTGTATTAAGTTTGGAAAAATTTAAAACTATTTTCCGAAACATTTAATACGGAAGTGAACAACACATTTGTCTTTCAAAATAGATAGATTACAGTTGTTTTTTGCAAGAAAAGCAATAGAGCAAACTCCTCGAAATTTCAATAATACTCGTTCAGCAGAAAAAATTTAAAGGAAAATCTGTTACAATTTAAAGAAAATTTGTGAATTACGAATCCTGTCGTCATGAAAATTTTATTTAAATTTGAAAATGAACACAAATTTTCAATACAAATAGTATAAGTCTATGAAATGGAAATTATAATAAATATGAAAAAAGAACACTGTAATTTAGATTTTTTTATTAAATGTCATTGTGTGTTAAAACAAATTAAATAACTTGTGTATTTCCTATCACTCGCTTGATTTTTCATATACAGGGTCCTCCTACTTAATAATACAAAATATATCTCAAAAATGTAAAGGCCCCTAAACAACCAAGTGATATCACAATTCATTTTGCTTTATATTTCTAATAACATCTTATTTAAATAATGAATAAACAAATCAGCACACGATTCAATATACACCTTATATTAAAACCCTCCCTTAATTAATGCTTAGCTTTCCTTTGAGAATCGATTCCCAATTAATCATGAATTTTCGATGAATTTCCCAGTCGCCCTTAACGAGCCGAATCGCCCGTGTCCAAATTGAACCGACTTGACGATATAAAGCAAGGAATAAACAAGGGCGACAAGATATCGAACATCTTCCCCGACGACTCGAGTGGGAGATTCTAATTAAAAAGGGAAAAGGAGCGGGACGTCTCGAGTGTCCAGGGGACGATCGTCAAACGGGGGTGCGCTACAAGCTAATTCATCCAATCGTCTCCTCTTCTATATATTTTTATTTTATTTTTTGGACATCGTTCGAACGGGACTTGGCTCCGCATTTTATTTATCGGCCGTGAATAAAAATGTCGACGGGGAGGCGCGGGGTATGAATTATGGGGTTGTAATCTGGGGTAGTATCCTCGTTCTATCCCGGGTGCTTTGTTGGATTTGATGTTATGGCTTTTTGTTGTGATGTCGGTTCATTACTTTATGTCAGGAACAAATATATTTTAATGAAGTTAAATTTTTGGTTTTGCCTGAAACTATATTGATGTGAAGTTAGATCAATCCACAGATTTTATAGTCCAGGAAAATATTTTTTTCCGGACTATAATTTGAAATTTCTGAACAAACTTAATTAACTATATTTAGGTATCATAAAAAAAATTAAATTTCTATACCTGTACAATTAAAAGCAGATTCTTATGAAAGAAAAATGGAAGAGGAGAATGTACAAAAATTTGTAGATATTAACGGGAAAATATAATAAAACTTGTAAAGTTTAAAGAAAATACCGGAAAATTTTAGGAAAATTTGAAAACTATGGACCAACAAATTTAAATAAAAAAAACAATTCAATTTGAAAGTTAGGGTTTCAATATGTTTCTAGTTTTCTGTTGGATCAGGTGAACTAGATGGCTTTGTCAAATGTTATTTATCTTTGTGTAACTTGTTATTTAGATAAATTTGCATGAAAAACTGTTTTAAAACATTTTGAAATTGTTTGGTTAATCCATCAGTTCTGAGTCACTGGGCAACAATTATTCCACATTATTCCACTTCCAACAAAAAACCCTAATTTTCAAATTGAACTGCTTTTTTAAATCTCAGAATCCACAATTTGCAATTTTTTGTAATTTTTTTTTATTTTTGTTAATAATTTACCATTCAATTCTATTTTTTTTTAATATTTTCAAGTCTCAGATTTTCATTGTTTTTCAAATTCTATATTTCTTCAAATATAAATTACATTTCCTCAAATATAAAGTATAATAAGTGTTGTTTGGAGTAATATCGTGGCTCATTACCTAGGGCTTTTTTGAATTTGGTGTTATGGCTCTTTGTTGTAATGTCGGTTCATTAATTAATGTCAGGAACAAATAAATGTTAATGAAGTATTAATTTTTGACTTTCCCTGAAACTATATTGATGTGAGTTTAGTCCTATCCACAGATTTTATAGTCCAGGAAAAAAAATTTTTTTTGGACTATAATTTGAAATATCTGAACAACCTTAATTAACTAAACTTAGGCATGATAAAAAATTTTAAATTTCTATATCTGTTCAATTAAAAGCAGATTCTTATGAAAGAAAAATAGAATGGGAAAATATACAAAAATTTGGAAGTATTAAGGGGGAAAAATAATAAAATTTGTAAATTTTAAAATAAAATTTCGGAAAATTTAAGGAAAATTTGAAAATTATCTACCCAGAAATGTAAAAGAAAGCAATTAAATTTGGAAGTTAGGGTTTGTTTTAGGATATGTAATAATTGCTGGGATGCAATTCGGAAGGTTTTAGACAGTTCTTGAAACTTTCTGGATTTCAAGAGACACGTGTCTCTAGTTTTCCTTTTTATACAGGTGAACTAGATGGCTATTTTAAAAGTTGATTTTTCTTTCTGGATTTCCGTTATTAACATTTATTATTATGAAAAATAGTTTTAAAACTGTTTTTAAATCTTTGATTGACCCTTCAATTCTGAGCTACTTGGCAACAATATTATTCCATTTTCAACAACAAATTCTAATTTTCATATTGAACTTCTGTTTTAAATCCCTGGATCCACAATTTGCATAGTTTCGTCAAATTTCCGTTTATTTTCGTTAATAATTTACTTTTTGTTTGTTTTGGAATATTTTCAAATTTTCATAGTTTTTCAAATTCTATATTTCTTCAACCAGCATTTGCTTTTCATTCAATAGGTTCAAAAGTTTTTGAAAAGTTCATGTAACCTAAGTTTAATCAAGCATAAAGTATAATAAGTGTTGTTTGGAGTTATATCGTGGCTCATTACCTAGGGCTTTTTTGAATTTGATGTTATGGCTTTTTGTTGTGATGTCAGTTCATTAGTTTATGCCAGGAAAAAATGTATTTTAATGAAGTTAAATTTTTGGTTTTCCTGAGACTATACTGATGTGAAGTTAGCCCCATCCACAAATTTTATAGTCCAGGGAAATATCGTTCTCTTTTTTAGTCTCAAAATTTCTAGAAAGGGTTTTCTCAGAGAAATTGTTTCTTGATAAAAGTGCCAAGCGAATTGGGAGTCACGAATCATTTTGTGGACCTCATTAATATTAGTCTATGTAGAAATAGTGCTTGAATTGTTAACTTAGATAATGAAACGCAACATCCCTTTAAAACAGGAAGAGCAGTACCACAGGGTTATGTATATTCACCCAGATTGGTCAATGCCTATGGTGAATACATTATGAGAAGTGTAAATATTCGCGGAAAAAATATTAAAATTTGTAAATTTTAAAGGAAAATACCGGAAAATTTGAGGAAAATTTCAAAATTATGAATCCAGAGATATAAAAAGAAAACAATTTGATTTGAAAATTATGGGTGGTTGTTGGGTATGGAATAATTGCTGCCAAGCAACTCGGAAAGTTGTAGAAAGTTCCCGAAACTTCCTGATTTCAAGCTACACGCTTTTCTAGTTTTCCTTATTCAGTTGAACTAGATACCTATCTATTTATTTGTTGATTTTTCTTTCTGGAGCTTCAGTTAATTAGATATATTGTATAAAAAATTGTTATAAAACAGATTTTCAATCTTTGAGTGTCGCTTCATTTGTGAATTACTGGTCAACAATTATTCCACTTCCAAAATCAAATCCTAATTTTCTGATTGAATTGCTTTTTTAAATATCTGAATCCACATTTTGCTAGTTTTGTCAAATTTTCCTTTATTTTCCTTTATAATTTTCCAATTCTTTTTTTAAATATTTTCAAATTTCAAATTTTCATAGATTTTCCGATAACAAATTTCTTCTGTATGTATTTGCTTTTCATTCAACCTATTCAGTAATTTTTAGAATATTTTTGATACCTAAGTTGAACTAAGTATTAAAATACAATAAGTGTTTTCTGGGGTAGTATCGTCGTTGTTTCCCTAGTGCGTTGTTGGATTTGATGTTATGGGACTTTGTTGTGATGCCAGTTCATCACTTTATGTCAGGAACAAATATATTTTAACGAAGTTAAATTTTTGGTTCTCCTGAAACTACCCCAAAGCTTATACAGCCCTTGTACTTTTTCAATCTGCTTTTGGTTGAGTTGAAATTTTCTATAAACAATATTGCAGGGTTTAAGTTTTAATTTTTAATTTTTGAATTAGAGAAAAGTTTACATTCTAGCTCGCAATTAGAACCATATTTAGTTTTGGATTCATTTACTTAGGCATTTAGTTTGTTTCGCTTTTCCGGTCTCACAACTGATAAATTTTACAGCTTCCCTTAAAGTTTTTCAATACATTGGAGTATCCGTTTAGTTTCTGATTATTCGTTCTCTTTGAAGGCTTTAACATAAAAAGTGCTTTACGTATAATCAATATTTTAACAACAGGATACGTTTTCCAGATTTTTTGATTCGTTACATTTTTCGAGAAAGAGTTTTCAAACCTTTTCGGATTTGAAGCTTAACGTATTTCTAGTTTTTTTGTGGATTGCGAACTCCTTGGCCTTCTTAAATGTTTTTCACCTTTCTGGATTTACCCCCTATTAAGTGCATTAGTATAAAAATTGGTTTATTAAATTTTTTAAAGTTTTGATGGTTCCCTCAGTAATAAATTACGAAGCAGCAATTATTCTATATCCAACAACAAACCTTAATTTTCAGATTGAACTATTTTCTGTAATATCTTTTGAATACTACGTTTCAAATTTTCTTCGAATTTTCCTGTATTTTCAGTCGCAATGTATTAATTCTAATAATTTTTTTTCATTTCAAATATTTTCAAATTTCAGATTTTCATAATTTTTCCATTTCAATATTTATCTTATATGCACCTGCTTTTAATTCAACCAGTTCAGGAAATTTTATAATGTTCATGATATATAAGTTTAATGGAGTATATGGTAGGTCAGTACTTTGTGTCAGGAAGAAATATATTTCAATGAAGTTAAAATTTTTGATATTCCTGCAACTATCCCATTGTGAGTTACGTAAAAGATTATATTCTTAGATCGCAATTGGTTTCTTTTCCATTTTGTGGAATTCCTGTTTAATTTTAGATTTTCTCTCACTTTGAAGACTTTTACATCGAAACTGCTTTAAGTGTAATCAATATCTTCCACACATTCAAAATGGGAAACGTTTTGCCAATGTTTCGATTCATTAGTTTGCCCGAAGTAGAGTTCCCTAAACTTCTCACATTTTAAGCTTTACGTATTCTAGTTCTCTTATGGATTCTGGTTAACTGGGTGGCATTTTTAAATGTTGTTTCTTCTAGCTGAATCTTCCGTTTATTAAACGATTTAGTAAGGAAAATTGTTTTAAACCATTTTTTAAACTTTGGTTGGTTGCTTGGCAAATATTCCATATTAAACAACAAACTCTAACTTCCAGATGACACTGTTTGTTTTTTTAAATTTCTTGTACTATTCCAATTTTCCTCAAATTTTCCGGCATTTTCCTTTAAAATTCACCAAGTTTAATATTATTTCTCATTCTATGTTTCTTCTGTAAGCATCTGCTTTTAATTCAACAGGTGTAGAAACTTTAAAATGTTTATGATACCTAAGTTTAGTTAAAACCAGTGTTTAAAATTTTTAATTACAACTGATAACATATACGGTTGGGTAACCCAATAAGTCTTTATAGTTTCAGTTTATCAAAATTCAATAACTGAGGGCTTGAGCTATTTAGTAAGGCCGATGTGTCGCTCGACCTTATTGTTTGTGTTTATAAAATAGTTAATTTATTACTAAGGTAGAGTAATCATAACTCACTAACCTTTCAAACTGAATAAAAGTTTCTATCCTGCTAAGTTAATCATGTAACTCACTGCTGGTATCAATTATTTAATATTTCAGAATAATTCAAAGTGAAGGGAGGCCTCATTAATTAATACCCATAACTGGCTACTTCCCAATTCAATAATTTATAAATTTCTAAATATTAAGACTGTTTGTTACTTTCAGGGGTTGTGAATTCAAATAACTGTTATAGTAACAAGTACCACCCAATCTTGCTGAGTGAGACTGTAATATATTTCTCATATCTAAATGATAAATGGTAAATTTCTGTTTTATTATAATGTTCATATCTTGTTACTTCTTATTCCGACTATTTATAAAATAATTATTTTCTAACTGACTCACTATAGACATTCATAGTTTGGTGATATATTGCAGAGTTCAAAAAAAATGTCGCGAGTTACAACTTGTTTCTCATATATTTGAATAAAGTAGTGAAACCAATTTTCGTATAGATTTATTAAAATTTTTCAACTAAAACTCAAGATTTATCCTATTTAGTAATGGTCATAACCTCATAACTACTTCTACCTTATTGTGACGATTATAAATAAAATAATTATTTCATAACTGAGGTAGAATGATCATAACTAAATAATCTATTGAATTAAAATAGCACTTTGACCCAGGATTTATATCACATGCTGTTGAGTTATGATTGTAACTTACTTGCGGAATAGTTTTAATAATATTTTCGAATAACTGAAGACACTATTGAGTAATGCTCATGACTGGCTACATCTCATAACAAGAATGTGTAAAGAGTGAGTTTATAACTGATTTAGTTGGAATGTTCATAACTTACCCATTTTGCCAGCTTATATAATTGTTACAAGTATTTATTGTTACGCTTGTAATTTAATTGTATCTGAGTAGTGACTGATAACCTTTATTTTATAATTCTCATAACTAGATATTGCCTACTAAGGCAGTTTATATTATAATTGATTTAGAATGCTCACAGCTCGATTCACTTAAGTGAACTGACATATTACTCATTTCTAATATAAATTTCTTATTATTCTCGAATAATAACTATTTAATAATACACTTTCAATAGAGTAATGCCCATATCGCACTTAGTCGTCATTATCAAAGTCATTATAAAACGCACAGTGTGTACTTTGAAAGTTCTTAGCTTGTTGCCGTGAAGTGTGGTAACAGCTTATATCTCATTCTTTTGAGAAAAGCTCATAACACACAGTTTGCGGATTGGTTTATTTTGTTAGTGTTTAAATTGCGTTAAGGAAAAATATCTCATTTTCAAGTAAAATATAAATTGTACAGTTGGTATGTTATTGTTAATTAATCATTAAGTAGTGTTTATAACAAATGTGGCAAGTTGACACAAACAAATTTTTTTTACAAGTATTATTGCAAAAAATAAATGTACTAACGATATTTTTAATGTAGTACCAATTATAATAGATAATTAGTTTTGTTTATAAACAACACGCCTATGCAACGTTTGATGTGGGATTTTGTCCATCTTTTTTAATTAGTTAATGAAGCTGTTCGCAGCTCTCGTCGCTCGTAGGCATAATTGGCAAAGTTAATTATAAGTTATGGAAACCCTCTGTAACTAATTTGGTTGAACATGTACGTTAATTAATCGAAACTAAAAAATACTACGGTTTTGGAGTACGTAAAATTATTGCCCTTTTAACATAAACACCTTCTCTTCCCGAGGAAATATCCGGAAGGAAATATCCGATCCGTGGGTCGAAGGGAAGCCCTAGGAGATGAAACGTCCGCCCTTATCCCCTCCCCTCGACCCCCCACCTCCACCGTCAGGAAAGGTTATTATTTCCTAACTCGCAACTTAACGGTTAAATTAAATAAAGTTGGCCGACAACAAATCCCTTTCTATGTTAAAGCTATTAGGTCGAGTAAATGAAGTTTTAGTAATACGAGGAAGCCCGCGGTCAGAGTAATTATGACCCTTTGGCTTTCGGTTTAAGCAGATTATGAAATGGAACCGGTCAGTCAACCCCCACGCCGCTAGGAGGTTATTAAATTTATATGTGTAATAAACAAACTAGTCGGTAAATAGCGATATGGTCATCCAAGGAAGCAGCCGTTAGGTTGCGTTGTACGGTGTAATAATGAGATGATTCCTCCACGCCATAGAACAATGAGACAATACCTCAAGTGGGTAATGTGCAATTGACGAGTTATTTTGGAAAATTCACACGTGTAAGCCAAGTAACTAGTGTATTACAGGTTCAAAATTTTCGAGAACGACGCTCCCCATTTGTGACAAAGAGTCCCGTACACAATCCACGACCTTCTCGTAATACAAACTTATCAGAACGCTTTTCGGGAAAATAAAGCAATCTGATCACTTTTCTCGTCCCGTCCTGTTTTGTGAAATTGGCGAGAGAGGACGAAGGAATGAGACATTTCCCGGCTGAGCGAAATTGGGAATGGAGACTTCTTTCTGGCAGCGGAGGCAATTAAATTTAACAAGGGAGGATAGAATTTTTAATTAATACCTCCTGTGATTCGATTAATTACGTTTTTATTCCGTCTTAATTGACAGTAATTAGAATTTTATAAAAGGGACGCCGCCCAAGGGCGATATTTACCGTTGCGATGCTTTGTGCCCGCTTTGTCCTCATTCACACAATGGTGAAGGGAGATTTGAATTTGGCAGGACTCGGTGTAGGTAAATTGCTATGGTTGTTATTGTCGTAATACCATAACAATCATAACAATTGAACGCTTTTATTTACACTAATTTGAGTTTAAGAAAATGAGTGGAATTTATTATTTACTTTACCTTTTGAACGGGTATGCCAGTAGTAGATGCCGCTTAAATGACAATGATCATAATAACAGCTTCCAAATAGATTTTCTACTTATGTTGTTTTCTAATAATACGACTGTCACGTGTTAAAATTCCTTATCTTAATAAGTTCTTTTTCTTTAAACATCACCACAACAAAAAAATTTAAGAGTTTAATGTGAATTTGGCCTAAATTTGGCTCGGTGTAAATATATTGCTATGGTTATTATTGCCGTACACCATATAGATCATAACAATTGATAGGTTTCGTTTCGACTAATTTGAGCTTATGTATGAAAATATATATCACTATAATATAATATAATAGAATATGAATGGAATTTGTTATATACTTTACATTTTGATTGGGTACGCCAAGTGTAGGTGCCTCTTAAATGACAGTGATCATGTAATAACATTTTCGAAATAGATTTTCTACTTATTTTGTTTTTTAATATCAGTTTTTTCGTGTTGAAATTCCCTATTTTAATGTCTTATTTCTTCTTTTAACATGACCACTACAATGAATTGTTAAGATTTAAATTTGGCAGGACTCGGTGTAAGTAAATCGCTATGGTTGTTATGGTCGTAATACCATAACAATCATAACAATTGATCGCTTTTATTTACAATAATTTGAGTTTAAAGAAATGACTGGAATTTATTACTTGCTTTAAATTTTGAACCGCTATGCTAGCTGTAGGTGTCGCTTAAATGACAGTGATCATGTAATCATGTAATAACAGTTCGAAAACTAAATAAATAGAACATCTATTCTATTTATTTAGGTCTATTTATTTAGTTTTTTTAAACCATGACTTACATGTTAAAATGCTTTAGCTTGATAATTTCTTATTCTTTTAACATCACCACAACAAAAAATTGTTAAGAGTTGAATTAGAATTTGGCTTGAATTTGGCTCGGTGTAAATAAATTGCTATGGTTATTATTGTCGTACACCATATAGATCATAACAATTGATAGCTTTCGTTTTGACTAATTTGAGCTTATGTATGGAAATATGTATCACTATAATATAATATAATAGAATATGACTGGAGTTTGTTATATACTTTACATTTTGAATGGGTACGCCAAGTGTAGGTGCCTCTTAAATGACAGTGATCATGTGATAACATTTTCGAAATAGATTTTCTACTTATTTTGTTTTTTAATATCATAATTTTTACGTGTTGCAATTCCTCATATTTATGTCTAATATTTCACCACAACAAAGAATTGTTATGAATAGCATCTGGATTGATATCAAATAACATTAAGCTCTAATAGAATCTTACGCTTGAATCCTCACCAATCGAGTGAAGAGGTGACATTTGTCTATTGTTTATAATGAGAGGAGGAAACATTCAGTACTCACATCGTAATATACAACCAAATCGTAGTTTAATTGACTTTTCACAATTAAATAATTTTCAAATAAAATTTGTCAATTAATTAGTTCATTTTATCGAGAAAATTATTTTCATTTTCTGAACATTGTAATGGAGAACACCGAATGTTTTGTAAAGGAATACTTTGAAATGAATCCCTTCTCTAAATAACCCTTCATAGGAATTCTCAGCAATATTCATTACTATAGACATATAAATTGGTTAAAACAAACAAGTAAGCAGATCATTATGCTTGATAAGACTGGTGTGTAATAACTATAACAATTGACATTACAAAACACTTAACTGTAATTTGTATCATATATATTGAATTCAATTGAGTTAACAATTGGGTTGATACACTCAACGGTCAGTGTTGTGAACAACCTAAAAGATATTGTATCTATTACTTGTACGTTTAGGTTATCAGAGGGAGGAAGCATTCAGTGCTTAGCCGTTATACAGAGACTCACAACATATCAACCAATATTAATATTTATATTAAAGAGTATTTACAGAGAATAACTCTACTTCACTGTAAGGTCTCTTTATTTCTATAATTAATTATATGCCATTCGATGTACTTAGAAGCAATTTTCGAAGCTAATTTCAACTAAATTGAAATTAATATTCGATAGAGTATGATTTAATATTACAGCAAACCTAATTTGGGCAGTACTGTTTTAAACTTGATCCATAAAACGTCCACACAGTATACAGTGTGCCTCAGAAAGTGACGATTAAAGTTATATTAAAACTCCCATATATACCTGGACGGGCCCGAACTGTACCGCTTTGACTTTAGCCACCCCGCTGCGTTAAGTAGGGATAATTACTTACGAACTGCTCTGGGAAACCAGGCGAAGCGGTGGATAAATGTACGCTCATCGGTGACGAAAAATGCTGTTGGACATATTGCCGCCAAAGATATTGAAATATCGGGCGAATATTATACTTGGGACATCTCGATAAAACAATTCCACTGGCGGACTAGTAGTCCTTGTCATATTAAAAAAAATAACGTTTTTTTAATTTTAAAATTTAAATTTAGTGTTAAGAGATTTGACGATCCCTTAATATTGAGTTGGGGGTAACATTTACTATTTTATTTGGTTTAACTGGACTACACTCACAATTTCTAAGAAATTCATATGAACTTAAATCAAATTGTAATAAATATACTTATTTATTTAATACTAAACAGGTTTAATACTAAACTTACTACATATTGCATATCTTTCAATTTCGGAATACAAACTGGATGCATATTTAAACGGGTATTCAGAGCATATTTTTCCAGCTCTAATTATTACCTACGACCTATACGTATAAATACCTTGTAATTTAGTCACAAGAAGAAGAGTATTTATTCGTAACCAAATAATAAGTAATACTTTTTGTCATTGCAAAACAGTTTGGTAACAGTTCTTATCACGAGTATCTATTTCATTTCCAAAAATTTACGCGACCGTACGGCGTACGGCGCACGTATAGCCACTTCCTTGATTCTTTTGGATTTTTCACGGACCGTGGTTAGGTAGCGACCCGACTTAACTCAGCGGGGGGGCTAAAGTCAAAGCGGTGCAGTTCGAGGCCGACGATATACCTGTATTCTTGAAATGAAATCTCGTTCTTTAGTAAGCTTATTTGATTTCTTTTACATAGGGGTCTTTAAGTCACTTGTATTTTCTCGATTGTCTTGTCATTTTCCTCAGGAAAATTCTGAAAAATGACATTTTTAGCCGTTATTCGATTGTTATGGTCATAATTAAGACAAGCATTACAATTTTTATGAAATATTTAAGAAAATTCACATGAGTTAAGCTGTAAATATAGTTTTAAAATATACCAGAAAAACCAAAATATATAACAAGAGTAATATTTATATACTAAGGAGTGGTGCTTTTCAACGACCTTCATTCTAAGTATTATTAATGTGAATTAAGTATTTAATTTTGTATATTCTATTATAACAATACTATTTGTAGTGGTATTTTGAAGGCAATTCGCTTTTCAATAACTTAGATCTAAAAATTGAGCTCTTGATATTAATTTTAGCAAAGCGCACGTTAATTAAGGATAGGCATAACAAAGTATATTTTGGTCCATCTACTGCGCTAACAATTTTGACAGTTTCAAAGTTGGACACAACTATTTCGGAATAAAAACGAAGAAATTGAATAATGAGACCATATATATTTTTATAAAAATTACACTCTTAATCCCAAAAACTCACAATACTCACTAAATTTTACCAAATTGACATATTTAATTCTTTTGATGTTATTCCTCAGTTGCTATCTGATTTGTAGTTGAAGCAATATTTGTGTTATGATAACTCATAAGTAGAAATTTACAATTTTAAAAATGGTTGGGTGTAAAGGATCTTACCTTGTGCTTAGAAATTTTCCTCTGTACTTAGTTTTGGAAAACAAACTATCAAGTTATGAAGTTATGAATTTTTCTAGTGAGTTAGGTCACTCAGGGGAGACATGTTGGCTCATCAAAAGATGATATGGAAGCCGTGACATCAGAAATACTTGGTTTACGTACGTTTACTCTAAAATAAAATCACTTCTTTTGTTGCTTTCAACCGCAATAAATTCTATTGTAGATACTGTGAGAAATAAAAGTTTGTGGAAGCAATCTGTGAATGCTCCAAGTTATAACTACCGTAATGAAAGAAACATTGTGCTTATCATCGACACGCTGTATTATTCTAGGTTTCGAACTTTGTAATTTTTTACGAAGGACTTCTTTCGGAGGTTTCCTGTAACGAGCTGAAGACGTTGTGCGTTGTTTACTGTCTCTCATCGTGCCCCAATTTCTTATGTGCCGTTTGAATTGTATGAGATGTGTTGTGTTGTGTTATGTCGGTCCAAATTCTATCAGAAATGAATAAAGAAAAAGAATGCTCCAACGATCAAATTCACTTTGCGATGTACGTTCCATTTTTCAGTTTCAGTCGTGTCGGACACTTCCTCTCGAGAATCTTTTTGTAAAAACGACACGTTTTATAATCCCCCGGTGATCGAACGGCCTAAATAAACAACTGAATAAACATATCGGGTCCCAATTGATCCGCGACGAACTGACTAAGGGGAATTTCGGTCTGATAACAAACGTAATTCCTCTTTGTTGTGTTTGACGTGAAATGAATGAGATGTATTCAATTTATCCGCTTTTTCGTCGGGAAACGGATTAGCCGCCCCCGTTCGGTGTTTTGCCTCACAACAGGTAATTCGATTTCGTTGGACCTTTAATGGCGGCCCGCTACCCCCTCGGCGCTCCGCGCTTTACATGTTTAATCAGGGGAACGGTTACGTATCGGGACATTGTCGTTTAGGTTTTTCGCCGAGGAATTTGGATTTTCTTTCGCTGGGATATTTCGCTTACGGGCGACGTGACGATCAATTGTTACGCGTTTAAGGAATAGGGGATGTTTGTTGCTTAGATTGTTCTTCTCGGTATTCCACTTGGGTTTGTGGAAATAACTCTTACACACAACGTTTAGAGGAATTTTTGATGCGAAACTTGTATATTATTATATTTCTTATGTTTTGGGTTTAGTAAAATGCTGGAGCGAGCGTCACGAATATGTGTAACGCGGTATAGAGCGTTGCAAATTATTTCGGAAGGGATTTCCAGGTAGTTGAATGCCGTCGGGAAAACCTCCCTTATGACATATACTTCGAAACCCTTCTGAGAAAACTGGCCCTTAATGCACTTTTAAATTAGGATAAATATCAGGAATTAGGTGCAGGACAACTTCATAGGTGCACTGATGAAATTTTCAGGAAATGCCCGAAAAAGAGCCCTAAATGTCTAGGAGATAGTTTGCGGAGAGGAAAATGCCCAGTTTTTGCGGGAAGTTTTTTCAAAGAAATGGTGCGTGCGCCACTTGCATTGCATAGCGTGCCTTATTTTTTGGCGAATTCGTCACGAGGTCAAACTATTTTGAGGCGTGAGAAGAGAAGATGTGAGATTTGTTTTGTCCTGCAAAGAATGAATGAGTTGCGAGAGGGCAAGGAACAACAATTTACTTATTATTGCTATTATTTACTATTACTATTATTACGTTAGAACATCTAATGTGCGTTAATATTCTGAAATGTAACGTTCCATACTTTTCTCGTACACGCTTTTCCGGTTCCATATCGACTGTAATTCAACATGGATGCCGTCTTTTTACATTTTAAAGCAAACATGATAATTAAATTTCTCAGTTGACGACAATCTCCTTCACAAGGAAATTGTCGTTGCATGTAATCTCCACTGATATACCCCTTTTAGCAAATGGAATAAAGGATTTTGCACCTACGAACTTATCCGGGACCAGTAATTATTTCATTACAGGGTATTGCACTTAACATCAGGTAGTAGTATAAGTATTTCAAGTCATTTTCATTATATCTCGAGCTGTGTCTTTCCTGTCAAGTGTACATTAATATAGTGTATAACAATTAGTAGTCACTAAAATTTCAAATTCTACTTTCTGAAATAAAATTGTGCATCTAGAAACTTATTAGTTGGTTACAGTACTTTTTTATATATTTCTGTACGACCCATAGAGCCGAACCTGTCGCCATTTTAGGCTATGAAATCCTGTCCAAAATAATTTGCAACGCACTATATATAATATATATAATATAATAATAATAATAATATTATATACATGCTCTGTATAATACTTACGATTGCGAGCATGGAGGGGAGAGAATATACGTGCTCCCACTCTCTCCCTCTCTCTCTCTACCTCTCTTTCTATATTTCTCTCTCCCCCTCTCTTGCTCTCTCCCTTTCTCTCGTTTTCTGAGTACGCCACGGTGATTCGACAGCCGGTACCATCGATGTTAAAGACGTAAAGCTGTAAGATACGTCGTTAGCTTTCTCGTGAGAAAGCCGCGACATTGTCGAATTGTGTTGGAAAGAAAAGATGCATGTGTAACGCACCACAGTGTGTCGTAGTTTCTGAACTTCCACTTGTTTTATTGTGGTTAATTCTAGTTCTGATTGATTAAATGTAAAATGATGAAAACACATTTAAAATGCCAATGCTAATTTAAATAATAGAAAATATTCTTTACAAAGTAACAAATTCAGATAAATATGTTATTACCTTGTTGGTTTATAGAAGATTTTGGTCATAAATTATTTGCAATGATATCATCAAATCTAACCTACTGAATTGTTCTGATTGATTAAATGTTAAATCATGAAACTAGGTTAAAAGTGTCGATGCTATTTTATATAATAGGAAATATTATGTACAAAATTAAAAATTCAGATAAATATGTTTTAAACTTGTTGGTTAGTACCGTCCAATGTAATCCACTGATTTTGATGGACAGTGGTAATGTTTAGGAATTGTTTTGATTGATCAAATGAAAAATCATGAAATTAAGTTAATAATGTCAATGCTAATTTAAATATTAAAAAATATTCTTTAAAAATTATAAAGTGAGAGTTTCTAAATTATGTCTTTATAGAAAATTTTGGTCAATAATTATTTGCACAATTACAGTCCAATCTAACTAACTGATTATGATGGACAGTGGTAATGTTAAAGAAATTTTCTGATTAATTAAATGTAAAATCATAAAAAAAATTAAAAATATCAAAGTTAACTTAGAAAATACAAAATATCCTTTACTTGATATTTATGTTTCTAGTTTATTGATTTATAGAAAATTTTGCTAATTAATTATTTGCAAAATTACAATCCAATCTTACAAATTGATTTTAATGGATAGTGGATAGTGTCAACGAATTTTTCTGATTGCTTAATTGTAAAATCAGGAAACTTAGCTAAAATTGTCAATGTTACGCACTTTTACGAATTTTTTTATACTAATATTTTGGTGTGCCATTTTTAAGCTTTTGATTTTGATTTATTTTTACTCTCATAAAATCCGGCCCTTAGTCATGACAATAAACGTTGTATCACAAGGGCTTGAGAGATTTTACCAAAAATATTAATTACACCGTGAAATCCATTTGAAGGTCTCCAGGTTGCATTTTCGGTCTTCGCCGAGAACAATATAATTAAATATCTTAATAACGCTATTGCGAATTAGCCCACAATATTGAGGGTAGTCTTATACAATAGCTTTTACTTTACTCCATGTTGAGTTGAAATATATATTTCGCTCCACTAATTATATGAGTAACATTGAAGAGATTATTATAGTGGTTGTTTCTCCCCTTCACCCCTGCTGGCGCATAATGTTGAATATGCAATGCACTGCATAACTTTACAAAGTACGACAGTCACACATCATTTGTTTTGAAGCTCTTCAAAACTATTATAATGAAGGAGACTTTAGTAATACTGTTATGTCTCGGAAACTTTTAAATTTCTATTCACTAAATTAATAACCATCACAGTTATTGTGATAAATTGTTATAACCGTAATGCCACAACCAGTAACTGAGTACCTAATAGGTATATTAAATCAAGAAATGAATGGATCTTTTTCTCAAGGTTCTTTTATTGCACATCCCTTGGACGTGACAATAGTATAATGAATCTTTGAGAGTTTCAAGGGAAACTCTAGGTAGGTAGAAAGATTATGAAATTAAATTAGCATCAAACTCGAATAACAGAAGGCTCCGCTGCGCCTTCGCAGCAATAAAATATGTGTCAAAATTATTAAACGGCAGTTAAAAATGATTAATCTCTCATCGTAACGATCGCATCGCTATTAATTAATAGATGGCACGATCGTACAATCAAAATGATTTACAAGCGACATTACTACCGATCGCAGTTGTTTTGAGTCGGCCCGAGGATGAACGATGAAGGGCGGACGAATTTTTGCTGCCACCCGAATTACAAAATCGGACAGATCGAATCTGTCGCCGTCCGAAAATATTGCTGTTTGTCGTCGGGATCGATCAGATTTGCGTGAGGTCATCCGTTCAAATTACAGCGCAACGTATTGACGATTGGGATGGAAAATTGGACAAGTTTACTAAGGAAAATTTCCTTACCTAAACTAACTTAATCTAACTAACTTAAGCTAACTAAACTAACTTAACTAAACTTAAATTTCTTTCGCTACGAGTTAGTCGTGTTTGCTCCAAATATAATTTGGGATATTATGTTTCAAAAAACTTAGCTAAGGTACTTGTGGCATTGTGCTGTGACTGATTGTGCGGTGACTGATACCAGTTTCCACTATTTATACCAGTTCCCAGAGTGTTACCATGTCAAACCCAAGAATCTTATTAGAACTCGTATTGAAAAGTTACTAGAAGTCACTAGATTGTCACTAAAACTCAATATACTTTAAATTAAAGGCAATGAGAGAAAAACAAATTTCATTTCCTCAAAAAAGTTTGTTGCTAATGTAGCTAGATTCCAAGCTAAGAAACAAAGGTATCAATGGTTTTGTTACCATGTCAAAACCAAGGTCTTTGTTAGAGCCTAGTTTGAAAAGTTAATAAATGTCACTAAATTTTGCTTATATTTTACTATATTTAAAATAAAAATTGCTCTTTCTGAAAAAAATACATTGGTAATGTAGCCAGACTCCAAACTGGGCAAGAAAAGTATCAATTTATCTTGTAACTTTTTCAAAACCAAAAACCATGTTAGAGTTTATTTTGATAAGTAACTAGAAGTCATCAAATATTTCTTAAAATTCACTATATTTGAAATTGAAAACAAGACGGGAGATTTAAATTGCTTTTCCACAAAAAAGATCATTGCTATTGTAGCAAGAATAACAACTACAAAACAGAGGTGCCAATGTGTCTTGTTACCATGTCAAACCCATGAATCTTGTTAGAACCTGTTTTGAAAAGTTACTAGAAGTCACTATGTTTTCACTATAATTCACTATATTTGAAATTAGAGGAAATAGGAAAATACAAGTTGCTTTTACTCAAAAAAGTGCATTGCTAATGTGGCTAGACTATAAACAATATAACAAAGGTAACAATTTGTCTTGTTACCATGTGAAAACCAAGAATCTTCTTAGAGACCCTTTTGAATAGTTGCTAGAAATCACTATATTTTTATTATCATTTATTATATTCGAAATTGGAGGCAAGGAGGGAAATACAAATTGCTTTTCCACAAAAAGTTCATTGCTATTGTAGCTAGACCCCAAATTACAAAACAGAGGTACCAATGTGTTTTGTTACCATGTCAAACCCAAGAATCTTGTTAGAACCTGTTTTGAAAAGATACAAGAAGTCACTATGTTTTCACTATAACTCACTATATTTGAAATTAGAGGAAAGAGGAAAATACAAGTTGCTTTTCCTCAAAAAAGTGTATTGCTAATGTAGCTAGACTATAAACAATATAATAAAGGTAACAATTTGTGTTGTTACCATGTGAAAACCAAGAATCTTCTAAGAGACCCTTTTGAATAGTTACTAGAAATCACTATATTTTTATTATCATTTATTATATTTGAAATTGAAGGCATGGAGGGAAATATAAATTGCTTTTCCACAAAAAAGTTCATTGCTATTGTAGCTAGAATCCAAACTACAAAACATAGGTACCAATGTGTCTTGATACCACGTCAAACCGAAGAATCTTGTTAGAGCATGTTTTGAAAAGTTACTAGAAGTCACCATGATTCACTATAATTCACTATATTTGAAATTAGAGGAAATTGGAAAATACAAGTTGCTTTTCCTCAAAAACTTGCATTGCTAATGTAGCTAGACTATAAACAATATAACAAAGGTAACAATTTGTCTTGTTACCATGTGAAAACCAAGAATCTTCTTAGAGACCCTTTTGAATAGTTGCTAGAAATCACTATATTTTTATTATCATTTATTATATTCGAAATTGGAGGCAAGGAGGGAAATACAAATTGCTTTTCCACAAAAAGTTCATTGCTATTGTAGCTAGACCCCAAATTACAAAACAGAGGTACCAATGTGTTTTGTTACCATGTCAAACCCAAGAATCTTGTTAGAACCTGTTTTGAAAAGATACAAGAAGTCACTATGTTTTCACTATAACTCACTATATTTGAAATTAGAGGAAAGAGGAAAATACAAGTTGCTTTTCCTCAAAAAAGTGTATTGCTAATGTAGCTAGACTATAAACAATATAATAAAGGTAACAATTTGTGTTGTTACCATGTGAAAACCAAGAATCTTCTAAGAGACCCTTTTGAATAGTTACTAGAAATCACTATATTTTTATTATCATTTATTATATTTGAAATTGAAGGCATGGAGGGAAATATAAATTGCTTTTCCACAAAAAAGTTCATTGCTATTGTAGCTAGAATCCAAACTACAAAACATAGGTACCAATGTGTCTTGATACCACGTCAAACCGAAGAATCTTGTTAGAGCATGTTTTGAAAAGTTACTAGAAGTCACCATGATTCACTATAATTCACTATATTTGAAATTAGAGGAAATTGGAAAATACAAGTTGCTTTTCCTCAAAAACTTGCATTGCTAATGTAGCTAGACTATAAACAATATAACAAAGGTAACAATTTGTCTTGTTACCATGTGAAAACCAAGAATCTTCTTAGAGACATTTTGAATAGTTAATAGAAATCACTAAATTTTTATTAACATTTATTATATTTAAAATTAAATACAATAAGGGAAATACAAATTGCTTTTCCACAAAAAAGGTCATTGCTATTGTCGCTTGACTCCAAACTACAAAACAGAGGTACCAATGTGTTTTGTTACCATGTCAAACCAAAGAATATTGTTAGGGCCTGTTTTGAAAAGTAACTAGAAGTCACTATATTTTCAATTTAATTCACTATATTTTAAATGAAAGGAAGTAGGAAAAGATAAGTTGCTTTTTCTCAAAATAGTGCATTGCTAATATAGCTAGACTATAAATATTATAACAAAGGTAGCAATTTGTCGTGTTACCATGCGAAAACCAAGAATATTCTTTTGACCAAGAGACCCTTTTGAATAGTTACTAGAAATCACTATATTTTTATTATCATTTATTATATTTGAAATTTTATGCAAGGAGGGAAATACAAATTGCTTTTCCACAAAATAGTTCATTAGTATTGTAGCTAGAATCCAATCTACAACACATAGGTACCAATGTGACTTGTCACCATGTCAAACCCAAGAATCTTGTTAGAGCCTGTTTTGTAAAGTCACTAGAAGTCATTATGTTTTCACTATATTTGAAATTAGAGGAAAGAGGAAAATACAAGTTGCTTTTCCTCAAAAAAGTGCATCGCTAATGTAGCTAGGCTATAAACAATATAACAAAGGTAACAATTTGTCTTGTTACCACGTGAAAACCAAGAATCTTCTTAGAGACTCTTTTGAATAGTTACTAGAAATCACAAAATTTTTATTATCATTTATTATATTTGAAATTGAAGGCAAGGAGGGAAATATAAATTGCTTTTCCACAAAAAAGTTCATTGCTATTGTACCTAGAATCCAAACTACAAAACATAGGTACCAATGTGTCTTGTCACCATGTCAAACCCAAGAATCTTGTTAGAGCATGTTTTGAAAAGTTACTAGAATTCACTATGTTTTCACTATAATTCACTATATTTGAAATTAGAGGAAAGAGGAAAATATAAGTTGCTTTTACTCAAAAAAGTGCATTGCTAATGTAGCTAGACTATAAATAATATAACAATGGTAACAATTTGTCTTGTTACCATGCCAAAACCAAGAATCTTGTTAGAGACCCTATTGAATAGTTACTAGAAATCACTATATTTTTATTATCATTTATTATATTCGAAATTGGAGGCAAGGAGGGAAATACAAATTGCTTTTCCACAAAAAGTTCATTGCTCTTGTAGCTAGAATCCAAACTACAAAACATAGGTACCAATGTGTCTTGTTACCATGTCAAACCCAAGAATCTTGTTAGAGCCTGTTTTGAAAAGTAACTAGAAGTTATTATGTTTTCACTATAATTCACTATATTTGAAATTAGAGGAAAGAGAAAAATACAAGTTGCTTTTCCTCAAAAAAGTGCATTGCTAATGTAGCTAGACTATAAACAATATAACAATGGTAACAATTTGTCTTGTTACCATGTGAAAACCAAGAATCTTCTTAGAGACTCTTTTGAGTAGTTACTAGAAATCACAAAATTTTTATTATCATCTATTATATTTGAAATTGTAGGCAAGGAGGGAAATACAAATTGCTTTTCCACAAAAAAGTTCATTGCTATTGTAGCTAGACTCCAAACTACAAAACAGAGGTACCAATGTGTTTTGTTGCCATGTCAACCCAAGAATATTGTTAGGGCCTGTTTTGAAAAGTAACTAGATGTCACTATATTTTCAATTTAATTCATTATATTTGAAATGAAAGGAAGAAGGAAAAGGCAAGTTGCTTTTTCTCAAAAAAGTGCATTGCTAATGTAGCTAGACTATAAACAATATAACAATGGTAACAATTTGTCTTGTTACCATGTGAAAACCAAGAATCTTCTTAGAGACTCTTTTGAGTAGTTACTAGAAATCACAAAATTTTTATTATCATCTATTATATTTGAAATTGTAGGCAAGGAGGGAAATACAAATTGCTTTTCCACAAAAAAGTTCATTGCTATTGTAGCTAGACTCCAAACTACAAAACAGAGGTACCAATGTGTTTTGTTGCCATGTCAACCCAAGAATATTGTTAGGGCCTGTTTTGAAAAGTAACTAGATGTCACTATATTTTCAATTTAATTCATTATATTTGAAATTAAAGGAAGGAGGAAAATACAAGTAGCTTTTCTTCAAAAAGTGCATTGCTAATGTAGCTAGACTATAAACAATATAACAAAAGTAACAATTTGTCTTGTTACCATGTCAAAACCAAGAATCTTGTTAGAGACTCTTTTGAAAAGTTACTAGAAATCACAAAATTTTTAGTATAACGTATTATATTTAAAATTAAAGGCAATGATGGAGCTACAAATGGCTTTCCCCCAAAAAAGTTTATTGCTAATATAGCTAGCGTCCCAACTGTAAAACAAAGTTACCAATTTGTCTTGCTACCATGACAAAACAAAGAATCTTGTTAGATCCAATTTTGAAAAGTTACTAGAATTGACTGAATTTCCTTTATAATTCACTGTATTTAAACTTGAAGGCAACGAGGGAAATGCAACCTGATTTTTCTCAAAATATTTCATTCCTAATGTAGCTAGACAGCATACTAAAAATCAAAAGTAACAATTTGTCTTGTTTCCTTGTCAAAACCAAGAATCTTGTTAACAGGTGTTTCGAAAAGTTACTAGAAGTCACTAAATTTTTCTTGTAATTCACTATATTTTAAATTGAAGGCAAGGAAGGAAATGCAAAGTACTTTTCCTCAATAAAGTACATTGCTAATGTAGCTAGACTCCAATCATTAAAACAAATGTAGCAATTTGCCTTGACATGTAACCATGTCAAAACCAAGAATCTGGTTATTGCCTCTTTCAGTAAGGTATTAGAAGTCACTAAATTTTTATTTTAATTATTATATTTGAAGTTGAACGCATGGAGGGAGTTACAAATTGCATTTCCTCCAAAAAAGTACATTGCTATTATAGCTAGACTCCTAACAATAAAACAAAGGTAACCATTTTTCTTGTTACCATATCAAAACCAAAAATTTTGTTAGAGCCGGTTTTGAAAAGTAACTGGAAGTCATTAAATTTTCATTATAATCCACTATATGTGAAATAGAAGACATGGAGGGAGTTACAAATTGCTTTACCACAGAAAAATCTATTGCTAATATATCTAGACTCCCAACTATAAAACAAAGGTACCAATTTGTCTTGTCACCATGTCAAGACGAAGAATTTTGTTAAAGCCTATTAACCCTAGCATGACCAACTTTTTTTGAAAACATCTAGGACCATGGGGGGTTAATTAATGTCCAGTTATATTTTAATCAAAATATAATTTTTTAATAAAATTAAAATGCTTAAAATATATTCCTAAAGATATCACAAAAGTTTGAACATATAAAAAAAAATCTAAATTACTCTGATTCTTCAGCTTCAGTAGAATTGGCGTCATCGCAGTATTCACAAACATTAGACTTTTTAATGTGTTTACCATAAACATATTTATGACATTTAGATCAAACTATGGTGGTTTTTGCTAATTTATTTGTTAAAATTTAGATATCGTACGGTAAACTACTGGACAGCAAAAAATATTATCAGATTGAAATTGGACCGAGGGGGGAGATTTTTAAAGATTTAGTGAAAATAATTGAAATTATCCAAACGCCTGCTATGGCATCTAATAGAGGAATAATACACTGACAACTTCTTATTGTTAGGGATTTTTAGGAAAAGGGTTTCCAAGAAATTTGGGTAAAATAAAATGTTTTGGGTTTTTTTAACCCTCCTTTAGTACTGTTAGTGTTAAGTCACTAAATTTTTGCTTTCCTCAAAAAAGGGCATTGCTAATGTAACTAGAGTCCGAAACCATAGAACAAAGGTACCAATTTAGCTTGTTAAAATATCAAAACCAAGAATCTTGTTAGGGCCTTATAGAAAGCACTAAATTTTCATTATAATTCATTATATTTGAAATTGAAGGCAAGGAGGAAAATACAAATTTCTCTTCCTCAGAAACGTTCATTACTATTATAATTTACCTCCACACTATTAACCTAAGGCGCTGATTTATCTTTGATTGTTGACATTACCAATATTGAATTAATTCAATATTAAGCGCAATTGAAGAAATTGGATCGACTACGGCTGATTTATAACTTTATCATAGTAAATTTTGCCAATATGATCCTGTTCTCCTTTAAACTAATTTTTGGGATTTACAGAAGTTTGCTCTAAGACTCTAACTTTACTCTAATCTGTGATATTGTCACAGTCTTCAGCATTTGTTGATCACAGCGTCAAATTTACTTACTTGTCGAAATAGTTTTAAACCTATTCAGTACAGCTTAGAATAGATTTAAACAGTACCAGAACAGGTTGAAACTGCTTTTAACAAGTTTTAGGAATCGTTTCAACTTCAATTAATTTCAAATCTCTGGACGACCTATTCAGTTTTGCTGACTAGAATTTTAAAGTTATTTGTCTATCCAGTCAGATTCATACAAGTTCTGAACAGTTTTATAATGCATTTGAACCGCTTGAGTACATCGTAGAATTTTTTGAATCGGATTTAAAAATTTACTCACTTCCCAGTCATCTTGAGTCTGTAATCGCCCCTTTCCAAAAGGTGAATTGAGCTGTTTTACTTATTGGTTCAAATAATTCTTGGCAGGCCCAGAAGAGCTTTAGCGTAGATTTAAAGAGATCCAGAACGCCTTAGAACTGCATTAAACATATCGAAAAGTCTGTTCTGAGACTGAGTGTATCTGTTCTGGAACTGTAAATCAGTTTAAGAGCAGTTTGTGGCTCAAGTGTTTCGACTTTCTGATCCGATCATGGCCAATAAATGCATCTTCCAAACAAGCAGAATTGGTGAAAACAAGTTTTGTAGAATTTTATTTCGGAGTTAGTTGAGATTTCCAACATAGTCTATCGTTCAGTGATGTTCCTAAATATCTGACTTGACTATGTGTGTTTTGGTGAAAATGTTCTCACCAAACGGAATTTCAATGTTTTTAATAGTATTTTGGAAACAGTGCAACTGCAACATTTGGTTATTTTAGATATTGAAGGTTAGGAAATTGGAAAGAAGGGTGATACTTTTTCAATTGTTTCAATGCATTTGGTTCATTATCGGCGGTGGATAGAACTAATGGAAAGACGTCTGCTTACGCTGTATGTTATTTATTGCTAACTATCGAATCCAAATGGGTTACATACAGAACACAATATGGAACCATGGAAATGGATCCATTTCAAGTTCCCTGCTATTTGATATCATTAGAAATTTTTGGAAATATCGTCACGGATCTAAGGGCTCAGAGGGGTGGTCTTGTTGGGGGGGTGGTAGCCCTGAAGAGACGGTAAAGGCATACACAAATTCAATAACATTTATTGAACACCAAATGTAGGTTAGAGAGAGAGAGAGAGGGTCCATGGTGAAGGGCGGCAAAACAAAGTAAAAATGAATAAAGGGCCAAAACCACAAAAAGGACAAAAATCACAGAATGGTGTACAAAGGCATGTTTACAAAAGTCCCAATAGGGGCTGGAAGAGTAGCTGGTACAGTGGTCGTTTCATAGAGAACATCTCTCCTCACAATGGGCAGCAGGCGGGCACGAAATCTGATGGGCAGCGTCACGGGATTTTTCACTTTTGCAGGCCCCCGTATTCATTCAAATTAATAATATTTATTATCTGACGTGTGCTGCTTCGTGTAATTTACTGTACGTGCCTCGCCGGAAGATTCTTGAGGTCAATGAGGTACGAGGTCAAGCCATGTGGATTTGTGTTACTGTTGAGAGTGCTTGGCCTAGTTCCGTTTGCGAGGTCGCTCATTACGTGTCAATTTGTAATGTATTTAAGAATATGACTGTTACACGGGAAGGGGCATAACCCTTCCATTACAATTTTCCATTTTCCGGAAAATGTAAATTCCGGAAAATGTTTCTCGGGAAAAACGTAATCATAAATCCGTTTCGTAACGCCCACCGGTTTATTTGAAACCGAGCGAGTCGCACTTTTGGCGGGAGTTCATAGGCCATGTTTCATCGCTCGGTATAGATAACGCGCAACAACAACAACCAACAACAACAACGGCATCGGTATTGCAACAAAGCCGTAATTAGTACGGCGAGTACGAAAAAAGCCGACAGGGGGAATAAAGACCACCTCGGCTGCATCCAATTTTTGCGTATTACTCTAACAAACAACACAGTCGGAGGAAAAACAAAAGGGTAGTCGTCGCCGGGGGCGAACAATGCGGGAGAGATAGAGGGAGGGCCGGTTTTTCTCTCTCTCTCTCTCTCTATCTCTTCTCTCTTCAACTCTCCAATTTACTTGTAATCCCATTGTGCTGCGTGTTCTGTTCTTCGGGCGATTAGAGGGAGCGGGAAATTTAAATTGCCCGCCCGGACTCTCGGGCGAATCGTGTCAAATGGTCTCACTTAATTTTAGAGTTTTATAATTTCAATTAGGAGCTTTCGACGGGATTCCGGCGACGACGCCGAATAAAATCGACGCATTAAGGCGTCTTCTCGCTTCTTCGTCCTCCCTTCGCCGGAATTAATCGTATAAACGTTGCGAAGTTCCGGACACACACACACACACACTCACATATACAGATACGTGATGGTGTTAATTAAATTTTACATTCGTAACGTATATAAGGGTAATCCAGGTTTGAAGCAATTTTGAAATTGCTAACGCGTTTCATTTCCATCAGTTCCCATTTAGGATATTACAGAGGAGTCGTTCTGAAATATCTCGTAAGATTGAATCATTCTTCATACTTAAATTCAAGAAATGATAGAGTAGAAAATGGCGGGTCAACTGTGCCTTCGCCAAAACATCGAAATATTATTAAACAGCATCAGCTTGGTAGCAGTGGCGGACATCCGATTATTTTGAGATGAAGAGAAGACATGGTGATCGTTTCTAGAGCAATCTTCGTCTTTTTTGCAGTGCTGTCTAGTGCGTTTATTTGAAAAGCTCATTTAGTAGGAGAGCTGGTGTCAGGAAGAAACGACCGATCTGCACAAGTTTCGAATGCTACTCATATCCGAGAACAACACCTACTATTAACAAAAAATAGTTTGTGCCACCCCAAATCGGTGCCATTTTGTTAATAAACAATCGTCAATATTGCAAAATAGGGGAGTAATTTGACCGATCTGCACAAACCCCAAAATTTGAATACTGCTTCTTTTCATCAAAAGAAGGCACTCCGAACTGTTATGCCATGTCTGACTGGTCGGAAAATCGTTCTGCCTGTTTTGACCAATCTGCACAAGTTCCAAAATGGTAAACATGAATATATAATGTTAAACAAAGTCCATTCTGCCCCCTGGAAATAGTTTGAAAACCGTTCTGCCCAGCCATTTTCCGAGAGGAAAATCTGGAAATTTCAACCAATGTGCACAAGTTCCAAACTTTACACGCGACATCGCTATGACACAGAAACCTTATGAGAACTATTCTGCCAGCCCTTTTCGGTCGGAAAAGTGTAAGTAATTTTGAAAATTCGACCAATTCGCACAAGCTTCAAATTTTGCACACGACTTTGTAATTACACAGGAAGCTTATGCGAACTATTCTGCCATCTTGAAACGGTGCGAAAGATGTTCTGCCAAGCTTTCAAAGAAATCCATAAAATGAGTAGGATAATCGAGCAAAATCCACATTATATATAAAACCTGGCAACTTATAGTTGGTTTACGGTGAACTATACCCGGTGGATACGGTTTTCGAGCAGGAATTCTCTCGATCCTGTATAGCAGAGGTTTCCAAACTCTTTTCTCATTGACCACTTTCAAAATGTAGCTGGTTCCAGTGGATCCCCTGCAGCTACATTTCTATCAGATTCCCAAAACTCGACAAAAAAATTTAAGATTACTTAATTCTGCTGTGAGTGGATGTCAAAAATGTAAAGTTGGCCAATCAAAAAAGGGATTCAATCCAACTTTACTTATTTGACGCCTACTCATAGCACAATGAACCAATCAGTTCTCACTTATTTCTTATATAAAAGTCCCCATTCGGAATGGTAAAAATAAAAAGGAAAATATTACATTTTTTGTGTTGCATTTATACAAATATGTCATTATTACATTATTAAATATTATTGTCATCATATTATATTGTAATATGAAAACAGTCGTAATATAATTAAAATTAAATTTATTCAAATTTTTCAAATTCAAAAAAAAATTCAAAATTCAATAGTCAAATTTTTCAAATTTTATTTTATGATATATTACTAATACACGTAGTGTGTTCAATGTTATGTACCACACAGTGTACGATAATACACCCAAGTTTTATTAGAAAATATCACTATCTTCATCAGAATTCACATATAAAATAGTAGTATAACAAAGGTGTTACTGGAACACACTGAACGTTGGTATGTATGTATTTCATGTGAGGAGCTGTGACGTAGCAGGTGCTGAGTGTCCTCGTGCTTTGACCATGATATTGATGAATTAAAATTAATTAACGAAGAAACTCGTGAGCTACAAAGTATGAGCTCCACATTTAAAGTACCTAGGGGTCAAAGTTTAAGGTGTTCCAGGACGACGTTTGCTACACTACTTAGGACGCTTAAAAAATCTCAAAATAATGTGATATCAAAACTGGTCGTTTCCATTACTTGATTTCGATGCCAAAATAACTTAAATTTTAACTAATTTAAACTAAGACTTAACTGACATATTCTTTAACGTTCTCTACGAAACCGTTAACCTGGCTACTTTGGCACCCCAAAAGCCAAGTTTTTTTTGCTCTGTTATTTTGCAGATATTTTTTGTTCTCTCTATATAGTAAGGCAAAGTATTGTAATAGAGCTGATTTTCGTAATTTGTGATATCGGTATTTCTGGAAGTTTTGAGGTCCGCTGAGTTCAAAAAACATGTTTTTGAAAACACGTTTATGTGTTTGTGTATGTATGTACATACTCGTATGTATATGTGTGTATGTGGTCAACGTTTTCTCATAAACTATAAATAGTGGATAGTTGAAATTTTGTATCTAGGATCCATCTCCTAAAAACTCGCTACCACCGACCACATAAATTTCATCATAATCAGTTAAGGGCAAAGGGCATTTTACTCATATTTTTCAGTTTTTTTTTTGTTTTCTCAAAAACTGTACATACGTTTTTTTTTTATACTTGGGATCTTATTTAACTGTTCAACTCGGTCCCGGATAAGTTCATAAGTGCCAAATCCTTTATTCCATTTGTTAAAACAGATATATCAGTGAAGAATACATGCAACGCAGACCTTACATTGTGAAGAAAATTGTCGTATTCCATTTAACAACCGAGAAATTTAGTTATTAAAATGGCTCTAAAATGTAAACAGACGGCATCCATATTGAATAACAGTCGACATGGAAAAGGAATAACGTGTACAAGAAATTATGGAACGTTACATTTCAGAATATTGACGCACATTCGATATTCTAACGTAATAATAGTAATAGTAATTACTAGTATAAATGTGTACATTGTTTTTCCATGCCCTCTCGCACCTAATATATTCTTTACAGGACAAAACAAATATTATATTTTCTCATTTCACGCCTCAAAATAGTTTGACTTTGTGGCAAATTTGCCAAAAATAAGTATATTTTGCGACATAAGTGACGCACGCGCCATTTCCACGAAAAAAAAATTTAAAATATTTTCGCAAAAACTAGCCATTTTCCTCACGTAAAACTGTCTTCTACGCGATTAGGGCTCTTTTTCGGGCATTTTCTGAAAATTTCGAGAAAAAATGAGTGCACCCATGTACTTATCCGGAACCGTGTTCCAGTACGACGTTTCGTACACTACTTAGGACGCTTAAAAAAATTTCAAAATAATATGATATCAAAATTGGTCGTTTTCATCACTAGTTTTCGATGCCAAAATTTATAGAATTTGATATATATTTATATAAAATAACCATAAGTGGTGCTTTTCACTTATGACGGAACGTTGAGACCAAACACTTTCCATATCTGTTTACACGCCGATTAAATCAAGATTGCTTAGAAAAATAGTTCGGTTCAAAAGAGTGGGAACTGCTGAAAGAGACAATTTAGTAATCACAAAATCTCTCGATAAATATGCTACGTTACAAAGGGCCGGTAGGCATGCCCTACAACTAAGGACAAGCTATATCGTCTATATTAACCTCAGAAGACAATTTTATCCTTTCACATAATAATTCACCATCGAATTGACACGTCGAGGAACTGTAGCAAGCAACGTGAATACCCTAACAAATTCGCATAACGCATCAATGATCCTTTTCACTTTTATGTGTTTACGGCTCGAACGAAAACCAAGACGAAGTTCACGCTCAGTAGTAATTCATTCTCTCTCGATGACTTTATTGAAAGATATAATTCCGTCGTTATTATTCGCTCACACTTAAGCCAAATCACGTAACTCGATTCCGGCGAGTCGAAGACGTAAAAGTACACACAAACCGGATTATATTACTTTTATAATGGCCCCGGAGTGGGATAGATAGAAAAGGAGAGCTAATGCGATTCCCTCCATTCCCGTCTCCTCTCAGTTAAGTCGATCACTGGGTAGGCAAGCAGAGAATTGTCGTAAATCGTCCTTTTCATTTATTTGATTCACCGCCGTCCGGAGTCGGACTCTCCCGAAAGCTTTTAGAAAAGAAATTGAATTTACAGATAGTGCGTTAACTGACAGGGGTCCGCTCCTATCTGCCTCTCGCTGCGTTCTCCCTCGCCGCGTGGGGCGGTATTTTTTCCGGTACCGCACGTGCGGAATGACAGAGAAATTGACGGGCGAGGGAAAATACACACACATCTTCTCAGATACGCCTACGTATAAGTAAACCGACTTCCATCTGACACACTTAAAGTATTTATGCAGATGGTGCTTCTGTGACGTCTTCGTCATAAGTGTGCTCCAAAGAAAATTTACATATAAAAATAAAACATTTTAAACAGCAACAAGCAACAAAAATTACTACAAACCAAAACGACTTTAATTTTTGTCCAGAAAATTTGATTTCGAGTTATAACAAACTGCAGTCACCCATCGAATTTTATGCTTTTATCGGGACATTCTGTATACCATTTTAAACTACAAATTTTTCGGTAGCCAGATTCGATAGGTTTACTCCCTATATTTCTCAGGTAGTTGTCACATAGGAAAGCTTTTATGGTATGAATTTTTCGGACGCCAAATTTGATGGGTTTACTCCTTGTATATCTCAGGTAGTTGTCACTCAGGAAAGGGATTGGGTGTCAATGAAATTAAAATAAAATGCAGGATCCGGGAAATATTTAGATTAGTTTACTTGTACTAGTATAGGACGAATACCCACATTTAAAAGTAAGAAAGCATTTTTAATTAGCAACACGAAAACAAATTCAATTATTATAATTTTTGTACAGAAAATTTAAATTCGAGTTGAATAGACTGGCAGTCATTCGTCGAATTTGGTGCTTATATCGGGACTATGCATATATGATTCATTTTTTGGGCTCCAGGTTTGACGGGTTTACTCCCTGCGTTTCTCAAGTAGTTGTCATCCAAGAAAAGGCCTGGGTGCCTATTAAAATAAAATGCAGCATCAAGGAAATATTTCAATTACTTTATTTGTATTAGTTTAGAGCGAAAATCAACATTTAAAAGTAAAGTTTAGAGTAGAAGGTCTGCCAGTTGATTTTTGTTTGCTTGCGCTCCCTATGTTTAAATAACGTTCAACTACTCGCATACAATGTTGCAGAAAGACAGCAAACGTGACCATAGTCTCCGGAAACAACTCCTGAAATTGCTGGTATGTCGCTTCGAGAGAGTACTGCCAACCAGTAATTGGGTTATAAATTCCGCTTCGAAAGTACGCCATTCCAATGAAAATTTCGTGTTGTAACGTGAAAACCATTTTAAATAAATAAATTTGAAAAGAATACCAGAAATTTGAATGTGAAATAGCAAATTCAAATTACCAGTTGTACTATTTAAAAATGATATTCAGCATTGCCAACTCAAAGAGTCATTCTTAATCACGTTGTATTTATGAATCACAGTAAAAATACTAAGAAATTTTAGTTCTCCCCTTTTCACAAGTTTTCAATGAAATATTTCCTATGATCCTTCCATTAGTTTCCTAAGAAAAGACTTCCTGGAAGCACGCGTGAAATACTGCTGATGACAAAAATAAGGTCGGGAAAATTTTAAAATTGGGCGGAAAAGTCAGGGAAATTCGAAAGGAAAATTTTGTGGGCACCCTGTGTAAGGTTGCTTCGGGGTGGATTGACGGCCGACTTCACTTTATAACTGTTTATTCGTACATACGTTCGCTCTCGACGCTGTCACGCGAACCACACCTACTGACACATCGTGCGTGCGTTCCTCTTTCTAAGGGTGGTTGCTAGGACAACGGCGCTAACAATGGAACACTAGATATATACGCTTACACCTGTGTTAAGTTAAAATGTACTGATACTAGTATTTTTCCATGTGAAATAGAGCTTCCCGCAAGACAAAGACTCCGGCACACTTTCGGAGTGCGAAAGAATCCCTCATCCCTTGGAAGCGAAGGAATTTTCCTCATTTCCCAGCCTAAGATAGACGCGCTATTTACGTCCGAAGGTAAATTTTTCGATTATGCCGCGTCGGAGATTCCACACGATACAACGACCGCCTCGCCCCTCCACACACGTCGAAAAAACCGTTTCACTTTTATCGCGACCGACTTAATTTATCTCCCCTTTCGGACCGGCCCACCCTTCCCCTGTGGGCCACTATCGTTTTTATTAAAGAGCCGTCACTTTTGTGCGCGATACTCGAGGCGAACGAGGGAATCCGCCTCATTGTCTCCGCGTTATTGTTCATTCGTCGACGTAACAAAAATTGATTTATGGTTTGTCAAAATCCCAGAGAGAGACAAAGGGGAGGTGGAATAACAACCGTTTCTTCGTATAAATTCCCGGTGTTTCTTCATTAAATTTTATAAGCGCCTTTGTTTCCTGCGACGTAAGATAAGATGTATATCTCCTTTGTCCCCTTCCCCAGAGATTATTAATACCTCGCCGTACAAATTTATGCTAAGTGAATTAATGAATGGCGGGGACCGTTTGACCTGGTGCGTGCCGCGATTCCCCACCCCTTCCCTCCGACGAGGTGAAAATAAATTGTAAAATATTATACAAGATTTACCGTTATTTACGGCGTAATTAAAACGTTGTTGCAACGTCGACTTTTAATTAATTCCCGCCGGATTTTTATATAAACGGAAACGGGGATTTAATATCCAGAGCATTCTTCAGTTTATTAAAAATGTTCACAATTGCATGGGAAATATTAACGTGGGACGTTAGGAGAGGGCCACGATGGATAGAATAAACAGGCCTCAGGGCGAATCGCGGAACGTAAAGTTGTAGGCTTCGAGCGGGAAAAGTGGGAAAGCAGTTTGCCGGAATTAATTTTACATCATGCGGATAGTTTAGTTATAAACACAGGTAGCGTTGCTTTGGCTATACCCACAAGCTCCAGGTAGTGGTGAATTGCATATTTTCTCAGCTAGGATGTACTCTCGTTAAGGGTTTCCAATCCGGATACTTGGATATACGAGAATCCGGATAATGAAATCAATTTTTCCTATTCGATTATCCGGATAGTTTTATTCGGATAATTCGGATATTTACTGTATTTTAAAAATGTGTTTTACTATAAAACCGACTTAATCCCCGTAACTGCAATGGTCGGGCGATGGTTAAGTAAATTGCTGTGCAAGCCATTGCCGGCTTATCTGATTATGACAATGAGAGGATGATGAGGTGATGACACCCTTTTACCAACAAAATTTTTAAATGAATTCATCCTCCAATAGTCGACCGCAATCAAGTTGATGGCTTTAAAGACGTTGTAGAAAGTAAAAGTGATACAAGTCCTACTATTTTCAAAGAATATTCCCTACAGTATCAAATGGAGGCAGCCATATATTCAATAGGCCATATTGAGAAGCAGAACGAAGTTGACGTTAATACGTTTTTAAAAAAAAGATTTTCAGTTATTTAATAATTCCAAAACTAGAACAGATAATCTAAGTATATTATATTACGCGTCACTAACAATCAAACCAACATCGACTGCCACAGAACGCGTTCTTTCAATTGCGGGGCTAACCAAAACAAAACTAGAGCTCGTCTTAACGCGGAAACTCTTAACACAATTATATTTCTAAAGTATGCTTTTTACCAAATGAAATAAATGTATTTTTTTCTTTGCGTATAATTTTCTGTCACTTTTTTCTATATAACATATATATAAGTATATAGTATATATACTATATACTTATATATATATATATTATATATATAGTATATATATATAAGTATATATAAGTATTTTTAAAGATGTCATTACTAGTATTTTTAGTTATAAGGAATTCTTATATACTCAATTATATTCTTAAAATATGCTCTACCCCTAAAGAAATAAATATATCAAATCCTGTGTGTCTGTACATGTAAGTATATCAAGGTAAATATTGTTCTTTGTGTTTTTAGTAGCAAAGAATTTTTATATACAAAATATATTCCTAAAGTACGCCTCTTCCCCATGAAATAAATATATCTCTTCTAGTGTGTCTGTAGATATAAGTTGAACGCAAGTGTGAAGTGATCTCTGTAGAGTGTGGACTGTATAGCTCTCTCTCGTAGCTCGTGGGCGTCTGCGGAGATGAATCTTGCCTCCAGGTTGTAAGGCTGGAGACTGTAGTAGTAGTTGGAGATCAGGGCGTGACGTGATCTCTTGAAGTTCTAGTTGTGTGGTGAGAGGGCGTGACGTACTTCTCAGGGTTTGGATCTGAGGGCGTATCGTGCAGATCCGGGGTTGAAGTTCTAGTTGTCTGGAGAGAGGGCGTGTCGTGCTCTCCGGTGTGGACCTGAGGGCGTAACGTGCAGGTCCGGGGTTGAGGATCTCGAAGTTAGATGTTCTCTTAGCTTGACGATCTCGTTGAACTCTCAGGGCGTAACGTGAGACGTGAGAGCTTGTAGGTTGGGGTGATGTAAATCAAGACCAACAACACACGTCGTTTTGAGCATACAAGTATACTGATTTATTGTCCCAAATTTCTGAGCTTTTATACATCTTGTTTTACATTGGTTAAATGAGATATTAGTTGTTTTCTTACAATGACCTAGCGTTGCAGAAACTGACCTTAACTGGAGCACTTGTTATCACGTTCCGTAAACGCTTTTGTTATGCTTACTCGATTAATTATTGTGATTTGAACTTGTCTTGTTGACGTTCGGTCTGCGTTGTTATTCTTCGTAGTAAATAAGACGTGCTTTTAGTTGGATGAGATATCCCAAAACCTTGTTACCTAAGCTGCGTCAGTGATTATTATCTGTTTGTAAAACAAAACATGTTGAAAAGTTCCCATAATTAGTTCACCATAAATTACAATTTCTTAACCTAAAATAATATACCTAGTAATTTATCAAGTTATTACTTTTAATATTTTTAATAATTATCAATTTTTATACATTTCTTATTACTTATATTGTTTGTGCAATATCCAAATATCATTTTCTACCTAAATACCTGACAGAAAATAAATCGAATTAGAGACCACAATCAAATCCAACAAATATTCCCAAGGAAATATCCGGATATCTGGATATCCGGATAATTTTGGTATTTATATATTCGAAATTCAGATTGTTATGAGCGTCGGATATTTGGAAACCCTATATCATATTGAATAACAGCATTCTTCAATGAAATTTATCGTCGTCGTCGCCTGACTTTCCAGGATTAGGCATAAAGCCTGTTCCGGCTTCAACATCTAACCCTCGATCCCCCCACTCCTCTCCTCCCTTCGGGTTTGAATTGGGAGTATTTCATCTGGCATTCTTACTACGTGACATCTCCATTTTTCTTAGTATGTGATTACCTGTTCTCTATTCTCAATTCAAATCTGATGGTTTCGTTCCTAATTCGATCAACTCTTGTGCAGCCTTTTACTGATTTGAGATATTTCATTTCGGATGTTTCTAATTGTTTGAGATTTTTTCCGCAGTGTTCAGCATTCTGAGCCATGTGGAAATTGCCATTACTTTGTAAAATTTCAACTGCGTTTCTTGGGATGCTTCACATTGTTTATGTTTTTATCTTCTTCATAAGCCCAGACAGCACAAAGACGTCTTTAAGACGTCCGATAGACATCACCATTGGGCATTTGCGACATCTCAAAGATGTCCTGTGACGTCCGAAGAACGTCATTAAAGTGTCCATTTTATGTCCATTTCATGTTACGTACGTTACAAAACGGTACGTTTCAAAGATGCCTCCAAGACATTCAAAAGATATCCGCAAATCCGCAATGACGTCCAAAAGACGTCTGTTTTAAGACATTTTTTTATACAAAACTACGTCTTTAAGACGGTTCTAATAATGCAGGCATAAAGAAGGTCAGGCATGAAAAGGACGTAAATTTGAAGTCATTAAGACGTCTGTCTTTTAGTATCTTATAGACATCCAAAAATGAATGTCCTAAAGAAGTCCACTTCAGGCATAAAGAAGGCAAGGCATGAAATCTACATAAACTGGAACTCATTAAGATGTGCGCCTCTTAACATTTTAGAGACATCCAAATATAGCCGTCCTAAATAGGTCCACTTCAGGCATATAAAAGATCAGGAATAAAATTGACGTAAATCAGATGTCCTTAAGGCGTCCGCCTTTTAACATCTTCGGGACATCCAAAACTGGACCGCTTGAAGAGGTCCACTTCAGGCATAAAGAAGGTCAGGCATTAAAACGACACAAATTGGACTGAAATCAGGCTGAAAATTGACGTAAATTAGACTTCTTTAGGACGTCCGACCTTGGACGTCTTAGAGACTTCTGGATATGGACGTCTTATAGATGTACTTTTTATGTCTTAAGACGTCCAGGCACAAAAAGGGTTAAAATGGATGTCTTTAAGACGTTATGTGCTGTCTGGGAGTAATATCGCAGCCTAAATATTAGAAATGTAATATTTGTTATAAGATATATCCGTCGATGACAATCTTTGTTCGTACGGGATAGTTTCCGCACAATGCCATTGATATATTCATATCGTATATGGAACTCAACTGGTATAGTTTGTAAACGGTTCGCTGTAATTTCTCCTCGGTGTCCGCTATTATAACGTGGTCTTCTGCAAATAGTACTGTGTTAATGTATGTACATATTATGATTGATCTTTTTTCCTGAATTTTCACGTAACGATTTCCACGTTCTGATAAGACCATCTAAATATATATTAAAAAGTATTTGTAACAGGCTACACCCTTGTCTTGCTCCTTGATCGATGGGCATTTCTGTTGTTATTTCTCTACCTGTATCAACAATTATTTTTGTGCCTCGTAATATGCTTGGTGAGATTTTGAAAAGTTGTTTTGGATAGGACATGTTTTCCATAATTGTCCACAACATAACTCTTGTAACCTTATCAAAGGCTTTTTCGTAATCGATAAAAGCCAGGTGAGTCTCAAGGTTAAATTCTATGCGTTTGCCTACTATCTGTTTTATAGTAGAAACATCCTCTATATACGATGTTCGTCTTCGGAATTCCTCTTGCTTTTCTAGTAGAATTGTATCTGTAGTAACACGAAGCCTTTCATTGACTATTTTACTATATATTTTGTATGTTGCGTTTAGTAGATTAATGCCACGATACTTTGTTGTGCCATTCCTTTTTTGAACTGGGAGGTTACTCTATCTGTTTTCCAGCCTTCGGGGATCGCTCATTCCGTCCAGCGTCTGTTATATAAATGTAGTAATCTTAGCTCTTGGAACGTCCCTCCGTATTTCAGTAGTTCTGCAGTAGTTCTGAGACAGTAAACTGTCAGGGCGTTCTATATTCATTTGAAAGATATGTTTCAGTTTTGCAGATGTTGCCAAAGTGAGCCTGAGTCTTCGGTGTACCTCGTCTTCTTGCTGTGCTTTTCCAATAGTGACTTCTTGACCAAGATATGTATATGTTTCTACTTGTTCTATTTCTTCATGACCTACTCCTATTTTGTCAGTATTTCCGTTTTGGTTTGTCAAGAACTTGGTTTTGCAGATATTCAGTTGGGTTCCTATTCTGGTCGAAGCAGTAATAACATCTTCTGTCTTGCTGGTTAGCTCCTCCTTGTTATTTCAAGAAATTACGATGTCATCTGAACATCTAAGAACTCTCGCTGGAAATATTAATACCTCTGCTGCCAAATCAATTTTTTTGAAAAAGTCTTCCAGAACCAAAATAAAAATTTTGGATGAAAGACTATCCCCTTGCCTTACTCTTCCCTTGACTTAGACTTTCTCCGTATCAGTGTTCAGACGGATTGGAAGTGCTGCATTGTTGTATATACACTTCATAATATTGGAGTATCGCGAGTCGTTTCGAGCGTTGTTCAAAGCCTCAGTCACTGCCGAAATTTTGAATGTACTGAAAGCCTTACTGTACTGGAACCAGACAGCCACCATAAAAATCAACGCTGGAGATGAAACAACAGAGAGAGTTAACATTTTGCGGGGCGTACGACAAGGATGTATCACCTCCCCTCTGATATTTAATCTGTATTCAGAAGAGATATTTAGAGAAGCTCTGGAAAACGATGATAATGCAATTCTTGTAAACGGAGAACGACTGAATAATATCCGATATGCAGATGATACCGTCATATTTGCAGATAGTATAGAAGGTCTACAACAGCTAATGAACAAAGTGAATGAAGTAAGTGAACTATATGGGCTAGAAATGAACATCAACCAAACAAAATTTATGATTATAAGTAAAAAGAAGAGAGAAAACTGCCAACTATATATTAAAAATATACCAATATAACCGGTATCCAAACTTGTCTGCCTGGGAACCTTAATAAACGAACAATGGGTCCACTCACAAGAAATAAGATGTAGAATAGAAAAAGCAAGAGATGCATGTATCAAAATGTCTAAGATCTTCAAGAGCCATAACCTCAAATTAGATATCACAGTAAAACTCTTGTGATGCTATGTGTTTTCCATATTGTACTATGGCATGGAATCCTGGACATTGACCGAAGCAACACAAAAGAAGCTCGAAGCCTTCGAGATGTGGCTATACAGAAGGATCCTTAGAATATCATGGGTAGATAGAGTGACCAACGAAAAAATACTGGAAAGAATGGGGAAGGAATAGGAGGTGATGAGAAGCAAACTGGATATCTCGGACATATAACGAGAAATGACAACAAATACAAACTCTTAAAATCCATCCTCCAAGGAAAAGTGTTTGGAAAGAGAGGGCCCGGAAGAAGAAGGATATCATGGCTCAAGAACCTAAGGACATGGTATTCAAAAACAACCACAGAACTGTTTAAAGCAGCAGTCAACAAGGTCATCATAGCCAGGATGGTCGCCAATATTCGAAACGAATAGGTACTAGAAGAAGAAGAAGAAAGCCTTACGGTAGTCCAGGGAAGCCAAATATACAGGGATATTATATCCTGTTACTTTTTCAACACGTGCTTTTACTGTCTGTAGGTGGTCTATTGTGCTGTATCCCCTTTTTGAACGCAGCTTGTTCTGCTGGCTGGTAGGAATCCAATTTATTGGTGAGCCGGTTTGTGATTATTTTTGAGAAGAGCTTGTACATCTCCATACGAACCCAAAATTTGTTTCCACGGATCCCTCGAAAAATAATAATTAAATCTCGAGCCGTGGCGTAGACGATCGAGTGGGCACTCCAACGTGCCGTTCTCGTCGTCTCCGCCACTCGTCGTCCGAATTTATTTACATATTTTGTCCTAACAAGAACAATACGGATCCTCCATTGTTAGGGACGTACGCCTATACCGACGAGACGGAGTTTTTACCTCGGTAATTATTCGATCACAAACGAGGGAGGGCAAGTACGGGGTGGCACGGGGTGGTCTGAGATTACGTATATTACATGCGGCGACGTGGGGTTTCCTTATGGTTTTATTTAGGGGCTGAGCTATAAGTTTAAAGTGGTATGCAAAAATGCGCATGATATGTAACGAACTGTAATTTATCGTTGATAAGGATCGGGCGGATATTTATGGACGGAAATGTTATGAATTGCGGGCTTACGTTATGAGGGTTGAGTGGTACCGTGTATCAATTTCAGTAATAATAGATTAAATTTACCTTTACTAAAAATTATTACAAAGTTAGGTTGAAGGTATCAACTGAGGTTGAAACCTAATTTAACGTCCCGGACCTGTGCAAAGACAATGAAAACTAGAGAAATCAAAAGAGATTGTCTATAGAAATAGATAGACAAAACAGTTTCTTCACCGCAGGAGCACTTGGTTCCCTTTCCATCAGTACCAAGTCCTGAGCAAAAATTTTCCCTCCAATTTAATCTAATTAGACTAACTAACATTAAAGTACTCAAAATTTCGATGACGTCCTCCAGTTACTTATTACACCTGACCTTACTCACGCGCTCATATCTCACGTTACAATTCAGTATACAGACCGTTTAGAAAGAGTCGCAGGATGGAATCAACATGAGTGCGAGAGAAAGGCCATATATTTCTCGTTAGAGAAACAGAGAACGACCTTTTGCGATGTTGCTAGCTCGCGAAACATTACAGTCATCCGCTCCGCACACTGTACCGCACACATCCGAAAGTGTATAAGCGATACGCTACCGCGATACGCGTTGACTTGGACTGCCTGCTCGGCCGGCAACGTTGCAAAACGTCCCTCTCTGTCATGCTAACGAACTACTGCTAGTTTCTCTTTTGCTCTTGTTGATTTCCTACCATGCGTTTCGATAGAAAAGCTCCGTATACTCAATACTATACTATACTCAATGGGTACCAAGTTGTTATCTAACGTCAGCGGTTTTGTGTTCATTAACACCGGTATGTTGTATTTACCGATCCGCTGTACATTACGTTACATAATATTTAAACGTCAGGTCCCACTTAGTTTCCATCATATACAGGGTCACCTTTTCTAATCTTACAAAAATCTAATCAACCAATAATAAAATAATAAAAATCTCTTAAACACCCGCAGGGTGTTACAGATCCTTGTAAGCCTAGCAATTTTATGAAAAATGGTTTGTTCTGTGTTTGTACAACTTTCCACCTATCTCACATATATCAATGATATTGTGTTTATTTCGTAAATTTATAAGGTTATATCAAACGTTAAAAGCCAGCTAACCTTAAATCCTAACCAACCCTACCTCTCTAAATCCCATGGGAGTCTACATATGCGACACTCCTAAAATATTTAAATAAATATCATCAACTTAACGAGGCTGGGGAATATAATCAGTGTAATCAACACTGTAGATGGTTATTGTGAGTCCTCATTTGCGTTCGTGGAAAGATTGAAATTTGTAACAATAGTTAAGAAACAAATATAGACTGTCGTGTTTAGTGGTTTACAAACCTTCATGTCCTTTTGGGCCGTGGTCGCTAATGTTACTGGCAGTGCGGTGTAAATAAATTACGAACATAACAAATATTCCAAATGATCATTTCATGTTAAGGGTGCAGTCTCCTTTAAAATATTAAAAAAAAACACTATATTTCTATATTTATTGAAGAATAGAAAACAAAAATTTTTAATAGTGTTTGGCGGCGACAAGGTGCGCTTTGCAAAAATGCCATTTTTGTTGGTACCAATCACTGTGGTCTTCATGGAAAAATTAAAGACAAAATTCAAACCTGTTTCAAGGGCAAAGACCTATAAAAATGCATACCCCTCTGCAATAAAGGCAATTTTACAAGACGCCCTCTGTCGCCTCCAAACATGATCAAAAATAATACCAAATATTAATACCAACTGGAATAACAAAATTTAAATTTTGGTATCCTTTAATAAAAATAAAGGGCTATCTAAGATTTTTAAATACAATACACTTTCGGGAAAAAAATCCCAAAAATTATTTTTTTTTCAATTTTGAAAGAGACTGCGGAGTTAATAAAAATAATAATCAATTGTCCAACTCACGTCTTTAATTTTAGTTTGTTTAAATTTTCTGGAATTCACATTTATAGATTTCAAGCATGAAGAAATATCTTATGCTTCTGCGAACCCCCTTTTAAATGAAATACGTAGCACAAGGTTAACTCGACCAGTGCTTGAGCTTTAAGTTATTTGTGCAATGAACTTTTTAAACAAATAACGGTGGTAAATTGCAATTACATTTCTTCAATTAAGCCAATTTTTACTTAAAGTGTCACATTAAATGTATTGTAGTTAATATCATGATATAAATTTACAAAATTTATGTAAGTTTCATCTTCATCCAAGCATTGTAGTGTGGTTAAATAAATAGTTCCAAGTTAAAGCTGTTTCATGAAAAGTGCTGAAATTCAAAAATCATTTTATGGCTATTACGTTCAAACATTTTTACTTTCTCATATGAGGTACTCATATATGAGAGATTATTGTAATCGGGTCGATTTTTCGAAATTGAGTTATTAGCATTTCTGAACGTTTTGAGGTCCCCTGAGTCCAAAAAACAAGTTTTTGGAAAACCGTCTGTATGTATGTGTGTATGTGTGTATGTGTGTATGTGTGTCTGTGGTAGGATTTTCTCAAAAACAAAAAACCACAAATGGTCAAACTTTGTATTTAGACTTTTTACCATACCAGGACGTGAGAATAAGCTTTTCATAAAAATCGGCCAGGATAAAAGGGTTGTTTACTCTTGTCATTTTTCGGTTTTTTGAATTTTTCTCGAAATTCGCTCCAAGAATTTTTTTTAAACTTTGAATATTTATTGCACGATTAATTACCTATAAAAAAGTTTCCTTACGATTTCGGCTAAATCTTCTGTGAAGGGCACTTTATACTTGTCAATTTTCGGTTTTTTCAATTTTTTTCGTAATGCACTCCACGAATTTTTTTTAAACTTTGAATATTTAGTCTACTATTGAATATGTATAAAAATGTTTTCTGACGTTTTTGGCCAAATCTTCTGTGAAGGATACTTTATACTTGTCGATTTTGGGTTTTTTGTATTATTCTCGGAATTCGTTCCAAGAATTCTTTTTAAAATTTGAAAATTTATTGTGCAATTAAATGTGTATAAAAAGGTTTGTAACGTGTTCGGCTAAATCACCTGTGAAGAGCACTTTATACTTGTGGTTTTTCGGTTTTTGAATTTTTCTCAAAATTTGCTACAAGAATTTATTTTAAATTTAGAATATATATTCTACCATTGAATTAGTATGAAATAAACTTTTTTTTTTGCTTAAATTAACCGTATCTATTTCCCGTTTGGATTTGGCAAACGCATATTGAAACACCCTATATATGAGAAAGTACTCTGATGAACACATCACGATTTTTTTTATATATAAAGTTCACATATTTTTTTATTAATTTTTAAAATATTTGCAAATTGCCACTTGACATTGCCATTGTGTCAGATTATTATATGGACAACTAAAAAATTTCTTAAATTAAAAAACCCCAAAATTTATTTAATAAAGGAGTGGAAACTCATTGAACTCTCAAAATATGTTTGGAAGAAGAATTTCAGACGGTTTGAGTAAAATTTGAGATTAACTAGAATTTTATTTTTTTAAATTACTGTGATTATTTTTGTAAAATTTAAATAGGACCATCTCAACTCTGAAACTTTCTAATAAAAATACTGAACAAACAAAATTTTTCAAAACTCTTTTAGAAATAACTGTTACTGAATTTCACACTAATTTGAGTTTCAAGTTTTATATGGATTTTTTATTCTTCACAAATTTCAAATTTAGCAAATCACTGTCAGGTAGTAATACTTATAATTTCAAAATATTTCTCAAAAAACCTTTTAACTCACTTGGTTCCCAAACTCTACTCCATTAAAATCTTATTATTAATATTATCATAAAATTTTAAATTAATTAACACATTTCCATTTCACCCAACCTCTATGTTAATTAATTAAATAAACACACACCACTTCAAATTCATTCACGAAAAGGGTTGAAACGCGCTGTACTCCCCTAAGACACTTAAGTAAAGGACGGTAGAGAGTTTTACTAAAATCTGAGTTTGATTATAAAAATTATGGACATTTAATATAATAAATCGTTTCCAAGTTGCAGTTGGAATGGTTAATCCCACATTTTTAACATCAGTTACAATTTCCAAATTCAATACATATTTTGGATACTCTTTGGTGAACAAGTGTTAGGGAGTTTTAAAATAATTTAAGCTTGAATATTTTTTCAGAATTGTAGTACATGATCCCACTTATAATAATTTATAAGCAAAAGAATTAACGTAATACAATCTTAAGGCGAAAGAAAAGAAAAGGGTGTAGGCACTTGACTTGTTTAAAATTTTGTGTGGGCCAGATGGCGAGAACTGAGTCTGAGGTTCGAGACGACTGCACTTCTGGAACAAAAAAATAAAAACGACTTTGAGCAACTCATTCTCTCTGTTAATTTACAGACAATAATAAATTCTATTACTTTAGACTTTGTGAAATTGTAGAATCCAATAATCAGAACAAATATAAATGCAGACAGTATCATAGTTCATCATTTTTCTCTCTATTTGCGTTTGGCTTTTGCAATGGGTATTAGGGGAGTGAAGCGCAAAATACCCAACAGACCTCAAACACACTAGTACTGGGCGTGCAGGGGGTACTAAGGGATAATCGCGCGAAGTACCCGACCCAGCTACTAGGAAACAACAATATCATAAACATCTAGGGTCGAGTGTGCAATGCTACTAAGGGAGAGACGCGCTAAGTACCACCTGAGATCCTAGGAAAACGCAATACACTAGTACTGATCGTGCAATGGTACCAGGGGAGGGACGCGCAAGGTATCCGTCACCTACTAGTGGCAATTACCCCAAGAACGTGCAATGAGTACTAAGGGAGAGACGCGCGAAGTACTCTGCCTTGAGATAAAAGGCGGCACCGTGCTAACAGTGACTGACTAATATTTGGAATATCAAATAGAGACAACTACGATTATTTCTCATTTCTAAATATCGATGGTTAATTAATTAAAGAGTTAGTTAGTTAATCAACAGTAGAAGAATAATGGCTCAGTGATAAACTCACCAATTAGTGGCTTTTTCCAATTACTCTGCTCAATATGAATATCTTCGGCACAGTTAAATAAATATCACGAAAAACACAATCTCTCATGAACGATGATATAAGACTAACCCGCCTTTTTAAAACTGTAACGTACTCATAATCTTCCCTTCTCCCGTTCTTCGGGACGGGCCAACCACTTGAGTTGTGTTTAGATAATATTCCACTTTAAGAAGGGAATTTCGAGCTTAGCTCATATAAGGCGAACTACGTGTTGTTTTCTCTAGACGAAATATAAATAAAAATTTAAAAAGCAGAAGGAATGGAAGTTAAAGTGGTAGAAAGTAATAGATAAATAAAATCAGTCTTACAGAATGTTTCAAATTTAAGAAATGCAACTTAAAATAATCACTGTCAAGTTTTTTCTTATTAACCATCTCGAACTTCAAAACTCCTTCACAAAATTAGCTAAGACTAGCTAAGAATGAGCTAGTATAAAATAAACGAAAATTTGGTTTTAGTGTGTAAGTTGCTGTATAATTTTATATAAACTGAAATTTTTGAACGCCAATAATGTTTTGAAAATGGAGATGTACACTAATTAAAATTATGTAATATTTTTATATATATTACGTATGGTAATTATGTAATAAAATTATTAAAGAATGCAGTTCTTGCCTACATGGCATCTATTATGGCATTTTGCGCCAATTTGCCTACATATTTCGCCCTATTTTGGCAGATTGAGCTTCATATATATATGTGCATATTTCTCTCCAATTTTCCGCCCATAAATCTTAGCGTCACTGATCATCCCATATTAAATTTCGTCTTTAGACGCGGCAAAATCAATGCCTCTACTCGATTCGCCGCCTAATGTCCGTATCGAATCGGCGGATACGATTTCGCGTCTGAGGCACGCTCCTCGGTAATCGGATTAACCGTCAAGATTGCCACGTATATTTACCGATTGACGACGATTCGACGGCGAAATTTATGCGTCCCCGCAGAAAATATCTCCATCAAATTTGACGCGTCATCGTCGGATCCCGCCGCGCCGTACACACTATATATATAAGCCTTAAGACTGAAAGATTGACTGACGTAATCCGTCACCTGCGAAAGACGCTTCATCAAAATACCATTTGTTCTCGCATATTGAGACGTCTCGCTCTGGCGGGGCGAGGAGGCCTCTTCTCGCGTTTGCTCGCTAATGTTTTGAGTTTATGCCAATTGTTTAAGAATTATGTCATACAGTATTATTGCAAGGAAACTCATTTAGTACTGCAAACTATTCTCCGCCTCTCAACTCGGCTTATCACCTATTTTTTAATTTATTTTTTATATTATTAATGTATTCAAAGTTATCTGGGAAAATTTACATTTCGAAATTACAAATTTGGCATTGTCTATCTCATAAACAAATCACTTTTTGGTATACTGTTAAAATCAGCGGCGCCTCCACCATATGTCACCCAAATGGGAATCCACCTATATATGTCAGGCATATGTGGGTAATGTCTCCTTACAGGTATGATAGAAGGTAAGTTAGTGTAGATAATTATTTATTAATATGATATGATCGCGTTAATTAGTAGTGAAAAATATTCTCCACCTCCCAACTCAGCTTACAACCGAACTATTTATTTTTATTTATTTGTTTTCTATATAATTAATGCTTTCAAAGTCATGGGGGAAAATGTCTATTTCGAAATTACAAACTTGGCAATGCCTGTCTCATAAAATCACTTTTTGGTATATTGTTAAAATCAGCGGCGCCTCCACCATATGTCACCGAAATGAGAATCCACCAATATTTGTCACGGATAAGGGGGTAATGTATCCTTTCAGATCTGCTAGAACGTAAGTCAGGGTAGACAACTATTTATTGAAATGATATGATCGCGTTAATAAGTAATGAGGGCAAACTTATCACGAGTATCACATGTGACAATACGCTAATTAGAAGGCTTCCCTGGGTTTTCAATAATTTTGTGACATTTACTTGGTCAATTTTGTTACTTCATGGTATAGTGATGATACAGAAGTCATACTTAAGTCTAAAGTCTTTAAGTCTTAATTAAAAAAAATTGTTGTTCCCCATACCTTTGGAGTCTACTCCGATATCTTAGGAAATTACATGTAAACTAGCTTTCCATATGTCTAGTCATGTAGAAACTTTTTACAGTCCTATGTCTTCAATCTCAAGTTTTCAGTCTTTTAACCTAAAGGTCCATAAGTCTTAAGTTTAGAAAGCAGAGTCGACTGTGTGTCCCATTGTTTCGTCTTTTGCCTCTTCAGAGCCTCATGGTATCAAACAGTCTTCCACTCACGTTCTTCAGTTTTAAGTCTAAAGCGTCTAGTACGTACCATTTCAAGTCTTCAATCTGTAATATTGAGCAAATGGTATCCCATAGTCTCTTAACTTAGGAATTTAGTGTTAGAAAATTTTTCGATATATTCTGTCCTTTATATTGGGGCTCTCCCTTCTATTCAAGAATATTGCCTTGTCGTAATATGTGGTCAATCTTAATATTATAATATGAAAAATCAAAACTTTCTCTACAAATCTCATTCTTTGTAAGACGTGGAATTCTTTTGTGAATGGAGATGAAGGCAAGTTCCTGCTGTTCTAAATTTTCTTAAGAAAAGGTTTTATAAATGCTCTTGATAATTGGACAGAGGATTAAAGTGAAAAGAAAGTAGCTACCCTTAAATTGTCTTTACCCTTAAGCCTGAATGCTATTAACATCCTTATTTATCCTTATTAAAATTCAATTTTGAGACACACCTTGCACTTGCTACCCTTGTAGGAGCCTCATTTAAGTCTCTAGATTCTAATTTCCAACCTTGGACTTGCTAACACTTTACTAGTCTCAACTAATTCAGAACGTACCATTTTGACTTCAAATTAGGACTTGCTTATCTTATTTTAAACCTTGGCAATGTTTCAACGGTTAATCTTGACTTACTTGATGTACCAGATTTCTAATGACCTCATTTAAGCCACAACGTTTCATTTTAAGTTCGACTTTAGACTTTCTATTCTATTACTTAACCTACTCACATTTAAGTGCAAATGTTCTGTTTCGATTTAGAACTTGGACTTGTCTGCTTTTGTAAATTTCTGTTTTAATATCCAATTTAGGTGTAAGAGCCTTTTACCAGCCCTATTAAATTTCAATTTAACGTTCAATGTGGATTTGGACTTGTTAGTCACTTACCTAACCCAAGATCATTAAATCTTCAGTGGTAAAAAATTCTGTTAGCTTCATTTAACTGAACATTTAATTTCATAATTTCGTCTTAGAACTTGGACTTGCTAGTGTCTTACTGACCGTATTACGTCTAAATGTACTATTTTAAGTTGCAATTTAAACTCTTTAAAGCCTTATTGTGCTATTTAAGAAGTACCTTTCACTATTGATTTAGAATTTAGATTTAATGGTATTTTATTTTCAAGGAATTAGTGTTGTTCTAATCCAACTTGCTGGTACTTTACCAGCTGTCTTCCAACTTGAATTTTCTAATATTTCGTTAACGTTCATAAAGTGTCAACATTGACTTCTGATTTAACACCTGGCTTAATTTGACAGCCCTTTAATAAACCTGTCAAAGTCCTGACGTTCAGATTGCTTATGTTTTGCAAGCTTGACAACATTAGGATTTTATTTTGAGGACTTGCTAATATCTTGATATTTATATGAATATCTTGACGTCCAATTTAGACTTCGAACTTGGACGTCTTAGTCTTTTAGTGTGCTCGATTATTGCCTTCTATTTTGACTCATAACTTGGACTTACTAATGTTTCACTGGTCTGATGAAATGTGAACGTTCAGCCTTGACTAAGAACTTGAATTTAACAGTTTTTTACTCATCTAAGTCTTAATGATAATATGCTCATCAATTCAGGGTTTAATTTTATCAACAGTTTTCATCGATTTTGAGTGTTTATTTGTGGTATGCCACATCTGATTTTGTTATGGACTTATAACGAAATAAAATTTGGAATAGTAATAAATGATCTTCAATACAAAACATCCTATTCGTTTTCAAGTCTCAAATTTAATATTTTTAATAATTATATTTAAAAATATAAACTACGTTCCTCTGGTGATGAAAACTATGAAAATATACATGTAGTGCACATAGCAAATTAACGTATAAGAGTAAAGGCGCTTTTCGTCGTCAAGCACTAGTAGTTTGTCTAGACTAAGTAATCTTTATGAATCATACAGCCGTGTATATGGAAATGTGTTGACATTACACAAAGCCTCTATGACTTTATTATGCTAAATTTGCATTGCATTAAAGTGTATTTTGTTCTTACACGTTTCCCAGAAGGAAAACTGGCGTGAAGTTACCCACATCCATAAATTTTATCGTTCAGGAAAATTTATTTTCTTTTTTACTTAAAATTTGTAATAAAAATTTTTCTCGGAGATTATTTACTAATAAGTGAAAAGTCGAAAACCAACTTTTCGTTGAAATTTTTGAGATTAAAAAAGAAAAAAATTCTCCTAGAATATAAAAGTTTGGGAAGTGGCTAACTTCACACCTGTGAAAATAATGTGCTTACCAGTCAGAAGGCGTTGTTGATCTGTCATTAAGACACCCATCTTAATCATAAGCACGTTTGGGGATATCTAAGTGTAATATATGGGAACGTAATAATCCCACTTCTGATAAATTTGTAGTATAGTAATATATTATAAATAAATACTGTACTGTAAAGGGCGAAGGAAGAGAGTCAAAACATAAAATTATCTCAATAAATTATAATATTGATAAGAGTAATAATAATAATAATAATAATAATAATAATAATAATGAAATATGTAGTATATTAAAAAAATAAGTAAAGGAATTAATGTCATGAAATTTTAAGAAGGAAAAATAAAATGTAGGCACTTGACTTTTAGAACATTTAGTGTGGGCCAGATTTATCCATGTCCTTAACGAATTTTATTTAACATTTTTGTTCGATGTGTGCTAATTTTAATTTTTTAACTGTGTGTGTGTGTCGACATAATGTGTTTGTATGTATGACGCCGCAGGTTTCGAGCAATGGGAGCCCTAAAAACAACTTGTTTTGATTATTGCTTTTTAAGGTACTTACCTTTTGTTATCTAATGCTCCTCATTCATGTAGTGCGAGCCTGAAGATGGCTTCGATGAAGTCGAAACCGGTCGCTCAACTTTGAATAAAGCAGTTGGTGAAGACCTGGTGTTTTCCTTTGGTTTACATTGCCATGGCCAACTTATAGAAGCTGGACAACCTTCTGTCGTTAGAATTGTGTTTAGATAAAATTCTATTTTTGAACTGAGTTTCAGGCTCAGCTCATATACGGCGAACGTAGCGTTATAATTTATATTTGTTTTTACTGCATTGTTATCTCCAGACAAAATATAAATAAAAATTTGATAAGCATAAAGAATGGAAACACATGGGTGGGGAGTAATAGATAAATAAAATCAGTCTTAGATAAGGATTACTTTGGTTCACCCCCATCCCTCATCCCCTCTCGAAGGGTGCAATCCACATTTCCCCCCTCCTCTTCCATCCCGTTGGACTCCAGCCAGTCGGAACCATTCTTTATTGCCGGCGTTTAACGTCGGTCGATCAAAAAATCTTAATAGCCCCCATCTGGCTTCCGGTCTCGTCCCATCGAAGTATCGACCGATACCCCCCACCCCGCTAGGGAAGGGGGGATCGGAAAGTGCGTTTACCTAACGCGGCAAGAAGCGTCTCGCCAAAAATGAAGGACGGCCGGGCTGAGCGTACCCGAAATTTAATCTGATTAGTCGTTTAATTGGGTCGAAGAATTTCGACGAAGCGCTTTAATTAGACGTTCGTTCGCGCTAATTGACGAGCGGACGAGAGATTCGTCGAGTCGCGAGGGGAAGGGGTGCGCGTAATGATACGTGAGGCATCCCTCATTAAATGAGGTGAAATTGTGACCACTGCGCGCAACTGACCTACGCCGATTTCGAAGTATGCAACTTTTAGAGAAATGACATTACAAAAAATGCTATCAATGTTATTAAAACAAGACAATGTCAATGGTTATTAAAATTGATTGTAACATTTACAGCTAATCAAATATTTCTGCAATATTTTCTTTCTGGATGCATGGGTCTTCAATCCATTTCAATCAGGGCTTTTTGACGTGACATACGTCTTATAAATCGGTGTGCGGGCTACCTACACGTCCCAGAAAATATTGTGACGTTACGCCAGACACGTGCGTGCGAGCTAGAGCGAGAGCGAGAACAATGGACGGAGATTGACTTTGGCGTTTGCCTTGCGACGCATCTGTCTCTCTTCCACTACAGTGTCCGAGTGAAGCAGAGACCGGCACAACCAAACCAATGTGGGAGTGGGATGACGCATCTATCTCCCTTTCTCTCCGTCGGCGGCGACGGCGACAGCACACAGCTGGACGTTAGCGGCATTGCCGACTATTATTTATAAAGTTATCTGAATATTTACTGTGCATACCATTGCTTATTACTATTACAGTAACAATGCGGCAATAAGGTATTTAATTCATGCATTCTAAGTGTTCTATTAGCTATATAATCTCATATATTTGTTCTTGCATCGGTCAACGACTGCAGTAATAATAGGTTATGTCACTATTTCTATTAAAACACTATGATGATTGATATAAATGATCGTGTAAAAAAAATCGACTGCCTTCATTTTGTATTCAGTGAAAACAATTATCCTGCGCAGCAATTCATGTAAGGTTCAAGATTAATGTTCAACTTCACACATGTCATAACAATGTGTCTAAAATGACCAGTTGGACCGGCCAACCGCAGTGCGAAAAAACCTTCTAATGATAATTTAGTGCTCAATGATTTCTTATGACGTTATCCCGTAAAATTACTGTCGGTAGACCAATCTGTAAACCTGTCGGTATACAGACAACCAATTTTTTAAACTGCTTAAGATTTCAGGGTCTTCCACATGAATCAACTAAATTTTGCTGACTTGCCTAACTAACTGAGAAATGAATTGATTGGCAGCATGGACGGACAGTAAATTTTTTCTGGCTTAATAACTAATTATCTACTTAAGTGACAGCTTGACTAATTATATTACTGATAGTCTAACTAATCAGCGAAAGTAATTATATGACTATTAAATGAATGATATTACGGCAAATATTAGTAATATTATTAAACTAAAACAACATCCGAGATTCTTAATATTAATTAAAAGAATCATATCTAATTAAATATTTCTCCATATTCTCTGTCTGAATGCATGTGTATATAAACAAAAAACTTATTCGCCTTCAATAAATATGTTCTGGGCATTGTTAAACTACTCAACAGATCAGGATCTCTCTCTTGAATCAGAAATTTTTTGTGGACTTACCTAACTAATTTACTAACTACTTAACTAACAGTTTGACTAACTAAATAAGTAGTATTTAAGCTAATAAAACAAAAGTGATTATATAAGTATCAAATGAATGATATTACAGCAAATAATATCAGTATGATTAAACTTATACAACGTCAAAGGTTTATAATATTAGGTAATTAGAAAAAGTATATGTAATCAAATTTTTCTCCACATTTTCTGTCTGAATGCACGTGTCTCTAAATATGACAACTTTTTCCACCGAAACAGATGTAATTAAGGCATTTTTAAACTGCTCAAAATTTCAAGGTCTTCCATTTGAATCAACTAACTTTTTGTGGACTTATCACACTAACTGACCAACTAATGAAATGGCAGTTTGAAGTGTCAGTAATATTTTTTTCTGGCTTACTCACTGACTAACTACTTAAATGATAGTTTGATTAATGATATAACTAATATTATAACTAATTAACCAATTAGTTATATGACTATTCAATGAATGATAATCGTATAATTGATAACCTATGTTATCTATACATATATATTACGATTTATTAGTATAAATATACAGTCATATTAATTTTTATAATTAATAATCAACGAAAGTGTCAATATTTTCCTTTGTAAATGCAGCGTCTCTTTATGTAACTAAACAACTTATTTAACGTAATTTAATCTATGTATTTAGGAAACCAAAACCTGTTTGATAACTAGGTCACTGGCGAACTGACTTCATAAGTAACTCACTCACTGCAACACTAACTAATCAACTGACTAATTGTCTCTCATTTTCACCGAGCTGACAACTAACTAAATAACCAACTCATAAATAATTAATTATTCATGTTTTAAGCAACAGTCTACCTAAATGACTTACTGACGGTTTAACTAACTAACCAGCTATTCTCAATTTAAAAAATTTAGCTTCTACTGATACAAGTAACCGACTAACTATCCTCCTAAAGAAATGCACAATTATTCAGCACAATTTTGATTACAATACTTGATTACTTAGTCAGGAGGTCCAGTGAGTTAGTTAATTAATGAGCCAATTTGAGAGCCAATTAGTTAGCAGACCGAATTTTTGATACAAGGACAGAATTGGCTGCTCTACCATCGAACATGCGAAATCTCTTTTTAAAGTAGTAACAAAGTGAACAACGACTTAAATTACCAACTTAGTGAGTTACTAACTAAAATAAAAATCTTTCTAAAAAAATTAATATTACTTTTAGACTCCTCTGGATGAGGCACAGCATAGTAAGTTTAGCTAGACAAAATATACCAGATGGCTAGCAGAATAACAAATTGGCTCATTAACTAACTTAGTGGCACACTAGCTAACTACGTAATTGTTCGACACTTCGACTTTATTGACAACTTAATAAATAATCAACAGATATTAAATGAATTACTCTTTTTGTCGGCTTCCCACTTGGCTAAGTGACCTTTTAAATGACTTAATGACTTAAATGACTATTTTGGAGTGTCAGCAAATTACCGATTTTGTGCTTTAAAAAATAAGTTTATTTTCAGGAAACTGTATAACCAATTGTAGCCATTGTACAGTTTACAAAATATTCAATTCCACAGCGCAATATCGGTTCCAGTAACCTTTTATGTAGTTATTCAATTGAAGAGCCATCGACGAGTGATTATTTAGTTAGTTTGACAGACACTTAACTTTGTTGACCTAATAACTCTACTACATACTCTACCCTCGAAGAGGCGGAATTACTTCTTAAAATAATAACCAAGTAATGAACTACTTAAGAAACCAACTAAGTGACTAACTAACTAGAATAATGTTATTTCCTTTTAAACCCTACCATGCTTTTCCGAAACCCCAGGATTTGGCAATGAATATTAGCTTCAGGTACTTAGCCAAAGTCTGCCTGATAACCAACTGTCCGATAAACAGGCTCAACGAGTAAGTACCTTATTAGCACAGTAACTAACTAACTAATTGTTTGGCAGATTTTTTGGCATAGACTTTTGGAACAAATTCGAGTACATGGTTGAAACTCATTAGCTTTAAATTTATACAAAAAAGGGAAGCTTTGAGAAGCTCAAGTATTTTGGGGTTTGTATCTGAATGGAACTTCCACAGTTTAATATGATATCTGAAATCATATTAGAAGCTCAGTGAAGATCTGTGTATGGTAAAATCTAATATAAGCCAGTAGATAAAAATTAATTGGTACGTAGTGACCAATCAAGTCTTATTGACATATTTACATATTATTCACATATTAGTTTTTGACTCAAACTTAAAGGGAAATGAAGAAACTTTTATATTATTGTATAGATAGTTCTATCTGAATTTTTGTGGAAAATTTAACAGTACAACAAAATTCAATTGAGTTATAAATTTTGGCGGAAATTGTAAAAATTTCTTTACTGGAGCATTGTAATATACTTAACTGAATTTTCAATTTGGTGAGTGTAGTAAATTATAATGTCCCAGTTAAAGCCTGCATCATATTTTAGGCACCATTATAATTTAAATACTAAATCCTTTTTTGACTGGAAACCCATAACTTTGAAAGTAAACTTAATGTCGAAGAACTCTTCGGTTCAAACTTGCCGTTGTAGGCATATTGGAACTCGTGACGAGTGACAAAATTACATGTCATTAATTAGTTCGCAAACAGTTCTCCCTCAATAACCCCGACGCCACATCAACTTTCATCCGCCTCGCCGCCCGTACGTATCGATTTTCGTTGATTACGTCAATTAACCACCTAATTACTTTTCTTTCAGTTAATTACGTGAACGGGGAGAAAATTAGCGCAATTGTCGCCAGCCCCCGTGCGCACACATACACGCTCTCTACGTGTACGCGGTAGATCTAATGAAGCTAACCGAGCAAATCGCTTCCGTTAGAGCAGTTTATAATTAATGGGATTGAATAAACGCTTCGACGTGTTGTTCAAAACGGCCCCGGACATTGTGCGCCGCGAGAATGCAATTTAAGGCGGCTTAATGCTAAATACCTTGAAGGAAATTGTGGTAATGGTCACGTTTGGTTGTCATTTGCACAATTAACTGTAAATTAATTGGAATCTAAATTGTACATGAGGTTTTTAACTTAATCAAGTTCATACAGAGTTACGGCGTCCCATGACAATAATCCTTGAGAGGCGATATTATATGCGTAATTAATTTCTTTAATTAAATCCTAGTATCGCGGTTTACTAATTATGCCTTATAAATATACCAGTTAGTGCTCAGAGAAATTACTACTGATTACACACGATAACGATGATTAAATTGTAACGTCTATTCTAAATTATTTTTACTGTTCTTGGCACTACTTAATTCCTTAACTAACTAACTTATGTTAAACACTTAACGGGCTATTCCGAAGCTAAATAAGCTTCCGTGTTATTCTTTCAATAATTGGACGGTCTCGACTATTCGAGAACAGTTTTTACGGTCGCACTTTAGCGAAGTGCTGCTCTTTGAAATGCGCCGCCTGCGTCAGATGAGAAGGAGCACGCTTCACGCTGATGTTTACGTTTCGCGGCACAAAATTTATAAGGCCATTACCTCGAAAAACCTACTATTGATCTCGATTTAACTGGTGTAGAGTGATTTGACTAGCTGCTATGTTAAGTTAATACCTTGGTCACACTGGATAGCCTCTATACATTAATGTTCCTTTATCTAGGAACATCCTGTAATTAACGTTTCTATAGATGATTGTACGGAGATTATGATAACTAAAAGAGGTAATCTACTTATCTGAAGTATAAAACTAACTAAAATTCGGAAATTGTTACTTCCAAGTACCAATTTGGATCACCTTTCATTTCTGACAAACTTACTCGAAAAGAAACCCAAAATTCAAAACAACGCAACCCTCAAGCGGCCAGTGTGGGAATTATCCCTACCCTTTCGACGTGATTGGTATTATTTGCAATGGGAGATTGCGTGGATGATTAATTTATATCCAGGCTCTATGTGAAAACTAAATTAAACTAATTTCAAGCCCATTGCCAACCAGTGATAATTCCATGTTTCTATTTGATGGAATCATTCAGATTTGAAATTAATTTTAATGCATAATATATAATCATGTCATATTAATACAGGGCAAGGCAACTCTCTTAACGTACACTATAACATGAAGCCATATTTTTCCTATAATATTTTGTTAGAAATAGTGTAATTTCAATATTCCAATGCCGGCTCTGGATTATTTGGAATAGAAGTTAGAGAAACAATTTTAGTTATTAACAGAAAACCGTTCGGACTAGTCTATTTTGTTAGTTGAGATTACACAATGAGAAAGCAGTAAGTGACGTCACGACTTTGTGAGAAATGACGTCATCTTAAGTGCTTTTGAGTGATTAGAAGAGATTTGCCATTTTCCTTTAATATAGATTTGTCATCGAATTGTCGACATGGCCATTAAAAATTTGGAAAAGGTATAAGTATAGGAGAAATTTTGGAAAGTATTTTTTTTCTAATTTTACCAATTCCTTATTAAAAACTAAAAAGTAAATAATTCTGGCATAGATTTTAAAGGCCCGTTTAAAGAATTGTCTTGTGATGACTGGACTCTGTATTATTATACTTCTATTGATGGTTTTGAATTGCATTTTAAAATTATTAGTCGTGATGTTGGTTGATTACGAAAAATCCTTCGACTCTCTTGGAGGATAAATTAAACTGAGAAGCAGTGATAACAATAACAGTAACAGTTGTGATGTTGATGATGATGATGATTGAACGAAGTGTGAAATGATCTCTATAGAGAGTGGACTGTATAGATCTTTCTCTTAGCTCGTGAATGGCTGCGGAGATGAATCTTGTCTCCAGGTTGTAAGACTGAAGACGTTCTTGTAGGTTGGAGATCAGGGCGTGACGTGATCTCTTGAAGTTCTTGAAGTTCTAGTTGTGTGGAGAGAGGGCGTATCGTGCTCTCCGGTGTGGACCTGAGAGCGTAACGTGCAGGTCCGGGGTTGAAGTTCTCGAAGTCTGGAGAGAGGGCGTATCGTACTCTCCGGTGTGGACCTGAGGGCGTAACGAGCAGGTCAGGGTTGAATTTCTAGTAGTTTGGAGAGAGGGCGTATCGTGCTCTCCGGTGTGGACCTGAGGGCGTAACGTGCAGGTCCGGGTTGAAGTTCTAGTAGTTTGGAGAGAGGGCGTAACGTGCTCTCCGGGGTTGAGGTTCTTGAGGTTAGGGGTTGTCGGTTGGGGTGGCGTGAAGCAAGATCACAACACACTGTCGTTTTGAGTATACATCCTATACTAATTTATTGTCCCAAATTTCAGAGCTTTTATACATCTTATTTTACATTGGTTAAATGAGATATTATTTGTTTTCTTACAATGACCTAGCGTCACAGAAACTGTCCTTAACTGGAGCGCGCTTCTTATCACGTTCCGTAAACGCTTTTGTTATGCTTACTCGGTTAATTATTGTGATTTGAACTTGACTTGTTGACGTTCGGTCTGCGTTGTTATTCTTCGTAATAAAATGAGACGTGCTTTTTAGTTGAATTAGATATCCCAAAACCTTGTTACCTAAGCTGCGTCAGTGATTATTACATGTTTGTAAAACAAAACGTGTTGAAAAGTTCCCAAAAGTAGTTCACCATAAATTACAATTTCTTAACCTAAATTAATGTTGACGTTAGCGTCAACAATGATGATGATGATGATGATGATGATGATGGTAGTGGTGAACAAGTAGTTAGGTTTAACAGAATGTCACGCTGCACATGTCTAAACCAGGACCGATGAACTACCCTAAAATTGTATGTTTTAATGCAAATAAATTAGAGATATTTATACAAGTTCTCACAGATTGAAGTAATCAGAAATATGTCTTAAAATTGTTCTATTAATAATCTAATAAAAACCTTAAACAATACCAAATCATATGAAAGCGCTAAATGGAAAAATAGACATCTATAAGAGTCCATAGATATAGACTTTTCTAAGTGTAGATCAAATCTATTAGAGTAATAGTAAATTTAGTGTTCTGTACCTACAGCCAAAAGAGGTCTAGAAACAATAAAGAACGAACTGGGGTGAAAATATAGAAGCTATAAATAGAAGAAATATCATGATACAACATTTAACCTATAATGAAATATTTGAGGGTACAAGATATAGATAGGATTGTATATATGTATATGTACATATGAAAGTGCATGTCTGTATATGTAGTCCATTCTCTCACGGTTTTTACTTAACATTTTTAAGAAACTGCTTCGATTAACCTGAAATTTGAAATATATGTAGGGAAAATGTCAAAGAAAAAAAGTTATATATTGCCGATGTGTGCTTATACCCTGGGGGTGCCACCCCTTCTGGGTGGTGAATATTTTCATCCTCGATATAACCCCACAAATCGATAGAGTGTTCAATTTCAAGCAAAAAATGTTATATAAACTTTTCTCGGTAAGATAATATGTTCAGAGTTATTCACGGTTGGATTTGTTGATTGTCTACCTAAAAGATGAAGTTTTTTTTCCAGAAATAACTCGAAAACAGTAAATTTTAACAAAAAAATCCATGAGAATAAAAAAACCCTTTAAAATATCATATCAAATGGCGTTCTTTAAATTTTCATCGCGTAACGTAACCGGATTACAGCCTGATGAAGGTGATGCTTTATTTGAATTAACCTAGAATCGGGCCATTTATTATCAAATCACGTAAAAAGGAGTGGTTTTCAAAAAACACGTTTCAGAAATACTTCATGGAACCTTTAAAATGAGTTACGTGAAAGTGATTTGGATGGAAAATAACCAAGTTATTACAAAAACAAAACGATTATATCTATAAAAAAGAAAATAAATCAATGAATTTTCTACAAAACTGAAAACTACTCTTAATCCATGTGCAATTAGCTTTACTAGTTAACTACATTAACTGTACTAGAAACTTGTCGTAAAATTTCAACTAGTTTGAAATGCTTACATTTGTGAAAAAATCGTGAATTTGGAATTGAATTATTTTTTTGAAATTCTATAAAAGTTTTCCATTTTTTAAAAATTACTCGAAAACTAATAGAGATATGAAAAATATGCACAAATACTAAAATTTTCTATTTTTCTTTATTTTTTACGATTGAAAACAAAAATTGAAATATTGACATTTGAAGATTGCATATAAGTGTGGGAAGTACCTTTTCTATGCCCTTTAAATCGCATCCCTTAAATCCCTTAAAATTGAATGATTTCAAAAAGTCTAACTTCACAAATCTGATAGCCATCCAAATTCTCTTCAAAATAAGCTTTGGAACAATTAAATATATTTAAAATTTAAGAAATTATCATTAAAAAGCCATTTAGATTTTCCTGTCATTTTCTTCGGAGCGTACAAATATCCCCAGTTTCAACAATTTTGGAGCAGCAAAATACATAAACTTATACTCTTATAAACTACACGTTTATTGTATTACTACTACAATATTTTGTAAGAAGGGGTGATTTTTGGAGGATGAAAGAGCTAAATATTTGAGAAATAATATTGAAAATAATGAGGAGACTTCATTCAATTGCACTCACAACATTGACCAAATTGAAATTATAGTAAACAATTTTTACACATTGCCCTATAAAGGGTAGTTTCAAAGGGTTAGATAAATGTATTATAACACAGAGTATATTTGTTAATACTAAAATAAATGTAATGTATCATAAATAGATCATTTAAAATTTTTAAATATCGAAAAAAAAATTTTTTAATAAATTCAATCGTAAGGGGTGGTTTATAAGGGTTGAAACTATTAAGGAGCTAAGAAATGAAACAATGAGTATCAAATAGATTTTAATTTCCTATAAAATGCATCATTAATTAATTTAAAGCTGCAAAATATTATTTTTGCAAATTTTGACCTAAAGGGTAGCTTTTAGGGGTTGAAGAATAGTTATGTGTTATAAAATGCATTCCCATATGAGAAACAAATATTTAGTTAACATACTTAAACATTGCTAAGAATCAAATAACGAGTAAATATGCAGGTTTTCAGCCCTTAAAACAAAAAGCAAATATTTCAATCATATAGTTTTTGAAGAGTAAGGTAAGACTAACTCACTTGCCAAATTTCATCAAAATTGTACTAATGTACTAATGTATATCGACCAAGCTTTTGAGTACTTTTCCTCTGAAACGCTGTCTGATAAAAATCCGTAAGGGCGGACGTACATGACGACGACACACCCTGTATATATAATTTCGCATTATGCCAGCCAAGGCTCGGCGAATCCTCCCCTCGAGTTTCCCCCTTCGTTGGGGGGTAGTAAAATAAACAAAATTATCCGTAAGAGTCTCCTCCGCCATTCGTTAGCCTTCCCGATGCGATCCCGGTACCTACTTTTTCCCCTCGGCCCGAGTAACTGAAAGCCCCGCTCCGGAATTAAGAAAAAACGTCCCGTCATTACACCTAATTCAATTTTCGGCCGACGTCGCAGGTCTGCGAATTCATTAGTCCCCTTGATGAATAACCATTTGAGACGGTCCCAGACATATTCGCTTCATTTCTCTCACTCTCCCTCGCCCTCTCCGTCCATATCGCAGTTACCTAACTGGCGGCGTCGCTCTCTATATCTGACGGCCGTCCCGACGCGTGCATTTCGCTCAGATTAAGTCCGACAAGAGACAACATTAATTTAAATATCTATTATACATCATGCGCCTTTGATGGATCGTTTGTAAACTGGAGATAAAGGGGATATCAGTCATCTGCAAACGCGAGCAACGACACGTCATGGAGATAGACGTATATATATATATACGTACACGGAGGGGGTGGGGGTAGTGGGGGGTAGTAGGGGTTTATCAAAAAATGGATTGCGCTCTCCACGGCGGTGAATTAATTACCGTTGTCTTTGACGGGCGGTGGGGATTTATTTCGTGTAATTTAACGTTTCGGAGTGGGAATTGAGCGATACGAAAAATGGTTCATTTGATACTATACTCTATTTCCCGACAAGGTAGACGCAGGACCGTCAAGGTTATTGGCGTGCAGGTAACAATATCATTTAGGATAACGGAGTACCAATAATTACTGTCTTTTTCTTTGAGTTATTTAGGAGTAGGGTTAATAGTAACGAGAATTATTACGACCAATAGGGGTATGCAGGCAATTTGCAACAAGTTACCCCGTCTTTAGACGTTCTAAGGTCTCCTGAAACAAACAAAATTTTCGTTAGGATCGCGCGACATAAATGGGTAATTTTTCGGTTTTAGTAAATTTTCTCAAAATTAGCTTCCACCTTTTTTTAAACTTTTATTATTTGTTCCGATGTAAAAAATATATATTCAAGTTTTATCGTATTTTTGGCAGAATGTCCAATAAATGGGATTTTACTCATGCCACCTTTAGGTTTTTGGATGTTTTCTCAAAACCCACTGCAAAGTTTTTTTTCAACTTTGAGACTTTATTCGCCTGTCGAATATGCATAATAAAGTTCAATATAATTTTTGGCCACTTCCTTTTTAAATGGGATTTTACTTACGATGTTTATCAATTTTTTAAATGTTTCTCGTCATCCGCCTGGAAAATTGTTTTAAATTTTGAATATTTATTGTACCTTTGAATATATATTTTTGGATAAATCTTCTGTGTAGTGTACCTACTTTACGCTTGTCATTTTTTACTTTTTGGACGTTTTCTCAAAACCCACTACAAACCTGTTCTTCACCTTTGAGTTTTTTAAACTTCAACTTTGAAACTTCGACTGTTGAATTTGTATAATAAAGTTCAATAAAAGTATCATCTTCAGTTATAATCTTTTTGAAGGGCATTTTATTCTCGCTGTTTTTAAATTTTTCGAAATTTTCTCGATATCCGCCTCCAAAATTGTGTTTAAACTTCTAATAAGTATTTTACTGTCGAGTATTTATAATAAAGTGTTATAACATTTTTTATTCAATTTTGCCATATAAACTGTCGTTGATTGAGGTCAAGTCGAACCTATAAAGTGTTTGTTTATTTTGTTTATTTAGGCAGCGGACTAAAATATTTTAATGCGCTGCCTATTCAATATTGCCATATAAGGTGGCGTTTTATATGTTTAATTGTTTTCGTCGTTAACAAGGTTGCGGCACAGAAGTTGTGATCTTTTCAAATTTTCTCTTCAAAATTGCAGATATTCCGCTAATCGTCAGTTTATATAGACAAAATTGACTAGAACGTTGTAATACACTCACGGATAAAATTAACGTTTAGCTCGCGATATTAATGCGCTTTTTTCCGCTTGTATAAAAAATAACTATTACTAAACCTAATATAAGAACCTAAGAATAAACTAAACTTTATTTTATAAAGTGTTCTTTATGCTTTTAATATTTTTTAATTATAGGAATTTTCTTCAAAATCCACCAGAATATTTCTTTCCAAATTTTGAATATTTGGTTTGGCGCTAAGTTGTCTATTGAAGTTTAATAACAGTTTTGGCTAAATTTTTTGTGAAGGGTACTATATTTGTAGTTTTCAGTTTTTTCAAAATTACGCTGATTTTACCCTTAGGCATGACAATGTCTTCAAATTTTCTACAAAAATGTTACATCAACAGTCTATTCTCTAGATATCAGATCATAGTTATTGTTACATGATGTTAATTTTCTTTGCTCCACCTAAACCACACCAGTGATAACAGGGATAATTTGTTCCCTTATGCGTGACAATGTGTTCAATGTTTAATTTTCTACCAACACGTTAGATCAACACTGTCTGTTCTCGAAATGTCAGGTTACTGTTATTATTTATTATCTATAAATTCTTATATTATAGGTTACGTTACTTTTCTTTTCTTCACTTGAACGACACTATGGATATTAGGAATACTTCTTCAATCTCTTACCCTTAGGCGTGACGATGTGTTCAATTTTTTAAAAAATCGTTATATCAACCCACACAATTCTCGAGACATCAGAACAAAGTTATCGATATGTCATGCCTTATTTTTGTTCCACCTGAACAAAACCAGGAAATTCAGGGGTAATTCTTATACTCCTTATCCTTAAGTCCGACAATGTGTTCAATTTTCTACCAATATATTAAATTAGCAATCTATTCACGAGACATCAGATCACATGTGTAGTTACGTTATGTTAATATTATTTGCTCCACCTGAACCAAACCAGGAATATCAGGGATGATTCTTATACTTGTTACCCTTAGGCGTGACAATGTGTTCAATTTTTTACCAAAGCGCTAAAACAACACAGTCTAGTTTAGAGATATCATGTCAAAGTTAGTTTATGTTATATTTCCTTGCTTCACTTGAACCAATCCAGGGGTGTCAGCGATACACTTTATTGCCCTTAGGCGTGACAATGTGTTCGGCTTTCTACCAAATCGTTAGATTAACGCCGTTTTTCCTCTAGGCTTTAGATTCGTGTTTACTGTCACGTTATGCATGGGTAGATTGAACTTAATAATTCGTCAAGTATTCAGTATAGTCCTTGGATGAAAAGAAAATTTATTTTTATTAATATAATTGACAGTTAAGCGCTGATTAATTTGATTTCACAAGTCGTTTTAGTGATCAATCGCCTGTTGGTTTAGTTTTGGATATTTCTGGTCCAAAACGAATATTGCTCGTTAACAAAAACAGTCATAATAACCAACAGATGCCTTCCCGTACTTCAATAACATGGTGAAAGTAGTTAACGAATATCCTGGAGATGATACTGTATTAGTTCCCCCTATACATTTCTTCCTGTAAATTTCACTTTCACTTAACAGAACCTTGGGACTCTTAGACAGTCGGTTCAACGACACGTCTCCAATAATTCTCCGCGGATCGTCTCCATTCGACGAACGAAAGAGAAAAGCGAACGAACTTCAAATCTCCACGATTCAGTTCGGTGGCGCCTCGGCGATAAATTATGACGAACTTTGCTTCCACAATAAGAACGTAGTGGAGAACATTAATTCCGGGCCGTTATCCGTTTCCTTATCTGCCCTTTAATTTTTAAAAGTTCCCGCGAGAAGAATTTATCGCACGTCGCGTCGCCCCGTTAAAATATATACTCCTATGAAGAAGGTGTGCGGGGACGAATCGCCCCGGGATTGTTGTTTTGCTGCGCAAACACTAAGTTTGATTTAATGGAAGGGAGCGCCTTCTGACTGTCCTATTGGTAAAATAATAATGGGAGTGGGGGGGCATCGTAAGCCTGATGACGATGCAAGCTTGGTTTATCCACGTTTTATCCCCGAGGAGGATTTAATAGGTTAGGATCGTGCATAGTCACAGAAACTCACGTTATCATAGAATAGAGAAAATCGATGTGTTTGCAGGTCTTTGGTATGTTCCTCGAGCTTCATTTCAAAACTTGGTTCAAGATTGAACTGAAGCTTAAACCCAAATTTATTCTTTGCACCAGTCATATCTTCAAATAATAAAATAAATTGAAGTATCAGGAAACCTCAGTATTTCTTCACTAGCGAAAGTCAGATATTGAAGCAGAGATTTATTTTTGATTCTAGGATATTGTCGCTAAATTTGCTTAAAATTGTAATATTATTCAATGGGACTTAGCTTAGGAAAATTGCATTTGTTATAGCCTACCTTCAAGGTATTAGATTTAGTAATGTTTACGCTGGCGATGAGTAAAACATGAATTATACGTAATAAATTCCGGAATGTGCTTGTTTCCGGCTGCTGTGAGTTTTCTCCGCTATTCCTTTATGATTGGTCAGTGAGACGATTGCTAGAAGCTAATTAGTTGAATGACTCAATTTCAACGATTTTGTGAGAAAAGTAAGGCATTTTAGCTTGTGATTTTTAGCATGGTAGATACAGTTTTGGAATTAAGTACATATCACGCTTTCACGCTAGAAGGCTTTAGGGCCTTCTGGATTGTTCTACGCTAAGTTAGATCACTTCAAACCACTTGTCTACATCCAGGGCTTCCGTGAAACCTACTTACTCTAATGTATTTTTGATCAATTCAACTAAGTGTTCATTACGTTTTACTGAGCCACGGTTGTGTTATTTATTTAAATAAAGACAGTTTCTTTGTGCTAAGCTAGCCGAGGTATAGTAGGATTAATTCTTGTGGTAAATTAATGGGAAATGCTTGTTTGGCTATTTATTGCAGTTAGTCAATTTTGGACTACCATTTTATATTTTTCTTGATCCTTCTTGAAGCTCTATGATTGTTTCAAAAATAAAAGAAAATTAATACACTTTGTGTATTGCTAAGAATACACATTTCCGCCTGAACGAAGATAGTTTAATACAGTTGCACTGTAGTTACAATTTTGTGAGAGAGTAGAAGTTGCATAGTATTGGATATACTGACTCTTCCAATTGATTTCAGCGATCATGTACAAAGTATTCAGTTGGATGACGCCACAAATTACTCTAATCTCTCATTTGTTTATATGCCTAATGCCCTAATTTATTTACGACTTCCTCAAATCCTCCAATATATTAATCATAAATACCTTACCTACTGACCTTGCTTGCACGTTCGTATCTCAAGCTACAAGTTAACTCACTGGAGTTTATTTAAGTCAAGCAATTAACGACATATATTACAGGCATATTAGTACAATTTTTAATCCATTAAAAATTTATATGGACTCATGTGAATGTAAGGTCTCCTTTAACTTATTGAGTAAGGATATTAAAACATCCCTAATTGGCTAAAAATAAATCTAAATCTGTAGTTAGTAATCTCTCTTGAGATAAGGTTGCATAAGTCATCGACTTACAAAATTTAAAATAATTGAATAGCTTCATTGCCACACAACACAGCAAAAACACAACTTTTTAGGAAATCAGAGTTTTCGTTTTGTTGATTATTTTAGTTTTTTTCTTTCACACATAATTTTGATAATTTTCTTGAATATTTTTTAGGCATAATTTTGGTAACTATTAATACTTTTTACAATTATTATTTTTTTTAATTCTGTATGTTATTTATTAAATTGTTTTATTTAAAATTCAAGTTATTTTTATAACTTTTTTGTGTTTTGCTGATTTTTTTATTTTTTTAAATCAATATGGAAGTTTACATTTATTAAATCTTGTAAAATTTTTGGTGCAACCCAATTAAACAGATCATCTGACACTTGATCATAGTTTTTCTTAGTATTACTAATTGTAATTACACCAATAATGATCCAAATTTCGACAAAAAATACCTATTTAAAAATTTATAGTATATACTATTTAAATTTTTGACAATTTTTGAATTCATGACTTTTTCAGTTTCAAATGCAATTAAATTATTGAGTATATCAGTTCATGAGTAAAATTTTGAGATTTCTTATCGCTCAATTCCATTGTAATTCCCACCATTCTAATTTACCTTAGGACGTCATCCAGTTACATCTTATTATTTTTAGATCTTACGTTGATACCTGACCTTGTCCGCGCGTTCGTATCTTTGGTTGCTTGTTCCTTCAGCGAAATTTGTTAAAATAAACCAATTATTAATATTAATATGAATTTATTGGGCATGCATTAAAATTTAGTGTTAATTCAAAAACTTACTATTACGATTGTTAATATTGCAAAAAAAAATATTTAATTTTGTGAATATATTGTTTTCATTAAATAACAAATTGACATAATTGAGATATTGCCTATTTAATTAAAATATATCAAGGGTTCTAAGTTAGTCCAACAACTCAAAATTGCTTCTATAATTAACTAACGAAAATCAAAGTACTTAAATATCCCATTTTTAAGCAAACACATTTAATCTTTTCAAATATTTTGTTAAGTTTCCTATGTTATTAATTTAAATAAAGGTTGTCTAATTAAGTACCTACCTAAAATCAAAATAATTAAGGGGGGCACCCTTAATTCTTAGCTACACACATGCTCTAGTTGTGTATTTTTGGCTACTATTGATGTCCTTCTCTTTGAATGGCATAATTTTAATTATTTCTTTGTGTTGTTTAAATAAATGTGTACGTTTTACTAATCCTTGTGAAAGAGGCAGAGCATTTTTCTAATTACCCAAAACTGATTCTTTATCACATCTTTTCTTAGTGTTAATTTTAGGTATAAAAATTGGTACAAATTTTGGTATACTTTGGTAAAAATGGCACAAATTCTTACAATAAATATCACATGTTAAAATTAAAACTTAAATGAACCAAATTCACCCTACTCAATTCATGATTAAAATTTCGAGATTCCCTATCATCGCATAAACATCAATTCCATCATTTCACCAAAACAATTTCTCCTCCCCCGGCCATCTCCGGTTTTCATGTCTTATTAAACGTATTTTCAATCTGCATGAATAAGAATCCCGTTAAAGGGATTTTTCTAACTCCCGGAAAATGAAACCAATTACCGAAGTTTCAGAGAGTTCAGCGGATGAAACGTAATAATACAGTTAGGTTTGTAAGAAAGTCGATTTGCCGGAGCTGCTGAATACTAATGACGCGAAATTATTCCTAACGAAGCGAAACGCTAAACGATCCATTCATCGCTACGCTAAGTATCGACATATTTTCTATTCGGCGCTGGTTTATTCAATAAACGAGTTATTAGTTTTGGCGGCGATAGGGAGTTCGAGCGAAGTATCGAACTTGGGGTGGACGTAAGCGTTTTAGTTTAGAGGAGATGTCGGTGCGTTTCACGTTAAGCCAACATGACGAAATATAATACACTTGTGATTAGTCAGTCAACAGTTAACTGACCTTTCACAGTTTCTCTCAGTCAACTTCAATTTGATACCATACGTAATACGTCCATTTGCGATAAAAAATTTATTGTTATGACACCAGACGTCAAATATCATAATAATATTCTTTCATGACAGAAAACACAGAACTGACACCGAAGTTATAAAAATATCTTTTTCTATCCAAAATGGCTCTTTATATTGGGAAGTTAGCCAGTGCAATTTAAAAAATATGTTTCATGGAATGACACATTTATCAGTTACCTGCCGCAAAACGTTAATCTTTACCTTAAATTGAAATCTATGCGTGTACACAAATGTAGAGTAACAAAAGAAACGTTAATAACTTACCACGTTGAGATGTTTTATTTACGCTGCGCAACTTGAAAAATGCGAACAAATCAATCGATATATGGGTGGCACGAGAGTATCAGAAGCATGGAAAAGTATAAAAAATCTCGGAAAAGATAACACAAACGGTAACAACATTACACTAATAAAAATGAATGAATGGGAAAACTATTACCAAAAATTACTGAAAGAAGATAGGCCCCAGTTTATGACATCAATACCGGAGGAGGAAAATACCACAGAAAATATAGAGGAAATCAGTGTAACAGAACTAAAAAATGTGCTAAAATACATGAAGAATGGGAAAGCAGCTGGACCTGGAAGTATTCCTATAGAGTTGGTGAAGCATGGACCGGACATACTATTAGAGAAACTGGTGGAAATATTTAACAAATGCCTTTTGGAAGGGGACGACATTCCAAATGATTGGAAAACTGGGTATCTTAACTCGATACACAAAATAGGAAATAAAAAAATATGCTCTAACTATAGAGGCATAACATTAACCAGTTCTATAGGAAGACTGTATGGTCGAATCCTGAAAACAAGAATAGAGCACGAATTTGAAGAAATTGAAGAGCAATGCGGCTTTAGGGCGGGTAGATCATGCCTAGACAATATCTGCACGCTACAACAATTAATAGAGAAAAGGTCGGAAAGGAATTTGAGCACACATCTAATGTTTATTGACTTGGAAAAGGCCTACGATAATGTCCCCATTAATAAGATGTTCGAAGTACTGCATCAGACTAACATTAACAAATGCCACATTAGAGCCGTAAAAACACTGTACAGAAATTCGGAATGTGTAATAAAGTTACATAACAAAATATCCGCTCCATTTATAGTCAACAAAAGCTTAAAACAGGGTTGTAGTCTATCTCCGACTTTATTCAAAATCTATCTACAAAAAGCTATGAGCACCTGGATGAAAAAATGTCATAGAATGGGAATTGAAGTTGGAAACACCTGCTTGTATACATTACTGTTCGCAGATGACCAAGTACTGATAGCAAATGATGAAGAAGACATTACATATATGACAAGAAAGCTCATTGAGGAATATCATAAATGGGGGTTGAACATCAATATTAGGAAGACTAAATACGTTGTCATCGGAGAGAAGTCCACTGATATACAAGTCAACAATGAAATCATAAAAAGCACTAATGAATTCAAATACCTGGGAACCTACATATCATCAGAAGGTTCAACGCGAAAAGATATTCAAAACAGGATTGTTCAGGGAAAAACGGCAATTCAGAAATTAAACTCAATTCTATGGTCCCCGAAAATTTTCTTAAATACAAAAATCCAGTTATACCATACTATCGTAGAACCAATAACAACATATGGAGAGGAATGCTGGCAACTAACATCAAAAACAAGAAGCCAACTAAAAGCCTTAGAAATGGACTTTATACGCCGGTCGTGTAGAATATCAAGGCTAGACCATATCCGAAATGACGACATCAGGCAAAAGGCGCATGTAGAAGATACCATTGTAGATCGAATAGAAAGCCGACAACTAATATGGTACGGTCATGTGATGCGAATGAAGAGCGAAAGATGGCCAAGAAAAATGATATCCTATATCCCAATCAACAGAAGGAAAAAAGGCAGACCAAGAACATCGTGGAAAAAGGGAATAGAGGAAAATATGAGAAAAAGGAATATGAATGAAGGAGACTGGGAAAATAGAAGAGATTGGAGATTGAAGTGCGGGAAGCGGCAGTAGACGTAGGACCCCCGCTATATATATATATAACTTGAAAAATATCGTTGAAATTTACCCGTACCCCAGTAGCGTCATTATTTTGACAGCGTTTTATGTAACGTAACATGGGCGACGTTCAAAATGAACAATAGTTATTTACATAATAATCAAGAAAATCTCACATTACTGATGAGGAGCTAAATTGAAATTCAAGGCAATTTGTGCTGAGTATTTTAAAAGTCCGAGTCAAGTAAGAGATTTATCTGACGTGTTTTGTATTAAGTTATTCTGGAAAACTTAAAAATGACGATATTTGCAAATTTTAGAAAATTTTTACAATTTCCATAAAAATCAAATTTGTCAATTTTGTTGGAAACTATAGTTATAAGGAAAAAATGCCATTTTGCCCCTTCTTTACAGTACCAGTCCGAAAAATTCAATTTCCTTGCTCGTTGTAAGCTGGAAAATGTTATTTTCAAGACGATTTCCGGAAAAGTACTTGTCATGTCATGTAATTATGACGTAAAATATTATGTTTTTAAATGTTTTATAACAAACAGTATTCCTATCCTTGTTTGTTACACAACCAACGTAAGATTTCTTAAATGCTACCTAAACGTGCAAACATTTTCCTTTACAAGAGATATTTCTTTATTTCACGTTAAAATACACATTTTTTTAGCTAGACAACTGTACCTCAAAAACGGGAGAATGTTCTCGGGGAGCTGAGATGTAACAGTCGGGAATGTGCTTGATAATCCCCAAATAGAATAAAAACTACTAATTTTTGACAATGATCACTGCCGACGTTTTGTCCAAAATTATGAACATATTCATGGCTCTACAAGTGAAGTATCTTTTATACAACTAAAAAAAGGTATAACTTACATGTTATCATAATGGAAAATTTGACATTTGACAACTGTACGATAGTTTAAAAAATTTAAATTAATTAAATCGCTCTTATATGCATAAATACGTAGCATGAAAATGGCAAATAACATTCGTGTATTATTTTTCCTTGGCGACGGAATGTAAATACTGTCATTTACATTCCTAGGAAAAACAAAAAAGTAAATCAAGTCGATTTCTCTCTAGTTACGCATATGACTACGTCATAATGTTACGCTATTTATTAGAAGGCCATTATAAATAATAGAATCCCGAAATTATGAGTGCTGAACTAGTGTCAAAAAATGAAAAGATGAAGGATAAAATCTGTAATATTTGTGTTTAAAAGTGATAGTTTTCCTATGTAATAATTTATAATATGCTTGAGCAACGTTCTGAATATCTTGTTGCATATTTACAATATTATCCGATGTTTTAATATGTACCGTCTCTTTGAACAATCTTTCAAACCATATTGTATTCACCATTTTCTTGCTGTTAGGCCTTCTTAAAATATCTATCCATAAGAAAAATCTTATGATCTATTTTAAACATTTTGGAGCGTCACTTTGACAGTTCAAATGAAACTTTCAGCAGTTGGTGTTGCCAACTCAATTTAAAAATCATAGCCTACTCTAATTATAAATTTAAATGATGTCATGGTATGTTACATTTACGACTCTCGCGTAAATAACTATAAAATTCCCAAATTTACGCGGTACTTGCTTAATTTTTTCATATACAGGGCCTTCTTTCTTAATGATACAAAATAACCTTAATCAATGAAAGTAACAAAATGCTGCAAGGTGTTACAAAATTCTCATTTTCATGCAAGGAGTCAATAATATCTTCACGCACATCATCAGCATTTTACAACAAAATTGAGTAATATACACAGTTGTCCTGCTTCCATATTTGTTTAAAATCCTAGGTTAACTGATAACTGGCAACCGTTTTTGCGTTTCGTCAAACCATAACTGACCTGACTGATCGTCGCTGGAAAACGCCCTATCGATTTTTCCCAAATTTCCCTCGTTTACGTGCGAAACTTCGAGAACAACTTAACGACAAAACGTCGCGGTCCGTATTTAACTTCTCGGAAGTTTGATTCATTATTCTCGACGTGGATGCTCATCAAGAGAAGTCGGACGTTTATTTCGTCAAAACAAATCCTCCCTTGGAAGTTTGAAATTTTTTTCTTCGTCCTCGCGTTTAAAAACAAACTCCTTCCCCTTCCCGAGTCCTCGTCTTCCCCCTTCCCCCTTCCGTCGTGGAGCTAGAATTAATTCGAATCTCGAGTCGGTACGCTACCGAGGAAATTTCGGCGATTTTTCTTAAATAAATACCCGAATAGCGCCGCGGGCGGGACCGAAAATATTAAGTCCCGTTTGACTTTCGCGACGCGGCCAATTTAACTTTCCGAAGAGTCCCGAACTGCCTTTCGCTTTCTGACCGAGTAACGTCGTCCACAGCGAATGGGGAGAATTTTCGTTTCCGAAATTGGTTGCGGTGAAATCGGCATGAATAGGTGAAAGTTCGGTGGGATTTATTCGTTGCCGGCTTGAGAAAACGGGAATCTGATAATATATCGTCCAGTTGCTTGCGGTCCATGGAAGCAATGGAAGCATTGCTTCCCCTAGGAAAATGTTAAAAATGGCAATACATGATGTTCTTAAGTGTCATTTTTGAAAGAGGAAACAATTACTTTAGATTGTTTTAAATATGGTAAAAAATATTTTACACACGCCGTACCCATGATGCGTTGCAATGTCACGTAAACTTTAAAAAACGAAAGATAAATAAAAATTGTAGATTGCCCGGTGGAGGACTTTCTTATCACTATCACCTACATTTAAATTTATGAAAAATATGGTCAATACTTAATACAAAATTTTTATCTACATTAAATTAAATGCTAACCGTTATACACATAACAAATATATTTTTTGTCTTTTTTTGCGGTGCGTAAATATATAAAGATCATGGTCTTACGACTCGCGAACACGCGAAGTATAATTGCCCATGCGCGAAACAGTGAAGCTCCAAGTTGATTCCGCAAACTGTCCTTGTATCTGCAATTGTATGTTATCTTTTTAAATTTTTGATAGATAATATATCAAAAACTACCTTGAATGTGGGCATGAAATTTTCCTGTACAATGTGCGTTGCACCAAACAACGTCATTAGAAAGCAATTATTATATTTTTAGATGTTGGCCAAGAAATGTATAGAGTCATTTCCCACCCCAGAAACTAATGAGCGTAATGGATCTGGTGGTGGGAACAATTGTGGCAATTTTACTTTACCACTAGCACAACATAATCGAGTAGATTCACGGCTATATTTTAACACTATACAATATTGACAAATGATTGTTATTTCTCCAATCGTTACGGATTGGTCGGCACAATGATCTATTTCCGGGTCGTAGTGGAAAGCTACTCGTTCTAGGTTTACAGGAATCGCTCTATTTCATTGTTTCGTGCTCGCTGCTGTTGTATTTGATGTGCCCGAAGTCGTTCCATTCTAAGTCTATCTACTTCATAATTATTCACTGTAGAACGCAATTCTGTCATACCTATGCGAATGTTATCATTATCTGTCTCTCGCTGGTCGTCAGTGCGATTTGCACGTGAGGTAGCTCGTCGCACATTTCATTGACTTCGACGACCTAAGTCAGGTCGACTTCTCCTTGGCATTTTAAAATCAATAAAGTTCTCGCTCACTGACACACTGATGTCTGATGAATAAACGTCTTGATATTTATTTATTTGACAACCAACTGACACTATATTTTCATTTGTTTGATTACAAATGTCAAATTACAAAACGTACCTTTTTTAGTAATTCAGTTACTTATTATTATTTATGTTTCTCACCGCTTAAACCTTCCTTGAACTTCCGCAACTATTTCAAGATCAAAATTAGCAAAATCGGTCCAGCCATTCTCGAGCTTAAATGAGACAAACGAACAGCAATTCATTTTTATATATATATAGAGATATCATAGCCCAGTCGTCAGCGGTGAAAATCCTTAAAACTGTGGAATATTGGGAATGAACGTCGATTTATATGAAAATTTGGACTTAAGCTCTACTTACCCTCTTCTTAAAAGTTGGACATGTGCCGAAGTGTGCTTTTCATTTTTTAGGGCTGATAACTACCCCTTACTGCAAAATTAAAAAAAACGTAAATTTTAGCATCATTTGGCTAATATAAAATTTAAATCAATTAATTGAAGATCTCTTCATTTTATCCACCAAGTTTATGATTAATAAAACAGATGCAACCCTGCAAATCATCCCCTGATTATGAAATATATATTAAAAAATCTCAACGATTTGATTAAAACTAGAAATGATTGAAAGGTGCATTTATATTGAATTGAGAATATTTTATGAGTGATATAACATATGTTGATTTTTGAACATTTCAACCCTTATAACAGCCACCCCTTACGACCAAAACATTGCAATAAAAATTTTGATTTTTGTGTATAAATTCGTTTACAGTAATAATTAAAGAAAATAAATGAATTTTTATTAATTTATAACAATTATTTACACTAAATATATTTTTCTACATTTTGAATTATTTTCCAAAAAAAGTTACAACTTGTTTAAAATTACAGCTCTTAATCGCTGTTATCTAATTCTTCCTCTTCTACTCTTTCGTTCTACTGCTCATTCACTTCCTCATCGCTGTCGATATCCACTTCTTCCTCTTGGTCCAGTATTGGTTCTGCTTCTGCCTTTGTACCTGTGCCCCAAAATTGGGGCTGGAAACTTTCTAAAAAGTGCATTTTGTAGTGAACTCCAGATGCTTTAAGATCAAATTAGTTAGAAGTTTTTACAGTTCGTAGTTTTAAAATGGGTTGCGTTCAAAGGGCTTGGATGAGCTATAACTAGTACGTAAATGCAAATTTGGTACCGCCATATCTCCTTCAAAATTTATGATAGGAATATAATCAAAATACCATAATTTTTAATGAGATAAACCCTGCAATGAAAGATTGAAACAGTTTTTCATATCTGGAACCGTTTTTAATGTATGTAAGAAAAATGCATTTTCTTCCAAAATTATGAAAATGCAATTTTCATTTTAACAATTATTTTTTCTAAAACAAGCATTCTAAACCGGTTAAACCACATGGATCATATCAATAATACTTAAATAAAGTTAATTGAAAATGGGTTAAGTTTAATTTTTATCAGGGTGGTAAGGACGAGGGTGTAATTTATAAATTTAAATTAAAAAAAGAAAGGCTTTATATTCTTTTTGTTATAAATCAGTCAATTCTTATCCAAAATGCTTTTTTCGGTGGTAGTTTTAAAGGTTATCTTATATACTTTAAAAAGGTGTACAGAGGTTTCCCCAAAAATTTCACCATTTTCAAATTATTGAGGGTTGAGCATGTTCAATTTCTGGGTTCTCGAAAAATAACAATTTTTTAACGAACAATAACTCAGCTCTCATTGAGTTTAAAGAGGCCATTCAAAAACGAATCTCTTTGTCTCTTCATTAGCTACATTTTTATTCTAAACATTTTTTCAAATAAAATGAAAACTTTTCAAATTATCCGTGAAAAACTATAAAAATAACATTTATTTCGATGAAAAATGTGTAGATTCAATGGCGGATAACTGGAAAAATATCAACTTTACTAAAACACTTTATACAGGAGAAGTTGCTTATAATTAGTGATCCTATTGATTTCCGGGTTTATTTTAATTAAAAAAATTTTTACCATTTGGATGGGTAAAAAATCCTAACCCACCCCTACGGTTTTTCCCTAGGGTCTTCCACCCTGAGGAAAAACCACACTTCTGCACAAGTGCAACTTTGAAGGCGGTTACAAGTACTACCTAAATCCCATTTTTTAAAGAAATTGTTAAGTTCCATTTATGAGCACATGTGGGAAGACGAGTCCGGACCTGTCGGTTGTTTGGTTCTCGGTTTGCGTTGGGCGAAAATAATCTTTTTTCGTCATGTAGATTGTGGTTAAGACGGCGTCGCTGTGTCTGGCCACGGATTACAGCAAGCATTGTTAACATAAAACGTTGGAATTTTGTCAGAATGGGACTCAGTCTATTAACTATTGTTGGTAAAAATTTGAAAACGTTCCGTTACACGGTTTGCATGCAATTACAGTTTAAGTGTGTTGATGCATAGTAAAGTGATAAGAATATTCGATATTTTTGCATAAAAAGTTTTTCTTATAAGGAATTTCCTAGAAGGAAGTCACAAACTAAAAAATAAGCCGAGTGAAACACCTCGTAAGAGAGGAGCTGTTTAGGAGGAGGGGCAGTGAAGGTTTTTTGATTGGTCATGAGAGTAAGAGTGAGATTTGAATTAGGTGCACTTTTGGGAGAAATTTGGGAAAAGGAGAGAGGGAGGAGGATTAAGAAACTTAACGAAATTTAATCGTAACAAAATCGACATTCATTCCCAAAATTTTCCGACAACAGCGATTTATAATGAATTAAATTTTTCCACCACTTTAAACTGTGTTGACGGAGGAAGCGTCCCGACTCTCATCCACGTCGAGTTTCATTTTTCTATTATACATTTCGGATGTATCCAAAAATTCCCCTCGTCCCTTACGCGACTAACGAAAATGGCCTACCTCCCGTTGTTTCGCAAAATAGTCCATAAGTAACGCGGAAATCATCCGGATCCGCTACCCCGAGGCATCATCTCCACGGCGTCACCTAAACAACCCCCAACCCCCCAGTCCCTCTCTCGCGAAACTTCCACCCCCTCCCGCGCCGAATGCAAATGTGATTTCTCTCGTTGTCGAAGGGGATGAAAGAAAATCGAATCGGCTCGTCCCGTAACGAGGCATATTCTTGTTCGCGTGACGGAGGAAGAAAAATAAAATGGAAATGAAATTCGGGGCCCTAGGGGGGAGAAGGGGGGGGTAATGCGCGCGCCTCCGGTTATCTCTAGATTTGTTCCACTCAATTAGCCCTGCAATAAATATTTACATAACCTCATTCCGCCATGTTTGATGTCCGGATAACAAAGGCCTATTGTGGTATCGGGGCACTATGATAATACTATTCCAGTCAAAATATTGAATGGTGGATTAATAATATGATTATTGATATTAGCAGGAACGTGCCTACCTATATGAGACTCGCGTAGGTACAATCAAACGACTTTATTGTTATTTGAAAATTTGCTCTTTTGAGCTATTACACCGCTTTGATCTTTCGGCTGAAGTCCATAATTCATACTAAAAAGAACCAGTCACGACGGTATATTCCAAAGAACTATAAGGGCATGTTTCGGCATTGCGTTTTCCATGCTCAGCTACAAACTGTAGTAAATTTACACGGTGTTCGGGAAGTCCACGTCAAATTTTCTGGAGAGAACAAGTGATGTCAATTTTTTGAGTTCCACAAAAATACGTTCTAAATGGAGTTGCAACTATCTTAAGAAAAGTATGTCATTTGAAATGTTACTTATAAAGTTTTTCAAGGAAGATTTAATAATTTCAAACTAGGAGAGGTGTGTATGGAAATTTCTACAATTTCAATAAGCAGATTATATTTTAAGAAGTTTGCAGTGTAACGTTCATTATTTACTTCATGTAATTTAGCTCGTAATGCTGACTAGCAAATGAGCATCTTGCGGTCGGAACGAAAGAAATTCAATATTTAAATTATTGTGGTTTAATTAGGTAAGTCCAATAGTTTACAAATCACAAATATATCGATCCGATACAGATACCAACGTTAATCCTATAACTACGCAGGATTTAGGTAGATTGTAAGACAAATTAGTGATTCTTACTCAACAGATCTTACAATCAACACAACTGTGTCAGGAAGTAACAGATTTCCTTAACTAAATGACGCAAATTACTAATATTTAATTACAAAATCTGATAATGAGGAAATAGTCGACCGATCGATTAACCGGCATTTAAAAGGCCGTTTTGTTTAATAAATACCTGTGCACTAGCGCTTATCACAAACTCTGAATGCCGGTAACCGTAGGCCCCCTGATGAACTTTGCTTCCAACGATCTTTCTACTTCCTGCCCTTTTAGAGAGTTTGCCCCGACGTTGATCTCTTCTCTCCTTGAAGTCCGATGAACATATGCTCAGCTCATCATGGTCGCGTATCCAAACAAACACAATCCGTTTTATTGTTATTAACGAAGCGTACCAATGAACAGGCGGTTTAACTTTATTTCGTACCGAACCACGAATTCACCAAGCAGATTTACAAAGGACATTTCAATTACGTGGGACCCTCAGATTTTGGGGTTGTCCAGCCAAAAGTTTGCCTAAATGACCGATCTAAACTCTTTTAAAATCCCGGACCGACTTTTACTGGTTTAAAACTTTATTAAAATGCCCCAAAAAACTAGATAACTGGGCCAAAGTGGCCCAGCCGTCCAAACCCACTCGGGCCCCCTAGACTAGTCCTTCTCACCGTGCCGTGTTCCTGGGAGAATGACCTCTTCCCTATGACCGGAAGTGACGTGACAGCCAATCATTGAACCTAAATCATCTCTCTCTCTTGACTCTTAACCAATCCCAGCTTTCTTATCACCTCACATTTGCAATTTCTTTTCCCTAACCATAAAACAGACTCAGTCACATACGCCGCTCTTCTTCTTCTTCCGCAGTTATTCTCAAAACGGAAATAGATAATACAAGGTTTCAATGCTAAAGCGAGACAGATTTTAGCGTTTTGCATTTTATGTACGGTGTGATAGCAGCTAAACTAACCGGAGAATCTCGTTCAAACTTACCCAACTCATAACCCAATAGTACAACCTTAATCTATCAAAATCTCAGATTCCTACCTATTATAGTTTTCGTCATAGAACAATTGCGCTATTATCCCATGTAGAGGTTACTACACATCCTCTTAAGTAAACAAACATTCGACTCGAATTGCATACATTTTCAGATCAGGTTTTGACCAAGCGAAATGGAGTGGAGAGTATTTCGCAATCTTGCGTAAATATTCAGACTCGGTTAAAGTAACGACCGAGGAATCATATTTAATTAAAATTCGTTAGCTAATGTTATGTTGAAAAATCGTAACGTAACAGTAGTTATTTTAAAATAGGGTTGGAAACGAAATCGAGACGAGATTCGATGTTGAAATCTCGATACTAGATGAGATCTAAATTTGCTCTCGTCTCGAAAAATCGAAATTTCGAATTATGTATTGAGTTCTTTTGTTTAAAATCCTCTTGGACCCCGAATAACAAAATTGTTGGTAAATGCGATGTCCGGCAAGCTCATGCTTTAGATCATTATACCGGTAAGTACGGAAAAAGAGAAGATTTTCAGTTATTTTTGATATATTGCGCATTTTACAGTAACCATTTTTTTCCTTACAATTTTTTACCGAAATTTGGAACATGGAACAATGTAAACATTCATTCGTAGCGTTCTTTCCCAAATTTTAACCAGTTTGGTTTTAATCCCATAATCTGGCAGGTAATGGCATGGCAAATTCCCATTGCGAATTTATTGAAAGAACACAATAAAATTAGCTGGTGTGGCTAATACATGACTGTCCACGTATTTTTGGAACATATCTTTCCTTTGAATCATTCATTTATCTTATTAATAACTTAAGTACTTCATATTTTGTGACGCCGCATAGAAGCTGAATTATAACATATAATGAAAAGTGTGTCCGTTTTTGATGAAATTTCACTAGGGATAAATGGAAAAACCAACTGATCAGATAGAGATGGCTCCATAAAAAAAATTTTCCGAATTTGTTGTAGGAGCCTAATTAGTGCCCCCTAATATTATTTTGAAAGATAAGTTTAGATTAATTAGAATAATGTGATTATTCCATTAAATATTGCCGCTGTCGCATTTATTATAGAACTTGCATTAATTTATTATTTTATTTTACAAATAAAATAATTCACTCTTTCATTCGTTTTTGTAACAAACATAATTATGGACTCGATACTCGATTATCAATTTGATACCTACTTTTCATAACTTAATGTCTTTGATATAATATCGGGTGTTTTTTTTTAAATTTCACCTCATAGTAGGCTGTGGATAGTGTTTGTGAATGCGCCTTAATAAAAAATGTCAAAATTGACATAACCTCACTTTTTTATTAAAAATTGAAACTGCTCCAATCAGTTACTAGTGTCTTGAAAAAGACAGCTTGACTCTATTAATTAGGCGTAGATGAGATGTCTTTCTCAAGACATTATTATTATCTAATTGGAGCAATTTCAATTTTTATTAAAAAAGTGAGGTTATGTCAATTTTGACATTTTTTAGTAAGGCGCATTCACAAACACTATCCACAGCCTACTATGAGGTGAAATTTAAAAAAAACCACCCGATATTTTCAAAAAATTAAGGACCTCGCATCAAAACATAAAATCGATGAAACTATTTCCTTGACGCTTAATTTAACACATATACATAGGTACTTCAAGTAAATCAGCGAATACATTCAAAAAAAGAATATATTCATTTATCTCGAGACTTTTCGAGACCGGAGGAGACGAGACGAGACTGATTGTTTCATTGAAAATTTTTAAGAACTGAAGATATTCCCATTCTGAATGCTTCTTTAACAATGAGTCATCATTAAGCTTGCCTAACGGCGAAATATTGCCTATAATTGATATTCCAGTTAATATTAAACTAACGCCTCGGGAAACTTCAATTACAATAAAACTAAAACATTGAACCATATTTGATTTTACATACTGAATAAATTAAATAGCAATCCGGTGCGAATCGAACTTCGATACACGAACCAGGCGAAAAATACAAATTTATTTATATATTAAAATAAAATTAATATATATGTAAATTGGATTCGCAACGGTGAATTTTCGCGAGGAAATTCGCGATTTCCATGTGAAACATTTTCCAAATTTCTGTTTGCACAATAATACAAATTCTGGCGTCGCGTTCGGCCCAGAAAAATGATTTCAATTATATTAAAAACGCGCTCGAAGCTCGAAACGTGCTACGATCACGGCTTTAATTAAAAAGTTCATGAAAACAAGTCGCGCGGTTTTAATACAAATGAAACGAATTAATGTTACGTATCAAAGTTTATTCATATAAATGACATAATAAATCATAACGTAATGGATACGATGTGTATTGAGAGCGGAATTTTACACTATTTTTGTAAATTTCAATTAAGTAAAATTCAAATTGTGGTAAATTTATGATACACATTTTATTATAAAACACGAAAGTGGGATCACTTGGTCCGCTGGAATGGAAGTAGACGCAGCATTCTACTTCGTTAGCCAGGAAATAAATACATTTATGAGTTTCGTTAAGGGACAACTATTTCTTTATGTAGAGGTCAATAATTTTGATAATACCTAAGCCACCACTTGTTGTTTAAATAGGTTTTTAGATTACACGAAAATTCCAGTAATTTCACAATTTTCCTACTTCAGTGAATTCACTTTATAGTAATACGCGAAGGAGGTGAATTTCTATAATTTCTAATCTTAAAATTGAGTTCGCAACTACTGATGGCCAAACTTCTGATTTATCATATCAGTACTTTTGTTCGTTGCATATCATTTGAAACTTTTAATACATTTTTACAGAAATTACAGGTCGCCTAAAGCCACTCCCAAATATAAGATATAAATTCTGTTGTTAAGATGGGGCGTCTCCCAACTATTTTTGTTGACGTCATTTGTAAAAAAAGTTTATATCACCTGATACTCTATCTAATGTTTTACAACGTCAAGAATATCTAACTGATTGTAATGAATTGCAATATGTAACGAAGTTTTTGCGCCGACCCTGTAGAATTTCATACAAGATATTCGATTAAATCTCAGCTAGAGAATGAACACTATCTAACTTGATTAACTAAATAAAAGTTAAATTGCACCATGTACCTATTATTCGATATTAAATATAGCACATAATATATGGGAGGTTTTTATCTGATTTAATGGAGCGAATGTGTTCTAAGTATATTATTTATTCATAGAATATCCAATAAAATCAATTTTGTAAAAGATTGGTATCTAGCCATAATGTATTGCTTTCATCAAACCGTAAATATAAATATATATATTTTTATTAAATATGTATTATTTAATATGCGCAATTGTGATACAGTATAAAATTACGTTATCGTTCATTTAATTAAACTATCTTTGTAAAAAGTATTGATCAACCTTTATATATATTGAGATCATTATTTGGATAAAAATTGATCAGATTTTCTAGACATAGTTCTAGACATAGACAGACGGAGACATAGTTAATTGCGGAAAGATGGGAAAACGTGCAGTGTCTAATATTCGGCAATACGGTATTTTACATTAGGAGAGAGTGAATAAATATTTCCCTAACACGACGAGAGAAAATTTAACTCATAGCGGTTGGGAGAGACGGATACTTTTTGAGAGCCAACGGTTGAACATAGGGATTAACAGATAATGGACGATCATCAACAGATCACTTATATCGAGTGGTCGGTAACGGACAATTACGTAACACTTACATGTAACATAGAGTCCGGCCGGCTTAATCTAACGGCGGAACGGTCTCAGTTGCATATAACAAAAAAATTCGGGCGGTCTTAAATCTAGCGGCGGTGACAATCACAGTTCACGGACGGTTACGTAGCGGCTAACAAATATAATGGCGGTAGGTTCACATTTACATATACGACAAAATTCGGACGGTCTTAAATCTAGCGGCGGTGACAATCACAGTTTACGAACGGTTACGTAAGAGATAACAAATAGTTCGGTCGGTTTACATATAGCGGCGGTACGTTCACAATCTGACAATTACATATATCGGTCGGTGGGACGGAAACAGATATCAGACAACAATGGATAAATACGAATAACGTACGGCTTGTCACAAACAAGTATTGGTTCTCACCTTGGATTAACTCAGGTACAGAACGATTTGATGGGGGAAATTTGCCTACTCGAGTTTCATCTGGACACTTAAGCAATGGTACAGCAACACAAGCAACATATACAATGATATATGTGTGGTGATTTAACTTATATTTGTTCCGTTGCATGAAATGTAAGTTCTACAAAATAACCACAACGAAATATTCATATTTTTAATCGAAAATTGATATGTCGATTACCAAGAAGTTCCATAGCGTACCCAATTCTCCTTTTAAAATCACTTAACGGGCCGGTCAAAATTTAACTAGAACTAAATCGTTCCCTCCGAGGAACGTCTCTTGGTCGCCGGGTACATTGTCGAGTCAATTCAGGCAATCGAGCGCGAGAGCGGTGATTAGATGGCCATATCTCCACTGAATATTCATAAAGTGCTAATTCCAATCAATTTAGATGATATAACCCATATATAACCGTTTATAGATGGACAATTAATCTGGGACACATCACCGTTCGAGTGTGATCGACAGCCCTAAGAGAGAGACAGAGACAGAGAGAGAGAGAGATAGAGAGAGAGAGAGAGAAATATCGTGTGACGTTTCGCTCTTGTCTAGCACCTCTTAAGTGGTTGGGCAAACATCATCAAATTGGGGTAACGAGCCGGCATATCGCTGGATGAGCGGGGACAAACAAAAGGGGAAATTAGTGTTTCCGAAAATTGATCCGGCGTCCCTCAACAGTCGCCCGTTTATCGGGGATACGTCCTAATTAAACAAGATGGAAATATGGCGTAGTGGGCGTCGATATGCGACTTCGAGCGCCGAATGTCGGGTGTGGTTTACGTTTGACTATCAAAACTATTAGGGCATTCGACCGGCGGTGGGGGATTAAGTCGCGTCGCGGAAGCGTTAATAATCACTAATTGCTGCGCCGGACGGCCCCAGTCGAAACGTTTTATGTACGAATACATCACGACCCTTCACTCCCTTACCTACATCGACGAGGAACGTTTAATCCCTCTCGGGTTGTAAACAGTATTATTATTCGTTGCTATATTCTCTATTTAGAGAGACGTTTTACGGGAAATATGGTTGGGATTGGTAGATGACACTTGCCATTTAATTACTATAACATTATCACATTTGAAACGTGCTATTAAGTTTCAAAGCAATTTTAAACAATTTCATGAAGAGTGTGAATTTTCATAAACACAACAATGACTCAAAATCTTGGAAACTCTTGAACTCCCCGATATTTTCGATATTGCCAAGCAGAGATGATCAAATTCTCCTGAGGATGAGCTATGAGAGCAAAGATTTGTTAGGAAAATGTAACTTTATTTTGCAATACAAATCAAACAGGGAACAGCACCACAAATGGTACTTAAAAATGATGGAATTGCGATGAGATAAATAACTACAACAAGTGAGTTTCATATAAACAAAAGGAAATCAAAAGGGAATATGTCCCTTTTAGGTCTCATTGGCAGTAGGGAGCCATCACGTTTCGAAAAGCAACATACGCGACCAATATGAACTTGACCCGTGTCTCTGACTGTCCCCAACTGTAGATCGCTATACCTATTGAATATTTCGATTGTAAATACTTAACTAGAAACGTTGGTTCACCGATTAGGGCTGTAACAGTAATCAGCCTTGAGGAAATTTATAATATAGACATCTATATCGTAGGAAACCTGACTCCTCTTATTATTAATAAAGTAATTCATAATTTTACTACAGTGAATTTGCTCAGATTCAGTACGTGAAATAATCACGAACCTAATGGTTATGGGATGGATTTAAGCAATATATTCCTGTTTATTGAATTGGCCTCAAACCCAAATAGCTCAATTTGTAGAAAAAGTGCTCGTAATACTGTTGGATTCCTATTCAGTGTTGTTAATTTTTGTGTAATTAAGCTCGATGGTCTCTTACGTTTGCAGTTAACTAACTCCTTTATGCCTTAAAAGACGGAGTATTTTGAAAAACATCTTATTTTATTTCCGATAATTTATTAGACTTTTTATATACTAGAGTGAACTAATTACAAACTAATAGAGTTCTTTATAACTGCTGTAAAAGGTAATCTAAATATATGGAGTATGCATAGCAATTTTAGTCTAATTGTATACGAATCGTATAATTAAGTAAACAACGAATTGGTGAAGTATCATTGATAGTAAATTATTGAACTAGGTCATAAAAATGTTAAGTTTACGGTTAATACTAGTTATATTATAATTAGTTAGTTATTAGTTTTACATGTTAATGTCAGCTGTTCAATTAGCTCAGCTAAAGCAGGAGAGCGATGCACACGACAATTACATTTACTATATCAATGAGGGCTCTAGTAGCAAGGGACCTTCGGAAAATTGGCGACTTTAATCCGTGAAAATCGAGGAAATGGCGAGATTTTACCGGTTGGCTTAGAAATTAATCGAAAATAGTCGGCCTACTAACACGGCGTGCTTGGAAAATGAGCGATCTTAATGCGAGAAAGTCGGGAAATGAGTGTAATTTGCTGGCCGTAATTCCAGTCTGCGGGGGCGGTCGGAAAATTCGCGATCTTAATTCGCGATGATCGGAAAATTGGCAGCGTTAAAGGTGATATTCGAAAACAAGGACGCTCGGCGTCCTTGTCGCGAATACGGTCGTGTGCAGGTCGGGAAATGCGCCATTTTCATTGGCGTTTGTCGGGAAATTGCCGGCTTTACTGGCGGTATCCTGGATTAATCAGCAAATGTCCTACTAGCTGAATACAGTTGGGAAATGCGTTTATGCCAAAAAACCATTTTGCAAAATTAAGATGTACTTTAACAGTACATAAATTCGACACACTCTACCTTTAAGAAATTTGAGGTAGGATTTATAATTTTAGAGAGACTGGAGATAACCAAACATGGTTTATAAGAAATCAACTCATATCAATCATATATCAAATGAAACTTTGTCCGCATTTTATGCCATTCTATTCATTATGTTTAAAAACCTATTCACACTATCAATTATGTCATTAAACTGTATTATATGCATTTGATAGTAGAATTAACACAAAGTTGGAATAGATTTTGAGAAAAATTTCAAAAACTGATAGGTGATAAGCTTGAAATTTCCTTCAGAGAAGATTTAGCCAAAAATGTTGTTAAACTGTAATAAATCTGTTAGACTGTGATAACAAATGTAGAAGTTTAGAAGAAGTCATGTAGCAAATTTTGAGTAAATCTCCAAAAACCAAAAAAATCTATATAATACGTACATTACATTTTTAATATACATTTTATCATAAATATTCAATAATAGTATAAACATTTAATGTTTTAATACAGCTCTTCAGAAACGTTATTAAACTATATTATATTTATCAGACAGTGAAATACATCTTAGAAGTTTAAAAGAAACTCCTTTAGTAAATTTTGAGTAATTTTCCAAAAACCAAAAAAATTAACAGAAAAACTGCCTTATTATACCTGCCCATTTAATTGAAATGTCTATTGGAAGATCATGTTGAATTACAAAATCCTAATTCATAGTTGGTATAGTTCATAGTCTTTGCTTTCTGAAGAATAACGAACATTCACATTTTATTTTCAAAAACATGTTTTTGGATTCAGCGAACCTCAAAAAGCTTAAAAATGCTAATAATTAATATGTGAGTATTGAGTGTAACATATAACATATGTGAGTGTCTCATATGAGAAAGTAAAAATTATTTAAATTTAATCTAATATTGAAGGTGAACATTTTTAAATAAAAAATCAAAATGATATATTATCCAACATTATTATGTAAATCAAAAATAAAAAAAAGTGTGCATTTATTTGAATGGGATAGATTAACACAGTTTTATAAATTTTAATTAAAACAACCTCCTAACCTTAAAATAGTCTTAAAAAGTTTATAATCTATTTGAACCACTTTGTCGTAAGTTATTAATTTACATATTTTCTAATTGTTTCCACCATATGGCGTCCACGTGTTTTATACATTCCTGGAAGTAAGTTTGGGGGTTGCTCAGTTTGGGGAACAGAGAGTTAATATATAAGGAAATGGGCGACTTATTTACGATAAATGGTTACTGCTAGCCTAACTGGCAGTAACCTTTGTTCCAAGGGCAAGTCTGGAGCGCTCCATTCTTGAAGGGAAGCAGCAGCGTAGCTGTGTTGAACTTGACAGGCAACTCATCTATCACAAACTATTTAAGTTGCTTATTCAGCGTTATTGCTTGATAATACTACTTTTCACGATCGATGAATTGTAATGTAACTTTCGGCGCCGTGTCCTTGAAACTAATTAACACGACCTTACTCTTGTAATTATTTTTTTATTCCAAAGATTTACTGTTATATCCAAGTGTCATCATAGGAACAATTAGAGTTTCCTTCTAGACTTTCCCCTCTGTTACAACTTCTCCGGGCTAAGTGTCACCGATCCGGTCCCCCTGCCAGCCATCAATTTCCCCTTCGAACCGCATTTTCGTCTAAAATCGCCACAATATCGCCCATTCGGCGCGTATCATGCCGCATATCGACTTCCCGTTGTATACATATATATATATCGCTGAGAGCCGTTCCATCTTTCGACGGGTCTCCGGCGCACGTGCTCGTAAATAACAATCATTTCGGTTGTACATACATAAAAGAAACCTAAGCCTCACACATACACACAATCTGCCGCCTCTATTGGGGGTGTGGATATCGATTCGTATGTCGTATATGTATGTATCCATCCCACCGACTCAGCACTATAACACACACACACACACACACACACACACACACACACACACACACACACACACACACACACACACACACACACACACACACACACACACACACACACACACACACACACACACACACACACACACACACACACACACACACACACACACACACACACACACACACACACACACACACACACACACACACACACACACACACACACACACACACACACACACACACACACACACACACACACACACACAAATACACGTTTCCATTACTGCTAGACTGCTACCGATGCTGCTGCTGCTGCCGTTGATGCTGTTGTTGTTGCAACTGCATAATTAAGTTTTCAGTCAATACTATAGCCAGACGTGTCCTCTGGAACTGATGGTTTTATTAAATCGGCACTGTTGATTTTTGAACGTAACTGTTGATTAATCGGTGGCTTATTGGTACGGTTCTAATTGGAATGATTTTCGAGTTTTCACTGCAATGATGGGCAAAAATGAAAAGTAACGTTGCAGTGAGGGAGAAAATGTACAGATCTCTTTATTAAAAAAAACACGTGGCTGCATGTTTCTGGGACGATCTGGTGGATTTTAATTATCTAAATACGGACAATGCCTCTTAGCACCACCCATGCTTATAGAATTGTAGTAAACGACAATTTCATTAATCGTACCACAGAATTAATTTTACATTAAAGTAGTAAGTCGTGTAATATAAACTTATAGGTGTTAGGATCCATATGATTAATTGATTGCAAAACACTACATATAACTAAATGTATATTTTCTTAAATAAGACACATAGCAAGTTTGTCTCTGTGATGAAGTCAAGTTTCTCTCTAATTCTATTTATTCAACTACACTAATCGACACTAAATGTCCTTATAAATCTGGAGAAGGTTCCCAGTAGAGAAGTGTAGTTATGTAAACTGCACCTTTAGCTTACCTTGCATATTTTGTGAACGTTTAAAATCAATTTACATATTTTTCAAAAAACTTTATATAATGCATAAGATTTTGAAAAATACTTTATTTTATCATGAGGATCATGGATTTTGTGGTCCATCAAAAAAATAATGGGACATTCAGCAATTTTATAAATTAATTTCAAATGTCATACCCAAATAAGGAAATGCAAAGTACACATTTTGAAGGTATAGCACGTTTTACAAATGTTTGTATTTCAATGTATTTCCGACAATAACTTCATACATTACAGAATAAATGTTTGTATATGAGTGAACTAATTTTAAAGTAATTGTGCCACTTAGCTAACCCCTCACATAATGAATATATTAATTTGTTAGACATATTTATATAGTTGGTATTAATGACGAACCATCGGTTATGTCTTAAGTAATTTAGAGTGCCAGTAAGTTATCTAGTTAACGAACTAGCTAAATTAGCTTAATTAGTTAGTTAATGAATACAAGTTAATGTCTATTAGCAAATTAGTTAGCAGGCAAGAGGTTATCTTGTGCAAGAACCTGCAAGGCTACTAGTAACTTCAGATCAGGGCAATATATTGTCACACGCCTGAGGACCTAGGGTCCAAAGGGAGTGCTCTGGTTGGGGGTGTAGCTAGGTAGAAGCTAAAAAGAAAGCATGGTAACACATACAATATTTATTTGAGCATCAAAAAATAGGGGAGAGAACATCATACAAAATCAAGGCAAATGAGCAAATGATAAGAAATGAGAAAAAAAGGTCAAAAGGGAGGTGGTTGCTTACTTTAGAGTGACGAAGGGCAGCAGGTGCGAGGCTCCTCCAATTAGCGGCATGCCGAAAAGGACGGGCTCTCAGAGGGGCAGCGTGACGTGATACAGGGTGACAGACTGACCCCTTGATCGTTGTGATCGAGCTGTATAAATACAAGCGGGATATGTTTACGAACGTGATGTCGTACCTGTCCGAGAGTCGTATCGTCCTTCGGTATAAGGTCGCCTCGGTGCTGAATAAGCTTAGACGGCGACCTATTTTCGCTAATTGGGGCCGCATCGCGACAATATGTTGGTTTGAAAAAATTTGTTACCTAAGCTAGATAGTTAGATATTTCATTGATTTGTTAGGTTAAGTTAGTTGAGAAAAAGTTCGTCATTTCTGGTATAAATTAAATTAGTTTTCAAAATTTCAATTATATTCTATAACTTAAAATTATAAAATGTGAAAATAATAATTTGTGTTTGTTTATTATCCTGGTTAATTGGATAATTTGTTAGCTAAATAGTTAGTTCGTTAGTTATGTGTATGCAAAATTCTAGGTTTTTAAAAGAGAAATTACCAAATTGTTTACATTTTACAAATGGTATAATATACTTAGCTTTACGTTTATTCAGCCAATTAGTCAAATCATAGATCTAAATTCAGATCGTCCTTTATCCACTTAGTTGCTTATTAATTATATGACAAATATATTTAGTTGGTTGCGATTTAAGTCGAACTGCCAGTCAGTTAGTTAGCTAGTTACTTGGTTGATTGGTTGCTTGTTTAGTTAGCTTGTCAGTCGGTTAGTTATCAGGCAAATTTTAGTTACGTGAACCCAAAATCCTGTGCCCTATCCCAGGCTCGCATTGGATATTCTTTTTAGCAACTAATGCTACTTTACTTAGTTAGTTAGACACTTAGTTGGTTAAACATGGCGTTAGTTAATATTTTCGTTAAAAAGGGGTCCTGCTTTTTGAGAACAGAGTACAGAGATAATTGGTTTTTAACTAAAGGGATTTAATAGGAACATGAGGGTATTAATTTCGGTTAACTAGTTAGTCAGTTATTTGAAGTATGGCGTAAAATGAGAAAACACCACATTTTCTAAATTTCACCACTAAACTTTTAACACTTTTCTAAATTAGTTAAATCACCATGTAGAAAATTAGCATAACTAATTAGATAGTAAGTAATTATAAACTTTTAGTTATTGTCCATCAAGTTGTTAAATCAACTGATCGATTTATCAATCAATTAAAGAGCAGGCAGATTTGTAGTTACAAGTACTTAATTCAGAATATGTGTAAAGTCAGATTAGGGAAATATTTTATCATAGGAGGAATAATACTATTTTAGTTATTAAGGAAATTGGTTAATTAACTAGTTGGTTACTTATTTTGTCCTTTAAATATACAATGCTATCCAACATTAGTATCAACATAATTTTTGGTAGTTAGTCGGTTAATTGGTTATTAATTGGTAACCGTTAGTTAGAATAATATTTCAAAAAAAAAGGAACTACGACATTTCGATAGTGAACTGAGGACTCACCTGGGCTAAGTAATAGTGTCGTAAAGATTTGTAGAGTTTGTACTGTGGTTAATTAGTTTCTTGGTTATTTAAAGAAACACTTTGCTTCTGCAATGGAAGATACTACATTGTCATAGCTTTATAACAAAATAGTTCCATTTTTGTTAATTATCGTAGTTAGAATAACAATTTTATTAGACAATTATCCAAGTTGTCACTTAGTTAGCATGTCAGTTAGTTTAGTAAGCAGTAAAAATTTAACTCACTCAACTGAACTGTCCTGAAATCTTGACCAACTAAGAAATGTCATCATTACTTCTGTTGACGTGGAATGGATATTTATTATTATTATTATATATATATATATATATATATATATATATACTAATGCAACTTCTAAACAAAAATTAGTAACAACGTGAAATAAAAGTTTCATTCGTTATTATTTTTAATTATTTCTAAAATTGATTTAATGTAATAACAATAATACTATTTTAAGTAACGTTTTCTTAAATATGTAAAGTTAATAAAAGTCATTCATAAATATCCGCATACCATTGGTAGGACCTTAGGCATACACATTATGTTGTTTTGTTCCTTACGTCTAACTGATAGGCATGTATTACGATTAAACAAAATACCTAACTCTCTTCAACTAACAATAGCGATCGAATTCATCCCAACACATCTATTTTCAAATTTTTAACCATAACAAGCACGCCATAAAAATCTAATTAATGACTAAGCCAGAGTTTGATTACCGGAAATATTACTAATTTGCATTTAAGTTACCTTATAGGCGGCGAAGTCTGGAATTGTGTTCTACAGTTTCAATATAATTTACATTTCCGAAATTTTTCAAAATACAGCCGTTCAAAAGCGAATGAATCCATTTCGATTATTATCATAGAAATTATTATGTGCAAGTGTGACTTAAGTTAAGTCTGGAACGTTACTTAGAATAATGTGGAAATTTAAGAGGTCACATATTTAATGGTAGTCTAACGTGAAGCGTGTTGTCTTTGTGAGTTAATTAATATTATATTTCTGCTAATTGTCGCAATGTTAAAAAGTTGTAATTGCAAAACGTAACCAAACCGGTTTCATTTGTATACATTTACCGATTTCCCAATAGGCATCCTCGCATTTTCCCTTCCCCGATATAGTATTATTGTTAAATATTTGCGGAAAAGAGAGTCCTCAAGACATTTCCCGAAACTGATCCAATCTCTTCCCGAAAGCTTTTTTTCCTCGCTTCGTCTCTATCTCTCCCTCTTTCTCTTCCTCTCTCTTGCGCTCTCCCCCACTCCGATTTCCCATTTTAAAACGTCCGGGAGGCAATATATCTAAAATTGGTTTACCGCCTCCGCCAATGAAGCCGTGAATAATGTCGGGAGACCCTCTTCAAAGGGTTCCCCGAAGGAAAATCGCGAGAGACGTTTCCCATTAGCCGTACATCGGAATAATCTCAATAAATTTTTTGTAAGTAGGTACAAATCCGGCTTGAGCTGCTGTTCGTCTATTCTGGCGGACCGGGGTAGGTAGCTGATTAAGGGTTGAAATATTTGGAATTTGGAAACTGAATTGAGTTGAATTATGGCAGAATTTCCTTTGTTGGCCCTGATAACGCACAAATATTGGCTGGACGTTTGTTATTTACTGCCCTCACATTGGTAACATACTTATGGCTAATGTAAGCTGTCTAAGGATGATGTGGAGAAAATAAGAAATTGTTTTAAAAAATAACTCAATACAATGTAGAAATGCTTTGATTATTAACGAATATATAGAATTTATGAAAACCTATGGCAGAGTGTAATAAATATAAAATATTTATAAGATAAATAATAATAATACTAATAATAATAATAATTGATACAAATATAAAAGTATAAAGAATGACAAAATTAAATAAATACGTTTCGATAAATAACTTTCACTCAAATTCGTCCACAGTTATATATAATTCATTGTTCAGAGCCGTGTTAAGAATTTACACTTTACAACACACAAAGAAATCAGATAATTCGGTAATTTATTTTGGATTCAAAAGGTTAATAATAAACATAATAATAATATAATATAATAAATAATAATAATAATGGTAATAACTCAAGATTAATAACAATTAAATACTAGGAATTGTATAATTACACAATATAATATAAAGTGTAATTGTATAATGTGTAATAACATAATAATGTAAGTTAGGTATAATATCAATGATTATAACGTATGAATCAGATATAAACTTATTGAATACAATTCGCATTATGGTTCCAATAGAAAATGGTAGAACTCTACGTTTTAATACTGATTTACCTAACCCTTAAATTAACGTTATGTTATTGATTATTATTTATAATTAACATATTAATATTACAATATAACAAAATTAAATATAAATAAAAATGCAAATACAATAAGCGTGATAAACTTATGGAGTATAATATATAAAGTGACTTTGTCTATCTAACTACTTTCTCATATTTTATTATAAATAGCATCATTATTAGAATAAACATTAAATGCCTTAAATTTTATTATAGTGCAATAGGCTTACAAAATGTAAAGGCAATTAGTCAGGTAGATTTTGAGAAAATTGTCAAAAACCCAAAAATATCAATAGTGAACTATCCCTACAAATAAATACAATTGTTCTGGTGAATTTTGAGGCACTTTAGAAAAACTGAAAACAACAAGAATAAGGTACCCTTCATAAACTGTTTGCTAAAAAGTGTTAATCACTTTTATTATAGCGCAATAGACGTTCAAAATATAAAGGCAATTAGTCTGGTAGATTTTGAGAATATTTTCAAAAACCCAAAAATGTCTCAAGATTGAACTATCCCTACAAATAGATACAATTGTTCTGGTAAATTTTGAGGCACTTAAGAAAAACTGAAAAACGACAAGAATAAGGTACCCTTCAAAAACGATTTTCCAAAAACTGTTTATAAATTTTATTACAGCAGAACAAACGTTGAAAATATTAAAGCAATTGGTCGGACAGATTTTGAGAAAATTTTTGAAAAACCAAAATTGACAAAAGTGAACTACGCATACAAATAAAAACAATTGTGCAGACAAATTTTGAGGAGATTTAGATAGACAGAAAAACGACAAGAAGAAGGTACCTTTCAGAAACGTTTTATCCAAAAATGTTTAAAAATTTTACTATAGCAGAATTAATGATAAAAATATTAAAGAAAATAATCAGACAGACTTTGAGAAAATTTTCAAAAAATTTCAAAAACTCAAAAATGTCAAGAGTGAACTACCCCTACGAATGAAAACCATTGTTCAGGCGAATTTTGACAAACTTTAGAAAAACCAAGAAAACTACAAGAACAAAGTACCTACCCTTCATAAACGATTTGTCCAATAATATTTATAAATTCAATTATAGCAGAATAACCGTTAAAATTATTAAAGCAATTAGTCGGACAGATTTTGAGAAAATTTTCAAAACCCAAAAATGGCAAGAGAGTAAATAACCCCATTCATCCCTTGCATTTTAAATAAAATTGTACTATGTGGTTCTTGTATAGGATAAAGTAAATTTCGAAGTTTGAACTATTTGCTGCCTTAAATTTCCGAGAAAAACGTACCACAGACACTCATATATGCACAGAATACACGCAGGAAGAATTTTTTTTTAATATAATTTTTGGACACAGTGGGCCGTAGAACGTTTCAAAATGCAAGTAACGCAAATTAATAAATTCGACACGGTTACAATACTTCCCACATATGAACCACTTATTAGAAAGTACAAATCCCAATCAAACCATTCCCACATAACTCGAAACACTACCAATATGACCGCACCGTTAACACAAACAGAAATCACCGAACGAACCTTAATTCCACCTATTTATTCCCGTTCGACGTTGTCCCGTTCAATGTTTGCCCACCAATCGTGGGATAAATTCTAGCCGGTTTACATCTGATACTTTAATTACTGACGGTCCTACTTCAACTCGATTTCGGTAAATTACATACTAACATTGTAAGTACACATACATACACACAGGGGGAATTGAGAGATGGATGGTTGGATGGGACAGACGGTAGGCAACACGAAATTCGATAGCGGCGGTTTGCAATGCGATTGTTTGTAAACAGGAAACGACGTATCGGATTAAACCTGAAATCCGATTTAAAGTGTCGTGTTGCGTTCGGTTTGAAAAAAGGTGATGTATCCATTTGTCAGTTAAAATTCTGCATGTATTACTATTTTGGATTTTATCAGCAGAAATATAGTAATAATAATAATAGTAATAATTTAATAAGGAATAATAGAAGTGCAGCCATCTTCATTCAAATGGGTTTCAATTTTGACTTTATTAACCACAGTTAAGTAACTGGAATTTTTCATTTTTCATTAGGTTTTAGAATCCCAGGAACACTAGTTTCAAAAATACGTTGACTGCACTTGCCCATTCAGAATTATGGCCCAATCCACAAATTTTATAATGAAAATAATTTATTTCAAATTGAAAATTTGGAAAATAGCTTTGGGAAATATTTCACTCTATACAAATTGTTACTAAACGGCGCAGAATTTTACAAATATTATTAACAATCAAAGTGAGACAAAATTGTTTTGCCTGAATTAACGAATAGATTTATTATAAAATGGCGTGATAACAATAAAATACAGCGCCGCCGCCAAATACGCGAAATGCCATTATGTGATGGTTTAATGAGAGTTTCTTTATATTGTGTTAGAATAGCAAAAATTATATTCCTAATATTACACTTTAGTATAATGGGAATTACCCAACAGGCACATATCACCGTGGTTAAATAAACAAAGCAATGACCCTGTTTTCAGAAACTGCTGACTATGTGGTTTTACCAATACTATAAGCTCGTTTATATGCTCGGGATATTTTTTTAGTTCCCATTTATATCTTCAACGAAATAGATCATTTGAAATAAAACACACTTCTAACCTCATATACCGAGTGTTATGTTTCCCATAATCCTAACAAGTTATGGGCCCAGTACACACAGGACAGTAAGTAATAAAAGACAATATAAACAGTCCGTGAGGTACGACTATAGAATTGCATAAACATGATAAAAATGTAAGAGATTAAATTTTTGAGGGGGCATGTTAGAATAGCAAAAATTATATTCCTAATATTACACTTTAGTATAATGGGAATTACCCAACAGGCACATATCACCGAGGTTAAATAAACAAAGCTATGACCCTGTTTTCAGAAACTGCTGACTATGTGGTTTTAACAATACTATAAGCTCGTTTATATGCTCGGGATATTTTTTTAGTTCCCATTTATATCTTCAACGAAATAGATCATTTGAAATAAAACACACCTCTAACCTCATATACCGAGTGTTATGTTTCCCATAATCCTAACAAGTTATGGGCCCAGTACACGCCGGACAGTAAATAATAAACGACAATATAAACAGTCCGTGAGTTACGACTATACAATTGCATAAACATGTTAAAAATGTAAGAAATTAAATTTTTGAGGGGGCATGTTAGAATAGCAAAAAGTATATTCCTAATATTAAACTTTAGTATAATGGGAATTACCAACAGGCACATATATCACCGAGGTTAAATAAACAAAGCTATGACCCTGTTTTCAGAAACTGCTGACTATGTCGTTTTAACAATAATATAAGCTCGTTTATATGCTCGGGATATTTTTTTAGTTCCCATTTATATCTTCAACGAAATACATCATTTAAAATAAAACACACCACAAACCTCATATACCGAGTGTTATTTTTCCCATAATCCTAACAAGTTATGGGCCCAGTACACGCCGGACAGTAAATAATAAAACACAATATAAACAGTCCGTGAGTTACGACTATACAATTGCATAAACATGTTAAAAATGTAGGAAATTAAATTTTTGAGGGGGATGTTAGAATAGCAAAAATTATATTCCTAATATTACACTTTAGTATAATGGGAATTACCCAACAGGCACATATCCCCGAGGTTAAATAATCAAAGCTATGACCCTGTTTTCAGAAACTGCTGACTATGTCGTTTTAACAATACTATAAGCTCGTTTATATGCTCGGGATATTTTTTTAGTTCCCATTTATATCTTCAACGAAATACATCATTTAAAATAAAACACACCTCTAACCTCATATACCGAGTATTATTTTTCCCATAATCCTAACAAGTTATGGGCCCAGTACACGCCGGACAGTAAATAATAAAACACAATATAAACAGTCCGTGAGTTACGACTATACAATTGCATAAACATGTTAAAAATGTAGGAAATTAAATTTTTGAGGGGGATGTTAGAATAGCAAAAATTATATTCCTAATATTACACTTTAGTATAATGGGAATTACCCAACAGGCACATATCACCGAGGTTAAATAAACAAAGCTATGACCCTGTTTTCAGAAATTGCTGACTATGTGGTTTTAACAATACTATAAGATCTTTTATATGCTCGGGATATTTTTTTCCCATTTATATCTTCAACGACATAGATCATTTAAAATAAACCACACCTCTAACCTCATATACCGAGTGTTATTTTTCCCATAATCCTAACAAGTTATGGGCCCAGTACACGCCGGACAGTAAATAATAAACGACAATATAAACAGTCCGTGAGTTACGACTATACAATTGCATAAACATGTTAAAAATGTAAGAAATTAAATTTTTGAGGGGGATGTTAGAATAGCAAAAATTATATTCCTAATATTACACTTTAGTATAATGGGAATTACCCAACAGGCACATATCCCCGAGGTTAAATAATCAAAGCTATGACCCTGTTTTCAGAAACTGCTGACTATGTCGTTTTAACAATACTATAAGCTCGTTTATATGCTCGGGATATTTTTTTAGTTCCCATTTATATCTTCAACGAAATACATCATTTAAAATAAAACACACCTCTAACCTCATATACCGAGTATTATTTTTCCCATAATCCTAACAAGTTATGGGCCCAGTACACGCCGGACAGTAAATAATAAAACACAATATAAACAGTCCGTGAGTTACGACTATACAATTGCATAAACATGTTAAAAATGTAAGAAATTAAATTTTTGGGGGGGCATGTTAGAATAGCAAAATTTATATTCCTAATATTACACTTTAGTATAATGGGATTTACCCAACAGGCACATATCACCGAGGTTAAATAAACAAAGCTATGACCCCGTTTTCAGAAATTGCTGACTATGTGGTTTTAACAATACTATAAGCTCTTTTATATGCTCGGGATATTTTTTTTTCCCATTTATATCTTCAACGACATAGATCATTTAAAATAAACCACACTTCTAACCTCATATACCGAGTGTTATTTTTCCCATAATCCTAACAAGTTATGGGCCCAGTACACGCCGGACAGTAAATAATAAAACACAATATAAACAGTCCGTGAGTTACGACTATACAATTGCATAAACATGTTAAAAATGTAGGAAATTAAATTTTTGAGGGGGATGTTAGAATAGCAAAAATTATATTCCTAATATTACACTTTAGTATAATGGGAATTACCCAACAGGCACATATCCCCGAGGTTAAATAAACAAAGCTATGACCCTGTTTTCAGAAACTGCTGACTGTGTCGTTTTAACAATACTATAAGCTCGTTCATATGCTCGGGATATTTTTTTAGTTCCCATTTATATCTTCAACAAAATACATCATTTAAAATAAAACACACCTCTAACCTCATATACCGAGTGTTATTTTTCCCATAATCCTAACAAATTATGGGCCCAGTACACGCCGGACAGTAAATAATAAAAGACAATATAAACAGTCCGTGAATTACGACTATACAATTACATAAACATGTTAAAAATGTAAGAAATTAAATTTTTGAAGGGGCATGTTAGAATAGCAAAAATTATATTCCTATTAATACACTTTAGTATAATGGGAATTACCCAACAGGCACATATCACCGAGGTTAAATAAACAAAGCTATGACCCTGTTTTCAGAAACTGCAGACTATATGGTTTTAACAATACTATAAGCTCGTTTATATACTCGGAATATTTTTTTAGTTCTCATTTACATCTTCAACGAAATACATAATTAAAAATAAAACACACCTCTAACCTCATATACCGAGTGTTATTTATCCCATAATCCTAACAAGTTATGGGCCTAGTACACGCCGGACAGTAAATAATAAAACACAATATAAACAGAAAGTGAGTTACGACTATACAATTGCATAAACATGTTAAAAATGTAGGAAATTAAATTTTTGAGGGGGATGTTAGAATAGCAAAAATTATATTCCTAATATTACACTTTAGTATAATGGGAATTACTAACAGGCACATATATCACCGAGGTTAAATAAACAAAACTATGACCCTGTTTTCAGAAACTGCTGACTATGTCGTTTTAACAATACTATAAGCTCGTTTATATGCTCGGGATATTTTTTTAGTTCCCATTTATATCTTCAACAAAATACATCATTTAAAATAAAACACACCTCTAACCTCATATACCGAGTGTTATTTTTCCCATAATCCTAACAAGTTATGGGCCCAGTACACGCCGGACAGTAAATAATAAAACACAATATAAACAGTCCGTGAGTTACGACTATACAAGTGCATAAACATGTTAAAAATGTAGAAAATAAAATTTTTGAGGGGGATGTTAGAATAGCAAAAATTATATTCCTAATATTACACTTTAGTATAATGGGAATTACCCAACAGGCACATATCCCCGAGGTTAAATAAACAAAGCTATGACCCTGTTTTCAGAAACTGCTGACTATGTGGTTTTAACAATACTATAAGCTCGTTTATATACTCGGGATATTTTTTTAGTTCCCATTTATATCTTCAACGAAATTGATCATTTAAAATAAAACACCTCTAACCTCATATACCGTGTGTTATTTTTCCCATAATCCTAACAAGTTATGGGCCCAGTACACTCCGGACAGTAAATAATAAAAACAATATAAAGAGTCCGTGAGTTACGACTATACAATTGCATAAACATGTTAAAAAAGTAAAAAATTAAATTTTTGAGGGGGCATGTTAGAATAGCAAAAATTATATTCCTAATATTACACTTTAGTATAATGGGAATTACCCAACAGGCACATATCACCGAGGTTAAATAAACAAAGCTATGACCCTGTTTTCAGAAATTGCTGACTATGTGGTTTTAACAATACTATAAGCTCTTTTATATGCTCGGGATATTTTTTCTTCCCATTAATATCTTCAACGAAATAGATCATTTAAAATAAAACACACCTCTAACCTCATATACCGAGTGTTATTTCCCCCATAATCCTAACAAGTTATGGGCCCAGTACACGCCGGACAGTAAATAATAAAAGACAATATAAACAGTCCGTGAGTTACGACTATACAATTGCATAAACATGTTAAAAATGTAAGAAATTAAATTTTTGAGGGGGCATGTTAGAATAGCAAAAATTATATTCCTAATATTACACTTTAGTATAATGGGAATTACCCAACAGGCACATATCACCGAGGTTAAATAAACAAAGCTATGACCCTGTTTTCAGAAACTGCTGACTATGTGGTTTTAACAATACTATAAGCTCGTTTATATACTCGGGATATTTTTTTAGTTCCCATTTATATCTTCAACGAAATAGATCATTTAAAATAAAACACCTCTAACCTCATATACCGTGTGTTATTTTTCCCATAATCCTAACAAGTTATGGGCCCAGTTCACGACGGACAGTAAATAATAAAAGCCAATATAAACAGTCCGTGAGTTACGACTATACAATGGCATAAACATGATAAAAATGTAAGAAATTAAATTTTTGAGGGGGCATGTTAGAATAGCAAAAATTATATTCCTAATATTACACTTTAGTATAATGGGAATTACCCAACAGGCACATATCACAGAGGTTAAATAAACAAAGCTATGGCCCTGTTTTCAGAAACTGCTGACTATGTGGTTTTAACAATATAAACATGTTTATATGCTCGGGATATTTTTTTAGTTCCCATTTATATCTTCAACGAAATAGATTATTTAAAATAAAACACACCTCTAACCTCATATACAGAGTGTTATTTTTCCCATAATCCTAACAAGTTATGGGCCCAGTACACGCCGGACAGTAAATAATAAAAGACAATATAAACAGTCCGTGAGTTACGACTATACAATGGCATAAACATGATAAAAATGTAAGAAATTAAATTTTTGAGGGGGCATGTTAGAATAGCAAAAATGATATTCCTAATATTACACATTAGTATAATGGGAATTACCCAACAGGCACGGGATCCGGAAGGTTCGCCCCCAACATTTCGCCCCCAACATTTCGCCCCTCACATTTCGCCCCTCCACAATTCGACCCCAGGTATATTTCGCCCCCACACATTTCGCCCTCAGACATTTCGCCCCCAGGTACACTTCGCCCCCACACATTTCGCCCCCAGGTACATTTCGCCCCCACACATTTCGCCCCCGATAAAACACTTCTTTACAATATGTTTCGTCTCCTTTTCTCATTTTGCCGCAAAATTTTTTGGCTTACATTTTTTGGTCAATTATAACCGTAGTCAATTTGTATCCGATTTAGTTGAAAAGAAATATGTACGATAATGGTATGGGTAGTTAACACTAACTTATAAATGAAAAAGTTTGTTTATAACTATTGATAACCAATATATTGCGTATAATTTTGAATTTTAATTTATAATCGTGTTCGTTCCTTTTCACAATGAATTATCCTTCAAGATAATGTGCTGTTTCACATAGGTACATACTTTTATTATTGTTTATTTGTTATTATTTTTATTTTTATTTATTATTGTTTATTTATGCTTGTTATTATTTATTATTAATCAGGAAATTGAACAATACATAATACAATTGCATTTTAAGTTATTAAACCGATAATTACAATAGTTTAAAATTTGGGATACATGGAAACAAGGTATAAACATAATTTTAAATGATAATTTCGGGTGGGACTTACCTTAGTGAAATATACGGGGGCGAAATGTGTGGGGGCGAAATGTGCCTGGGGGCGAAGTGTGTGGGGGCGAAGTGTACCTGGGGCGAAATGTGTGGGGGCAAAATGTGTGGGGGCGAAATATACCTGGGGGCGAATTGTGGAGGGGCGAAATGTGAGGGGCGAAATGTTGGGGGCGAAATGTGGGGGGCGAAATTTCCGTGAACCACAGGCACATATCACCGAGGTTAAATAAACAAAGCTATGACCCTGTTTTCAGAAACTGCTGACTATGTGGTTCTAACAATATAAGCTTGTTTATATGCTCGGGATGTTTTTTTAGTTCCCATTTATATCTTCAACGAAATATATCATTTAAAATAAAACACACCTCTAACCTCATATACCGAGTGTTATTTTTCCCATAATCCTAACAAGTTATGGGCCCAGTACAGGCCGGACAGTAAATAGTAAAAGACAATATAAACAGTCCGTGAGTTACGACTATACAATTGCATAAACATGATAAAAATGTAAGAAATTAAATTTTTGAGGGGGCATGTTAGAATAGCAAAAATTATATTCCTAATATTACACTTTAGTATAATGGGAATTACCCAACAGGCACATATATCACCGAGGTTAAATAAACAAAACTATGACCCTGTTTTCAGAAACTGCTGACTATGTCGTTTTAACAATACTATAAGCTCGTTTATATGCTCGGGATATTTTTTTAGTTCCCATTTATATCTTCAACAAAATACATCATTTAAAATAAAACACACCTCTAACCTCATATACCGAGTGTTATTTTTCCCATAATCCTAACAAGTTATGGGCCCAGTACACGCCGGACAGTAAATAATAAAACACAATATAAACAGTCCGTGAGTTACGACTATACAATTGCATAAACATGTTAAAAATGTAGGAAATTAAATTTTTGAGGGGGATGTTAGAATAGCAAAAATTATATTCCTAATATTACACTTTAGTATAATGGGAATTACCCAACAGGCATATATCCCCGAGGTTAAATAAACAAAGCTATGACTCTGTTTTCAGAAACTGCTGACTGTGTCGTTTTAACAATACTATAAGCTCGTTTATATGCTCGGGATATTTTTTTAGTTCCCATTTATATTTTCAACGAAATACATCATTTAAAATAAAACACACCTCTAACCTCATATACCGAGTGTTATTTTTCCCATAATCCTAACAAGTTATGGGCCCAGTACACTGCGGACAGTAAATAATAAAAGACAATATAAACAGTCCGTGAGTTACGACTATACAATTGCATAAACATGTTAAAAATGTAAGAAATTAAATTTTTGGGGGGGCATGTTAGAATAGCAAAACTTATATTCCTAATATTACACTTTAGTATAATGGGATTTACCCAACAGGCACATATCACCGAGGTTAAATAAACAAAGCTATGACCCTGTTTTCAGAAATTGCTGACTATGTGGTTTTAACAATACTATAAGCTCTTTTATATGCTCGGGATATTTTTTTTTCCCATTTATATCTTCAACGACATAGATCATTTTAAATAAACCACACTTCTAACCTCATATACCGAGTGTTATTTTTCCCATAATCCTAACAAGTTATGGGCCCAGTACACTCCGGACAGTAAATAATAAAAACAATATAAAGAGTCCGTGAGTTACGACTATACAATTGCATAAACATGTTAAAAATGTAAGAAATTAAATTTTTGAGGGGGCATGTTAGAATAGCAAAAATTATATTCCTAATATTACACTTTAGTATAATGGGAATTACCCAACAGGCACATATCACCGAGGTTAAATAAACAAAGCTATGACCCTGTTTTCAGAAATTGCTGACTATGTGGTTTTAACAATACTATAAGCTCTTTTATATGCTCGGGATATTTTTTCTTCCCATTTATATCTTCAACGAAATAGATCATTTAAAATAAAACACACCCCTAACCTCATATACCGAGTGTTATTTCCCCCATAATCCTAACAAGTTATGGGCCCAGTACACGCCGGACAGTAAATAATAAAAGACAATATAAACAGTCCGTGAGTTACGACTATACAATTGCATAAACATGTTAAAAATGTAAGAAATTAAATTTTTGAGGGGGCATGTTAGAATAGCAAAAATTATATTCCTAATATTACACTTTAGTATAATGGGAATTACCCAACAGGCACATATCACCGAGGTTAAATAAACAAAGCTATGACCCTGTTTTCAGAAACTGCTGACTATGTGGTTTTAACAATACTATAAGCTCGTTTATATACTCGGAATATTTTTTTAGTTCCCATTTATATCTTCAACGAAATAGATCATTTAAAATAAAACACCTCTAACCTCATATACCGTGTGTTATTTTTCCCATAATCCTAACAAGTTATGGGCCCAGTTCACGACGGACAGTAAATAATAAAAGCCAATATAAACAGTCCGTGAGTTACGACTATACAATGGCATAAACATGATAAAAATGTAAGAAATTAAATTTTTGAGGGGGCATGTTAGAATAGCAAAAATGATATTCCTAATATTACACATTAGTATAATGGGAATTACCCAACAGGCACGGGATCCGGAAGGTTCGCCCCCAACATTTCGCCCCCAACATTTCGCCCCTCACATTTCGCCCCTCCACAATTCGACCCCAGGTATATTTCGCCCCCACACATTTCGCCCTCAGACATTTCGCCCCCAGGTACACTTCGCCCCCACACATTTCGCCCCCAGGTACATTTCGCCCCCACACATTTCGCCCCCGATAAAACACTTCTTTACAATATGTTTCGTCTCCTTTTCTCATTTTGCCGCAAAATTTTTTGGCTTACATTTTTTGGTCAATTATAACCGTAGTCAATTTGTATCCGATTTAGTTGAAAAGAAATATGTACGATAATGGTATGGGTAGTTAACACTAACTTATAAATGAAAAAGTTTGTTTATAACTATTGATAACCAATATATTGCGTATAATTTTGAATTTTAATTTATAATCGTGTTCGTTCCTTTTCACAATGAATTATCCTTCAAGATAATGTGCTGTTTCACATAGGTACATACTTTTATTATTGTTTATTTGTTATTATTTTTATTTTTATTTATTATTGTTTATTTATGCTTGTTATTATTTATTATTAATCAGGAAATTGAACAATACATAATACAATTGCATTTTAAGTTATTAAACCGATAATTACAATAGTTTAAAATTTGGGATACATGGAAACAAGGTATAAACATAATTTTAAATGATAATTTCGGGTGGGACTTACCTTAGTGAAATATACGGGGGCGAAATGTGTGGGGGCGAAATGTGCCTGGGGGCGAAGTGTGTGGGGGCGAAGTGTACCTGGGGCGAAATGTGTGGGGGCAAAATGTGTGGGGGCGAAATATACCTGGGGGCGAATTGTGGAGGGGCGAAATGTGAGGGGCGAAATGTTGGGGGCGAAATGTGGGGGGCGAAATTTCCGTGAACCACAGGCACATATCACCGAGGTTAAATAAACAAAGCTATGACCCTGTTTTCAGAAACTGCTGACTATGTGGTTCTAACAATATAAGCTTGTTTATATGCTCGGGATGTTTTTTTAGTTCCCATTTATATCTTCAACGAAATATATCATTTAAAATAAAACACACCTCTAACCTCATATACCGAGTGTTATTTTTCCCATAATCCTAACAAGTTATGGGCCCAGTACAGGCCCGACAGTAAATAGTAAAAGACAATATAAACAGTCCGTGAGTTACGACTATACAATTGCATAAACATGATAAAAATGTAAGAAATTAAATTTTTGAGGGGGCATGTTAGAATAGCAAAAAGGATATTCCTAATATTACACTTTAGTATAATGGGAATTACCCAACAGGCACATATCACCGTTGTTAAATAAACAAAGCTATGACCCTGTTTTCAGAAACTGCTGACTATGTGGTTTTAACAATACTATAAGCTCGTTTATATGCTCTTGATATTTTTTTAGTTCCCATTTATATCATCAACGAAATAGATCATTTAAAATAAAACACACCTCTAACCTCATATACCGAGTGTTATTTTTCCCATAATCCTAAGAAGTTATGGGCCCAGTACACGCCGGACAGTAAATAATAAAAGACAATATAAACAGTCCGTGAGTTACGACTATACAATGGCATAAACATGATAAAAATGTAAGAAATTAAATTTTTGAGGGGGCATGTTAGAATAGCAAAACTTATATTCCTAATATTACACTTTAGTATAATGGGAATTACCCAACAGGCACATATCACCGAGGTTAAATAAACAAAGCTATGACCCTGTTTTCAGAAACTGCTGACTATGTGGTTTTAACAATATAAACTTGTTTATATGCTCGGGATATTTTTTTAGTTCCCATTTATATCTTCAACGAAATAGATAATTTAAAATAAAACACACCTCTAACCTCATGTACCGAGTGTTATTTTTCCCATTATCCTAACATATTGTTTATCATTTTTTAATTTATGTCTTTGAATTTATTGTTTTGAAGGTTACAACTAAGAGGCAATTATTTGACACTGAGAAAAAGTAATTTTAAAATTAAAATCTGTTGCAACTTAAAACTTATGTTTCCCTTCTTTGTTATTTCTTAGGTATGATGATGGTTTAGCCCGAAACGTATTTGCACGTATTTTTACTCTAATGATAAACATTGGTTTCACACTTAAAGGAGAATGGTTATTCTATTCTCTCTTCATTTAAAGCCATCTAAAGATAATCTTCATTATGATGAGTCCTCATCATAATGTTTGCTGGAAAATTTGAAATTTCCAATAGTTTTATTGTAAAATACACATTTTAAAGTGTAATTTAATTAAGTATATGTTATTATATTATTTTACTTTTTATTATCTATCTATTTATTTTTATATTTTATTCATTATTATATAATGGAATATTTGAATAGTTTCAGTAGGTAGGGACTATTAACGTATTATCAAATATTGTTATATAAATTAGAAACTATTTAGAAATGCTGATATAAGAACACGAATCTAGACTTTTACTGAAGATTGTAACAATATATGATATAGTTTAAATTAGTTTCTAAGTTAATTATTTAGTCGTATACTACATAACAAAACATGTTATAAATCTGAAGAAACACCTATTCGTTAGTGGTTGGTAATAGAGGTTATGAATAATAAACTCTAATAAAAATAAATACAAATGAAAAATAAATAATATATAGTATATAATTAGATATATAAAATAATAGGTAATAAAAATAAAAAGAAAAACTTTATGCACACCTCAATAGAGGTGTCTTATTTCATTAATATTGTTTGAAAGAGGAATCTATTATTATAAATTGATTAAGTATATATTATACAGTTATTATGGTGAAACAAATTTCCCTATCTTCCTCACAGGGTGTTGCAAATAAGGGTAAAATAAAAACGTTCTAAATTTTTATTAAATCTTTTCCATCCCCATTTCATCCATTAAATCCTGTATTTATATTTACACAAAATAATTTTCCACACCTCTTTCAGAGGTTGTTAATAGGGGTAGTAATTCATGAATTACACATATTGTCACACGCCTGAGGACCTAGGGTCCAAAGGGAGTGCTCGGGTTGGGGGTGTAGCTAGGTGGAGCTAAAGAGGACACATGGTAACACGGAACAATATTTATTTAAACATTAAATGTAGGGGAGAGAACATCGTAGGATGAAATTAAAGCAAGTGATCAACTGTAGAAAGGTGGAAAGAGGTTAAACGGAGGTGGTTGCTTACTTGAGAAGGACGAAGGGCAACAGGTGCGAGGCTCCTCCAAGTAGCGGCATGCCGGGAAGGACGGGCTCTCAGACGGGCAGCGAGACGTGATACCTGGTGACAGACTGGTCCCCCGATCGTTACCATCCCGCTGTATAAATACAAGCGGGATGTTTACGAATCGTGGTGTCGTACCTGTCCGAGAGTCGAGTCGTCCTTCGGTTTAAGGTCGCCGCGGTGCTGAATAAGCTTAAACGGCGACCTATTTTCGCTAATTGGGGCCGCATCGCGACAATATATCAAAACATACCTCAATAGGTATCCAATTTGTTCATGAATAATATTCTGAAATCGTATTTAACATAAATACTACGTGGATGCGTCGATCATTTTTGTGGAAGAAAATTCTCTCTCTTTTACTTCGAGTTTGACACACCCAAATTTTCTTTTTAAAATTTCGTAACAAAATCGTTCAGTTCCGTGCCACATCAAAATAGGGGTGGCTCTTTTCAATTAGACGAATATAGAAACACGCCTCGATAGAGATCCAATTTATACCATGAATATTGATTGAAAATTATATTTATTGTTACCAGTTGATTAAATAGATGCCAATCAGTTACCATTGTGGAACGAATTCATTCGTTCTACCTCAGAGGGTGGTGGAAACAGTGGAGAGATATGGAGAATTCAAAACGTTTATTAACGTTGGTTACAATCCAATTATTTTTGTAAAAATTCCTAAAAAAATCATTTAGTTATATGCCGTATTTGACAAAAATTGAAAGACGTCTCAATACAGATCCAATTTATAACATGAATTTTAATTAAAAATTGTATTTGACCTTATTGACCAATTAACTGGATTATTAACTTATCTATCACTGTTTTGAACGAAGTCTCCTTCTACCTCAGTGGGTGATGGAAACAGTGGCTAAATATATACATTCTAAAGTATTTATTGAAATTTGTGATACCAAAATTTGTTTCTTAAAATTACTAAGTAAATCATATACTCTTATACCGCTTAAAGTGATTGGGTGAATGATAAATAATCATCATTGTAAAACACATATTCCCCCTCTTCCTCCTAGCGTGGGTAAAATAGGTGGAATTTGGAAAGATATTTTTTTACTACAATTTGTCACACTAATTTTCTTTCAAAAATTCGTAAATAAATAATTTAATTATATGTTATATACCAAAGTACCATGCCGTTGTGAGGAGGTGTTAATAGGGGTAACTTTTGATAAACTCGACGAAGTTGAAACATGCTTCACTAGGAATATAATTTAAGGAAAATATATTAATCGAGAATAGTATTTATCATTGCAGTAACAGTCATTACTTTAGAACAAAATTGCTCCATCTACCTCCTATTTTGGTTAAAATATGGGCGAAATATGAAAAATCTAAATTTTCTGCTAAATTTATCACGTTCTAATTATCTTTCTAAAAATTTGTTATTAACAAATTTAATCATATGTTGCGCAAAGAAATTGCAGAAGGTTCTCAAGGGGTGGTAATATTAGTAATATGCCCTACCTATATCACAAGATACATTAATATTGTCACACGCCTGGGGACCTGGGGTCCAAAGGGGGTGCTCGGGTTGGGGATGTAGCTCGGTGGAGACTAAAAAGAAGACATGGTGAAACAGATAATATTTATTGCAGCATTAAATATAGGGGAGAGAACATCATAAAACAGAATTAAGGCAAATGAGCAAATGGCAAGAAGTGAGAAAAAAAAGGTCAAAGGGAGGTGCATGCTTACTGTTGGATGACGAAGGGCAGCAGGCGCGAGGCTCCTCCAATTAGCGGCATGCCGAAAGGACGGGCTCTCAGACGGGCAGCGTGACGTGATACTTGGTGACTGACTAACTCCCCGATCGTTATGATCGAGCTGTATAAATACAAGCGGGATGTTTACGAACGTGATGTCCGAGAGTCTTATCGTCCTTCGGTTTAAGGTCGCCTCGGTGCTGAATAAGCTTAGACGGCGACCTATTTTCGCTAATTGTGGCCGCATCGCGACAATATACACTGAGAATCTTTGAAACCTTACAAAATAACGTCTCCTATGTTATATCAGTGTGCCCACATTGTTGGGAAATCAGGGAAATGAGGGAAAAGTCAGGGAATTGTGAATTTAGTAAGGAAAATCGGGAAAAGTTAGGGATTTTGGAAACATATCCTCGAATTTTGGGGCTATTGGGAAAAAATTGCGAGATCTTAACTCACACGCAAGACTGAACCTCAAAAATGAAAAGAAACCAAACCAAGTGAGACCTGATAAGCTAAGACAGTTTAATTTAGAAATTCACAATACATAATATAATAATATACTAAAAATATTTTGTACTTCGACGTAACATTAATAATTTAAAATATTATTAATGAATCACAATAAATATTAAGAAATTTTAGTTCTCCCGTTTTCACAAGTTTTCGATGATATTTTTCCATTCCATGGTCCTTCCATTACTCTCCTAAGAAAACACTTCGTTGGTATACGTGTGAAAGGCCTTTTATTACAAAAATAAGGTCGGGAAAATTTTCAAATTTGACGGGAAAAGTCAGGGAAAATCTTAAGAAAAAGTAGGTAATTTGTAATGGAAAATTTTGTGGTCATCCTGTTATATTAAATCTCAAATTACTAAAAATTTTCAATTCGTCTTTCTATATATTTCATTCGGTTTTCAAGACTTCTAGAAGTAGTGGAGACTTTTCGTTGTTGATTTATAATTGCTGAGAGACTAATTGCAATTTTAGTAATTTAATTTTGTAATTATGACCAACCATATAAATTGCCACCCCTATTTGACAACCCAGATTTTAGTTTTTCGAGTTAGTGAATATGGTCAAGGTTACACCCCTAAAGTATAGTATATTTCTTTAAAGTTTATATATATAATTTAATCATATGTTTCTCCAAGAAATTGCACAAGGTTTTCAAGGGGTGGTAATATGAGTGATAAGCCCTACCGGTTTTATATCGCTTGCTATAGTAATATACACTGAGAGCATTTGAAACCTTACAAACTGACGTTTCCTATGTTATAATAAATCTCAAATGAATGAAACATTTGAATTCCTCATTCTTTATATTTCATTCGAATTTCAAGACTTCTAGAAGTAGTGAAGAATTTGCGTTCTTGATTTATTGTTGCTGAGAGATTAATTGGATTTTTAATAATTTATTTTTGGAATTATGTCCAACTGTATAAATTGTCACCCCTATTTTTCAACCCAGATTTTATTTTTTCGAATTTGTGGATGTGGTCAAGGTTACACCCCTAAAGTATAGAACGATATTTCTTTAATGAATCTTAGTATTTCCAGCAAACATAAAGAATTAAAAATTACTCCAAAAATACATTTATAACTGTAAAAATAAGTTAAACTCGACCAACGCGATCCTCCCCTTAACAAATTTCCACAACAACAACCCCATTTACGCACACACATACCTGTAAACGCGCGTACGACTCCGCATCAATATTTAAAGTCCGAACATGCGTCGCCCGGTATTTCGGGTAATCCTCGTTTTCCATTTCGCTGCACAAACAACGAACAAAATAGGAATTACGAGCTCCTACTCGGGCGAAATTCTCGCGGAACTCATGAAAATGGGGGCGAAGCACATATTCCCTTTTCGCCACGTCGCATCGACACGTTCGAAGAGGTTTATTATATAAAGTGATTGTCAAATTCGCTTTATTTGGCCAACTTGATTGGAACAAAAAGAAGATGGGAGACATGTTGAAACATGGAAACTGCAGGTGTGGCTAAGATGTTTGAGTGATGATTGGTTATTTGTAAATTGCACAGGATGTTGATATTAACAAACTTAGTTCAATAATGAACAATAAAGAATTATACATTTTATATTGGCTAAGATGGGAAACATGTCGAAACATGGAGACTGCAAGTGTGGCTAAGGTGCTTGAGTGATGATTGGTCACTTGTAAATTACACAGGATGTTTAAATTAAAAAAAAATTAGTTCAATAAAGAAAGTATGATATATTTTAAATTGGCTTCAGATGTTTTGCCTTACTAACAGAACCACTCTTGATGGTATTGGTAAAATTGTAATTATATAACACTTAACATAATTTTTAAACAGTTATACGAGGATAAACTGTAAACTTTAACTCACTCTTATAACACTATTGGTACTACTAACTACCTAGGTAATTCCAAATATCCCAAGAACACTTGGTCAGAACATAGGCTAATTAATGGAAATATTGGTGTTAAAATATGATTTCAATTTCATAAAACATCTCTTTATAGGGGGTACAAGGGATATGTAGAGTAGGTAGTTAGGGAGTTGTGTTTCAAAATATTTATATATTTGGACTCTTAAGCATTTATAACTTTGCTCACGCTTTATATTCTTAAATCTAGCTTTTTTGAACTAACTATTTCAAATAATTCAAAACCTTTTTTTGGAAACTGAATATTGTTGGATTACATATGGAACATCCACCATTTCTATAAATTAATTTTAAATGTATTAAACACAGAGAGGCAAATCGCATATTTTGTATGTTTACCAGTTTGTGAATGTTTATAGTTATTCACAGATTTAAAAATGCACATAATATTATACTTCCCGAATGACACATCTACTTCAATTAATTTGATTAATTATTTTCCATATCCATTATTAAATACAAGAAAATATTATGAAACAAAATTTAAAAAATCTTAACTGAAATACCATTTACAGTTTAAAAAATGCCCCGAGTGATTTTATTAACATGAAAAGATACTTTGCATTTATAAAATTTACATTTAGATAGAGCTAAAAATTAGCCGAAAATTTATAAAATTGCATTATCCCCGTTAAAACTAATTTTAAATTTAATAGTAAAATTATTACCACTTTTGTTAATATGATTTTCGTAATCATATTTTTTGAATTATATTAAATTGTTAAAATGCATATATACACTTTGTCTATTTCCATATACATTTATTTTCTTTCTATAGTAACGGATGTCTATTATACAAGTATAATGCTAGTAAAATATAGTGATAATTGAATATGGAAAATGTATTTTATTTTTAAATATGAATTGTTTAAATTTATTTAATTTAAAATATATTTATAATTTAGACAATTTATTATCTATAAATTGTTAAATTTCTTAAAATTTTCTTATATGTTATATTTTCGACAAAACATGTTCTTATTTAGCATTTTTATAGTTTTTATATACAATTTTATCAGATAAATGAATGCCAAATTCCACTTTACCTTATCAAGGTGATTAGTAGGAATTTACTTAATAAAAAATAAATTGATTACGTTTTGATACGATACGTAATAAACTTAATATTAAAAATGGTGAATCTTTCTTTTGGGTTAGTATCAGTTTCTTGTTCCACTTTAGTGTTTATTTTCAATATTCTACTTTTTGAATCCTTTTGAGTATTATAGAATTTAATAAAAATCTTAGAACTTCCTTCATATTTCTAATATTTTCTAGGTTGTCCCAAAATTACAATTAGATTTCCACACTTTTAAGAGTTATTTAGTGATTGATCAGTTTATAAGAAATGATTTTTCTTACTCATGAGTAATAACCAATTTTTCACGCTTTGAACTCTGTTTCTCTCCGTTTGCTTTAAGAAATAGTGACTAGCATAGAGACCATCTTATTACAGTGAGTTATGCTGTGTTAGCTAGAAATAAAGATCCATTTTCAATTAACTATTATTTAAAAATCTTTTATCATATATAATAATAAATATTACACTTGTGAGTTATGGCAACAATTCCATCTGTTAGTTCATCTTTTCTTTAAGAGTGTATTTGTATAGGAACTGTATTCCATAACCGTGAGTTATGGTTTACAACCGTCTAGTCCATTTATACGATTTTTTTAATACAGTTTTTTCATTACTTATGGGTAAAGATTAATTATCAACTCACTAGATTTCCACGTGGAAATCACTTGTCAAATATTTTGTCCCCGAAAATGAATGTAAATCCTACTATTCTTTAACTGCTTCAATAACTAATCATCCTACTCGTGAGTAATAACTAGTTTTCCGCTCGTTGAGAAATTATTTTTTTACAAAATACTTGCACAGTAACTACATTCCATAACCGTGACTTATGGTGGTTTTATTCGATTGGGTTAATTACACGACAAAGTGCTTTGGCTACTGTGGATAAAAATCCATTTTCAAGGAACTAATTTTCCATACAAAACCTTTTATCATGAATAATATAGGCGTGAGTAATAACCATGTTTTTACTAAATTTGTTCTGACTTTTGTTCCGAAAATATCGGCACAATGACTTTACTTCATAACTGTTGATTTTTCTGGCTATTTTTCGTTAGCGGTGGGTTAAGATCCATTATCACCTGACCACTTTACACGTGAAAATCACTTTATTATGAAATTTGTCACATATTTTTCTCTGGGATGGTATGTAAATCCTAATTCTCTGTTGCCCATTCTAACAAACTTTTTTCTTACTCGTGAGTAATAACTAGTTTCTCACTTGTTGAGAACTCAATTTTTACAAAATACCTTCGTAGTGACGTATTTCCCAACCGTGAGTTATAGCACCTTTATTATGTTTGAATGAACACTAGACAATTTGCATAAAAAATTAAGACCAATTTTCAACGAAGTAGTTTTCACAGAATACTATATACTAATCACATTTTTACGAATTTCATCTTGATATGTTTTGAAACCAATTGTATAATGACTTTATTTCATAATCGTGAGTTAAGACACCTTCAATTCACTTAGCTGATTTTATACCATTTTTTCGCGAGTCGTGGTTACAGATCCATTATCCACTCGCTTGTTTTACATTTGAAAATCACAAGTATAAGACACTTGTTAAATATTTACTCTTATACAAATCCTTATTCAGTGTTGCTGCTTACAGTCAATAATTTTCCCAATCCTGAGTAATAACTAACTTTCCACTTGTTGAGAACTTACTTTTTACATAATACTTGCATTGCCACTGTATTTCGTAACCTTGATTTATGTCACCTTTATTAGATTTGAATGATGAGTTGACAATTTTCTTCGATAGCTGTGAAAAAAGATCCATTATCCACTCACTAATGTTAAACATAAAACACATACTCTTGACTTATAGCTAGATTACAATGTATTGATTTCTGACTTGCTTTTTTAACAATAGTTGTGTGGTGACTTATTTCGTAAACGTTAGTTATGGCAGCTCTTATCCATTTCAATGATTTCTTCATATTTTCTTGTTACCTAAACGTAGTTAACATACTCGTGAGTTACAGCGAGAAATTTAAGAATTTTGTTCTGATTATGTTTTAAGAAGTAGCTGCAAAATTACTATCTGGTAATATTGAGTAATGGTTCCATACTTTGTCTGAATAATTTGTTTTGATAGCCGTGGATAAAGATCCGTTATCAACTCACTTGTTTTCTACATGAAAAACACTAGTAATAGGAAACTTGCCAAATATTCACTCTCTGAGAAGGTGTGATATAATAACAAACTTTCCTTATTCGTGAGTAATTACTAGTTTTCTATATGTTAAGACTTGATTTTTTTGAAATATACCTGCACTGTAACTGTGAGTTATGGCACCATTATTCAATATGAATAACTACTATGCAATTCTCTTCCACATCTGTTGGTGAAGATTAATTTTCAACCTACTGATCCTAAACATGAAAATATTTTGTCCTGTATAATATATGAATTTTCTGCCTCGTGGACAATAAACCTAATTACCATCTTTCCATCAAAAAATGTCTTCACTGTATTTTTCATTAAAACAGTTAATAAATACACAACCAAACGTAAACATAACAAAGGATTACTAATCCCTATACTTCGTTCTAACGAATTGCCCGTTTAAACGGCGGATTACGCGCTACATTCTCTAAAATGTATTATAGATGTTTTTAATAAAACAGAGTGCCGTACATACCGACTGTTAAAACATGTACATATCTTGTTTGCGGCTACAAGTTCCCAACGGAATTCATAAAACGCTGAGTTGATGCATCTCTTGCAGGACGAGGATTAAAATATTCCGAGGAACTTACTCGGGAACGTTCCAAAGTTGAAATGTGTGTATATGCGACATATATTTGGCTACATTTTCAAGAATGTTTGCATGTGGTTCTATATATTTAACGTTGAGTAGACCATCTCTTGTTTTACGTTGTTCCAGCTACTGTAATACACTAAAAGTACTGTAATATTATATTACTTAACGGACATTAACTCCAAATGTTATTGTATGATTTGGACATTATTTGAATAATGCACTCCTGATTTGAAAGGTATTTTATTAATAACTCGTCATTATATTTATTTGGTATTAATAATAATACATCATATAGGGAGTATATTATAAATTTCTGTATTACTAATTGCATTTGTTATAAAACGCCATAATAACCCCATATAACACTTAATACGTTAATAAGCTCATCTTTGTAATGGTAAATGCATATTACACTACAATTACTTCCAGTATAATGTTGTAATTTGATTTCCTATGTGATCCTTTTAATAAACCATAGTAGATCAGTGTATTAACAAACCTCTTATTAGACGGCAAAACATCTTGTAACGCACCTCATTTGGAAACATATGCATTAAGAGAAATAATGTTATATTACTCAACGAACACAATGAATAACTTGTGAATTCAATAATCGCCATATATGAAATTATCTCTTTAATGAACAATGTTATATTATTAGGTACTTGAGCGTGTTATGAATGCTGTTATTACACTCCGAGAAATCCCATAACTCATCTTTTTATTATATCTTATTTGAAACTTACTTTCTAATACCCTTTAACCAACACATTACAGTTATGACTGTCATTATTAATATCATTTTACACGAGTAAGCTATCAAATAACACACTCTTGTTATCTCCATATCTCAATAGTGAGTTAAGGATTATAACTCACGTCCATATTTAAAGTAGCATTTTATTTATTTATTTATTGCCCATGGCAACCAAACAAACCAACCTGCTTTAACCAACATATAAAAAAGTCACTGTCATGTCATTCTGACATTTATAGGGTGCTGAGACGCCAGTAGCTTTGATTGGATCACAACGCTTATTAATTATTATTTCATAAAAAAACGATTTCTTCCACTTGTTGGATAAAACATTGTATGCCACTCGCGTGTTATGTTTCCTAAGTCACTTGGGAATTTATACCACTCGGCCTGTATAAATCTTCTCGCTTGACTTATTTTCAACATAACACACTAGTACCGTAAATAACTATTAAGAAACATCTCTGATGGAGATTGATATATTACTCCACGCGTGTGTTATGATGCCTAATACTGAACGACATGCAGCTTTGTAAAGCTTAAAATTTAATATTCGTCTCGTAATGGGATATATCTGTTGGACAATAGTATATTATTCATTTGCATGTTATAAAGTGCATAACTCACTAAGACGAAATTTCTTTAAGCATTTTTCTATATGTGGAACTCCTTAGGGATTGTCTTAATCATTAGTCTGCGTGGTAGATCTGTTACATAATGTTAAATTATAACATGACTTTCTTTTTTAATGAATTGCTATATGATATCCTGAATCGTTTTTATTAGGAAATGTATATTATTCAACAAGCCTGTTATGAAGGCTCCCATTACACAACTGGAGTGTCGGTAAGTTTTATTGCAAACTCGTTGTAATGCAATAAACTTCTTTGTAAGGATAAATTTTGTATTATTTCATGACTTTATTACTAAACTGTAATGCACATTCATAATGGATATGGGTTAAGTATTCGTCTCATTTGAATCTCACACTATTAGTGGCCTATGTGGTAGATCCGTTAGGTAATGGTTGATTATTACATACTCTTCCTTTTAAAAACCTGATCTCTGACACCTGAATCTCTTTGATCAGAAAAGGTGTAATATTCAACAACCGTGTTATGAAGGCCATTATTACACATCGATGCGGTTTTATGGAGTGTCATTGCAAACTCGCTGTATAGCTACTTAGAAAATAGCTCTTTAGTGGTGTATTATGTCATAAGTTTGTTATGTACTCTATTACTAAATGACAATGCTGCTTTGTAAAGAGAGTCAGTTTATGTAATAGCCCCATTCCTGTTAACATTCTGAATCTTGTTTTTCAGAAATGTTTTATTATTCAACAAACACGTTATGGACACTTTTATCATATAATGATAGCTTGTGTAAAAATCATTGTAATAATTTCCTGTAATTATTTTTAATGAATTATGGTACATTATTTTAAGGATGAGTTATGAAGCTTAAAATATACCAAAATGCAACTTTTTTATGAGTCTGAGGCCAAATTTATCTCTTTAAAAATTCACATTAATCATATTCTTTGGGATAGATCTGTTAAATAATGGTATATTAATCCACGTGCATATTACAAAAACTAATATTAACTACGAACTAATTTCCTAAACTAAAGCATTTGAGTGTGATGACTACACTTGCGGAACCCATTATACAATGTCTTAATAGATCTAATCAGTAATGGAATATTATTCAACAAGCGTATTATAATGAACGTTATTGTATTATAATATAATTTCTTAAAGCCTTATTGAAAACTTAGTATAATAATGGGTTGTCGAGTACATCTACTAACGAGTAATTATCTCATTAGCGAGTTATGAAATATATTCAATTGTCTTAATCTACCTAATCATTAGATCTATTCTGTATGTTTCTATAGTTCTATATACCTATCTATTTATATATCTAGAAACTGTATATTTTATATTTTCTAATCAATCTATTCTGATTGTGTTATGTGTATTAAACACGTTGGGTAATGGTATATTATTACGTGTGCCAAAAAATTGATTAGTAATTCTTGGATCTGTATGATTAATTAAGGTGTATTATTCGACAATTCTGATGATTTATTACTGAACGAAGTGTGAAATGATCTCTAGAGTGTGGACTGTATAGATATCTCTCGTAACTCGTGGGTGGCTGCGGAGATGAGTCTTGTCTCCAGGTTGTAAGGCTGAAGAAGTTCTTCTAGGCGGAGATCAGGGCGTGACGTGATCTCTTGAAGTTCTTGAAGTTCTAGTTGTTGTGGAGAGAGGGCGTAACGTGCACTCCGGGGTTGAAGTTCTAGTAGTTTGGAGAGAGGGCGTAACGTGCTCTCCGGTGTGGACCTGAGAGCGTAACGTGCAGGTCCGTGTTGAAGTTCTAGTAGTGTGGAGAGAGGGCGTAACGTGCTCTCCGGGGTTGAAACTTCTAGAGGTTAGGGGTTGTCGGTTTGGGTGGCGTGAAGAAAGATCACAACACACTGTCGTTTTGAGCATACATCGTATACTGGTTTATTACCAAAAATTCCCAAGCTTTTATACATCTTCAAATTACATTGGTTAAATGGCAAATTAAGTTTTGTTATCTTTTGGCGTCCTAGATTTTAGTTCTCCTGACCTAGCTGTGTGCTTGACCTTATCGAGCGCCTTTATTATCATATTACGACGACTGATGCTATGCTTACGGGCTTAATTATTGTTGTACTAAGTACTTAGTTGTTCTAATTAATTTTTGATTACTTAATTTGCAAGTGGAAATTTCACCTAAGATGTTTTAACAACTAGTTGCTCTAGTTCCCTATTTAATGGTTACTAATCCCTAATTGAAGAATTTGTTCCCTAAATTCCCTATTAAATCCCTACAACCCTACTTAGCTCTGTTTTATGTTGATCGTAGAGTCAACAATTACACAACGATATGCTTTAGTAAAGCCTTATTCGAAAAAACATATCAATGGCCTATGGAATATATCTATTTAATCAATAATGCTACATTATCTCATGAGCAAATTACGAAACCTATTGAGTTGTCATAATCTGTTTGGTCATTAATGGAATAATATTCATCAAACGTGATATGAAGCTTGATAGGACACAACAATGTGTTTCGTAAAGCCCTATTGCAACGTATTGCATTAATGACCTGTAAAATAAAACCCTGTGATGAATAGTAATATAATATTTTAAGAGCATTACTTAACGACGGTCCAAATTCATAAATAATTTAAGTATAGTATTCGCCTCGTTTGAATCTCACTCTATAAACACAATATTGTGTATACCATTTAAATGGTAATTTACACTAGTAGACATGATGAATAGTGGTATATTAGTTAATGTGGCTGTGATATCTGTTATATCCTGAACCAATTTGATTAGTATTGACGTATTATTTAACAAGTGTGTTATACAGAGTTATTACATGACGATATGATTTCGTGAAGTCCTATTTAAAATTTTATATAATAAAGTTCAATGGAATAAGCCTATTCAACCAATTATACTACATAATCTCATAAGCGAGTTATGAAGTGTAGGGAATTTTCAAAATCTATCTGATCATTAATGCAATATTATTTAACGAGTGTGTTATGAAGCCTATTACGACACAAATATCTTTCGTAACTATTTTAACGTGTTGCATTTATGACCTGTAAAATAAATCTTTTTTAATAGTGATATAATAATTTATGTACGCATTATTAGGCCATTACTAAACGGGGATCCAACTCCATGGAGAGTTTAAGTTTAGTATTCGCATCATGTCAAACTAAATCTAATAGTGTTATATGTTGTATGTAGACATGTTGAATAATAGTATATTATTATATTTGCCTGAAAACGGATTTGTGATATCCTATACCAATTTGATTAGTTATGGTGTATTATTAAGCAAGTGTATTATACAGAGTTATTACACAACGATGTGATTTCGTAAAGACTAATTGGAAATTTAATACAATAGTGCTAGCAGAATAAATATATATAAAGAATAATGGTATATTTTCTCATGAGCGAGTTATGAAGGTTAGTGGTAATGTGATCATTAATGCAATATTATTTAATAAGTATGTAATGAAGCCTGTTACGCCACAATAATATCCTTTGTAAAGCTCTGTTGCAACGCGTTGCATTATTGACCTGTAAAATAAGTCTCTTTGATGAATAGTAATATAATATTTTAAGGGCGTTACTTAGTAACGACCCAACTTCATAAGCAACTTAAGTTTATTATTCGCCTTTTTCTAAACTCACTCTATAAATAATAGTATATGGTATCTACCATTTATATGGTAATATATGCTGGTAGAAATGTTAAATAATAGTATATTATAACATTTGCCTAAAAACTGGTGTGTGATATCCTGAACCAATTTGATTATTAATGATGTGTTATTTAACAAGTGTGTTATAAGTACAGGGTTATTACACAACAATGTGCTTTCGTAACATGGAAGTTTAATATAATAAAAGTCACAGAAATGAATCTATATAACGAATAAGCAAATAACCTAATGTCTCAAGAGCTGGTTATGGAGTCTAGTGAATTATCAAAATCTATTTGATATCTAATCGATATTATTCAACAAGCGTGTTTTGAAGCCTGTTATGACACAATAATGTCTTTCAGAAAGCCCTATTGCAACGTGTTGCATTAATGACCTGTAAAATAAATCTCTTTAATTAATAGTGACATATTTTATAAGCGTGTTATGAGGGCATTACTAAACGAACAAGTAACTTTAAAAGGAGTTTAAGTTTACTTTCTGCCTCATTTAAAACTTACCTAAATATCCGTAGATATGTTGCATAATGATAATATATGTGACTAAAAATTGTTTTGTGGTATCTTGAATCTATTTGATTAGTAATGGTGGATCATTCAACAAGTGTATTATGAAGAGCTATTACAGAATGACTTACTTTCATAAAGCCTTATTGAAAACTTATAATAGGAGTAATATAAGCTTGTTATATTTTATTTAGGCCGAATAATAGGCTACTGACTATGTCATTTAATAAGGAACTAATGCGTGCAAGATATTTTATTTTTTGATATGGCCAGTTGGCCTTTAAAGAAATAAAATCCAAAAGTGCTACTAAAGTTAGCCATACGTTTTTGAGGACGCGATAAGTGTGTCCACTTTTCGCTTTTTCGGTTATAGCGCAAAAAACTGCATATTTCGAAGATATGTGAGGTAAGATTTCTTGTAGAGAATTAAATTTCCTATGAAAATGATATTTTTTGAAATGAAGAAAAAAATTTTTTTAATGAAATAAATTCAAAAAAACAAAGTTAAAAAAATGGAAAAATTTCAAAAAATGTTTTTTTTTTAATTTTTGATTATAAATTTTTTCTCAGTAAATTTAGGAATAGGCATTGCTAATAGAAAAGAAAGCTTATGAAGTTCTCTGTAAAACGGTGGCTCGTAAGGCTTTATATGTTTAATATTGACTGAGATATAAACGTTTGAGTTCAGCCATTTTACATATATAACAGTACCTTTTACCCCTGTTAATTTCGACATAGTCAATAGCCTATAATGGCATATGGGATTTTTTCACACTTTCATGCAGTGGATTACTCACGTTCATGTATAAGGGTGTATTATTGAATGAGTGGGTTATGTAGGTTGTTACCACACCACGATATATTTATATAAAGCAAGTTAGTGTAATACTGGCCTCATTCGAAACTTATTTTATAGTTGTCCTGCGTTGATGTTGAGTAATATTATTAAGGGTGTGGGTTGAAGCATTTGTGTGTAGTAATGGCCCATAACGGCAGAGGTGGGTAAGTTGGGATATCCATTAATATATAATTGATAAAGTTGGTGAGTGTGGTGTGGTGGTAATAAGGAGTTAATTAGGGTATAAGGGGTACATTTTTATGTCAAATCAATACATTTTACACTTTTGTTGAATACGAAAGTGGTAGTACCGGCCTTTATCGATTCGTCCCAGAGACAAGTCTCTAAAATCACAAAACTTCCCCAACATTCAACCGAAAACCGCTCTCCCATCAACTTCCCCTTACTTAACAATTCACAAAGTCTCACCTCTCCAAAAATCACCTCTTTTGTCGTACTTTTAATCCCCCAGGCGGAATTCATAACACGCCGCGGCTACTTTTTTAATCAGCCTAACTAACTTTCGTCCCCCTACCCCCCACCCCCCAAACTCTCCCTCTCGCTCGCTCTCTAACTTTTGGCTTTTTCCTTTTTGCAGGTGAGTTATCGGGAAATCGAACCGCAGCATTTCCTTTTTTTTTTGGGACGGGGCGGCCCTCGTAAAATTCGTAAGTAGACCATTTAATCCCTAGGAAGGTACATTTATCGTAATCGAATTTTCGGACAGTTTAACGATATACGTCCCCCGGATGCGGTTATGTATGCCGGAGAGGGCATGGCTCGCATACACGATGACGCAGGAGGGGAAGGTGAAATTATTTATGTCGAATCGTAATAAGTGAAGAGCGGATAGTTATGCTCTTTTTCTCAACAAGTTAGACGCATATTAATGAGCTGGTCGTCAACAGAGAGAGTTTTCATGTAACGGAGGAAAAAACAATTTCGCAGTTATCGTAAGCAGTATACCTGAATTTTTACCTATTTTTGTACAATTTTGAAGGGGCCACCCTGTTTAGTGGTGTCAGAACAAAAGATCCGAAGGCGAAGAAGAAGAAGAAGGTAAGAGATAAGCAGAGATCTGGTGAGCGGATATTGAGATGTCAGTCAATGACAATATTTTAACGAAAAATACCGCAATTATTGGTACTCCGTTATCCTAAATGATATTGTTGCCAGCACGCCTAATGACCTTGAAGGTCAGCTTACTAATATGCGTCTATCTTGTTAGGAAAAAGAGTATAGTCATTAAAAAATGAGGGAAAAGGCACAAGATTTAATACTAGAAGCACAATTTATTTGCAAGGAATGAAATTCAAATAACTGAAAAAGGCAACTTATATCACAAAATTTTTTTAACACATCCTATTTTTCCAAAAAATATTCTAATTTATGAATGGAAAAAGTAAATAATATTAGTATGAATAATATGTAATGACAAAAAGGCATATTCCAATTTAAAATGTTTATTATACATTTAATTTTTAAAAATTAATTTACCGAAATTTATGCAATTTAATTATATGAACAAATTACATTTTATAAAATTGAATTTTATTACATGAAACATTATTGGTTTCCGAGGATACTACTAAATATTTTTCAATATCTTCAGGGCAAGAGGTTAAACGCTCACACTGATTTCAAATTATCAAATGGTCACTATTGAAACATATATCTTTTACCTACTGTCTTTCCCATTAATACTAAGAAACACAGTAATTTTTATATTTCATGCAGTCACTTTCCTCAATATTCCCTGAAATTCCCAGATCTAAACTTAAAGTAATTCAAGGTAATAATTATAAGATCAGCCGGATGCCATTAACGAGCATATTTTTATTTTTTTCAATTTATTTATTTAGACTCTTACAAAACACCATAGGTAATTACAGAATAAGAGTGGAGCGCATTACTTTGTTCATAATTAAAACTAACACAACTTAGTGGTTGAACATAATAGTACATAAAACTTACAAACAAGATAATATAAGCATATATAAATAATATAAACATTAATAAGACAAGACACGATGTCTACAACTACAGCACAAAGTTCACACCTGTTTTGATAAAATAAGATGCTTTATTTCAATGGGACTTGTAATAAAGTTATCTATTTTGTGTCTTAGAATGGCAAGATTACATTCAATTATCATGTTATTGAGGGGCTAGAGGCTTAGTGGATCAGTATGAAATATTATTATTTCTTAAATTAACTTTAGCAACAACAAACTTAATTTTATTTACAAGAAGACAGTCTTTGTGATTTAGATTATTCAGTACATTGTATACAAAAAGAATAGACAATGCTTACCTCCTACTACTCAATCTTACGATATTAAAGCCTTGTAGCATACTAGCATAGGTGATCATGTATGGATTTATATTATTTTTCTTTAAATACAGATATCTTATAAATCTTTTCAGAACTTTTTCAAACATATCACAGACTACTTCAGCTTTTGGTGGCCAAATCACAGATAGATATTCCAAAATGCGGTCTAACTAAAGCATTATAAAGCTTAATTGCACATTCAATACTAAAATCCTTTGTATTTCTAATAATAAATCCTGAAACCATATAAGCCTTATTAACTATTTGTTGACAGTATACTGTCAGTATATAATCTCAAACTGCTATGAGAATAATCTACAAGGTCCCTACAAGAACCTGCTCTATTCAACACATAGTCATCAATATGATACTGATTGTTAATAAAATTTACTTTTCGTGTGTATGTGATGAAGTGACACTTATTAACGTTAAGAAACCGTTTGTTGAAAGGATTAAGATAGTTAATAATTATGAGATTTCAAACCATGAAATATTACAGAAAAAATGACATAAATTTAGAAAAGGGCATATATGGTTTTTTGAAAAGGCACAAATTTAAAAAACACACCTAAAAGGCAAGCGAAGGGCATTTGCCTAACTATCCACTCTTTAGTAATAAGTAATGGATAGCGAGGGATTTGTAATTGCAGGTTGTGATGTTTTCAATGAGAACCTTACTTCAAAATCTTTAAATGGATTATGTTATTCCCTATTAGATTTCTTGAATTCTCTCATCCAGATTTTTTAGTATGAAATCGTGAGTCCAATAGGTCTTGTAAGGAAATGTGTAATTCATGTAACGATTTCAGCTTCTTTAATGCCAACGAAACATAAGTATGGTTGTTGTCCATGCTTCTCAAAAGACATAATCCTGACCTTCTACATTTTGGAAGAGAACTTGATTCATGACACTTTAACTATTGAAAGCACATTGCCCAAACACGTCTGTAAAGGGGACGTCCTAATAAATCCAAGCGGCTCATATAAATATTTTTAATATTATCCTTATATAGCTCGTCAAAATTGACATTCTGAAAAGACCGTTTGTTCTTAACTCCTAAACCGTACATTTGATTTTGAATATATTTGGTATGGATTTGTAATGTACTTCATGTTTTGGTACTAAGCACATATATCTTTCCATTACAACTCAGGAACTAACAAAGTTCGATAATTAAACATTGGAAATTGTACCAGCATTGATGTACTATATGGTACGCAATGGTATTCTATCCAAAACAATACCTTCATTAGAATTCGGTAAAATTTACGGTTTTCGAGATATTTTGAATTCTGTACTCCATCTATACGTGTAAGCGAATTCGCCATTTCTTTAAACCGTCTTTGGAAAGATTTCAGTATCTTCAGTCAGCCGGAAAAATAATATACGTAGCCACTTTTGTCAAAAACTTAAAAAACAATCTAAATTCGATAAAACCTTCTCAATTTTCGCCAACAGCTTGCTTTCCTGTGATGGCGAAACTAGTGGTTTTAATTTTTGTAGACTTTCGAGAAATATTTGAATATTTTAAAGTCTATATGTTAAATTTAGTACAAATAAACAAATCATGTAGGTAGAAAAATTGGTAAATTTTTTTATTTCATTACCAACTAATTTCGATATTATATATCATGTTAAATAAATTACTTTTCAATTTAACGCTGGCTTGGTAATATCCGATTGTAGCGTGGTTAATTTCGTTTTACATCAATCATGTCAATTCCATATTAACAATATTTATTTATATTAATCTATCTAATTAAGGAAGATGTATGTGAATTATTTTGCTAATAACTGTTGTAGTTTTTTACCTGGGAATCTTAAACTGAGCTGTTATTTAGAAAATTGTTCTATGGACTAAAATAAGTTAATGTGCTAATTATACAATTACGTGCAATACACATGGAATTTTTAAAATATAGTAACATATTTTCCGATAATACACGAGACAATTCCTGTTAATTTTAAGACCTTCAAGTGATAGCCTTTGCAAGGATAAAGTGAAAACTGACATTTTTTAAAGGCAAAAACTACATATCAAGCTGATTATATGAATAAAGCATAAGCTCCTGTTTTAAGGTTAGTAGAGTTATCTAAAACCATGCTCTGCTTCTTTGACTTCAATATGCGCATTCCTTCTTTTCATAAAACGCAAATATCTGAAAGTGAATAGGCAAGTAATTTACAATATGATCATTGCATTGTAATCAGCCTTATTAATTCACCCTGGGAATTGAGGGTGTACTTAATTGAAGGTAATAATTTGGTTGAGGTGGTACTGAAATTTTAAATAAATTGTGTGTTTACCTGACGAAGTATTTAGAATTTTAATATAAGTAGTTATTATCGAATTAGTTTTTTGAAATGGGATTTAATGTGTAAAGTTACTCAAGCACTTCTATATATAAGTTACTGTCTAAATATTATCCGGGACTGCAGCAGTCACTGTCGTTCAAGTTGGTAACGTACGCGCCACTCAGGTAGGCCGAGTGCCTATCGTTCGGAAAAATATGCAGTTCCGCCAGTTTGCCGTACACTTAGTAGTGAGGAAATAGATGTGTTTATGATTTAAGATTCAGATTGCAGCTGTATTAAGGGTTTTTTGCTGGTGTTTTAACGGTTTAACCGTTACACCTGCAAAAGACCAATAAATCTCCCAATAACCGTTAAATACACCCGAAACACCTGCAAAAGGCAATTTAATCCGCTCAAAAATCGTTTAATCCCCCCGAAACACCTGCAAAAGACCGTTAAAACACATGCAAAAAACCGTTAAATCACCTGCAAAAAACCGTTGAATGCTCTCCAAAAACCGTTGAAACACCTGCGAAATACCGTTAAATCCCCCCAAAAACCGTTAAATCCTTCCGAAACACCTGCAAAAAACCTTTATAACACCTGCAAGAAACCGTTAAAACAGCTGGAAAAGACCATCAAAACACATGCATAAAATCGTTAAAACACTTGCAACAGACCATAAAATCCCCCAAAAACCGTTAAAACACCTGCAAACTACCGTTAAATACCTACAAAAACCATTGGAACCCTCCAAAACACCGTTGAATCCACCCAAATACCGTTAAATCTCCCAAACATCTGCAAAAAACCGTTAAAACACTTGCAACAGACTGTAAAATCCCCCCCAAAATCCGTTAAAACTACCTGCGAAATACCGTTAAATCCTTACAAAAACCGTTGAAACGCATGCAAAAGACCGTTAAATCCCCCCAAATACCGTTAAATCCTTCCGAAACACCTGCAAAAAACCGTTAAAACACCTGCAAAAGCCCATCAAAACATATGCATAAAATAGACTACAGTAAAAAGCACAGGGGCCGGCTGCTGTGATTGGTCATCTCACTTTGGTGGGCGTGTACCTATTCAAATATTTGGCGGGCTACTGGAGAAATGTTCACCATGCGACTATTGAAAATTTGTTAATACATTAAAAAATGTTTAGCCATAAAAACGAAAAACCGGTAAGGATTACATTTTAAATGATGTCTAAGAAGTTATAACTGTTCATATTTTATATGCAATGTACACTTTTTACGAAAACATTAGCAAAAAAATGAATAACTCATGGATTTACTAACAACTCTAAAGGAGCCACTTTGTATAAAAATAAGGTACACTGTGATAAAAAGTTGTATTAGAAACTATGAATTTTGAAATTATTAGTAAGGATTCGTTAATAATTAGGTGTTTACTAATGTAAATAAAAGTCTATTAACTGACAATGGTGTTTATTAAAAAGTAAATCAAATCGTCCAATACATTTTAAAATCACTGAGATATATAAAAACCATATTATCTTACAATAAATTTATACCTGTTGATATAATAGGTATATATCCAAAATTTCTTGTATAGCTTAATTTATATACAGTAAAAAAATTAGTCCTCCTGAACAATGTCTACACACTGCTCTGCTCCTACTGATATTATCATTATGAAATATCTATTATATATCTATTAACATCTACTCTATATCTGTAACACATCTATTAACATTATGAAAACACCATTAAATTAACAAAATCTACTTAATGCTATTGCTATTTTTAACTTAGGTATGAAATATTCAACTAGCATCAATTAAGTTTGGATTTCCTTTCTTCTAATCCTGGAGCTGAAAAAAATAACGTGAAAGCTGATATGACAAAAGATTTTCATTGGTTTTGAATCACAGTGAAACTCCCATAAGTCGAATCTGAACGGACTTAATGGACGTTTCTTAGAAGGAAAATAACTTTGTGTCTCCATTTTTCGTTTCTTTGTAGTCTTGTTCATTTCTTCTCTATACATCTGCACAGTTTCTTCAAAGTCTTTCATAATAGTTGTAAAACCGTTTTCATCTAAGCTTTTAACAAAGTTCTGTAGGTTTTGCCACTGAATATTTCGATGACTTTGCGCCTGAAGGATCTCGTCCTGATGATTTGTCTCTTCTATTTTCTCGCTGATAAATTTCTTGATTTCCTGTTGTTGCTGCAGTTTAATGAGTGAATTTTCTCCGAAACACTTTGCAGCTTCATCTACAACAGAATTAGTATCCATTCGCTCCTCATGCATTCTTACTAAGTGCACATGCTTACACAAGGTATTCCTCACTACATATTCAGGACACTCACACTGGTACCGATGTGTGCAAATTTTGCAAACTCTGCAATATAGCGTCCTACATTCACTTTCACATACTTGCTTTATATTTATATTATAAGATATATTAGGTTTTCTAAATGATGTTACCTGAAAATGTCCAAATACCACATTGTTCTTTTTTATCTTAATTTTGTTCTTCATCGGAGCAGCCTGCTTGTGAGCTTTAATTATGATTCTGTCCTGGTAATTGTTTGTGTTTGGTCGTTCAGTGTCCACTCTCCTCTTCTACATTTTGATGTCCACTAGATCGTCGATTGTATCCAGCAGTTTCTCGATTGTCACTCTTGCATTCCTCTTTAGTTGATTTGTTTTTAGTAAGTGGTTCAGTGATTCTATTGCCATGTTTGTGTGGATTCCAGAATTTCTTTTATAGGCTACATACACGCTACTAACATACTAAATTATGAATTGGTCCATACCTAGTCAAATAGTTTACAAAGTCCATTTCATTTGCTTGTAAGTTTTCCTAAAGACGTCTTTGTTTATACAGCAATCACATCATAACCTACTTCTTCTTCTTCTTCTTCCAAATATGGGTTTAGACCAGAGGTCGATAGCCTCCCACGTAGGCTATCCTTTATACATCATAATCTAGAAACTCTAGAAAGTTGTCCGCTGTCGCTGTCACAACACAAATCCCAATATCGACACAACGCGCATACTCATGAACAAGCAATCAGAATGACCGGCCCCTGTGCTTTTTACTGTAGTCTGCATAAAATCGTTAAAACACTTACAACAGACTATAAAATCCCCCAATAACTGTTAAAACACCTGCATAATACCGTTAAATACCTACAAAAACCGCTGAAACACCTGCTAAAACCGTTAAATCTTCCCAAAACCGTTAAATCCTCCCGAAACACCTGCAAATGGCCGTTAAAACACCTGCAAAAAACCGTTAAAACTCTTTCAAAAGACCATCAAAACACATGCATAAAATCGTTAAAACACTTGCAACAAACCACAAAATCCCCTAAAAACCGTTAAAACATCTGCAAAATACCGTTAAATACCTCCAAAAACCGTTGAAGCACCTGAAAAAGACCGTGGAATCCCGTCAAAAACCGTTAAGTCTCACAAACATCTAGGAAAACGTTAAATCACTTGAAAAAACCGTGAAAACATCTACAAGAGACCGTTATATCCCTCGAAGAACCGTTGAAGTAACTGCAAAATACCATTGAGCCCCCCCCATAAACCGTTAAACCTCTCAAACACCTGCAAAAAAACCGTTAAAACCCCTGCAAAAGACCGTTAACACACCTGCAAAAAACCGTTAAAACGCTTGCAACAGACCCTAAGATCCCACAGAAATCGTTAAAACAAATGCAAAAGACCGATAAATCCCTCCAAAAACCGTTGAAACACCTGTTAAGATCGTTAAACCGCCCAAACACCTACAAAAACCCGTTAAAACAACTGTAATTAGAATATTTAATCATAATCACATATATTTCCTCACTACTCTTAGCGGACACCTTGCATACTCTACATTACCTCAAAACGTGAGAGTTACAGTTTGAGCGTCTGGTGTCAATCCATGGATAAACTTTACAGCCGATTAACAGTTGTGATTCTCAGCTCTACCCGTCGTTTTACTCTTGTAGCACCAGAATTTAAATCACCGATACCCCCGTCCACCAGTAACCGTTTTATTTGCATTCTCTACACGTTACATATACCTCCGCAATCCGAACGCTATTCCTCGGTCGTCACTTCGTTCATAATAGATTTATGGACGGATCATCCCGGCGGTGACTGCACACCTCGTACCTGTGAAATTATCCGGGAAGTTACGGCCATTATGTAAATTATTTACACTTTAACACACAATCGGACGGGAATTACGACCGCCATTTCCCGGCGATTCGAACCGAGACTGGTGTGTAGTTTCGACGCCGGTTCCAAAGGCGATGCATCAATCGGGACGGACCCGCAGGGAGTAAACGGCCGGACGGGATGGGGGCGATGGGAAAATGGCTTTCCTTTTTGTAAATATAAGACTTATATTCCCTGTACTTGAATATCTGCTCCAGCCGTAACACTGACATTTTCTTAACATTTTTTTTTTAAATTTCTTACTCTGGGTCTCAACTCTCCGACTCTCTATACTTCGGACCTAACAAAGGCTTCTAAATTCCCCACTTAGCAACTATCAATCTCTCACTACCTGACGACGTAGGTCACGTAAGCCTCTGTTCTTTTTCTCTTCTAAGAATTTATCCGACCGGAAGTCGGTCGTAAATGGTTTCCGGCCAAAGCGAGACAGATTTTCAAGTTCGCAATTAATGCACAGATTGATAACGACTAAACCAACTGAAAAGTCGCGTTCAAATTTACACGACTTTTGCTCACATGGTATCCCATCAATCTCTCAAAATCTCAAACGTCTGTCTTTTGTAGTTTTTGACATAGAACTTTGGCGACATAGTGTCATGGGCCTCCTGATAAAAGTTGCTACACGTACCCATAAGTAAATAAACGAGCACAATTTCGGATCGTCTTTCTGACCAAACTAAATGGGATGGAGTGTATGACGTAGCGCTGCGTTACTGAGAATTAGTTAGAGTAACGAACGAGAATTCGACTCGTTGCTAATTCGCGATATTTACAAAAACGTGACGTAACAATGGAGCTGATGGAAAAATGGCTTTCCTTTTAGTAAATGTAGGACATATATTTCCTGTTCTTAAATCTCTTTCGTTGCTGTAAAACTCTCAGTTCCTTATATCTAATTTTTAATTTATTTTTTAATTTTTGCTTCATTTAGCTTTCAACTCGATATTAGTATTACGTATATACAATTTTTCGCACTATATCGAAGTATAAGACATAAACTACATGTTTTTAAACATCTACTCCAGACGTAACACTAACATTTCCTTGATTAATTGTTTTTTAAATTGCTTTTCTAATTTAGTTTTTTAATTCAATATTAATATTACTTATATGCAGTTTGTGCTCTCTTGTCATGTAAACCACCGCTTCACTCGAACTGTATTGCACATTTCCCCATTAGGAAGGTTTTAGAGTAAATGGAGAAGATGGCCGGATGTGATGGATCAGATAGAAAAATGGATTTCCTATCTGCAAATATAATACATCTATTCGCTGTTTTTAAATATCTGCCATAGCTGTAAAACTGATTTTCTTAAATTTATTTTTTGATTTATATTTTAATTTTAGTTTAATTACTTTTTTATTTATCATTTTAATTATTTGTAAAAATTCCTAAAAAGAATTTATTCTCTTTTCAAATATTTACATTAATATGAGACTATTCCGACGACACATCGCCCTTTTTGATTTTAAAAAGTTGAATTTATATCAACAATTTTTGAAAACAACTCCGTGTTGTAAGAGGAAAATCCCAAATAAATTTTTTTGAGAAAATTTACGTTTTTCGTGAAAATTAATATTCGGACACGATTGAAACTTGTTATTTAGAATTTGAGCTCAAATCTTCCAATAAGCGGTTTACTCAAATTTGCCAGGAAGAACGAGTAGAATACTCTTGTCATATTTTGGTTTTTGAAATCTTACTAAAAATTCACCCTAATAGTTTTTTCTGATATTTAAACTTTCATTGTAATATCAAAGTGGTGTATAAAGATTTTATATAATTTTTGCTTAAAGGATATCTGAAGGGCCCTATACCTTCTTATACTTACAATAAACTGTCTTTGTATTCAATATGCACAATGAGGTGTACTAATATTTTTGGCTAAATTTAATAACACACATATAACCATTTAATATATATTGCAACCAATTATATAGAATCTCTTATTAGTTCTGTTCACTGCGTCTGTTAAACGGAATGTCCCAAATATCTTTACAAGTTTTTTTGCACATTTTTTAATAAAACTTTTTGGAAAACCACCCCAAATTTAACCACTTAAATCCAATTATCGCAGCAATTAAAAAACTTAAGTTTCAAGCCTTATTAAATCTGCCTCCTTTTGTCTCCACTGAAAGTTCCATTATCGCTCAAAGCTAGTCTCTTAATACAAAGCATTCCTCAGATATCAAAAAAACTCATTAATCCGACATACCGATCGATTTTCGATCCTCAAGTCTACAATTGGTTACTTAAAATGTGCTCGACTTAGCTAAGTTCCGAGAGGGGAGAACGGTGGGGTGCTCGTTGGGTGGAAATCCCCGAAACAAAATTAAATCGAGAGAAATTCGAAGAGGGAGAGAGGGGGAGAGTAAAAGATTACACTAATTTGTTCGTTACGGGAACAGGGCCGTGGGGTGGGGGGTACGGCGTGAGGTAATCATTACTGATTACAAATTAGCTCCCTTTATCTATGTTTTTCTTTCTAATCATCGCAGCGATAAATCAGACACGATTTAGAGTCGTTGCGGAGGAGGTATTGTCTTACGTCCCCTTACAAATCGATATGTAGAGGGGAGGGTTGGAATGGACGGAATTTTCCAGCATTGGGATGTAATTGCGGTACTTTGAGGGAGAGTGGGTTGTGATTTTGGGTTTTGTAGGGCTGAGATGAGAAAATTTATTTTCATACTAATTACTGTTACTATAAGAAATCTAAGGATTATCGCGTAGGCTTCAATAATTAAATTCCTAATTACTGTTTTATTTGGACTCTTGAAATCACCACTAGTATAATCCTAATTGTAATATATATGGTTTTCAGGATTTCAGGATTTGGAAAATCCTGAAATTGAACAAATTTCCCAAATTTGTCTCAAAAGCAATTTTTGAATTGTAACATGTTTACTTTGATTGGGTGTAAAGATGGAGTCATAAATTTGACCATAAGTCGCAAAATGAAAATAACGGTAACGGTGGTGTAAGCGCCTTCGCCATTCTTTCCACCTTTGGGTATTATCAGGTACTGCGCCAAATTTTTAAGAGATAAAACATAACGTTTATTTCTTCCACAAAAATACTGGGAATAACGTTGCAAAATATTTTTAAATAGTCCTCCCAAGGTAAGAACATCAAAAGGTATAAAAATGTAGTTAAGGGCGAAACTAGATAGGGAAAATATGAATGATATTTTAATACATATACCAACATGATAGCTCCTTTCAATTTCTACTCAAAATACTACCTGTGATTAATACACCAATTTGTTAAGGTAATCAAGGCAAAAATTAATCACACAACCATATTACAGTTACCACGTCCATCAAACTGTAATATTTAAATTAATTATTGCATTATTTCTAATGTAAGTGCATTACTAATATTGTAAGTGATTCTGAGAACCTGGAAAAAATCCAATGGGATATATTTCATTCAGGTCCATAAATCCTGTACGCCGTTACGTTATAAGGGCGAAAGATATCGAATTAGGGTTAGGTTTGCCGCGTTTAACTAATAAATCATTTTATATTTTTCCTCCGTCGATCGCTTAGGTATTGGATGGGCAATTTGAATAGTTATGGGAATTTTACAAATATATTCCTGGGGTATTTTTTAAAGAAAATGGCAGTAAGTGATTAAGAGGTGAAATAGTAGTGTAGCTTTATTTAAAGTGCCTTGTATATAATTTAATACTATATATATTTGATAGTGTTTACTGTACCTTGAAATTAACAACAAAGTAGTTCATATCATCAGCTAGAAATAGGTTAATTTAAAATGCTCTTTTCATTAAACCGAACTGAAATATAATTTCTTTTGTAGAAATAACAGTGTTCCATTTTCGCTAATTTGTAGGTGAAAAAACTGGGGTTTGGTTGCATGCCGACAAAATTTGTAACCTTTTTTTGGAAAATATTCATATAAAATTTAACTTTCATAACAAAAATATGATGATGCTACTGTTTTTGGATATTGAGTGATATATTTCTATCATCGTCTTATCTGTTAGAACACGAAGTACAAAAGGTCTCAGAACAACTTTAGAAGTTCATGAATTTCCAATTTAATGTCATTTTGAGTCAATTGTAGTGCATTTTCACCTTTGGAAAACATTTAAATTTCCCCATTTCTTTCAAAGAGGTAGCACACTATTAAAAGCTTTATAAACTATGTAAAAATGTCATATTTTTGACAAAGTACTTACAATACAAAAGTGCAATACTTTTAACAACCTAACAACAAATTCGTAATTGCAACAAGTGTTTAGTAAAATTCAATTTTCTAACTTTCTTAGTGAAATGAGATTCTTGAGCCTCATTTTCCTTAAATGTTGTTTATTTCAAAACGTCTCAAGTAATATTTTGAACACAGAATTGTATTTTTTAACACCTTAACCCTTCAAAGTTGTTATAAATTTCTACTTTTCAAGCATTATTCAGCTACAAAACTCCTTTTCAAAATTCCATATGTTACGTCTCGAAACACATGTTAAGATTCAGTGCGATCAATTGAAATTATTTAGAAACCTCTCAACTTCCTTAGAAGTTGACTACACTTTTTCAAGAGTGTTATAGAGAAACTAAAATTGTTACAATTGAAACTCCCCAAGTCACTTTAGAATGTACATTTTAAACTTTACGTTACCTAAGTGACTAAACTCCTTCATATATATCATCGGTATACTATGTACTTAAAAAACTCCTTTACTTCTTTAAAAGTGTTAAAGCTGCTTCACAAATTTTATAAGTAACATTGAATATGTCAAGTTTTTTTAAAGAATTTCCAAATCCTTTAAGGTTGTAATAAGAAGCTCATCATTTCCCGAGCTGCTTTTAATTCAATAATTAATTCTGATTACATTTAATTCCTTAAATTCTATTGAAACACTTTTTATAGTATTAGAGACAACTTTCGCTACAATTCAATCAAACAACGCTACTTATTTTTTATGATTAGTCTACCTTTAACAATTAATATATATTTCTTAGAAACTACTTAGTGCCAAGACTAGATTAGAAGTACACTTCTGATAGAAAGTTAGAAGTGAGCTTAGCAAGTTAGTTAGAAGTCGCTTCTGATACATTATGTTATTTTGACTCAGTCACAGATCATTACTGTCATTACAGATTCTTTAGAAATTACCTAAGTGATTTTGAAGCACTTGAAGCATATTAATTAAATTAGCTAAAATTTAAACAAAAGTACTTCAAATCGTTAAATCATTACAATTGAGGAAAGTTCATTAATGGTGTTAGAACTTTGTGTGTAATACTTCAAATTTAAAAGTAAGTTATCTTAAGGTAATTTCTCTAAAAATTTCTTGAAAATACTATAATAAAATTGTAATAAGTAGTTTAGCAAGTCGCTAATTTCTTTTGTGGCATCAGATTCTTTATTCGCAATTTTTCCTCTTGAAAATAATTACAGCTGCTAGTAAAATGACGTTGTGACGTGGTTTGCCTTGCGATGCAGCAGATTCGTCGGCGGCACGACGACTCTGGGCTGGAAGGTTACGTCACTTGTTGAATTGGCGCTATTTGCGGAGTTTCGGAGTTTTAAAGTCAGTTTTTCGGTTTTGCTCGGGCGCCAGATTTTTTAAGGGTTTACTCCCTAAAGCCACGGGTTAGTTTATACTCAGGAGAATGCCAGGAAGTCCGTGAAAATAAAACACACAATTCGGAAAACAAATAAAACTAATTTATTATAGAAAACGGCATCAAAGTTAAGTCAAACAACAGGTTAGAGAAATGGAAGCATTGGCAACGGTGCAATAACTAAATATTTAACGGTTTCTACAGAAAAGCGGTATCTATATTCAATCTTTCCTAATTCTACGAAAAGCGGATGGATGCAGCAACTATGTACATCGGAAATACGTGGGGGGGGGGGCTTCGGACTTATGCAGCGGCCGGGCAACAATGTATAGTACGGTAATTACGGTGGGGGGGGGGTTAGTGCATAGCGGTCTAGCTAATTTAGTAGGTGACATGCCTATTCGCGATAGAAGAGCTAGTTACGTGCAACGGTTAAGCAAGTGTTACGAAGCGGTGAGAGCGGGGCTAGCATTATAGGTGAAAATCTAGCAAGCGGGGTTTAACTATATATAGTAATGAACGGTTATGCAATTCAGCGGATTTTAATTCGAAATATTAATTAGAAAATTAATTAGAAAAGCAGCGGTCGCGAATTACGTCAGCGAACCCAGGCATAATCGGTACTCCAGGCGCCGATTCGATAATAGGGTGAACGGGGCCCTGCGGGTAGTCGAGACAACCGGGAATTTATTGGATCGTGTTTAGGGAGGCCACCCCGAGTATCACCCTGGTTAGCACCTACCCAAACAGCCCGAATTGATCCTCCCGAGTATCACCCTGGGAAGAGTCAGTTCGTTAGCCTAATCCAACGGGAACGGCAGGGAAGCGGGTGGGGTCGTATTCAGGGAGGCCACCCCGAGTATCACCCTGGGAAGCACCTACCCAAACAGCCTAAATTGATCCTCCCGAGTATCACCCTGGGAAGAGTCAATCCAATAGCCTGACCCAACGGGACAGTAGGGATCGGACGGTCGAAATTCCCTAACGGACACTTTACCTTTAACGGTCGGCTCCTGGTTGCCCGGTCGGTCGGTCCGGAACGGCAACGCTACGTACGGCGGGATCGGAACAGCAACAGCGGGATCAGAACACGTGCGCTAATCGGAACACCTGCGGTTGTCGGCGGAAGGCGGTCGGATCACTTTTGTTAATATTTCAATATTTTCACTTATATTTAGAGCTCCCAGATAAATAAAGAAGGGTAATTTTGCAGCTCGCAAGTAGAGAGACAAGTGGTGGGCCTTTGTTTAAACTCGGTCTTGGAATTTTGCAGGTGTCTCATTAGGAGAAAATTATTGTTTTAATTCGGTTTGCGGATTTTCCGCAAATGGTAACAGAGGGAGACATGTCTTCTTGCCATCGGAAAAATGTGCTTCGTCACAACGTTATTCCTTAAAATTGAAATTTTTGATCAATTGAAATTTCAATCAAATAAAAATTTGAAGTTAAAAGCAATATTGTGAATATTTTACTACGAATTAAACTTTGTTCAGGACATAATTCCGCCTTACTTAGCAATTTTGACACTGTAAGCAATGCAGTAGAATTGACTAGCCCATCGATTAAAATTAATTTAAATTAATTAATAAAAATAATAGGTAAATTAGGTTCACCTAATCATAACATTATGAATGTTTTGCTACGAATTAGTTTTTGTTCAAGATGAAATTGTGATTTTCTTAACAATTTTGATACCCTCAACAATGGAATAAAATTAAGGATTCTGTCGATGAAAATTAAATTAGTTAGCAGTAATAAATAAATTTTGATATATAAAGAGCAGCATTGTTATATTTTACTACGAACTGATCTCTGTTCAGGACATAATTTTTCCTTTCTTAACAATTTTAACATTCTCAACAATGGAGTAGCATTAAGGACTGTCTTCATTAAAATTATATTAAACCAGTTAATAATAATAACTAAATTTTGATAAGTTAAAAGTAGCATTGCGAATATTTTGGGCCGAGTCAAGAGAAAATTGTGCCTTTCTTAACAACTTTGGCGTTGTCAATAAAGAAGTAAAATTAAGAATTCTATTTATTTAATTTAAATTAATAAATAGTAATAAATCAATTTTATTATATTAAAAGCAAAATTGTTACTATTTTACTACTCATTGATCTCTATTTACGGCATAATTTTTCTTTTCTTGACAATTTTGACAATCTCAACAATGAAGTAGCATTAAGGACCGTCTTCTAAAATTATATTAAATCAGTAAATTATAATAACTAAATTTTAATGCTATAATAGCAGCATTGCGAATATTTTGCAGCAAATGAAATTTTCTTAAATAGAAAACTGTACCATTCTTAACAATTTTGACACTGTCATAATGGAGTAGAATTAATTAATAAATAAATTTATTAGCATACTAAAGGCAGTAATGTTACTGTTTTACTACGAATTGATCTCTGTTCAGGACATAATTTTTCCTTTCTTAACAATTTTGACATTCTCAACAATGGAGTAGCAATAAGGACTGTCTTCATTAAAATTATATTAAATCAGTAAATAAAAATAACTGAATTTTGATAAGATAAAAGTAGCATTGTGAATATTTTGCCGCGAGTCAAGAGAAAATTGTGCTTGGCTTAACAAATATGGCGTTATCAACGATAAAGTAAAATTAAGGATTCTGTCGGTTACAATTAAATTAAATCAATACATAGTAATAACTAGATTTTAATGCAATAAAAGCACAATTGTGAATATTTTGCAGCAAATTAATCTTTCTTAAAGAGAAAATTGTACCATTCTTAACAATTTTGATATTGTCAATAATGGAGTAGAATTAAGGATTCTATGGATTAAGATTAAATTAAATTAATAAATAATACTAAATAAATTTGAGTATGTTATAAGCAGCAGTGTTTTTATTTTGTTTCGAATTGATGTCTGCTCAGAACATAATTTGGCCTTTAATAACAAATTTTGCCTTTGTCGATAGTGGAGTAGAATAGAGGATTCTCTAAAAGACCAATAAAACCAAAATTGACGCCTTAAAGCTACTATAATAATAACCCATCATTTCAACACCGAAACACTCATCTCTTATAATCTTCACACATCAGCTTCCGTTGTGCAACCCAAGGGCGCTTAAAACACATCCCACATCGACACCTCCCCCAACCTCCTCACCACACACACACACACACACACACACACACACACACACACACACACACACACACACACACACACACACACACACACACATACACACTTATCTGCAAAACTCCAGGAGTTGGTAATTTCCGGGGAAGGCCGTATATAACCCCGTTACCGGTCACCGGCCAGAGCTTAAGTTAGTTCCGCATCTTCCATATTACATATATATTACATAATGCCGGCGAGGGCGAGGGACGAAATTCAATGCTTATTGGAACGCCATTACGATCGCGGCACGACCGTAGGAAAAAGCTCCTTACAAAGGGAACGCTGATAGGGCGAAAACTGGAAGGTCGGCCGACGGGAAGCGGGAAGGGGGGTAGGTCGGAGGAGAGACACTTTTGTAAATCTGGTCGATATTGTGTTTGAATACGTAACGAGGGTTCGCGTGTCGAGAATCAACAAGAAAGTTAATCTTCACGTGTGGCGATAGATAGGCCGTTAAGTGTGATTATAAACGTGGTGGGTGATAAGGGCGTAATAGCCTTTGGCGGTGAGAAGCGGAGGGAATCGAAGGGAAGGGGACTTCGTCACGACGGTGAGATAGCCATTGCTACGAAGTTCCACTATGAGGGTGACGCGAGGGAAAAGTTTTAGATTTTGGTCGAACGTGATGACGCAAAACTTCGAAACATTGTTGAAGCTTGAGGTGAAACTCAGGCACAACTATTCACTAATTCGTTGTTAAGAAAATGTATCGTAGTTATGTTTTCCTAAAGAAATCTCTAGAGAAAACCTAACCATATATTTTGCATATTTTCTGAATACTAACTTATTTGCGTTTTCCCCCCAGAAACAGCTTTTAATGTATTGCCCACAAGAAATATATTTCTCCAATAATTTCCTCTTATTTAAGAGATTTGTTCATAACTCACTCAAATTCATCTACCCCGTCACTTCCAGACACCATAAAATTATGTATAAATCTAAATCGGCGTTGCGGATGATAAAGTGTGTGAAGATACGTTTAAAAACATAATAATTGCTGGATATAAAAGTTATTTATATATTCCTATATATAAAATATATCGTCCTAACTCATTTGTAATACAGGCAACTTTGTACTGTGCATATTTTGTGAATATTAATTCATTTGTGTTTGTTTTTCCCAAAAAGAACATGTAATGCGCTAACCACATAAAATTAATTTCAACAATAACTTACTTTGACTTAATAGAGTTGTTCGTAGTTCGCTCAGATTCATCTACCTAGTCTTTTCCAGAAATAATAAAAGTGGGATATTAATGTGAATCAGATTTTTAAAAATACTGTTGATAAAATTCGGGAATAAAGCTGTAAGTAATGTAATAATTACAGCGTAGAAAGGTGATTTGTATATTCCTATGCATGATCTCCTGACTCGTTTCTAAAGAAAATATTTATGCGAACTCCGTATTTTGCATATTTTTTATGAGAAGTTTATTTGTAGTCGTCTGTATTTTTTAAAAAAATCAGAACAGCGCATAAACCAAAAAAATTGACTTCTGCGATAACTTACGTCGAATTAAGAGAATTATTCCTAGTCCACTTAGAATGATCTACCTTGTCACTTCAGCAGACTTCAAATTTGCAATCCAGAAAAATCTGAAAATATTTGATCACGTCACGCTCTCTCTCTAAACTACTAGAACCTCAAACCCCGGATCTGCACGATACGCCCTCAGATCCAAACCCGGAGAAGTACGTCACGCCCTCTCTCCAAACTACAAGAACTTCAAGAACTTCAAGAGATCACGTCACGCCCTGATCTCCGCCTACAAGAACGTCTTCAGCCTTACAACCTGGAGACAAGATTCATCTCCGAAGCCACCCACGAGTTACGAGAGTTATCTATATACAGTCCACTCTCTAGAGAGGCCACTTCACACTTCGTTCAATTGAGGTAATGAGAAAAATGGGAAAGGGTTATGAACTGATAACAAGTATAAAGACAAGAAAACATCAATATTTAGTACATATAATGAGAGGGGAGAATTATGAGTTGCTACGTGTAATAATGCAGGGAAAAATAAAAGGAAAACGGAGTATTGGAAGAAGAAAAATATCGTGGTTGAGACACCTGAGGGAATGGTGCAGATGCAGTTCAATAGAATTATTTAGAGCATCAGTAGACAGAGTAAAGGTAGCCAGGATGATATCTAACCTCTGATAGGAGACAGCACTTGAAGAAGAAGAATTGGTCTCGGAAATTTGGTCACTCGCGTCTCGGTATCGGTCTCGTGCGATACCGAGACCGAGAGTTTGTCATGATATCGTGAAGGTCTACTGGTGAAGTGTACATCGAATTTCCCCAAAGTTATCCTAATGTACCACAACACCAACATCGCACACAATCCCCATCAAAGTTTTACTGCGGAAACCCCTCGAATCTAAGATATTTCTCAAGGGGCAATCCCCGCGGACCCCGAATTACCCCCGGCGACCCCGAAACCCCTCAACAAAATCTGTTACTTTGTTATCCGACGCCTGATCCATACCACGACGTCTGCGACTCGTACAATTTTTCCTGACCTAATAAGTACGTGTTTTTCATGGGGAAACGGAAGGGAGAGCCGTCGCAGTACGTGATTTCCCCTCCGATGTACACCGCGAGCGACTCTCGACGGCCACTCACCGAAAGGAAAGTTGTAAAAATCACATCGCTCCCGACAAAGCACGAATCTTTCCATCTCGTACGAGGAGGGTGGGAAAGGGGGGTCGGGGGGGATTCCTTTTTGTGATGCTAGACTGTCATTTACAGGGAACGGGAGGGGCCTAGAGGGTGGGGGGACGGGTGGCGTTTCAAAAGAAAATTTAATTAAAATTGACTGAAAGCATCGGTCGGGAAAATTCGTTCCGGGGAATAATTATCTCGAGGATTTTTTGTGATACTGGAAAAGAGTTGACTGCGACAAGGGATGGGGTGGGGTGTTATTGTTTTGAGCTCTTTTTTGGGGCGAAATTTAGGTTATCTCCCTAATGTTTCCACGAGGATTTTACGAAGGTGGACGAAGGTAACTTCCCGGGATCGTATTTTAATTCAATTATGTTTTTCAGTAATTTCCAAGAACTTCTCAGGAGTCTTTTTACGCTACATTATATCCCACACACACCTTCCCCCACGTTCCAATATAACAATAAACGTTTTATATCTCATTTAAAAGTAATTTAAACCTAGTAATAATTTCTTAACTTCTGTACAAGCTCTACATCAGCAACATCTGTACAAGCTTTTTGAGGATTTATAGATACACTGGAAAGTAAGAGTAACAATTTTAAATAGTACTTATCAAAATTTCCCTGGTAATTCCATGGGTTTCCATACAGAAATTAAGTGATAAGCAAACTACAACTTTTCCAAAAATCATTCGGGTGTTCCAAAGTTTGCTAGAAGTTCTAATTTTTAAATTTTGCACGCGATAAGTCTTGAAACACACTGGGATGTGCCCAAACATGTATAATACATTTTTCAAACTTATAGCTTATCAAAATCATATTTGGGCTCCTTAAGATGGCTTTTTAGACATTTTGACACTTCCTGTATTAGTAAAAAAAATCTAACTTCCTTTAACAATCCCGTATCATTTTTATAACCCTTTGTGAGCTTTGCTGAATTAATTAAATACACAAATATATTCCATTGTTTCCTCAGTCAATACGTAATATCAAATGATTAAACACAATGTATGTAGTAAGTAATCAAAATCATTTAAATTTATTACGACTTTTCCATACATAAATATTCTGATATTTCATAGCTGGAATTTTAAAAGTAATTTGAAAATTTTTCATGCCTTTTAAACCGCTTCCAAAGTACTCTAGGCTTGTAACCATATTTTTGAATTTTCCGGCATTTTCTAATAATTATCCCTCCCGATATTAACCGCGAAATTCTGGAAAATTTTATGGAAGTATGCTTAGGAACAGTAATTGTCAATTTAGTGATACGAATATACTTTTTAAAGTTTCCTCATCCATATTTTATATTAAAAAATGAAACACTAAACAATAGGTGTCCAAAATCATATAGGTTTATTAGGACTTGCCCTGACTTTTCCTGATATTTCGTGGATGAAAATTTGGTTGCAAATTGGAAATTTCCTTGTTATTTTAACCACTTTGAAGGTGATCTAGTTTTATTACCTAATTTTTACTAATTAATTTACTAATTTACAACTTGATATTACCAACTAATTATGAACTTAATTTATTCCACAATTTCCCTCCGTCAATATTTTGTATCAAATGGTTGAACACAGTAATTTGCGTTCAAAATCAATTAAATACATTAGAATTTTCCGAGGTTTTTCCTGGTATTTCGCAGCTGAAACCGTACCAAGCAATTGGAAAAGTTCCCTGTTCTTCAAAACCTTTAGGAAATAATCTAGTTGTGGAGTGATATTTTTGAATTTTCCAGAATGTCCTAGGGATTATACCTTCAGATGTATGTAGGAAAATTTCATGCAATTTTCCGAAATTCGGCTGAATGAAATGAATTAAGGAGCCAATATATTGTGAAAAGTTTCCTCAATAAATGCTTTATATCAGGAGATTTAATACAACGTAAGAAATATTGTAAAATCATTTAAATCTTTTTGGATTTTACGATTGCATATCTATTCCATATCAAGGCTTCCTGGCATTTCGTAGCTAAAAATTTATAAATATTGTGGAAACCTTCCATATCTTTTTAGACTGATTTGAAAGTACTCTGCATTTGTAACTAAATTTTGAAGCATTTGCTAAGTATTATCGCTTCAGGAATAAGATGGGAAATTCTGGAGATGTTCATAAACTAGGTTTATTAAAATTTGTATTTCAATAATTAGCATTTTGGTAACTGTGAATGAAAGTTTGTTGTAAATTATAAATTTCCATGTTATTTAGACCGCTTTGAAAATGATTTAGTTTTATAACCAAATTTTTGAATTTTGCTTATTTTCCTAATTATTATTCTTTTAGTTTTTATTCGGGAAATTTCGGGAAATTTTCCAAAATCACGTTTATTAAAATTAGTGTTTTTCTAATTTACAATTTGGTAATACCAACTAATTGTGAACCCAATATATTCCACAATTTCCCTCAGTCTATATTTTGTATCAAAACCTTAAACACAGTAATTAGCGCGTTCAAAATCAATTAGATCCATTATAATTTTCCAGGCTTTTCCTGTTATTTCGCAGCTGAAATTTTAGCAAGCAACTGGAAAATTTCCATGTTCTTCAAAACCTTTATCAAATAATTTAGATGTGGAAAGATATTTTTGGATTTACCAGAATGTCCTAGGGATTATCCCTTCAGATATATGTAGGAAAATTTCACGCAATTTTCCGAAATTAAGTTTAATTAAATTAGTATTTTATTAATTGTCAATTTTACAATCTAACTAATTAAGGGCCGAATATATTGTCTAAAGATTCCTCAATCAATATTCTATATCAAAACATTTAACACAACGTAAGAAATGTGTAAAATAATTTAGATCTATTTAGATTTTACCAATGCATATCTATTCCATATCAAGACTTCCAGATATTTCGTAGCTAAAAATTTATAAACATAGTGGAATCCGTCCATATCTTTTTGCACTGCTTTTGTAACTAAATTTTGAAGCATTTGCTAAGTATTATCGCTTCAGATATAAGACAGAAAATTCGGGAAATTTTCCGAAACTAGCTTTATTAAATTAGTATTTCATTAATTGGCATTTTAGTACCTAATACATCAAGTAAAGGCCCAATATGTTTTCCAAAATTTCGTCAACATTTTATATCAAAAGGTAAAGCATTAGCATTCAAAAGCATATTGTTTCAGTAGGATATTTCCAGATAATTTCCGGTATTTTTTAGCAGAAAATTTAGAAATGCTTTGGAAATCTTCATTTTCTTTAAAAAGCTTTGAAGGTAAAAGTAATGTATTAGTACCGATTTTAGTTTTCTAGAAGTTTGTATTTCAATACTACATAAGGATAAATTGAGAAAAAACTGGAAAATGTCTAGAAATATTTAGTAGGTGCCTCTTTATGTCGTAATTGATTGACTGGAATTTTCTTAAATTTTTTGGGATCTCAATTTAGACAGGTTTTAGTTATCAAAATGATCCTGAATATTTACTAGGCATTTTAGTTTCCAAAAATATGAAAATTAAAATTTTCCAAAACTTTTCAGAGCTATTCAGGACCCTTAATTTATACGTTTAATAAGAACCTGGTTGTTATATTGAAAAAAAATAATTTTTCCAAAAGTAATTAGGATTTTTTTAATAGGAATTGTTGGAATTTTCTAAATATTTTAAGAAGGTTCTAGATTATTATTGTTTAAGTATTTTGTTGCTAAATGTATGTCGTATATTTTTGATTCCAATTACTTATTAGAATTTGAACCATATTATTACTTTAATTAATAGTGTCATTATATTAATTTTTATAGATTTACCGTCTTTTTAATTTTTTAAAGTAAGTAGAAAATTTACTAAATGTCATCTGTGAAAAATAAGAAATATGGAAGTATACTTTGTTCAAAACAAATTCCGATGCACGTCATTTTGATGACGTCACCAAACATCCAATACTACCAACTTAATACAGTCCCAGGACATCGCAATATATGTATTCCGTGTAGTTTAGGTTGAGAATACACATAACCATATATATTGTCAACCTAAAATATACATGGAACATGTAAGTTGCGATGTACTCTAACTACATTAAGTTGGTAGTATTGGATGATTCTGACGTCATCCAAATGACGTGAATCGGGATTTGTTTTGAATAGAGTATATGTAGTTTTCTTATATATAAAGAATGCATGATACATTATGGAGGAAGAAAGAATAATTTATTACGGAGGTGACATTTCACTGTAATTTAAATTTGGTGCCAGTTGTCAATGTCAGTTCTGAAAATATCTGTTATTAAATATATCCATAATAAACTGCAAAATAATGATTTAGTTATTAAGTAATTGTACTGCCACTGGTTCTTAATCATTATGCGAAATTTCGAATTAATATAAATTTTGAAAGATAGTAAAAGTCGAGTGTAGGGGAGTCGGTTACTTACAAACAAACATACAAGTGAAGCTAATATAAAACATGTAAAAACGAAGGATTTTAATAGACCTTATGATCTTATTAATAGCAATTTTTGGGATTTTCTACCTCTTTCAAGAAGGTCAAAGGTTAATTTTATTTAAGTACAAATGTAAAGCAATTTGTAAAGTGGCCAAGTGTGTTAGTACATTTTTGAACCCAATTACGTATTGAAATTGGCACCATATTTTTAATATAATTATTACTAAGATTATATCAACATATATGTTTATTAGATATTATATTAATATCTAATAAATATAATTATTGTTATTATTGTTGTACGTATTTTACGTTGTAATAAAAACATATTATATAATATGTTTTTATTAGAATTATTATTTTTTTAGGCTTAGTATAATTTTGTTTACACTAGCTATTTCGACTGTTGGAAATTATCATGATTTTCGAGATGTTTGTTAAATTTTCTAATTTCCTGCCTTTCCTTATATTTTCCAAAAATCCCTTCATTACATTTGTAATATTTGACTAAAATCAATTAGTCATTCCATGCAATTTAACAAATTTATTTTTTGATTTATTCCCCACAACCTACGGAAATATTACCAGTTCCTGTCATGATACCTTTTTAAATTCCCAAATCCAGTGAGTCTCGTCTCACTAAAAATTAATCAACCCCCGTTTGACTCCCCTCACGATCATCCTTCCATCCCTTAGACTTTTCTCGAAAAGGCTCTCACTCCCAGATAGAGATCTCCCTCCGCGTCCCTTCGCGTCTCCCGATTCCAGGAATCCGATCCCGCCGAGGGAGAAAGGGGAAAAAAAGGAAACAAATGCGAGCGATTAGCGCGTCTCTGCTTTACATAAACTCGCATATCTCAACCTCTAATTACCGTTCCGAATATAACTCAAGTGAGAGTCGCCTCACTCCTTCTCTCCCTCGCTTAATTACGCTTAGATTCTGTAAATTCATTAGTTGAATTAAAATCTTATTTCTTCGCCCTCGTCCCGAAAGGGAAAAACTATTCCGCCTGATGTTAATAAAGTGGAGTTTATTTGTTTCGGCCCTTGTAACGAATTCATGAAGGGAGGCAATAAGAGTTTCGTTCTCTCGCTATTTGTCTCTCTCTTTCTCGCTCGGTGTTCGAGGCCCGCTCAATAAGGGCGCTCGGGCGGAAATGAGCGCCTCATTTCGGTTCCACTTTGGACGCGAGATGTTTCGTTTACGGGAGATTTTCGGGAAAGTGTGTGTGTCTCGCTTTGGATTTAGTTGGACGTGCAGATTAGGTACCTACGGTCTTTCTGGAGTCTTTGAAGGGGGCCGGTAGGAACGGAAAGTTTTCTCTGTCGATACGAATTTCATAAAAATTTAGGAAATGCTTATATATCATTGGGATATTGTTTCTGATTAGGAGAGACGTTAGTTTTTGAGAAAAGTTTACTTTAATAATTTGGAGGAAAGTTTGTGTACGCCATTGTGTAGTATGGCAGACTCTGAATTTTGGTGAATTCGGATGGAACTGCACATGGAACAATAAACAAACATTTGAGGAACGCATTGTTTCAAGTGGGTATTGTTATCATTGTATTGTACCATGAGATCATTTAAATTTATAATTAGAGTAGGCTATGATTGTTAAATTAGGTTGGCAACACCAACTTACTGCTGACAGTTTCATTTGAATTGTCAAAGTGATGCTCCAAAATATTTAATTTAGAGCATAAGATTTTCCTTACGGAGAGTTATTTTAAGAACGCCGAACGGAAAAAAAATGGCGAATGGAAGTATTCTATATAACGGTGTGTAGATGATTTCCAAAACACATTCCCTAATTTTTAAATAACAAAATATATAGATAACCTCTAATTTACACAGCGAGTCACTTTGACAATTAAAATAAAACGAGTAGGCTATGGGAGTGGTTATTACCAACCTAATTTAAAAATCATAGCCTACTCTAATTATAAATTTGAATGTATTGAATAAATCATAATATCATGTATCGATATCGTTAGTCTTATGTATCGAATGTCATCTGTTCATAATATTTATTCTAGAAATATTGTCAACATAGGTGTCAATATACTTCTTGATCATTGCAAGTTTTGTGGCCGTCTCTCATTGAACTTTGCTACAAAATGTACTCATTGTATAATGTGTTTCAAAATGATTGTCATCTAGTCGGCTGTGGAATTCCCATGTAAAATAAAAAAAAATCTCCCTGCGAATATAGGAGTTTCCACTAGCTATACATAACCTCAAAATAACCTACTTAACCTCTTTTAACTTCTACCTTTTCTCTAATTACCAGCAGTACTGATTGCCAGTTTCACAATAAATGTTTGAAGTGACACTGTCAGAATTAGATACATAGGTTCAAATCAATAGAGCGCGACACATCAATAATTACATGCATAGAAATTCCAACGCCAACTATACCAAAATCCGTTCTACTTCACGACTGACTCATCCCCATACCAAGTTGCGAGTGACACAAGCAAAACTCATAAAATCACATCCCTAGCTTCAGCGATTCGCCGCTTTAGAGTCTACCATTCGTTTAAAATGTATCCCGTTTTTACGCAAAGTGCATAACGTTTTTCTCCTAAACGGATTAACTTAGAGACTTGCTTTAAAAAACAATTGAAAGTAGTCTTTGATGTCTATGTCCGTCTAGTAATAGTTTTTTTAATTTTGTTTTTGGCTTTTTGGCAAACGCATGTAAATACGCTAAAAAACTCCCAGTTTTACATAATTATTTATTAAATTACGAGATGAAAACTAGAAAATCCCTTACTAGAGGGACAAACTCTTAGCTTCGCGATGATACCAAATTTTTTACTGTTGTGTGAAAATTACTCAAAATTTTATGTAAAATTCCGAATGAATGCACTGCTCCACGAAATATATTAAATGGCGAGGAATCGTGTGCGTTAACATTGCACTGGGAGGAGCATAGCGATTTATCTTCCGATCAGGGCCGCATTTAGCAGATCAACTTAAAATGACAGAAAGTATAACATTGTAGTGAAATGTTACGATATTCAGTCTTGATTGGCATTAATGCCGATCCGGAACTCCTGCAGTCAGAAACATGAAATTCGGACGGAAGATTTCTTTTGTGATTTATGGGGCCGATAAGTAGAGATTTTCGAAAATTTCACCTCGAAGGGTGCAAATATGGGTGTGCAAGTTTTGTTTTATTTTTCTTTCAAAAATTATAGGTTCAGTTATAAGAGTTTTGTTATAAGAGCTTACTGTGAAAGGAGGTTATATATTTCGTCATTGCACATTTTGCTCAGTATTGCTCAGTGCAATTGTACAATAAATAACTAGTTGGGTCACCGATACATGCAAGTGGGATTTAAATGAAATTTTACCAAGTGGTCAAAAGAAATTAAGGAGTAGGAAAACAATGTAATTCAATTTTTTTCTATAATTAATTGAGCATTGAGCAATTGAGCAAACTACGAGAAATATCTCAAACCAGTGGTGTTCCTGGTGTTATAAGAAATATTATTGCGAGCAATATATGTTATCAAGCACGTTGTTTTCTTGCCGCTGTCTCCAAAAACACAAAAGCACAGTTATACAGGATTCATATACACTTGAGCGGGGGATATAGTCCTGGAAAAATTGTCAAAAAATTGGAAACAACAAAACGGCAAACGAAACAATGCAGACCCAGAAGGAAATTAATTTTCACGACAACTAACCCTGATATGGATTATGGAGAAAATTGTGAAAAGCCCGACCTCGATGAAGAAACTTACATGGAATTAAAAAATGATTTTTTAAAAAAACTACACAAGACTGACATCGAATATAAAAATATCGAAGCAAACACGCGACTTCAAGCAGATTGAGCTGTGTGGAAGCTGCACAGAAAGAAATTATTAACATCATCAATATTTGGCAAAGTGTGTAAAATGCGTCCATCTACAAGTTGCTCAGTGACTGTTACAGTTTTGTGTAAAGTTTTTTTTTCTAAAGCAATTGCATGCGAGAAAAACAATGAAGACAGGGCCAAAGAAGCACTGTAACTCAAATTCGGTTTTAACATTTCGAATTGCGGTTTAATAATTAATAAAAATTGGCCATTTCTCGGTGCTTCTCCTGAAGACATTGAACAAAATTCAGGATACATCCTCGAAATTAAATGTCCCTTTGCATCAAAAAATGTAACCATTAAAGAAGCAGTTTCTAGAAAATTAATTTCCTATTTAGAAATGGATGGTTCAAATTTTAAATTAAAAATTCATGTAAAACAAATTACTTTTTTATAGTGTGGACTCTACAAGAAATAATTTTTATAGTAGTTCCCGTAGATACCGAATTTTTTCACGATGCAATGTTGCCCAAGTTGAAAAAGTTTTATTGTAATTGTCTTTTACCAGAAATTATTGATCCGCGGCATACCAGCAGCATGAAGATAAGGGATCCAACTTACATTTCTGAGGCACAAAAAATAAGAAAACTGTGTAGGTAATAGAAGGTTACTTGAATAATACAGCAATTTTTCAGGTTGCAACAATTGATAAATATGCGAAAAATCTCCAAGCGATAGTTTCGACCGGGCCGCGACGAATCGTTGGGAATAAGTTCAAAGTCTCTTACGTTTGTCAGAAGAAAATTATTTATTTGTTAATTAGCCAGGTCACAACAAATAAACAAACAATCATATTTGCAAGAACCTTATGTTTCGCCTCAAAAACCCAGAGTTATTGGAAAAAATTCTGATTCTCTAATGATTTTGACCGTAGAGTTATTCATTTGTTAATTATCCAGGTTGCGAAAATTGAACAATAAACAATTATAGTTGCAAAAACCTTGTGCCGATGGTTCGCCCAGAGTTATTGGAAAAGATCCGGTTCTGAAATGATTTTAGGCGTAGAGTAAATAATTTGTTAATTAGCGAGGTTGCAACAATCGAACAATAAACAATTATATCTGCAACAATCTTGTGCCGATGGTTCGCCTTAAGAAGCCAGAGATATCGAGAAAAAAAACGGTTTTCTAGTGATTTCGGGCGTTGAGTTATTAATTTGTTAATTACCCAAGTTACAACAATTTAGCAATGAATAATTAATTTAACACTAAAGTGATAAAGAGGGATCTTTAAAACGCCCGAGAAAACATTTCCGAGACATTTTCGTTGAACAGTTTGTGATATGTTTATATGTTCCATATGTTCACCAATACTGTAACAAAAATGGGTCATTTGTTAAATAAACAATTAAAAAATTGCGAGCGTAAACGGGTTAGATGTACGTTTTGTTATACACGACTTCCCGAACATTTTGCAAAAAACCGCATCTCAATCGGATCTCTTCGAAAAAAGTTGCCAGTTTTCACTTTTTCCATTCTAAATTGACTCGACTAATAAGGATGCATCGTTTGCCTGTCAAATGATTTTTTATGCCGATTCATCTGCCCAACGAAACTTAAAAATTAAATAAAAATACTCAAACAGTTATGTCACTTAGCTTTATCACTCTTGAAGGGACTAATCACAGCCACAATATACCAGCTAAATAAAATTAAGAAGGTTGTTCAAAGTGGCCTCCATTTCAGCCACACTGTAACTCAAAAACAGTGCGTTTTTGGACGTATGTTTATTAAGACTTTTTGTCTTTACTTTGACAAGGAATCTCCCGTTTAATATTTTGCCATAATTTCCCGGGCACCCTATATACTACAAGTACAAATAATGCTGTGCGTTTATTATCTACAATTACATTTTTATAGTCAGGTTAATATAATATGTTATGATTTATTAATAGATACTTTTTCATTGGTTTTAAGAGAATTTTATCAGTAACGCAATTACGCTGTGAACAATTTCAATTAATCGTTGTGAAAGAAGTTATTAATATAATATACATTAAATATATGTTAAATATATTAAATATGTATATAAAAAATATATGTAGGTAATATATATTTTAAAAAAGATAATTTTTACAATCTTCTTGGAAACTCCGGGAAGTATTATGAAAAATGAAAATTTATTTTGAATGGAAGCAATTAATTAACTTCAGTTTTTTCATGACAGTTTTTACGTAGAGTGTATTGTTTTCAACATATTAAAAAACTGTTTCTTTATTTTCATCAACAATGTTCACAGCAATTTGGCTATTGAAACCTTGTCCGCATTTCATCATTTCGTTTATATATTACCATAGCAACACTGAAAACGCCAAGAATACCGATATTACGAAGATGTCAAAACATCAACCTTTTCTTATACAATGCCTCATGGTTTGATAGAAATTACTCCAGACAATTTTATTTCATAAGGATTTATATTCGTGAGTGCGAGAGAGACATGCCAAAAGATGTGCCTTTCTGACCGACCGAGCGCGTCAGAGGCGCGTTGATACTTTTCCTTTGCGATTATATATTCGGTGCCGCGATTAGATGTCCGTCCGGGCAATGAATATACGAAATGTAATACCGAGATTTGAAATTTACTTAGTCCGTGCTAGCAAAACAAATACTGTTCGGCCGCGCCCAGCTGTACCTCCCCCCTCGCACGTGTCCCGCAGAGAAACTGAATTCACGGCGAGTGACGGACTCTTTAGCAAATTTTCAACGTAAAGAGAGAGATAGAGGGAAGCGGAGTTGCCAAAATTTAAAAATCCGCTCTATAAAACATCAGTCGAAGCCCGTAGAATGGCAATATGGAGAAAGTTGTTTACACATCTCACGCGTGTCGGCGAAACAGTGACAGCGCCCGGCGAAATACGCGCTAATTAGTAAACGTGTGATATTCGTTTTTACTTGTTCACTAGGCAATATTTCTTCTAGTCATCTGATTTCTGTAATAGCCCTATAATTATTTCAATATTATAGTTGCAAACTAACATTGTTTCATTCCATTAAATGATATAACTTCGATTATTTATATTTCGAAGTCAAAATGAAACATACACTCCCCTGTTTCTACATTCCCCTCACTTCCTCATCCCGCGGAGGAATACGTGCTTCCAGGAATTCACTCCGGAATGAATCGACACTCGGTTATAGATGACAATCATTTTGAAACACGTTGTATTATAGTCCAGTCTGTAACGGTTACTTTTTTAGTACGGCTCTGGACGCCGGAAATCGCTCGTTTATAGGCAAGTAAATGATGCGGAGCTAATTACTCGTCCCCGCGATAACGGATCAACTCCGAATTTCACCTTGAGTTAGCCTCGGAATGAACCTTTATAGAGACACTAAAATCAAAGTTGGGGATGGGAAACTATTGGAGATATTCCCGTGTAAAGATAATGTTAATTATTCCCCCCTCGCGGTAAAGGGCGAAGAGCCTAAGTCAACATTACATTCCGAAAATATGCGACCACGAGCGTAGAGCGTGATATGGTGTGATAGGTGGGGAACCAATGAGAGCGCCGTACCACGCGTAGGCAACGGTAGAGATGGTAAATTTTGAGAGAAGGGACGAGCAGAAAGGACCAAGCGGTCAGCGCCGAACCACGTTCAATTTAGCCGGAATTTGAGGTTAACTTGAAAGTTGGTAGCTTGGCACTGGGTGAAGGTCATCTGATTTAGAGGTTAATGTTTGAAGTGAAGTAAACAAGAAGTCTGCGTACTTCTATTGATCAGTTGCCTAGTAAATTTGTATAGTGAAGTGTAGACCAGTGAATAGGGAAACACGAACGTGCTTGAACGGCGTTCCTTGGATCATCAACTTCCGACTTCAGCGTCAAAGCCTTTACGACCTGCAGTGTGGCTATATCCGACAACGAACGTGGCCAGTCAACAGGACCCCCTACGCACGAGGGCGATAGAGCCTGCGTGAGTGCGCCTCTCTTCGACAAGCCGATAAACCCTGATCAGGTATCGTTTTTTATATTGGTCGACCAATTTATAGTGACACTTATAAGTGAAGTATCTGTACATTTGATTTGTTGCATCTTCTGAAGGACTGTTAGTAACACTATTTTCTTTTGCTTGTTTACGTTGCCCACAGTTAACCGTAAACCGTTGTTCGGTAGGCGTTCCCTGTAGAGAACAGTTAACTCAGGGTAACGTAACATTAGGGTTATGTTAGCGAAGCGACCATAACAATTACGAAGTCAATTTGGATAAGGTCATAGACATTATTTTCGCTGGTTAGTCTAGTGTATTGTTGGTTGCCTCCTTATAGGCGTAAGTGAATTTATGGTATACCGAATTTATTAATGCGGCTTATTTCTTCTGTTAATGTGTTGATCGAAAATGTATGTATAACCTATAACTGGAATTAAATCTCAGTGTAACCATCATCATTCGTTTGAACGTTAATTGAATTCTCCCCACGACCCAGGAATTGATAAATCAAACAAAGGGAACTCATTGCACGCAGAGCTAGTCGTGGCAATTGTTCGTTCTCTTTTAAATAATTCAACAATATAAAATTATAATTACTAAAGAGAGCGTTACAAATTGGCGCACAACGTCTGGGGCTCGTGAAGAGAATAATAGATGTTGGTTGAGAGATTTAGTTTCTTTGTAAACTTTGATAAGATTTGTTATATATTGGTGGTTTTGTAAACTCGTCTCTCCTTCAAAATGGAACCAAAAATGCAAGTGGGTGATTTGTTAAAAGAAATGTTGATATTTGAACTAAAAAGTAGAGGTATTCCGGTGGATGATTCGAAAACGGTGGATTGTTTGAGAAGTGTGCTACGACAAGTAGTTTTTATGGACGGTAAATCGGGTAGTGAAATAGAAATGGAACTTATTTTTGATTCCGAAAAGACTATCATTAGCAAATATATAACGGAAATTAAGGAATCACTGAAGAGTAACAATGAGGCTGAACATTCCCGGGCGCAATCGAGATTATTTCACTTGAATTATCGACTCAATTATATTTTGAATACGGATGTGACTGAAGAACAACGTAAAGAACTAGTCAACTTGTTAGTAGAAACCTTGTACTTATTAGATCAATTTAGACTAGAGACGGTAGAACGAACTCAGGTTGAATCAAGGGTAAATACAGAGACGAATGTCACAGCTAGTATTCCTTTAACTAGGACTCGTGTAGAGAAATGGGGAATAACGTTTAATGGGGAAAAGACTTGCTCAGTGTATAATTTCTTAGAGCGTGTTGAAGAACTTCGACTCGCTCGTGGTTTGACGGAGGGTGAACTATTCGCTTCAACCATCGACCTGTTCTCAGGAAAAGCGCTTGTATGGTATCGTGCAAATAGACATAGGTTCGACGATTGGAAAAGTTTGTCGGAATTATTGCGCAGACACTTTGAACCTCCTGATTATCGGGCGCGCTTATTTAAAGAAATCCTAGACCGAACACAAGATCCATCGGAAGGGATCATTGAATATCTATCCACAATGCAAGCGCTGTTTAGGCGATATGGTGACGCTACCGAGCCAGTTAAATTTGATATTATTACTCGAAATTTGGCCCCGTTTTATATCACTCAGTTAGGAACGGTAAATTCACTCATTGAACTTGAAGAGGAGTGTTTAAAGTTAGAAGCCAAGAAGTTTAGGGCTGAGCATTATGTTCCACCTCCCCGGCGCAGTAACGATTGTGTAGAACCGGAGTTAGCTTTTGTTTCAGCAAACGCATTAGTACCTAGGGCTCGAATAAATTCCAATGGTAATGTAAATTTGGTAACTGACGTTTCTCGTCCGGGCCCGAGCGGAAACCGTCGGGATCAATGCTGGAATTGCCAACAATTCGGGCATTTCTCTATTAACTGTCCTGCGGAACGAAAGCGAGTGTGCTTCGGCTGCGGAAAAGAAAATTTTACGATCCGTACTTGCCCTCAATGCAATTCAAAAAACTTGCGGCGCGGTGTCATGCCTCCAAAGATTTTGTCAATCGACATGGCACCGGAAGATTCACAAGAATAGAAAGTGACACTAAACCCTTACCGCAGTTAGCCGTTTTAACTAATCAATTTGAGCCCAGTCCCAATCAGGTTTGTGTTTATCCGGATGCACCTTGTCACGATAAATCTAATCCGTATATCCCTACTATTGAAGAATGGAATGATTGGTTGAAACGTGTGAAAGAGTTCTATCAAAGTTCGCAACTGGCCCCTATTTGTGTACCGGTGTCGGGAGACAACCGACCCTACTTGAATGTACTGATATGTGGTAGTACCATTACTTGTCTGTTGGATACTGGTGCGTCGTATAATGTTATTGGAAGTCATGGGATGGAATTACTTCGGAGGGCAGGTGTGGAAATTGACTCAAGGCCAGCACCCATACTAGTCACTACGGCGGATGGTTCTTCTCAGGAGGTGATAGGGGAGGTGTTCCTTCCTGTCACAATGGACTTTGTTACTAAACTGGTTTCGTTCTTAATAATCCCTTCGATTACGGCTCCTTTTATATTGGGAATTAATTTTGGTAAACAATTTAATGTCATTTTGGACTTTGCAAATAATCAATGGTCTATTGGAGAGCCCGTCACGAAAGGAATTGATGCCATCAATGCTATTACCCCTAGTACCGCCTTAACAACTGAACAAAGTCAATCATTAGGTGAAGCCATTGATCGGTTTAAAGCAATTTCACTGCCTAAACTGGGCCGAACCTCATTAGTTGAACACTATATTGATACTGGCGATGCTCGTCCCTTTAAACAGCGTCAATATTTGTTAAGTCCGGCCATGCAAGAGCACCTACATAAGGAAGTGCAAGAAATGTTGGAATTGGGAGTGATTCAACCCTCCAAGTCGCCTTGGTCCTCCCCTCTGCTCTTGGTCAAGAAGAAAAACGGCGAATTACGAGCATGTTTCGATGGTCGTAAACTTAATTCTGTCACTATTAGAGATTCATACCCTCTTCCCCAGGTCGATTCTATATTAAATAGGTTGCGAGATGCTAGGTACTTAACATCCATTGATCTTAAAAAGGCTTTTTGGCAAATCCCGTTAGAAAAATCTTCTAGAGAAAAGACTGCCTTTTGCGTGCCCGGTATGGGTTTATTTGAATTTACGGTTATGCCTTTTGGACTGTCTAATAGCCCCCAGACTTTGCAACGCACCATGGAAAGAGTGCTTAGAGGTGATTTGTTTGGCGATCAAGTTTTCGTATATTTGGATGACATCATTATAGCATCTCCAACTTTCAATGAACATATACAGACTTTGAATTGTGTCCGAGATCGATTAATGGAAGCAGGTTTCTCTATCAACTTGGAAAAATGTGAATTTTGCCGACCCTCTCTCTCCTTTTTGGGATTTATCGTGGACCAGGATGGCCTGCGTACTAGTCCGGACAAGGTGTCAGCTATCGTTGACTTTAAGCCTCCGACGAATACCACCGAGATTAAAAGATTGATTGGCATGATTTCCTATTATAGGCGGTTTATGAAAAACTTTTCCACGATAGCAGCTCCCATAACTGGTCTTTTGAAATCTAAAAAGAAAGGTCAATCGGTTGTATGGACCCCAGAGGCGGATGAAGCTTTGGCAACGATCAAGTCAATGATTACCTCTGCTCCCGTTTTGGCTTCCCCTAATTTTAACCAACCTTTCTTTATTCAAACTGATGCATCTAATGTCGGTCTAGGAGCTGTTTTATTTCAGAAAATTGAATCTAAGGAACATCCCATTGCCTTTGCTAGTCGATCCCTAACTGCTACTGAACGGAAATACTCTGCCACTGAAAGGGAATTATTAGGTATCATTTTTGGTATAGAGAAATTTAGAGGTTATGTCGAAGGTACAGTTTTTACCGTTATTACAGATTGCGCTTCCTTAAAGTGGTTGAATAACCTTCGAGAACCTACTGGTCGTCTCTCGCGTTGGAGCTTAAAGCTGTCCCAATTTACGTTCGAAGTGCAACACCGTCCTGGTAGTAAAAATGTTGTTCCGGATGCTTTGTCTAGAGATATTCAAGTGCTCACTTTTACCGATTGGAAATTGGATCGTTGGTATGAAAACATGATCAGTCAGATTGTTGATTCTCCTGACCACTTCCCTGAGTTTCGAGTGGAACAGGATCGAATATATAAACATCTTCCTAGCCCCCTGCCTACTGAGTCAAATCTTCCGGATTGGAAGCTGGTAGTACCCACTGACCTTCGGCCTTTAGTCCTAGATAAATTTCATAATGATCCTACTGCGGCCCATTTAGGTACTGCTAAGACTCTTGCTCGTATTCAAGAATTCTACTACTGGCCTAAAATGCGAATAACTGTTAGTAAATTCGTGAAGAATTGTAAAATTTGTGCCTCCCAAAAGAGTGAGAATGTGGCTCGTCCTGGCTTTATGGGCAGTCAAAAGAAAGTAAGTTATCCTTTTCAAGCTATATCTATGGATTTACTAGGGCCCTTTCCGGCTAGCAAGAAGGGAAACCAATATGTTCTGGTAGTGACCGATCAATTTACGAAATTTGTGTTAGTCCACCCACTCCGTCGTGCAGTTACTAGTGCCATCATTCAATACCTACGTACAAATGTCTTTCTGCTGTTTGGTGTTCCCGAAATAGTTATGTGTGACAATGGAGTGCAATTTAAGTCCCGTGAAATGAGGAAGTTCCTTGATCAATACCAAGTGCCTAAAATCTGGTTTAATGCCCATTATCACCCTCAAGTCAACCCAACCGAACGGGTGAACCGTGTGTTAGTTACGGCCATTTCTTCCTATATTAAGGATAATCATAGGACATGGGATGAGAAGCTGCCTGAAATTGCTCAAGCTTTGCGTTTGGCCAAACATGAGGTCACTCAATTGCCACCCGCCTATTTAGTCTTTGGTCGGCATGTGCCAGTTTCTGGAAATTTCTATGGGCCTTCTGTTAATTCTAACGATTTCGAGATTAAAAATAACCTCTTTTGGGCCAAGGACATGTCAATGTTGCCAGAATTACACGATGAAGTTAAGGAACGTCTCCGTCGAGCCTACGAAGTTAATGCTCGCCAGTATAATTTGAGGAAACGCCCCCTTTCTTTTGAACTTGGTGATAAGGTCTGGAAAAAGAACTATTTCTTGTCAAATGCAGCTAACTACTTTTCAAAAAAATTAGCACCCAAATATTCTGAGTGCACGGTAACGAAGGTAGTCTCTCCCTTGGTATATGAGTTAGTTGACGAACATGGTAAGTCAGCTGGACGCTGGCACGTAAAAGATCTTAAACCATATCAATGTTCTGATGGGGAATCGGGCACTGATGGCCTAACCCCTCCCCCACTAACCTAAACTTATCATCTACAATGGGTTTTCTTGGTCCTCCCCACTTTCCAAAGGATACAAGTGGCGCCCAAAATTTTCCTTTTTTCTTTTTCACTCCCTATTTTTTTATGACTGGCGACTTTGTGAGTTTGCTTCTTTAGGTATCTTCTAAGGTTTGTTGCTCTGCAGGTGGGGGCTGTGTTCTAGAATACCACTGCACCGGGTCCGCGGTTGAGGTAAGAGTCCTCTAAGGTTTGTTGCTCTGCAGGTGGGGGCTGTGTTCTAGAATACCACTGCACCGAGTCCGCGGTTGAGGTAAGAGTCCTCTAAGTGTTTGGTTTGGTTGTATTGTGATTTGTCATTCTCGTTTCTTGGGGATATTTGATGTCTTTTATGGTTAAAATTTTGATGGTACACTGTTCTCGATTGGTTGCAGTCTGGCTTGAGTGTGGCTAGTGTTGGCCTTGGGCGGATGGTACGATACCACCGATCCTATGTTCTCGTTGGATGGGGATACTATAATTTTCTTTAAAGGGTTAATATTGACTGGAAGATCAAATTAGGCATTGGTCGTTTCTACTGGGTCGTTTTGAGTGCGTAAAGCCATTGGATCATTTTGAGTGCGTAAAGCCATAAGAGTGGCCGATGATCCGGTCCCTTCAGGGCCACCCCGAACGTACGTGGACTATGCGGTCCACATTTTACCCAAAAAGCGCTTTATTTATAAGTCTGTTGATAGGGGCAGCTCAGATAGAGCTTTAAGGAGCGTTTAGGCACCTATCAGCAGCCGGCTGGAACCGGGCATTGGACCTGGTTCGCCGAGTGTGAATGCTAGGGAATTCTAGGTGCGCTCTTGGACTAATATTTTAACTTCTTCACCCCTTTCGGCCTTTTATTTCAAAATTTTGTCGCTACGGCGGGTCCTTGAGCGTACGCGGTTTCGACCATAGATAAGTTGTCGGTGTGAAAGTGTGATTGTGTATGTTTATCGCGTATTCGTCGAGATCCCCTGATGACGGGTGATATTACTGCTGAGGTATGGAAGTGTGAACGTCTATCGGTCTGGGACGACCTCTTTCGGAGGAGAAGGGGAGTGTAACGGTTACTTTTTTAGTACGGCTCTGGACGCCGGAAATCGCTCGTTTATAGGCAAGTAAATGATGCGGAGCTAATTACTCGTCCCCGCGATAACGGATCAACTCCGAATTTCACCTTGAGTTAGCCTCGGAATGAACCTTTATAGAGACACTAAAATCAAAGTTGGGGATGGGAAACTATTGGAGATATTCCCGTGTAAAGATAATGTTAATTATTCCCCCCTCGCGGTAAAGGGCGAAGAGCCTAAGTCAACATTACATTCCGAAAATATGCGACCACGAGCGTAGAGCGTGATATGGTGTGATAGGTGGGGAACCAATGAGAGCGCCGTACCACGCGTAGGCAACGGTAGAGATGGTAAATTTTGAGAGAAGGGACGAGCAGAAAGGACCAAGCGGTCAGCGCCGAACCACGTTCAATTTAGCCGGAATTTGAGGTTAACTTGAAAGTTGGTAGCTTGGCACTGGGTGAAGGTCATCTGATTTAGAGGTTAATGTTTGAAGTGAAGTAAACAAGAAGTCTGCGTACTTCTATTGATCAGTTGCCTAGTAAATTTGTATAGTGAAGTGTAGACCAGTGAATAGGGAAACACGAACGTGCTTGAACGGCGTTCCTTGGATCATCAACTTCCGACTTCAGCGTCAAAGCCTTTACGACCTGCAGTGTGGCTATATCCGACAACGAACGTGGCCAGTCAACAGGACCCCCTACGCACGAGGGCGATAGAGCCTGCGTGAGTGCGCCTCTCTTCGACAAGCCGATAAACCCTGATCAGGTATCGTTTTTTATATTGGTCGACCAATTTATAGTGACACTTATAAGTGAAGTATCTGTACATTTGATTTGTTGCATCTTCTGAAGGACTGTTAGTAACACTATTTTCTTTTGCTTGTTTACGTTGCCCACAGTTAACCGTAAACCGTTGTTCGGTAGGCGTTCCCTGTAGAGAACAGTTAACTCAGGGTAACGTAACATTAGGGTTATGTTAGCGAAGCGACCATAACAATTACGAAGTCAATTTGGATAAGGTCATAGACATTATTTTCGCTGGTTAGTCTAGTGTATTGTTGGTTGCCTCCTTATAGGCGTAAGTGAATTTATGGTATACCGAATTTATTAATGCGGCTTATTTCTTCTGTTAATGTGTTGATCGAAAATGTATGTATAACCTATAACTGGAATTAAATCTCAGTGTAACCATCATCATTCGTTTGAACGTTAATTGAATTCTCCCCACGACCCAGGAATTGATAAATCAAACAAAGGGAACTCATTGCACGCAGAGCTAGTCGTGGCAATTGTTCGTTCTCTTTTAAATAATTCAACAATATAAAATTATAATTACTAAAGAGAGCGTTACAAGTCATTAAAGGGAAAAATCGGGTTATACCATCGAATTTTTTGACTATGACCCGATTTACATGAAATTTTGTAATTAGACTTATCTTACTGTTGACTTCAAAAGTGACATTGATCTGATCGCTACTTTTACCCTGGGGGTGGTTGCCTCCCCTTTTCGGGGTGGAAATTTTTTTTGCCAAAATAACCTCGGGACTTGATAGAGGACAAAATTCTAAGCAAAAAGTGCTCTATAATTTTTTTTTCTTGAAAAATCAATTCTTTTTAAGTTATTCGTGATTGAAAACTTGCCATTTTCATTGAAAAATAACACTTTTTCGGACGGTTTTTCGCGAATAACTTAAATACTATACGTCTAACGAAAAAAAGTGTAAGAAACATAATTGTAGCTTATAGAAAAACAAATAGATAAATTTTTTTAGAAAACTTCTAGTTTGCAATAGAAGCGAGATGTGGTTGGTGAAAGAGACTTTTCTTTTCACAAATAAAAAAAAAGTTTAGTTTTAGGACCATAATTCCTTCAATTTTATAGTTATCAAAAACATATTACACCATTTTAAATATAATTTGATGGGATACAAGATAAATCAGTTTTTTGGAGGGTCAGCGCCCTTGACTTTTAAATGGTAATGGGTTAAACGGCTCGGGACAGCTAGTACTCACCCCACTGTATCTACTTCAATCGCTAGTATTTTCTTTATTATTCATTGTACTCAAATTAAAAAAAAGACAAAATTTTCGTTGAAACTAATGCCACATTCTAATCATTTACGCAATTTTACGTATCTATCGTCTGTTATAAAGTAATTTCGAAAAAAGGAAATATTCTAGAAGTATTAAAACAAAACGTTAAAATTAAAATGAAATTTTTTCAAAAAGTATGCATTTTAAATCTGTCAAACTTTTTGAGCATATAAATAACACTAAAATGAAAGATATTATAGGAGGAAAGCGATGCATTTCAATTTTGGTGATAGTGGGGTTCATTTCACTGCTCATATTTTCTTAAAAAAATTGAGTACCTAGTAATTTTTTTTTGCAACGTATCTCGCTTACTTTCAATGCAGTCGACATTTAGCATTCCTCATGTTAAAGGCTTTTTAAGCACTACACAAAGTATTTTCAGCATTGTACCCGTAAAATCGATCATTTTTCTCTTATTTAAAGTTGAATGCACCGATCCAAGCTTATACGAAAAAAGTCTCCTTTCACCTACTATATCTCGGTTTTTATTGCAACTAGAAGATTTCTAAAAACCTATGTTTTTATTTTTTTATTAGCTACAATTACGTCTCCTATACTTTTTTTCGTTAGGCCCATAGTTTTTATATTATTCGCAAAGAACCATTAGAAAATGTGTCATTTTTCAATAAAAATAACAAGTTTTCAATCACGAATAATTCAAAAGGTATTGAGTTTATAAAAAAAAATTATAGAATACTGTTTATAACCTTCTTCAAAATATACCCTGTGCCCAAGAGGAATTTTATCCTAGGGTTCTAGAGGATAAAAAATTTTTTTAATCAAAATAGACAATGAAAAATATAGAAGATATTAGCGATTGAAGTAGATACCGTGGGGTGAGTACTAGCTCTCCCGAGCCCTTTAACCCTTTACCTTTAAAAAAAAATTTGGGCTACTTGGCCTCCAAAAAGATTCTTTATCTTATAGCCCCCTCAAATTACCTTTAAAATGGGTTCTCTATGGTTGTGATTGCTCTAAAATTAAAGGAGGTATGGTCCAAAGACTAAACGTTTTTTATTTGTAATTTGTAAAATGAAATGTCTCCTTTCACCTACCATATCTCGTTTTTCATTGCAACTATAAGATTTCTAAGAAAACATATCTATTTGTTCTTTTATGAGCTACAATTATGTTAATTACACTTTTTTTCGTTAGACGCATTTAAGTTATTCGCAAACAACCGTCCGAGGAAGTGTCATTTTTCAATAAAAATGGCCTTTTCAATCACGAATACCTCAAAGAGTATTGAGTTTTCAAAAACAATTACGCAACAATTTTTGCTTATAATTGTATCCTCTATCGATTCCCGAGGTTGTTTTGGCCAAAAAATTTCCACCCTCGAGAGGGGGCGGCATCCAACCCCAGGGTAAAAGCGGCGATCGGGTCAATGTCGCTTTTGAAGTCAACGGTAAGATAAGCCTAATTCCAAAATTTCATGTAAATCGGCTCAGATTCGAGGAATTCGGAGGTGTATCGCTTCAATAACTGGACTTTTATTAAATCGGAGAAATATGGGACGATGGCCGACTCGATAGACGGACAATGTGATAACGATATCATCAAACTGGATGCCCAAGACCTAGCAAAATTGTTTAAGTTAAAAGAGGCTCATGACCTGCATTGGACGAGACAAGCGGCTGTATGATGATGATGATTTAAAATTATTTATGACACTAGCGTGTTATGTTGAAAATAAGTCACGCGAGAAGATTTATACCACGAGGCCGTCAGGCCGAGTGGTATTAATTATCAACTGACTTAGGAAACATAACACGCAAGTGGCATACAATGTTTTATCCAACAAGTGGAAGAAATCGTTTTTTATGAGATAATAATTAATAAGCTTTGAGATGAAATCAAAGCTACTTTCTTCTCAGTACCCTATAAATGTCAAAAGGACTTGACAGTGACTTTTTTACATTTTGGTTAAAGTTGGTTGTTTGTTTGGTTGCCACGGGCAACCTTTAAATATAAATACTTTAAGTATGAACGTGACTTATAATCCCTAAATCACTAGTGAGTTATGGATTATAACACACTAGTGTGTTATTTGAGCGTTTACTTGTCTAAAATGACATTAATAATGAAAATCATAACTGTCATGTGTTGGATAAAAGAATTTTTTTGTACCCCAAAATGTCTAACGAATTTATTGGATTCAGTTTCTTCTAGAATATAGTGTCACGGTCCTAAGGGCCTAGAGCACGGAGGGTTGTTCTTGTTGGTGGTGGTAGCTCAGAAATAAGGAAAAAGCATAAACCAATTTAATGACGTTTATTGGAAACTAATTTCAGGAGAGAGAGAGAGAGAGGGAGAGAGAGAGAGAGAGAGAGAGAGAGAGAGAGAGAGAGAAGAGAGAGAAAGAGGGAGGAAGAGATCATCATCAGGGCGACAAAAACAAAGTGAAAATGTGTGAATAGTTAAACCCAAAAAAGACAAAAAAATAACGAAATGGTACTTTAATTGCTTAAAACGCTAAAAAAGGGGTAGCTGATGCAGAAATCGCAGTATCACAAACAACATCTCTCCCCACTCAAGACAGGAGACGGGCACGTAGCATAACTGGCAGCGTCACGGGATTCCTGGGAAATTTCCATCAGACTGGATGCGATCGACCTTTGTAAACATCCCTAAAAAGAACAATTCGAAAAAGTGTCGTGACTATCACATGATAAGCCTAATGAGTCACACGCTAAAAGCTTTTTGACGTGAAGCACACGGAAAATTATCCAAAAATCTCGATACCAGAATCCAATACATCCAGTTCGGGTTTAGGAACGGCCTAGGAACACGCGAGGCGTTGTTGAGTACACAAGTGAATACAGCGTTGTTGAGATGCAAACCACGACATATATAATGTGTGTGTAATAGATTTTGGATGAATTTTCGATCAGTGCTGCAATCTCAATATTGTGTCGTTTGTACGTGGCGATACCGTATGTTCGGTCATAATTACGGCCAAGATTTCAAATCCCTATGACTTGCAACATAATATTAAGTCATTTTAAATTTTTTATCCAACACATGACAGTTATGGCTGTGATTATTAATGTCATTTTAGTCAAGTAAACTATCAAAAAACACACTAGTGTGTTATAATCCATAACTCACTAGTGAGTTATGGATTTTAAGTAACGTAAATAATTAAAATATTTACATTTAAAGGTTGCCCGTGGTAACCAAACAAACAACCTACTTGAACCAAACTGTAAAAAAGTCACTATCAAGTCATTATGACATTTATAGGGTACTGAAACGCAAGTAGCTTTGATTTGATCACAAAGCTTATTAATTATTATCTCTTAAAAAGAAGAGATTTCTTCCACTTGTTGGATAAAACATTATATGCCACTCACGTGTTATGTTTCCTAAGTCACTTGAGAATTTATACCACTCGGCCTGACGGCCTCGTGGTATAAATCTTCTCGCGTTACTTATTTTCAACATAACAGACTAGTACCATAAATAACTAATAATACATTTTAATGTTTTTAACTCCATAGAATTCGTTTTAAAGTAAATTCTAATTTGTTCCAAAATATTTGAGCTTTAGACCTTGCCTCAAACTTATAGCAGTGTAATTCCAAGCCTTTCCTATAAGAGAGATTTCTTTGAAAATCTAATATTTTCTAATTAGTCGCAGAACTTTTGAAAAGATTGAATATATTTCGTTACGTTTCCGTTTATTTGAAATTTCGTAATCTCCCAACTTTCGAGATTAATACCACAACTTTTAATTCGCTCCACACATTACGAAACGGAAATGCAAGACAATCCGGAATCGCATTCCCTCAACAAGGGATCAAGCTTTGAGTTCTGATACTTCGCATCTCCTACGTACTCCTCCGGAGATTTCAAGGGAGCTGCAATGGCGATATTTATATTAAAAACTGCCGTTCTAGTCAGAAATTCACTCGAATTAGGTAAACAACGTACAGCGAATCCGAACGAAACGATTCGCCCCCGGCTCGCCGGCGGAACGTTAAAACTTTCCGAATGTAAGACGGTTTTACACAGAACAATAACGGCGGAAACTTACGTTGCAGATATAAAAGTTCCCTAAAACCGATGGCAACGGAGCTTAATTACCAATAAAAACGTTGAAAGCAACGCGATGCCGGATGCTGAATTAGTGCCGCGGCGTAGAGTTGCTTGATTTGATGTGGACGTTAAACATTCGACTGGATTGTGTATTGGATTGTTGTTTTGATTAGAAAGTATATATAAATAGTATACTTCGCTTTGTGCGGATGGATTCGACTCGAACTGCCTTGAAAATATTTGAAGCGTTTAAATTGCACTGTAGATCGCAATTTCTGACTGTTTTAATATATTCAAAATGTTTGTAATTCCCAGACATTTTCACGGTTTGTCCTGTATAAAAGCCTACACAACTTGTCGGCATAGCATTCAACTCACTATCTAGCAATGTGATGGAAAATCTCGCCACAAAATAATCACAAGTCGGGAAGAGTCCGTTCCCGAAGAATCAATTTATTGTTCGCGGAATTCCAGAGAACTCTCTACCGTTCGGATACGACGAGACCCTTCTAAGAACGACCAAAATGTTCAATAAAAGGTATGCGGCAAGATATTTTTGGACTAATCGAGATAGTAGTAATAAACTGCGGTGCGAGACAACTATTTGAACTGAGCGGCCGTGCGTCAAATATAGATATACAAGTGCGTGAAATGAATTAGGTATTAAGTTTTAGGTTTTAGCAAAAAAATAAGTTAGTTAAGACACTTCCCGTAGTGTAAGTTATTTTGATCCATATAACAGTGCAATAATTTAAAGCGACGTACCTTCAAACTGAGGATATATGAAATTTTGAGACAATTACTCTCTTTGCAATAATATAAGGAAATGGCCCAAAAAAGCTTGATGGCAGCTGTGGATGTGGGTGGTTGTAGCATTTGTTACAAAATGATTTTTTTGCATTTTTTATCATTTAATCTTAAAACTCGAAAATATATTATTTTAGCGGAATTTTGTCAATCCTGTTATACCCGATCAAAAATCCGAAATAATCAACCTATAGGGCCTTCAAAACCCCTCAAAATAAGCTGAGGTTAGGGGTGAATTTAAATTTAGTTTCCAATAATTTATTAATAAATTTGCAAGAATAGTTCATGAGTTACTGTTTTACTGTAGAATTTTTAAAAAGATTTTTTAAGAATAAGTCCTCGGGAAAGCTCTATACACGAAGGGTTCATAAGTGAGCAGCTGAGAGCTTGGTGGGAGAACTATTAACATTGGAATTTCCAAAAAGAGAAACTGCACCTTAAAATTCATGATGTTTTTCATATCTTTAAAAGGCAGTTAACGTAAATCGTTATCTTTGATTTGTACTAGCTCCTTATATACAATACGAATATGCAATTTGTTTATAATTAAATTTGTAAATCAATCAAGTAAATTGTTTTATCTAACACAGGGCAGTTATGACTGTCATTATTAATGTCATTTTAGACAAGTGAACTGTCAAATAACACACCAGTGTGTTATAATCCATAGCTCACTAGTAAGTTATGGATTATAAGTCACGTTCATATTTAAAGTATTTATATTTAAAGGTTGCCCGTGGTAACCAAACAAACAACCTACTTTAAGCAAAATGTGAAGGGGTCTAAATGAATTTAATTGTGCAAAAATTGTTCTATGAAACGCTTTATAATTTTTGTCGTATATTGCACTCAACAGAAACTTACTTTTAACCGCAAAATTAATGGGTTAATACTTAACTCTTAAAGTTAATCCACTGAAGTTAGTGGGCTGCTACTTTTATATGCAAATTGGTGAAATCAAGAAATGTATCCAACAACATACACAAGTGCTCAATTTAAAGGATTTTTTAAAGCCCTACAAGGTTATTATATGTTGTTTTTTTTGTCAAATATAACAATGTATGTAATAAAAGTACCTATAATCGTAGATTTTTTAAAATTAATTACCAGTGAATAAATAATAACCAGTGATTATTACAAATAAATTACAGTAATTATTTGTAATTTGGTGATTACAAATAATTACAAAATTTTCTCTCACGTAATACAATTTTTGTTCCACTATGCCTAACTATAAAAAAACAGTCAGACTTACGTCACGGCCACAGTCGCAGAAAACATTAATTTCTCTGTATTACAATCTTCATAATAGGCACGTTGAATTTTATATCAAAATTCTCAGAAGAACCTATGCCATTCGTTGATATTTTGATATTCTAGCAATATACCTATTGCAACGTTTTTATTTTTTTATTATTTTTTTTTTAGTTTTTTTTATTTATTTTATTTCTTTTTTTTTATTATTACAACGGCTTTAATGGTTATTTCCCCTTTGTTGTTGGGAACATATTATAATCCCCACCTAACATCTACCTATCTGCCGGAAATGCACTGTCTCAAACTGATGATTTATCTTTTCTTCTTATGGTGAGTGTACATGAAGTTAATAAAGTAATTTATATGAATTATAAAACATTATGAAACGAAACGTAGAATTTCATATAAAAAAATTATTTTTTCTTTGTTACCAAATTTACCTCTAAAACAAAAAAAAAAACAAAAATTGACGTAATAATCTTATTCTTGTTGAGACTCTTAATATTTTTGAAAATTGCTCGAGTCGCCTGTTTCTAAGAGCCGATATCGTCCAAGTTATAAACCTGCCTCCGTGGACTTCAACCCTAAATTAAGGGATGAATTCGTATTCTTCGCTTTTCGACTGATTCCACCCCAACCCATATCTGATTTATTTTTTATGGTACCTGCAACCTACCTTTTTAAAATTTCCTTCGTTTTTCCGGCCCTTTCCCGACTTGTCGTCGCTCGCGAGGAAATCCCTCCTTTCCCTTCGAGGATTCGGTTACGTCGCGGGGGTAACAACGTTATTAAAGCAAAAATTGAAAGAGAAGCGTGCCTAAGGGCGGGAGGGGGGTGCCTAGTCGGAAAATTGTGCGCCGGGAAAATTAATTTGTAGCAGATATCCGTTTCACTTACTTTCTCCGTTTATGAATAGGAGAAAATTGAGATTCATATCTTCGTCCAGGGCGCGGCCGGGGGTAGGTTGAGAAGGGGAGAGAATTTATTTTTGTGAGGGTTTTAGGGTAAGTTAACGCAATCCGACGTTGACTTGTAATGCGTTGATATAGTGAGGGATGATTTAGTTGGAAGTGTGAGGCTGACTTTTTAGTAATTTAAAGGCTTGGGAAATTATTAATATCAGAACAAAAATCAATAACTACATTACACAAAACAGGGTTTAATTATAATCGGAGAATTTATTAATGAGGATATAATAATGTCCTCTGTTTTTATTTAAGATATACGCTTTAAAAATACTGGTATCTTATTTGGAATGCCGCTTTCATAATTAAGAAAAAATAATTTTCCGTCAATTCACACATTTTGCAAGAAAAACTGCCAAAATAGTTTATAACGCGATTGTGCAATAATAACGCATCGCCAAATTACACATTATTATTCATCATTTTCCCCAAGATAGATTTTTCTGTATAAAATTTGTCGAAAATATGACTTTTTCAAAAAGGTTAATATTTATGGGTTTTCCGGATTTTCCCACTGAATAATGGTTCGACCGTGTTATACAGCAAACTATTTTGAAGGTTCTATAACTCCCTACAAAAATCCTATTGGTCTTATAACGATTCCTCCAATACTTTTCGGAATATTCTCAAAAATAAAAAAAACTGTTTTTTGAACTTTAATTTGCTTATAAAAATCCCTACACCCATTTCGCTGAGTCAAAATGGTGGATTTTCATCTATGAACTATCTGCTAACCTATATAGTATTTGACTGCTTAAATTTTAGTGTGAAAATGTATTCTTTTTTTGCTTTTTTGGTTGGCCTATAGCTTTAAGTAATTAGACATCAGCCAATATTATATTTTTGCTTATATGTATATATATTTTGAAAAGAGTTGGTGAAAGAGAGTATCCCTGACGAGGTTCCTTTATTGGTTTTTACTTCTTCTATCAGTTTTCCATTTAGTTCTAATAATAATCGAGTATGTCTATATAGACCCTTGAATGTGTTTATTAAGTGTCTAGGGTAGCTTCTACTTCCCATAATAGTCCAGAGGTATTGTCTTTTGACATTATCGAAAGGTTTTTCGAAATCTATAAAGCAAATAGTTGTTTCCCAGTTGATTCTATGCATTTTTCTATTATGTGTTGTAACGTAAAAATTCCATCGACTGTTGATCTGCCTTTACGAAAACCTATTTATTCTTCACTTACTAAATGTTCTGTGATGTTTCTTAATCTATTATTTAATATTCTAGTATATTGTCGCGACGCGGCCCCAATTAGCGCAACTAGGTCACCGCCTAAGCTAAATCAGCACGTAGGTGACCTAGACACAAGAACAATACATGACTCGCGGACAGGCAACGGGGCACGTTCGTAAACAATTCTCAAGGTATTTATACGTATCGATGAGATCAATCAGGACATCAGTCTACCAGTACCCCGTCACGCTGCCCGTCCGAGTGTCCGGCCTGTTCGCCATGTCGTACATTGGGACAGCCTTGTACCTGCTACCCTTCCCCAAGTTCACGTAAGCAACCACCTCTCTCATTTACTGTTCATCAGTTTGCCCTTTTTTAATTCTCTCTCCCCTATATGTTTTATGCCCAATAAACCATCATTAGTGTTACCCTGTCTTTTGCATTGTCTCTACCTGACTACACCTCTGGGCCCTAAAGCCCTTCGGCGTGTGACAATATGCTTTATAGGCGACATCGAGAAGAATTATACCCCTATAATTATTGCATTTTTGTCTTTCACCGTTTTTAAACATTGGTACGACTTTCGATTTTTCCTAATGTTTGGGGATTTTCTTTACTTTCCAGCACATATTGAAGAGGTGTAATAGTCGCAAACGAAGCAGTGTTCCACAGTATTTCCATAGTTTTGTATTAAAGCTGTTTACTCCGGTTGACTAACTAAGCAACTAAATCAATGGTAATAATTATATTGTTTGTATATTAAGATCAATTTCTGTTCGACTAATGAGCCTAATTATACATCATGGGTCTGAACAGTCGAGTAATCGGCATAATACAACGGCTCCCCCCCCACTAGTCAAAGCTGATTATAACGGATCATCTCGTATTACAATTTCCTAATCGATTGCGTACATCCGGCATAATGATATTCCATCAATTGTACGCGGATTATGCAAAGCGGCCCCCCCTGAAATCATCGTCAACCCTCCCGCGGCGCGCCTTATTAAAACGATATCCTCGAGGTCCTTCCGAGGAATTACACGGGGCACACACAGTGAAATGAAGAGTTTTTCCTATTCATCGCCCCCGTAAATCCGCTTATTTATAGGTGCGTCGGTCGTAAATCTCCCCCCGTAAATATAAATAACCGAATAAATAACTTCTAACGCCCAGCGCGGAATTTATGAGCTGTTCGAAATTTTTCCACCCCGGAAAGGTCCTAATGAACCCCGTCCATATTTCAAGATCGATTAGCTCCGCTCTCCTCTCGGAAGAGACGAGAGGCTTTTCTCGCGGAAACTTTTCGAAACGTCTCGTTGTACGACGTACACCCTTTTTTCGAAACAATTCCGCCAACCACCCTTTCGGAAAGCGGGGGCGATCCAGACGTCGTATATCTACCGTAACGGCCCCGCGGTCAAAGATCCGGAAAAATTAATGGGGTTAATTAGGGGCGGGATATGGGGGAAGTTTAACAATTTTTTTTCGTCGCGATAAATCATCGCAAGCACCGAATATGCGATGATAAATCAGGGAAACGGGAGGGATATGGTAATTATGACGAGGCGCGTAACTAGCAGGAGAACAATATTTTTTGATATGTTGTGATGTTAACGACTGATTTGAAAATTGAATAGAATCTACAGGAAGGACATCAAATGTATAATCAATAAATTACTAGTATCACTTCTCTGGTTACCATCAGATCTGAAATTTACAATAAATCTACAATAATATACATATACTTAGTGTTGTTAAAATTACTTCACATTAAGTAATTAATTACAATTACAAAATATGCGTCTGTAATTGCAATTACAATTACATTTGCTTTTGAAATAGGATCAGGTAGAAAGTGAAATAAAAGTCGATTTCATAATTTATAATTTTTATAGTATAATATAATATATTATTATAGTTTATAAGTTTCACAATAAGAAATGACGACAAATTCTCTTTTAAATAAATAAATAAATAAATAAGGGCATGAAAGAACACCCAATCAGAAAAGGCCTCTGGGAGGGTAAAATGTTGTAAACAACCATCCCCAACAATCATCCGAAATTAGCCGTTCCCTAGAAACACGACCCTAATAGGATCGTTAAAGATAATCGTTAATGCTAATCATTGGTTGGGACAGGGATAGAGTTGCTTTAAAGAAACCAGGTAGTCAGAACCCACAATGATCAACTTTAAGCTACTTACATATTACCTACTAAAAATATTAAAGGCACTTTTGTAGAATGTAACTGTGAAAAGTAATTGAAAATGTAATTGTAATTATACCGAAACGAGTAATTGAATTACTAGTCAATTACAATAATTGGAAAGCAAGAAATTAATTACTGCTTCAATTACAAAGAAAGTAATTCAATTACTTTTTCAAGTAATTGCAATTAATAACTTAACAGTATAATATGATATATTCTTTTCAATACAAATCCCGATGCACGTCATTTTGATGACGTCAGAATACTTCCAATACTACCAACTTAATATAGTTGAAGCACATCGCAATTTATGTGTTCCATGTATATTTTAGGATGACAATATATATGGTTATGGGTATTGTCAACTTAAAATAGACACGGAACACATAAATTGCGATGTGCTGGGACTATATTAGTTTGGTAGTATTGGAATTATTCTGACGTCATCCAAATGACGTGCATCGGGTTTAGTTTTGAAAAGAGTGTACCACATATCTATCTAGACGTTTTTTGACTAGTAAACGATCTCCTAATAAATATCGTAACTACTTGCTGCAACGGCTAGCTTGAGCTGGATGGGACTCAAGAGATTCGGTGTAATATAGCGAATGAGGAGGAATAGAACTGAAACCGAATATATCAGTCACGTGGTCCTTTTCATATGACATATCCTACTCATACCATATCATTCCAAAGAACTGCTCTTAATTAAAATAGGTAAATAACACATAATATCAGTTCATTTCCTACGCCCACTTATAGAACTATGCTTAACAAACAATGTTTCTAATACTATGGAAACAACACATATATAGAATCAACATAACAACATGCCGTAGTGAATAATCACAATTTTTCAAATTTGTTCAAAGAAGTTGTACATACTAAAATATCGAATCGCAATGTATATTGGCAACAGAATTTTTAGAACTTTGCATATTACAAATGATTCAAGTAAACTAAACACATGCCATCTATGTTACCGTTTTTTGAACTTCCACTTTTCCAACACAAGCATTACCGATTTTATCTTTCATCTTTTCGTTTTTAAATAGGTTATATTCTATAATTGTATAATAGCAAAAATGATATCAACAGAATCAGCGTCTAAAGAAGATACCTGAATGTGGCAATTACTTTATTTCGTCTATCAACCGAGATATTTCATTATAAAATTTGCTCTTAAACGTAAACAGACAGTAGACATCTTGGATTGAGATCTACGCGGAACGACAAAATCCTCCACGGAAACGTTTCTGGGCCTACGACTACTGTCTGGAAGGTTAGGTTTGTTTGGTTTGGCTTGAATAAAAGTATAAAGAAGAGTTAATAGTATATTATGTTAAACTAGATTATTAAAATAAAATTTTCTCAGAAGATATCGATTTTCCTCGCAGGAAACTATCTCCCAATGTTATACAAGCCCTAGCGTTTCCTAAATTGTTATGAAAAATTTGTGTGTGTCCACGGTCTTTATCGTCACCTAGGTTCACCATAAAACGGCACTTAAAACATACATTCGTTAATTTCAATTTAAAAACAGTTAAGAACTATTTTGATAACAAATACATATCCTTACACCTTCTGAGTATCCCATTTGAACTTAGTATTATTTTGACACTAGTCCAGCACTCTCACAATTTTGTAGCGTTTCTGTGTTTAATAATGGCCTTCTGATAAATGTTAAAACATTTTAAAACATCGATATACAGTGCTCAAATATCATATATCAAATGTTTCCAGTCCTGGAACAAATGAAAGTGTTACTTGTTTGGTTATGTAAGACATACTTACTGTATATGTGTAGAGCCATGAATATGTCTATTAACATGGACGAAACGTCGGCATAGACATAAAAACAATCAGAATTACTCGTTGTTTCATTGTTCCAGAATATGGCTGAAACTTGAAAACTAGTAGGAATGAACTATATCCATTAATCTACCAGGCTATAGAATGATTACTGTAGAGTTTTAAACACCTCTAAATAAATCTAGAATTGCCCTTTTGCTGCGATGTATTTTATATACTAAAAACCTTACCATAATGTAGGATTTGATGAAACTTTAAGAATATAAAATCTGTAACAAGAGAATAAGGGAAGGATTCCAAAAATCTGGTAGAATATTAGAATCAAGTTATTTTAACAAATCTATAGCATGGTGATATATTAAAGACTTTCAATACACAGACATGATTTAGAAATAACTAATTTATTTATGAGCAATGAATATTCAGGAATTCGCCAATATATATTACTACCAGAAATGGCCTAAATCCATTTCTGTTACATCTCTACAGAACAATCTCATATAGCTTGCACAATTTAAAATCATGAAGTTATATTAATTTTATTCACAAATAAATATACAAAATTGTTTTAGATGGTGCTAGATTTGATAATCATCCCAATGACGAAATGAATTAGGTGTAACTTATTCTCTTGATTCAGCGAGTATTATAAATTATTTATCATATTATAGCAATCTAGAAAACTGCTAGAATCTAAATTCTAGGACATATCAGCCAAAACGATTTTATTCTCAAATTCCACCTATGATGTCAGAAATCTTCTACCATTTAACATCTTGAATTATATTAGCAATAAATAAATTTCGATTTGAGATTTTAGGCACCTCCGTAAGGAAGACATTAAATATATTCCGTACTATTAATAGTAGTAGTAGTAAATAGTAGTGGTAGAATATTAAATAAAAATTATTAAATATACCTATTTTTTGGGCCTGTAAAATAGGTTCTAAAAGAGGCGATATATTATAGAATTCCCATAAACTGCTAGAATGTAGAGTCAATAAATATTGCACTAAATTTAATTACAAACATGTAAAATGATGCTGGAACTAAGAAACCTCTGGGGTTTTATTTAAAATGTATAAAAAGTCTAATTAAGAGGTTTAATAGCTAAAAATATATATTTTTTTAGAAAGAAGAACAGGTTAATTAAGGAGAAAATAGATGTGATTGTAATAAAGCGTGGGGTGCTTCTTCAACATTAATTTTATAATAATCGTACTGATGAAATATTTCTAACAGCATATATTAAATACCCCACGCATTATTACTATAACGTCTATTTTCTCTTTAATTATACTATTCATGTTTATAAAAAAAAATTTGAACTATTTAGTTTGATTCACCATTAAAGCGTGTTTTATTCTGTAGTTTTTTAAAGTATAATTTATTTCTCACATTGCATTTTATTTGTATTTATTTTTCATTGATATTTCTTTTCTGAAAATCGGATTACGATAGCAGTTTGTGCGTAATAATATTTCTTAAATGGACGTCGCATGTCATAAAATCTATGTGTCCGGTCAAATTAGTCCTGGCAGCAAAAAGAGATGTATTTAGAGATTTAACCGATGTAAAGAAGAGATCTTATAAGCGAATGTCTAGAAGAAGGACTAGTATTAACGATCATAGACAAGTTATGGCACTTGTGGAAAATAATGACAGAGCCGCAGTGAGTATGCATCGTCCACGGCGCCGCTTGGTTATTGAATCAAATAAGCTATAGAGCATTTTGTCGTGACAAAATAGGCGAATAAAGTGTGACGTTAGAATTCGTTAACGATGGCAACTGTTTCTATATACTTTTTTGTTCTATTTTCAATTTTAAATATATTTTTTGTTATTAGATTTCTTATTATATATTGCATGTTATTAAACTGTATTTTAACTGTATATAACATTACAAATTGAATTTATAGACTGAATAATAATACCAAGAGATACTTCAAGTAAAACATTGGCGAGTCATTCATTTACATAAATTATTCATAAACTCACAATAAGTTTTAACTTTCTATAAAGTTATGCGAAACAAAGCTAGCTTTCGACTGTCGGCACTCCCAGAATGCAACGTATCTGTTTTTTTTAAATCGACGAAACCTCCTCTTGCGAAAATTCCCCCACTCCCTCATCGTTCCAGCACACTTTCCCTTCTCGCCCCGGGGGATGAAAGGGATGGGGGCGCGGGCGGTGGGTATAGAGTTACGGTCCAGAAAATCTCCCGCATTGTTGTTAAAGGATTACAGCCTCCCAATTAATGGAGAAAACGTTATCTATTGTTATTACATCCTGTATCCGTCTCGTGCACCCGCTCCTCGTCTTAACACCGAAGAAACCGTTTCGGGCGCAGGGAAATTATCCTCACTGGCAGACGTCCAAGACACTCGCACCCGTTTTTATTTTCATAATTCCCCGAAAGAATCTCTAAGTCTCCCCTCCCCGATGGGGTGGGGGTGGGATTAATTCGATATTAACTCGCCGAAAGGAGGGCCGTCCTCAGAGGGAGTAATTATGGAAATTTCGGAATACGATTAGGGGGATGTTTTAAATAAGTTGCAAACATTCGGATTAATAAGGGACAGATTGATTCGGGCGGGGCCGATTCGCCCCATTTCGCGATTGATCGGCGGAAGTTTAAAAAAGCGATTAAGTCTTCAACGTTTGATGGATCCGCGGGGGGGGGTAATCCGTCTAGAATGACGGGATAAAAATTGAAAATTAATTTTACACTCATTTGGTTTGGATTGTGGAAATCAGCAGGACGTAATAGATCAAAAGGGCTTCATAACGCGGTGGAATGCACTTGATTTCCATTATAACCAAAATGACAATGATATGGATAAAATTTGTATGCCTCAAGTCTAATTGCGAATACCTGTTACTTTCAATAGAATTACATAATCTTTCCTGAATTTCTGTTGTGACTATTCTAATGAAAAATGGTCGCAAGTTACACAAATTTTGTTGTTCCCTATTCTCGTCACTAAAGGCCGGATTTCCAGGCGTTATTGATTTGAAATGTAAGCAAAATAAATCGCAAAACAGGCATTTTCACGCAAAAAAAAATTAATTCATACCTAAAAAGTGACAGACCAAAATTTTATCACCTTCAATTATTTTTATGAATTCAAACTAAGTAAAATAAAACGTTTTTCCAAAATTTCTTCGGTAAAATTTGTCCTTCGATAACTTAAAATAAAATTACACTTTGAAAAGGATTTTTCAACATCACAGGATGTTGTAGCAGCATATTTAAATCAGGATATTTCTTTAGGGGACATAGATATAATACTCTCATCGTTTTCTGCGATAGTGTTTTTTTATTTTTTATTATTATTTCCCATCCAGGGTTTTTCTAAAACATTGTTTGCTTTTTTTATTAATATTTATTTTGGGTCTATGAAATCTCCATTTGACTTTTGTCACTATTTCAACACTTTGCGTTAATGGCATATCTGACTTTTCCAGAGTTTACTAAATCAGACAAAAATATTTGCAGCCCTATTTTCATAAAGGTAGTATACCAGGTATAAACTACCCTAAATTTCTTGAAAAAAATGTCACGATCGTGTTGTCAAACCTTTACGAATACCGGATTTGTATAACAGGTTTGTAGGTATTTAAAGAATTGTTTTAAAATTATTTTTTGTGTTACAGTCAGAAAATAGTTAATTTTAGACAAAAACTGTAAAAGAGACAATTTCAAGTAAATGATAGTTAAGCAGTCAAGTTCAGGAAAGTACCTTTAAAACAGACACTTTTTGGGCATAATATACTTTTGATAAAAATTCCTAGACCCACAAAACACATATAAAACTCATTAGGTAAAATACGGTCTTTACTCTTCGTTTTACCTCCTTGCCGTATAGACTCCAGTTGTACAGTGAAGTGACACATGCGCAGTAACTGTCCAATAGCATTCCAACCATTTATCGCTTTTCCTTTCATATCCTTCAACTCACGTTGCTTAATTGAGAAAATTTTATTTCCCTCCGAATTCCACAAACCGTATGAATTTTGTTATAACGATTTTTATTCTTGCACTATTCTAGCTCTAATCGATAGGTTATTATTTTCTTATAATTTATTTTTGAAACTTCTGTGCGGTTATATCTAAAATTATGTAGAATTCTGTATTATTTAAAATTATGTTATGTTTCTTTGTTACAGGTAAGTCCACGTTAAGCAGTCAAAAGTGGGGGAAAGTAGCATGTAAGTAATCTGAAAAAGTGTTCAGGTGTATTCCACTCACAAGGCTAAGGTCGATTTTAAATTTAAACTCTCTTTTGAAATAATTTCTTAATTCGGTACACTCTTTCTATGAAACAATTATTGGTAATTTCACCGATCTATTTACTGGTTATATGTGTTTTTATCCTGGGTTCTCAAATTATTTTATTTAATTTCTTTTAGGGATATTATTAAATGTAAAAGCGTTTACTCAGAAATAATTGATTTATTTAATAATGTAAATCTAATACTTAAAACCACATATTATTTCTAGAAATCATATATTTTCGGATCCAAATATATTTAGGAACACTTACATAGTTTCATTCAAAATTAGTTAGTTCCTTTTTTCATCTAAATATTTAAAACATTAATTCAGTCAGTCAGATATAACGGTCTTATTAAATATTGGGTATATTTTATATTCCTGAATAATTTCAATACTAAATCGTCGTCACTCAGATTTTACAATTATACTAAAGAATTAGCACCTAAGTGCTTACAATAGTTTTACCTTGTTTATAGTTGTAACTTATTCTCTACGCAGATTTTTAAAAGTTGAACAAAAATCTTTTTTTCTCTCTCTAACTTTCCGCAAGTTTTCAGTATAACAATAGTCGATTAAAATTTTTGTGCCTACAGCTCTAAAAAATTTAAGTCTACTAATTAAGCATCTAAAAATTTTGACAATGGGTATTTTAAGTATTTTTCTTAAGAGTTTCTAAATGTTGGTCAATACTCATGAAGGTATAAAATCGTCATTGAAATATATTGATATCAATATTAAAAAATTTAAGCCTGTTTGAACATTTTAAAATATTTTTTATATGAAATTTTGAAAATTTACTCTATAGTTTTAAATATTTATCTTTAAATTTCCGTATAGTTGTAAGACTGTAGGCGCAACTTAGATTTTTCAACGATATATGTATTTTTTTCCTAAACCTTATAACATTTTTGCCGAATTGTTAATTTTTAATGATTATTTTCAAAAATCAAAAAATACTTTTTATATCCTTTCAATAATTTTGTAAAAGTATTTCAGTACCACAAGAGTCAAAAGTACGACAGATAACCCAAAATCGTTCAGATGACTTAAAAAACTTTAAAACTTTTCACATTTTGCTGTGTCAGTTTTTTCAAAATTTATTTCTCGATATTTTGAATATTTTAGTATTGTTTTAATATGAAAAAAAAATGTTTTTTTCATATTAAAAAGTTTTTAGGTAATATAGTAGTCGATTGGACATGGCGCTCCCATTTATTGGTATACCTACACTTCAACGTGTAGAGAATTTAAGCAGGTTTTTCGATCTTATCTTAATCTACTTATATTTTCAAAATTTTCAATATGTACCTAATATGATTTTTCCCAAATTCTTATCTCTAACTTTCCTAATATTTTGATACTACAAGAGTTACTCAGATTTTAATACCTTATTAAATATTTTAATCTAAACGCTTAATTAGTCCCTACTTGAAGTTGTTACCTTTTTTAATGTATTTTTGTAGAATTTACCGAAAATATCTGCTTTAAATTCATTTCAGTATTTTACTGAATTTTACTATTTTACTGCCTACAGCCCTAAGTGATTCAAGCTCATTGTGAAATTTTAAAACTTTTTGAATTTCGTAGAAATAATTTTCCAAAATTTTATTCTTTATGTTTCTAAAACGATGTCGATGCTAGAACAACCAATAAGGTGTGAAATTTCTATGAAATATTGTTAATATTAAACTTAAAAAACTTAAGCGAGTTTGGTGGTTTTCAATTTTGTGTTTTCCAAAATTTTCCAAATTTCGTTTTAAGTTTTTAAAACATATTTTTTTTAATTATTTTTAAATTTCCCCATAGTTTTAATGCTGCAGCAATCGCTCATATTTTACAACCTAATTAGGTACTCTATTGTTAAGACTATTTTGAGTATCTTTCCATTGCAAATTTTTAAATTTACCGAAAATTATTCCTTTAATGTTCCAGCCATATTGTCCAAAATTTTGAAGAGTCACATCACTCAATCAAATATACATATCTTATGATGATTCAACTGCTTGTTTCCAAAAGGGCTTTCAAACATTAAAAAAAAAAATTTGAAACTTTCCAACTTTTGAAAAATCAGCGTTTAAATTCCTTTTCTTTTGAGAATATAAATGTTCGTCAATGCTAAAACAGTCAATAATACTTTCCACATTTATTACAATATATATTATTGATATCGAGCTTCAAAAATATAAGAGTATTTGGAGATTTTACAATTTGATTTCATTATTTATTTTATTTACTGAGTCTCTATTTATATGTCTATTTCTAATCCTCTAAATCGTATTATCACTACAATAGTCACTCATAGTATATAATATCATTAACTATTGTGTTCCTAAAGTATTCAATAAATTTAACTTACGTGTAGCTCTTACCATTACCAATACAGTACGAAAAATTATTTTTTAACTATTTTTCATAACTTCCTAAATGTTCTAACCAGAACTGTTTAAATATAGAAAAAAAGTTTATAAAACACTACAATAAATACACGTCCAATTATGGTATGTATACCTACTTACATTCCAAAATAATTCAACCCTATTTAGAAATTTTTCAAGTTTTGCCGAATTAGCTATTTAATATCCTTTTCTATGAGTTTCTAACTGGTTTTTAATTCTAATACCGTCAATCCGACAAGGTTGTCTTATTAAATACCCCATAAAAAATCTAATAGCATAAGTCTATTTAACGATGAAATATAATTTAATATCTATGTTTTTATATGTAAAAAATAGTTTTTTTTTTATTTGTTCGTCTAGCTTTCTAGATACTATTTATAACCCCGAAAATTTTTTTAATTTTTTTTGAGTTTTCTGTGCCTACAGCATATAACAATTATTTGACTCTATTAGGGGTTGCTACTTCTTTTTCATACATATTTCCCAAATTTCCAAAAAACTACTTTACCCTCCTCAAAGACTTTCTACTTGCCGTCCAATATCATCAAAGCGTATCTAGAAATTTTCCAGTTTTCCAAATTTTAAAGGATTAAAGTTTTCACAATCCATTTTCTTTGAGTTTCAAAATATATCTCAATATTAGAACTGTCAATCAGATTTCTCACTCTTATTGAATATAATGTACATAAAACCTGACGAATTTAATACTCTTTTTTGATTTCACAGCTTATTTTTCAGATGAATCAAAATTTACAGAATTTGTTTTCCTCTTATAATCCTTTCCTATTACTTTCTAAATATTTTTAATTGCAGAATAGTCACTCGACTCGCCGAACTTGTTAAGCACGTAATGTCTGAACAAGAAATGTAAAAAAAGGTAGAACTAAATAGATACCTATATAAATATTATAAAATATTCTCAAAAAATCAAGTTTGTCGATTAAATAAATCTGTAACAAAATGTGCTGTAACACAGAGATCAAAGTGTACAGTAAGAAGGTTGTCACGTGTGGAAAATGTATAGCAATTAATTGTGAGTCATACTCGCTTATTTCATTTTGTTTCAATGTAAAAACGAGGAGTATATGCCCTGTATATGCCATCTCAAAATTTTATAGCGTATTCTCAGTTTCCCACGAAGCAAGCCTTTTTATTAAGTGCAATATTTCTTAAAAAAATTAATATTAAAATATTTATCATAAGAAACACACTGTAAGTTGTACTTAAACCAGTTAAAACCTGCTTGGAGTGCTTGTTCAAATGAAGTGAAGTTCAAAAGAGGTTTTCTAATTTTTTTGAATTTCCAGGCTCGCTTTTACATCAGAGCGATATTAAGTAATGTAAATATATATAGAATAAAATAATATTAGATCATAACTTTTGGGGATGCATTTCCTTGTGAAATAATATTTCAGTATTAAATTCTTCATAAAACTTACTATTTATGGACACAGTTTAGCAAAGAAAAAATGTTGTCACAGTTCCATTACTCGAGCAGATAGGTCTTAAAATACTTTCGTCCTTCATAAATAAACTGTATTAGATTGCTCGACTAATCTACAAATATTTAAACACCCCCATCCCCTACTTTTTCTCCTTACCCCTCCCTTCCCTCCTCCACTAAAACAGTAAACTCAGACAACCCTTAAACGACCCCCTTCTCCAATTCTCCCTCGTCCCGTTTTTTCCACCCCCTTTTTTAGTGTCTGGCAACAAAATTTTTAATTACCCTCCCTCGTCGCCGATACACGAGACCCGTTGTCTTCAAATTCGGTCCCCGGCGCGCGGCCGTAACATCAAACGGAAACGACAACAAATTTTGTAATGCAAATAAGGGTCGTAAACAAAAATAGAGGGAAGTAGGGGGAATTCCGATGTACAGGGTACTTCTCGGGGGTTGTAAGTGTGGAGTATTCGCGGTGATAGGGGACAAAGTTGCCGTGGACGTCGTCTCGGTAGATTTTTACACATTTTGCTTTATGACGTTAGGACTTAACAGGTCGTGGCTTTAAGGGTTGCAGGGGAGCGGCTTCCTGATTTACAAATTTTTGAATTTGTAGTTTTGTCGTGAATTACGTGTTATTCATCCAATAGTTCTATTGATTTAGGTTCAATCACTGGCATTTCAATTCTTCTGTAACTACTAGAATGATAAATGAATTCACCATTATCAAAGCTGGATTAGTCAGTATTGCTTATAATTAAATTTTAGATAACCAAAATATTTTTTTACTATGTAATCAACTTAGTACTATCCTTAATCATTTATACACGCCATATTATTCTTAGCTGTACGATACAGTAGGCGATATTTATGGTTATGGTCCTAATAGGGAGGCTAGGTCGGAAAATTCACCAACATGATCCTCGTGGTCGGAATATACTTAAACTTACCTGCAATAGAGGAAATAGATGGATTTATTGCAAAATTCGCAAAGGTGGGAACATTCGAGGTTTCCATGACGGCCATCATATATAATTCGTTTGTTCTACTAGTGCGTGGTGGTCGGAAAATGTTCAATTTCTTTAGCTAATATCGGAAAATTCTATGTTGTTATTGGCAATAATTGAGAGTTTGCTAGTGCTTCTACTAATGCGATATGGTCGGAAAATTTGCCATCTTAATTCTCGAATGTTGGAAAATAGAAGGATATATCTGCACTAGTGGTAATGGGAATGGTATAGTCGGCAAATCCGTGATTATCGGAAAATTCACGCTTTTACTGACGGCGTGATATTTAATTTGTTGCTTCTACTAGTGCGAGGTGGTCGGAAAATTTTTAATTTCCTTTGGCTAAAATCGGAAAATTCTATGTTGTTATTGGCAATATTTGACAGTTTGGTAGTACTCCTACTAATGCGATATGGTCGGAAAATTTGTCATCTTATTTGCGAAAGATGGAAAATTAATGGACATGTCTTCGGTACTGTTAATTGGAATGGTTTGGTCGGAAAATCTGTGATGATTTGAAAATTCACGCTTTTTACTGACGGCATATGTAATTCGTTGGTCCTACTACTGGCGGTATGGTCGGAAAATTCACGATCATATTTACAGATGGTCGGAAAATTGACCCTTCTTCATGGCGGTATTTTAGATAGTTTGGCAATAGTCCTAATAGTACAGCATGCACAGAAAATTTTTCGTATTAATGCGCGAGTGTCGGAAAATGTGTGGAGTTATCTACAGTACAGGTAAGAGATTGGTAATAGATTTGTGACGAGTGAAGGTCGGAAAACTCATAGTTTCTGTTGCTGGTACATATATTATAATTTGTTGCTCCTACCAGTGCCGGATATTCGGAAAATTCACAATGTTATTGCGCGGAAGTAGAAAAAAATTCTTGTTAATCTGCGGTACTTGTAACCATAGAGTGGCTGTCTAAAAATTCAGGATTTCATTCTGCAAAAGTTGGAAAATCCTAGATTTGTCTGCAGTATGTAGTAATAGGTTGGTAGTAGTCTTAGTGGTAAGTGGAAATTTTCGAAATTTTGTTTCGGAAAATCGGAAAATTCGCGGCTTCTATTGGCATACATGTTACCATTATTGCACAATGATGGGAAAATTCCATATTTTAATCCAGGATGGTCGGAAAATTTTCAGATTTACCTTCAGTTCCGGTAATAGTTATAACCCACTGAGTACAATCCTTAAACATTTATGGACGCCATATTTTTCTTTGCTGTACGATACAGGAGGCGATATTTATTGTTATGGTCCTAATAGTGAGGCTTGGTCGGAAAATTCACCAATATGATATGCGTGGTCTACCTGCAGTAGAGGCAATTGATGGATATACTTGGAAAATTCGCAAAGGTAAGAACATTCGAGGTTTACATGACGGCCGTGGTATATAATTCGTTGGTACTACTAGTGCGAGGTGGTCGGAAAATTCACAATTTCCTTAGCTAATATCGGAAAATTGCATGTTGTTATTGGCAATGTTTGAGAGATTGGTAGTGCTCCTACTAATGTGATATGGTCGGAAAATTTGTCATCTAATTTGGCGAAAGTTGGAAAATTCATGGACATATCGTCGGTACTGTTAATTGGAATGGTTTGGTCGGAAAATCCGTGATGATTTGAAAATTCAAACTTTACTGACAGCATATGTATTCCGTTGCTCCTACTACTGCGGTGTGGTCGGAAAATTCATAATCTTATTTACAGAAAGTCGGAAAATTGACTCTTCTTCATGGCGGAATTTTAGATAGTTTTAAAAATATTCCTACTAATACAGCATGGACAGAAAATTTTCCGTATTAATGCGCGAAGGTTGGAAAATGCGTGGGGTTACCTACGGAACGAGTAAGAGATTGGTAATATATTTTTGAATAGTGATGATCTGAAAACTCGTAGTTTATGTTGCTGGTACATATAATAATTCCTTGTTCCTACTAGTGCCGGATATTCAGAAAATTCACAAATTTTAATCCGCGAAGGTACAACAATTTTCCGGTTAATCTGCGGTACTTGTAAGCATAGAGTGTTTGTCTAAAAATTTTGGATTCCATTCCGCAAAGGTTGGAAAATCCTAGATTTCGTCTGCAGTATGTAGTAGGTTGGTAGTAGTCTTAGTGGTTAGTGGGAAATTTCGAAATTTTCTTTCGGAAAATCGGAAAATTCACGAATTTTATTGGCGTACATGTTGCCATTATTGCAGAATTATGGGAAAATTCCCCATTTTAATCTAGTATTGTCGGAAAATTTTCCAATTTATCTTCAGTTCCGGTAATAGTTACAGCCCTAGTGATGAACGAAAGTTGTAAATTTCAACATATTATTTCGTCAAGGTCGCTAAATCTGTGTTGTTTGACGCCACATTTAGCCAGTTGATCATAACAATGCAGTGTGTTCGGAAAATTCGCAATCTTACTACGCGACGATGGGAAAATTTACAGATCACTTGTTGTGATGAGTGTTGGTCGGAAAAGTCATGATCTTAGTTTGTCGAAGTCGGAAAATTTCTCAAGGAACATTGGGAATCTTTCTTGTAAGCAAACCTACTTTGTTTTTGGTCAAGGTATGAATTTCAATACTGACCTCACGCGTGCGTTCATATCTCACTTTATGGTTATTAATACAGATTAAGCAATGATAAAATCCCTCATGTTGATTAAATGTGTAATATCATTGTGATAGTTAATACAGCTAAATACTAAAATAAAACGCCTTTGTTAAATCACTATTGAAATTATCAAATTACTTATGGAGCAAAAATGCATGTAACTAATTCCTACACTATACTTTGTATAATAAAAAATCTGACTAAATCCATTCACACTTTGAATAAGTTAAAGGACTCATTTTAACTGAATTTATTTGAAGTTTCGAATGATTATAGTTGCAACACAATCCAATCAAAATATTGAGTTATTTTGTTAGAAAATGAAAAATCTCTCAATTTTCTTTTTGACCAGGTTTCACTATTATTTGAGGCGATTCGCTACACTATGAAACCCTTTACGGGATGACCGTATACCATCGTACCGTTCACTCTGGATCACCCTCTACAACTCCGCTCCGATGTCTCCTCCTCCCGTCGTTCTCTCGACTTCATGAAAATCCCCTAAAAATCAAAAGTCGACTCAATAGAACGCATCTGGCGTCGCGGCGCGCAGGCTAACAAAACTCGAAACAACACTTTGTTTTATCAGCTCTCCTCATAACCTTAATATGTTCCCAGACATCTGGTATGCCGTCATAAATTTCGAGAGCACTCTGCATAATCTACAACGCTAATTAGATTGCGGGTTTAACGCAAAAACTTCCTTCTCGCGCGTTCTATTTCCCTTCTGTTGTTCGTCGGTGGAACTGCATTTTGCTCAATTAGGAGGCGAGGCTCCTCGAGGCGATTCGATGAGGCTCGGATTAATCTAATGTCGGCCTACCTTTTTAACACCTTTGATTCTGTCTGGATTGGCTCTAATCGGGGAAATGTTGGGAAAAATGGGGAAAATTTTCCGATAACGTAACTCAGTGGGGTTGCCTGGATAATCAATAATCGCTCCGGATACAAGCTCAGGCATTAGATTTGTTAGAAACGTATGTTAACGATTATTTCTAATTTATTTACACTGTTCTTAATTATACACTACACACTACTTAATTTATTTACGCTATTACTGAACTAATTAATTTATATAACCCAATTGACATTTAATTTATTTGTACAATTTGCTTGTCCATTTTTCGCACTGTTTACTCTTTCGCGGCTTTACGTCTAATCTAATCTATCCGAACGCAAGCCCGCTTATATACATACCTCAATTGTATTCGCAATGATTCCTGAAAGAACTCGATCCTTCTTTTCCCTGATAATGTTTATCTAGAAACGCCCAGAAGGTCATAAATCATTGTTTCCTTGATAAGATATTGCCAGAACGTTGGGGTTTTATTGCGCACTTAACGGGGCGCTTTGAAGTGACCGCCGAGGTCCCATAAGAGTAAACACGTTGAGCACTGGTCTAGATATAGTCTGGATAATTAGTCCTAAGTAGCCAGGTAGCTCTTGGCACAATTAAAGCGTTACTTATAGTCCTCGTACAAGTTTAGCCTTTGAATTTAGGAGAAAAGGCATCTACGCATAGAAACTTACCAAAAACATATGGTAGCTCCTTGGTAGGTATAGTTTTTGGCTCTTGTGGAACTTATATCTGGCTATAGAATTATTGGAATTTAATCATTCCCGTTAGTTTCCTAAAATATTCATTTTCTCTAAGTTGTTAGTTTTCCATTCTATTCTGAGCAATTGTAGAAATTTAATTTTGTATAAAAGGAGAAAGGCTTTAATCACACCTAATTTGAGAAATTTATGGGATCTATTTAAAATGTTTCTAGAACAAAATATAGTCTGGATAATTACTCAGTAGCTCTTGGCATAAATAGAGCGTCACCGATAGTCCTCGTACAAATTTAGACCTTGAATTTAGGTGGAAAGGCATCTACGTATAATAACTTACTGGAACTTTACGGTAGTTTTTTGGCAGTTACAGTTTTTGGCTTTTGTGAAACCTCTAACTGGGAGGGCTATAGAACTATTGGAATTTAATCATTCCCTTTAGTTTCCCAAAATATTCCTTTTATCTAAGTTTTCAATTCTATTCTGAACAATTCTAGAAATTTAATTTTGTATATAATGCGAAAGTCTTTATTCACATATAATTTAAGTAATTTATATAATCTTATGCAAAGTGTTTCTAGAATACAATATACCATGGATAATTACTCAGTAGCTATTGGCACAAATAGAGCGTTACGTATTATCCTCGTACAAGTTTAGATTTTGAATTTTGAAGGAAAGGTATCTACTCAGAATAACCTACTAGAATTCTACGGTAGTTTGCAGACAATTATAATTTTTGGCTTTTGTGAAACCCTTAATTGGAAAGGCTATAGAATTGGTGGAAATTATTCATTCCCTTCAATTCTTTTAAAATTTTCTATTTTTTTAAGCTAATATTGTTCCGTTATGGAAACTTATGGAATCTTATACAAAGTATTTCCAGAATAAAATACAGTCTGAGTAATTAATCAGTACATCAAAGAATGATTAAGGTGATACGTAATGTCCTAAGTTATATTCTTATATAGTTGGGATAATTTGCTGCGTTTAATTCAAGGTATATGTAGCTTAAATAGCTTTTCTGGATGATCACTAAGTGGACTTGGTCCCTCTTATGCGATTGAATAAGACTTAGAATGTAATCTATTTATAAAACTGAAGAGAATTTGGTTTTTCCTATTGTTGCAATGGAGTAGGTGTTTCATACTTTTAACTAAGCAGGACTGGAACTTTACACTTGTGTTTTTGGTATTCTGCGCGTAGTTCAATGAATTATAGTTCTAGAAATATGTCTGCAATTCGATCTAAAGGTACTTATTCTGGAAATTTGGAATGTTTTCCAAAATATTACTAGGGATCAAAATACCAAAATACTTGTCGAATTAATTTTTATTTTAATAGGTCTATAAGGTTTTCCAATTATTTTCTTAACCTACTATCAAACTGAAACTATTCTAAGGATTTCTGGTACAGTAGCAAACGTGATGTTTCATATATGCGAAATTAAGGTCCTGAGATATTAAGAGTATTAAATTGAGATATCCTTAAATTGTTGTAATATTTGTCTAGAAATTTTTCAAAACCGAATGTCTTAGTGAAGCATCAAGGTATGTTTTTAAATATTTAATAATTTAAAGGTAATGGAAATCTACAAAACAGATTATAGAAACTCATAAGTTTTTAAAAGACAACTTGGAATCAGAGCTATAATAAAATATTCCAGAGGTTTTTCCATAGTTTGTTCAACTTTTGCAAATACTTATACTGAAAGCCCTAATGAAGCTTTTCCCAGATCCTTAATATCCAGAATAAAAATTGTGCTCTATACTTAAATGTAAGGTTTCCCTAATATCTGAGGTGTCTTGGAAATGCACCAGTTATTTCGTAACTAAGTTAGTTGTTCTGGTACGTTTAGTACTGTTAAAAATATAATAGAGCATCCTTATATATTAAACTGGAAAATATCCACTGTATTTATGGACTTTTATTAGTTCATTATAGTTATATCTTAATTAGTTATTAACTATTAAATAAGTTAAGAGTTTTGTACTTTTGAAAATTTCTGTAGTTAATTCATATTATCTAAATGGTGTCAGTTGTTTCCCGGATTTATGTCCCAATTAGTGTAGATGATATCGAGTCTTGAAATGTTGAAGAAATGCTAGATCCTATTATACTAGACTGGTGAGGAAATGTCAACTTTTCTTCAGTAAAATATCTTAACTCTAATATTTGATATAAGCGAGTACTGAACTCTTAAGAGAGCAATAGATGTCTTCTATACACATCTAGAAACTTTCCAGAGAGGAATAAGTGTCAATAAAACTAAACTAAACTAAACACAATGTCTAGAAAATCTCAGAAGTTTACCAGAGGTGTACTGCGATTCGTATAATAAATTGACAATGAAGCATTGAGTATTTCTAAACACTTAGTGCCCATCTATATCAATTATAAAATTTTTAAAATATCTGAAGTTTTTCATTGGTTTTCAAGAATTATATATTAATTCATATAGCTGAGACTTTAATTTTAAAACATGGTTCTACATGCACCTAAAACGTTTTCCAAGATATTTTTCAATGTTAGTAGCACACTAGAATTGTGCCCAAAATCGACTACTTGATGTAATTTTGTCTTGATGTTTTAAAATATGATGGAACTCTTCTATATGTAAGGGTTGCTTCGGGGTGGATTGATGGCCGACTTCACTTCAAACCGACTATTCGTACCGTTGATTTACATTAGACACATCGTTCGTGCGTTCCTCTTTCTCAAGGTGGTTGCTAGGACAACGGCGCTAACAATGGAATACTAGATATATACGCTTACAGTTCGGCCAATCCTGACAATAGGCCGCCCCGGCCTAACGGCTCTACATCATTTACAACAAAACTAAAAAGTATGCAATACAATATGTATTCTGCATTGACCTCCTCTTCTGATGCGTCGTCGCTTTCGCCTTCTTCCCTAGTCGTCCTCATCCATTCTCTCGTCGAGTCAGCTTGGTCCAGCAGCGCAATTATTTCCGCCTTCGTTCCAGACACACTCACCCCGGCTATTCTTGCGAACCCCTTCAGTACCGCTAACTTAAAGGTGTTTGGATCGTTCTTTTCTGCCTCCATTTCACCGCTCGGTTCGTTGTCACCACCCACGAAACCCGTCACCTGTCTTTCCACAGCCGTCCGTTCAAGCTACTTATTTGCACACAGCCGTCCGTCCAAGCCACTTATTTGCACACAGCCTTCCGTTCAAGTCACTTATTTGCACACAGCCGTGACTCTCGAAATTTCCCGTGACTTTCGACACTTAAATTAATACCTCTCACTTTCGGCGTTTTAACTTCGGTTAAGAATCTTCACTACTTATTAACTCGGATAAGAATCCCACTTCTGAAATCTGTAAAGTTTCTTCGAGGTGGATTGATGGCCGACTTCACTTCAAACCGTTTATTCGTACCGTTGATTTACATTAGATTTCCAATCTTCGCTCTCGACGCTGTCAAGCGAACTACACCGACTGACACCTCCTGCGTGCGTTTCTCTTTCTCAGAGTGGTTGCTAGGACAACGGCGTTAACAATAGAATACTAGATATATACGCTTACATATATATACATATGGAACTTTCCAAACTATCTGAGAATTGTTAATAGCTTTCAATATCTACATCTCAATTAACTGTATAAAAAATGTTAATTTACTTCTAAAAATTGAAACGTGTCCAGAATATTCAAGAGCAGTCAAATCTGAATTGTGTCTTAACTCAATTTAGTTGATTTAGTCGAGTCTAGAATTTTAAAAGAAATCTTGTTAGTATACTTCAATGCAAAAATTTTTCTTAATATCTGCGGACCTTCAAGGAATTTACCAGAATTGTGCCATAATTAATTAATTTATTAATTATTAATTAATTAATCGCTATAACGAGAGACATAATGGAACTAATAAAACAATATTAAAAGTTTTCGACGTAGACCTTGAAAATTTCCAGGATATCTAAAAATGTTTAGTAGTTCCCCAACAGAAGTACTAAAAATGGATACATATTGTAACGTTTATTCTAATATATACACTAATTCCTAATTATACACTACACACTACTTAATTTATCTAAACTATTTCCTAACTTATTAATTTATATCACACTCTTAACTGTTAATTTCACTTGTCCGTTTTTCGCACTGCTTACTCTGTCGCGGCTTCACATCTAATCTCGTCTTAGTCCGCAGTATTCGCTTTTTTTATAGTCTTCTATTATGTCTCCAGAACCTACTAGAGAGAGCTCGATCCTTCTTTTTCCTAATCATGTTTATCTAGAAACGCCCGGAACGTAATAAATCATTCTTCCTTTAAAAATATATTGGCGGAACGTTGGGGACGGTTTTTATTGCCCAATTAACGGAGCGCTTTGAAGTGGCCGTCGAGGTCTGATAAGAGTAAATACGTTTCGCGCTGCTGTTTACATTTCGCGTTACAATATGTAACCTTCAAGACTTTTAGTACATAAAAGAGTTAGGGATCCGGAATACCAGAGAGGCGTCAGTTGTTTACCACTATTACATTTTTATCCTACTAATTTATATTGTAACGGAAACTCGAAACGTCTGGCGAGCCGAAAGGTAGAGGCTTCGAGGAATCGAAGAGCCCTTCGCACTTACTTTCCTTATCTTAAACGGCTAAGCGAGAGAGAGAGAGAGAGAGAGAGAGAGAAATATAAAGGGCATACTAGCGGTACTAAAATTTCTTTCATTTCAATCCTGAAAGTCAAAATGTTTTTACTAAACTGTATTTTATGAAATACTGATATTTGAAATCTTATGATTCTAAATTAAATTTAGAAAAGATACTTATTCTCAATGAAAGAGTCCAAGAACTACTTTCAGTCTGCAGTGAGTTTATCACTATTTTGGCTTGACTGCATTAACCTGATATGAAGAAATCTTGAACTATTACAAAAATATGAAAACATTTTTACATTTACCTTGAAATTTTCCAGAATATCTGAAAATACTCGGAGCTTTGCGAATTATACCCTATTTCAATGAACTCTTATAACTAAATATGGAGCATGTAAAATCGTCCTCGGTAAATGTAATATTAAACAGGAATGTATCGAGAATGGTAAATGATTTACTAGAATTACAATTTTACTCGACCAGTTGATACTGTATGAATATCTCTATACTAATACGGCGAGCCCAGAGGTGGATGCTTCCTGGAATCGAAGCGCCTTTCCCAAAAATAGCAATTCTGACAATATGGATACCATTCCGAACCTTTATTAACTCGTCTCGAACGTGATAGTATTACATAAATAAACAGTGGACTAAATTAATCATTGTTAAATAATTTAGTTTGTTAGATAATTATTATTGTATGGTAATTATTTCAAACCGTTGAAACATTGTAATATCAATGTGTTTAACTGTTAGAAAGTGTTATCTTTGTACTTAAAATTTGATAATTTCATTAATATTCATGCATCGTGGTTTTGAAGAAATTAATTGGTTGGTACAGTAGAGTATTAAACCCCAGAAGACATCTTCATATGCTCCTGGATAAAACCGAAAAGTCTGGAAAATTTGCTTCTAAAGCGTTTTATATACATTAAAATTTTCAAGCTTCATTCCTAAACCGATTACCCTGATTGGCTTTCCAGATCCCGCCGAGATTCTCTTAAGATCCTGTTCCGCGTAGCGAAGGAGGTAACGGACTCTGTTATAAAAAATCCTCATTAAAACGGAATTATTCCGCTTGTTAATCCCGAAAACATAATATCAGACTAATGAAGACGTTACGGGATCATATGAAACCCTCGAGGTGAACGTATAGAAATTAGTAGAATTTCTTACCGAAATCCAATTTTTCGTCGGATAAATCCGCCCGCCGCCGTTCGCCGTCTCCCTCTTAATTTACTTCATTAACGGTAATTTTATATCCGAGGGTACGTTTCATTATGTATCTTAAGATTACTATCGTCTAATTCCGCTCATTAAAAGTTGGATAATACACGAGGTAAATGTTCCCTAATAGGGGCAGGGGTATTATCCAGTCAAATAAACGCTGCTGAATCTGTGATGTACCGGGGTGCGTGTTACGGATTTAATTGAGGTTGTTAATAGGAGGGGGAGAAGTTTTGGGGGTTGTTTCGCCTTATTTTTTTCCGTGCGTCGCGTAGGAGAGGTTTCTGGGGGGGGTAAAAATGATATAAAAGTTGGGAACTTTCACCGTTTCCCGATACGTTTGAAACGTATCCACTTTAATCATCATGATAGTATGTTTCGTGCTGCGGCTTTCACCACTTCCCCGCCTTTTATTACTTTCGAAAAAATAACGATGATCATTCCGCGATTTACTCCCAGGTACATGCACATTATCTCGCTCCGTTCTCCCGGGTTCACATTCACGGAATATTTGCCGTTATCGAAGCGTACGCAAGCGTTATTTTCGGATGGCTCCCACAAATCCCGGAAAATGTATACACGCGTATACACACTTCGGTTAATGTGTACATTCGACGATTGCTTTCAAAGTTTTGGTGTATGCGTTATGAAGCTCGAACTGACGTGAATGTTGCCGTATTCCGAACGGGCGACGTGTATCAACGTCAATTAATCGTGGAATAGTTTGCAACATGCTTTTTAGGAGGAAATGGAAACTTTTTTGTTTCGTTTGTTCCATGGAAATCGTAAGAATATTGTTACAAAGTATACAAACCTGTATAGAAAGTAATAGAGAATTATTTCATATATAAATTGCAGGGCTGTGTATCTTTTCCAGCACTTTCATAAATGAGATGCACATTTAAAGGATAATAAATCACGAACTATCAAAAACAAACTTAAATATACCATTGTGCTCTTCTTCATAATTTTAACATTTAGCCTTCTTGTTAGACCACATATTAAAAAACAAGTTTTTTGCAGTTCTGTCGAGTCTAAAGTGAACGATTAAAAGCAGACTTAGTAAAACAAGCGGCAGAAACTAAGCAGTAAACCCATACAAGAGGACGTTCGTCAGTGATCACGGTCAAGTTCATGAAACCTAAACTCGCTACATTGACAACTAATCTCTCTGCCCTGGAACCAAAATTACTTTTCATTTACACGTTAATTACCCTGATTTCTTAATTTTTCTATTTATTTTTTTTTTGTTTAAATTATTCTCTTATTTTTCAACAAGTACAACTTGCTGCAAATTTTTTACCAACTTGTTTCTCGATTTACTGTTTTGGATTTTTCGCCCTCAATTATATTGGGTCCACATTCAGGAAGAATTCGTCACCCTTAGGCGTGACAATATGTGTATAATTCCTTAAGTGACACATTAAGACTGATATATCACTGTATGTTTTCCAGAAAGAATACTTCAGAATAGCCCAGTTATTACAACTCCACCATGTCATTGTAGCGAAGGTTGACTTACCTACACATAGCTTACGGCAGCTGTTCGCCTGGAGAGCATTAGGGTCGTGAGTCGGAATCAGAAATTGTTATCGTAACGGTACTAAACAAGAAATATAGGGCGCCACCTAGTGAAACCACTATGAACGGTAGTCTTGTGCGCTGGACCAGCCAATAAAACATCAATAGTGTCTGTGTGTTCGGTTTAATAGAATATATCGGAGTAACGGAGCAATATTACATGAACGATGAATTACACTTATAATGGTTCAAAAACACGGCGGTACTCCTAATTTAACAAATGGTGGATTACGATTAAGCATGAATAACATTAAATTAACACAGAAATTAAGAAAGACAAAACAAAAACAAAAGAATACAACCTGGTTACGGTACTTAGAAGTATCCTGGGTTCGAAGGAAACGGCAGTCCTTGATGAGAACGATACCCCTCGGTATGGATGGCAGTCCTTCGATAGGGGTGATAACGGGAACGGTAATGTCCAGCGAGAGCAGTGGATCTCAACGAGACGATAGCCCTTAGTGGGAACGGTAGGGTTCGGTGAGAACGATGGCTCTCAACGAGACGATAGCTCTTAACAGGAACGGTAGCCCTCAACGAGACGATAGCGGGAACGGTAATGTCCAGAGAGAACAGTAGATCTCAATGGGACGGTAGAGTTCGATGAGAACAGTGGGCCTCGGCAGGAACGTATCTGTGATGAGTAGCCTTCTACACCGAATGTAGCTCCCAGGGAGAAAAATACCAAAAAGGAACCAATAATCATGGACTCTTACCTCGACGAAGGAGGGTTATGTATCACACGTGAATACGGCGAATACGGTATCGCCGAAAATGACGTCGGAACCTGTAGATAACGCCTTTGCGGAACGAACTGTGCGTTTTAATCTACACAAGATGCTCAAAATGGAGCGGATGAACGCATGTTTAGTTTTTAACAGCACGTGGATTCGGAATGTCCAAATCGGTAGAAGGCCGGCGGAAGACGATAGAGTCAAAGGAGACGGGGCTCACGGAGCGCCTGTCACTCTCAGTTTACGAGACGTACCAACCTAAACTGGACACGGTACGCGAAAGACGGTAGTCGCGTTCTATTGGAAAATGAACACGCTACATCATCATAACTTAATGTTAATTTTAGTTCGTGACACCTAAACTCGCGATACTGACAAATAGTCTCCTGTTCTGGAACCAAAATTATTTTTTATTTATACGTTACTTTCTTAATTTTTCTTTTTTAAATTAATCTCTTAATCTTCAACTAGTACAATTTGTTGCACATTTTCTACCAATTTGTCTTTCGCATACTGTTTTGGGTTCCTCTCCCTCAATTACGTTGAGTCCACATTCAGGAAGAATTCGTCACCCTTATGCGTGACAATATGTGTATAATTTCTTGAGTGATCATTTAAGACTGATATATCAATCTACGTCTTCCAGAAAGTATACCTCAGAATAGGCCAGTTACTCCAAGTCAATCATGTCATCATAGTTTAATGTTAATTTATGTTCGGGATGCCTAATACACTATTTATTATTATTCTTTTTTTGAAGTGATGCATCGCTTTTAATTGTGAGGTAAGAAATTATTTACATACCTTTCCCCAACGTATATATTCTTATTGGTAGAGTCCGACTGATGATGGATACTAAATACATACTTAAAACATGTTTCGACCTAATAAAGCAGGTCTAATTTAGACGTGTTGCAATCAGAATGGAGCTTTATTTTGAATCACTGAGCTAGTTTGGATTATCGTAGAATTGTGGATTTCTACAAGAAGACATTTTATTTCACACTGAATCAGAACATCATTGTGTTTGTAATAGAGGCACAATTTAGATTGACAACCACAGGTTAACAAAAAAAAATGTTACATCAGGACATCACAAATTCCGTGAGTCCAGAGGGTGTTTTTCCAAAGATTGAATGTTGGAAACATAACGTGACTGTATTTAATTTGAACTTTAATATATTTGAACTTAAACTGAATTGGAAAATTGGACTGATTCGATTGAACGAAATTGAATTTAAGTGAGTTCAATATCGAGTCTCTTTTCGGCATGCCAAAAAATTTTTTGTGCTTTAAACATTTGTTTCGGTATAACAGCGCTCGTTATATTTCTAAACAACAAGGGTACGTCTGATCCACTGGCAATGTTCGTTCCTTAATAAAAATTTAATTGAAATAAAGTCAAAACAATTGTCTGCTGAATTATTTACTCCTAATTTGGTCCTGCCTGAAAAGGTCGTTAATTGTACTTGTGAACGGCCTTTTTTGAAATTTTCATCAATTTTTCATTTAAATCTCTCTTTCTCTCTCCCTCTCCCTCCCTCACTCATTCACGGATACCAACAAACGTATAAAATCCCATATCGAAAAAAAAAAATGGAATGACTGAAAGAACAATTCATCAAAACCGGAACGTTCGCCCAGCCTCGAATTTACATTGAATTGAAATAGATAGAAACTTCATCTCGCGCCTCTCCTCCTCTCCGTCCTCCTCCACTTCTCTGCATTAGAATCGCATTTGTCATCCGCCATCGGACTGTCTCATTTTATCACATATTTTTGACGAGAGTTTGCTAAAGCGAAAACAATTCAAAACAAATGAACAGTCTCGATCATAAATCAGGCTCACTCGGTGTACCGTTGTCGCCCTTACGCGCCCGTTACATTTTTCATTTCATTTACTCCGGCTCCGGGATCCTTCCATATTTTTATTACATTTTGGCCGTGTAGTTCATCCCGGTACATTTCCAAAAGTCGTCCTTGTTGAATCCCTAACCGAAAAGTAGCCTCTTACTCACTGCGATTGAGATTTTCCATTATTAAAAGATCCATACAAACTTCTTCAAATCTAGCTTTAATGGTTTCTTAAGAACATTATTACAGCTATATAAAGTGGCATGAAATCCCTGAACTCTATTTGAAGGAACACAGTTTTCAGTTCAAACATATTTTCCTTAAAACAATTGCAACTTTTACTAAACTGTCATTCGTTTCGTTAAATCGTCATATCTTCCTTAGTTAATCGAGAACTTCACAAATTGTGTCAGAAGTTGCTTAAGACATTCACATCCTCATCCAAAGCTAGTTACGTAAATGAAGAATTTTTTTTTGTTCGATATAATCTTACATTCTGTAACGCGAAGTGTAAACAGCAGCGTGCAACGTGTTTACCCTTATCGGACCTCGGCGGCTACTTCAAAGCTCTCCGTTAAGTGAGCAGTAAAAGAAACCTTCCCCAACGTTCCCGCAACATCTTATTATGGAAAGAATGATTTATTACCTTCTGGGCGATTCTAGATAACCATTTATTGGGAACGGAATGACCTGGAATCATCGCGAATACAATGGAGGTATGTATATAAGCGGGCTCGCGTTCGGAAAGAGGAGATTAGACGTGAATCCGCGAGTGAATAAACAAGGCGAAAAACGGACAAGCGAATTGTACAAATATATTAAAGTTAAGTGTGTTATATAAATTAATTAGTTTAGTAATAGTTTCAATAAATTAAGTAGTGTGTAGTGTATAATTAAGAACAGTGTAAATAAATTAGAAATAAACGTTACAATTGTTTTTTTATATGTGTCAAATAGTTGCATCTTTCTTAATTACTCAATACAAGGATACCCCTGAACTTCCTCCATGCTGGATTATTCCCCTCATAAATTGTTCCATTGATTATCTTAAGTTATTGGTTCCTTTACCACAAGATATCATGTTTTGGTAGTCTTGCATATTGTCACGATTAGGGCCTGAGATGCGCTTAAAGTGTATTCGAAATTGATTATTTGAGTTATTTGCGTTAATATTGTTTTGTGAGAAGACAACTGGACTACGAAAAAGACATAAATGAAGGAGATAAAACGTAGCAGGTCTTATATGATACGAAAGTCACTTTGGAAGGTACTGAGTAGAAATTTATTAACTCTGTTGTTGTTAATGGTTTCTCACTAGCGTTATTCATTTCGTAGTGAATTAACACAATTTAGCTAACTTCATAGTTTCATCTAACACAAACCCCATAAATGAATGTGTAAAGATAACAATCAATTAAAAATAATAGTATCTAGTAATATTTATTTGATCGGTAATCTTATACGATTTGCTTGTGTGTGTCTTCCTGCTGTATTAATTCACATCTAATCAATTCAATAATATTCCTGAATGTTGGACTCATTTTCTCGAAAATAGTTTCTTTCTTAATCTTAATTTATTTATTTCGTAATAACAAGGTATCTGTTTGAGATATTATTGTCATATTTAGGGCCTGAAGTAAACATAATGGAAACCTGTGGTCGACAGAAAGGAGTTCAACTTAATATTCATGCAACCACAGAAAATTATTTAAAATTTATTACGTGGGCCCTTGACGTGACGATATTGATTTGTTCTAATATTATTTCCCAAAAAAAAATGGGGTGTGAGAAGAACATGAAAGAAATGATGGGTAGTAGGGCTTGCATAATCCAAAAGGGTTACGAACGGGAATATTTAAGGAATATCTCAATTTCTATTTAAATAGACTACATAAATAGATGTATAAATGAAAAACCAAATTGAAAGTTAATAAAAGCTATTAACACTTATTTCATCAGTAGTCTTATATAATTTCCTTATGTTTGTCTTATAGCTGTACCTTCATCATTAACTCAGTAAAAGGAAACGTCGGAACGTCCCACATTTAGGATTATTCTCCTCATCTATTATTACCGCTATAATTTTAATTCATTTATTAGTTAAAAACAAAGTATATCGTTTCTTGGTGATATTATGTATTGTCACCTAACCTAACCTAACAAAGTATATCGTTTCTTGGTGATATTATGTATTGTCACGCTTATGGCTAGAGACACGCTTAAGGGTGCGCCATGTTGCATTAGTGGACAGGAAACGTTTAAACTTAACATAGGCATGCATTTATGGAAATAAAAAGAGTTATATCGCATTTGAATAAAACAGAAATTATGATTATATATATCCAATATAACTTCAATGTAGAAAAAAATATTATAGAACAAGTGAACTACTATATAGCTCTCGGTCTTAGAGTCAAACTGGGAAAAGATGTAATACTCCTGTCAATCTATGCCAAACTCATCGTGTAACGTCGCGTACGAGTCAGAAATTTCGATTGTCATAGATCGTTATAACTGACCGGTACACTTCACGCGCCAACTTAATATTGCGTGAACAGTTGGGAAATGATAACAAGTAATTGTAACTTCGGATTTACTAAACTATTTAAATGCAACAAACTTAAATACTACGGAATAGGTGAAGATAGATAGTGATTCTCTCGTAGTTAGACGAAGAGTGTTTTTTAAATTAAATTACTCAAAAATTGGAGAAGAGAAGCTCGATCTCCGCTTATTGGCCGGTTACATTGCACCCCTCTTTACTCGTCACCCATTGGTTGGAAAATCACCCCGGTAACGAGTAAAGGGCGTTTTGACCATTGCTGAAGATCCTCGCTTTCATCCCATATAATACAGATGGTACACATATTTAGAAATCGCGAGGTACCCTCTACTTCCTCGAAATGCGGTCATAACTTGTCCGTAAAGACTCGATGACTTTCCCGGAGGGTCTTTATTACCCTTACGGTTAAATTGTCTACTTGAACTGCGATTTATTGGAAATAAATCTCGAAGAAGTATCGGGTACTCGAGGTGACAGCAATATATCTGTAAATCATCATTGGTTCAACAATAACTTAAAAATGTCACTTGTCTGAGACGGAACACATCGATCTCACGGGATAACCATATACAGGTATTTTAAGGTTCTAAAAGGTATTTGGGGGTACTAGATGACGAATCCGAGAAGACTTACAGCTAATTTTGCTTAGTTTTTTTTTTTTCAAAACAATGGTCAAAAGTGAATTTTTTTTTTGTTTTTGTTCATAAAATGTTTCTGTTACATTTTTAAGAAAAATACTTTAAATAGTAGTTGTAGTCCATTAAAAAGCCTTTAATTTGTCGTTTTAGTAACTTAAATCGGTTCACAAATGCCTGAGCTAATGGCAAAAAACGCTTATTTTTGCAATAATTTATAAATGTCAATAAGTTTGTTATTATCATAACAACATTTAATATAACCTTATGCAAATGAGGCATTTGATGAGTTTTTAAGTTTTGCTAAATTTCAGCCAGATTGATCAAACAGTTTATAAGTTATTCTAATTGTTTATCCCGGAAGGCAATTGTTTAAACAATGGTCCCTGCCTAAATAATGAATCTAGGTAAATTTTGTAAGTTTAAATAGATTTTTTGTGGCTTTAGCTGTAAGATATACCAGGAAAACTTTACACATTTTTAAATTTGTTATTAAAAACATCGTTTGAAAAAGGTTTTACTTTATAGCTAATAAACATTTAGAATAACTTTATTGCTATTCATGGTACAAACTTGTGAAGTGGTGCATTGAATAACTGGAGTCAAAACACACATTCTCGAAAAAGTACCTTCTACGACCAATAGGAACCGAGATAGCTTTTTTTTATAAAAAAATCATATTTCCATTGTTTGTAAATAGTATTTAGAAATGAAATTTTAACAAATTATAAACGTATATCTTAGTTTTATGATCCCATTCATAGACTTGGTATTCACGCCACGTGTATAAAGCCACAGCCCTTTTAAGTTAAGGCCTAAGAAACTGCCTTTTTAAGACATGGATAATTGTTTAAACAATTGCCTTCTGATTTAAATAACTAGAATAACATGTAAACTATTTGATCAATCTGGCTGAAATTTAGCACACATAAAAAACGCAACAAATGCTTCATTTTTAACAAGTTATACTAACTGTTGTTATGTTAATAACAAATTAAATAGCATTTATAAATTGGTGCAGAAATAGGCGTTTTCTGTCATTATTTCAGGCATTTGTTAACCGATTTGAATTTAAAAAACGCGAAATTAAAGGTTTTTTAATGGGCTACAGCTATTATCTAAAGTATTTTCCTTATAAAATCGAATGAAACGCAGTATGAACAAAATCAAATTTTTTTGACCATTGTTAAAGAAACACTTAGCAAAATTAGCTGTACGTCTTTACGGATTCGTCATGTAGTACCCATCAAATAGCTTTTTGGGCCTCAAAATATCTCTATTAATGTTTTCCAGCTTTTTTGTATCCACACTGCGCTATAACTGAGCTACATTTTTAAAGATAAACGAGTACCACTACATTCAAAAAGGGCAGCATATGATATTGTATCCTACCTATGATAAGATGTGGCTTAGGAACCATAGCTATGACAACAAAACTAGCTGGACAACTAAGAGCTACACAACGAGCCATGGAAAGAGTCATGCTGGGTGCCACCTTGAGAGATAAAATACGAAACAGTCAGATAGGAGATAACGATTACAGATTACAATTAGATCACAGAGATCGAAAGGCATGGCATAACATGGAAGAGACCTATATCTCATCTTGGATAAATCTGGGGTTAAAAAGGAGGAGAAGATTTTGTAATAATTGTTTGAATCAATTATTTGGAAATGACAAATTTATTTTATTATTATTTCTTAAAATAACGCAATTACAATTAGACTAAGAACAAAATACAAACGAACAAGATGCTGAGTAGCAGGGCTTACAAGTTACAAAGGGGATGAACAGGAAATGTCACGATGTGGCGTTTCGGCAGCTCTTTATTCAGCTTAAAATTTGTCGACTTGGCTGACCTTAATTGCTAGTAAAGCTTTAAGGTATTGTCGCCCTTGAGTAATCCCTAATCTCAAAATTTTTCATCAAGATTACTCTACTCTACTCTACTCTACTCTACATTTTGGGCTCCTGACCTCAAGCTAATACTTCGATCCCGTAACACTATTGTGCTTTCCCCACGTACCCCCAAACAGGGTGCCCACACAGTTGGGAAATCAGGGAAAATTCAGCGAATTCTAAATTTAGTCAGGGAAATCGGGAAAAGTCAGGGATTTTGGAAAAAATTTCGGAGATTTTGGGGATATTTGGAAAAAAAACTGCAGAAATTACGAAGCTGTCACGAAGCTAATACTGCCAGAAATGCACGGAAAAAATATAAAGAAGCTCTCAAATTGCAAAAGCAGAATAATAATATAGAAATCCAAATTGTAATCTAAGATAGACTGGCAAACACTAAAATCCGTGAGCTACAAGACCGAAAAAAGTCTGCGTCGGACCAGACGGTGGAAGTGAAACTTCTTTGGCCATATGCACACACACACACACACACACACACACACACACACACACAAACACGCGCGCTTGCACCGGTCCGCTCGAGTTTGCCGACAGTCTCGACTCAGGTGATCTCCCACCTGCTGGCAGTTGTAACATCAAACGCTTTCGATTGCCCTGCTCCGGGGAAGTGCCCGAAGTGCTACAGACGCCATAAGCACTCGCTCGTGGCTCTGCTGGCAATCCAGCAATAATGCAGGAGACAGCATTTCGCTGGTAACGCCGACTCTCCCGCAAGCTTCGCCTATTAGTAGGACGTGCTCATTGTCTCGCTGACCAACTTTTCCTATCTAACCATCTCCGTCATCATCCCGTGGAAATCTCGCTGCCTAAGGAACGCCGCCCCTAACGTGGCTCGCCACTTTGCCCATGGTCGATCATAGTTGTCGAGATGCTGATGCCAGAGCTTCGCCGTCCCTGCAAACCGTGCCTGCAACAGAGTTCTCTTCTCTAAACCTGTCCAGTCGTAGATCGCCCCCAAGTTGATCAATCTTGGAGAGCCATCGCGGTGTCCACACTGCTCTCCGGGCTACTGGGGTCGATAACTTCCTTCATCTTCATCGCCAAAGACGGTCGAAGTCGAGCACTCGCCTGCTCCACTCCGGATTCCTCGATGCGGCTCGATCCAGAAGTTGCTGTCTGCCCAGACACGTTCAGAGCAACAATGGTCGCTTATTGCCTCGCCGCTTCCACCATCTATTGCTGGAGTTCTCCTACGACCGCTTTCACGATGGTCTCCACAGATTCGCGCGTACACCGCCTCGAGCCCGTTTGTCTTGTATTCGAGAATTACCACCAATTCGCCGCGGACCAGTCTCCGTGCGCGTGCGCCTTGGACTTTCATCTCCTCCGGTGTCAGATGTTGTCTCTATGTTCTCATCTGACGTGAGGCACGACGCCTCCTCACTTTTCTCTATGGCCATGTCACGTAATTAAACAATACAGCTCACCGTTTTGTCGCCGCTCGAAATTATTGTTTCTCGCCGTTTGAGGTTAGGTTTAGGTTATGTGTCGGCTGTCCGAAAGTCTCGACGCTCTCCGTTGTTGCCACGTTGACCTCTTTGGTAGTACACGGATACGATTCGGCGATCGGCTCGGTTCGCGGCTTCATGGGCGCGATGGAAGAGGTACACTTTACGCACATTCTGACAACACGGCTTTGTCCTCGGATTACTTATCACGCGTGACGCGGTTTCTCGACCAACACCCCATCCCAATGTATACAACCTGCGCAAAGAAGTTTCACTTCAAAAATTTGCGCAAGACATCTTTTACAATCAAGCAGCAGAACTTGATAAGGAGATTGCATATCTTACCAAAATAGTCTCTACTAAGAAGAAAATTAAGAGAATTGCATATTTTGTACTCACACGCATGACATCCTCAAAAATGATAAGAAACCAAGTCAAATGAGACCTCATAAGCTAAAGCAGTTTAATGGAGAAATCCACAAGGCATAATATAATAAAGATAATCTAAATATTTTGTACTTAGACTTAACATTGACAATTGAAAATATTATTTATGAATTTTAATAAATATTATGAAACATTAGTTCTCCCATTTTCACAAGTTTCCAATGATATTTTTCCTATGAACTTTCATTACTTTCCTAAGAAAACACTTCCTGGAAGCACACATGAAAGACCGCTGATTACAAAAATGGGGTCAGGAAAATTCTAAAATTCGGCGGGAAAATTCCGGGAAAACTCATGGAATTTCGCCAGTAAAATCTTGTGGGCACCCTGCTCAAAGGAACGCCAATCGGGTCCGCGCGTCCATCCCTAATTCGCCTCGTCGTAAATCCGGGATGCCCCGTTTGTACCCTCGGCCTTATTCATCCCTCCAATCTTCTCGGTTAGTTATTTTTATAATGAACAAGTCGCCCAGGGGCAAGTCGACGTCCGCCGCCTGAAAAAGACCCAATAAACCGAACAAAGCCGAAACACAATCTCTCAAAGGTACTAAAAGATAGAAAAGCGGTCCGGGAAATGGAAAGGACTTTTATTCGATGCACACGCTCTCTCTCCCAGTTATTGTTTCGTAACTGACTTCGGGGCAAGTGAGATGGACAGAGGAACGGGAGACAAAGAGAGAACGAGTGAGGTAGAGGATGTGTATAGACACACTCGAAAGAAAGGAAGGAGGAAGATAACTGTTACGTATACCCCATCAGAGACGTTAACCTTCGGAGGGTTGGCCCGTTAGTTGCTTCCCGGTTCGGAAACTTCGGGAGGTTCGTAAAATATTTAAGGGCGAGAAAAAGGGGGGGGGTCGGGAAAGCTGTTCGGCGGCGAGGGTCCCGGTGGCTTGTAGGACACGAATTACCGAAGTTTAATTGATTTTTGTTGTCACCCCTACGGGGGTGAGCTTGCGGCTGATAATCCACGTGAGATGGGAAAAATCGGTCGAGGGGAACGGGATGGGGGGGGGGGATCGATCGGATCGTAACGGATATGTCCTTTGACGGATCAATTTTTGGGAACGACGAAGTGATTGGGGTGCCGTTTGATCTCGTTTCGTGAGCTCTCTAATGTACTTTGAACGTTTTATTCAAATGAGTGGACGTAGATTGGTGATTGATTTATTGGAAAATGAATTAAAGGGTTCCATTAAGCAGGGACGCGCATGAATACTAATTTATATCATTACTATTTCGTAAAAGAAAAAATTGGACTTACAAAAAAATAAGCGAAAAATAATGAAAAGTAGAGCTTGCATGATCCAAAACGTTTTAGTAGGGAAAGTTTAATCTAAATTATCGGTTTCCTCTTAAACTAAACACATATATGAATATATAGTACGTTACAAATTATTTCGGACGGGATTTCCTAGCCTAAAAGGGTGATAGGGTCAGCTTTATGGGTCATACAGAGACATATAAAAAGCACTGTTACCAACTAATAGTTTTAGATGCGCAATTTGATTTCAGAGAGTAGAATTTTGAATTCTAGTGAGTAATAATTATTATACACTATATTAATATACACTTGAATGGAAAGACAGCTCGAAGTATGACGAAAATAACTTCAAATACTCATTGTTTAAGTACGTCCCTGATACAAACTACTACATGATGTAAGTACAATACCTCTGTAACGAGAGTAATTCCTGATATTTATACCAATTTACAAGTGCATTAAGGGCCAGTTTTCTTAGAAGGGATTCGAAGTCTATGTCATAAGGGAGGTTTACCAGACTGTATTCAACTACCTGGCAATCCCGTCCGAAATAATTTGCAACGGACTGTGACAACAAATTGAAAATTAATAGAAGAAAATAACTTTATTTGATCAGTAATCAAATATTCTCCATTTAAGTATGTCTTATAGCTGCATTTCTCTCCTTTGCTCATCAGGTACTTCTGGATATTGTAACGTACTTTCCTCGGTATACAGTGTCGTCGGCGGCACGACGAATCTACTGGAAGGTTACGTTACTTGTCGAATTGGCGCTTGATGCGGAGTTCGGGAATTCGGTAAAACGGTTTTAAAGTCGGTTTATTTCGGGAGCCAGATTTTTAAGGGTTTACTACCAAAAGCCACGGGTGAAATTAAACTCAGGAGAATGCCAGGGTGTCCATGAGAATAAACCACACATTACAGGAAAAAATGCGGATTATCTTTATTACATCTATGATTTTATTTACAAATGATACAGGAACCAATGATTATTCATTAAAAGTAACATGTGAATAGCGGATCATAATTTGAAATATTTACAAGGGCAGTACGGCAAAGTGGTGCAAGAATTTGCCGGATACCAGACTTTCGGGGAGTCTTGGCAACGGTGTACACTCCTGTTTTACGGATTACCAGCAGGAACCGGCAACATTGCACGTCGCATGCGAACGAGTGCCCGGGCCCAGATGCTTCGGGCAAAATCGGATCGGTTCTTACCTACACTTAAGAGAATTTATTAAATGAACGGAAATATGAGCGGAGAAAATACAAATAATAATGAATTGTTTCTATTTAAAGCAAATTAAACTATTTACATAGCGGAAGATCGCAAGTTAATAAACTACGATAGGATATCAAGCGTGCAGTGTCGGATGAAGCGGTTAGATGCAAGCGGAAGAAAGACATAGTTACAGCGAGAGCGGAACAAGCAGGCAAGGGCGGTTTTAAGCCCTTAAGGGCGTACTCAAACGGTGAAAGCGGGAATCTAACGTGCATAGATTTCCCCGAGTGGAAAATTATATAAAATTTGTCTCAGTAATAAATCCTCTCCGAGAACGACTCGTCGGGAGCAATCTACTACCATCGGAGACTCACAAACGGTTATGAGAGGGACGGAAAGGCCTAACCCAAGAATCTAGAGAAACGCAAAATTAATGGGAATTTGCGTATTCACACTTGATGTTGGAACGGGCGGTCGGGCACGGCGGAGACATTTTCGGAAAAGATTAACTCGCGAAAGACGGTTGAAACGGGCGGTCGACACTACGGAGAGTCTTTCGGAACACTCGCAAAGACGGACGGCCGGCGCTGCAGAGACACTTTCGGATATACTCGCGAAAGCGAAGACTTTGTGGAAATCTTGCATGTTGTCACTTTTAGGGCAGTTTTTAAAAAATTTGGTATATTCTATGTACTTGATAGAAGAAAGTCACGTTGGAAAAAAATTAAATGTTTTTTTTCAAAAAGGCTACCCTATTGTTAATAAAAATAAACTATTACTTTGCTGACTTCCATCTTCGTTGAAAGCAGACTAAATGTTTAAGTAAATTCCCAATATCTTTTTTGCATCTTGGAGTCCTTTCTATGAGTGTGCTCAATAAGATGGCACCATAAAGTTATTTAAAATTTCTTTAATTTATTTAGGATGTCCGCCTGGTGCTCGGAGTTGTGTGTCATTGTAAAGAAGGAACAGAGAGATTGTCTTTACCACGTAAGAAGTTTATTGATAATACAATAATAATGATAATACAAGTAATAACAAAAAATTTCTTTAATTTGTTAACAACGAATTTTTAAAGCGAATATATCTCGAAAAATCCAGAAATTGTGTTTTTTCTTCTTATATACGTATTATGATATGGTTGTTTTAATATTCAAAATAAGGATTAAATATTTGTGGACTACATTTTTTACTGCTATTTGTTTAAGAATTGTTTATAAACAAACGGCTTCGTTTAACATTTTCGAAAAAAAAATTACCATTCTATCGTAGGTTACATATGATATATAGAATATAAAAAAATAAAAACGATAGCATCTATATTTACCAACATTAAAACGCCTATTAACAAATTAGTTACATCAGGAGTGATATACAAAATTCCCTGTCGAAATTATAGTAAAACTTATATAGGACAGACGTCCAGAAATCTCAGAGGTACTAGAATCACAATGCACCGTAGTGATATCAAGTGTAATAGGAAATCTCGTGCCTAAGCACAACATGTTATTAATGAGAAACATGAAGTTGATATTGATGACGTAGAAGTATTACAATGTGAAAGTAACATACACAAGTGAATATTCTTAGAAATGGTTCAAATAAAAGAAACACCTAATATTATTAATAACTTAATTTCAATGTACAATTATATCTTAAGATTAGAGAAAACATTTAAAACAAATCAAAGTAACTCATCAAGCTCTTAATCATGTTCCTCAGCAATAGTAATACACATGCAAGCTCAAATAGGTGAAATCTCCGCTAACATTGTCTTAATAATAGATTAATTAATTTAAAAAAATGTAGTCTCTTTTTAACTTATGACACCTAATGCGGTCTTGTGCCATCTTCAAATCTTAAACCTTCACATTATTCATCTGTCACTTGCCTAAACAATTCACATTTGATGACCCATTCCAATGTAAAAAATATTAACCTCTGTTTTCTCATTTCTGTCAATCAAGTCATAACACGACGACATGAGTTAAGGTCAGTTTAGACGGTGCGAGCTAGCGGGGTCAGTTGAGTAGGCCAGTAACTGTATGCCAGCTACTGTTATTATTAAAACAGATCCGCCGAGTTACTGTTTCTGCAAGGATGGGCCGCTACTGAATGCGAGTTACTTCAATATCTCTTGATTTTACTGGCCACATGCCTTGCAATTAAATTTAACAGAATTTCGAACTGTGAAGGTGTCAATCGTATAACAGCTTGATATTCACGAGCCTTGCGGATCGAAATTTTTCGTAATTCCGACATATTACACTCTCTTTCAAGACCTGCAATCTCACTGTCCAGAAACACAGTAGAGCTACTTACTTCGTGTAAATAGGTGAGCAGCTTACCTATTTCCTCCCTCACTCGCAAAGTACAGCTACTGTCTAGTGGCTAGCCCAGCAACCAACACTGTGTAAACTCGCCCTTACTTCGTGTAAACAGGTGAGCATCTTGCCTATTTCGTCCCCCACTCGCAAAGTACGGCTACTGCCTACTGGCTAGGCCACAACTCGCACTGTGTAAACTCGCCCTTAAGGTGAGTTTGGACGGTGCGAGCTAGCGGGTCAGTTGAGAAGGTCAGTAACTGTATGTCAGCTACTGTTATTATTAAAACAGATCTGCCGAGTTACTGTCTCTGCAAGGATGGGCAGCTACTGATAGCGAGTTGCTTCCATATTTTTTGATTTTACTGGCCACTTACATTCACACACGAGACTGAAGTCAATAGTTCGTATCTTATTCGCCGAATTTGAACGCATAGTACAGTACCTGGCAATTAAATTTAAAATAATTTCGAACTGTGAAGGTGTCAATGCCATAACAGCTTGATATTCACGAGGGTCCTGATAATGTAGCTCTCTCATAATCATGTTTGTAGTTGCTTGCTTTTGCAATCAATTTCTGATCCAAATCCGTCTGTTTCTATTTCTTGTCAGTTTATTTTCAGTTTCTTTAAACAACTCATCGCACAAAGTTATCGAAAAAGGTTGTATTTCCTTGAGGATCGCAATTTTTCGTAATTCCGACATATTGCACTCTCTTGCAAGACCTGCAAGCTCACTGTCCAGAAACACAGTAGAGCTACTTACTTCGTGTAAATAGGTGAGTAGCATCCATATTTCGTCCCTCAGTCGCAAAGTACAGCTACTATCTACTGGCTAGCCCTGCAACTCGCACTGTGTAAACTCACCCTTACTTCGTGTAAACAGGTGAGCAGCTTGCCCATTTCGTCCCGCACTCGCAAAGTACGGCTACTGCCTACTGGCTTGGCCAGCAACCCGCACTGTGTAAACTCGCCCTTAAGGTGAGTTTGGACGGTACGAGCTAGCGGGTGAGTTGAGAAGGCCAGTACATGTATGTCAGCTACTGTTATTATTAAAACAGATCTGCAGAGTTACTGTCCCTGCAAGGATGGGCAGCTACTGAAAGCGAGTTGCTTCCATATTTTTTGATTTTACTGGCCACTTACCTTCACACACGAGACTGAAGTCAATAGTTCGTATCCTATTATCATAATTTGAACGGATAGTACAGTACCTGGCAATTAAATTTAAAATAATTTCGAACTGTGAAGGTGTCAATCGCATAACAGCTTGATATTCACGAGGGTCCTGATAATGTAGCTCTCTCATAATCATGTTTGTAGCTGCTTGCTTTTGCAATCAATTTCTGATCCAAATCCGTCTGTTTCTTTTCCTTGTCAGTTCATTTTCAGTTTCTTTAAACAAATCATCGCACAAAGTTATGGAAAAAGTTGTATTGCCTTGCGGATCGCAATTTTTCGTTATTCCTACATATTGCACTCTCTTTCAAGACCTGCAAGCTCACTGTCCAGAAACACAGTAGAGTTACTTACTTGGTGTAAATAGGTGGGTAGCTTCCCTATTTCGTCCCTCACTGGCAAAGTACAGCTACTGTCTACTGGCTAGCCCAGCAACTCGCACTGTGTAAACTCGCCCTTACTTCGTATAAACAGGTGAGCAGCTTGCCCATTTCGTCCCGCACTCGCAAAGTACCGCTACTGCCTACTGGCTTGGCCACTAACTCGCACTGTGTAAACTCGCCCTTTAGGTGAGTTTGGACGGTGCGAGTTAACGGGTCAGTTGAGAAGGCCAGTAACTGTATGTCAGCTACTGTTATTATTAAAACAGATCTGCCGAGTTACTGTCTCTGCAAGGATGGGCAGCTACTGAAAGCGAGTTGCTTCAACATTTTTTGATTTTACTGGCCACTTACCTTCCCCCACGAGACTGAAGTCAGTAGTTCGTATCCTATTCGCCTAATTTGAACGCATAGTACAGTAGCTGGCAATTAAATTTAAAATAATTTCGAACTGTGAAGGTGTCAATCGCATAACAGCTTGATATTCACGAGGGTCCTGATAATACAGCTCTCTCATAATCATGTTTATAGCTCCTAATGATTTCTTTTGCAACCAATTTCTGATCCAAATCCGTCTGTTTCTATTTTTTGTCAGTTCATTTTCAGTTTCTTTAAACAACTCATCGCACAAAGTTATGGAAAAAGGTTGTATTGCCTTGCGGATCGCAATTTTTCGTTATTCCTACATATTGCACTCTCTTTCAAGACCTGCAAGCTCACTGTCCAGAAACACAGTAGAGTTACTTACTTGGTGTAAATAGGTGGGTAGCTTCCCTATTTCGTCCCTCACTGGCAAAGTACAGCTACTGTCTACTGGCTAGCCCAGCAACTCGCACTGTGTATACTCGCCTTTACTTCGTATAAACAGGTGAGCAGCTTGCCCATTTCGTCCCGCACTCGCAAAGTACGGCTACTGCCTACTGGCTTGGCCAGCAACCCGCACTGTGTAAACTCGCCCTTAAGGTGAGTTTGGACGGTACGAGCTAGCGGGTGAGTTGAGAAGGCCAGTACATGTATGTCAGCTACTGTTATTATTAAAACAGATCTGCAGAGTTACTGTCCCTGCAAGGATGGGCAGCTACTGAAAGCGAGTTGCTTCCATATTTTTTGATTTTGCTGGCCACTTACCTTCCCCCACGAGACTGAAGTCAATAGTTCGCATCCTATTCGCCGAATTTGAACGCATAGTACAGTATCTGTCAATTAAATTTAATATAATTTCGAACTGTGAAGGTGTCGATCGCATAACAGCTTGATATTCACAAGGGTCCTGATAATGTAGCTCTCTCATAATCATGTTTGTAGCTGCTGATGGTTTCTTTTGCAATCAATTTCTGATCCAAATCCGTCTGTTTCTGTTTCTTGTCAGTTCATTTTCAGTTTCTTTAAACAACTCATCGCACAAAGTTATGGAAAAAGGTTGTATTGCCTTGCGGATCGCAATTTTTCGTTATTCCTACATATTGCACTCACCTTCAACACCTGCAAGCTCACTGTCCAGAAACACAGTAGAGTTACTTACTTCATGTAAATAGGTGAGTAGCTTCCCTATTTCGTCCCTCAGTCGCAAAGTACAGCTACTATCTACTGGCTAGCCCAGCAACTCGCACTGTGTATACTCGCCCTTACTTCGTGTAAACAGGTGAGCAGCTTGCCTATTTCGTCCCCCACTCGCAAAGTACGGCTACTGCCTACTTGCTAGGCCAGCAACCCGCACTGTGTAAACTCGCCCTTAAGGTGAGTTTGGACGGTGCGAGCTAACGGGTCAGTTGAGAAGGCCAGTAACTGTATGTCAGCTACTGTTATTATTAAAACAGAACTGCCGAGTTACTGTCTCTGCGAGGATGGGCAGCTACTGAATGCGAGTTGCTTCAACATTTTTTGATTTTACTGGCCACTTACCTTCACACACGAGACTGAAGTCAATAGTTCGTATCCTATTAGCATAATTTGAACGGATAGTACAGTACCTGGCAATTAAATTTAAAATAATTTCGAACTGTGAAGGTGTATATCACATAACAGCTTGATATTCACGAGGGTCTTGATAATACAGCTCTCTCATAGTCATGTTTATAGCTCCTAATGATTTCTTTTGCAACCAATTTCTGACCCAAATCCGTCTGTTTCTTTTTCTTGTCAGTTCATTTTCAGTTTCTTTAAACAACTCATCGCACAAAGTTATGGAAAAAGTTGTATTGCCTTGCGGATCGCAATTTTTCGTAATTCCGACATATTACACTCTCTTTCAAGACCTGCAATCTCACTGTCCAGAAACACAGTAGAGCTACTTACTTCGTGTAAATATGTGAGTAGCTTCCCTATTTCCTCCCTCAGTCGCAAAGTATAGCTACTGTCTAGTGGCTAGCCCAGCAACCAGCACTGTGTAAACTCGCCCTTACTTCGTGTAAACAGGTGAGCATCTTGCCTATTTCGTCCCCCACTCGCAAAGTACGGCTACTGCCTACTGGCTAGGACAGTAACTCGCACTGTGTAAACTCGCCCTTAAGGTGACTTTGGACGGTGCGAGCTAGCTTGTCAGTTGAGAAGGCCAGTAACTGTATGTCAGCTACTGTTATTATTAAAACAGATCTGCCGAGTTAATGTCTATGCAAGGATGACTGAATGCGAGTTACTTCAATATCTTTTGATTGTACTGGCCACTTGCCTTCTCCCACGAGACTGAAGTCAGTAGTTCGCATCCTATTCGCCGAATTTGAACGCATAGTACAGTATCTGGCAATTAAATTTAAAGAAATTTAGAACTGTGAAGGTGTCAATCGCATAACAGCTTGATATTCACGAGGGTCCTGATAATGTAGCTCTCTCATAGTCATGTTTGTAGCTCCTGATGATTTCTTTTGCAATCAATTTCTGATCAAAAAAGATTGTATTGCCTTGCGGATCTCAATTTTTCGTAATTCCGACATCTTGCACTCTCTTGCAAGACCTGCAAGCTCACTGTCCAGAAACACAGTAGAGCTACTTACTTCGTGTAAATAGGTGAGTAGCATCCCTATTTCGTCCCTCACTCGCAAAGTACAGCTACTGTCTATTGACTAGCCCAGCAACTCGCACTGTGTCAACTCGCCCTTAGTTCTACTATTTAAATACTAATCCTATGCTCTTCTACAACGATGTTAATATATCAAAATAGTGCACATAATAGTAAGTAGATTCTCGTACATGTTTTCATTATGTTAAAATCAATAATTGTAGGTTGTCCTGATGAAGGAAATAATATTTTCCGAAAGCTCGACCGATATGGAATTGTTTCACTAACCCAAGGCCAAATCCATGACCACATCCCCATGTACAAATATTGGAATTCCAGTAGTGAAGAAATTTTTTTCAACTAGTTGTTCATGAATACCCTTCAGCTGTCTATATATATACTTCAATCCCATGCAATCCCTACCTGTTTTTTTTTAGCTGGAAACTTTGCACCAGACTCTGTCCCGTTTCTCACTCTCCCTCCCTTTGTCTCTCTTTCGTATGATAAGGGAAGAGATAGACGCCAGGGAAAAGATTAACGACAAGGGGGTCAGTAATGATGCAAGAAAATCTGTAGAAGGAGGACTAATAACGTATTATCCGAGCCCGGTCCCCGTGGGACTCCCGATTCCCTTTTGCTTTTGAATAATTGGACCGAGAACGCTGGTAGGATATAGGAGAGGAGGGATTTATCCGACGCCCGGATCGGATCGGCCGTCGTGTTCATTGTTGCACGAACTGTTTGTTACGACTTTCGGTTTTGTTCTTTGGGGATGGGCGGACCGGTCCGCGGGTGGCTGAATGGTTCGTAAAGAATCCCGCTTCGTGTTATTCGGACTGAATGAGACGAAATCTGCTTCGGAGCGATATCGCTTTGATGCTCTACGTTTGTAGGAAAGCTCCACGGATCGATCCGACGACACCAAAGGAACTTGTGTGATGTATTTCGTTTCATAGAAACTTGACAAGTGTTTCGAGGTCCTACGGCCCATCATCAGCCATCTCATCTGATAGAAGACCATCATTAGATTTTGACAATTTCATCAAGTGATAACCTAACGTTACATTGCACTATTTCTATTCAAAACTGCTTAATAGATACAATACTCTTATACATCGATGGAGACTCCCTAAATTATTATGCATATTAAGTTTCTATTAGTTGATATACTACAACCACAGCAATCGAAATGACTTAATCAGTTTGCCCTAAGCCGGAACGCACCATACTCCGCTTGTTTATCTGTTGCAATTAAGTTTTTAAAGGCCTATTCGTAAGGTTTCCCTCCCTCCACTTAAATTTGTCCATTTTTATTAGAGGAACGATCTTAAAATTGGCCAACAAACGTTTTGTTTTAAGTTCTTAACCGGCTAATACGAGAGAGGCTCAGTATACCCAAAATGGTCTTATTACCATGGGTTTCACTGGACTAAGAGGGAAATTAAAGAGTTTTTCAACCGGAAATTCAGATTAATTTGTATATAAAAATTTTATTTGGGGCGGTCAATTTGGTGAGTCAGCTAAAGTTTAATCCAGCCTTGAACTACCTGTTTCAATTTTAAAAGTGAACTTATTATCTAAATTCCTTTTTTAATAGTAACAGACACCTAATGATTGAAAGAACACCTAATTATGTACTTATTAGAATTATAAAGTTTATGAGAAATCACAAGAAAAAGTACGAATTCACCACATTCCGCTTGTTTATCTGTTTTTGAGTATTTTTATTAGAGGATGGGTCCCCAAATTGGCCAACAAATGTTTTAGTTTAAGTTCTCAATCGGCTAATAATAGGGAAGTTTGGTAGACCCCAAGATGATCTTATTAACATAGGATTCACGGGACTGTAGCGGAATTTAAACACATTTTCAACCGGAAATTTAGATTAATTTGCATGTAAAATATTTTATTAGCGGCGTTCAATTTTAGCGGTGTACTTACTGTTTAATTTTTGTATTTTTGGTTTAATTTATCAGTAAATTACAAAATATTTGTTTAGTGTTTGCAACCGTGTTACCTTATGGAAAGTCAAAGTGGCTCAAATTTTGTTGAAATGTTCGATTTTGAAATATTGCATAACTTTATTAATTATTGAATTAAAATGATTTATTTGTTCATAGATTTGTGTACTTTTGACTTTTCAACAATCTCGTCGTTAATATATTTCAAATATGATATCCACACTGGAACACATCCAGGCTCCATCAGAAATTACAACCGAATTTCATTCAGTTACACTTTTAACGTCAGCGAAATACCTACTCTCCGTCCTAAAATCCTCCCGGATCGTAAATATCTGTTTCACGCCTTCGGCCGTAAAATTATTTATTCCTGTTTATCGTGCGAGAGGTTGTCCGGACAACCACGATTCGCAGGGACGAAACGGCCTCCCGACTAAAAAATTTACGGGCGACGCAAACTTCGCAGCGATCCCCTAATAATACCCCCGTTCCCCCACGTACACCTGTCTTAACGGGGGATTAAACGGGACGTGCAACGTAATGCGACGTACCTTTTTCCAAAACGCGACGTGAATCGGTGAATTATATGGGAAAGGGAGTCATTTAATTTTAGGGGATTAATTTGGTTGTTGGGGCGCATGCTTTTGTGTTGAATAAAGTTATGTGGGAGGTAATATAATTTAGGTGTTGGGGATTTAATGTCCATATTGGCTCATCTCACAGCCTGCACCAACTTTAGCAAGTAAGAAACCTTTAAATTTAATATACTAATCAAAGTGTACATTATGGACAAAATTACAATTCAAATAGCCGAATATACTACTTCTACTACTCTCTATCCCTCTGCTATTCTTCCTTTCTTACTATTACTTGTACTAATATTACTGTTAGAATCATATCTCCAATCAGCGAGTTCGATGCAGTTTCTTCTGGCCAATAAGCAAGCCGTTTAGAAAAAGAAATATATCGCCGCCTCTAAATGGCATTTTGGATCGTTCGTCGACCGGAAACTTACCCTAATTAACATATAAATTATATTATTGGGGTCTGCTTGACCGGGTAACTCGATCAGATCTAGAAATATCTCAATATTTATCTGTCTGGTAAAGACATATTCATATTTTCCACTTTTAACTATCAAATTGTACCATCCTAAAATTTATGTCCGTTAGAGGTGACTACAGTTCCGACTAAGCTAAAATTTGTTTTCAGGAACTTTACAGAAATGTTTAATTGTTATTTTAAATGAAATATATTGTACATTAAGAATATATTGCTATAGCTATATTGCTGCAATTTACAGAACTACTGTAAGAATTTTATTAAATGCTAAAAATAAAAATTAAGGTGAAATTTGGATTACATATTTCCATACAAAATTACATATCAATATTAAGGAACATACATAATTTTTTCATATTTCTACCTTATCGCCTTGAGTATATGTTGCCTTCTACTCATAAGAATTTTGGGGATTATTCCGTTTTTTGAGTAAGAAGTTAAATGCTATTGGTAACATTATTAATAATAACAATATTATAATAACAAAAATAATAATAGTTAATAACACGACGACAATTAGGTCTAAGCTGGAATCTGAATGTCAAATAAAATTAAAAACAGTATTTTGGTGTAATTCTAAATGAAATACATCGTATATTAAGGATTGATTATTATAGTCCAGTACGGAATTAGAAGGAAGCGCTGCGGCCCAATTTGGAAAACTAATTTAAGAATCTAACTTAATGAAAATGAGAGTGTAGATGAAGTTAAGGTAACATGTTTTCATGAAAACTGCATATTTGTCTTATGACACAAGCATGATTTTATCATATTTCCACATTATTTTCTCACAAGTATGATGCTCTTCATCCATGGGAATATTGAGGATGATTCCATTTTAATTAAATTCTCCAACGTTCATATTAACATTGTAGATATAGGCGTTGCTATAATAGCAATCATAATTATAGCAATAACAATAATATTCGATAGTAATGTATTACTACAATAGTGTCTAGGTTAAAACTTAGATATAAAAAATTTTTTTTGGTGTTGTTATTTTAAATGAAACACATCGTACATTAAGAATAGATCATTATAGTTAAGTATATGAGTACTATGAGGCGCTGCGGCCCAATTTAGAGCACTAGTGCAAGCCTCTAATTAATTACTGAAAATGAGCAAGAAGAACGGAACGTCCCATATTGAAATGACAGTAAAAGAAGTAGATTTTACAATAAACAAAGTAAAAACAGGAAAGCTCCAAGGGTAGATGACATTAGCAACGATGTGATTAAATACGTAGGAATACATGTTGCTATAGAGATAATGACACCTTCAGTAAGACTATCCAAGGAGGAAAAGTATATGAAGTCCTTAAAATATTCACAAAAATACAGGCTAAAAAATCCTTAAAAATATTGTGCTATGCTGACGATACCGCTTTAATAACAGAGGATGAAGAGCATTCACAACGTCTACAGTTCAGATTTAAGAGGACCACAGAAAGACACAACACAATTATCCCTTCAGAGGAGCATTTTAACAGCAAAGGGCTCCTTTAGATGGAAAAGGGATAGATCAGGTAATGAAACTCAACTATCTTTCCTAACAGATCTCCAATAGCCAAAACCTAATCGAAGGAATCAAGGCAAACACTATGAAAGCTGCAAGGATATCAGAAAGCACAAGTCACGTCATTTGGAACATCATGTCAATTGAGAGCAAGGTCAGAATTTTTGTCATGCGCGAGACCAATCCTTAAGTATGCAACGGAAACTCTTGCTGAGATATTCAGAACCAACCAACGAATGAGAAGATATTGAGGAGTAAGATTTCGAGATCAAGTACGAAGCAGTACCATAAGGGAAGAATTGCAGCAGGAAGACGTGGTTAGATGGGTAAGATTGAGAAGACGAGAAAGGAGAGACACGTAGACGGATTGGACCAAGACAGATTTGCAAAATGGTCTAAAGACTAGATACCTTTGAGTAGAAGACCTTTAGGTAGATCTACCAAGAGATGTCTGGACGTCTGGATCAACTGAGGCGTAGTAGCAGAAATAAGAGGACATGTCCTCTGAAGAATAAGAAGAAAGAGGAGAAGGAGAAGGAGAGGATGGAGATGAAGTTAAGGTTACATATTTCTATGAAAAATTGCATGAAACTTGCATAAGTGTATCATATTTCCACATTATCATCTTACAAATATGCGACCCCAAGAAATGTCACGAAAGCTGGACATCTGGATCGGCTGAGGTGCAGTAGCAGGAATAACAGGACATGTCCTCTGAAGAATAGGAAGAAGAAGAAGAAGGAGAACATGGAGATGGAGTTAAGGTTACATGTTTCCATGGAAAATTGCATATCTGTCATCGGAATCTTGCATAATTGTATCATAGTTCCACATTTTCATCATAGAAATATGCGGCCCCAAGGGATCTCCCAAGAGATGTCACGAAAGCTGGACGTCTGGTTCAGCTAAGGCACAGTAGCAGAAATAACAGGACATGTCCTCTGAAGAATAAGAAGAAGAAAAAAAGGAGATGATGGAGATGAAGTTAAGGTTACATATTTTCATGGAAAATTACATATTTGTCTTATGAAACTTGCATAATTGTATCATATTTCCACATTATCCTCTTACAATTATGCGGTCCCAAGAGATCTCCCAAGAGATGTCACGAAATCTGGACGTCTGGATCAGCTACGGCACAGTAGCAGAAATAATAGGACATGTCCTCTGAAGAATATGAAGAAGAAAAAAAAGGAGATAATGGAGATGGAGTTAAGCTTACATATTTTCATGGAAAATTACATATTTGTCTTATGAAACTTGCATGATTGTACCATATTTCTTCATAGTCATCTTACAAATATGCGGCCCCAAGAGATCTCCCAAGAGATGTCACGAAAGCTGAACGTCTGGATCAGCTGAGGCACAGTAGCAGAAATAACAGGACATGTCCTCTGAAGAATAAGGAGAAGAAGAAAGGAGATGATGGAGATGAAGATAAGATTACATATTTCCATGGAAAATTGCATATTTGTCTTATGAACCTTGCATAATTGTATCGTATTTGTTCATTATCATTTTACAAATATTCGGTCTCAAGAGATCTCCCAAGAGATGTCGCGAAAGCTGGATGTGTGCATCAGCTGAGGCATAGTAACAGAAATAACAGGACATGTCCTCTGAAGAATAAGAAGAAGAAAAAAAGGAGGTGATTGAGATGAAGTAAAGGTTACATATTTCCAAGGAAAATTGCATATTTGTCTTATGAACCTTGCATAATTGTATCGAATTTCTTCATTTTCATTTTACAAATATGCTGCCCAAGGGATCTTCCAAGGGATGTCACCAAAGCTGGATGTCTGGATCAGCTGAGGCAAATTAACAGAAATAACAGGACATGGCCTCTAAAAAATAAGAAGAAGGAAAAGAAGGAGATGAAGTTAAGCTTACATATTTCCATGGAAAATTGCATATTTGTCTTATGAACCTTGCATAATTGTGTCGTATTTCTTCATTATCATCTTACAAATATGCGCTCCCAATAGATCCTCCAAGGGATGTCACGAAAGCTGGATGTCTGGATCAGCTGAGTCATAGTTACAGAAATAACAGGACATGTCCTCTGAAGAATAAGAAGAAGAAAAAAAGGAGATGATTGTGATGAAGTAAAGGTTACATTTTTCCAAGGAAAATTGCATATTTGTCTTATGAAACTTGCATGAGTGTATCATATTTCTACATAATCATCTTACAAATATGCGGCTCCAAGAGATCTCCCAAGAGATGTCACGAACGTCTTGATCAGCTGCGGCACAGTAAAAGAAATAACAGGACATGTCTACTAAAGAAGAAGAAGAAGAAGAAGGAGGAGGAGGAGGAGGAGGAGGAGGAGGAGGAGGAGGAGGAGAAGGAGAACATGGAGATGAAGTTGAGGTAACATATCTCCATGGAAAATTGCCTATTTGACTTATGAACCTTGCATAATTGTATCATAGTTTCATTTTATCATCCTGCAGATATGTAGCCCTCTACTCGAATGCGTATTGGGGATGAATCCATTTTAAGCAAATAATCAAACGTTAATGATAATGTTGTACCGATGTTAATGGAGACGGTGCGGGTAGCCGCCCCACGGGGATGCCCGAAACGCCCTCGGGACCACCCGATATAATAATAATAAAAGCGTGGGGAATCGCGACTTACGAGCGAAATCTTTTTCACTTTCGGTACGTAACGTCACGTTATATAAATGACATATTTCCTCGGCGGAATCCAATTTCGGGGCGAGAAGGGCTCGAGGGGAGGGAGCGTCGTCGGAGAATAATGCCCCCCGACTGGCCCCGCAATTCGGTTTCGTCCTCCGCCGCCCCCGCCGCCCGGTCTCCCCTCCAATATTGTTTCGTCATTTCGTAAGACCCCGGCGAATAAATGAAGCACTTAAATCGTGATCGGGAGTCGAATGAGATATTTGCAGACATCAGCTTCGATCGGCCGGAAAATCCAATTTTTTAGGGTCCGGGTCCCGGATTGACGAGCACTCGAGAGAAAGAGAGAGAACGAGAGGGAGGGAGAGAGGGAAGGGGGGTGGGGGAGGTTTTTGCTCGCCCTTCTCCTTTATTTTTTCGGTAACGGAGCGTTCCGGACGTCCGGGGAAAACACACACCGCCCACCATACGCGTGGCGTGGATGTAGTCGCTAAAGTGGCGAAAATTTAATAAAGTTTTTCATAGGGTTATTGGAAGAATGTTTTCGCAAACCGACATTATTTTTTCGCATATGATTCTTGATTGACGTAGAGATGGTGGAATGTGGCACATGTGAGGAGAGTGTTATTAGCGCACCTCCCTTGGGATTTGAAACGTCAAAGCTCATACTTGAATCATTTGCATTACGCCTCCATTTAATTCTGTCTTTCTATGGAAGCATAGCTTAGTTATCGCGGGTCTCGCTAGGATCGAATAGGTATGAACGCCGAAAATACGAACGACCGTAACGACCCGAACGACCTCGAACAACGCTAAGGCGCCGCGATACGAAAAAACTTAAGTTTCTTCTTGTGGGATGCCGACCCAATATGGTAAGGTTTTTTTAAAAGAGACACTCTTGTTAGTTGGAAAGCTTTCGGGACTATTTTATTCCATCTTCAGTCCACTGCAAATTAATTAATACAAATTGTTTATAACAATTTAACGAAAATAAGCACTTACTGTATGTAAGACAAAATCAAAAAACTGCAATATCCTACAACTAGGAATTTTCATTATGGCTTAGCGCTAATGCATAAGGATTACAAATTGTAATCGTTTAAATTGATTTCTCATCGTTCACCTAACAGGCACATGCTCCGGAGATGCAACGTAAAGAAATTTAAACTAACATCTGACGTTTGACCTTTGACATGTATTGCTCGATATTCTAAGTCATATTTTGGTGATATACTGTATAAGCAATTGTCTGCGCATGTATTTATAATTCAATTAACATCTCGTTAATTCCATATTATTGTAACAACCTGGGGTTGTTCTAGGCATTTTATTTTTTTGGATTTTATTTTATTTGTAACCTTTAGAAATAACACCCTGTAGGTGGTTAAGGGATTTGCTTTGTTATTTTGGTAGATTTAATTAATCCCTTTAACACCCTGTAGGAGATTGTGGGGCTCCAAGTTTATTTTATTGATTGGTTTGGTTATATTGTAACATTTATAAAAAAGACCCAGTATACGGAAATTACGTAGCAGAGTACGGGAAAATAGGAGACGTTAAAAGATTAACTATAAACAAGTATTTCTCGGCGTTGCTTAGGAGAAATTTAACACCGGACGTGACTTTGTAATTAAAAAGTAACGCACCTCGAAAAGAGTGCTTACGATTATTAATCTACTTTGTCGCCGTAAGCGGGGAATCGGCGAAGGGAACTCTGCCGATTCAGTAAAAGGGGCATGTACGGACTAAGTCGCGGAAGCGCAAAAGAATCGGGAATCGATAGTTAATTAATCAGGAAAAGGCGGGACTTGGAAGGTTCAGTGGACAAATATATGGTTGAATAAGGGAATTACGACCAATCAGAGGATTGGAAGAATAATTTTACAAGCAAAATTCGAGTCGCGGGAAAACCACGGGGAGCTCTCGAGGAGCGAGAGAATCGAGAGAGAAGTCAGTTGTTTGGGGAACCGGGTTCCCGAACGACGAAGTTCCGAGTCGTGAGTGTTTTATTTTGTGTTCAATTTTTGAGAAGGTTCTGCATTGTGAAACTTAGAGTTTTGAAGTAGAGTTTGCTTTATTTTCGCGGGGCGAAGTAAAGTTTGAAGTATATACGAGGGAATCGTAACTTGAGATAGTTAAATCAGAGGGAGGTAATTTGAATTTGAGTTCAGTTTCAAGGGAGAATAGTGCTTGAATTTTGAGTTTCCTATAGATTGAGTTAAGGGGAAATTAGAGTCTTGATTAGAATTTTGAAGTAGAATTTTGATCAGAGTTCAGCGTAGAGTTCGAATAGGGGGTTTGCTAAGAGTTTTGCCGAGAACGCCTTAAGCCAGAACCTTTCTAGAGTAGAATCATTAAAGTGAGTAAATTCACCCGTTCCGAGTTCCGTGTGAGCGAAACGAGTCCTCGAGCCACCCTTTGCTGAGCGCTGAAGTTGAGGGTTTCCCCGCCTAAGGTCCAGGCAGTAAGCAGAGTTCACTCCGAGGCCCTTTGGTGAGTCTGTTCTGATTCATAAGGGCTGCACCGCCCTTGAGGTTTTATTTTGATTAAATTGGGTTGTCGATGCGCCGTCCGTCGCTATAATCTCGATACGCCGATTAATAAACGCGTAAAAACGTCACGTCCGGGAACCGTACTGCGTAAAGTTTCCATATACGGGGGCATTAAGATATATAAAGGTAAACTGTTCCAATTATTTGTCTGATAAGCATTGAGTAGGTTTTCTTTTGTGGGTTTTTTTTGTTTCCTGATCGTCACCTTAAGGGGGATAATTGTATTGTTTTGTCATACAATTTATTTAAGGGAATAATTTTATTGTCTTGTCTTATACCTTATCTAAGGGAACAGTTTTGTTATCTTGTCGTACACCTTAATTAAGGGAGTAATTTTGCTATCTTGTCTTATACTTATCTTGGTGGGATAATTGTTTTGTTTTATCTTATATTCTATTGTTGGGAAATAATTTTATTGATATTTTGTATCTTATTCTGGGATAACTAAGTTCCAACTTATCTTATGGTCTTAATTGTGGGAATTTTGGGTTCGCACGAATTGTGCATGTTTAGTTGGTTTTGACATTTTCTTTTTTTCAATAGATGTATTGATTTTAATTCCGTGTTTTATTTTGAAACGACTAAGGCAGGCATTTGAGAAGCCCTGCGCCCACGTTCTCTCTGGAACCATCATCGTCAGAGTCTATTCTAAATAATTGAGTCTGCCCCACCCCAAGTAATACCGGTCCTTAGTCTCAGTTAAATTAAAAAGTTAAAGTGATTCATTGATTTATTGATCACTTTCCTTATCACAAAGGACCGGTCGATTACATTATTGATATTATATATTCCAAAGGTAAAAACTATATCATACGCTACTATTTGAGCGTACTGAGCTACTATTGACTCTATTCCTAGAAATGTTCATTTTTTTATCTGTTGTTAATAAATATGAATAAATCATACTTAAGTTGCTTATGACTGATCTTTTGTTCATACAATTATCAGCACGATTAATACGTACCATTTTTAAGGACCTACGTTTGAAGATATGTTTTTTCAATATCAAAAATCTTAACATTGTCAAAATCAGCTGAAGGTCCTGTATTACCCACATGCTCCGCTAACGCACAACGTTGCTTATTTCTTCTAATGTCTCTTTTGTGTGAAGTTATGTCCAGGTTTTTTCATGAAAATATTGGTATTTAACTAGTAGGCCACGACTACTATTTTGACGTTATATATATATATATATATATATATATATATATATATATATAGATATATATATATATATATATATATACTTATTATTATTATTATATATAATTATAGAATTACATTTTGCACCCTCTCTCTCTCTCTCTCTCTCTCCTTCCCACACACGCTCCACTACCATACACATTATACCGCATGGTACACACAGTTACGTGCGTATTATTAATAGATATATACTCGTAGATTCCAATATGGTTTGCTGTAACATTGTCGACACGTGCTCTCTTTTTATCAATATAAAACAATACATAAATTAAGTACTTAATTACACAATTGCAGATGACATTTCTGTCTTAGTCTCTGAACAGACATGAGAGGAGAACATGACTAAAATAAACGCAGTATTGGATAAAATGTGCAAATGGTTGAATAACAACAAACTTTCTCTTAATTTAGACAAATGTGCTCATATAAAATTTGCAAATGGGGTCGATATGCTACCACACAACGTTAATATAATTATGAATTATAAGAGTATAAATAGAGTTCATCACACAATGTGTCTAGAAATGTATATTGATTGTCATATGAAATGGTCACATTATATTACACATATAATTAAACAGTAGGTTATTTGAATTTTATATTCAAAAAATTAAGAAAAATTTTGGGTAGTGAAAGCATTACAAAAAAATATTTAACCCCTTTCGATAATGTCGCTTCCTATTGCATAATAGCCTGGGGTTCTGCTTATGAGAAAGCAGTATCTTCTTTAGTACATTCACCAAAAGAGTATTAAAAATTAGTTTCAAGGGAAAATTGAAGAAAATCTATTAAAAGGAATACTAAATGTTAGACAAAAATATTCACTAAATGCACTAGTGTATAACTATGAAGAATTGAAAACCCTCTATAACGATTCTACAACCATTACAACAGAAAATAATGATTAACTGCCTTATGGGAGGTTAAATGTTGGAAAACAGGCACATCTTTAATGCATTGCAAATATTTATTCTACCGCCAAACAACTTAAAAATACTATCAAAAACTACACAAATAATGAAATATTAGCTACCTGAAAGCACTTTATTAGAAAAAAATGCTTATTATCAAAAGCAAATAACAAATAAAAATAGTGTGACAATATTAGCCTAGTTATTAAGAAGAATCTAAGTTCTTGCACAGGTATATTTTAATTACCCCTGCGGGCGTCAGTATAGGTATAATTCTATACTATTGCAAAAATATGTTTTTTACTTTTGTAATAAAACTACCGTATTGATGTACTTTGTTCTTGGAAATAAATAAACAATCGTAGATACCTACAGGACGTACTCTCTTGGGGCACCTGCTTTTCAAGTATCTCGTGACATCGAGTTTCAAAAATAGTAGGAAAAATTATTTGAAACAAGCTCCAGTTCGGATATGAAATACTCCATTATATCTTTAGATTACTGTAGTATGTTTGGATCTTTTGAACATAACATACGGCTGTACCAAGTTTCGAAAAACTTTCTTTGTATGTTTTCCCTTCGAAATGCTTTTAAAATATTCCAGTTTCTCAACCACTCTAAGTTACTCAATTAGGGTTTTCCTAGGAAACTGAAAATTTTTAGGAAAATGTGGAATTGGTTGGAACTTTGGGCGAATTTGCTAGATGTGTGGCAGGATTGTCTTTGTTCGAAAATATTCCAGGTTACCTTATTAAATAAGCAATGAGCAAAACACCTATTGTCATAACTAGATACGTTAATGTCTGTGATTCTAATGCATCATTTTGTAACAATGGTAATCTTGATCAATCTTTTGTCTCGATATTAGTTTTCTAAATAATATGATTTTAAACAGTTTAAATATAAACTTTGGAAATTAATTTCTCTTCTAATTAATTACACATAAGTAATTTTCTACCAAAATTTTGATTGAACTTTTCGCAAAGTAAGGTCGTTTTCTATCTTATGACGTTAGAATTTTTCAAATCCGGGAAAGTTACCGTTTTCGAAATTTTTCCCATTTGTAATTCAATAACCCCTGACCTATGCCTTTAGCGGAAAAATCGTATGTAAAATTTCACTCAGGCATGTCGTTCCCTATCGTCCGAAATGAGGATTTTTAAAATACGGCCAGGTTGATTTTTCGGGAATTTTCCACATTTCGCAATCAATAACTCAAGCGCTATACGTTTTACAAAAAAATTTCACCACACTTTTCCCTTCTGAACGTCGGTAACTATTCGTATGAAATCGGTTGGATTGGCTCATATTGAAGTATGTCGACGCTCTCGGAATTTTCCCGATTTTCAATCACTACCAGCCGCAGTGTATGCTGTAGAGAAATTTTGAATTTTATCTTTGTAAGTACTGTTTTCTTTCCTATGAAACTGCAATTTGTTATTTTGGATACAGCATTGACATTTTTCGGAATTGTCTATATTCACAAAAACTACTATTTCACTTCATTCTTAAAAAGGTTTAAATTTAAATTATTTGAAATTTACGAAAATCGCGAGCGGCCAAATTTCCATTTTTGATGGATAAATAGTGTTCGAGGACAATAGCTAATATTCTGCTGTCGAATCACCGTGGCATACCTAGAAATTTATTTTTTTTTTATTATTATCCCATATCTATACAATCTGCCCGTGGGCAATAAGTATGTGATCTATCGTCTAATTTAACATGTAGGTTCATGCCCATTGGCATTCACCTGTTTAAGGTAAATATTTACATTAATAAATATATCTTTTTAATCTATATACATTTCAGATTTATACACTTTATCGGAATCTCGAAGAATCAAGTGGTCTGTGTCGTTTCAGTCTTCTTTGGTCTCTCTCTTCACTCAGAAGTTGTTCTGCCAGATGACTTGGATGTATGGCGAGCTTGTTTTTATATTTAGCCCCATAGTTGGCTATCTCTTTCTTGACTGATTGCATCTGTAGATCGTCGGATATTACTTTATTTGGTACAAACCAGGGAGCATCGGTAATCATTCGCAGTATTTTTGCTTGCCATCTTTCTAGGATCTCAATGTTTGAGTTTGCTGTGGACCCCCAGAGCTGTATCCCGTAGGTCCAGACAGGTTTCAAAATTGCTTTATATACTCGCAATTTGTTTTCTAGAGACAGCTGTGAGTTTCGACCAATAAGCCAGTACATTTTTTGGACTTTATGTCCCAGTTGCTTTCTCTTAGTCCAGACGTGTGTCTTCCAAGTCAGCCTGCGATCCAAGTGCATGCCTAGGTATTTTACAGATTCGGCCTGCGGTATTTGCTTCCCGTTTAGCGTCAGAGCCGGACATGTTTTCCGTCGTAGCGTAAATGTGACATGAGTAGATTTTTGTTCATTAGCCTTAATACGCCACTTTTTAAGCCATTCTTGAATCACATTCAGGTTCTTTTGTACTTGAGCGGAGGCAATCACTGGATCTTTATGTGAGGCCAGAATTGCCGTATCATCAGCAAAAGTTGATGTCTGGGTTTCGTTGTTTGTTGGCAGGTCGCACGTGTATAACAAGTAGAGTAGTGGCCCCAAGACGCTTCCTTGTGGAACCCCTGATCTTATCTGGTAAAGGCCCACTTGTTGCCCATGATGTCTTACCAGAAAATATCTGTCGCTGAGATATGATTTCAGGATCTGAAAAAAATTGGAAGGAAGGAACTTCCTAATTTTGTAGAGTATCCCTTTGTGCCAGACTTTGTCAAACGCTTGTGAGACGTCTAGGAAAACAGCCGAACAGTAATTCTTACTTTCCAGATCATTATTTATTTTCCTGACTATTCTATGAACTTGTTCGATAGTGGTGTGTCGTTCACGAAACGCAAATTGATGGTGAGGTAATATGTTTTTCAGTTCTGGGTGTATTCTTGTAGCAAGAAGCTTCTCCAGTATTTTGGATAGTACTGGCAATAAACTTATAGGCCGATATGAGGTTGGAATAGACGGGTCCTTTCCTGGCTTTTGTAGAAGTATAATTTGAGAGACCTTCCAGAGCGATGGGAAATAGCCAATTCTTATAGTTGCGTTTTAGATGATGGTCAAAAGTCTTATTACCTTTTCTGGCAGTTCTTTTATGATTTTTCCGGTGATTAAATCATAGCCTGGGGTTTTTTTTGTTTTTAGTCCTTTGCGAATTATGCCCTTAACCTCTCTTACCGAAAAGGGCTTCAGAGCTGCCTCCACTTGTAATGGTTCTTGTAGATACAAGTCAATTTCATTTTCCTCCTCAGCCGATGATTCACTGGGAAATGGTTCGAAAACCTTGCATAGGTGTTCAGCAAAAACTTCGCACTTTTCTTTATCGCTTCTTGCCCATTGCCCATTCTCAAATTTTATAGGTGGGACATTTTGTACGGGTTGTTTACCTAGAAAATGAGATAAAAAGAGAGAGATAAAAGAGAGTGGGAGAACTTATATTCTCTCCTTTACATACTCGGCATCGTATATTAGTTATTTAAGTCACAAGGAATGTAAAGACGTTTAACAATTTGAGGCAAGTGTGTACGGGCCGAGGCGAAGCCGAGACTTGTCACTTGCCGACAATGTTAACAGTCGATACATTACGTGTGGCTTATTAGATTTTTCACGCTACCGTTGAAAAGTTTCCTCATAATTCCGCAAAAAGTGAAATGTTTGACTTAGTTTAGACGTACGTCACTCTGACATAAGTTGACTGACATACGTCATATGTAGTCTGACATATGCGTAACTAGGGATAAATCAAATTGATTTACTCTTCAGATTTTCCTAGAAATCTAAATGACAGTATTTATATTCCGTCGTCAAGGAAAAATAATACACGAATGTTATTTTCCATTTTCATGTTACGTATCTGTGCATATAATAGCGACTTACGATAGCGGCATCGTGAAAATTATACATATGTCTGGTATATACAAAGCATGTATGCAATACTATGTATAACTACAGCCTCACATATTTTCGTGATGCTCGCTCCAGCATTTTACCCTACAGAAAACAATATTACGCCACTATAGAAGCTTCGCTTTAAAAAAAACAGTTATTTTTTTTTATCAAAAACGCCTGCCTCATTTTTTCGAAATTTGTTAATGAAATTTGAAGCAGGTCGACAATGCTAATTTCCGGAATTTTCCAGATCTTACAATTAATAACTTCTAATCTATACATTTTCCGAGATTAAAAAAAAATTTGGTAAATTTCCAGTTCTGCCACTTCTCCTATTTTTCGCAATTTTTCTCGAATTATAGCAGAAAATCACTATTTAGAGGTGTCTCTATCGGAAATAATCAACGCACCTAAGGGATAGTGGAGTAAAAAAAGGGGGTTGGGTGGGGTAATGATGGGTCGCCCTGTATGTCCGTAGAACGGTGTGCGGTACGAGTCGAAGTGTGAATTGTGACTGCTAAAGTGGATGCGACTTTGCCAAGCGTCGCTCCAAGTATGATTAGCCGGGAATCGGGCTCAGTAGGTGGGGGGGGGTGTATTTCGAAAATGAATGACGTAACGGAGGATGACGAACGAACGGAGAAGTGACCGAGAAAGGGCAATTACACGAGTAAGCCCAGAAGGAGAAATACATTCAAGGGGGCAAGGAAAATCCTTGTACTTACGAAATCTTGTAGGTGGGTAGAAATATTTCCCCAGGTAGCGTCTAGAACTGATACAGGCGTAGGGTGTCACTTGGGTATTGCGCGATGACAAAGCACCATGACGGCATAGGAAGCCTAACAACGCGTTCATGTTTATGGCGATGTCGCTGAAATAATTGCGGGCGCCGACCCGACTTACACTGCACTAGGGGATGTTCCGATGCAATCCGGAGGCTTCGAGTTCGTATTCGCTGCTTTGACGCGACTTGGAAGGCGTTGGTTCCGACATTTCGAACGTAGATTAAGCGCGAGTCCCGAAGCGAAGAGAACAAGTGCCTCACACACACACACACACACACACACACACACACACACACACACACACACAAGTGGTGCGCTTAAGGGACGACGGTCGAAGCGAGCAGGGTGGCCTTGTTTATGCTATCGGGCCAATTAGGAACGCCCGCCAGGGCCTTGTCCATTGACACCCTAGATAGAAGTATTAATTAAGATTGGCATTGCGAAAAAACGATGTTTCGCGCGATATTAGCGGTACACATCAAGTGGCAAGAAGAATAGTTACCTGTAACCGTGAGGAATCAACAGGTGAACAGATGATCTGAAAAGGGTGCCATTTGCGAAGAGGAGCGCAGGGTTGCCACGTGTACCCGCTGAATTTCCTGGACGTGCGAAGGCGAACAAAGAAGTGGTGTTGGCGTGGAACGAATTTTGTGACTTTATCGCGTGTATATCAGTGAAATTGAACTGCCTGATGCGAAAGATTGTAACGTTCTCCGTTTGAGCTACGGTGATCGGTGTTATATTGCAGCCTTCTGCTACCAAAATGGTATTGCACCTAATATTTTGGAGAGAGCATCGCGGATGAATGTACATTCTGCGGAAGCTGAAGTGAGGAAGATAATAGGATTGTTCAAGTATTGGGACGCGCTTGGAGTCGTGGGCCGGGAGAGGCGAAGTACAACGCGTACGATATCGTAATCGGTAGGATATGCGATTTGAATGGAACGATAATAACAAGAGATATAGGGAGACGGAGCCGAGGTCGTGTTTGAATAGAACGGCATCGTCGCAAACGGAATGGATGAGTATCTTGAGAAGTATGGCGCAAGCGCACGAACGATATCCGTATAGTAACCGTGACGAGTGTGACGAAATGATATGCGCGTAGTTATCGCGACGTGTGTGACGAAACCTGACGCTTCACCGGCAACGATGTACGAACTTAAAGACACACGCAAGCGTTCGAAATGGCTGCAGGAAACGGGAGCGTACGAAAAACAGGTGACTGACATTGACGCGGAGTGAGGTACGCGGAATGTATTGAGGGGTAGGCGAGAAGCAGACTGTGAGTTTCGTAACGTTCTGTAACTCACGCACGGAAGTGGCAGATCTGAACAATGACCAACATTTTATATTCTTCTCTTCAGAACGTCGTATTCAATAGTCTGCTGGACTATACACGTTACTGGAACAAATAATTGAACTTTTCTCATCAGAAAATTTGACTAGATTTGATTGAATTGATTTTAAAATTGAAGATTGATGTTTCGGAAAATTTCAAGTTTTCGAAAATTCACATTTTGTGAAATTATTTGTTTTTCGAAAGCATCTCTTTTAGTTTTGTTATTATGGAATGTACCACTATGGCGTGACAAGTTAGGCTTACGTTATAAATTTTTTACTACAAGTACCAAATCTTACCTTCCCTTTGAGAAATATTGCAATTTAAAAACATATTTAACGCAAATTGCTTGTAAAGTCTCATTACAGAAAGTACACGATTTACAAAAAAAATTCTTTCAATTTTACCCTTTGGAGTGTCTGTCTAATGAAGTCAGTCGGAGCTGTTTATAATACGATTTGGCTGATGTTTTCGGGGTTTTCCACATTTCCAATCAACAACTTCTTAAGTTTTTTAAGTATACGTTTTCCGAGGAAAAAATTTCACAGTTTCTCTTCGTGGCTTAAGTTCCCAAAGTAGGATTTCGGGTTATTAAAATTTTGATACTGTTGACTTTTCCGGAATTTTCTAGACTTTCTCATAAACAATTCCAGAGCTGCACGTTTCATAAAAGAAAATTCAAAAATCTTTTGAGTTTTCTCTTCAGAACAATGTTGTTTATAATATCTAAGATAGTATGTTTTGAAATCATAGAAAATAGATAGTAGTCTCGGAAAACTCAAAATCTCCAAAAATTCGCATCTTGTGAACTAGACGATTAGAAGCAAAAATTCTTTCACTTTTAGTATTTTGAAGAAGAAAGTCATAAATGTAGAACGCGATGTATAACAAAAAATTATTGAAAATCGCCACAAAACTAGTTCTTCCCTTTAGTGTGATTAATTGATAAAGCAATTATTTTCCAAGGTATTAAGCACTTTGCTTTCGTAGAGGCGTTTGAAAACAATGTTCATTTCAATAAAGTTAGTCCATTACAATTTAATTGATTTAAAAATATTTAAGTAAGAATTTTAGATGTATAATGGAGAATCCAATAATTAAATTTGTTTTGTTATCTGGTAATTTTGTTTAAGTTTGTTGTATTTTCCCTCGTTTTCCAGTTTTTATGGTCGGTCGATGTGTTTGTCTACTATTCGTGAGAATAAAGGACACTCTCAGAAACTTTCCCATTATTCCCATTTCGATGGAAATAAAAGCTGCTAAAGTAGAAGTTATCCCCCATCTCTTTCACTACCTTTTATTTTCCCATTCGCGTTTCACCCTCTGTCTCTCTCTCTCGCTCTCTCTCGGTCATCCCCTATCTACAACCCCATTATTGGTATTTGCGCCCCCACCCTCGCCGCTTCGCTCCCGATATCATCGATGTCATTAGGAAGACAAAGACGCCAAAAGCATTTTGATTACTAACCACCATTCCATCGACACCGATTCCATTGAGTACTTTCTCTTTCGAGTTTCAAACCGTCCCTACCTCCCCCACCCCTCCGTTCTCTCGGAATTAATTTCAATATAGACCACTTTTTTCGCGTTCTCTTTCACTTCTCCTCCTCCCGGCGTCCGGTGATTAATATACTCGCTCCCTACCATCTCTCTCTCTCTCTCTTTCTCTCCCTTTAAAGTCTTCTTGTTATATCGATAAATTCCTTTATCGCCATTGTTCGATCTGAAGGGCTGCCCGGATCGAAGCTTGTTTCATATTTGGCGCTATTATTAGACGTTTTTGTTCGCTTAAATGAGGCCCTTTTGGCCATCCTTTCTTTTTTTTTTAATTAAAATCAATCTCCTCGAAGCGAAGCCAATCAGAAAGGTGTATGAGGAATTTTTTTTCGAGGGATCTCGGATGTAAAGTTAAATTAATGAGGATTAAGAGTTTGCAGTAAATTCAAAGCCTGTTATGGAAGCCACGAGAATTTTACTCGTACTGACATGGGAAGTAGCTTCTGCAGTTATTCATTACGGCGTACAAGAGGAATCCTACTCTCGTGTTGTGAGATATAATTTGATGGAGTCTGTACATAAGCTGAGTTTTTGAAAAACAAATTTTCTAAATTTATTAATGACAGATCTCTATATGTAGGGCAACGTAATAGGTACCCACACGTTAAGAAATATTTAAATTGCACAAAATTAGAATAAGTTTTATTATTACATATTAATATTTAGGTAAGGTGATCCATATTTAATGTCCTTGTTCGACCTTGTCTGTTTTTGTTTTATATGTAACAATTTTACCGTTTTCAAAAATTTCTTTGTTTATAAGTAAAATATATATTTATATATTTTTCTATAATATTAGCCTCTATAGAAACCCATAGGCGGTGCGCAGGGATATATTCTTAGCGGTATCGCACTATGTTAATTATTACACAAATTTATTTTCATACATTTCGTACTGACTTGGTAATTCAATTTAATAAGTTGATTAACTTGAAGTTTTCAAGAATTGTTATTTTAGGAGCTGTTTTAGTTTTGTAATTTGGCACATTTTTGATTGTGAAAATCTTTTTTTGTTCCTAAAGAAATTGAATATATTGAAGATTTCTGGAAATTTTGAAAATTTTTATCTTAGATATTTTTGCCTGTCATATGTTGTTTCAAATTTAATATGATTTTTATCCACATAATGTGTAGGTGGAAAACCACAATAAAAATTAGGAAATTTAGGGAAAGTTTGGAAATTACATTAGGAAATATTTAGAACAGTTTTTCAAATCTTGGGTTTTATTTTGAAATTTCTTTATTTTCTGCTGATAATTGGTATAGTTTGGAAACCCTAGAGGAAATTAGAAATATTTTCTTTTAAATTCTAGTTTCAATCCTCAGTTAATTTTAGATATTTGAATTTTTTTCGAAGATTTGATTTTTATGATTTTTGTGGTTTCCCCTTGATTTTTTTTCTGATCCGAAACGCGTCCTGGGAAAATGTCGAAATTTAATTTTGGAAATTTGGAATTTTTGGTATGTGAAATTATCTTACAAATCTGATTTTACTACAGGAAAAGTTGTTAAATTAAATAATTAGATTAGATCGAGATTATAATCTTGATTTCCCAGAAAATTCGTAAAGGTTGAAAATCCTTGGGAAAATCTGGAAATCTGAATACTGTCGGTTTTCCCCTTTAGTGTCAAATTGACAACCATTTATATCAGAAATCAGTGTAGATTGAAAATTTCGAAATTTGGTGTCAATTTGAAACTAAATTGTTAGCCCCAAAATGTTTGGTAAATCTTTACAACTTTGGGAAAAATGAGATTTTCCAAAATGTAATTTTGGGGAAACGAAGAACATTTTGGTTCCTTCTAGAAAATTTGTATCGGTCCAACACCCCGACAGAATAATTTGACATTAGAAATATGCGAATATGTATACATTTGTTTTTGGCATTACTTTCCAATTGCAAATTTATATGTAAGAGGTGGAAAATCGGTCATTTTTAAAATTTGAGTTTTTGTTTTCGAACATTCAGAAACTATGAAAATGAAAATTTTGAATCGAAATTTTCATATTTTCTTTGATGGGGGTTGAAATCTTTCTTTTTTCAATTTTTCTTTTCAAAAAATCCCTCTGCGGAAATGTTGAAATTTAATTTTGTAGATTTGGAATTTTTGGTATGTGAAATTATCTTACAAATCTGATTTTACTACAGGAAAAGTTGGTAAATTAGATAATTAGATTAGATCTAGATATTAGATATATCATGTATCGATATCGTTATGGTTATGTATCGACTGTCACCTGTTTTAAATAATTTTAATTCTAGAGATATTGTCAATACAGTTGTCAATATACTTCTTGATCATTTTGCAAGTTTTGTGGCCGTCTTTTACTCGACTTTGCTACAGGTTATGGGCCCAGGGCCAGAGAAGATATAGTTTCGCGGCTTGCGGTGAAAATCCGAGTCGGAATAGTGTGTGTCAGTTGGACGCGTTAATTCAAGATGAATTCGGTCACTGGACGTTTCGAGCAGTTGACGACGGAAAACTATGAGACCTGAAAAATCCACATAAGAGCGGTATTGATCAAGAACGATGCTTGGGGGTATGCTGACGGATCACGCATTCGACCTTAACCGGCGACGGCCGGCGCCGATGCAGCGGAAGTTGCACTAGCGACCCAAAATTTGAAGAATTGGACCGACGGAGATCTGAAGGCCCAGTCCGACATAATTCTGGCGATCAGCTCTTCCGTAATTAAGCAGGTCAGAGGATGCGGAACAGCGCGTGAGATATGGACGAAGCTGGAAGGTATTTATCAGTCTAAGGGTCCGATTCGAAAAGTCGCGCTCCTGAATCAACTGATCTCGCACAAAATAAAGGAGGATGATGATGCTCGAGACAGCACTCAAAAATTTTTGGACATCGTCGATAGACTCGGTGAGTTGGATATCGAGGTTAACGACGATTTGTTGACAGTTGTCATGCTACGTGCTCTTCCTGACAGCTACGAAAATTTTCGATGTGCAATCGCGTCCCGAGATGATCTTCCTAAACCTGAGGTGCTACGAGTGAAGATTCAGGAGGAGTTTGAAGCACGCAAAGACGGCAAGAAGCAGGAAAGTCAGAGCGCAATGATAGTTCAGAAGAAGCCTTTTAAGAAACAGAGAATAATGAAAACAAGCGAGAATTCTGCTGAGAAGAATAACCATGATGGACATGAAGCGAAGATGAAGTGCTTCACGTGCCAAGGTTATGGTCATTACTCCAAGCAGTGCCCAACACCAAAGAAGGTCAAGAAACAATCATCGCACTTCGCAAACGACGTGAGTCTATATGCTGAGGCGAAGATCATTGGAAACGACGCTTATCGTGTTGGTGAATACAGCGGTTCGAATTCGTGGTGCGTGGACAGTGGATGTACGTCACACATGTCGTGCGAGAAAGAAGCATTCACCGAAGTGGACGCTACTCAGCGAGGAGGTTTAAACCTGGCTAGCAGTGGTGCACGCACAAGTGTACAGGGTCGTGGTGTCGCTACAGTAAAATGCGATATCAAAGGACGTGAGACTTTTATACATTTCACGAACACCTTGTACGTTCCAGATCTTCGCTCGAATCTTATTTCTGTTGGAAGGATCACGGATAAAGGTTACACCGTTGTCTTCAGTAAAGAGAAAGCTGAGGCTGTTGACGCAGATGGAAACGTGTTGATGGCGGCTGAGCGTGGTGCCAATGGACTCTACTACTTGAAGTGCGCTAACGTCGATGAGTGCAAGATCGTCGACATGGTCGAATCTCCCAAGAAACCACCTGAAGAGAACTCGTTGGAATACTGGCACATTCGTCTGGGGCATCTGAACGAGCAGTATCTACGCGACGTTGCGAAGTCGGGTGCTATCAACGGTGTCAAGATCAAGAATCCACAATCCAAACTCAACTGTAGTGTATGTCTTGAGGGGAAGATGACTCGAAAGCCATTTCTATCGACGCCAACCAGAGAAACCAGCCCTGGAGATATCATCCATTCAGACGTCTGCGGCAAGATGCGGGTAACTTCGAAGAACGGTAGGAGCAAGTACTTCGTAACCTTCATTGGTGACTGTTCCGGTTGGTGCGAAGTCAGGTTCCTGGCGCACAAGAACGAGGTCTTCAAAGAATTCCAGAAGATAAGGAGTTGACTAGAGACTCAGCACGGAAGGAAGGTGAAGTTCCTTCAATCCGACAACGGCACAGAATACGTGAATCAGGAGTTTGACGATTTCCTGAGCAAGCACGGTATCAAGCGGCGTTTAACCGTGCCATACACGCCTCAACAAAATGGAACGGCAGAACGTCGAAATCGTACACTGATGGAATCTGCAAGATGTTTGCTAATTCAGTCTGGTCTACCGATATCTTTCTGGGCAGAGGCTGTAAACACAGCGAACTACATCCGAAACCGATGTCCAACCAGTAAGCTGAATGGAAGGACCTCGTTCGAAGTCTGGCATGGACAAAAACCGGATGTTAGCTACTTCCAACCCTTCGGCTGTGAAGTTTGCGTTTTAAACCTCGACCCAAAGAAGAGTAAACTGGACCAACGCTCGAAGACGGGAGTTTTCGTAGGGTACAGTGAAGAGTCGAAAGGTTTCAGAATTTGGATTCCAAGTGAGGGGAAGGTCTGCATATCAAGAGATGTGAAGTTCCTCAACAACATGGCAAGCAAAGCAAGCGGTGACCAAGGTCAATTTTGGGTAGAAGAATCGGAATCGACGGGCAAGGACGAGTCAAGAGATAAACAAGTCGTCGAAGTACCGTTGGTTCGAGAGGTAATTCGAGAACGAGAGATTGAACAGACAGCTGAGAACATTCCGACCATCCAGATGAATCAAGAAGAGGAGATGATCTCCGACGAGGAAGATTTCCTGGATGCTGTTGACTTGGAAAACCTCGCTGAACTACTACCCGAGGTGGACGCTGCAGTTCTCGAGCCAGCTGAAGGTGGTATCGAGGATCGACCCGGACCGATCACGAAGCGTGGTGCAGGGAGACCAAAAATTCTGCGTACTGGACGACCAGGTAGACCTCGTAAGCAACATCACATGGTGACTCGAGAAGACATGACTGGCTTCGCTTACATGACCGAGGTGAATTTGGATGAAGCCATATCTAGTGACGAATCTTCCGAATGGATGAAAGCTATGGCCGACGAAGTTTGTTCAATTCTCAAGAATGAAACGTGGGACCTGGTAGATCGTCCTCAAGATAGAAGCACCGTCGGGAGCCGTTTTGTCCTTCGGAACAAATACGGTACTGATGGAGTTCTGGAAAAAACGGAAGGCAAGGATCGTCGCCAGAGGATTCTCTCAGAGGCCAGGCGTAGATTTCCACGAAACTTTTGCTCCTGTGGCAAGGCTGAGCACCGTTCGACTGGCGCTGGCTGTAGCTGCCAAGTACAGGATGTCCATTAAACAATACGACATCACGACTGCCTACCTGAACGGACAGCTCGAGGAGGAGGTGTATATGGAAACTCCGGACTTATTTAAAAAGGTTCTTCGCTATGTCATTCAGGAAGGAGTGCCAACAAATTACGGCCCAGCCGTAGAAGCAGATGCCAAAGCTATGCTGCAGCAGATAGAAACCGGTGACAAGGTGTGCAGGATGAAGAAGGCACTGTATGGCCTCAAGCAAGCTGGTCGCGCATGGCACACTCGACTGGATAAGACCCTTCGCGTCATGGGTGCTCGTCCTACAAAAGGTGATCCGTGCTTATACATCATGGGAAGTGACGCAAACTTTACTATGATCATCGTTTACGTGGATGACATCCTCGTCATGTCACGTAATCCAAACAAAGCAATTTCTTTTGGAACGCAACTGACAAAACATTTTGACGTCAAGAATATCGGTGAATTGAAGAGATGCCTCGGGATGGACTTCAAAGTCAGCGACGACGGTATCAAGATTTGCCAACGTACGTACGTGAATGAGCTGCTGGATCGTTTCAATATGAAAGATTGCAGAACTGTCTCAACCCCCCTCGACGTTGGGACAAAACTGATGAAGATCGAACCTTGGAACTCGAAAGATGGACCAAAACCACCGTACCGCGAGCTGGTAGGTTGTCTACTCTATCTGGCTGTAGCTACTCGTCCCGATGTGGCTCACGCTGCCAGCGTATTGGGGCAATTCAACGACTGTTTCGGTAAGGTTCATTGGAGTGCAGCGAAAAGGGGTCTACGCTACTTGAAGGGCACCGCAGATGTGGGAATCACTTTCAAGAGCAAGGAGGGAGATCTCGAAGGATTTGTGGATGCAGATTGGGCTGGATCCATTGACGATCGAAGATCTTTTACTGGGTACGCTTTCAAGATGGGCAGCGGGTGCATCTCGTGGGACTCAAGAAAGCAAAGGACCGTAGCCCTATCATCCACTGAGGCCGAGTACATGGCCCTCGGTGAGGCTACAAAGGAAGCCTTGTACATTCGACGTCTACTACGTGAACTCGGCGTCTTCGTGGGTTCTGTGAAGCTGTGGAACGATAACGTCGGAGCCGAGAAACTCGCCTCAAATCCAGTCTTCCACGCGCGAACCAAGCATATCGCTGTTCGCCAACACTTTATTCGAGAGGTCGTCGGTTGCGGAGCAGTTAAGCTGGGACACGTAGCGTCCAAAGAAATGCCGGCCGATGTCCTCACCAAGGCGCTCACAAGATTGAACCATGAACATTGTGTCTCTCTTTTGGGCCTGCAGAAGGTGGCAGTTTAATTCCCTAAGATAACTCATCGAGGGGAAGTATTAGATATATCATGTATCGATATCGTTATGGTTATGTATCGACTGTCACCTGTTTTAAATAATTTTAATTCTAGAGATAGTGTCAATACAGTTGTCAATATACTTCTTGATCATTTTGCAAGTTTTGTGGCCGTCTTTTACTCGACTTTGCTACACTAGATTATAATCTTGATTTCCCAGAAAATTCGTAAAGGTTGAAAATCCTTGGAAAAATCTGGAAATCTGAATACTGTTGATTTTCCTCTCTGGTCTCAAATTGGAAAGCATTTATATCGGAAATTAGTATAGATTGAAAATTTCCAAATTTCTGCTTTTAAATATTGGTGTCAATTTAAAATTTAAATTGTACCCCCACAAAATTTTGTAAATTTTTGAACTTTTGGAAAAATTTAAGTTTGTAGATATTTTGTTTTTAATTTTGGATGGACCTAAAAACCTTGTTGGTTTCTCCTAGCAAATTCGTATGGGTTGAACCCTTCGAGAGAATAATGACCTTTCAAAAATGCGAATTTATATGTTTGTTTTTGAAATAACTTTCCAATTAGCGATTTATATGCAAACGGGGGAAATTGAAAAATAATCATTTTTGAAATTAGAGTGTTTTTATTTTCGATCAATCTGAAACTCTGAAAATGTTAATTTAGAATCGAAATTTTCAGGTATTTTTTTGGTGTGGGTTGAAATTTCGTCTGGTCCGAAAATCCCTCTGGAGAAATATCAAAATTTGAAATTTATGTTATATGAAATTAATTTACAAATATAATATTACAACAGGAAAATTGAAAAATTAAATAATTTTGCTTCTGATCTATGGTTTTAATCAGAAAATCTTGATTTCCCATAAAATTAGTACAGGTTGAAAATCCTTGGGAAAATCTGGAAATCTGAATACTGTTGGTTTTCCTCTCTGGTCTTAAATTGAAAACCATTTATGTGCCGGAAATTAGTACAGATTGAATATTTCGAATTTTTGAATATTTTTGCTTTTATACATTTTATATCAGATTGAAACCTTATTCTTAACCCCAAAAAAATAAATTTAAATTTGTTTTTAATTTTGGAAAAACCAAATATTTTTGGTTTCTCCTAGCAAATTCGTATGGGTTGAAGTGAACTGGGAGAGAATGATTAGACGTTTTATAGATGTAAATTTATGTACTTATGTTTGTCTTTGACGTTACTCTCCAATTGGAGATTTATATTTAAGTGAGGGAAAATCAAAAACTAGTCATGTTGGAAATTTGAGTGTTTGGTTTTTGTTCTATGTAAAGATCTTTGCATATCCGGAGAAAATTTGTTTTTTGTTAAAATTTTGGGGAAAATGTATAAATTGGAGTATATTTGATTTCCAGTTTAGGGTAAAATTCAAGAGACTTTTGTTAACCCCGGAAACTTGGTGGTGTTTTATATTGTATAATTGCTTCCTAAATTATTTCCCCGGCGCTGGTTTTATTGTCAATAAATCCATTATTCATCGCTCTGTAAATGGCTTATTTGTGGCGACCTCCCATCGACAAACCCCATTATTTATAAATCCCAAAATTGTTCCCCCTCTCCCTCTCTGTCCTCTCTTTCTCCCCCACTCGGCGCGTTACACACATACACGTAATACATCGCCGCGGCTAAACGAGTCGATTAAATTGAATTGTTTGTCAATATCCTTTCATACATGCAACTATTCGGAAAATGAATTAAACCAATTTCCATATTTATTTCCTCTCCCTCTCATCGGCTGAATAATCCAATCGGCCAAAGAGTCGACCCGCAGGCATACATTCGGCGTGGAACGTCGCAGTTGAATTATGGATGAGGAGGGGGGTGGTCCTCGGCATTTTCCAGGACGCTCTTTTGTGATATCTTTTTCTGTCACCTGACGCCTGAGGACTTTTGACGAATTACTCGAGGTTAGGCGCGCGAGGTATCGACGAGCGACTTTCGAGTTTTCCGGGGATAAACTGGGGAGATTTTCTTGCTTGGAACCTTTTTGGGATCCAATTTTCCGGATCGGTTTTGAGGAGCAATTATAACCAATTCAGTTGCCAATTGGACGTAAGAATTTACCCAATTGAATCATCATGTGACTCAGCGCATGAGGATTGTTACAATTTTAAATTTAAGTAATATTCCAAACTTTCCAATCCAAAACCTGGAAAATTTTTGTCATATGAATTTCCACTGCCTTCTGTTTTAAGCATTCTGAGCAAATAAAACGTTCCAAATGTAGCAAAGTTCAATGAGAGACGGCCAAAAAACTTGCAATGACCTAAGAGTATATTGACACCTTTTTAATGGGTTCTAGAAGAAAATATTATAAACAGATGACAGTCGATACATAAGACTAACGATATCGATACATGATATTATGATTTATTCAATACTTCCCCTCGATGAGTTGTCTTAGGGAATTAAACTGCCACCTTCTGCATGCCCAAAAGACAGACACGATGTTCATGGTTCAATTTTGTGAGCGCCTTGGTGAGGCGTGCCATCACCACGTTTCCATCTGCGTCAACAGCCTCAGCTTTCTCTTTACTGAAGACAACGGTGTAACCTTTATCCGTGATCCTTCCAACAGAAATAAGATTCGAGCGAAGATCTGGAACGTACAAGGTGTTCGTGAAATGTATAAAAGTCTCACGTCCTTTGATATCGCATTTTACTGTAGCGACACCACGACCCTGTACACTTGTGCGTGCACCACTGCTAGCCAGGTTCAAACCTCCTCGCTGAGTAGCGTCCACTTCGGTGAATGCTTCTTTCTCGCACGACATGTGTGACGTACATCCACTGTCCACGCACCACGAATCCGAACCGCTGTATTCACCAACACGATAAGCGTCGTTTCCGATGATCTTCGCCTCAGCATATAGACTCACGTCGTTTGCGAAGTGCGATGATTGTTTCTTGACCCTCTTTGGCTTTGGGCACTGCTTGGAGTAATGACCATAACCTTGGCACGTGAAGCACTTCATCTTCGCTTCATGTCCATCATGGTTATTCTTCTCAGCAGAATTCTCGCTTGTTTTCTTTATTCTCTGTTTCTTAAAAGGCTTCTTCTGAACTATCATTGCGCTCTGACTTTCCTGCTTCTTGCCGTCTTTGCGTGCTTCAAACTCCTCCTGAATCTTCACTCGTAGCACCTCAGGTTTAGTAAGATCATCTCGGGACGCGATTGCACATCGATAATTTTCGTAGCTGTCAGGAAGAGCACGTAGCATGACAACCGTCAGCAAATCGGCGTTAACCTCGATATCCAACTCACCAAGTCTATCCACGATATCCAAAAATTTTTGAGTGCTGTCTCGAGCATCATCATCCTCCTTTATTTTGTGCGAGATCAGTTGATTCAGGAGCGCGACTTTTCGAATCGGACCCTTAGACTGATAAATACCTTCCAACTTCGTCCATATCTAACGCGCTGTTCCGCATCCTCCGACCTGCTTGATTACGGAAGAGCTGATTGCCAGAATCATGTCGGACTGGGCCTTCAGATCTCCGTCGGTCCAATTCTTCAAATTTTGGGTCGCTAGTGCAACTTCCGCTGCATCGGCGCCGGCCGTCGCCGGTTAAGGTCGAATGCGTGATCCGTCAGCATACCCCCAAGCATCGTTCTTGATCAATACCGCTCTTATGTGGATTTTCCAGGTCTCATAGTTTTCCTTCGTCAACTGCTCGAAACGTCCAGTGACCGAATTCATCTTGAATTAACGCGTCCAACTGACACACACTTTTCCGACTCGGATTTTCACCGCAAGCCGCGAAACTGTATCTTCTCTGGCCCTGGGCCCATAACCTGTAGCAAAGTTCAATGAGAGACGGCCAAAAAAATTGCAATGATCAAAGAGTATATTGACACCTTTTTAATGGTTTCTAGAAGAAAATATTATAAACAGACGACAGTCGATACATAAGACTAACGATATCGATACATGATATTATGATTTATTCAATATCAAATAAATGTGCCGGCATTACCTATCACACCCCAGACTTCTATGTAACTTTTCAAAAGAATTCCTAGAAAGAAATATCTGCTTGGAAAAATTTGCATCGTGATTGAGACACTGTTTTCCAGACAGAAGCGGTATTTTTTCCACTTACTTAAATATGATTCACAACATTTCCCAGAAAAAAATTATTTTTTTCATTTCAAGGAGATCTCGGGGACCCAGCTTAAACTCTAGGGTAAGACCCCAGTATCCTAGATGACCCATGAAAACCCAACATTATTATCCAGGACAAGGTCCTATAAAATTATCAATTAGAATCTCAAGAAAATATATTGAACTCTGGGGTTAAATCTCAAATTTCTAGATGATCAAGCAAATGTAGATCTCGTAAGAAAAGACCTCAGTAGCTTAAAAGACTGAGGAAGCAACGGTTGGTGTGTGGGTCAAGATCCTAATGTCTCTTGTCTAAGGTTTATGACACATAAATTTTTTAATATCTACTGTATATCCCTAATGTAGTAATACTTTAATGGAATAAATGACCCAGGAAAACTTCATATTGTTCACACAGAAAAAAACTCACAGATGATCCGGGAATACCCCAAAATCCAATGTGGGTCTCGTATAGCAAAATCCTAATAGCTCAAAAAGTCCTGGAAACCTAAAGATTCATATGTGATGTCCTTCTCGATGTTTCAATATTCTAAATGCCTTCCTAAGCATATAATTAAGCCAGGATGACTTTTCAGTTCAATGTTTATCTCAAAGTTGCCGTTTAAAATGTTTGTAATATTCTTAGATTTCCAATCCATGGTCTTACCCATTCTCATCATATTAATTGAGACTACCTTCTGTTTTAAGCATTCTGAGCAAACATGATAGAAAAACTTTCCAAACAAATGTGCCGTCATTGCCTATGACAATCTATGTAACTTTTAAAAAAAAATCTTGAAAAAAATGTCTGCTTAAGGAAATTTGTATATTAATTTAGGCACTGATTTCCAGACAGAAACACTAATTTTCCCACTTAATTGAATATAATTATTCACAACGCTTTCCAGAAAAAAAAATCTTTTTATTTTAAGGAGATGTCTGGGACCCAGCTTAAACTCTGGGTTAAAACCCCAGTGTTCTAGATGATCTATGAGACCCCAATGTTAATCTTCAATGCAAGGTTCTATAAGATTGTCAAGTTAGATCTCAAGAATAGTTCCCTGAGTTCAAAAACTGAACTCAGGGGTTAAATCTCAAATTCATAGGTAACCCAGAACATCTTCAAGTTCTATGTAGTTCTCGTTAGAAAAGACCTTAGTAGCATAAAAGACCGAGGAGGCCACGGTTGATATGTGGGTCTCTGATCTAATGTTCATAATCCAGGACAGTTTGAGTACTTACTGTTTATCTGTAATGCAGTATTTTAAGGGTTTAAACTACCCAGAAAAACTTTTGGACCAAGATTGTTCACAAGGGAAAAAATTTAAGTAATATTCATAGCTTCACAATCAATAATATAGCTCATTTTTACCATATTAATATTAATTACCATATTTACCACAAATATTTAATAGTTAATATTACCATATAATTAAATAATATGAGAACTCTCTTGTATTTGATGCATTCAGAGCAAATATGACCAAAAACCTTCCACGTGACGTCATTTCCTATGGCATCCGATCCTTCTATGTAACTTTTCACAAAAATTTCTAGAATGAATGTCTGCGTTTCTAGTGTTATTTTTCAGAAAAAAAAATATTTTCTTTTCACTTGAAAAAAATCTAGGGGACACAGTTTTAACTCTGGTGAAAGATCTCAAGATCCTAGATGACCCTGGTAAACCCAATGTTGATCTCTAAGGCATGATCCTATAGGAAACGAACTAAGATCACCAGGAAAAAGACTGAACTCAAGGGTTAATTTTCAAAGTTCTAGATAACACAGGAATTTTATAAGTTATATGTAGGTCTCGTACGAAAAGACCTTAGTAACATAAATGACCGAAGAGACCACGGTTGAGTTGTGGGACAGGATTCTAAGATATTATATGATACATGAAAGTTTTTAAGTACGATATTGATCTCTTAAACAATGTTTTAAGGGTATAGATGACCCAAGAAAATTGGCGCCACGGTTGTACCCACTGGTGAAATTTCAAATTTGTAGATGATCCTGGAATACCTCATAATCCAATGTAAATCACGTAAAGCAAAATATTAATTGTCCAAAATACCAGAAAATCATCAGTCATAGATTTTGTCGTCCCTTACATCTCAAGATTCAAATGGAATCCTAAGGGTCTAATTTGTCCAGAGAAATTATTAGAATCAATGTTGCTTTCCAGGCTATACTCTCAAAGTCATAGATGAATCAGGGAAACTATAACGTCCAATATCGGTTTGGTACATAACTTCTTCTTAACTAAATTGATCCAGGAAACAATTGAATCAAACCTGGATTGATTCCTGGGAAATCACCCAAATGGTCCGGATGACCTATGAAGTCTTTGAGCTCCAATTTGGAAACCTATGGGAAGTTACTAAAATTATACATGACACATTAAAATTTTCAGGACAAAGGTTGACCCCAAAGATATATTAAAGTTAGCGTTAACCCAAGAATACTTTAATGTGTTATCCAGAATACCTGAAATTAAGGACATAAAAAAGGCACAAGCTTAGATTCTAAGATACTAAAAAAATACTCGTTCTATTAAAACACTCGTGTGACAATACTCCGTCTTATTAAAGTGGTATAATATAATGTACTATTTATTCTTCTTTATACTTTTATCTAAACCAAACAAACCTAACCTTCCGGACCGTAGTCATAGGCCCAAAAACGTTTCCCTGAAGGATTTTCTCGTTCCGTGTAAATCTCAATCCAAGATGTCTACTGTCTGTCTGTTTACGTCTAAGACCAAATTTTAAAATGAAATATCTCGGTTGATAGACGAAATAACGTAATTGCCACACTCAGGTAGGTTCATCTTTTGACACTGATTCTGTTCATATAATTTTTGATTTTGTACACTTAAAGCATTTTGTGTCCAAAACGGTTGATAGCTAGCGTCACCACGGAGAAGGCAACTGACAATACAAAAACAATTGTAACACGTTATCGATAAACACTAGCGCAGCGCGATAATTGGCCGTCCGGGTCGTACGGTTTTTCGGCGTTTACACCTCTCACCAATTCAGCGCTTCGAGCGAAGCCCGCCATAAGGAAGCTATGCTTCCAAAACCACCTTAAGGATCTATGTTGATTCCTGTGATTCTTGATTTAGTTGAAGTTGATTCTTGATGCTGATTCTTAGGAGAGATCTTATGATTTTGAAATAACCGAAGGTGCTGGTTGAGTACAGGATAAAATCTCTAATGTCCTAGGTAAACCAGGAATATTTTACAGATCAATATTATTCGGTAAAGCAATATCCTAACTGCTTAAATAACACAGATAGACTTTCAAAACTAAACTTAATCTAAGGGGTGAGATCATAACGTTTAACATGAGCCAGGACTAATTTCAAAACCACTGTTTTTCACCAAGGTTGGATTTTAAAAGTCTAAATAATCCAGGAACGTCTGTTGAGCCAAAGATTATCTCGAGATTAGGAGCGCAAAGTTAGAACGGCTGTTGAGCCATGACGCCAATGAGCCAGGATTGCATTAAGTTCCAATATTAATTTCTCAGTCCTCATGCTACGAGAATAACTCTTGGTAGTAAAGGGATGAAGTCCTAAGCTGCTCGGAAAATTTTGGGAGCACATGTTGAACAGGGGTACAAGATTATAAAGTCCAGGATGATCACCAGGGACAACTATGGTAGACTTTATACAACAAAGTGGATACCTTGGACCAAATCGTAAAATGTTAGATATCACAAGGTAAATTTACGGAATAATGTTGATACTTAATGCAGGATCTTAATCTTAATGACCAAGGAAGATGCTGGGAGGTAAAGTTGAACCCGGAAAAAGGAGAATATATTCCTTCATGACCCCGGAAAAATTAAAAATTAGTTGTAATCTCTAAGAGAGTATTCTAGTAATTATATTGTTTCACAAAACTTATGGAGCAAGGTTGATATCTGGTATAAAATTCCAAGTTCGTAAATTACTCAAAATGGAATATACGACCAATTTCTATTATCAATATACCAATATACTTTCCGACATTTTTTAAGCCCAGTCTGGCAAAATTCTGAATTATCTAAGATTCAAATTATTTCGTGTCAGATTTGAAATAAAAACTGTGAGGATGGTCTAGACATTCCCAATTACTTTTTTTTTGAAAATTTGCAATTTACCACCGTACCCAATAAATAAAATCAATGGATACAAATTGGTTACTCGCGGACCTGTAAAAATCAAACAGACTCTCGAATTACCCTCTCCCTTACTAATTGTGTACTTTAAAAACACGACCCGTCTCGTATTCCATAACGACGGGAGGGAACAAGCCACCCCTCCTCCATATCTCCTCTTCTCCCCTTACCCTTACGTCGAGAGGTGCGAATGACATTTTAACATCCCCTGAAATGCATCTCATCCCCATCTCCTCGACCTCCTAATAAAAAATGGCCTTTGATGTCGCGAAGAGGAGATGGGAGGGGGTGTTTCGGCTAGCTTTTGGGTTTGGAAGGGTTTTTAATGGAATTTTTAAATTTGGAGGGTGTCTATCAATATTAAACTACGCATTTGTATTGCATACAGGAAGTATGCTCTGAATCGATTGTTATAATCCTGCATTTTTGGATTTTCAATTTGAGAAATGATGATTAGTAATTCTCAGGGTAGGTCGTAATGAAAATATCAAACGTATTATTCAAGAAGCATCCTTAGAATTTCTACTTTCAGAAAAATGCTTTCTTCGTTTCTTTTCCTCAGTTTTTTCAAATTACTGTAGGATTAAATTTCCTTGCTCATCGCACAAACAACTACACTTTGCATAACGCTTTGAGACACTGCGCCACGTCCACTTTCCTTTCTCTGAACCTAGCTTGATATTACATCAAGTGAAATAAATGCAGCAGCTTCGTGATTACTCCCTGAAAATCATTCGGAAACTAATTACCTGCATAAGACATCAAAGGAAATTTTTAATAACTCCCCTTTTTTATCCGGAAAATTTGCCTGTTAGTCGTCCGCAGCATACAGTGCACACCCACCGCCGGTATCATTGTTATTAAAAGTTGAAAGGCTTGTTTTTAGTAATGTTCTATTGCGCAAAACAGCCTCTGACGAGATAGAGATAATACAAAAAAAATGACAGCATCGAGATTATTCAGGAAACAATGGACGAGGAGTTAATTAAAATTCGGAGCGGAAAAGGGGTAACGTTATGATTCTTTTTGTTCTTTGATCGCAATACCATTGGGCTACAATATGAAACAGGAAAATGAGAAAGGAAACTTGGATAATCTCCGTTGAAATTATGAAAATTTCCAAGTGTTTCCAACACATGCCGACAAAATTATATATTATTTCTCCCATTTATTGCGATCTTGCTTTGACACATGTCTCGATTTTGAGTCTATACTAATCAACAGCAACGCATATGAGTTTATTTTATATCGTTAATATAAGTGGAAATTCAGTGCTTTAGCGGTACATATAATTAATTAATTAATTAATTATATAATTAAATTAATAACTTTTATTAATTTATTTCTACCTGCATTCCATAAATCTGCAGATGTATTATATTTTAATTAAATGTTCTGTTGGACAGTGCAAGTTAGTTTTGAGCTATGTAAAAATAGACGATTCATTTCACATAGGTTGTCCTCATCTTTCCATTACATATTGTCACTGTTGCGATAATATTCAACTTAAATTATCGTTACCTGGGTTAATGTAATTAACATAAATTAGACGCGACATACGCAATTGCCAATTTGCTGTACTTAATAGTCGCTTCAGAAAATCTGATTAAAGGGAGAGTGCACAAGGTCTTATATAGTTAAATGTTGTATCGAGGATTATTATCACTTCATAATTATGATCAATTTAACTAGAAATTAACTGATAAAATTTTGGTTTCTGTTACTGTACCTATTACTGACAATTATTTTATTACTTGCTTTCTACTTATTTTCTTATCCATACTTATAGAACCTCCATTCGCCTAAAATTTAAAGTCTGCACGTTTTCCTATCTGTTCGCGCCAATTGTGACAGTGCGCCGATTGGACGCTTTTAGAATTAAGTTTAAGGTGTGCGCCAATAGGACGTTTCTAGATAATAAGATTAAAGTGTAAGAGGTCGCGCTTTCCCTCAAGACATTCCCTGTATTGCGAGTTGCGGGCCTGTAGGGGCATAACTTCGGCGACGTAGGCGTAGAGAAAAACAATTGAGATTTAACAAGAGAAAAACGAGTGACGATGAAAAACATAAGAGATGATTACGGCTTCATATGATATTGACTGCCTGATATTAATTCACTGGTAAAGCTAGAAAAGTCCTGAAGATTTGACGCCGAGTAACGTGGGACGAGCAGAGCGGCCAGCAGCCAAGAGAAAAGAGAGCGTGGAGCAGCGTCTGGCGACCGTTAGCAGAGCGCAAAGGACGTGACGTGAGTGAAGTTTGTGCGTGTTTCGATATAGGCGTGTGCGTCGTCGGCGGATAGAGTTGGTATCGTTAGGGATAGCCGATGACGTGGGGTGATCTGGGGACGAGCGGAGTACTAAGCGAATGCCCACCTCGGTTGGAGTGGTCGTACAGCGAGAGGCCGTTACGTCGCAGACGTAAGACCGGGCTTGCTCGATGAGATAATGGTCGCTTAGCCACCTCTGTTGGAGTGGTCGTCCCGCAAGGGCCTGTACGTCGCAGACGTAAGGTACCTACGGCCGGGCTTGCCTGTCAAAGAGGCTTGTACGTCGCAGACGTAAGGCCGGGCTTGCACGATGAGATGGCGGCCACTTAGCCACCTTGGTTGGAGCAGAACGTTGCCGGCATGCCCAATGATACGGCGGCCACTCAGCCACCTTGGTTAGAGCGGATCGTTTCACGGGACCTGTGCGTCCCAGACGTAATTTGCCCGTGCCTACGCGCTCGCCTACCTCACGTCGCCGAGTATTGAACCTCGAATTTGCGCATTAATTAAGAGCTCTGTTTAGGCTTTGAATGATCATTCAATCTTGTTCAATTTGTAGTCAAGTGATTCGTGACCCTACCGGGTTATGTAGAGTAAACCACGTTGTAATATTGTAAACTGTCATTATTGCCTATATATCCATCATTTGTACACTTGATGTTAATAAAACTACTTGTTCTGGCTTTTCCCTTTAACCGAAAGGGTATTTATGCCGGAACAAGGAGGCACTCAAACGCGAACAGAGATTTTCATTTGTTCCAGCTACTCTCATTCATTCTTTTATCTTATTAGAACTCACGTAAGTAATAAGAACCCAAACACTATCTTTTCCGCATTTATTAAATAGCTACTTCTTCTACTTTGTAAATTATTTAATGCAATATTGAATTAGTTTTATAATTTCACCCTTTTCAAGACTTAGAGTAATTCTACATCTTCCTATCTTAAAATTAAATACTAGTTAGAATATTTCAAAACTAGAAATTGATTTTTGGACTATTTGTTTTCGCAATATTTTGAATTAAAATACTTGTTAAAATAGTTGATAGTTGAGAGACAGACGTCCACTTAAATTTCTTTCACACTTTTCAGCTGTTTGTAACTACACCGTTTGTACGTTATTTTCAATCCTCCCTACGAAATTTATAACTAGTAAAAGAATGGGTTCGTCTTACTTCTCTATCTACCGCTTTACGATGAGATTTAGATATAGTTTTGCCTATATATTGTTGCAGCATTTACCGAAAATAAACTAGGGGATATCGCTCTTTTGTGTTATATCTTTACGGAGAGCCCTGGAAATTTCCTAAGTAATTAAACTACTTAAGCATATTACTGAAGGGGATAATCCTACCAATCTGGCGCCCGAGCAAAACCGACCCTCAAAACCGTAATATCGAATTCTCGATCTGTATCAAATTCTACAAGTTGCTACCAAATGTCACCTAATTGAAATTTTATACAAAATTTCTACAAAAGACGGATCATTGATATCCTCCATTGTCCCCTTGAACGACTACAAGGAGGGCTTCTCTGGTGACTTTCGCTCTTAGAATAAACAACCCTTATTCGCACCAAATCGCAGAAATAAACTTAAAGGACCCTCAGATAGATTTTCTTCCCCCTAGGCGTGACAATATCATTCCATCTTTGTCTTATACTGCCTATGTGACTTCCTTACCAGGTATACTTTACTAGTTAAACTTTTGGAATAACTGAAGTAAATTGTTATTTTACAAATTTTAGATATGGTTCAAATTGTACTCAAAACCTGGACTGTCACCTAATTAGAATTTTATACAAAATTTCTGGAAAAGACGGCTCCTTGATATCCTCTATTGTCCCCTTGAACGACTACAAGGAAGGCTTCTCTGGCGACTTTCGCCCTTGGAATAATCACCGCTAATCAGCACCAAATCGCAGCAATAAAGTTAAAGGACCCTCATACAGATTTTGCCCCCCTAGGCGTGACGATATTATTCTCTGTTTGTCTTATACAGCCTATGTTACTTCCTGACCAGGTACACTTTACTAGTTACACTTTTGGAACAACTAAAGTAAATTGTTATTTTACAAATTTTAGATCAGATATGATTTAATTGTACCCAAAACCTGAACTCTCACCTAATTAGAATTTTATACAAAATTTCAGCAAAAGACGAATCCTTGATATCCTCCATTGTCCCCTTGAACGACTACAAGGAAGGCTTCTCTGGTGACTTTCGCCCTTGGAATAAACCCCCCTTCCTCCGCACCAAATCGCAGCAATAAACGTAAGGCGCAAGAATAGGAAGCGAAATGAACTAAATAAAGGACCGTTATTATTAATAAGTGCATAAATTTCGCGCGAAGCGCGAGGACGCGAGAAGAAAGAAAATGGAATTTGTAATCAAGCGCCGTCTCGAAAAGCGCCCCCGTCGTCGCCTCCCCCTCCCCCTCCCTCCAAAGAAATCCTAATAGAATTTATTCGAAAGAGTCGTTAAAACTCATATTGAAATCTCCGGACGGAAGGCGGGATCCGAACAAACTTTGTTATGTAATTAATGCAAATGTAAATAGAGTTGAATTAAATGCGATTCGTAGTGACAAATTCCTGGAAGTTTCGAATATTATATTCCCCTCCCCTCGTGTTTACCAGTCCCCGGACGGGTCAGAACTAATTTTAAAGCGTATCAAAGTGGGATGGTTGGGGGTGGGGGGTGGGTAGACGGCGACGTAAATGAAAAGCGGGGAAACATTCATTACGTGGCGTATTATATGGGAGGAAGGTTCGCTTCGCCCGTCAAAAATTCAACGGGGACGTCAGTAAGGGGATACGTAAGTTTTTTGGGACGTGTCTCTCTACCGGCGAGAGCAACAGGTCCGAAATTTCACTCGACTTTTTGCGAAGACAGGCGCTTCAATTAAGAAAACGAACTGCGATTTTATAATACTTCACATATACGAGTGAATGAAAATAAGAAGTGTTTGATGAAATTCGAATTTTCGAAAAGTAGTCTAATTTTCCAAAATCATCACAATACTTTGTTAAAATGTCAATTTAACAGACGAAAAAAGTGTCTTCTGTACCCCCCTAGACTATCCTCATCCTAATGTTATTTTAACCCCTTCGCTTCAATTAAACGAAAAGCAATATTACACTTCTTTACATGTAGTGTTGAATGAAAATGAGAGATTTTGAATGAATTCTGAAGTCTGAGACTAACATTTATTTTTAGAAAATTATAACAAGTTTTTAAAATGTCAATTTGACCGGCAAAAATCTCTGAAATTTACAAAAAGTGTTTACCGCACTTTATTCTTATCCTAATGATATTTTAACCCATCGCTTCAAATTAAAAACATTTTTCCGGAAATTGTCTGGGAAACAACATATTCCTGCTTATTATTTACGGACAGGAAAATTGCATTTTCCGGACTAGTACTCTACAGACTGTACAAGTCGGAAAATGACAGTTTTTCAAAGATGTTTACTTTGTAGCTATGAACATATATAGTTAATATATAACATATATAGTGGACAAGAAAATTGCCAAACGTGTTTTGTAAAATTTGTAAAAAAATTTCTAAAATGTATAACTCTGATCTTTTTTTACTATTTTCGGTAAAAATTAATACAAAACACTGTGGCGTATGAATACCTACACTTTCGCTTACGGCAGCTTTTCACCGGTGAGCATAAGGTCGTGGGTCGGATTCAGAAACTTGTGTTATGATCTGTAAGAGAGACTTAATTGGGCGCCACCCAGGGTCACTGGGAACGGTATTACAGTGTGATGTGGGGTAGTTCAATAAAACACATAATTCTGTCAATTATCCTATTAACACCTAACTAAGACCAAAAACGCGTGGCAAATGCAACATCAGATCACCAGACGGTGAAAGTACAACAAATAATGAGAAAGGTGGGATAATCGGTGACTTCCCGTTTAGTAACGTGACATATAACTTACGTATCAAATAAACTGATATATAGTAGAGTGAAATATAACCTAGTGCATAGTAGAATGAAATATTACCTAATACATAATAGAATGAGGTATGACCTAATACATAGAATGAAATATAACTTAACCTGTTATAACGTGAGAAATACCTCAAATAGTCACAGCACATAAAGGAAGGGAACAACTTAGCTTAAAATAGTGCACTTCTCGTAGATAAGTAAATGAGGGAAAATATCTCCCACTAATTGAATAAAAGAAAGGTATGACCTAAGAATAAAGAAAGGTACGACCTGATAATTACTCGACCGCTTAGCTCGGTGACGATAGTTCTCGGTAGACTCGGGAAGGTGGTTCGTGCCAGAAGGTAACTTTCGACCAGGCGAAGTGGTGTCCGGTTCCAACGGAAGACCTCTGCAGCTCAATCGGTATACGGGACAGGGACGAGCCTTGGGCCGGAACACTGGATCAGGATCCGGCTCCTTGAGTCAGAATCCGAACGTGGAATGCGAACTCGAAATCCGGGACTCGAAATTAAAACCCTGAATTGGAACAGATTGTCCCAAATTAGAAAGAGAGTGGTATTTCATGTGGTTCTTACCTCGAGAAGAGGGTTAGGTACACACGTGTATCCAACACACGGACGGTAGCGGTACGAAACTGATAAAGAAACGATAACTGCCTCAACCAGGTATAGCCGTCGAAACGCTCCAGTCAAACGAAAGTCCTTTGGGGGCCTCGATGGACGAAGATTCCGTCGAGATAGCCTAGGACGAAGATAACGCCATTGCTCCTCCGAGAAGCCACCGCCAGAAAGAGAGAGAGCGCGAGAGAGAGGGCGCATGTCCTACTTCACAGACAGTCAAGGATATCAACCTCGAAACACACGGGACATCGCACGGAACGCGAGGAAGAATGGACGTGTTCGAAGCGCAGGAAATGAACACGCTACAACACGTCAGTAAAATCTCTTACTTGACTCGAAGTTTTAAAATACTATACACAAAGTGTCTCGTATTTCAGTTTTTTCCTCTTCACTAATGTGACATTTTCCTGACTTTTATGTATACAGGGTGGTGAAATTTTCGATGCTCACCATTGTTATCTCTAAAACGGTAAAAGATACAGGATGGTTTAAATTAGAGAAAAGTTGCCCTTTTTCATGCAGATTATAAATCTGAAAAGAAATCTCCGATATGTTGATTGGTTCTTGAATTATACCGGAAAAACTGGAAATTGCTTTTATCGAAAAATATTATTATCTCTTCAACCATTGACACTGTTGCAATGACACTTGGCAATGTTATGTTTTTGATAACGCTGAATCAAAATACGTTAACAGAAATTTTTTAGATCGTCTAGATTTCATGCTGCGATAGTTAACTTTTTTATTTCTTATCGGCGCCATATCGGATTTTAATTCCATTAGATAGACAAAAAAATTACCTTTTTGGATCCCTAACTCGTTTACACTAGCCATTGTTTTTTCTAATAATAATCCATTAGATATAAAAATTTCTCGAATAATTGAAATTTAAGCTATCGGGTAAACAGCGTAGACCGTAAAAAAAGAATTGAATCTAGAATAAAGAAAACTCACAAATTATTAGAGCATTTATTAAAAAAAAAAAGAAATTAAATACTCAAAAAGGTAAAAATGATTTCAAAACATACTACATTTTTTGAAAATTAACTTATGCGTAGTTACAGCAGAACCAAATAAGCTTCTCGTCTGTCCTTGACTTGCACACGGGAAAACAGTAGTGATCCATTAGTGGTGAAATAGTTCATTGTATCTCGAATATGCTTGAATGAGTGTATGAATGTTTTCTAATACCTTCTCTCTCCCAACTCTACACATCTCAGACGCCAGGCTTATTTGGTTCTTCGTTCTACTGTAATAATTCACAGGAATTGTTCAAAGTGTCCGCCATTATTTTCCATGCAAACATTAATCCTCAAATTCATTTCATCCACTGCTTTCCAAATAGTCTACCTTGAAATGGACAGAATGGCATTTTGGATTTTGAAACGAAGGTGATTGATGTTTTCTGTTGCGGTTGCATACACATCGTCTTTTACTTTGCCCCACAGAAAGTAATCCATAGGACTCAAGCAAGGTGATCGTGGAGACCAACGAACAGGCCCAAACGTGCCAAGCCATAAATTTGGAAATCGTGCATGTAAATAATCTCTAACGATGCGAGAGTTGTGAGAACCAGCTCCGTCTTGTTGAATCCACTCAAGATTACGAACTGTTACTAATGGCAGTTCGTCTAACATATTTTCTAATATAGTTTGTAAAAAATTTAAATAGGTAGGCCCATCTAGATGTCCATTGATGAAAAATGGACCTAGAACAGTGTCATCTAAAATTCCAGCCCATACGTTTACAGAATGTCGAATTTGAGGCCTACTTTGTCTAATGAAACGTGGATCCTCTGTGGCATAATGATGGCAATTTTTTCTATTGAACATTCCCGAGTTTGTAAATAGGGATTCATCAGTCCATAGGATTTTCCTTGGAAAATATGGATCCTGTTGCAGTTTTTCCCGAAACCAATAACAAAAGTCCAACCTCCTGTTACCATCACCATGATGAAGAGTCTGTACACGTGTGAATTTGTAATCACGAAACTTGTGTTTTTTGATTATTTTCCTTACAGATGAATCAGCAATACCACATTCTTCGGCAATTTTACGACTGGAATTCTCTGGGTCTATCGTTAGTTGAGCTAAAACATTCACTTCGTTACCACTGACTTGTTTCCTATACGTCCCTCTCGGTCTTCTGACTCTTCCACAAAAAACAAATTTCTGGAAATTCTCGTGAAGATAGTACGGTGGGGTTGCTCCCTCTCTGGATACAAATTTAAATAAGATTCAGCCGCCAAAACAGAATTCATGTTGCTGCGAATGTATATGTTGTACATATCTAGCTTCTCGTCATCACTGAACATGTTGGCAATTACGAAATACTAGGCACTGTACATCACTTGCATGCAAACCGTCAGTTTTATTATTATAGATTCATTTGTTTTGTCACGACCTACGCTGTTTAATAATTCAATTATTTCAATTATTCGAGAAATTTTTTATCTAATGGATTATTATTAGAAAAAACAATGGCTAGTGTAAACGAGTTAGGGATCCAAAAAGGTGATTTTTTTGTCTATCTAATGGAATTAAAATCCGATATGGCGCCGATAAGAAATAAAAAATTTGACTATCGCAGCTTGAAATCTAGACGATCTAAAAAATTTCTGTTAACGTATTTTGATTCAGCGTTATCAAAAACATAACATTGCCAAGTGTTATTGCAACAGTGTCAATGGTTGAAGAGATAATAATATTTTTCGATAAAAGCAATTTCCAGTTTTTCCGGTATAATTCAAGAACCAATCAACATATCGGAGATTTCTTTTCAGATTTATAATCTGCATGAAAAAGGGCAACTTTTCTCTAATTTAAACCATCCTGTATCTTTTACCGTTTTAGAGATAACAATGGTGAGCATCGAAAATTTCACCACCCTGTATAAGTATTAATTATTTAAACGAATTACAATATTAAAATACATCACATATACGAGTGAATGAAAACGAAAAGTTTGTTTAACTTTATTTTAAAATTTGGAATTTTGGAACTATATCCAATTTTTCAAAATCGTCAATATTTTGTTAAAATGTAAATTTCACAGACAAAAACTCTGAATTTCACAAAAGAAATGTCTCAAAAAAATTTAATTTATCGTCTTTCTTGTGCTATTGTTACTCCATCGCTTAAAATTTAAAGCGCGGTAATTATTTAAAGAAACTACAATATTACAAGGCGTCACATATACGAATGAATATGAAAATGAAAAGTTTCGAATGAAATTCAAATGAAAAAACAAATCTGAGCTTTAAGAAAAGGGTCTACTATACCTTATACTCATCTTGATGCTATTTTAACCCATCGCTTCAAATTAAAAGCGATTTTCCGGAAATAGTCTTGGAAACTACATTTTCCTGCTTATTTACGGGCAGGAAAATTGAATTTTCCGGAATAATACTCTACAGAAAATACAAGTCGGAAAATAAAATTTTTTTCGATGTTGTTTACTTTGTAACTATAGTCTTCAACCAAATTGCCTAACGTGATTTCTGGAATTTGTAAAAGAAATTTCTAAAATTTGTACATTTAGAATTTTTTACGATTTTCGGAAAAAATTAATAAAAAACACAATTCTCTTAGTTGACTCGGACTTTTAAAATACTCACCACAAAGTGCCTCGTGTTTCAATTTAGATCATCCTCAGTAATGTGACATTTTCCTGACTTTCATATAAATAACTATTATTTAAACCAATTACAAAATTAATTAAAATTATCCTCACAATATTTTGTTATAAAGTCAATTTGACAGACAAAAAAAACCTGAATTATACATAAAGTGTCTGCTATTCCCCCCTAAACTACCCTCTTCCTAATGCCACTTTAAACCCTTCACTTATATAATAAAACAAATTACAATATTACACTACTTTACTAATAGTAGTAAACGAAAATGAGAAGTGTTGGATGAATTTTGAATACTGAAAATAAATAATTTTCCAAAATCATCACAAAAATTTGTTAAAATATCTATTTGACAGAAAAAAAAGTCTGAATTTTATAAAAAGTATCTCCTACAACTTCCTAAACTATCCTCTTCCCGATAACCCTTTACTTCACTTCAGTTATTAAAACGAATTACAATATTACGCTATTTCACATATATTTGTGAATGAAAATGAGAGGTGCTGGATGAAATTTGAGTTATGAAAATTAAATTTTATTTTCCAAAATCGTAAATTAATAATTTGTTAAAATGTCAATTTGACAGACAAGGATATCCCAATTTTACTGAAAATATCTCCTATACCCTCCTAAACTATCATCTTCCTAATGTAATTGTAACTACACCGCTTCAAATGCAAAGCTGTTCAATTATTTGAAAGAATTACAATATTACAATTCTTCACATATACGAGCAAATAGAAACAAAATGATATGGATGAATTTCTAATTTTAAAATCAAAATTTTATTTTTAAAATACCTACAGTATTTTATTAAAATGTCAATTTGACATACAAAAATCCAAATTTCACAATTGAATTTCCTGATGCCTTTTTAACCCCATCTCTTCAAACTCAAAGCGCTTCAATTACTAAAACGAATTACAATATTGAAACACTTCACATATACAAATGATTGAAAACGAAAAGTGTTTTGGATGAATTTCGAATTTTCATACTAAAATTCAATTTTCCAAAATCCCCTCACAAATGTGTTAAAATATTAGTTTGACAGACAAGAAAACTGAATTTCACGAAACGTGTCTACTAGACTCTATCCTCTTTATGGTAACATTGCAACCCCTTAACCCTCTTTTTGAAATTTTTTTTTTAGGAGTAAAATTATTTTGGGGGAATTTGGACTTAGGTGTATAGAATTACAGAAGCAAAAATATTTCGGAGATGTTATCACCCTTCTGGTATTTTATTTTTCAATGAATTGAAGTTTTCCTAAAGCGGTACTCAGATATTTTATACTGTATCACAACTCTCGTTCATAGTTCATTTAAACTCTTCTGTGAGTTTCACAATATTCTCAGATATGCCAGAGTTCAGATAATGCGACACCTCAATTTCCTCTATTGTTTTGTTAGCTGTAAGGGTAACCTGTAAGGGCTGTAGGCTTTGGGAGCTATAAATCTTTTCTATAATATTGTGTTAGTTCATAATGGCTTGGCAATAACTTCTCCTGAAATAACCTATATGATGCTTACAACTCCGGAAGCAATTTTATATATTTTTAGTAATTTTGTGTAGTAAGTTTTGAATTGCAGGATTGTTGGGAAGTGACTTTAAATTTCCAGGAAATACGTTACGAGCTGGCAAAAGGAAGAAACAATACAAATTAGTTTATTTTTAATTTATTTTGGAGAGGGAAGTCGTATTTGGGTAACGGGGAGGTTATAGATATTCCCTTCAACATTAGTTTAACAGAGACTAAATCTAAAATTTAATAGAATTTAATGACTCGAAAGGGTTGTCTGGAGAAATAACAATTACGTTCATAGAACAAAGGTCATCGTTATCACAACAAGAATTTTTAAAAGTAGTCCTCAAATATTTTTTCATAAAACAATACAACTGTCCAAGGAAACCCCATAATTCGGTAACGTTATATCATTATCAGAGTAGATGACTCATCTCTATCAATATAGTCATCAGTTACAGTATTGAGATATGAAATAATAAATAAATATTTTAAAAAGGCGGGTGTTCATAAAATCCAATGTATTCAAAAAGTAAAAAAAAAAAATTCATGAAACTAAAATAGAAGTGTTAATTTTATATTAAATTTTGAAAATCCAGGTGAATTTAATTCAAAAATTCCCAGTGAATACTGTGTTTGTTTAGTGTACAAGAATCGGTACAAACTCGGTTTAATTATCTTATTTCCAGCTTTATTCACATTACTTTTATATTTTAATTTTCTTCTTAACTTACGTAAATTTTTCCAAACGTGCTAATCATGTCAATCCCCATTCATGTAATTATCCAGATAGATTACCGTTTTCCCGCAGTTTCTCTACCCACGTGTCAGTCTATCTGGAGCATAAATTCAGTAATGGCTCATTTTGAAGATAAATTGCACACTGATTCGATGGCAAATTTTCCGACCTTCACCACTTATGATTGCGCATTTTCCGACCACAGCGTGTTCAAGGGAACTCTGCCGATTAGTTTCCCGACCCCTTGGTTTAATCACGGATTTTCCGACCTTCGAGATATAGGGTCGCGCATTTTCCGAGCACATCAAGTGGGTAGGGCTATATTCATTGAATAGATCTTATAAAAACGTAGATTTTTACTCAGAAACTCAGTAGGCGCTCACTTTTAGGGTAAATTATGAACTGATTGAAACGAGAATTTCCCGAACTTCGCGACTAATAATTTCGCATTTTCCGAACGCAGAGCGCTGACTGGAACATTGCCGATTAATTTCCTCACTCACCGATTCAAGTGTAGATTTTCCGAACTTCGATATATAGGATCACACATTTCCCGAGCATACCGTATAGGTAGGACTATCTTCAGTAAATGCAGCCGATAAAGCCACTCATATTTCGATCAACGTGGATTAATACTACTAGTTATTCGACAACTACTTGGTCTCTCGACTGTATTGGTATTCTACTTACCGAATTCAAATATTCCCAAGAGATCCAGGAATTTTCCGAGGTTCCTAATTTAAAAATGCGAATTTTCCGACTATGGCTAGTTAATTTGATTATTTTTTTACCATTAAATTATAGCATTTTATTGCACACAATTCATTGTAGATATCCTTATATTTATTTATTGCTTGCACCGCTCTCCTGCTTTAAAATTTGAAATACTGTCCCACGGCATTTCTTTGGTGTATGTGCGTCCCTTAATGTATAAAAAATTCCTAAAAATAGGTACTAAAATTGTACAAAAACTCTAAAGCCTAGAAAACTTCACACAATCCTTAAAACACCAGCCGAGACAATTCGAAACTTTTCCAATCACAACTCCGTTGCTAAATTTTTTTTAGCCGAGAGTGTCATTTCCACCGTACAATTTTCCCATTAATTTTTCAGCGTTTTCCGTCTCCGTGACCTTCCCCTCTTCCTCTAATCCCCCTCGCAGCGTCTACATCAAAAACAGTTATTCCTGCTTAGACGTAACTTATAAATTTCCCGTTTAGAGATCCTCCGGTTGGATATGACAGTCGAAACGGCGAATGAGACTCTCCAGAAGAACAACAACAACAATAACGAGGACAGTGTCTGATTTTATTTTATTGTCTCGCGGAGCAGGTCTGCCGATTGCGATAGTTGTATTTCCACATGAGAGACATATCCAGTAGAGAAGAGAATGTTCTTTCAAGGGTAAATTAAAGATACGTAGGAGATGGTAACAACTACAACAGACGTTCAATGGATCCATTGCTATATGACATGAGAGTGGGATTCGCTTGGTCCGTTGAAATGAACAGCTATAGATGCAGTTAGGTTGCGTCTAAAGAATGTGTGAGTGCGTTACCGATATTTTCTATCAGTTTACTGAAATTTTAACTCCTCGCCCTATAAATAAAATTTACTTTTAGTAACTTTTGTACTTTTAGTTGTAATGTTCATTATTACTAAAAAATATGATCGCCACGCACGGTCTACGTCTTTTAATATCCTTGAATTCTGGATCGACCTTCCCTGCCAGAGATTCCAGACATATGCAAGGCGTCTGAGTGGAAAATATTCGTTATTACGATAATCCCTTTCGCCTCTTACTTTCTCCCTTTCCTTTCTTCTGTTATTTCCGATTCCGTGAGGTATGACGGGAATTTATACGTCTGGGGAATAAGATGAATCGTTGCGATTTTCTCCGGGCCTTATATGTATTCTCCTTGATTAACTTAATGGAAGTTTTCCTCCAGGAGAAATTAGGCGGGACCAGAGCCAAGAAAAAGGTTCGTGGAAGGTTTCGGGAAAAATGGCGAGCTCAGATTGTAACTGTGGAAATTTTTGATTTGCACAAATGTGGGTTTGGCGTAGAATCAGAAGTTGGAGTAACATTGATTTAAATAGTTATTTCAGAAAAGAAAACGGACATTACTTAAGTTGCAAGGCTAGGATAGGTACTTACTAGATACTATCTCTCTTGTCTTGTAGTGCAATTTTATTCCACTTTAAATTCATAATTCTGTAGCAATCTCATTGAAACTGCTAAGTACTGGATTAACAACGTGGCACAAAATGCTTCAATGGAAGCATATTGTTCGCTTGAGCGGTTTCATACAAAACAACCAACACAAAATTGGAACGTTACAATTTCCCTTATCATGTTCCTGAAATTTCAAGATAAGCTTACAATCGCCAAAAAATAAATAACTAATGCCTTCAAAAATGTTTAAAATAATCCAAGTTTCTTACGACTTTTGTCCAAATTTTAACTAACTATCTATAACTTCTTCAAATTATCTTCAATATATATTTGATATTTGAAGTTGTTGCAAATGCATACTACAGTATTTTTTAGAAAATTTGTAATAAGGGAATTTTAAATTTTTTACTACAAAACAAGGTTTTGATGAATTTTCAATCAAATTTGACTTACCCCATCCGATGGTCAAAAGTCTAGTGGCCTTTAGGCCTCTGCATATAAACCTAAATTGTTTTCTGAAATATTTTAGTTACTTGGATATTAATTTTCCCATTTCCCTTTCATTTTTTTGTAAATTCATAAAGGGAACTTCACAAAATGTAAATTACTCAAAGTCATTTGTATTGCCTTTAGGTTAGGTTTGATTTAATTTCAAGGAAAATATTGGAGTCAAGGGAAATATTCCCTTAACGAACTCAAGGGAAAAAAAATTATTTTACTTATAGGAACAAATTTAAAAAAAAATTAATCATCTTGATCGCTTGATAAGCTTGAAAACCAATTTGACCGTTAATCTTAAAATCCTTGATAATATTGTTTTTGAAAAATCTAAGAATAAGCGGGCATTCAAATAATGAGTAATTTATGACTAAGATGAAATTAGAAATATTTTTGACTCCTTTCAGTTTCACTATTTAAATGCCGAAAATTAAAGGATCTTTGACCATTGACTACAAATTTAAGTAACTCTAGGCATATTATATGTACAAAATTTTTAATTGTATTAATTAACTGGTAGGTTAATTAATTAATATTAAATTGGATTGGCTGGTTTCACTATAATACCTATCTGAATTGTGTTGAATATTTTTTTACAAAATTCGAAATAAACAGCCATTTTAATATTTCTAAATAAACCAAAACTTTTAGGATTATTTAAACTATAAATTTGACTAACACCGTACAAAAGCCAGAGGTCTGAAGGACTTATCTTTCTTGGATGTTCTCTAGAAATTTTTAAGTTAATATGATCAATTGAAGGGTTTCCAGAATTATTCAAAATTGATTCAATCGATGTCCATTAAAATTTTTGGGGAGATTTAAATGACGAAACCTTCGAATATTTTTGTAGTTTTCACCAAATTTTTCAATATACTAACTGAACTAAAATAAGCTTAAAAAATTAATTTTTTTAGTTTAAAATAATGCATGCTTAATTATCTAGTACTTAACTACACTTACTGTAACGCAGATACTATTGCTTATTGTTGCTAATAATTGCTCAAATCACTTTGATCGCTTGGATGGTTTTAGAAAAATAAGTAATTGAAATCAATGTATTACTTTGTAAATTAGAAATAAACACTACTTTATAAATTCCTTGAATTTAACCAAAATGCTCAAAAATACTTTGGTCCAAATTAGACTTACACTGTTCAAAGACCGAAGGCCTAAACTACTTTTTAAGCAATGGTTCCATACTGGGCTTACAATTTATTTAGTTGGATAAAATTATATTGAGAGAATATAAGTTCTCTCACATTGTTGCTCTCTCGCTCTATCTTTATCTTCTTTTCTGGTTATGCAACGGTGATTCGACAGCCGGTTATCAGCTTCACGTTGACCCTGAGAACATTTTTCTTGAAACATCGAAAACAGGCTTCTTAACATTTTTTGACATTAATCAAAATTTTGGGAATATTTGATTCAAATTTCATGTACAGCTTTCAAGGACTGAAGGTTGAAATATAATTCCCTTATACACTTTTTTGGAAGATTTCAGAGGATGACACCAAAATTATATCGAGTTTTCATCAAATCCTACTATATCTCAGTTGTATTAAAAATAAGCTTAAATAATTAATTTTTTGAACATAACATATTGCATGTTCACGTAGTTAGTACTTAACTCACTTATTATAACGCAGATACTATTGATTGTTATTGCTAATAATTATTAAAATCATTATGATCGCTTGGATGATTTAAAAAAAATACGAATTTGACATGTATCAGTTTTTGGAAAATCGGTATAAACTGCCCTTTGGAGATTTTCCGAAATTAACAAAAATTGTTTGGAACATTTAATTGAAATTTGTTATACAACGTTCAATCACTAAGGGACAAAACAAATTTTGGCTTTTAGGAGCAACCTAAAAAAAATTTTATTCATTTCCCCCGCTTGGTGGGTTTCAAACAAACGCTTCAATTTGAACAATACAATTTCCTTTAATATTTTTCAAAGATTTGAAATGGCGACGACATAAAATATTTATGGATTTTCCTCCACAAGCTACAATATACTATTAGAGTAAGATGAGCTTAAATATGTTTTTTTGTTTAAAACAATACACGTTGACTTAATACTTAATTCCCTTAATATAACGTTAACACTATTAGACCAATTGGGGAGTACGCCAGGACATCGAGTCATCGGGTAGGAGACCCAGATTTTCAGGTTAAATAGTCATATACAAACAAAACATATAGGAAGAGACCATGAGATTTGCAACATTAGGCATTGTTATTAAAAATTAAAAGTCAAAAATCGCACTTTTTTGACTATTTTTGTTCTCAAGTAAAAACTAACTTATTTTTTGGGAAAAATGGGCTCACCGTCCTCTAGGGAATTAAGAGATCTTTAAAATTTCTCTTTAACGACTTCGATATCTTTATTTGTTGCTGAGGAAAATGGTATAGAATGTCAAAATCGACAAATTGTCTATGTGACAAATGTTATTGCACAATTGAACCTGCGAATTTGTTATTTTGTAAAAAGTTGGGGTTTATAGTGCTTAATTCGATTTATCAAATATTTTTCAATTTGTTTATATTGTCGTGATACGGCCCCAATTAGCGCAACTGGGAAACCATCCAAGCTAAATCAGCACGGAGGTGACCTAAAACCGAAGGACGATACGTGACTCGCAGGCTGGCAGGGGCACGTTTGTCAACAAACGAAAAGTATTTATACCGATCGATCAGATCGATCGGGAGGTCAGTGATCAGAGATCAGTGATCGAGCACCCCGTCACGCTGCCCGTATGAGAGTCCGCCCTTCGATATGTCGCTGATTGGAGAAACCTCACGTCTACTGCCCTTCGGTACTCCACAGTAAGCAACCACTTCTTCCACTTTTATAGTCTCCTTTTCACCCTTTAATTATTATTCTTGTACTACTGTCAAATGTTCTCTCCCCTATCATATTTAATGTTTTAATAAATATTGTCCATATTGCCATGTCTTCTTAATCTCTACCGAGCTACACCCCCAACCAGAGCACTTCCTTTGGGCCCTAGGCCCTCAAACGTGTGACAATATTTTTATGTTTTTTGCAATAACAATATATGCACAAATACAAAAAATCGAGATTCTAATGTCGTGGTGCCCTAGCGAAACATCTCCTCTATCGAGATCAATTGTTGAATATAATATAAAACAGTTTTAAGTTTGTTTAAAAAATGAATGAAGAAACAATTTTTTTTTTATTTTGGCACCTGATGTCATGAGCAATATATCTGGAAGTTATTGAGAAAACTTGATGTTCTTCTGTTGATTTGCGGTACCGTTCTGAGCATATTACGAATTTGCGATTTGTTTATTAAGTTATTCATTAATTTACAGAGAAAATTTTCTAGACCTTTTATTTCTCTAGAGGATGGTGAGCCCATTTTACCCAAAAATAACAGTTTTTTTCTTGAAAAAAAGTAAAAAAAGTGCGTTTTTTACTTTTAAATATTAATAACAATATCTAATGTTGCTAATCTCGTGGGGTCTCCCTATACGTTTTGTTTGTGTAGGGATATATTACCTGAAAATCTGTGTATCCTGCACGATGACTCGATGTCTTCAACAAAGTATTTTTTAGTTATTTGCTTGGCCTATATTGCTTATTAAATTTAGTTATTTAAAGTTCCTATTTTGCTAATAGTGTCCACCAAGTTTACAGTTAGATTTGATTTCTGATTTGTAAGAGAAAACAACCCAAAACTCCCCTTCGTCGCAGCAGCAATCCCAATCGGGATCGCAGGAATTACCGAATTTAAACTCCGCCAAAACGTTTCACAGTTTCCCGATCCACAATTCCACTCTTGTAACTTGGGAGTGCATTTCCCAGCACGGCAAACCTCCCGATCCGAACACGCTGTTTATATGCAAACCGTGTTGTATTAGATAATCAACGGGATAAAGCCCTGGAAGACAAACGGCTTGGAACGTTCGGGACGTTATGAGAGAGCCTTAATTAAATTGAACAGGTGAATTATTAAGGTGAGCGATAAAGTGAAATAATGAATAACATATGGCGCTTGACGCGAGGGAGACCGAGAGGGGATTAGATCTCGGGACGTCGTCGCGTGTTCGACGACGTTTAGGGGGAAGGCGCGTCGCTCTTCCTTACGTTTAGCACGGAGCTTCGGGTTTAATTAGCGAACGGATCGACGACTCGACGTCGTAAAGTCCCGAATGGGAAGTCGGTCGCACGGCTGACCGGAAGTTTTATCCTTATAGGAGATTCGAAATTTATCCGTGTGAGGCTCGCAGGTGAAGTAGGACACGGAAAACCGTTGAGGTGGAAGTGGAAATAATACGAGATGATTCTATCGTAAAAGACACGATTTTTGAAGTGTGATTAGAAAGAATTTTCCGAACTTCTGTCCTAAGAATGCCGCATTTTCCGAGCACACCGTGTCGGTAAGATTACCTTAAGTAAATACAGCCGATAAAGCCACTCATATTTCGATCAACTTGAATCAAAACTACTAGCTTTTCTACAACTATTTGGTCTGTCGACTGTATTACTTGGACTTTTACTAACCGAGTTCACGGATTTTTAGCAGATCCAGGAATTTCCCGATCTTTTTAGTTTAAAATGGCGAATTTTTTGACTGTGATATATTAAGTTAACCAATTTATACCATTGACTTATAGCATTTTAATGCAAAGAATTAATTGTAAATGTTGTTGTATTCATTTGTTGCTTGCTCCGTTCTCCTGATTTTATCATAAACGACACGATTTTTGAAGTATGATTGGAAAGAATTTTCCGAACTTCTGTACTTAGGATCCCGCATTTTCCGACCACACCATGTCGGTAGGATTATCTTCAGTAAATACAGCCGATAAAGCCACTCATATTTCGTTCAACGTTAATCAAAACTACTAGCTTTTCGACAACTATTTGGTCTCTCGACTGTATTACTCGGGCTATTACTAACCGAGTTCCCAGATTCCTAACAGATCAAGGAATTTTCCGACCTTTCTAGTTTAAAATGACGAATTTTCCGACTACGGTTTGTTAAGTTTATCATTTTATACCATTGAAATATAGAATTTTATTGCAAACAATTCATTGTAGATGTCGTTGTATTTATTTGTTGCTTGCTCCGCTCTCCTGATTTTATCATAAACGACACGATTTTTGAAGTGTGATTGGAAAGAATTTTCCGAACTTCTTTACTAAGGATCCCGCATTTTCCGACCACACCATGTCGGTAGGACTATCTTCAGTAAATACAGCCGATAAAGCCACTCATATTTCGTTCAACGTTAATCAAAACTACTAGATTTTCGACAACTATTTGGTCTCTCGACTGTATTACTCGGGCTATTACTAACCGAGTTCCCAGATTCCTAACAGATCAAGGAATTTTCCGACCTTTCTAGTTTAAAATGGCGAATTTTCCGACTACGATTTGTTAAGTTGATCATTTTATACCATTGAAATATAGAATTTTATTGCAAACAATTCATTGTAGATGTCGTTGTATTTATTTGTTGCTTGCTCCGCTCTCCTGATTTTATCATAAACGACACGATTTTTGAAGTGTGATTAGAAAGAATTTTCCGAACTTCTGTAATAAGGATCCCGCATTTTCCGAGCACACCATGTCCATAGGACTATCTTCAGTAGATACAGCCGATAAAGTCACTCATATTTCGTTCAACGTTTATCAAAACTATTAGCTTTTCGAAAACTATTTGGTCTGTCGACTGTATTACTTGGGCTCTTACTAACCGAGTTCACAGATTCCCAGCAAATCCAGGAATTTTCCAATCTTTCTAGTTTAAAATGGCGAATTTTCCGGCTAAGGCTTGTTATTTGATTATTTTATTCCATTGATTTATAGCATTTTATTGTAAAGAATTAATTGTAGATGTCGTATTTATTTGTTGCTTGCTCCGCTCTCCTGATTTTATCATAAACGACACGATTTTTGAAGTGTGATTGGATAGAATTTTCCGAACTTCTGTACTAAGGATCCCGCATTTTCCGAGCACACCATGTCGTTAGGACAAACTTCGGTAAATACAGCCGATAAAGCCACTCATATTTCGTTCAACGGTTATCAAAACTACTAGCTTTTCGACAACTATTTGGTTTGTCGACTGTATTACTTGGACTCTTACTAACAGAGTTCACAGATTTTTAGCAGATCAAGGAATTTCCCGATCTTTTTAATTTAAAATTGCGAATTTTCTGACTGTGATTTCTTAAGTTCACCAATTTATACCATTGAATTATAGAATTTTATTGCAAACCATTCATTGTAGATATCCTTGTATTTATTTGTTACTTGCTACGCTCTCCTGATTTTATCATGAACGACACGATTTTTGAAGTGTGATTGGAAAGAATTTTCCGAAATTCTATACTAAGGATCCCGCATTTTCCGAGCACACAATGTCGGTAGGACTATCTTCAGTAAATACAGCCGATAAAGCCACTCATATTTCGTTCAACGTTAATCAAAACTACTAGCTTTTCGACAACTATTTGGTCTCTCGACTGTATTACTCGGGCTATTACTAACCGAGTTCACAGATTCCCAGCAGACCCAGGAATTTTCCGATGTTTCTAAATGAAAATGGCAAATTTTCCGGCTACGGTTTGTTTAGTTGATTATTTCATATCATTAAATTATAAAATTTTATTGCAAACAATTCATTGTAGATACCCTTGTATTTATTTGTTACTTGCAACGCTCTCCTGATTTTATCATAGTACGACACGATTTTTTAAGCGTGACTGGAATAGTAGTTTAAAGTATAAGTTGCAGAAGACGTCACATTCCAAGCCCGAGTCCGAGATTCTAAAGCGAGCCGCTTGCGGCGAGTTTTAAAACGGATGAGGGCTTGGAATGTCTTTTGTAACGAGTACTATACAACTTTTTCTATGTTCCGGCTTCCATTTCCTTTTTAATCATGTTTAAATAATTTAAAATTTCTTACTTGGGGATTTTTTTTATCGTGACATTTAAGTTGGTCTTACTGCTGCTTCCTAGACATCTGTCAATTTTCACACAATTTTCAAGTTCAATTTAATGGGTTTAAAGAGTATCTTGTTACCAACCCAAAAAAAATTACCAAAAAAATGATTTAAGAGGCCTCATTAAAGCACTGTTTTCGGCCATTTTATTGCTAGAATAGCTGTCATTTTAGTGCCGGAACATAGAAAGTATTTTAAACATTTTCTCATTATTTTGTATTTTAATTATTCATTCATTACTCTAATATTGTAACGTTTTCATGGGTTCGAAATAACTTACGCTACGCAAAGTCTCTTAACTAATTTATTTTCCACCGACAACTAACACTTAATACCTAATTTATATCACACACTTGTTTATTTATATTCCGCGCACGGCCGCTCAGGTCAGGTAGTCGGTTAGTTCCGGTGCTTTTGTCTGACACTCTCTGGTCGGCGGCTCCCTTTTATCTCGTCGCCTCATATCGTTGAGGAGTGTTCTAGAAGGGTCTCGTCATTACACAACGGTACAGAATTCTCTGGAAATCCACGAACAATAATTTATTCGTGTGAAGCTGAAAAAAATAAAAGAGTGTTATACTTAAAAGTGTTATAATTATTACACTTTTAAGCGGTAAATTGGCTTTGATAGGTCGTCTTCTGGTTTTTGTAAAACTATTGGATGATCGGCGACAAATATTGTATTTATACAATTATCAGTAGGTGTCAGCCTTATTCCAGGATGAGTTCCTTGTTTCCATTGTCGTACGGCATCGTCGTTATATAGGTTAAGGAGGGTTGGAGACTGACTGCACCATTGTTTAACGCTTTTGTTGTTTGTTATTGCTCTATTCTGCCTTTCCCAGTGTTTATTATAATTTCTGTATTATATTATAAACTGCTTATCACTCGCTTCTGTTAGGTGTCTGGGATAACACCCCTAACTTTCCAAAAGGTGGTTCTGTTTACCCAATCCAAAGCTCTTTGATAGTAAATATAGGCAATATTGGGTTCGTAACATTTGTTTGTAATATTTGTGTATATTACAAATTACACAGTAACAAATGTTCTTAGACAAACATTGTGAAATATGATATACGTGTACTGCAAGTATACCTTAAACAATTTGAATATCTTAATATGGATATATAATATACCAACATAAATACAGTAGTACCATCTTTTGCGCGCTGATATCCAATATAGAAGTTTATGATGTTACATTTATAAATATATAGGCATAACATGTGTTAAGAAGTACTCACTTCTGTCAGTCAGTTCAGAATCTGTAACAGTTTTCTTAAGTAACATTATTTGTAATTATATATTTGTTCCTAATTTTCATATTTTTATGTGTTTTCCTAATTTCTCTAAAGTAAAACTTTGCCCTCTATCTGATTACATCAATTTGTAATCGTGAATAGTGCATTCTCCTGCAAGATATCAATGGATCAAATTGAAAATTATGTATAAGAGAAGGTTCTAACTGTTAATTAAAATTATCATCCCAGCAGAAATTTCCTTTTATTACATTATTTATATGCACAAGTTTATGATATATTTTTTCTTAATACAATGCAGATTTTTTCGTTTAATTTTGTTACACTTTCCAAGATGTCTATTTTATTTTGTTCTGAATTAATGATTTCAATACTTTCGTCAAGTGAAATATTTATTTTTTGAAACTTACTTTATGTTTTCTCTAGAGTAAAATGTTAAGGCAAGCGTCACGAAAATGTGTCACACTGTAGCTATATATCGTATTGTATAGATGTTCTCTATAATACACAAAATTCCGAATATGAAGGGAAGAGAATATAAATTACCCTATTCTTCATTCTTTTCTCTCGTTTTCTGGCTACGTCACGGTGATACGACAGCAGGTTATCAGCTCCCGTTGACCCCGTCATCAAACATTTAAAAAAAATATTGTTTAAAAATTATGAAAATATACTGAGAAATTTGTATGAATTTCCCACCAAAACCACACAAATTTCCAAAAAATTTAGGGGTGCTTTAATCAAGAAATACCCAAATAACACTAATATAGCTCATTTTAACAGTTTATTTACATCTCTACTAGATGCTTCTTTTAGTTATTTAATTAAAAATAATGATTTAATTATAGACAAAAATGACCTTAAATCATATATTTCTGACTTTTATTTGTAAAAAAATACAAAAAAGTTTTGGCTGACATTATATGACGCTTTTTGACGTGATAAACGTCTTATAAATCGATGTGCAGGCTACACATCCCAGAAAATATTGTAACGTTACTCCAGACCCATACGTGGAAGCGAGAGCGAGAACGGAAGCGAGAGTGAGAACAAGTAACAGAGACCGACCTTAGCGTTTAGCTTCTGACGCATCTATCTCCCTTCCACTCTTTCGGCCGTTGCGTTCGGCTGAAAGAGACACGGCGGCAGCACACAGCTAGATGTTAACGGTATTGCCGACTATTATGTATAAAGTTAACAGAATATTTAGTGTGCATACCATTGCTTATTATTATTTCAATAACAATTGCGGCAATAAGTTAATTAATTCTTGCATTCTAAGGGTTTGATTAGCTATATAATCTCATATATTTGTTCTTGGATCATTAAAACAAAGTAGCATCGATCAACGAGTGTAGTAATAATAGGTTATGTTACGATTTCGACTAAAAAATTAGGGTGAATGATATAAATGACCGTATAAAAAGTCGACTGCTTTCATTTAGTATTCAATGTAAACAATTATCCTGCGTAGTAATCCATGTAATGTTCAAGATTAATGTTCAACTTCACACATGTCATAACAATGTGTCTAAGATGACAAGTTGGACCGGTCAACTGCAGTGCGAAAAAAATCTTCTATAATATAAAAGATCAATGATAATTTAGTGATAATAACTCAATGCAATTCATAAACGTATGCAATTTTTCATCAATGTTTTCTTATGACGTTATCACGTAAAATTATCGTCCGTAAACCGACTTTACAGACAAACAATTTTTTTTATATATATGACAGGAAATCGATATCACTCTAGTATTATGTTTCCACTACTTTGGCTCATAAAGATATTTAACTTTTTTCCTCTATCCCAGATATGATCTACCTGTGTATTCATGGTATCCTTCTAATGGACCCTTAACGCCCTTTCGTAGCTCCCCGCCGGGAATAATCCCCGAAACCATCATCGTCCATTTGTTATTACAAAACGAAAACCGGTAAGTCCTCCTCGAGAAAGTAAATCGCCCTCCTCTCATTTTCGGCTTATTGAAATCCCGCGCATCCCCCCTTAACCATACGTGTGCCCGCGAGACGTGGGAGTGGTGGATCGGGGATTTAAAGTTTTCCAAATAAAAATAAAAGTAGGCGAAGGAGGAGAGTCGAAGCGGGCGGAAAGAAAACTCGGCAACTTTCGCGATAATATCGCCGGATATAAATCCGCGGAAAATGAAACCGGTTGACAAACATTATGTAAACTGTTCGGAGGGCCATAAAGATTTCTGTGGGGGAGGCTGGCTCCTGGGAAATTTATGATAGAGTGTGTTTTCTTTGAACTTTAAATGCTCGGGAAATACTTTTTGAACAACAACAACACAACGACGACGACGACGACGACCGACCATTTTCCAAGTGATAAATTCGTCTGGGGGAGAACGGGGGAAGCAAGAAGATTCCCCCTTTTCCTGTGGCGGTCTCGTTCGCGGGATACAAATAATATACGATCGTGAACTTTTGATGGAAAGATTCGTCTTTTACATTTCAGACAGGATACACACCATGCACACTTCAATAGAAACTAAAGTCGGAAAATTGACATGTGTGTAGTTCCACAGTATCTTGTGGTCCAAGAAGATTAATCAGATGTACGTATCCTTGGATAACCTCGTTGGGATACCTAATATTTATCTTTTGCGCTCTATTATAAAAATCTATAATTATATAACTATTCTTCCTATCTATCCGAATGATTTCATTTCCTGTATTTAATAAGTTAAGATCATAACTCACCCAGCATTCTGGGTAATAAAATTGACACAAATCATCCATCCCTTTACCACTTCCACTACTCTCGTCAAACCCGAAAGGGAATTTGTTGCTTAATCCGTAGTACATGGGTAGGTGCCCTCGCATGAAAGCGGGACGAGAGCGTTTAAAAAGGGTCGGTTATCAACACCCGAGTACACTGAATATTTTATATCGCGCCCCCTCTAGCAGGTGTCTGTCAAGTGTCAGAAGTGAAGAAATAATTTATGATTGTGATTTTTCACCTTGTTACATCCACGGACAGGTCTGCCATAACGGAAGGAAATATTATTATTCGTAGGAAGGGGGGAGCAGGATTTAAACGGGCATTATTGAAATTGGGGAAATATGGGGACATTTTTGGTTTTATGAGGAAAGAGTTTATTTTAGATTGCTTCATAAAGGTTTATATTATTACTTGAATACAGGAATAAAATCATTTGGGATGCTTTAAAAGTATTCTAGGTAGCCACGAATGTGAAAATGTATCTTACCACTTAGCATTTATATTAATGTGAAAATAGGACATTTTCCAAAACATTAATTATTTAGAGGTTTCTTCACAATAATTGAAAGTACTGTCCAAACCAATTCCAAACAGAAGTTTCAATTTCCAAATTCAGATGTGTTTATTTGGTATTCTTGACAAGCTGGTAGAATTTTTTTAGAAAAATTTGTCGTCTCATCATTTGATATTATTGCATTTCATTTCATCTCTTTAAATTATATGCCATATTTTCAACTCACAGCAACCTTCAATCCAACCCTTTTTAAATATTTTTGAAGCCATCTATCCATGTAGAACCATATTAGAATTTTTTTTTGCTTATGTTATATTAACTCGGATCTAAGTGGACATCATTTTTATAATTCACTGAAGTGTGGTATAAATTACTGATACTTATAGATCGTTGTAATTTTACAGGATAATTTGCAAGCCCATGATAATTTTGTTGCAATTTGTATTTGTATTTCTATTTTTACTTTCCTTAAATGCGATTGAAACAAAATCAGAATGAACTCAGCTTTCAATCTAAGTGACTTTATATGAATGTGAAACTTCATATCTATGTGGAAAATCTTTAAATTATTTTTCCTTTTTTTAATTCGTATCTCAGTGAATAACCCAATGTTCTAATTCTTTAAAATTTTGCATTTGCAGTTTAAGGCAATTTTTCTGAATAACATACAGTTCCAGATTTGTTGTAATTTGTATTTAAATTTTTAATTTACTTAAAAATATTCCAGATAAAAATGATTTTCGCTCTTCGTTTTAAATGTTAACAGTTACTTGGAAATTATTTTGAAAATATTTCAAATTACAAATTGTCCTCATTTGTCTACTCAGTAGAGGGAATCTTAACCACTTCCAACATACTTATTAAAAGTATTACAACTAAAGTGTCAAATTTACAATACCACTGCAATCAACGAATTTCAAATCGCAAAGCCAAATTTGCTTCACAAAATTGTATCTACAAATTTTGGTAATACAAAGTATCCCATTGTAACTATTCTTTTCTATTTCTTTCAGGTAAGCTTTTGGAGCATATTCTACAAGTTGTTACACTTCAACCATGCGGAGTGAATAGCTGTTGTCGTCAGCAGGTTTGCAAATTCCTTCATTAGATACATTTTGGAAGCTAGACTATATGAAATTTCCAAAATGTTATAACCGAAATAGGTCTTTCTAGATTCAGTTAGAGAGTTCAGATTACTATATAATTTTGTCTCTTGCTGAAATCGCCACCAATTAAAACCTTTTACTAAGCAGCTGAATTAGTTTCAGGTTGATAACCTACATAGCGTCTTATTTTAATAGAACCGTTAGTTTAAAATTCATCGAATTATTAATCATTTTCAAACAAATCCTAAAACACCGATCTAAGCTGAACTTACCTCACAATAAACCAGTTAATATATTTTAATTAGCCTGATAAACTATATGCAGTAAGTACCAGTTGGATAACCTGTATATAAAAATTTAGCTTTAATTTTTGTAGATGGTTCAGTTACAATTTGTAACCTACCATACACTTTGTAGCAATACATGCTAGGTTTGAGTTAGATTTAAAGATTAAATAAATTATTATTAACATAATACAATATTCCTAAGCAAAGGTCACGAAAATACATGTGATTCCCATGATACATTTTAATAGTTAAACCAATAAACTGGTACCCATCTATAACAATTTATGTGTCAAGTTATTGTACTAAATTTCAGTTGAGTAAAACTGTATTGAAGTTGCTATAATTACAATACTTCAGTTTTGGAAATTAGTTAATATTGTATTAATAAACGTTGTTGTTTGTTTAAAAGAAAAATCTGTATTTATTAAATTGTGATTTTCTAGTAGCACAAAAAGCTCGAATTTGCTATAAAATATTAAATTGTCGAACATGAACTACGGAAGTGATATATTACTGAATTTTGGGTAACTTCCAAGTTACTCTTCGTACGGGGATATAGATTAGATACCTATATTCGTGTAATTAAACAGTGTATCATATCAAACTTTGCGATGGGTCAAGTTAGGATTAATCATGTTATTAGCCGTAGTCAGAAAAGTGATATTGGCGCCAATAGTCGTTCGTCGTTCCTTGGGGACGAACTTTTCGGAAATTGTAAATCCCAGGATATTGTTCAGGAAGCTTCATTGTTTTACCTTCTAAATACATAGGTGGTTGGGAATGCAAAGTCATAATTATGATAAATTTGAACATTACGAAGACAACAACATTTCTCCATTTAATACACAGAGGAGAAAAGACAGAAAATACAAAATCCAGATATCAGTAAATTTAAAGAATACGACATAAACAAACTGTTAATAAAATTACTAACAAGAGGGGCACTTACCTACTTAATTCACTGACACATACAGTAGAAGTAGATGCTTAGTGAGTAACACAACATACAATTTATACAAATTTCTGGTAAATTAGAAATCGCTTTCTATAAAAATAGATCCTGCATTTTGTATAATGCGCGTGGGAAAACTGCATATATTTTATAACACACAATCGCCGTGTTTTATTATACAATTACCTTCGCGTACAGTGGAACGTGTTCCTGTCCCCATATGGGTGGCTAAAAATTAAGGTTATGTGTCGCTGAACCCGCTTAGTATATCTACTCTCGCTCACAACGTCAACTTCAGGAGTTATGACGCTCCTGAATTTTGGGTAACTTCCAAGCTACTCTACGTAGGAAAATGTAGATTAGATGCCAATGTCCGTGTAATTCAGCAGTGTATCATGTCAGGATTTACGCCGGGTCAGGGTGGGATTAATCATGTTATTGGCGGAGGACGGAGAAACCATCCGTGGCGCCAAAGTGTATGTATAAAATATTTCATTTTCTCAGTCGACAGGAGAGATTCACTTTGGAATTCACTTTTCATTATTTTGAGTCGAATCATAGGAAAAACGTTTCGAGACGTTTCTATTGTGACCTGCAGGTTTTCAATTAGGAACGAAAATAAGTGCGAGCGGCCCGAGGTCGAGCCCTCCCGTGAACTTCCGTCAGAATGGAAGTTCACGTTCCCCATGTAACATCCATCCTGCTTAGAAATAGTCCAGTAAATGAAGGAAAGAATCTGGGTTAAATTTTGCAAAGGGGTGAAACCGGGGGCAATGGTAGGTCTCAACTGGGTCTTTCAAAATGACATGGTGGAAAATGGCCCTCAAGTTCCAAAAACATTTTCCGACAATATTTTCGAGAATATGGCATTTAGAGAATTTTTGTTTAGATACAAAGGGAAGATCAGTTCATTAGCTACAAAAATGGTCCTTATGACTTTTTTCGAAAACTCGATAGTTTTCGAGATAACAGCCCCGAAACGAGCCCTTTACTTGTTGCTCCTGCTCTGAACCCAGGAGAGCAAATTCGAGAAATGGAGACATAAGCGGGCGTACAAACTGTCCAATAACTAGAGTAGTAAAAATATATTTTTTGATGATTCGAAATTCACGTGAAAGAGAAAACCCATAGCTATGTTATCCTGGGTCTCGGGCCTCATTTCTATTTTTCTTGAAAATTGGAAACACAGGCTTAATTTTTTTTTCTTCGATATTTCTTGAGTTTTAAAAAATTCATCCATATTTCAACGAATAATAGTAATTTAGTCGGGTCTTGTAACGTTACGTTTTTTAACCTCAAATTAGCCAATTACAATTGCCCCCGGTTTCATCCTTTTGCAGAATGTAACCGAGGTTTTTTCCTTCATTTACTTGACTACGAGACCTTCTCAGGATACGGCACCAGGTCAAGCTAGATCAGCGATTACATAAACCAACACGACCTGACCTCATAACATAATCTTCCGACGAGGCACGTATACTAAACGATTACACACAGCGCACGGGAAATAATCAAGGTTGTGTGAAGTACCGTCAAGAATCCTGTGTCGCTGCCCGTTATCCTGCGTACCCGCCAGTTGTCCTTTTGTGAGGGAAAATGTCAAGGATTGTGTAAGGTTATTTTTTACATTCACCGACCTTCATTTACTGGACTAAAAGTGAAACGGTCCCATTTTTTTCCTTCCGCGCCCCGGGCAAATTAAAATAATGGACCTGCCGTCGCCCGGAAGTCTCCTCCCCGCGCTTCCGGTCGGGCGCCGAAACGTATTGTTTTATTATCGTCCGGGGGGGAGGAAGAAGAACGGAACAAATCTGAATTTACGAGCGGGACGTCGACCGCTCTTCCCTCGAACTAGTGTTACGTCACACGTCACGCTCGTCCCCGACGATATATGACCGACATCGGTCTCGGGATTTTTTCTCGCCCGCGGGAGCGAGCTTTCCTGATACGTGATGACGCGTATTTTTATATTTTTCCGAAGGGGCGGCGAGGGAGGGAGAGAGAAGGGGGGGTGACGCTCTTTTCCTGGAGCTGTCGCCCGGGATGTGATGGATGAGGTTAATAAGGGCTCGATGCTTTTTTTCTTTCGTTTATGTATCCGAACTATTCGACGCTACGCTCTTGTGTTTTCGGCAAATATCAAAGATGACATTCCGAAAAATATCTACTAAATTGGATTTATCACACTTTAACGCAACACGGGGTGAAAGATGAAAAATCAGGAAGAGGTAGTCAAAAAAATATAAGGAGTTTCAAAAGGCTTCAATATGTTTGATTCGTATCAAGGCTATGTATATTAATGTGAGTGAAAGTGATGTTATCATTATTTCAGAAATTGAAAATTGATCTTATAATTTCACTTTATGAAAGTTCGGAAAATGCCACATGTCCCGTTCGCCTCCATATTATGTTTAATTTCTTATGTAGCAAGAAAGAAGGTGAATTAATTTTCCCACTAGTTATTAAAACAACACATTTATCCTAACCAACAGATAAAAGACGTCGTCATTCAATAAATTCAATAGACAAAAATATTTACTAAATTTGATTTATCGCAATTGGGGAAGACTGGAGAAAATACGAAAAATCAACAAGTTGTAGTCAAAACACTTATTGGAGATTTAAAGGGTCATAATGTGATTAATCTTCACCCAAGCTATGTATATTAATGTGAGTTAAAGTGACGTTATCATCATTTCATTAATGGAAAATTGCCCATGTTATTTCACTTTAGAAAAATCCGGAAAATTGCCATGTGTCCCTTTCGCCTCCATATAATATTTAATTTTATATGTAGCAGGAAGGGCCGGGAACACCTTTTCTGCATTAGTTATTTAAAGAACACATTTATTCCAACCAACAGATAAAATAGAGTTACTTAGTAGTAGTTCAGTAAATGAAGGAGGAAAAAGGGGCCTACCTATCAAAAATTGGTTACCATTTTTATTTGCTATTTAATGGGTGGCATTTGGCACCCCCTTCAAAACGACACAAAGTTTGCGTAAAAATATGGTGTGACAGGGGGAGGAAATGGCCGCAAAACACGCGAAAAATCGGTTTTCCCAGAGTATCTTCCAAAATATGACAGTTAGAGATTTTTTGCTTATATAAAAATTGAAGACCAGTTAATTTTCTACAAAAATAGTCTTTATCATTTTTTTCGAAACTTTGACGGCTTTCGAGATAAACGAGCCCAAGCGCACCCAGGATACTGAGTTTTTTTGTTGTATGCCGGAGAGCACAGCCCGTTCATTTACACACGCGTTTTCCGAATTTATGGGAAAATCGACGATTTTGTGAAAAAATAATACACTATAAAACGGTCAAATTTTCGAAAAAAATCATAAGGACAATTTTTGTGGAGAATTAACTGATCCTCAATTTTTACTTTATCTGAACAAAAAATCTCTAACTGCCATATTTTGGGAAATATTCGCGGAAAGCCGATTTCTCGGGTCTTTTGGGGCCATTTTCTCCCTCTATCACACCATAGTTTTACGCAAACTTTTCGCCATTTTAAAGGGGGTTCCAAATGCCACCCATTGAATAGCAAATAAAAATGGTAACTAATTTTTGATAGGTATGCCCTTTCGTTTACTGGACTATATTTGGCATTTCAAAAACTATCTACTAAATTGGATTTATCGCAATTAGGGGAGACGGGAACAGATATGAAAAATCAACAAGCAGTTGTCAAAAGAGTAATTGGAGTTTCAAACGGCTGTCATATGTTTGATTTATAACAAAGCTATTCATATTAATGCCAGTGAAAGTAAGGCTATCATTGTTTCACTAATGGAAAAATGCTCTTGTAATTTCCATTTAGGAAAATCCGGAAAATTGCACCATGTTTCATTCACTTCCATATTACATTCAATTCCTGATATGGCAGGAAAAGACGAGGAAACATTTTTTCCATTATCTATTCTATCTAAAAAACACATTTATCCCAACCAACAGATAAAAAAGTAGTGATTCAATAGATAACATTCCAAAAAATATCTAGTAAATTGGAGAATTAGGGAAGACTGGAAGAAATATGAAAAATCAACAAGTAGTAGTCAAAAGAGAAATTGTAGTTTCAAAGGGCTTTCATATGTTTGATTTATAACAAAGCACTTCATATTAACGTGAGTGAAGGTAAGGGTATCATTGTTTGAATATCGGAAAATTTCTTTTGCAATTTCACTTTAGGAAAATTCGGAAAATTGCAACATTTTTCGTTCACCTCCATGTTATATTCAATTTCTGTAGGCTAAGAAGCAGGAAAATAAGGGGAATCTATTTCCAACATCTATTTAAAAAACACATTTATCCCAATCAACAGATATAAAAGAGACATTCAATAGATGGCATTCCAAAAAAAATATCTTCAAAATTCGATTTATGGCAATAAGGGAAGACTGGAACAAATATGAAATATCAATAAGTAGTAGTCGAAACCCAATTTGGAGTTCCAAACTACTTTGATATGTGTGATTTGTAACAAAGCTACTCATATTAACGTGGAAAAGTAGTGAGGAAAAGTAAGGTTATCATTATTTCAGTAATGGAAAGTAGCTCATATAATTTCACTTTAGGAAAATTCGGAAAATTGCCACATGTTTCCTACGCTCCCAAATCATGTTTAATATCTTATGTAGACGTGAAGGACGAGAGAACATATTTTCCATTTGAAATTTAAACAAAACATTTATGCCAACGAAGAGACACAAAATAATCTTTCAATAAATGAAATTTAATAAATATCTACTCAATTGGATTTATCGCAATTAAAGAAGACTGGAACCAATTTGAAAGACAAGCATTAGCCAAAAGACTAATTGAAGTTTCAAGGGATTTACTATATTTGATCTGTCACAAAGCTATTTATATTAATGTAAGTGAAAGTAACGTTATCATTATTTCAGTAATGGAAAAACTCTCTTACAATTTCACGTTAGGAAAATTGGGAAGATTGCCACGTTTCGTTCGCCTCCATATCATGTTCAATTTCTTATGTAGCTGGCAAGGAGGAGAAAAGTTTTTTCCATTAGCTATTTAAACAACACATTTATCCCAACGAACACACAAAAAATAGTCCATTTTAGTAACTTAATCAACCAGGGTATGATAAATATTTTATATTGTAGTTGGAGAAATGATGATGCCCAAACATATTTTCCTCACGAGTGTCCTTAAGGTTTTTGAGCTACGAGGTTTGAAATGGGGCAAAAACTGTTTTTTAAGCTTTACGACGTAGGGATAAATTTTTGGAATACTTTGTGCATGAAATACAATTATATTATTCACTGGTGATTAATTTGGTTCACGTACGAACAGTTTGGACGATTTGATTTACTAAAATTGGCAAAATTAATAGCAGTATATTAAAGTTCAATTATTTATTGCAAAAGTAATTAATTTCATATTTGTGTTAATTTATGACAATGCTTTTTCAATCCCATATCGAATAAGAGCTTTTACAAATGAATCGGTTAGTAGATTGCTGAGCTATGTTAATTTATTTATCCCAAGACACTATAAGTATCCAAATTGCTGAAAATGAAAAGCCAATTATCTGCTTATATTTAGGAATTAATTTTAAAACTTATATGCAATATCAGTTTGGAGTATGCAAGTAGAAAGCATATTTATGGAAGTGATAACTAAAACCAATATTATTAAAATTACTATCACCAAAAAAAATGAGAAAATTATTTCAACAATTATAGGTGTTCTAACAATATAAACATTTCATTAACTTCTTCGTTATTTTTTTCTTTTTGACTTCATTGAATTATTGATAACTATGAAGTAACACTGAGATAAGAAAATACTGCAGTTAGTAAATTTTTTGCCTAGCAAAAGAGATTAGAACATGTCATCTGTCTAATTAAATGGTAAATAATTTATTGTTTCCCATGTATACTATTTACAAAACCACTTGGGACTGAAGACAAATTGGCGACGTAAAAATTGTTGTTTCCATATACCAAAGCAAAGTATTTATTTACGACTCTCGCATGTTTAGTGTGATAGGTACGTCTAAAGCATAATCACAAAGAAGTGCATATATGTTCGAGTATGGGAGTGGGGTTACTAGAGTCGTAAGATGATTACAAAATGTTATTACATTGCATTTGCCACAGAATTCCATATAATTCGCAGATGAAAATTACTTTTGCCCTCTCAATAAGCAGAGTTCTTGCATTTTCAATGTTTTATGAAGTTTTTGGAGGTAGGACAATTACATACTGTGTCAGGAAAAAAATCACATGTATTAGCCCTAACAAAGTTATTCATAAAATATGGTGCTCAATCGCAAAAAAAAAATATTATTCTGCTTTTGCTAATATATAGCATATAGAAGCTAATATGGCCAAACCTTATTTTAAGTACTCAAAAAATGATAGAGTCAGTTTAGAGTTTAGAGGACGAGCATTGCACCAATTTTAAGGTGTTTACGATCTAATTCTTAAATATCTATTAATAACAAAGTTAATTCCAGACCTTGCTAATGCAATTCCCGTTATATGTTTTTACTTTCTCATATGTGTTACCCATATAGTAAGAGAAAGTATTGTAATCGTGATGATTTTTTTCGAATTTGAGATATTGGCATTTCTGGACGTTTTTGATTTAATCTTCCCCATGACCTTTTGCTAGTTTTATTTGGCACAAGCTCCCCTCACGCACGTCACTAACTAATCGTCACTAACTCGAACATGGCGACCGTTACCGGGATGCACCCCAATAAACAACATTGAATATATCCATTCAGCGTGCAAATCTCGCAGTAATTCCTTCGAATTACACATATACACACACACATATAACTTGCGAGATTAGTTTACGGCCGCCGCGTATATGTTCACGCTCGACAATTAGTCGGCCGTGGTGATATTCCGGCGGAGCGAGATGACAAATGACGGAGTCGGTATGCGGGACGGATAGGCAGATGTCTGCAGGTTCTTAAGTGGCTGGAATTCGGATTGTTTCACTTTCTGATCTGCCGGGAACGTAAAAGGGAGACGCGGGGAGAATTCGGGATTATGCTTTGGAGCGTTGCGGAATTAAAAGTCGCTGGGAGTGGAGGGAGGAGGGGACGACGAGTCAAAGGATTCTTGATGTACGTTTCTAAGGGGAAATATTTGCGACACGTTCGTTTTACCTTTAATTGACTTTGTTTCCTCGTACGTCTTACGAGTTGCTTACTACTTGTAATATTTACCCAAAAACATCCAGCATCAGAATCACCATTAACAAATTTGAAGCTGCCATAGGCGGCAAGGGGTGAATATGGCGCCATTTTCTACCAACCCCTCCACTTTTTTAAACCACACCCACTTTCTTCACATATGCTGTTTCTGAACCTTGTGAAAACTATTACATATCCGTTGAGTAGGTTAAGTAATAAGAGGGTAAGTTATTAACTTATCGATATCTGTTTGAACAACACACATTTCTATCTTGGTACGATCCAGAAGATTCCTATGGATACTTTAAGACACTCCTGTACCCCAGGAATCAAAATTTTAAACTCAAAGTCATGTGGGATATTTTTGATTTCTTTGCCACAAGTGCAATCCTCTCCTAGCAACAGTTTTGGGAATAATTCCAGGATTCTGGTCCAAGGAGCGCATTGGTGATCCAGGAAGAGGAATTTTCCTATCCTCTGAGTATATTTGGGGCCTCCAAAGTAGCCTCTTAATATCTAAAGTTTATTTGTAGCATGTTTACATTTTAAAGCATTTTAACAAAGCAACTAATCACAAAATAATTCGACAAATTTTAGGAAAATACAATATGACTCTACAAAGTTTATAAGAAGATATAATTTGTGGTAATATGAATTCCTAGTTTTCTGTTCTTCCTTCGACAATAATATAATTGGTCGACCTCGAGAACTAACATAACGTTCTCTTGAAAACAACACAGCGGATTAAGTTCAATACGGTTACTTGTCAATTCTGATTCCAAATAAGCTACCATTAATGGTTTATTGTAACAAAGTATTATCCATCTAATTATCTAATTATCATTATCTAACGTAACATTTATACATATATTATTAAATAAAGTTTCATAGTAGTTCTAGCTAAATTTTCTTTTGGGGGCACTTTACTCTTCTCCTTTTTCGGTTTTTGAATTTTTCTTCAAAATACACTACAATCTTCTTTTTGAATACAATTGATTGTATATCGTTTCCTAGTTTGCTTGGTATTCCACCACTTCATTTTTTTCCATACGGAGTTATCCCCTATCGCAGATCCTGAAATATCACAAAATTAACATTTTTTTTTAAGACTTAATATTCATTCTACTGTCAAACTGATAAACTGATATATATATATATATATATATATATATATATAGGCATGTTTTCGAGAAAATTTAAAGACGACAAATTAGCCCTATCTTTAGGGAGAAACACGGCAACGCTTTTTCCTTCTTAATGCTTGGGAGACAAATCACCCTTATTGCTTAAATAAAAATTTTCCATATCCGTTCACACTGTTCTCAGTGTATGTCTAGCAATGCGTGGCTGAGACGTCTATGGCTAACTTCACGGCCGTTAAATACGTTTTAATATTTTTGACAAAGTTTTAATATAATAATAACGATTTTTTAATGAATTTTAAATAATGTGCATAATATAAAACAAATAAAAATATAGGCATATCATATTCAACTGCTTTGGATTTTTCGGAAACAAAGAAATCGTATCGGTTACGAGTAAATCATCGTCGCTTATCAGCGCAATTACGTTACGAGAGTTATCTCCCTCTCGGAACCCTAATTAGCGTCAGTCTAACATAATCTAGTGTCGAGGAAGGACGTGCTAGTGTCTGCTTATGTTAATGTGTGAGTTTCGTGAGTTGCCGCGGGAGTTGTGTGTAGGCGTCGTCCTTGGACTCCCGATTGGTTTGAAATTATAATGTTGGTAAGTAAACTGCTACCACTTGAATATTTTCTGAGTTACATACGTTTACCCTGAGCAATTCGAGGGTGGAACCGTTATCTTTAAATAACGAAAGGACCCGTTTATTATTTTTAACAAACAGATAACAAAAAGTCATTGCCTCATTTAATAAAAATTAATATAACACACTTAACAAAAATCTTAAATGAGTGTACTTTTATGAATCAGCAGGCGCAAGTTATTCAGATTCTTCTGAATTTTCGTTCTTTGCTATTAGAAATCGTCATTTTTTGTTTTAATTTACAGTATACAATTTTTTTTTGAGACCACACATTGGGCATATTAGACAATTACGTTACATAACGTAACAATTATGCATATATTATAAAATAAATTTTTGTATTAGTTTTGGTTAAATTTTTTTTGTGTGCACTTTACTCTTCTCATTTTTCAAAAGTTTAACATGTTTAACATATTTTAACAGAATATGGTCCATTTTTGGAAAATAAGCTCTTTTGTTTAATTTATAAAAATAATTAGAGATGTCCTAATAGGTTCAATGCAAAGTAATGTAAAGTGTATGAAATCATTTAAAAATGGGGATAAGTCGATTGCACTGTTTTTGATATTTTAGTGTAAATGTTGGAAAATGGGAAAAATATTTAATGTATGAAAAAGTGGATTTGGAGAAGATTTATAAAAACCGAAAAGAAAAACAAGAATTAATCCCTTCAGAAAAGATTTAACAAAAAACGTTATTAAACTCCATTATAGACATACGACTGCAACAAAATTACTCAGAAGTTTAGAAAAATTATTTCCGCATTTCGAAACATTTCACAAAACTGAAAAATTACAATAATAAAAGAACAAGGTGCCCTTCACAAACGATTTAGCTAAAAATATGATCAAACTTTATTATTAACCTTCGGTAGTACAATAAATTCTCAATCTTAAGAAAATTATTTTAAAGTGGATTTTGAGAAAATCTCCTACAATTATAAGTGAGAAGTGCCAAGTATCACCCAAAGAAAATTTGGCCATAAATTTTTATTAAAATTTCTTAAACAAATTCAAGAGTGGAATAAATGTTAAAATTTGAAAAAAAATGCCTGGAGCAAATTTTGAGAAAATTTCTGCAAAGCGAGAAATAGTACGAATAAACTGTCCCTTCGTCGTAGCCGATTTTAATAGCAAGTTAAATTTGAGGTCACTATGCATGGTTATATGGTTGCATGGTCTAAATTCAATGTGGGAAATGTCTATGGTAGTTACATTACTTTCGAAGAAAAGCTGTCGAAAATTTGCAAAGACGTGTGTATCTAAGAAACAAGAATTTTGGATTCAGAACACCTTGAAACGTCTAGATATGCTCACACAAATTGAAATGTTACAATACTTCTCACTTTCTCACATATGAGTGCCTCATGTTAGAAAGTAAAATCAATTAAAGATTCTGGGAAATATTAAATGCCAATTATGTTAAACCCAACATTTATATCTACTGTAACTTATAGCCGTGTAATCCCCACTCCAACTACCCTGGATTGGTAGTAGATACCTTGCAACGTTAACTTCTATTAACGTTACAAGACGTTCGATGATCTTACTCACAGGGCCCGACTAACTCAACTCGTCGGTGAGTGGTCGTGGGTGAACTACAAGTTGACCAAATAATGCGATGAAAGAAGGGCGCCAACAACTACAAAGCCCGGCCCTGACTGATACTTCGATCTCCCCTTTAGTTGTTAAGAGGAGACGATACCGTCTCACAGCTATCAGATGTCTCACTTACCTTTACGAAGGCTTATTCGCATCCAAGAGAGAGGTTGAGGTTAGATCCGAAAAATAAAACTTGAACAACTCTCATAAATGAATTTAATATACTATAGTTCGATATAGTACCCCACTCTCGGATATGCAACCACTAGAATATTGTGCCCTAATAACCCTAACCTGACCGGTACGGGGCGACGCTGCCGTTGACCCTCGAGGGACTACGTAGACTGCCGGCGTAGGCCCCCTGGACTGGGGTGGTTGGACTGGTGCGGCTAACGGCGTGGGCAGTTCCGGCGTCGTCTCTGGACCCCTGGACTGGAGGCTGGTCCAGCTGCGTGGACGGCTCTGGCGTCGTGGCCGACCCCTGGGCTGCTTACGTAGGTCCCCGGTCGTTGTGGCTGGTCCTACTGCGAGGGCGGCTCTGGCGTCGTAGCGGGACTACGGCGTGGACGGCTCTGGGCCCCCCCTGTCGACAGATGCGAAGTCCCTCGGATGGCTCGGTTCGGATGTGCGTCGCTGCGGGACGGGTTACCGTCGGAACAGGAAACAGGAACCCCCTTTCTCTCGCTGTCGCCTGTCAGCGCGCGAAACGAAACGACGGGACACCGCGTTCACGTAACGGTCGTTCCGTGCACACACCAACCGGTTCGGGATCACAATGTTCGCGAGAGTCCCACTTTCTGTCGCTCGCACTTACGCCCGGAATCAGGAACCACTCGATAGCGGAGGGCAAGAATCACTGAGATTGACAGAGAGTAAATCACTAAAATAACTAACGTTAACAACGAGCAAGAGTAAGAACTAACGGAGAGTAAGAGCGTAAAAGACTAAGAGAATAAGAGCAACCGGTAACAGAGACTAAGAATAAGAGAATAAGAGAGCAACCGGTAACAGAGACTAAGAATAAGAGAATAAGAGAGCAACCGGTAACAGAGACTAAGAATAAGAGAGCGAAACAGGGGAGCTGTCCGCTTTTATACTAATCGTTCATTCTCTACAAAAAAAAGAACCTTCTAGAAGGTATGGCCATAAACTTAACAAAATTCATTACCAATACAAATAAATGTTCCTAACTGTCAACCAATCCGAATTAAGTGAGAGAAGGAAAGACATATCTGCATGAGCGAAATAAAACTACTCGTATAACTGGTTGCCTACCCTTGACTTCTAGGAATAGATAGAAATTAATCAAATTATCCCTATTTCCTTTGGTACTGCTACTATAGGGTCTCACCATGTATTCCTAAAAGTCGCCAATACTTTGTACTACATTTTAAGCCGAATCTTCCTATTGAATCTAACCTCTCATCCAAAAATGTGTTCACAGAGGATGGGAGATCACTTGAGGACTCAACCCTTCATTATGTACTACGCAATAATCTATAATATCCCCTGTGAAGACATTCCGGGTACATTAGTTCTATTATTGGCAACTTATTACGTTTTATAATTGGAGGTTAAAATTCCTAGATTACCTGTTCCCTACTTAGTCCACACAATCCTAGTTAAGATAACTTCGTTCTTGTATAACTACCTATTCTCCCGGAGCCTTATCTGACGTTAAACTAGTTACCGCGCATAACCTCTCACGAACCAGAAATGTGTTCACAAGGGAAGGGATACGAAACTAATAACTTAGCCCTTAATGGGGCAACAATACACCCTATCCCTTGCGACACTAGTCCTGTTACATCGGCCCTATTCCCTGGTATTGAATTACATGTGGCCTGTTAGAGGTTATGATTTACATTTACCTTTATTACCTGACTCCTGTTGGCCTTAGGGGCAACCGAGCTATGTCAACAGGTCAGTTTGGCTCCCGGGGACGTGAATTACGTAAAATGTGTGAATATAAAGTTAAGTAGAGTTACTAAGTAAAGAGCTAAGTTGGTTGCATATCCAGGGATCTTAAATAATTTCCAATTAACTGGCTGAGGTTGTCGATTCAGGCCGCCTCTCAAAAAAAATAACGTTACAACCTATTTTTTGTATTTGTTGATATAACATTATTGCTTCTCTACCTTTATACCAATAATCAAATTCTGACTCAGTTTGACAAATTTGAATTAAAAGTTACTTCAAAAATGATTTAAATCGAAGTAAAGTGGAATTTGTAACATTTGTTTTCCTTCAATTGAAATATGTGAAAAAGAAGATGGATTATTCCCTTTTTTTTCAATTATTAAAATGACAATTTCCGTTTCATAAAAGAAAATCTTAATAACTTAATCCAGTTTTAATAATTTTTACTGAAATGTTTACGACCAAGCACCAATCTTGGCCTTAATGTCATAAATTCCTGGTCTAGACTTGGTCCTGATTGTATTTGGATTAAAATTTTTGGGAGTCTTTCATCTAAAGTGATATAACGGAAATGCCGTTACGGGCCATTACGAACGTATTAGACAATGCGAAATCAATCAAAAACTTCGGCCAGTTCCCCTTCGTCGAACCCGAATTCCTCACGTGCACCCGACTATACACACGTACACTCACACTCACCGATAGAACGTCATAAATATCATTTCGCATAATCGGTCTGGAATCCCTAAAATGCAATATGTAACGTGGAATCGTAGACGGGGCGAGTAGAGCCGATATTGGCATAGTTCTGAAGAAAGGAAAAGCACAAATCAAGAAACACAATGGGCGAAATTACGGGAACTCGTGTCGGACAAATGCACGGAGGGCCCTTTTGTTGTATGCGCGTTATCGATATGCCGGCAGAGGCGGCGGCCGTATCGTTGTGTGTAGTGTGAATGTTTGTATTTTTTGAAGGGGTAGTTTGGCTGACCCGCCAGCGGAAGGATCCGCGATTATATCCCATTCAACCCATATTTCTCGATTCGCCAGCCAGTAATGTTTTGCTTACTAAATCTGCACAACCAAAGTTTTCTTAGATTTTAAATATTTCAAGGAACGTGAGACATTTCCAGAATTTCAAACATTCCTGACAATCCAGGAGTTTCAGACATGTCAATACTCTCCATATAATGCCAGTGGCTTGAGTGGAACGTAATGCGCGCATTAGGATATGTAACTCAAACTACCCTTAACACAGGCACCATAATATAATTCGCAACCTACGTTTACTCATTTAATTATTTTACACTATTAGGGAAAACAGAGATAATGGAAAGCAATAGGCCTCTCGTAAAACGGGTAATTGAATATATCGCAATAGTGACAGTGCTTAGATCATCCAAATAAACAGAGCAGGGAATATCACGAAGTGGCGTTAAGGCAGCTTGAACGAAGTATGAAGTGGCCTCTGTTGTAAGTGGACTGTATAGATCTCTCTAGTAGCTCGTGGGCGGCTGCGGAGATGAGTCGTGTCTCCAGGTTGTAAGGCTGGAGACTGTAGTAGTAGTTGGAGATCAGGGCGTGACGTGATCTCGTGAAGATCTTGAAGTTGAAGTTCTCGTTGTTTGGAGAGAGGGCGTGACGTACTTCTCCGGGTTTGGATCTGAGGGCGTATCGTACAGATCCGGGGTTGAAGTTCTAGTCGTTTGGAGAGAGGTCGTATCGTGCTCTCCGGTGTGGACCTGAGGGCGTAACGTGTAGGTCCGGGTTGTAGTTCTTGGAATTAAAGGTTGTAGTATCTTGAAGATCTCGTAGGACTCTCAGGGCGTAACGTGAGAGCTTGTAGGTTAGGGTGATGTAAATCAAGACCAACAACACACGTCGTTTTGAGCATACATCGTATACTAATTTATTGTCCCAAATTTCAGAGCTTTTATACATCTTGTTTTACATTGGCTAAATGAGATATTATTTGTTTTGTTACCTTGCACCCAGAGTGACCTTATCGAGGAGCGATTGTTATCACGTTACCTAGACGCCGTGTTATGCTTAGTCAGCTGTGTATGGAGAATTGAACTTGACCGGTTCAGGTTTAATCGTAATTGTTTTCCTCTAGTAACGTGAAATGGTCGCTAGTGTTATTGATTCGTGTGCGAACGTTAAAACAATCCAACAATATTTTACATAACTATCTTCGCTCTTATGACTTATTATGACTTATTTTTCTGTTTTGTAAAACAACGCGTATTAATTTCAACGATTAAATTATGTAAAAAGTTCCCTAAATTCGGTTACAATAAATTATGATGTCTTCACCTAAAATCCCCTTAAAGAATGTTGACGTAAGCGTCAACACAGCTCTACACTAATCTCGCCAATTAGGTAGCTTAATCTGTGTTTCAAAAATTCTACTAGAAATATATTAAGAACTTATATTTTTCCCAATGCTAACGACTAGGTCGTTATGGATGGTTGTTCAAAATTGGAATCTAATACTTGTGGTACTCCTAATTTGTAAAATTTAAATTTATTTTTGATTAGATCAAAAAATTTCATAAACCAATAGTGCTATAGAATTTTCAAAAATTCTTAAGTTCTGCTGAATCTCGCTATTATACTTGTATAAACTTTCATTATGATATCGCTAATATTACACTTAGAGAAAAATTCATAAATATTTTAATTGTGCATTAATTCAATTGAACCTTATCAGTGTAGTTTTATATAAAGTGTATGGTTAGTTTAGAAAGTTATATCGAGGGGTCTCAATATTCCTGAAATTATACCATTCTTTGTGAAACGCCTGATTGGACCAAAATTGTTAACTTGAAGAAAAGGCTGTAGATATATTAAAAGCGCTTCAGTTTTATTAACTGTCATCGAAGTGATTTCATATGATGTGCTTCATTACTTGACGCAGTTCAAGACAGATAGCTCAATAATTGTTGAAATTTTCCCATTGAGATAGAAGTTTGAGTACATCAAAAATTTTGATAACAACTTGACATTGTAGTCTAAAACGCCTTTATTAAATTTAAACTCAAAAATGTGGTTTAATATGAATTGCCTGGATACTTTAATTTTAACCCTTCATCTTTCGATACTAATACAATTCATAAATTTACAAATAAATTTGAAATTAATTCAAATGCTGGTGTCATCAATTCTTATACTAAAACAAATTACATATGTATCATTTCGAAAGAGACTACAAAAGAAAATTTATTCGATCTATTTGTTAATCTTCTGTCTTCCATTATGACGACTGAAAATATTGATTCTACCTGGAGATTCCTGGAATTTACCATCTTACAAAATATCTATAAACATAATATAATTCGAAAAATTAGCGAATACATCTTTCGCAATCTTAACATTATTCTTTACTTTCCATCCCTTGAATCGCCAACCGTAAATCAATCCAATAGCGAGACTATAATTATCAAAAACAACAATAATTCTTTTGCCGAAATCGTAAAAAATTTGAAAAAAGATATAGAAGATCCCAGTACCTTAGGTATTCAAGTTAAAAATTTGAGTAAAAATAAAGAAGACGATCTAATTATTAAATTTAAAGGTGATATAGAGAATAGAAATACATTCAAAAACAAAATTTCAGACAATTTAAAAAATAATCAAATTATTTCAGTTAAAAACTATAAAACCATTTACCTCTTAGATTTAGATATAACTTGGACACAAAATTCTGTAATAAATGAACTTAACAAAATCGTCAACAAAGACTGTTACACAGATCTATATCTTAATAAAAATGATAAAGGTCGTCAATCGGTCAAACTAAAAATGGAAAATGCTCAGGCCAAACAATTACTAAACGAGAAAAAGATTAAGTTTGGATGGAATTTAGTGAGAATTAAAGAAAAGTTTATACCAATTAGATGTTATAACTGTATGCAGTTTGGACATGATAAATTAAATTGTAAAAACAAAAAGGTCGAGATTATTTGTACAAATTGTGGTGAAGAAAACCATATTTCAAAAAATTGTAAAAATTCTAGTAAATGTTTAACTTGTAAAGTTGAAGGACATCGTTACGATAATATGTCTTGTCCTAAATATAGAGAATTAAAAATTACAACTCAAAATTTATTATCGTAATTCCCATTTTTTCGCTTTCATGATTATATCCCAAATTAATGTAGGAAGAGAACGTAAATGTCACGATCTTTTAAAGAATGAAATTTTCAAAAATAAATTTGATATAGTTTTTATTTCAGAACCTAATAAAAAAATCGCAATTAAAGAAAAATTAATAACTGACCTCAATTTAGACGTTGGAATCAAAATTATAAGTAAAAATTTACAAGTATGGAATATCACAAGAGATGAATCTTTCGTAATTCTCGAACTAGAAACTTTTTCTGCCATAATGTGTTATTTTTCTCCAAAAATCAAATTTCCGGAATATAGTTTAAAAATAGACAAAATTTTCAATATTATTAAAAATAACAGAAATAAAAATTTTTTAATACTTGGTGACTTCAATTCAAAATCTCATATGTGGTACTCCCCAATAAACGATAAACGAGGTCTCCATTTAGAAAAGTGGATTTCCGAACTAAATTTAATAATTTTTAACAATAACAGCAAAATTCCGACATTTGAAATTAAAAATAAAAAATCATTTATCGACTTAACTTTAGGAACTTCTGGTATGGCAAAATCTTTAGTTAATTGGAAAATTACACGATCAGATTTTATTACAGGACATAACCCGATAAGTTTTGAAATCTCCGACAAATCCTATGACAACATAAACATATATAAAACAAACATTATTAATATTCAAGGTTTTATTAATGATTTTAAATTAATCTGTAATAACACTAATACACATGAAATTAATTTATATGATTCTCTTATTAAATGCTGTAAAAGTAATACTACAACAAATTTTAGTCATTATCAAAAACAACCTCATTGGTGGAATCCTGAAATTGAACAACTACGTAGAAAATCTGGCAGACTAAAAAGGCATTTATCTAAATTACATAGTAAAAATCAAGATATCTCTTTTATTCAAACTAGTTATAAAAATTCCATTAAAGATTTAAAAAAATCAATTAGTTGTAGTAAACGTAACCATTGGAAAAATCTCTGCACACAATTAAATAAAAATATTTGGGGAGATGCCTTCAAAATTATTACTAAATACACAAAAAATTTCAAAATTTTTAGTCTACCAACTTCACAAAAAATAAAAATCGCACGTGATCTCTTTCCTCCAATAAACCAAAACTGGATACGTAACGACAAATATCTTGGTGATATTCCACTACTTACTATAGATGAAATTAATAAAATAATTCCTAAATTTAAAATAAATAAAGCTCCAGGCCCAGACCACATTCCAATTGAGGCAGTTCTCCTGGCATATAAATCGTGTCCAGAACCCTTTCTACATTTAGGTAACAAAATTTTATTAACTCAAACTATTCCACAACAGTGGAAAATTGCTAATTTACATTTAATATCGAAGGGTAAAATCGATGTTAACAGTTCGTCTGCTTACAGACCCATATGTCTTCTGAGCTCAGTCAGTAAATTTTATGAGAAAATTATAAACGAACGACTAAATAAATTTTTAGAAGATAATAACCTTGTATCAAAATTTCAGTTTGGTTTTAGGAAAAAATGTTCTACTGTCACTGCCATGTTAAAACTTAAAAACCATATCAGAAATTGTAAACACAAATTTTGTTCATTAATTACCCTTGATGTTAAAAATGCCTTCAATACAGCTTCATGGAAATTTATAATTAAAAATATGAAACAAAAAAATATACCAACATACTTAATCAATATTATTGAAGATTATTTTTCGAACCGAAAAATTTCTAGTTTTGGTAAAATTAATTTTGATATATATACCGGTGTTCCACAGGGTTCAGTTTTAGGCCCAACCCTGTGGAATATCTTATTTGATACCATTCTAAATTTAAAAGTTGATAAAAATGTTCAATTATTTGCTTTCGCCGATGATCTAGCTGTACTTATTAAAAGTAATACGCCTTGGTCATTAACATATCTTGCAAATAAAACACTTCAAAAAATTTCTAATGAACTAGAAAAAATAGAACTAAACATAGCACCTGAAAAAACAGAAGCTATTCTATTCAAAGGCACAAAATTTAAAAATTTAATTAACTTCAAAATCCATAACAAAGAAATAAAATTATCAAAATCTATTAAATATCTTGGTGTCATACTAGATGAAAGATTAAACTTTAAAAACCACATTAAAAACGCCTGTAAAAGAGCTGAAAATAAACTGACTGAGCTCGGAAGACTTATGCCAAACATTGATGGCCCTCTCGATAGAAAACGTATACTCTACGTATACTCTATTTCATCAATTATTCTGTATGCTTCTCCCGTTTGGGAGGAAGGCATTAGATTTGCAAAATACATTAATATGATAAATTCTACTATTAGAAAGTGTTTGATTAGAGTAGCTAGTAGTTATAGAACAGTTTCATTACCTGCATTAGAAATTATCTGTGGTTTTCCTCCAATACAACTCCAAATTCATGAAAGAACCCAAAATTTTCTCGGTCATAATAAAAATATAATAAAACGTAATAAAATAAATTCTTGGCAAACCATCTGGACAAATAATACAACTAAAGCACAATGGACAAAAAGATTAATACCCAAAATTGAACCTTGGCTTAACTCTAAATTTAGAAAAACAAGTTATTTTTTTACACAATTTTTAACAGGACACGGATCTTTTGCTACATTTACCCACAAAATCCAAAAATCTACTACGAATCTCTGTATATATTGCGGGGAAATAGATGACGCCGAGCATACGGTTTTTAATTGTTGGAAGTGGACAGGAGAGATTTTGGAATTAAATATATATTTAAAAATCTCAATCACCGTTGATAATATAATTAATCTCATGTTACTTTCAAATAAAAATTATAACGCTATATATTATTGTATTTGCGATATCATGTCCCAAAAAGAAAGTGAGGAACGTTCAAGGCAAAATGCGAATAATTAAAAAAAAAAGAAAAAAAAAATCTATTAGATTATGTATAACATTGTAAATAGTAGGTATTATCTTTTATCCATAATAGTAATATTGTGTATAGAAGAACATATCTATTATACTACCATTAATTATAATTGTTCTTATATAAAACACATTTTTTTTCCATACACATTCCTTTTCCTAAAAAATGTAACAAATACTACTCCATTTTTCAAACCAAATCCTGACGTGTCCTTTTTGCAATTTGAAATATTTTAATACTAAATTTTAAATACTTAATACTATGTGTCTTTGAAGATTATGTTCTCTGCGAGAACTAGCCAAAGACACATAGTAATGTCGGAAGACAGGGTTTTTTAGTGGGTAACCGAACGGACCCCCACAGTGTCTGATGCGGTGGATACTATCATTTCTGATTGATTATTTAATCTCAATAAATGGGAATATCCATCTCATCAGTCCTCCATAAACGAGTTTTCCCTGTTAAAAAAAAAAAAAAAAAAAAAAAAAAAAAAAAAAAAAAAAAAAAAAAAAAAAAAAGATTTTAATTATAGAAAATTCGAGGAAATCTCCAAAATTTCGTCGAGTCGATTGAAACTCTTCCATCGTGTTTCTAATGACGTGCTTCTTCAGTTTACAAAATTACATTAAGGTACTTTGATATTTCTAAATATTACGCCACACGAGGTGAACCGCTTTTGCAGACCTATAATATTAACAGGAAGAAATGGCCATACAATTTTTAATAATAACTCAGTTTTTTTATGTTCATTTGTACTGTTTAGCATCAAGCGTATCACTATATGACATAGCTTTATTACGATATCTCAATAATTTGCCACAATATTGCCATGCGGTCTTCTAAAATGCTTTAATTTAATTGATACTCATACATATAGCGCTTTGATAGTCTATAAGACCCATAGGTTACGTTAACAAATGGAAAACTATTGCAGTTAAGATAGAATTTCAGGTTCTAACTGAATTAAATTGACGTAAATATTTCAAAAATTCTTCGAGTCAAGTTAAACTCCTTAGTGTAGTTTCTCATTAAAGGCAGCTTCATTACTTACAAAACAAAAGACTGCAACACTATTAACTGAAATATGAGGAGCGGACATTTAAATTACCATTTTTCTTCCTTAAGTCATGGTTACTTCAAATGTGGCACATTTGCTTTAATAATGAATTAAAAAATACTACTAATATAAATTTTGATGCAAAATTCACTACAACACCTCCCAATGTATCCTAATAATCCTTCGATGAAGTTGTCAAATTTCTATTTTCCCTGAAAAACTTGACGTCCGTTATAAAACTCCTTCTCTAAGAAACTTTATAGCAAATATTCATCGTTACCAGTCATCTTCATGTTTTTACATTTCTATGTTAACTACAAATCCACTCTAAATTGAAGTTGCTATACAGAAATTACTTACACTTTCCTATAATTTATGACAAACTTACTAGAAGTTAACAATTTTCATCTCACTGAATTTTCATACTTGGAGAAATAATTCATTTCGAAAAATCAAAGCATATCTTTACAAGTAACTCACTTATGTATTTTAATACAGTCAAATGAAGTATGAGAAAAACACTACGAACTTAATTTCCGTTCTTAAACAATGGTTGATTAAAATATGGCGTACTATCGTAAATAATTCATAAATAAATAAAATTTTAAACTTTACACAGTTTCATATAATTTTTATCCAGCGTTGATCCAAACCATTGCAATGGGTCTTCTACATCCCGCTTATTTCAATTGATGTAACTTTCTTGAGTGTGAGATTGTTTTTTAATTCTAATATTTTCATAAGGCTCTTCATAAAGAGTTCTTATGAACCTGCTCTTTAGTACATAGATGGGTGTCATTCTCGGAGCCTTGCAGGGCTGTATATTTTCCAAAGTAATTCAAAATAAATTAAAGCAGTCATTTCTTGTTGGGAAATAAAGGTAGGAGGAACTACTTCATCTACCTTCCGTTTAAGTTATTAGAGTCTAAATTTGAGAATTAAATCAAAATGGGAATCGGAGTTATTCCTGACAGTAATCTAAAATGCAGTTCAAATAATGAAGTTTTGGTCAAAATTGTATCGCTAATAACTACAATGAATGATTTTAAGAATGGACCCTTATTTCGGCTCGAAGGACCAATATGGTGCGCAACACTTCATATTCTTAAAGGCGCTGTCTCCTAGATAATTTGAAGGTACAAGTCTTACATAACCTAAACATTATTTAAGGAACGAAATTACCTGTGATACACTCCTCCACTTTAGAGCAATCCCCACTTGTCCCACATTTCCATAAATCTGACATGAAAACGCTCGGTAATTTTTTTATTCGCATTTCGTTATTTATTATTCCGTATCGTATTTTTAATCGTACGTGTAATTTTGGTCTCCCTGAAGATTCCGCTGACGTAGAGTTAATCTCGTTTTACGCTCCCCGTTCCTACTAATTTATACAGAAATTGTTTGCAATTAATTGTCCCGGTTTTAATTAAAACCTCTCGGGAAAACAACGCGATTGCAGTAATAAAAATGAACTTTACCTTAACGCTGCGGTGAAATTAGTACTAAAATTAATATTTAGGAAATGGGATTGGTTGGTCTAATTTTGAGGACAAAGTTTCATCTCGGGAACGTCGATTTATATGAACTTAAATAAAATCTAAGTACCTACGACCGCTCCGTTTTCCTCATCAATTTTTGCGAAGTTTCAAACTAGCGTCGCAGGTGATCTTAGCACGTTAACTGAATAACCTATGAGGTGGTGATAAATTGCAGGATTTGAAAGTGATTAAATGGATGGGAAAATCTAGGATAGAGCCCAGGGTTTTGATTAATATTCAGGGAAATTAAATTATATATTACGATCGTTGTGTAGAGTGCTAACTGTTATACAATGCTTTTCGCCCTTTACGAAAGCACCTACACGACTCTTTTTTCACACGTCAAAGGGTGGTTAACATTGAAACAATATTTGATTAAATTCCTATAGAAGCCCATCAAGGAATATTTTGGATCAATTATTCCGATTATATAATAGCGAATATAATATAATTCTAGTTACTTTACAAAAAATGTAAATGCAATGTTCCCACTTAAATCGATATAATTCTTCTCAAAAAATTTAATTCTTCCGATAAGTCAAATTGCTTTATTGTAATTAGGAGAAATTGTTTCTTTTTATTTGAACTTTTCGTATATTACTATATATCTTAAATGTGTGGTTTAAATTAAATAGGAAACGGAACTAAGTCTTCCACATCTTTCACTTATATATATATTTGAATAAAGTCCAATATGAAAAAACATATTGTATGTAATGCATAATTTAAATTTTAACCCTCTTTTGCTCCCGACTTCTCAGCTCACTGTAAGAGTACGTTACTGTACGATAGGTTGCGCTGGCACTGTCAAATTTGGCGCGAATTAGATGCGACCTACCTCCACCCCACTCAGAATTGAGGTTATGTCGGTTCTGAAACCGCCTAGAATATCTACTAGTGACGGTTCTGGTAAAATCAAGAACAACTTAAAAGTTTAGCGGAAAAATAATGAAGTTTTCCGTTTATATATCTTCCCATGCACTCAATATCTTGAGAATTAATGAAACTGTTTAAAATATTGAAGCACCTCGTACAAAGTGTATTGGCGGATTTTTATGAAATTGAAGCACTCTAATAGATTTTATTACCATTTCTTCGAGTCCACATTTTTCGAACCTCAGACATTTCATATCTTCTGAATTATGTTTAAAAATAATTACGAAACCTGAACAAAGTTGTGAATTATTGAAGTACTTAATGCGAAACTACATTAACGAATTTCAATTGACTCTAAGCACTTTTGGCATTTTCTATTATTTGATAACTGAAGTGGAGTAATTTCTGCAATTACTAAGATACCATAATGCATCTCTGAGAAATATCGAGGCACTTCAAATGAGCCTTCGTTTGTGAGTTTTAAATGAGTTATGGCACTTTAGGAGACTTTAAATAGTTAGTATAATTTTTGATCCAAACACACTTTGAGACGCAACGCACTCAAGAGGTGCAATTGCAATAATTAATATGTTTCTTCAACAAAACGGTGTGAACTAAAAGGATATTTAAAATGTTTTTGAAATTTTGAAATATACACAGTTTAATACAACTTAATATATTTAGGAATTATTAAAGCAAACGTACCATATGTTAACTATCCATGATATAAGGAAGAAAATTAAGATATATTTGAATCTCCGATAGCTTTCCTCAATTTCCTAATTTCTCTACATTAAACTTCGAAGGTGATATCTCATCCCCTAGTGGTTCGTTCATTAAATTTGATAAAATTTGACTGTCGTAACATAAAACAAAAGACGCGAATAAATACACGACAATATAGACAATCAGGGGAGTCTTTAATAGGTCATTGATCAGTCAATGATTGGTCGGAAATGTTGCTTTTATAAATAGTGCCGAGCGAATAGACCATCTGTCCTGCCATGATGTACTCCTGCACCTACTCTAGGCTCGTGTAAACTATGCCGATGCCTAATTCGCTTTTTGTAAATTTGACTTAACTTTCCTTGTGTAGTGATGGTCGTATCTATTATTTATTTTGTACCTCACTGTTGTGTTTAATCTCTCTCTATCTCCTGTTGTAAGTAAGGCTATTAGTGCTAGATCCTTTTTGTAGGCCCAATAAAAATCGTTGGTATGTCTAAACCTTGTCGGTCTACTTAAGCCCAAATCCGAGCTTCCCTCAGGGCCTATCTGACCCCGAAACGTGACAATATTATTATCATCACCTTTACTATTACCTCGTTATTGAAAAAAAGTCTGATCAATGTTGCGTCCTAAACAGAGACTTGTTTGATAAGGTATGATGTTATTTGAACCACCTCCTCTACTTTTTTAAGCCCCATCCCTTTCTCCAGACATGTCCGTAAATAAAAACAAAGTACTTCATAACAGGTGTCAAGAGCATATCTAAATTCATAGTTGGTCTAAAGGTGCTTAAAATTTGAATTTTGTTTTGAAGATTTCTAAACATATTGGGGGATATACCCAGAGAATCTATCAATCAGTTAATATTTACATCCATTTTTGACACGGTTTACATGTTTTGGGAAGGTAAATAATTAGATAAAAATTCGTAAGGTAAAATTATAGAATGAATGAATTCATATGTTATTTCTAGACTAAATGAGGGGAGTTGTGAAACAGTAGAGGAGGATAGGTACAAGTGACGCTTTACCTTCTCAAGCAAATTTGGCGTAACTTGTAGGAAAGCTTAAGTAACTGCAATATAACACCAGTAATGAAAGTCATGGTGGAGTAAATTTGTAGCAAATTTGTAACTCCAAAGAGATTGATATTAATCCTTCACAACTTCTCAACTCCGTCTTTCACTGTCACTATTAAAATATTATTTCTTATATCACTTCCTAATCACTATAATGACCCATTCATCTGAGTGATCGGGCGTCGCTCAAATTAAATCGACGCCCTCCCCTCCGTCGCCACCCCCCACCCCTCCCTCCAAGGGGTCCGTTTCCTTTCCCGTTTTGAAAAACCGGCAACGTTCATACGTAATATTCCGGAGTGAGGATAAATCTTGGCGAACACACCATTTTGAGTGCTGGAACCATATACGGCCCCGTAAAATATATATACTTTCCTAGACGGGCCATTTGATCTTCAAAATGGCACCGATCACTCTTCGGACAATTCAATCCATTTACTCTCTCCGGTCCGTGGGGGGGAGGAGTCAGGGGAGGGGGTGGAGGAGTAGGAGGAGGAGGGCCTCATATTCCAGGGCAGGATTTAGGTCGGGGAGGTCGTAAATCACCTCAGAGCCGATTTATCGGGCGCGCGACTTCTTGCCACTTGTGGGACGAGGAGGGATCATATTTCCTCCCTTCGGCGTTTCCAGTGAGTGCAATGAGCGTATACATGAAATTAGAGTAATGTTTCCTTTAAGCCACATCTAAACACGATATTTATCACTGTACTAATATATTTTCGAGGTACTTTTGTGAGTAAACCTTCCGTTTTGAGATCTTTACCTCCTTTACCCATCTAAAACTCTCACCTTTGGAAGTTACACACCAAATTGAATATTGTCGCATTAAGAGGGATGAAGTCTCCCTTAAAGTTCTCAAGGGGTATCTCAAGGTGGAAAACAGGAAATAGAGAAATTTGGATTTATTTTCTGATAGACGGTAAATAAAATTAGTATGGAAATATCATTAAATTGCATTAACAAGGGAATGAATTATTATACAAAAATAGAAAAAAGGAATGATACAAAATTGAGTTAGCACTATAGCCAACTCCTCATACATTCTCAACTTTGGGAGTTTCGAGCTTGAAGGAGCCTCGATGAAGTGCGAAAGTTGGTTAAATTGAAAGAAAGTGGCAAATCCATTTAAAGACACTTTTTCAGGGAAATTTTCTCTTTGAAACATTCATACAAGTCGATGTAATTTAGAAAATTTTCGATCTCCGAACTCACTTTATCATTTGAACTGCATTTTAGTTTACAGTCAGAAATAACACAGTTCCTTATTTTTTTCAAATTTAGACATTAATAACTTAAACAGAAGGTAGATGAAGAAGTTCTTACCCTTATTTCCTAATAAGAAATTATTGCTTTAGTTTATTTGGAACTTCTTTGGAAAATATACAGCCCTGCAAGGCTCTGAGCATGAGTCTCATCTATGTACTGAAGAGCAGGTTTATAAGGACTCTAAGAAAATCCCTATTAAAATAATAGAAATGTAAAACTACCTCACATTCAAGGAAGTTATATCAGTTGAGATAAAGGAGATGTAAAAGACCCACTACAATGGTTTGGATCAACGTTGGATCAAAATTATAAATAACTTGGTGAAAAAGTTAAAAAGTTTAAAATATTATTTATTTATCCATTATTAGTACTCCTATATTATAATCAACCATTATTTAAGAACGAAAATTACGTTCCAATTGTTTTTCTCATAACTCAGTTGAGAGTATTAAAATACATAAGGGAGTTACTTTTGACGAATACGCTTAGATTTATCGAAATGAGTTATTTCTCAAGTATGACAATTCATGAAATGAGAATTGTAAACGTCCAATAAGTTTGTGATAAATTATAGGAAAGCCTTAGTATTTAGAGACACTTTTTCAGGGAAATTTTCTCTTTGAAACCTTCACAAAACTCGATGTAATTTCGAAAATGTTCGATCTTCGAGCTCAGAACTGTTGAACTTGTTTGAGTTCATTTTAAATTAAATATCTAAGGAAAAGTGACAAATCTATTTTGAGACATTTTCATGAAGAAAACTTTCCTTTTGAAACCTACACGCAACTCATAGCAATTTCGCAATTTTGGGAATTTTTTGGAAAAGAAATAGACAATTCGATTATGAGACCGTTTTATTAGCAAAATTTCCTTATTGATTCCTTTACGGCACTCCTTGCAATTTCTCAAGTGTGGAAGTTCCGTACTCCGTAGTGAGAAAGTAGTTTATTTTATACGGTGTATCAGAAAATTAAATAAGAGACAACTCGATCTCGAGACAATTTCATAAGAAAAATTTTCTCTTGTAGCCTCCACGCAACTCCTGACAAATTCAAAAGTTTGGGAGTTGCGAGCTCGGAAATGCGGAAGTTGCTTTTATTTTTTTAAAAAAAAATGTCGGAAAAAAAGTTGTGAAAAGTCGATATTGAGACACTTTTATGTGCACAGTCTTCTTTAGGAAGCCTTCACGGAACTCCTCGCAATTTCTCAAATTTGACTTAATCACGAATTTTTCAGAAAATTCCAGAATTCTAGAATTCATATCTCGTATAGGACGCGTTTCATGAAGGAATTTTACTCAATAGCTCTCTTCAAAATGTCATTTTCTATCGCCTGAATTTAAAAATATTCAAATGTGAAAAGGTTAAAATTTTCGGAAAATTCCAGAATTCTAAAATCCGTATCTCAGAAATGAGGCGTTTCATGAAGAAACTTTGCTTAACTTTCCTCTTCTGAATGTCGTTCTCTATCGCCCGAGTCTAAAGTTTTTCAAATCGGAGGAGGTTGAAATTTGCGGAATATTCCAGGATTCTAGAATTCATATCTCGGAAACAAGGCGGTTCATGAAGAAATTTTATTAAACTTTTCTCTTCAGAATGTCGTTCCCTATCGTGTGAATTTAAAATTTTTCAAATCGAAAGAGATTAAAATTTTTAGAAAATGCCAGAATTCTAGAATCCATATCTCGGAAACAAGGCGTTTCACGAAGAAATTCTACTTAACTTTTCTCTTCAAAATGCCGTGTGATAAATTTCGTTCAAGATTAGTTCAATGCAAGAAATCGTTTCTTTAACCATTTGTAGTTTGTTCAAGCTTTGATAAGACTGAAAACTCATATTATTGGTCAACTAGAGTTCGTTTAGATTTAATCTATACACGCAGTACGTTAAATCAGAATTAGTTCATGTGAATAAACAATGCCAATTAATAAAACTGTATGAGATATAATTTGTTAAAATTTAGTTCAAATTTTTCAATGGAGCACTTACTTATGTGCGTCCTTTTCAAGAATACTTCAAATCAACAGTACATCCTCTTGATTAGTTAGCTCATTTCAGACTGATTCAATCATACAATTTAAGCTTAGACGCTAATTAGAAGTAGTATTTTAAAATTTATTGAATATATACTGCCCAAACCCTGGAACAGTAGTAGTTGATAGGAAGTATAACAATAATGAACTATTTTTACTTTTGACTGGTTATATTTAGCTGAAGGTCAGTTCTAGCTAACCATTCAAGCTAACTGCATCAGGTAAAATTGTTATAATTTAGTCTACAATTACAGTTTAAGTTCTAAATTGTATATAATTAGGAATCCAACTATCTGTGACCTGTGTTCAAATTCTTCAAGTTCAGTTCATAATTACGATTTAAGCCCAGAAACAATATTTTTATTCAAATTTAATTCAAAACTATATTTCAATTTTTTACTTAGGTATAGGTCATTCGGGGTTCTTTCAAAGCAAGTATCCAAGCTGAGAATTTGGTATAAGTCTTAGCAGAATATTCTAAAACAGCACAAAGTGCTCTTGGTTTGAATAAACTAAGTAAACTTATTACGAACCTTTCAGGCGCTTAATTGACATAACTATTTCAAATTTGGATTAGGTTCTCTGAAGTCATATACAATTCGTTTAGGTCTAATTTCTTTTACGTTAGCTCTAATGGGAAAAACAACATTTCAATTGTTTCAAATTTAAAAATATCTAATATTGAGATATATAAAAAATATTTAAAATTTAAAAATGGTCAAGAAATTCAAGTATAAAAAATATACAGAAAGACTTAAAAAAGCTTCTAAAAAATTATAGAATGCCTACCTCATACTATATTCTTCTAGCAACCTTGCTGCCGTTGCTATAACACAGCTTGCTTTAGTTTACAGATTATCAGTAATTATGGAAGCTGGAGATCTTTGCTCCAAGGGTTGAAATAGTTTATTTAGATAATTAAATCGAAGCATGATGATAAGTAGAAAATATCGAAACATAAATCTTGTATTAACGTCCATAGTAAATGTAGAGCAAGTTACTTAGTTCAAGCGTCAGCACCTAAAAAGAGGAAGCTGAAATCACAGAACCTTTTGCAAGTTTTTCCTCCCACATTGTAAATAAGCCATGCCATGCCATGGATCCATACCAACAGTTATCTATATCAACAGTTATTAACAGTATATCAACTGTCCAAGTTTATAATTTGATATAGTTAGCTCGGAAATTATCCAAACCGATCAACGGATGTCCTCTCAATCAAACTATATAGTTGACTCACGTCTGGTTGAGATTAAATTTAAGTATAATTCGGTATAGTCCCTTCAGATTTGTTTGAAGCTCAAATTCTGACATTAGATTTAATTTTGTACATCTACAATTAGCTCAAATTAATACTTTAAACTCTGCATCAGATATGGTTTGTTAAAGTTTAGATTAAACCCATAACCAAAGATCCTCATGTATGTCTCTCAGGATCAATTCAAAATTGCAACATAATCGCCAGTTTGATGCAACGTACAAAATACAATATATGATTCAACATCCTGTATTAGGTATAGTTCGTTGTAGATTACTTCAAGCCAACTATATTTGCTTTTGATTGGATATGGGATACAGTCCAGGCAAACCACACAAGCTATGGGTCAGATATAATTGGTTCAATTGTAGCATACAATTACAATTCAAGCTTAGGTTTTATTTAGTTACATAACTAATCAAGCTCTACTTTGATCGAGTTGAGTTCAAACTTACGATCTACGTTATGAGTTAAGTCACCCGGGGGGTGCGGTAGGGGGTAAATCCAGGTGGAGAACAGAAAACAGTTAGAGAAATGCGGCCTAATGTGACAATCGTCAAATTGCGATATACGTTCTAAGTTATGGGTCAGCTTGTGTACCTGTGCTTGAGTCCCATAACCGGAAAGCGAATATTACTGAACTCAAAAGTTGCAATTATGTAACTCTAATGTAACTAGTGTAATTGTAAATTAGGTCACGACAGTATTTTCACTCGAACCTGTCGGTTAAGTAAAGTTTGTTCAGGATTCGTTATAGCCAACTATCCATGCTGCGGACCAGGTACAGTGCGTCCCATATTATATCCAACTCGTTAAGAGCGGTTTTGTTCGACGGTTGGCTCTCAATAACCAATCGATTGATTTGTGGGAATGCCGCTTAGACGTCACAATGGGGATTGTTCCTCTCGCCTCGATACCGACGTTTATTAAAAGGTACACCCGCGGGAATTTTAATTAGGAAATTATGGAAGAGTGTACGGCCGCTCGGATTCCGTTCGATTCGATATACGCCGCGGTTTGAAAGGATAATGCTCGATCGCACGGAAACCATTGTTAATGATGCCGGGCTTACCACGATCATTAATTATTTTTTTGCGGGAACTTTTATCTCGCGCCCGAGAGGGGGCGGGTTTTTCTCAGATTTAATCTCGTCGAGGTTTTTCCTACTGTTCCTTTAGAAATAAAAAGAAGAAAACGTATCCCGGGGGCACGCTCCCCTCTTTTCAATCCTCATGCACTTGTACGTATCGACGAAACCCCCACTCCGAGATTAATTATAACAACACACCCATCGTCTCCCCCTCCACACACCGAAACCCAATTATTATTATTATTATTATTACAACGGGTTTAGCGTTAAGTCCCATCCAGCTAGAATATCGTTATATTGAAGTTGTGAGTTATTGTTTGGAGGAACCACTCCGACGACGCAAGAAATTATAATCTAGACGATCTTAGATACGGTGCATCTAGTATTAAAGCCGTTCCTCGAGTGTGAACTGTGTACGAACTTCGCATGCATTATTTTGGCGCAATTAGAGAGTTCTGCGCCGCGGGGGAATTAGGACGTTGCGGACCGGGGGGCGGGGATCGGGACGTATTGGTCGGGATTGGATTCGGTTAGCGGACGTTAGAAGTGATTACAACGCGAAGTGGAAACGGTCAAAAACGAAGGACGGATCTGTAAATTATTATATAAGAGTCGCTGGTAGAAACTATTCCGGAACATATATACAGAGATCTAAGTGTTTTAGGGCAGTTAATTAGCAATAAAATAGCGTGAATTGTTAAATTGATTGCACTGTCTAAGTGCATTTACATCTGTATCGTCTTAGCGAAGGACTTTTCCTGTCATGTGTCTCGCTTCTTAAAGGACAGGTGGTCTCTGGCGCCAGATATCTCGCATTTGCATTAAAAATGCGAGGACCATTTTTATAAACCCTTACTGGTTAATTTGATTAACACTCTATTGATCGTTATATTATGATACTTTATTAGCCAATTACGTATGATTAAATCAAAACTGTAGTATGGCATTACATTAATGACTTTTTTATATAAAGCCTTAAATACAAATTTCAATACGTTATAAAACTTAATCTTATAGAATCTTCTATGTTATTTTAAGGTTTTTCGATATTTTCTCCAAATTTGCTACAAAATTTGTTTTCAAACAAATCATTTATTTCTCTGTTAAATATGTATATAACAAATTTTAATAATATTTTGGGATAAATTTCTCTAAAAGGCACCTTATACGACTAATTTTCCAGTTTTTGCAAATTTTCTCAAAATTCACAACATTTTTTTAAACTTTGAACACGTAGTCTACTAACGAGTGTGAGTAATAAGGTTCGTTAACATTTTTGGTTAAATCGTTCATGAATGGCTCTTCACATTTTCGTTTTTCGGTTTTTCGAAATGTTCTCCCAATCAGCAATAAGAATTACTTTCAAACTTCGAATATTTACTATACTGGTAATTAAGTTTATCTTCTCTAAGGGGCACTTTACAGGGGTAATTTTTCAGTTTGTGCAAACTTTCTCACAATTCACTACAACTTTTTTTTTAAATTTGAACACCTACTCTACTAACGAGTGTGAATAATACAGTTCGTTAACATTTTTGGTTAAATCGATTATGAATTTTCGCTTTTTAGTTTTTTGATATTTTCTCGAAATCAACTTCAAAATTTGCTTTCAAACTTTGAATATTTATTACACTAATGAATGTGTGTATTCAGCTTAATAATATTTTTGGTTAAATCTTCTCTAAATGTCACTTTACAAGTGTAATTTTTCTGTTTTTGGAAATTTTCTCAAAATTCAGTTCATTTTCTTTTGAAACTTTGGACTCATATTCTACTAATGAATTTGGAAAATGGAGTACACCTTTTTTGATTAAATTGCTTTTGAACGGCACTTCACAATTGTCGCTTTTCGGTTTTTCGATATTTTCTCCAAATCAGCAATCCGAATTATTTTCAAACTTCGAATATTTACTATACTGATCAATATGTGTAATTAAGGTTAATAACATTTTTTGCTAAATCTCTTAGGGGCACTTTACATCTGTCACTATTCAGTTTTTTGAAATTTTCTCAAAATTTACTTCAACATTTTTTTAAAACTGAACACATTCTACTAACGAATTTGAATACTAAAGTTCAGTAACATTTTTGGTTAAATCGTTTTTGAATGGCACATCGCCCTTGTCGTTTTTCGACTTTTCGATATTTTCTCGAAATCGGCATTAAGAATTATTTTTAAACTTGGAATATTTATTATACTGATCAATATCTGTAATTAAGGTTCATAACACTTTTGGCTGAATCTTCTCTAAGGGTCATTTTACATTAAAATTTTTTTAGAACACATTCTATTAACGAATTTGAATACTGAAATTCATTGAGTAAAATTTTTGGTAAAGTCGTCTTTTAGTGGCACTTAACTCTTGTCGCTTTTAGCTTTTTGGATATTTTCTCCAAATAAGCAATAAGAAATATTTTCAAACTTAAAATATTTACTACATTGATCAATATCTGTAATCAAGGTTAATAACATTTTTGGCTAAATGTTCTGTAAGGGGCACTTTACATGTGTCACTTTTCAGTTTTTGGATATTTTCTCAAAATTTACCTCAACAATTTTTTAAAACTGAACACATAGTCTACTAACGAATTTGAATACCTAATAAAGTTCATTAGCATTTTTGGTTAAACCATTTTTGGATGGCACATCACTCTTGTCGCTTTTCAGTTTTTCGATATTTTCTCCAAATCGGCAATAAGAATTATTTTCAAACTTTAAATATTTATTATACTGATCAATATCTGTAATTAAGGTTCATAACACTTTTGGCTAAATCTCCTCTAAGGGACACTTTACATTTCTCACGTTTCAATTTTTGTAAATTTTCTTAAAATTTAATCTAACATTTTTTTTAAAACTGAACACATATTCTACTATCCAATTTGAATACTAAAATTCATTAGGTAACATTTTTGGTAGTCATTTTTTAGTGGCACTTAACTCTTGTCGCATTTCGCTTTTTGGATATTTTCTCCAAATCAGCAATAAGTAATATTTTCAAACTTCAAATATTTACTAAGCTGATCAATATCTGTAATCAAGGTTAATAACATTTTTGGCTAAATGTTCTCTACGGGGCACTTTACATTGTCCTTTTATAATTTTTGAAAATTTTCTCAAAATTCACATTTTTATTAAAACTTTGAACACATATCATACTAAAGAATTTGAATAATAAAGTTCATTATCACATTTGGTTAAATCCTTTTTGAATGCCAATTCACTCTAGTGGCTTTTCGGTTTTTCGAAATTTTCTCGAAATCAGCCTCAAGAATTGTTCGCAAACTTTGAATATTTATTAGACTGATCAATATGTGTAATTAAGTGTGATAACATTTTTTGCTAAATATTCTCTAAAGGGTACTTTGGGTGTCATTTTTCAGTTTTTTTAGAAATTTTTGTAAACTTTGGACACATATTCTACTAACGAATTTGAGTAATAAAGTTCATTAAAACTTTTGGTTAAATCATTTTTGAACTTCACTTCACTCTTGTCGCTTATCGGTTTTTCCATATTTTCTCGAAATCAGCCTCCACAATTGTTTCCAATGTTTGAAAGGTGTGAAGGGTTTACTCCTTACCACCTTCGGTAGACGACACTCCGGGCTTACGTATAAATAACAATTAGGAAACTACTTAATTATGATTATTTACTCAGCTGAGAAATATACAATTATAGCGATATTTATAAGTGTGACAACTGAAGGTAACAATGACAGTTAGTGTGCAATTTAATATATTTACCCTATTTATTAATAATTACATTACAAGTTTTATTACATAAAAATTAATCAATATCAACTACAAATCATTAATTATTTTGCTAATTGAATACAATTGAATAATTAAAAATTAAATAATTAATAACGATTTAATAATTTTATATTACATTGTATTTGTGGAGAAGGCTAATATCACAACAAACGTATGTAGGTCGTTCTTTGTTACGACGATGTTACTGTACAGAGGCAAGGTATGGAAAAATATAAATTGCAAACGTGAAATATATCAATTGAAAAGCATAGGTTTCTAAGTAAGGATAAGACGTTTTGCAGACTGCATATTTTACCCTCCTTGCATATATGGTGAATTTTTAAAATCATTTTCATACTTTTTTCGAAACCTGCATATAATGCATACGCATTATATATTATTTTATCCAGGGGATATTCGGGGTATATAATTAAATTATTAGATTATTAATTATAAGAATTAAATCATTAATAATATAAATTAAATTAATAATTAAATTATAATTAAATTAATAGAAAATTTTGCTTCATTTTAAGATTCATGATTTAGGTAGAGCATTTATAGAAATTTCATGTTTTGCATTTCTTAAAGATTTGTTGAATATTTTATAATTAAATCTATGGATATAAATTATGGAAAGAAGTGGATATAAAAATGGATAAAATTCGTATTTACATATTTTTACCACAAACTGCATATAATGTATTAAACAGGAAACTATTTTCTATAATAAATTACCTCAATATATAGATTAATTTTTCATTTGATCTTGATGATATCGGGACTATCAAGCGAATTACCTGGGAGATTTGTTTAGCCATTTGCATCTTGAGTGAGGAGAGGCATTTATGCACACTGTTAATTTTGCATATCTTATACATTTGATTGGTATTTATAATAATTTGCATATTTAATTTCCACAAACTGCATATAATGAATATAACATGGAAAAGTGTATTCCGCAGTAACATATTTCAATTTATAGATGGATATTTTATTTGGTCATGAGGAGACTCTGTTATTAAGCAAATTGCCCAATAAAGTGTGTTAAATTTTGTCATTTGACATGAGAGTAGGAAAAGGCTGTTATGCACACTGCATATTTTTCATACCCTTTATATTCTGTGAATACTGAAGGTTATTTGAACATTTTTTCATAAGATCTGCATATAATGCATAAAATAAAGAAACATGTACTTCACCAATAAATGACCTATTTCTATATCCACATTCTATTTGATCATGACAATATCATAACTACTAATTACATATCAAGGAGAGCATTGACATATTTTGATATAGAGCACATGACTAAGGAAATTCATTTTTGCAAATTGTGCACATCTTGCATATTTGGTGAATAGTGAAATTCATTGCCATATTTCTTTTCAAGCGCTGCATATAATACGTAAAATTCAGACAAATATGTTATTTTATTTATTTTCACACTATACCCAAGAGTAAGAAGGGGCCCTTATAGTACGAACTGAATATTTCTCGTATGTTGCATATTTGTGGTAAATAGATTTGCATATATTTTGCCAAAAACTGCATATAAGTCACAAAATACAGAAAAATGTAATTTTACAATAATTAGTTTCATTGAGATAGCTACATTTCATTTAGGTATGACGATATCTGAGTTAATTAGTAAATTTTCTGAAAAATCGGGATTCATTTCGTTATTTGAGTGATCAGTAAGGAAACACATTAACGTAGAGTGCTTGTGTTGCTCATTTCGCATATTTGATGAATATTGAAAATAATTTCCATTTTTGTCCAAACTTTTGCAAACTAAGGAAGTACTACAAAAAACAGTTTTGTTAATACGTACTCATTAAATGCATTATTTTTAATTCATCCAGACACATCTAACTTGTCAATTTAAGAAAACGTAAAATTAAGGTTAATAAAGAAATATCTGATTAATGATTGGAGCCTGGAGAACAATTTAGAAATTTTACAAGTGTTTTTAGAAAAATAGGTATTTTTTAGAATGTTAGGAAATCTTTAAAAATGTTCTTGTAAAGAATAGCGCACACACTTTTTTTAAGTAAATAAAATTCTATTTTCATATATTTAGATTTGGTGCATGCAGTTATATACCAAACATATAGTGAATCCATTCTGAATAGTACTCTATTTCAGTAATTTTTCGAATTTTCGAAATTTTCTCGAAATGTATTTATAGAATTGTTTTTAAATATGAAATATTCATCCCTCTATGGAATATTTACAATCTCATCTCATTAGCCATTTTCGGTCCATTTTTGAACATAGGCCTCCCTCATACTCTTCCATTCAGCTCGGTTCTGTGCTCTACGATGCCACATCAGTCCTGCGCTTCCTTTTATGTCGTCCGTCCAGCGCATTGGTGGGCGACCTCTTGATCTTTTTCCCAAATAGGGTCTCCACTTTATTACTGTCGATGTCCATCTATCATCTGTATATCTGGCAACGTGGCCCGCATAGTCCCACTTCAGCTCGGCTACTGCTTCCGCAACATCTTTCACCTTCGTTGTGCTTCTGACCCGTTCGTTCTTTACATGATCTTTCAATGATATACCCAACATCTGGCGCTCCATGGCTCTTTGAGTGGTTTTGAGTTTATTCATGGACTGCTTAGTTAATGTCCATGTTTGTGATCCATATGTCAAGACCGGCAAAACACACTGATCAAATACTCGAGAGCGGAGGTATATTGGTATTTTTTTGTTCTTTAGCGTATTACTCAATTTGCTGAACGCAGCCCATGCCAATCTTCTTCTTCTATAAATTTCAGCTGTTTGATTGTTTCTGCCTAAGGTTATTTTATGTCCCAGATATATATAGTCATCTACCACTTCTATTTCTTTATTTTTTACCTTTATTTTGAGATTTGGTCGCTTGGTACACATAACTTTGGTCTTATCTAGATTCATTTTCAATCCAATTCTTGATGATGCATCGTCTAATTCGGAGATCATAGTTTGGAGTTGTTCTGGTGTTTCTGCTATGAGAACGATATCATCCGCGAACCTCAGGTTGTTTAATCTCCTTCCATTAATATCGATGCCCTTGTCATCCCGCCATTTAAGCTGCCTGAAGACATCCTCCAAAGCAGCCGTAAATAACTTTGGTGACAAGGTATCACCTTGACGGATACCTCTTTTTATACGAATAGGTTTGGTATTTTCGTGTAACTGGATGGTAGATGTAGCCTTTTTATAGATATTTTCCAACAATAATATATAGCGGTGGTCTATTCTAATATTTTTCAATGATCTCATGATTGACCAATGTTCTACTGTATCAAAGGCTTTTTGATAGTCAATGAAAGCGAGGTTCATTTCTAGGTTGTATTCAACGGACTTCTCTATCAATATTCTCATAGTAAGTAAATGATCATGGGTGCTATAATTTTTTCTGAAGCCGGCCTGCTCTACGGGCTGGTATTCATCAAGTTTTCTGGATATACGATTTGTAATGATTTTTGTGAAAAGTTTATATATCTGGGAAAGAAGGCTTATAGGTCTGTAATTATTTAGGTTTGCTTGATCGCCTTTTTTATAGAGTAATACAACAATCGCATTATTCCAGCTCTCTGGGACTTCTCCTTTCTCTAAACAAGTGTTGAATAGGTCGCAAAGTTTTGTTTGGATTTCCGTTCCTCCTTCAAGTATCATTTCTATTATTATTCCATCTTGACCTGGTGCTTTGTTCTTCTTCATTTGATGTAAGGCGTGCTTTATTTCTTCCGTTGTTATATCTGGCATGTCTTCCGAACCAACATTAAGTATTTTTATTTTATCATTGATATTAACATCCTCTGGTCTTACTTTTGTGTCATATAAGTCAGTGTAGAAAACTTCAGTTTCTTTCAATATCGTATCTAGATTTCTTATTTCCTCTCCATTGCTGTTTCTAATAGATATTATTTGGCGTTGTCCATTTTTTCTAAGACATTTGATTCCTTTGTTGTTTTCTATTAGCTTTTCTATTTCAGATTCGTAGTGTTTTTGTAAGTCTTTCCTTATAAGTTGTCTGGTGTGTTTTGCCATTTGTCGGAAATCCTCATAATTTCCTTCCCTGAACAGTTGTCTTTTTTCTTCTATTTTATTTTTAGTTTTATCACTTAAGACACTTCTCTTATCAATTTCTCTTTTTGCCCATTTATCTCCAGCATCTTTCATAGTTTTTGTGATGGTGTCATTCATTTCATTTAAGTCTTTAGTTTTCCAAGTGTTGTTTGCAATATCTAATTGTTTATTAATTTCTATTCGATACTGTATAGAGTTTTGTTTCAGTTTTTGTTTGTCAATTTTTGTTACTTGTTTTTTAAATACTTTCCTGTTCCTTTTATCTTTTATAGTAATTTTAGCTCTTAGTAGCCTATGATCACTACCTATGTTAAAACAATTTAAAGCTGTAACGTCCTTGACTATTTGTTTGTTACTGGATAAGATGTAGTCTATTTCATTTTTAGTTCTTGAGTCTGGGCTTAACCATGTCCATTTTCTTTGTTCTTTTTTGTCAAAGAAGGAGTTCATTGAGTATAATCTATGTGACGTTATAAATTCTAGAAGCATATAGCCTCTCTCGTTTCTATCATCAAAGCTGAAATTCCCCACGAATTCTTCATCTTCTTCTTGCCTTTTTCCTAGTTTTGAGTTAAAATCTCCTATGACTAGGGTTTCGGAAGTGTGTTCTTTATTGATGTGTTCTGATAATTGATTATAGAAGACCTCCATTTCGTCATCTGTGTGTCCAGACGTCGGGGCATAGCACTGAATCACCTTTAATGTATACCTCTTCGAGAGCTGCATGGTAATTGATGCAATCCTATCTGACTCATTGTCGAATTTTACTATGTAAGGTGCTAATTTTTTGTTGATTATGAAGCCTACTCCACGTTGGCTATCATTTTCTGGGCCTTTGTAAAAGAGTGTGTTGCCGGATTTCAGTGTCATACAAATTTCGCCTCTGCGTCTGATTTCAGATAGACCTATGATGTCCCATCTTATTTTGGTTAGTTCTTCTTCCAATTCATAGAGTCTATCATCGCCTAAAAGAGTTCGCACGTTTAAAGTTCCAATAGCCAATGTCGTTTTCCTATGACAGCCTTTCACCCGGAGATTCTTAGCACCCCTGGTTTGTTGCTTTTCCCATCCGCTGTCTTGGTTGGAGCTACACAAACCGCCGGGGACTCGGGGCCATTTGGAAATTCTTGGATCCATGAGGGGTATTTGGACATTAAAATGCCACGCTTGTCCGATTGCGGGTTGGCAAGTGTAGATTCAGCCGCCCACTCTGGGTCAGACGCTGTTTGCAGCCGCCCATTTTGGATCAGTCGCTGCATGCTAGTTTTGGTCCACCCCGGGTATTTCATTTCCCCGGTACCACCCATATCTGGGAGGCATTCCCCAATCCGCCACCTGGGGAGGCGCCCGATGGGGGACTAGCAACCCCACACGGGGTTGCTATAATATTTACAATAAGTTTAGAAAATTCGAAATTAGTATATATTATAATATTATAATATACATTATATATGTAATTATAATATGCATAATAATAAAATAAAATAAATTAAATTAAATTTATTAAATTAATATAATTATGAATAAACCGCTTAGTTCAAAATAAATTTTAAAAATTAAGGAACTATAAAATTAAAGAAATAATTAAGGAAATTACATAAGAAAATATGAGAATGAACATATGGCCATTCATAGAAATGTCTAAATTTTATGACATTTTATGAAATGACTTGAACATAGAAGATTGTACCAGTTGCATTGGAAAAATTTACCTGCATTAGATAGGATGTTATTTGCAACTGAACGACATATATGGCTTCCACAGGACTGGTAATTACCGAAACGTCTCGCCGATTTTCCTCGGTAATGTTTCCATCCTATTGACCGTATTTCCATAAAACGTGACTATCTGGTCAGTTTTACGTAGTCACAAAACCGATGATCGCCTCCCTCCGTCGGGTTTGCGACGATTAAAAAGTATCAAAAGCGGGATGATTTATAATTGTTCATAAAAGTAGCTTTTACCCCGGATCTTTTTTTCTCGAAAAATCCAATATAGTCCCTTTCCCGAACAAAATTCCCTTTTAAGTTCCTATGCCGCGTATCGCGGAGCTGTCATAAATGCCGCCCGCCTATGCGCTGGCTAAAGAAGATTTATGACCGCCGTTTATGTGTGTGTGTGTGTGTGTGTGTGTGTGTGTGTGTGTGTGTGTGTGTGTGTGTGTGTCCCACAAAACGGAGAACGGGTCGCGAGATGTTAAAGGCATTTAAATCAATAGAAAGTGGCGGGGTGTTTGTTTTTCGCGGCGCTCGCGGGGATGGATCATCCCCTCTTATCGCACTTTTCCGTCGGAAAATTCAGCCCGTACGTTTCCCGCTTCCCGCGAGAAGGGCAATCGAAATAATGGCGTGCGTTACGACGTTCGCGAAAAGTGGTGGAAACCCGTTTACGTGTCGCGGGGGTAGGTTCCCGTCTCGGAGGGTCGTAGATACGTCCCCGTTCTCCCCCCTCCTATTCTATACGTTCCTCTCGTGTTGTTTTCACGAGGTTTCCGCGATTTTCCGAAATGGACTTGTCGGATTTTCCCGATCCGTGTCAGTTGACTTTTTTCAAGTTTTTTCTATTTTCATCGTCTTACGCTATTCGAGGGGTAGAAATGTAGGGCGATGTTCACGACGAGGGAGGGGAATACCGTTGTTTACGATCTCAGATCGCATTCGAGGTATTCGTGTACTTGTACCCACATTGAAAAGCGTTGAAATAATATCAAAATTGAAATCTCTTTTGAACTTCTGAGTCGCAAGATATAATTTCAGAATATTTTAACACGTCTTAAAGGAAATTTAAGATTCCTATTGATTTTATATAATTGCGAACCCTTCCATACACAACAGTAGATATCCTATGCCGTTTCATCCATAGTAGCTATAGATAGACGGCACCCCGCCTATTATTATACAATAATACAATATACAAACAAACATATACAATTAAAATTATGTATAACACGAAGTACCTTTTGAATAATTCAATGTAATACATCTACCGAAACTAGGAATCGAACCTAGGACCTTGTGATCCACAGTCTCCCGCTCTTCCAACTGAGCTATTTCGGTGTACTAAGATATGTTTTAATACGTCCCTTAAAAAAGGGAAGGATTGATCATCTATTTTATTAATCGACAGCATCATAACATAACCTACAAAGCCAAGTCCATCACAAGGCAAGACTGAAGAGGCACATACGACGACTCTTATGGTAATCTCAAGAGTTTCATGTTGCATTTCTCTCAGTTTAACCTACGACTAACTGCATACATTAAATCAGGTAATATTAAGATTAATATTATAAGGGTTGTCGGGTAGTGTGATCCCCTAATCTTAGTTAATGTCGAGATCGTGGAGCATCCGAAAGAAACATTTGCTGCAACGTGCCTCCTCTGAAATAATGTCAATTTCCTCACTTATTTTTTTCAAAGTTTCATGAGAGATTAGTGGCAAACACTCGTGATCATCGAGTTTAAACCAATTGGAATGTATATGAGATACCATTTTTATTACCTGTACTACGTTTATCATGCAAAATACTGACAGGACGACTGCAATGTACCAAACTAACACGCGTAATGATGAACTGCTGTAACGCTGAAACGGCCTAGGATATCTTCTCGAAACAAACCTTACGATTAATTTTTGGAAAATTACACTATAACTAACATTACAATTCAAAAATATTAATACATCACAACGCCTATACCTTCGCATGTACGTCTCAACGACGTAACATTAAAACAAACCATCTCACCAGTATCAATAATACCTCCCAATTCATCGCTCATATCTTGATTAATCCTGCCTGAACCCGGCTGATATTTCGATATAACAAAATATTTAGCTCGACCAATTCGGAGATGTCATCTATATTCCTGTACGTGGTGTATTATGGAGGTTATTCCAGATGAAGGAAAGTACCAGAAGTGGGTCTTCTGTTTGGTTGTACTACGCAGTTCGGAACAACATAGGCGATTCAGGATTGGTGTTGGGCACATACAAGTGGGGTGGAGTTTGAAATCGAAATATCTATTGGTGTCGTGTTAACATGACATTATTTTTAAGAAATAGCTCGCTTGTTTATCATATTCTTGTTATAGTTGTGATATAGATTTTGAACAACCTGCTTTGAGTGTTGACGCTTCTTTTCTCTTACAAGTGAAACATGAGATTTATTTAGGACACCTTTTATGTATATGGTGTTATTCGCATTTAGTACATATATGCGGTATTGTATTTTCCAACGATCTACATTTGATCTCTAATTGATTACTGTCCAATTCAAAATATATTTCGGTATATACACTTATCATACTTGAGTGGATTATAGGAAACACAGTCTATATTTTTAGAAAACTCCAGCACACACATCATAGTAATAAGACACATTCCTTTAATTTTTTTTAAAATTATGACAACCATTGCAAAGCATCCCCTTAACAGGAAAAACATCCCCTTTGTCAAATAACGAGTGTTTAAAAACCGGAAAACCGACACTCCCCTCCTACCCCGCCATACCGGTCTGCAATAATTAGCGTTCGGCTTAAAGGGCATGAGGGATAAACCGGGAAAACATTAAGGGTGACCCGGTCGAGGGCGGTGGGGGGCACAGACGTTTTGCGACTCGCGGTCACAGTAATCTGTGCGTAAGCATTCGCCCCCCTTTACGACCCATTATAATCCATTTAGTTTTAATTTCGACGGGGAACGGATTCATGAAATCCTAATTATTATAAGTGTGTGTGTAGGTCCGTGTGTAAAAGTGTCTGTAATTAGGGGATGAAAGGAACAAGGGATGTTTTTGTCTGTTTGTGAACAAGACTCACTATAATATTGGTTTATCCTGTTTCTGGCTTCTTCTACTAAACGACCTCCTAACCAACTTTAAGAGATAACTCAGAAGTCCCAATGAGAAAATCTTCTATATGTGTACCATACATCATGTTTCGTTATGTCTTAATTTCATCTAATTTTGAAATCATTTTTGACCTGTAATTCAATTTTATTCCAATTAATTTAATTTAGCAAGGTATTTTTAGAGAGCAGGAGAGCGGTATTGGCAAAAACTAACTCTAAGGATTTGTGTATTAAATCGGTGGTCGTTATTAAAGTACGAAACTATAATTGAAAAATACAAAATTATTTTTAAAATTACATTGAAAAGTCTAGCCGGAAAAAATCGCTACATTATACTTACATAATTCGGAGAACTTTTCGTAGTAACATTAGTATTAAATCTAAGAGTTGAAGTCGGAAAATGGGTGTACAAAAGTCGACAAGGTCGGAAAATGCGCGATCGCACGTCGCGAAAGTCGGAAAATTCGCCTTTTTTGGTTGGAAATGTATTTAATCGACAGTAGGTCAACTAACATTGTTGGAAAATGTGCGATCCTAACCCGCTATGGCTGGGAAATTTACGGGTTCGTAGGTAGGTCGCGAATGTAATTAACAACGGTCATATTAACACTCTGTAGTGGAAAAGAGAAGTGATCGCAAATAGCGGAGGTCGGAAAATTCACGGTTTTATCATGTATTCGCCGTAACGGTCAATTAGATGCCTTACTCGATACGTTCGTGCCATTTCAAGTACCACACTCACCTAATATTTCATCCTAACCATAATTAAATAGATATCGTACAAGTGAACCGACTATCGGAGTATTTTATCTCTCCGACTCGTTTTTCACACTGCGGCAGCGGCGGCAGTGATTATTTTTTGGATACACTCCAACCACCTGCTCGACGATCCGCCATTCGTTATCGTGTTAAGTAAATCTCTTCCTGTGGAAGTGTTGTGTGTTTTTCGTTTCTTTCTCCCCTTCTTTCCACCAACGAACGTTTTAATGCGGCGCCGCTAACGCCGATATATTCTTTTCCGTCCCGTTCGAGGGACCGAGCGAAGTTAGGTCAGGTCGGGAGGTTTTAATCTCAAAATGGAAGTTCGAGCGGTCGGATTAGTGCGGTGTTTAAATATTTGGTAGAGTGTCGGTGCCGGCCGGATTATTTTAGCTTGGAAAAATCGGATTGAATTTGGGTAGGAGTTGCGGGTTGTTTCGGCCGGATGAAGTTGTAGTGTGAAACTTTCTGCTTAAGGGAGGGTTTTAGTGATTTTAAAATTCGCTCTCAAGCAATTTATACGCTATTAATTTAAAACTTAGGATACTATTTTGTGCCATATGGTTAATTTAACAATCTACTAGACGCATTTAATCATTTTATATTTGAAACATTGAAATTAATATTTGTGGCGACGTGCTTTTACATGATTTCAAAATTTTCTTAGTGACATAAATATTATTTGTATTGCAATGTGAATAACTTTTATGGAATCAAAAATGTTTTTGAAGACAAAATTAACGTTTCCTTGGATTAGTTTAAATTTTGAAGGTAATGAAACCTGAAATAGGTTTCTGTATAAAATTTGTTTTGCAGAATTCGTTGGATGCACTGAACAAAATGTCTGTCAAAATTTGTTAGAAAATCCTCAAAACATTTGTGTAGGCACTTAAACTTTACTTAAAATTTAAATCGCGTGTTGTGAGACAGATAGTTTAAGTAATTAATTGTTTTAAAAACTGTAAAAACTTTTCCCAATATAGACCATTTGAGTGGAATTTTCCTTAAATTTTAAGTTCTGCAACAGAGCAGCACGTATAACAGTCGGTTAAGAAATTACAAAAAACTGTCAGATGCACTTAAGCTAAGTAGTATCAAGTTTATAAACAATATTTTTAATGAAAGTTATCGAGTAGTGTTCAACTAGTATCAAGTTTTCATTAATAGCACTTAGAAAATGATTTTTTCATTAAATGTTATTAACAAACTTATAATCTGCCTTAGAATCACTTAAGTTGTGACTATATTTAAACTCCTAACTAAGAGCACCTTAACTTTTTGTAGTGAAATTGAAAGGGTATTTTTTTGTATGAGAAGCAGTTTAGTAAATTCTTAAAATACGTTGGAAGCACTTGAAATCACTTGTATTGCAGGTTTAACCAGTTATTAGAAAATTTGAAAAGTTCTGTGGAAAATTTAAATTTGTTTAATCTTGCTGTATGACAAACTGTTTAATCTGTGTTAAAAATTTGCCGCAAGCTCAATTTTTGGGAATATTAAAATTCTAAAGGAGGATTTGAGTGATTTCTAAAATTCGAGAAATGCTCGTAATACTTGATCAAACAGAAACTTAGAATAAATATCGGAAATATTACATATCAATTTATTGTTTCCAAAAATTTTAGATTTCGAAAAATGTAAACATAGCGTGCCTTCAATTATACATACCACTTGATGAAGTTTCCAAATAATACTAAGAAGTTACAAGATATCCAGAGGAGATTTTTCGAACAGTTCCTTTAATAGAATGTTCAAAGCGCATTCATTGAGTCTTATATTTCAATAACAAAATGTGTGGAGTTGCACTGAAGTTACTAGTAAATTAAGGAGTTCTAATTTTCTCACTTTAACAAATGTTTAAATATGACAATTTTCTCTTAATAATAACTTCATATCGCTTCTTGTACAATAGTAAAGCCCTGTATACGAAATTTAATTCAACTTTGAACTCCCATCAAATTTTAGGTTTTCAAGAAAATGTAAAATTTATGAAGTTGCATTTAAGTGAAGTAGGGATTGAAAGTTGCGTTTCTATCAGATTGAGAAATTATACAAAATCTCTTGATTACAATTTGTATAAAAGTTTTCTAAAAATAATTTTGTAAAAATATATTCTTGTGTTCAATATCAATGTGAACGAAGTGTGAAATGATCTCTAGAGAGAGTGGACTGTATAGATCTCTCTTTGGCTCGTGAATGGTTGCGGAGATGAATCTTGTCTCCAGGTTGTAAGGCTGAAGACGGTCTCGTAGTCGGAGATCAGGGCGTGACGTGATCTCTTGAAGTTCTTGAAGTTCTTGTAGTTGGAGAGAGGGCGTGACGTACTTCTCCGGGTTTGGATCTGAGGGCGTATCGTGCAGATCCGGGGTTTGAGGATCTAGTAGTTTGGAGAGAGGGCGTGACGTACTCTCCGGGTTGAAGTTTGTTAGGTTTTGGGTTGTCGGGTTAAGTGGCGTGAAGAAAGATCACAACACACTGTCGTTTTAAGCATAGTAGGGTATACTGGTTTATTACCAAAAATTCACAACCTTTTATACATCTTCAAATTACATTGGTTAATTGGCAAATTAAGTTTTGTTATCTTTCGGCGTCCTAGATTGTAATTTACCTGACTTAGCTGTGTGCTTGACCTTACGGAGCGCGTTTGTTATCATCTTACGAGAACTGGTGATATGCTTGCGTGACTGATTATTGTTGTATGATTTTGAAATTATCATTTTGATGCGCGCTCTTTCATCCACCTAAGCGACTCAGTTGTTTTAATACCCTCTTTAATAGTTATTAATTACTTAATCATTGATTATGTTATCAGCAAGCACACTAGCATTTTCCTGACTCAGTTGTTCTAATTAATGTTTGATTACTGAATTTTCAAGTGGGAATTTCACCTAAGATGTTTTTAATGCCAAGTTGCTCTAATTCCCTATTTAATGGTTATTAATCCCTAATTGATGAATATGTTCCCTAAATTCCTTATTAAATCTCTACAAGATGATTATGTTCCCTAAATCCCTATTTAAATCCTTACAATACTACTTAACTCTCTTTAATGTTGATTGTAGAGTCAACAAATGTTTTAGAAAAATGTACACATAGCGTGCCTGCATTTATACATACCAATTAATGAAGTTTCCAAATAATATTAAGGAATTTCAATAAATCCAAGGGAGATTTTTCAAACACTTTCTGTGAGAGATTTTCAAAGTGCATTCGTTTAATTTCACATTTTCATAACAAAATATGTGGAGTTGCACTGAAGTTACTAGTAAAACATGAAATTGCAATTTTTTTATATTGATAAATGTTGAAATATGGCAATTTTCTGTTAATTATAACTTCATATTGCACCTTGCACAATAGGAAACAGCTGCGTACAAATTTAACTCTGCATTGAACTCTAATCAAACTTTAGGTTTTCCAGAAAATGTAAAATTTGTGAAGTTGCATTTATTTGAACTAGGGATTAAAAGTTGCATTTTCATCAGATTGAGAAATTATAGAAAATCTCTGGATTATAATTTGTATAACAATTTTGTGAAAACATATTCTTGTGTTCAAAATGAAGGTTTTCGAAAAATGTACACATAGCGTGTCTTGACCTATACATAACACTTAATGAAGTTTCCAAATAATACTAATGAGCTTCAACAAATCCAGAGGAGTTTTTTCAAACATTTTCTTTAATAGAATTTTCAAAATGCATTCATTGAATTTTACATTTTCATTACAAAACGTGGGGAGTTACACTGAAGTTACTAATAAATCAAGGAGTTGTAATTTTCTCACTTTGGCAAATGTTTAAATATGACAATTTTCTCTTAATAACTTCATATCGCATCTTGTGCAATAGGAAAGACCTTCATGCGACACTTAACTCTGCTTTGATCTTTAATTATACTTTAGGATTTCCAAAAAATAGAAAACATGTAAAGTTGCGTTTACATCAGATTGAGAAATTATACTTGTCTCTTGATTACAATTTGATATTTACACAAACTCTCTCTTTAGAGATAAGCCCGAGGGTTCAGATGTTTTTCTGAATTTGCTGAACAGTTATGAATTTGTACGTCATCCACATCAAAACCAAATTCACAATTGCATATTTTCCCATCTGACTTTGTAAGCGACTAGGTTAAATCTCAACTCCTTTTTCACCTCTTCACTAATCTCTCGTAATACAATCGATACCATTTAAAAAACAGAACGAAAATCTTCCAATTTCCCTAATTCCCTGTACTCAAGACCGTTTAACTCGAGCCAGGGAAAAGAAGACCCTTCACAGCTCCGAATCCCCCTCAAAATCGGCGATACACCGATCGTCAATTAGCACCACTCACTGAGCGTCGATGAGATATTCAACGAGAAGGATATCTCTCGAATAAAAAAATTAAATAGAGAGAGAGAGAGGGAGTTAGAGAAAAAGTGTGGAGTGGTGGAATCGATCTGGAATTAACTTCTGGTGCAATCCTCGTGAATTATTCATTAAACTCTGCGCTCGTCGACGGAGAGGAAATCGTATCGCCTTATAATCCATCGGCTCGGCGATATATTTTCGGGACTGACATCCGTCGCTCGTTTGCATAATTGTTGCAGTTGGCGCTAATTGGTCGGAACGAGTGTTACTTTAAAAATGTGATTTAGATTCGAAATGTACCCGGTGTTCTAATGAAATATTTTCCACCATCGGGGTATCCAGTATGTAAACCTATTTTGGAATACCACCTAGTAAAATCCGTGATTTCTGTACGTTGCTTAGGGTTATACCATTGTGGTTTTTGACAAGTAAATATGTACTTTTTTGAATACAATATTATTTATTTTATTTATTAAGGATATTATTATTTTTTATTATTTATTTATATATATATATATATATATATATATATTATTTATATATTTGAATATTATATAAACCAATACAACTTCCCCCCAAGCATATATGTTTCAACAGCGTGAAGTAAAGGAGCAAAGAAGTGTCGGTTTACAAAATGTTATAGTAAATATACTTGTTATACAGTTGCAACTACCCGGCTACAAATTTTGTGGTCCTGGTAAGAAGTTATCCAAAATCTTGCAAAAATCAAGACATTGCTTATTCGCAATATAAATATTTAGAACGCAAATATCAAGCTAATAAACCATTAGCAGATGTACCAGATGTACCAGGTGTTCTAATTACATATTTACATCAACAGGGGATCCTGCATGTAAACCTATTTCTGATATAACACCGATTAATATCCCTTGTTTTCTATACGTTCACCTTAGGGTTATACCATTGTGGTTTTTGACAACTAAATATGTACTCTTGTATTTGAATATTATGTTATTTATTTCATTTATTATATTATTATTTTATTATTTATTTAAATATTTTTTTTATTTGAATATTATATAAGCCAATACAACTTCCCCCTAAGCATATATGTTTCAACAGCGTGAAGTAAAGGAGCAAAGAAGTGTCGGTTTACTAAACGTTATAATAAATAAACTTGTTATACAGTTGCAACTACCCGGCTACAAATTTTGTGGACCCGGTAAGAAGTTATCCAAAATCTTGCAAAAATCAAGGCATTGCTTATTCGCAATATAAATATTTAGAACGCAAATATCAAGCTAATAAACCATTAGCAGATGTACCAGATGTACCAGGTGTTCTAATTACATATTTACAGCATCAGGGGATCCGGCATGTAAACCTATGTTTGATATAACACCGAGTAAAATCCCTTGTTTTCTATACGTTCACCTTAGGGTTATACCATTGTGGTTCTTGTTAACTAAATATGTATTGTTGTATTTGAATATTACGTTATTTATTTCATTTATTATATTATTATTTTATTATCTATTTTATATTAATATTTTATTATTTATTTAAATATAATTTTTTTAATTTGAATATTATATAAACCAATACAACTTCCCCCCAAGCATATATGTTTCAACAGCGTGAAGTAAAGGAGCAAAGAAGTGTCGGTTTACAAAATGTTATAATAAATATACCTTGTTATACAGTTGCAACTACCCGGCTACAAATTTTGTGGTCCTGGTAAGAAGTTATCCAAAATCTTGCAAAAATCAAGATATTGCTTATTCGCAATATAAATATTTAGAACGCAAATATCAAGCTAATAAACCATTATCAGATGTATCAGATGTACCAGGTGTTCTAATTACATATTTACAGCATCAGGGGATCCTGCATGTAAACCTATGTTTGATATAACACCGAGTAAAATCCCTTGTTTTCTATACGTTCACCTTAGGGTTATAACATTCTGGTTTTTGACAACTAAATATGTACGCTTGTATTTGAATATTATGTTATTTATTTCATTTATTATATTATTATTTTATTATTTATTTTATATTAATGTTTTATTATTTATTTATATATATATTTTTTTATTTGAATATTATATAAACCAATACAACTTCCCCCCAAGCATATATGTTTCAACAGCGTGAAGTAAAGGAGCAAAGAATTGTCGGTTTAATAAATGTTATAATAAATAAACTTGTTATACAGTTGCAACTACCCGGCTACAAATTTTGTGGACCCGGTAAGAAGTTATCCAAAATCTTGCAAAAATCAAGGCATTGCTTATTGGCAATATAAATATTTAGATCGCAAATATCAAGCTTATAAACTACTAGCAGATGTAACTTGGAAAAATGTAATAGCAGGAAATACATCACATCCTTCGAATAAGCCGGAAATGTGTAAAGCGGGAATTTTATATTGTTTTGGAAAGTTTAATATAAATTGATTACCACTGTGGCCTAAACCATTGAGCATATTTCGACAAGTTTCGAAAAACACTAATTGACTAGTTATACTTTTAAAAATAGGGGCAAGCCCTAACGTTGTACAACTTTTTTAAATATGAAGGGAACATGGGATTTGGCTTAATAAAAATTAGCTTAACTTTATGATATACCTCCATTCAAATATTTTTCCAAGTTATCCACTTATTTTTTCACAATATATGAAAATTTAAAGGAAGGGCAATCATCTTGAATAGGAGAGTCAGTGTGCTATTTTTTAATGAATTTTTGAAAATATCATTTGTTTCATATCTGAAACACAACTATTTCTTCATAACATTCTTGTACGTTATTGAAAATGTTGAAGATTGCTACTTGTAATATATGACATTTGGAGATCTGTGGTTTAATATACTTCATTTAAATCTGCCATTAAAATTTAGTTTTGACTACTTATAACTTAATGCAATACAATTCACGAAGTGCTTTAATCATTGAAATTGTATTAAATTAATATAAAAGCACAAATAAGCAATTTTATTTAGTATTTTTAGGCCATCAATAACCCATTTCACTTTTCAAAATATCGTTTCCTATCATCCTGATTTCTTATTAAGCTTGTGGCGTATGAATACCTACACTTTCGCATACGGCAGCTTTTCACCGGTGAGCATAAGGTCGTGGGTCGGATTCAGAAACTTGTGTTATGATCTGTAAGAGAGACTTAATTGGGCGCCACCCAGGGTCACTGGGAACGGTATTACAGTGTGATGTGGGGTTGTTCAATAAAACACATAATTCTGTCAATTATTCTATTAACACCTAACTAAGACCAAAATGGCGTGGCAAATGCAACATCAGATCACCAGACGGTGAAAGTACAACAAATAATGAGAAAGGTGGGATAATTGGTGACTTCCCGTTTAGTAACGTGACATATAACTTAACGTATCAAATAAACTGATGTATAGTAGAATGAAATATAACCTAGTGCATAATAGAATGAAATATTACCTAATACATAATAGAATGAGGTATGACCTAATACATAGAATGAAATATAACTTAACCTGTTATAACGTGAGAAATACCTCAAATAGTCACAGCACATAAAGGAAGGGAACAACTTAGCTTAAAATAGTGCACTTCTCGTAGATAAGTAAATGAGGGAAAATATCTCCCACTAATTGAATAAAAGAAAGGTATGACCTAAGAATAAAGAAAGGTACGACCTGATAATAAAGCGAGGTACAACCTGCTAATAAAGAAAGGTACGACCTGATAATTACTCGACCGCTTAGCTCGGTGACGATAGTTCTCGGTAGACTCGGGAAGGTGGTTCGTGCCAGAAGGTAACTTTCGACCAGGCGAAGTGGTGTCCGGTTCCAACGGAAGACCTCTGCAGCTCGATCGGTATACGGGACAGGGACGAACCTTGGGCCGGAACACTAGATCAGGATCCGGCTCCTTGAGTCAGAATCCGAACGTGGAATGCGAACTCGAAATCCGGGACTCGAAATTAAAACCCTGAATTGGAACAGATTGTCCCAAATTAGAAAGAGAGTGGTATTTCATGTGGTTCTTACCTCGAGAAGAGGGTTAGGTACACACGTGTATCCAACACACGGACGGTAGCGGTACGAAACTGATAAAGAAACGATAACTGCCTCAACCAGGTATAGCCGTCGAAACGCTCCAGTCAAACGAAAGTCCTTTAGGGGCCTCGATGGGCGAAGATTCCGTCGAGATAGCCTAGGACGAAGATAACGCCATTGCTCCTCCGAGAAGCCACCGCCAGAAAGAGAGAGAGCGCGAGAGAGAGGGCGCACGTCCTACTTCACAGACAGTCAAGGATACCAACCTCGAAACACACGGGACACCGCACGGAACGCGAGGAAGAATGGACGTGTTGGAAGCGCAGGAAATGAACACGCTACAAGCTTGTTGAGAACTTGATATTGCCTTTTAGAAATATTTATTAACTATTTGAACTCCTTGAACTTCATTTAACTTTTTAAAAAATTTTCTAATTTTCCTAGTAACTGAAATCTAGCAGACAGACATTACTTTGGAAATTAATTGTGCTAATTCAATGAATTCAAGAGGTATCGGAAATTTTTTTCCTATAACTATATTTCTATAATTTTTAGATTGTCAGAAATTTTCACTTATCTTGAAGGAAATCTTTATAATTATTGATCTACTAAAGTCGTTAAATTTTAAAATATTTTCGAAATCTTTGGATTGAGTTTTGAATGAAACTGAAGACTGCTAAATTTTGTGCAAAAGAATGTAAGAAATTAATATAAAATGAATGTCAAAATTGAAATTTTAAGAATATCTGCTAATTATATTTTACATAAATTTCCTTATTTTTAAATCTTAGGAGAGGACTGTAATAGAAAAATATTTGTAATTCCTTAAGATTAATCTTGGAGTTGTAACAATAGTGGTTTAACTAAATAAAATTGATATTCTTAAGAAAATAATTTTATAAGCAAGAGGAGGGTCCAAGAAAACCTCAAAGTTATGCCAACAAACCACATATACATCAAAATTAGTGATTGTTATGTAACACTCCCTAAAGTATATTAGAAAATGTAAATTTTCAGAAAAAAATTGAGACAACCAGATCAAATTTTTCCGGATATCAAGATATTTAAGTCCAATTCTTCACTGTTTTAACGAAAATTGCAATCCAAAATTTCATTCATTAGTCAAATATACACATAATTTGGAATTGTTAGATTTGTTAGTTGACACCAGTTGACACCTGATGCCTTCAATTTGGTGGTTGACCTGGTGCAATTAATAAAGAATTATAACTTTTCCTTTCTAAATTTTAGGAAAAGTGAGCTGTCAGAAATTATTGTACATTTGGAGTTTTACGATGAACCAAGTCTGCTAAGTGTTTGAAGTTGTTTTGATTAAACATTCAAAGTCATTGAAAGGAACAGAGGGAAAAATTCTTTGGAAATATTTAAATAACGTGTCAAACAAAACCAGAAGCTCAAGGCGAGAAGTATACGACGCAAAAGTAAAATGTGAAACTGTCCACAATGTAAATTATCCCAATTGTAAAGAAATAAGAAAACTTTATTACGAGTTTGAAATTAATTTTATTTTGACTGTTTTCTCTTACTGGTCTGAATTTATATCCATCAAATAACTGTTTTACATGCTATCAGAAGTAAAATGAAAGTACTCCATAAATATTCGAATTAATGCGAAATTTGGATTGTGACAACATTAGAAACAAGTGATGCTTCTGGAGTTTATTCAGTTACGCAAACAACTCTCTCCATAATCTCCTCTGTGGGAGAATAATTGTGAATTCAAGATAATTGTTTGAGTTGTGCGAACGATCCAAACCTACCCGAATTCGAAGTTGTAACAAAAACCACGGAACCTCACCTCGACGAAAATAATATTTTAAATATCCGTCCCCTCCTCAAACATCCCCTAATTGCATAAACTCGCAGATCGATCCCAATTACGGAATATTAAATATTTTCGCACGGAGGGCTCGAACGCATCCCGAGACTTTTCCGATTCATTTCACCGGGCTCCCCTCTGATTCCCTTTACCGGGCAAATATTTCGATACGAGACGGGAGTTCGTTATTAAAGTCCGATACCGGCGGAATCATCAGAACCAACATCATTACTACAAACCAAACACGCGAAATCAATATCAATCCCGGCCTCGCTCTCACCCCTCCCTACATCGTCCCGATTCTCTTCCCGGGGATCTTACGGACGGGTAACGGGAACGTTTCCCTCGGCCTCCGTCGTCAGATTTGTAGAGGCGATTGTGAAATATGCCCTTTTCTCATCTCTATTCTGTCTCCTCCCTTGGAACTTTTCGAAATGAAATATCGTCGGGTCGTAGGGGACACGAGGGGGTTATGTTTTACTGGGATGGGAGCGCGGGAAAAAATTCCAGCCGTCGGCCCGAGAGGGAAGCGGGAATACGGGGTTGCCAACAGGACGGGAATTTGCGTGTTACAGCGTTTTAAAAAAATTACACATAAACGTACGGTTCTGCAATCTCAAAATAGCTCAGCTGAGGATATATTTTGGAAATTCTCGCTACTGTCAGACGATAGAACTTTGTATTATCTATCTTTTGATACAAGAACAATAGTCAAGAAAGTAATATTTCCGGAGTTACGGCGTTTTAAGTAAGAAAATTACACACAAACATACGATTCTGAAATCTCAAAATAGTTCAGTTAAAGGCACATTTTGAAAATTCCCACTAAAGTCAGATGATAGAACTGTGTATTATCTATTTCGCGATATAAGAACAGTCGTCCAGAAAGTTATATTTCCGGAGTTACTGCGATTTTAGTAAAACAATTACACATGAACGTAGAATTCGGAAATCTTAAAATAGTTCAGTTAAAGGCACACTTAGGAAATTCTCACTAAAGCCCTCGGATAGACCTTTGTATTATCTATCTTGTGACATAACAACAGTCGTCCAGAAACATATATTTCCTGAGTTACAGCATTTTAAGTAAGACAATTACACATGAACGTACGAGTCGGAAATCTCAAAATAGCTCAGTTAATGATATATTTTGGAAACTCTCACTAAAGTCAGCCGATACACCTTTGTATTATCTATCATGTAATACGAGAACAGTAGTCCAAAAAGTTATATTTCCGGAGTTATAGCGTTTTAAGTAAGAGATTTAATTACACATGAACGTACGATCCGGGAATCTCAAAATAGCTCAGTTAATGACATATTTTGGAAAAACTCACTAAAGTCAGCCGATAGACCTTTGTATTATCTATCATGTAATATGAGAACAGTAGTCCAAAAAGTTATATTTCTGGAGTTATAGCGTTCTAAGTAAGAGATTTAATTACACATGAACGTACGATCTGGGAATCTCAAAATTGCTCTGTTAAAGAAATTTTTTAAAAAGTCTTGCTACAGTCCGCCGACTCATCCTTGCATTGTCTACCTTTTGATTTGAGAACAATAGTCCAGGAAGTTATATTTCCGGAGTTACAGCGTTTTAAGTAAGACAATTACAGATAAACGCATGATTGTGAAATCTCAAAATAGCTCAGTTATTGGCATATTTTGGAAATTCTTGATACATTCAACCGATTGACCCTTGTATTATGTATCTTCTGATACAAGAACAGTAGTCCAGAAAGTTATAGTTCCGGAGTGACAGCGTATTAATTAAGACAATTACACATAAACGTAGGACTTGGTTAACTCAAAATAGCTCAGTACATGACATATTTTGGAAATTCCCACAAAAGTCAGCCGATAGACCTTTGCATTATCTATCTTGTGATATAAGAACAGTAGTTCAGAAAGTTATATTTCCGGAGTTACGTCGTTTTAAGTAAAACAATTACACATGAATGTACGATTCGGAAATTTGAAAATAGCTGTTACTGATATTTTTTTGTAAATTCTCGCTACAGTCAGCTAATAGACCTTTATATTATATACCTTTTGATACAAGAACAATAGTTCAAAAAGTTATATTTCGGGAGTTACAGCGTTTTAAGTAAGACAATTACACATGAACGTACGATTCTGAAATCTTAATATTGTTCAGTGAAAGGCAGATTTTGGAAATTCTCACTAAACTCATCCGATAGACCTTTGTATTATCTATCTTGTGATATAAGAACAATAGTCCAGCGTTTCTGGCGTTACAGTGTTTTAGGTAAGACAATTACACATGAACGTACGATTCGGAAATCTCAAAATAGCTCAGTTAGTGACATATTTTGAAAATTTGCACTAAAATCAGCCCATAGACCTTTGTATTATCTATCTTTTGATACAAGAACAATAGTCCAAAAAGTTATATTTCCGGAATTACAGCGTTTTAAGTAAAACAATTACACATGAGCGTACTATTTGGGAATCTGAAAATTGATCAGTTCATGACATATGTTGGAAATTCTCGCTATAGCCACCCGATAGGCCTTTGTATTATGTATCTTTTGATACGAGAGCAGTAGTCAAGAAAGTTATATTTCCGGAGCTACAGCGTTTTAAATAAGACAATTACACATGAAGAGACCATTAGGATATCGCAAAAAAGCTCAGTTAATGACATGTTTTAGAAATTCTCACTAAAGCCGGCCAATAGACCTTTGATTCTGAAATCTGAAATTAGCTGTTATTGTCATTTTTTGGAAATACTCGTTATAGTCAGCCGATAGACATTTCTATTATGTATCTTTTAAGTATGAATATTAAGTCTTGAACTTTATACTTAATCTACTGTTCCGTGTCGGGATCCAAGTATATAATAATTTTCATTCCATAATCTGACTGCATCTACTCCTTCAGCGTCAGACATATAATTTATCAAGGTGACATTATTAAACAATTTAACCCCTATTCATATATTATATGGTTACTAACTCGCTATGGTGGCCTATTGTGCAATGTTACTTTTCACGGGAAATGCATATCACAAGCTCTATTTTCCGGCAGTCCTCGTTGTATGAATTCCTGAGACGCCCGATTTGAATGGTTTACTCCCTTAATGCCTCAGGTAGTGTTATACTCAATAGAATGATGTAATGCTTGAATTACGTCTATCCTCAGTTATTTGTAAAGCAGAAGTCTCATACTAACCTAGTTCTTAAAAACACGGCAGATATCAAAACTGTCTTGAAGGGAATACATGCAATAGTTCAATGTTCTATACAAGCATTAAGGTTTTTTGAAGTATGCACCTAAATGTATGTCTTAGGACGAAAATGGTATTATCATTAAAACTGCTATTAGTCCACGAGGGAAAAGGTTTATTTTCCAATATTAAGATGAAAAATTTTAATACAATTTTGCGGTATGTTTATTTTACCTATGATAGAGTATCCATAGTGTGCACTTGTTTGTCCTATAATAAGGTACAACTCAACAACTTCTATTGCGTGTGTTTTTGGGTCCCATTCTGATCCCAGATCAGATAAATCGTTTTGGAATGAATAATTAGTAGCCTCAAATTTTAAACGTATTTTCATTATTCCTGGCTCTGACGAGTGCCCCGGATTTTCTTGTTCGGTCATCCTTTAGTACTACTTTGCAACCTGTGGTAATGGATTATTCATATTTTTTTAAACCAGCTTTTGAAACTTCTGGGCCACTATACCACCTACATGGAGGCCTCTTTCGTGTTTCCTTAATTCTTAAACAAAATTCAGTTACATTCCTAAACTAGCCGTAGTCTGGAAAATCTTACCTTAAAAATTATAAATCGATTAAGGTGAAAAAATGCTGTTCGGGAAACTCGTGATTTCAATTCGCCAGTGTTTCGCGGAAATTTTTTCGCGGAATTTTGAAAGATTCCAATCGGTTGATATATTCTTTGCCTTAATTCGTTAAGGTTGGAAAATTCCCACAACTTTTGCACTTACAATCGGTTGGTTTGGGATAAAATACTGCGGCCCAGTCGGAAAATTCTTGATGTTATTTCCCATTTGTCGGAAAATTCCAGGAATTATGACACTTATCGTGATAGTTTGGGATGGTCCGAAAATTTGTGTCTAACTTTTATTATTGTAGGAAATTTCTCGTATTGACACTAAGTGTGACTTGGAAAGGAATTTAGTAGTGCGCGGTGGTCGAAAAATTCTTCGTCTGGTCGAAACTTGTTGTTCAACCTCGTTGTCGATCAACCTTTGTACAATGAGGACGTTAACATCTTAGGGTTACCCTTCAAACACTTGTATTTCGTGTTTCGATATGTGTTAATTTTTACTGTATTTGTCCACGTTGTTTTACTGTTTGACGTCTCACATGTGGCATACCCGGAGCCCTAAAACTTTTGTTCTAAAGCCTGATGATGACTGTTAAGCAGGCTAAAACGGTCGCTTAATTCCAAATAAGTTTGTAGGCAAAGACTTAGCGTTTCTCTTCGGATACTTAAGACCTTGGCCAACTTCGAGAACCTGGACAATCTTCTGGCAATTGGTGCTTGTTTTGATATTTAGAATAAACCACGATTTACGAAACGGTTTGTCCGGGCGCCATTTTTAGTGAGTTAACTCCTTTAAACCTCGAAGAATTACTCAAGTGACTGCTCTTGTGCCTGTTAAAATATACCACGTGGTACAGAATATTAGTGACCTATTCTATTCCAATAAATGGTATTGGTACTTATTTCCCAACACCATGATCACAAATTTATTACATTTACGTTACTACAGACACTAAGAACCACAGTGGGCTTTCAAATTGATCTGTAACTAAAGTAGCAATAATTAACATGTTTACCAAGAAAGAGATATGGTCTGTTTGAAAAGGAAATCTGAGTAAAATATGCAGTGCAGTTTATAAGACACATAACCAAATTTGGTATATCATTTTAATCTAGTTATTTTAAGTAACTAACTAGTCAAACAGGAATAGTGTGCCGTTAATACAGGAGAGAGGTACAAGTCATACAAATCAAAAGAAACAACTAAATGTAAGATTCTTCACAATGTGCAAGTGGGCCGTTTTAGAATGCGCTACTCGATTAACAGCTCACAGTTTACGGCGGCCGTGTTCAAGTTAGCAAAGGTAATTTGCGAAACTCGGAAAATTCACCGAATTATAGGGATACATATAATCGCGATGGAAGAATTCTAGCAATACTGCTTACTTGGGAAATTCCTGATATTAATTCGCGACGGTCGGGAGACTTCGCGATATTTTGCTACCAACAGTAGGTCGCTAAGAGTCTCTGAATCTAGTGATGGTCGGAAAATTCGTTGTAGTACTTCGAGACGGTCGGAAAATCCGCGAAATTTAGAACGACACACATTTGGTGATGGTTCTAGTATTGCGTTGTGGTCGGAAAATTCGTCATTTTAATCCGAGAAAGTTGGAAAATTGACATATTTCCCGATTGGTAAGTTCTTAATAGTTCGCGGTGGTAGGAGAATTCGAAACCTTTCTTAACCAAGGACGGAGGATTCGCATAATTCTCGGTAGTTAATGGTTTTACTAATGTGGGGCGATCGGAAAATCCTTGATCTTAACTCGCGGATGTCGGAAAATTCCCAGCACTGTCGTTGGTTTTCTTAGATAACCGACAATTAACTTACTAGTAAGGAACAGTCGGAAAATTCGCAATCGTAAGTGGAGAATACCGGAAAATTGGTATTTTAAACTTCGGATTATGCAGAGTTAGTAACTTGCGGGATATATCCTCGCAGTTAATAGGAACAATATTGGATATTAATAACAATTTATATACTTAATGGGGGTATTTTAAGGTTTCCTTCTAATAATGTAAACTACAATTTCCGAATTATGACTCGTTCCTTTGAAAATCCCTTCGTTGAAGGGTTTGGAACTTGAGGCCCTAAAATCCCGGCAACGCCGCCCGAGCAGATGATGCGAGAGCGCATCTGTTAAGGGACGAAAGTGTGTGCGTGCGAGGGAGAGAAACGTCGACATGGAACAAAGTAAATAACATTAACGAAGCTTGACTTTGCAGTCGGACTGTCATAGCGTTTGAGAAGGGGTACGCGGAGACTCAATTTTTTTACTGTCCTCGTGTGTATGGGTATATATATAGAGATTATGTCAGTGGGCGCCGCCAAAAAAAATTAATATAGCCAGAAAGTAATTCGATGTAGCGAGTTAGTTTTGGGAAGTGACAAGGCGTCGCAAAAAGCGAAAGGATAAGCGGAGAGTCGGATGGTAATCATCGTTAAATGGAGGAGCGAATATTTCATGTTTGTCGTTAGGATGAATTTTCCCTCTATCCTCTCTAAAGGACTAAAAGTGACTACATTTCCGTTGAGGCTTTTTACAGGGATCTAAAGTAAACCTTTAATATAGGCAAATTTTCCGGAAAATCTGGCCGTTTTGTTGAAAATAGAAAATTGGTAGGAGAAGGCTCAAATTTGGCCATTCTTGATGTTTATGAGTATCTCTTTTAAAAAGCAGCTAACGTAGTGAACCGTCCCAAAATTCTCCACTTTTATAGTTTTGTGCACACTGCACCGTATTAATCCGGTCGCCTCGCATCGCCTCACACCCTCGTCCGAACGATAACTTTTTGGCCAAATAAAAATGAAACTATCGCCCCAGTAAATCCAGAATTAGTAGCGGAACTCGCGCAAAAATCGCGTCCCGTTCCGGAGGACCTCCCGCGCCGATAAATGATTTATTAATCACGCGCCGATTATCCCTTTTTGTTTGTTAACCTGTTAAAAATTTCGAACCGCTCATCCGAGAGTCCTACCAGGGGATTCGTTTATACAAATATCTACACGCGATACGGTATATAAAGCAGGCGCTTATAGGGGAACGTCGACGACAGCGACGACAACGTGCATTGTTGTTATGGAAACGTCCGCTACATTTGTGTGAAACGGTAGATGGGAATATAAAACGTCGGGCGAACTGGGAATGGGGAATTTTGCTAAATGGACTTGATATCGAAACCGTTGTTCAAATCGAACACTATTTGGAGCCTCGATGTTAAGTCAAAATCTTTTACATAGTATATTTCCCATAAAATAGAAGCTATTCTAGACATCGTCTTTGTAATTGATGTGGTACCTCATATTTCCTTTCCAATGGTATTTGAGACAGCCAAAAAAAAACCATTAAAAGCCGTTAACAGCCACTTGAATCTGTCAAATATGGCAGACCTTATTAAAATGGCGATGTGTAACATCGTAAAACTTTCTCATATGGCCGTACAAAATATCCACGGTAACACTTATCACCATTTCATAAAATAAATTTATTATTGAATAGTCCCATTTTTTCTTATTGGTAAATATTTCTTTTCCTTTCTTGTTAGTTGAAAAAGGTTACTGAAAAATGTTTTTGACTACAGTTAATTTTAACGACACGATAAATAAACTTACTTTGTAGCGGTTTGCTCTGTGGAGAGCCGGGGGTCGGTGTCGAAGGCCAAAATGAGAGACAAGGGTTGGTTAAAGTGTATATTGTCTGTACATACACTATTTACAAAGGAAGTTAATGCGTCGATCGCGGACGGAGAGCACAACTTGGTCTTCGACGGTCGAGCTTAGGGCCCCGGACGCGTTGAGGAAGCTTGCCGACCCACCTTAGGGTGCAGACAGGAATTCCTCGAACCTCCCGGGGAACCAAAACAGATAGCCGGCCCACCTTAGGGCGCAAGTCTCTCTGAGTCGGTTACTCAAGGATACCAGAAGATCCACCTTAGGATGCTAACTGTTGTACCAGTGAGTTCGAGTCGGAACTGCGTTTTGGAGCTCGCGCTCATTGATGTCTATCCTCGGTCGCCACGGGGTGCCGTCGCGAAGGGTGATAGTCGCATCTCTTGGGGTGGGAGTGCGTGCGTGAGTGGGGTGGTTTCAGCGCGCGCTACCCTTACTTTGGCGATCGATGGGAAGTAGGGGTGAGCCTCGCTTGTCGTGCCTACCAGCGCCAACGAGATGGGAGAGCGTAGTAGCGGGGCGCATGGGTACTAACTCCCGGCGATCGATAATCCTCGAGTTGTTACAACTTATGTAATATAACAACAACGAACTTCAATGTTCATAATTCGAAATAAGACTCCAATCATCAACTTGGAGTAAATAATAAAAGCTTCACTTCATGGAGATGTATTAGTTAGACTAAACAATTATTCTACACACCGATACACTTAAGGAAGTGCACTTTAGGAGAATTTTAGATAAAAATGTTTCTAATAAAAGGCATTAAACAGCTCACTTCAGTTACGAGATTTGGTATATATCACCTAAATCGTTGTGAAGAAAATTGTACAAATAAAAATTCTTAAGAGTAAAGTGACAGCTTTAGGAAAATTTATTTCGAATAAAAATTGTATACATTTAACATGTTAATTCAAATATGAAGTTTAGAGAAAACATTCTAGGACTTTTTGAAAAAAGAAATTGAGAAACTGAAAATGTTCAGGAATAAAGTGCCCTTTAGGGTGATTTTGGATAAAAATATTTCAAATAAGAGTTGTAGCTATTAGTTAGGTCAGTTCAAATTTAAAACTTGTTAAGAATCGGTAAAGAGCTTTTTAGATTTAAACTGGACTAATCAATGGCTACAACTTTTATTTGAAACATTTTTTGTAATATCTCCCTCAAGGGCACTATTGAACAGTACAACTTTCTCAAAAAAAAGTTCAAAAAGGCTCTTTTAATGTTTTCATTAAACTTTGTATTTGAAATAACATATTAAGGGTATACAATTTTTATTCGAAATATTTTCTTCTAAAAATATTATTAAGGGCACTTCATTATTAAGCAGTTTAATTTTGTTGTAAAATTTTCTTAAAACGGTTTTGGTGATTTATCAAAATGTTAATAAGGGCATTTTGTTACTAAGCATTTTAATTTTGTTGTAAAATTGTTTTCAAACGGTTTTGGTGATTTATTAAGATATAATTAACGGCATTTTATTCTTAAGAATTTTAATTTTTAATCACGGTTCTCGTGATTTATACTAAATTTCAACTTTATTTAGCTGTTTAATGCCTATAACTTTTATTTGAAACATTTATATCTAAAATTGCCATAAAGGGCTGTTGACGCTAACGTCAACATTATTTTAGGTTAAGAAATTGTAATTTATGGTGAACTAATTTTGGGAACTTTTCAACACGTTTTGTTTTACAAACAGATAATAATAACTGACGCAGCATAGGTAACAAGGTTTTTGGGATATCTAACTAAAAGCACGTCCTATTTTATTACGAAGAATAACAATATAATGATAAGAAGCGCGTTCCAATTAAGGTCAGTTTCTGCAACGCCAGGTCATTGTAAGAAAACAAATAATATCTCATTTAACCAATGTAAAACAAGATGTATAAAAGCTCTGAAAATTGGGACAATAAACCAATATACCCGAGTATGCTCAAAACGACAGTGTGTTGTGAGCTTTCTTCACGCCACTTAACCCGACCACCCAAAACCTAACAAACTTCAACACGGAGAGTACGTCACGCCCTCTCTCCAAACTACTAAAACCTCAAACCCCGGATCTGCACGATACGCCCTCAGATCCAACCCGGAGAAGTAGGTCACGCCCTCTCTCCAAACTACAAGAACTTCAAAAACTTCAAGAGATCACGTCACGCCCTGATCTCCGCCTACGAGAACTTCAAGAACTTCAAGAGATCACTTCACGCCCTGATCTCCGCCTACAAGAACGTCTGCAGCCTTACAACCTGGAGACAAGATTCATCTCCGCAGCCACCCACGAGTTACGAGAGATATCTACATACAGTTCACTCTCTATAGAGACCACTTCACACTGCGTTCAGGGCACATCCTTAAATGCATCGGTTTGTAGAGTTATTACCTTTTCCAAGACGATGATAGGAGTCTAATTTCGAAGTATATAGTTTGCAATAATTTAAGGTCATCATTTAATTTATTATAATAATAAGTAGCTGTACATACATGATATTTTCGTCAAATTTCTTTATATATTATAGGTAAACCGTTATTATTATGATTTCTTGTTTCTTTTTTCAATTTTTTTTAGCTCTAATTTAATAAAATTTACCGTTAGAAATATTCAACGATTAGAATACTTTCGAGAATAACTCACAAGCAAAATATATCTGTTACATAAGTGTTACATATTAGAAGCAAAAATTTAATATTAGGAAATAAGGAACTGTCTAGAAAAGTAAGTATGCAAAAAGGATCGCTAAAATAATATCATCGTTAAGATAAGCATAACGAGGTGCCGATATGATAAATGGTGTATCTCTCTGTATTAGGGTCAGTTACTGTTAATAATCTGTCGCGAGAGGATGCGATAAATTATTCGAAGTGCTTTGTGATTGTGAAAGTGAATTTTGTGAATAAAACTTCTCCCACTACTGACGTGTCGCTCTAGGACTTCCTATAGGCTCCTAGACATAATTTTGGAAGTTCACTAATCTTTTCCAAGTTACATTGATTCTGTATGGCATTCAACTTTACACTGGAACGTCAGTTCAAAGCTTTGATTGTTAGGGTTAATTCTTGGTGACTTAAAGGAGTCCCAGATTGTTGATGTCTTTTGGATGGGGAGAAAATTGAAGAGGTGCCTCCAGGATCCATACATAAGAGGAGAGATGAGATTTGAGCTTTGGGAATGCTTGGGTAAGTGGTAAGTATCCCGCCAAAGAAATAATTTTACAAGTTACAATGATATCTTATTAACTTCTCTCATTATTAGTGAATCTCATAAATTAACTAAAGTAACCAAACAATTGTGCCTTTCTATTGCATTGATTATAAGATTCTGTGGTTAATATGAACTTGTGGTGTCTGTTACATTTAGAGATTGTTAAATTTGTTTCCATTTAACATGGTAAGGAAAAATTTACTTAGAACAATTGGAAATGATGACATATTTAAAAGTCAAGTGCACAAAAGGAAGAAATGTATTTGCTATGTGATTATACAATCTTTAGGACTTTATAACGGAAATTTGGCTATTTTGTAATTTCAAACTTGTCTATTTTACAAAAATGAGTCGTGTCAATGTTCATTCTTTAAATCGTTTTATCCCCTTTATGGAAAATGATCATCGGAGAGCGCCTTCGCACACAACCGAGACGGAAGAGATTTCTAAGAGTTTTAAGGTATAGTGAATTCAAATTTTCTTCTCATTTCAACTCTAGTAAACTTTCTTCTTTATTTTCAGGTCGGTGCACATTTCTTTATGAACGCGCTTTTACTGTTGAATCATAGTTTGACGTTATGAAGCTTGTCTGGCCATTGCAGGGCACGGTTTTCATTGGAAAAGTCGGAAAATTTTAGTGGATCGTGGTGCTTTTAGTGCTTAGCGAGCGAGTTTTATCTTTTTTGGTTTCCTGGTAAATACTTATGTTATACATAAATAATTTTTACTTTCTCATATGGGGAACCCATACAATAAGAGAAAGTATTGTAACGAAACAGCTCGCCGCGATATAAACACGCCGGGAGCCACACAAGTTCGCCGAATTGCGATACCGGGAAGGACGCGTCGAAGCCGACGGGAAGAGTCGAGAGAGGTCGATGCGATAACGGATTCCTCGAACATCGAATATTCTAGCAATTATCGCGAAAGTTCGAGAAGGCTTACACCTGGTATATAAGGAATGCCGGACCCAAGGCTAGGGAGTTGAAGAATCGTTGTGTAAACATTCGGGCGAGAGACCGCGCGCGTTAAATAAATAAACATCTCTGTGTGAAATAAATTATAAGCGTTAAGAGTTAGTAATAAATTAATTAGGACAAATCGCGTAGTGTTTAGTTTTAGTAAGTAGTAAAAACGTTACAGTATTGCAATCGCGCTGATTTTTGAATTTAAGATATTGGAATTTCTGGATTTGAGGTCACCTGGGTTGGAAAATCTGTGAACTACTAAAATTTAATTAGAACTCGTTAGTCACTTTAAGGTAATACATGGTAAGATGTTAGTGATAGTTACTGATTAATTTTTTAAATACTTTTGAAATTTTTGCAAAACATTTGTGTATTGACTCAGGTAAACTTTGTGCTAAAATTTCATAACTTCATTACAACTCTTCTCTCTATTAACACAATTAACATGACATTAAACATTTCATTGTTACAACTCAACAGAGTTTCCTTAAACTATTAGGATTTCCTAAATCCTATCAGTTTTGTTTAAAGTTGCAGAATTTTGTTAAGACTAAGTTAAGATTAAGTTGTTGATACACAACTTTAAGAATTCCTTTGACAATGGTCTTCTCTATATAACCCGCATAACATTGAATTGTGGCGATTACGTAGAATTATTTTAAACTCTCCGACATTTCCTAGAACTTCCCAATTGTTTTTACTCAACAGATGCACAGTAACGTCTTATTGTTTAAAGTTACACCTTCAGTTCTTTATAAATTTAGACAGCTAGATATTCCAAATTTAAAGGACACATGTGTTGACGATGAGTTGAGCTTGATAAGTAAAAGTTTAGAAGACGTCCTAAATTTGCTATTTAAGTTTAGCTTAGTTATATCCAAAATGTTCTTATTTTGACTTTTTTGTATAACTGGTCACTTAATTTAAAGCTTTGGAAGATGAATTGCTATTGACTAAAATTAAAACTATATTTCATTGTCATTGGAAGTTCAGATGTTGCAGTTCTAAATTTGGAGTTCACCTGGAAGGTTGATATGTTTCCAAAAATTTTCATCATTTTCCTTTCACTATATAACAAAATAAAAAAGAGTATTTAAAACTCCAAAAGTGACGTTGAACATTTAGTCCATTTAAAATAACGGTAAAAGGTCGGGAAACGCAGCACTTGACGAGACCACTTGTCCCCTATGTATTTTGGGGCGCTGATTGCGAAAACGGGGGTTGGAACTTGCTCGAATGGTTTGAACACCCCTAAAATTGCAAAAGAAACACCCCAAAATAGGGGTGTTTTGTTTTTTGGGTCGCTGATTTCGAAACTCTGGGTGTCGAGAGTGGAAAAGTTGTATAACACCCCCCACATGCAGTAAACACCCCTCCCAAGGGGTGGATTTTGTTGAAAATTAAATATAAAATTCAAAATCTAAAAATGGAATATATTTTAATTAATAGATATGAATATAGAGAGGAAACATGAATCCATGGCCTTGTATTCACACGCCCTCTGGAGTCCCCTAGTACTTCCAAAGCGGCATATTTAAATAAACAGCAATTTTAATTCATAGGATTTTTTTTTTTCGGGTAATCCTTGTTTTCGGAAGATCACTTTCAATAAAAACTAAAAGAAAAATATGAGTATCAGAAAGATCTTAATACTTTTTGTTCAAAAATTAAAGTTAACTTGGAGTGTACTGCAAGGGGTATTTCTTGAATTTGGGAGTTGTAACTCAAATTATATGGTCGGGAGGCCGATTTTCGAGTCCAGCCACCCAAAAAACATATAAGATGGCTTAGTTTGCGAAACTGCATAACTGGTCAATTTTTTCCAAAACCCACCCTTTGGGAGGGGTATTTCTTGCATGTCGGGGGTGTAACAAAAATTTTCCAGTCTCGACACCCCACTTTTCGAGTCTAGCCACCCAAAAAACATATAAGATGGCTTAGTTTGCAAAACGGCATAACTAGTCAATTTTTTCCAAAACCCAACCTTTGGGAGGGGTGTTTCTTGCATGTGGGGGATGTTGCACAAGTTTTCCAGTCTCGACACCCCGATTTTCGAAATCAGCCATCAAAAAAAACAAGACACCCCTATTAAGGGGTGTTTTTTCAATTTTAGGGGTGTTCCAACCATTGCTGCAAGTTCCAACCCCCATTTTCGTAATCAGCGCCCCAAAATACATAAGGGCAAGTGGTCTTGTCAAGTCCAGCGTTTCCCGACCTTTTACCGTTATTTAAATGGGCTAATTCTATAATTTGTCTAGAACTCTCATTTATCTTAATAACTTGGGCTTCTCTTAAGCATAATTACAAATTTATATATTTGCGACTTTACAGTGGTAAGATATATTATTGTAACTATAAATTTGGATTTCACGTATATTATTTATGTAGCAATAAAAAGCATTATAAATTTCCTAGATTTAATAAAATAGGATCAATATAAGGCCTTTACAACTTCAAACAATATCTGAACATTTTAAGCATTTTGTGGAACTCGTCATTTACTTTATATGGAGGATGAGTTGCTGTTGATTAAAGTTACAACTTTACTTCTATAAGGCTTAGGGTACTACGCCGTTGCAACTTTAAATTTGTAATTTACTTGGTTTATTGATTAAATTGTCTTAGAATACATCCCTTCTATTACATTGATAATTGAATTGTTAAAGTACAAAATTGGGAGTTTTCTAGAATTTGTCATTTATTTTTAAACTTAGGGGAGTAAGTTGTTGTTGTTTATAATTGAATCTTGATTTTTTTGGGGTTTCGAAGGCTGATTTGTAGCAACCGAAAATTTGGAATTTGTTTTGCTAATCGATAAAACTATACAAGTCTATCTATTTTTCATAAAGATTTCATCAATTTCCGATATATTTTTGATTGAGTTGGTGAATTTGAAGCAGTTTTTGATCATTGAAACCATTTGCCCATTGGAATGTTTCTACAAATTGTGTAGAGCTCAACAAATTATTTTTAAATTAATTTAGCTCAGACTGATTTTCATTTTAAGGGTAAGTATATATGTCATTAACTTCTATGTCATGTCCTGTTAAATCTTTTTAAGAATTTAACAATGTTCTTATTATTACTCTTAGATATGAACTCAAGAATTGTAATTTACTTTATAAAGGCGAATTCTATTAATATTCCACTCTAGAAGATTAAATACAAATGAACACTTCTCGATTCTGGCGGTTTTCGTATATTTTTCCACTCGTTTCACGGTCAGCTCATGCAGCGAATTTAAACGAACTTGGAGAATACGGTAATTCTCTTCGTTTAAGCGAAAAGAATTCACGTACGTCGCCTAGATTTGCAGCCAATTTTACCGGAATTTCTGGCTCATTACAGCCGTTTCATTGAAATTGTCCAATTTAGTAAATACTTATGGAGTATTCCTTGAATAATTGAAATTTTCGTCATTGGAGCTGAAGTGATGAATAGGTTGTTTAATATTCCCGGATTGGATCGCATTTTAAGGTAGTTACAATTTCCATTCAATTCCGTCGAATTCTCCGAGTATTGTTAAGATACGTTTGATCATGAGAGTAACTTCGTCTTCACTTCGCCCATAAAGGCATTGAAATCGACCTGTCACAAAGTTTTATATTGCCATTTCCACTTCCAACCGAGTGTATTTTAAAACCTTTTCTTCGCAGGAATTTTCCCTTTCCGTAGATATCTCTCAATCACAACTTTTCGCAATGCGATAGTCGAACCTGACAAAGGAACGAACGAGAAACCTCCTCGGGTTCCGATTTCCACTCGACACGCCACTGAATCCGATTTTTTTCTACGTATCTCTCGCTCTCTCCGTCGTACGTATAGGCGCGACAACCCCAACGTGTGTATCAACCCCTAAAGGCGACGGCGGTCTCACCGATGGAACTCAAAAGCTGCTAATACCGTAAAGATTTACTTCGCAGCTTTGGCATCCTGGCCACGTACGTTCCACTTTCTCTTCCTCTCTCTCTCTCTCTCCCTCTTTCCACCTTCCAGGATTTATCAACCGCCCTTTCGACCCCTAAGACCGATAATAATATGTACAAACTCGAATTTAAAAACGTCTGGGGTTTGTGGGGATTCCGCGTGTTCTGCGGCGGGAGAATTAATGGCTCGAGGGGAGCTTTATTTTTTTGGATTTTCAAAGTTCTACTCTGCGCTTTTTCAATGCAGTCTTTTATGCTGTTTCATCCCATCTTGTTTGAAATTTCTATTTCTGGGAAGAATTTGGGAAATATCTTAACACAAACCAGTTATGAAATACATTCCACAATTCCCTCTTCATTGAAATTTGAATTTTGTTCTTTTTTGAGCTTTGCGCTCTTCTTCTTTAAGCTTTATATTTCCGGTTTGCAAAGTTCTACTCTGCGCTTTTTCAATGCAGTCTTTTGTGCCGTTTCATCTCTCTTGACGTGATAAACGTCTTATAAATCGATGTGAGGGCTACTCATCTCAGGAAACATTGTAACGTTACGCCTGGCCTGACCCATGCGTGGAAGCGAGAGCGAGAACAAGTGACAGAGATCGACCTTCTTTTGGCTCGTGACGCATTGTACGCACACGTATATCAGCGTTTCGCTTCTGACGCATCTATCTCTCTTCCATTCTGCCTGGCGCTTGGGTCCGCGTGAAAGAGAGACCGCGGCAGCACACAGCTTGACGTTAACGTATTGCCGGCGATTCAAAAGTGAACTGGATATTTCTAGTTAATACCATTGCTTATTACAATCACAATTGCGGCAATAAAGTAATTTATTCTCGCATTCTAAGATTTTGAGTAGCTATAAATCTCATATATTTGTTCTTTCATCATTAAAACAAAGTAGCATCATTTCCCTCTTCATTGAAATTTTGACTTTGTTCATCGGTAAATGTGATATGACGATTTGGGGAAAAGAGCCATTGACAACTAGTTTATAGGAAGGGCGTTCAAGACTCGCTGGAACTTAGAATAACGTGTAACAAATTCACACATTTTGAGGACAGATGAAATCATCTTAACGAGAAATGGTGTTAATAACAATCGCAATGAACATGTATAGTAAACTATGCTTTCCATTATATTTTACGCTCTTTATTTCTGCCAAGTAGATATGGTTGTACTAATACCAACACATCATATGATATATACATATAAGGTACCAATAAGTTGAAATAATCATGTCTAACATCTTTCAAAAAATGATTATTACTACGCTGCAAATTCCTTATCATAAAATTGATCATATAGTATGTATAGAGTGAGTCCCTAGTTGCATTAAGTATAAGTAAGATTTTATTTTCGGCAATAATTTGCTTCATTAAGTTAACGATATAATATTCATGTATAACTTATTTGAATATTATGGTAGTAATGCTTGCTAATCCATGAGTAACTCTTACAATCCCTTCTCCATTTCTACTTTAGCCACATTCTAAACAATGCATATTATACATTGTGTAATCAAAATGTATATTCAATATCAGATATCACACAGTCGAGTGGCAATGATCCCAACCAAGAGCCATACAATAGGCCTTCTGCCAAATTTTGGGAACTTTCTATTTTGCTGATTTCAGAGGAAGATTTAAGGTCTGACATGGGATTGCGTTAAGAAAAATTATATTTTTGATGCCAATTAAGGTATAAAATTCAATTTTGGAACAGTTAATAATTTTTTGTCCGTAAACTATCAAATTTAGAAAAAAAGCTAAGTGGGCGTTTCTGTTTAGATTAGCCTAAAAACACTAACTAAAATTTTTTCAAAGTAGAAAGTGTGAGCTAATCTGTTAAGAAAAACAGTTTAAAGAAGTTTGTTCCAAGTTACTTTCATCCAATTGGAAATCATCATCGTGTAAGCCTGATGAACCTGTACAAAAGTGGTTCATAAACCTGTTCAAATATCTGTTCAAAGCGGTTCTCAAATCTGTTCAGACCTGACGAACCTGTTCAAAAGTGGTTCATAAATCTGTTCAAACATCAGTTCAAAGCAGTTCTCAAATTTATTAAGCCTGTTCAAATATCAGTTCAAAGCGGTTCTTAAATCTGATCAGACCTGATGAACCTTTTTTTTTTATTTTTTTTTAATACAGGGAAAAATCGTTTATGGAGAAAAGTTGAGATGAATAGCCATTATCGAGACGAGAAAGTCAATCGTAAATGGTACTATACACCGCAACTGATACTGTGGGGGTCCGTTCGGTTACCCACTAAAAAACCCTGTCTTCCGATGTTACTGTGTGTCTTCGGCTAAGTCTAACTAGGAAACCATGATCTTCGAAGACAAACAGTATTAATTATTTAATACCAAAAACGTGGTTATAAAATTGTGCATAATTTTTTCAAAAAGTAACATCAGGTTTAAGAAGAGGAGAGTTTTTTTTTTAATTTTTAATTTAAGGATCCAAACCTTGAGTTATACGTTCGTCACGCTCTTTTTCTTTCATAATATTACTTATACATTTAAATATAATATCAAAATTTCTCTTGTTTTTTAGCATTGTGTTGATTATATTATCCTTTGATATTTGTATATTTAATTTTATATTTAATTCTAGTATGTCACACGTCCACATCCAACAAACAAAAATGGTGTGCTCGGGATCATCATAGTCTCCACAATAAATACATTTATCTGTTTCACTTTTTTTAATTTTGTAAGTAAACTTGCCAAAACAACCATGTCCAGTAAGGAATTGAGAAAAAAAGTAATTTGTTTTCCGAAATTTGCAGTAGAACCACGGCTTTATATAAGGAATTAACTTTTTGGTCCATTGAGCTTTGGTTGTATTGTTATTCCAGATGTGTTGCCATGAGTTGATCACATTTAATCTAGTGATTTTTTTATCGATATTGTAAAAATTGTGTTTACGTTCCAATATTTTTAAGTGAATAGGAGGAGATCCGCATATTACTTCAAGTGCCTCAAGAGAAGCAGTTCTATAACTACTAGAAACTCTAATTAAACATTTTCTAATAGTTGAGTTCAACAATTTTAAATATTTAGAAATCTTAATCACCTCTTCCCAGACGGGTGAGGCGTAAAGGATAATAGAAAATATAGTGTGACCATAAAGGATACGTTTTCTGTCAGAAGGGCCGTCAATGTTTGGCATAAGTCTACTAAGTTCGGTTATTTTGTTTTCTCCTCTAGAACAAGAATATAAAAGGTGTTTGTGAAATTTTAATTTGTCATCAAGAATAACACCTAGATATTTAATTTGCCGAGAGGGAATTATTACTTTATTACCAATTTTGAATTTAATGGTTTTTCTTAAACTTTTTGGTCCTTTAAAAATTATTGATTCAGTTTTCTCAGGCGCCAAGTTTAATTCAATTCGTTGCATAACAGCTGAAATTTCGGATATTGTTTCATTTACGAGATCCATCAATGAACATGGCATATTGCTTTTAAAAATTACAGCTAAATCATCAGCAAACGCAAATAATTGTACATCATTACCAAAGTTCAGATTTAAAATTTCATCAAACAAAATATTCCAAAGTGTCGGGCCTAAAACTGAACCTTGCGGTACACCTGTGAAAATTTCAAAATTATTTTTGCTTAGACCTAAAATGTAACGTTCTGAAAAATAGTTTTCAATTATATTTACTAAATAATTTGGAATATGTTTCTTTTTCATATTTTTGATAATATGTTTCCATGAGGCCGAATTAAATGCATTTTTCACATCTAGTGTGACCATAGCACAAAAGGTTTTTTTACAATTTTTTATATAGTTTTTAACATCAAAAATAGCAGAAACTGTGGATCTATTTTTTCTAAAACCATACTGAAATTTTGAAATACAGTTGTTGTCTTCCAGAAAACGATTTAATCTTTCATTTATTATTTTTTCATAGAATTTATTGACGGAACTTAGTAGACAGATCGGTCGATAAGCCGAAGAGCCAGTAACATTCAATTTGCCTTTCCAAATTAAATGTAGGTTTGATTCTTTTCAATCTAAAGGGAATTTTTGATTGATTAAAATTTCGTTGCCATAGTCAATAAACAATTTCGGAAAATTTTTATAAGCCAGAAGAACCGCTTCGGATGGAATTTGGTCTGGACCTGGAGCTTTTTTGCTTTTAAATTTATGTATAATATTGTCGATTTCGTCTTTGGTTATAAGGGGAATGTCTCCAAGGTACGTGAGACCTGATGAACCTGTTCAAAGGTGTTTCATAAACCTGTTAAAATATCAGTTCAAAGCGGTTCTCAAATCCGTTCAGACCTGTTGAATCAGTACAAGAGTGGTTCATAAACCTGTTCAAATATCAGTTCAAAGCGGTTCTTAAATCTGTTCAGACCTGTTGAACTTGTTCAAACGTGGGTCATAAACCTGTTTAAATATGAGTTTAAAGCGGTTCTCAAATCAGTTCAAAGCGGTTCTCAAATGAACCTGTTCAAAAGTGATTCATAAACCTGTTCAAATACAAGTTTAAATCGTTTCACGAATCTGTTGAACCTTTTCAAATATCAGTTCAAATCGATTCAAGAAACCTGCTGAACTGAAATTTGAACAGGTTTGTGAACCAGTTTTGAACAGGTTCAACAGGTTGGAAGATGAATGACATGAATTCAGTTTAGGTTTGACCTATGACCCGCGTACTGGGGTTGTTGGGAGTGGGGGTTAAAAAGTGGTGAGGGTTGTCTCAAGTGTCGCCAAAGCTACTAGTATGATTTATTGTCTGGTTATAACTTGTTTCATTTCGTAAACGATATAACTATCATACAATAACTCTTTTTCTAGTCATGATTAAGTTATGCAAGTCCTGGTCAAATCCTACCTTCGCCGCATTCTCAACAAGGCATATTATACTGGGTGTTCCAAATTGTGGCGTATATTTTCTGTGACGTCCTTCCTAGACTTTTTGCCAATTCTCTACTGTTGGTTGTAGGAGAAGGTTCAAAATTTATTTTGAGGAGTTTGCGTTGTTCTGAAATCGTGTTAACTTCTAATTTTCAGTGTGTAATAATTTTTTACCCAAAAACTATGAATTTTAGACATAAAGTCAAGTGAGCTTTTTGTTTGTTTTTTTCCAAAAATCATAAAAAGAAATTTTAAGTAAAATATTAAACAAGATAATTTATTTAAAAAGATGTGTTAAATTGCCTTTTATTTGATGCCAAACATGATTACTTCCTCTGGGATAACTTTCCTTAATTTCCAGTTAATTAGAAATTTTGGGTTGTCAATTAGTTCATGATACGTTAGAAGACGACTCGGTTTTTATTTAAAAAATTCTGGCGGACCTTTCGGCCCCTTCGCATAAATTTTCATGAGCGGCGCCCCTCGCGGATTTGGGTCACGGAACGAACGTGGAAAATGTGACAGGTCCGCACGGGACACGAAAATAAATAAATAAATTACCACCCTCTCCGCGTATACGCGAAAATTAAATACCGACCCCCATTAATCCGCCACGTATGTATACACACACAGAGAGACTCACGTAGGCTCCGGGTATATTTTCTATAAATGAAATAAATGTCCGGGCCTTTCGGGTCGCGCCGAAAGCCTTTCCGCCGTCAAAACGTGTCACGACTCCCGAACATAACATATAGACGTATATATATACATACATACATACATCGGAAAGTTATTCGCCATAGAAAATTTTTAGCTGATTCGATAAAACGTCGGTGGGGGAGGTCTGAATAATTTTCAATGGCTCCGGCTCCCTCGCCCGATATTAAAAGCATGTGAGTTTTGAATGTGCGGCCGGGATCGATATCCGTCAGCGTTATATGAGCATTTCCCTCTCGCCTCAAGTGAAAAACGTGTACGTAAGCTTTACGGCCTTGCGTTAACGTAAAAGCTTCTATTAGCTCTATATTCCACGGGAGGTGGGGGGACAATGGACAGATCCTGCCTCGAGATGGGAAGTGTGGAAAGTCTAGACGGTAGAATGTCCTTTTGATGAGAGGACTATATGAATGGCTTTGAGGTTTGAACGGAGATATCTCATTAAATCATCGGTAACATGGCGATTTCTAATAATCCCACCACAACCGGAAGTGAGAAATAGTTTGCATTGAAATGACTCAAGTTTTTGACTCGACCATTTTTCAAACGAAACGACCTAAAATTCAACATTATGTAACAGCCTAATACATTCAAACTCAAATCCCAAATTAGTGTTTAACATTGTCATCGAATTTCATGCTCAAAATTTAGATATTTAAGTTGCTGTAATTCAAAATAAAGGAGTAAGTGAAAGTTGGATAATTTTTTGGGGAGTTCAAAATGGATCCACTGATTGCAATTTTCACACATCTCCCATTTGACTCATAGTACTATTTATAAATTTTTTTGTTTGAAATCAGACTGATTTAGTCATGGCCTTCTAATCTGATCTTAATGTGGTAATATATCTAAATATATTCAAAGATATATAACACAAATCTAATATGTATACTGCAATAATCGGTCCTTTAACTACAATAGTATGTCCAAATAAAACAAAAAAAAATGTTCACTATAAGCCATTCTTCTATTTCTTCTCTCCAGGAGGCCTCGGTGACCTTTCTCTCGGTAACAAAACGCAATCAAAATTTTCCCTCCAAAATTCTAATTGGTCAGAATTTTTTTACTGAACCTATGACAATCCTCGTTACCTCACAATGTCCGCCAACTAATTAAGAATGCAATTGCGACATTTGCTGCGTCACAATGACAATGAGTGCATCACTGTTATCAACCGTTTGCAGTTTTCAGGGTAATGACCAATGTTACACTACATGACATGTTACACTTACGAGTCGATGAACGTTACGTAATAAAGAATAAGTCACGTAGCGATTTAGTCTTTTTATATACAGGACCATCTGTCTTAATATCACATAAAATACTAATCATTAAATATACCTTAAACTCCCGCAGGGTGTCACAATGCTATATAATAATATCATGGAAAGTAAAATTCTATTCCCAAATTAGTCTGTATTTGTAATATTCACAATGAATTCGGAAATTTTCTGACATTTTCATACCAAATCAAGTATTATCTTCATTGAGACTGATTTATTAAATTATTTTTGATCCCATATAACATGTAAATGGTTGTCGGATAATTTTGAGAGTGTGCGCAATTGCTCCATTTGCTTACTTGTATATTTTCGAAAACTTACACTTTGAATCATAACTCAGGTTAACAATATTTGTCTTAAATCAAACTAATTACTGCGACTTTGAACGTATTTAAAATTTCGCATTTTAAAAATTTTAAACCAAAGTTTATTAATATTGATAGAAATTAATATTGAAAGTACAATATTTCCCGGAGCATCAAAATTTCAAAATTGTCCACCATCAAACTACAAAATAAATAACTAATGAGAGTAAATTACGAAATATCCACGAAATCACTCCCAGCACGTCAAATCCCTGTCATGAGAATCTATTTCGTCCATTATAACCGCTCCGAAGAACTTTAAATCCTCGCAACACTGAAAGTGTAATTGTTTATTCGTCACCGGAAAGTTTTTAAGTTTTAATGACCGTAAGTTCAGAAGTTTATTAATCACCGTACGACCGGAGGGGGATTTTTGTGTCGAAGCCCCGGAACAGGGGAGGTTTTTATTTATTTATGGTTAGTAATCGATATCGGGTTAATGGCGCAATGCAGACGCTACAAGAGGAGTTATTGTGAAGAAATGAGACATATTTAGTGACTTGCTTACAATGGATTTCTATAGCGGGGAAGTTTCGAGGAAGTTGCGAAGTTTTAATTGCGGCAATGGGAATGTGTGTCTACGGATCGTGGGGAAATTTAGAATTTTTTGTTTTAATTGATATAAAATTCTTGTGGAATAAGTTTTATTGTAAAGTTTGTTCATGAGACTTTTTTATTCAGGCATATATTCATTTGAAGCAAAACTGATCGTGTTTTAATAATTTAGCATTCTTGACTGTGGAAAATTTGGGGAAAATTTGTTTTCATTTCCTTTCTTAAAAATGACAAATCATTACGGTTTAATTATTTCAAATTTATTTGTTACGTAACAATTTAATTGCAACAAGGCCAATCAAAAAATTTGTTTAAATGTTAGTTTGTGAATTAATAACTATGTTTTTTTGGCGACCAGGATAATGGGAATATTTTAAAAATTTTTAGTAGACCTTCCCCATCAATACCCTTTTGTTCATCTGTATTTGGTGATGGGAAGTATATATTAGAAAATATTCTGGTTAGATTATATCCGGTATTAATGGTTTGCAAAATAATTTTAACCTGAATTTGGAAATCTCAAAATTGTTTTCGTAACTCTGATCTGTATATTTTACATTACCATAATTAATTTATTGATCTTTGTACTACACTTAGAAATAGTACTTCGTGAAGAAGTTATTTAAAATAGCTTTATTCCAGTTAGGAAATTTTCTTTTAAAATTTTCATATTATAGATATTACTTTCTAGTTGCCCATACGGGTATATTTTCCAGATAAATTACAATGATCATTCAGAGTTTCAAATAATTTACCAAAACTCTCCTAAATATATAAATATATGAAACTTATCAAATTTAAAAAGAAATAATATAGAATCTGTAATTTCAATTATTCAACAAATTTACCATCACTCTGTATTCCAAAAAATTACCGTTTGTATATTATTGAATATCATATAATAAGCAAGTAATGGTTAGACTTATTAAGCAGTAAGTAATATTTATTATACACGAGTTCACTGATCCATTTGTTTGAAATTTCAGATAAGATGGAGAAGTTATTCAAGATATTACCTACTTACTATTACAGATAATATATTGCTATTTAATGTTCTTAAAATGTCTTACCGTCAATTGGATACTAATAGTACTATATTAATAGTAAAAAACGCACAGTATAATTTTGAATAAACGAGGCGTGAACTATTATTCCTAATTGTATGTCAGGGAAAACTATAACGCTTAATAATGCATCAGCGAATAGAATTACTCTTCGGCGTATGTCAGCGAATAAAGTCATTTCTATTTATGACTACAAATGACAACAGATATTATTAAAAATTATTCGGTGAAAAACATTACTATTCGATACGTGTGTCAGCGAAAATAATTACTTCTCATTCCGAATCCGCGAAGAGTATAACTCCTAATAATACCAGGCGATAAAAAGAATTGCTTATTAATTGTCCGAAAAAAAAAAATTCTGTTTGGGTGTCGGCGAAGAGTATAACTTTCTCATAATACACTGTGAAAGAGGTATTCCTTAATGAAGGACGTCGAAGAAAGTTATTCCTGCTTGGAATAACTTTCGAAGACTTTAACGCATAATAATCCGTGGCAAAAATATTAACTCCTTGATAAGTGACGTTATTTTATTCGCCAAACATTTATTAGCAGTTATACTCTTCGTAAAATATTTTTCTCGCCGCACTTATCGAAGAATTATGTTTTTCGTTGATAACCTATTGGCTGTTATACTCTTCGCCAGCACTCACATGAAAATATGTTTTTTCGCTAACATCTCCCAAGAAATGTCTTCGTTGCGACATTAACATTAACATAGCAGTTACACATTGGCAAATAATTGTTTTCGCTAGAACTTTTTTGGGAGTTATACTCTTCGCTTTCATGAGGAGAGAAATATTTTTTTTCGCCGAGTCTTATCAGAGATATTTTTTACTCCGACAGTTTTTTGGGAGTTATACTCTTCGCGGTCATTCAGAGAAAAATAACTTTTTCGGCGATTCTTGTCTAATAATTTTTTTTTTCCGTTGAGAATTTATTGCGAATTATACTCTTCGTGTAGTGTAGTTATATTAATACTATTTCACTCTGAGCTGGAATGAGTATCGGTATCCAACGTATAGTTGCAATTATTCGAGAGTTGTGGATAATTGTACTTGTCCCATTAGAATTTTAATTTAAATAAGACATTAATTTCATCAAGTTTAAGGAAACTATTGCTAAACGGTTTTGTCTCGTAAAACTACGATTACCATTACGATTACTTTCCGAGAGAGACAAATTAAGTACTTCCCCCGTCACAGGTACAAACCCGACCCCCTCAATTTCATACCTCGCCGTGAGCATAGCGGAAATAACGTTTTAATTTCCCACTTAAGGTTCCATTCCTAACTAGTTTTCCTTACACTCGAGTTAGCAGACAACTCGAGAAACGAATCCAGAAAAGCGCCGTTCCTGCATTCCTCCTGTTGTGTTTTAAATTCTAATAAAATCAAGTCACCGGTAAAAAATATAATCCTTACCTTCCTGTCTCCCTCTCCCTCTTTGTTGTCCTCCTCGAGCGCCGTCGTTTTTATTTCATATCTCCATCGGGGCCCCATCCACTTTCATTATTTAAGATATCCCTCAAAGGAATAATGCCTGGCGTTGTCTTCCGCGACCGGATCGACTTATCCGCATCAGAAACAATACGGACCCGAGAGGAATTCAAATGAGGCCTTTTGAGATATTGCGAGGGAGACGCGGGCGTGCAATAACAATAAAGTTTACAGGAAATTGTCGATAGGTACTGACTAAGTTTACTCGGAGATTTACGTGAGCCACTTCTCGATACTGCTGGCGCATCAAAGTTGTTTACTTTTCATGATCGGAGGTCGGTCGGAGATTTATTACTGAAATGGGAAGAGGTGATATGTCTTAGACAAAAGGGAACAAACAGTAAAAATCCCAAAGCATTAAACGTACATTGGAACGTCGATATCAGCAAGAACGTCACTTATAACCAGAAAAGTTGTTTAAGATAACATCACTTTCCAAAAGCTGCAATAGTCTTTACAATGCTACTTGGGACCGAAAACAAAATGTCACTTTCCAAAATTACAGTGTGCCCTATACCGACTGAGTACAGCTTATTTGATGCGAACGGTTTACCATTTTCAACACAAACATAAGCTTTATTAATTGAATATCTGTGTCGAGTATTAGAGTGGACTCACTATACTTCAAATGACGTTAGATGTAGTTCCTGAAATAATTGTTTCGATCGGAAACAAATTCCCACATTCAAATATTGCATTCTGTCTTATGCCGACTGTACCTCGTATATTCGGTACGAACTGTTTACAGTCACCAACACAAGCATGACTTATAGTCCAGTCATCTTAGGCCAAATTAGGTGAATATCCTGGAAAATGGACATAGACAGTATATTACCACGTAAAAACGTCTATTTTGGCATCCTAAAACTTTTCTAAAAATTGACATATAATTGGATGATAGGAAGTTTTAAAGTCAGGGGTCAAAATTCACAAAAATTGATATTTTATACATTTTTTGCAAATATCTCGTTTTCTATGGGTTTTACGCTATTTGTATTTATTACCGATATTGTAGAGAATTTCATTCTCTACATCTTTTGTATTTAATATTTCTTCATACCTAGAACTGTTTTCGAGATAAAGGGGGGGAGCGCTGGTTAGAGAATCATGTGAGGTCAACTGATAGTCCCGATCAAAATCTCGTTTTATTAATGTTGTAAATTATTGCTAAATATATAATTATTATTTATTATTAATTTTAACATTAATTTCAATATTACTTTCTAGTAATTCTATCAATTTATCAATTCAATAACACTCATAACCTCTTTCTGTATTTGAAAAATTATTAAGGAACATACTTTAATTACATTATAATTATATTCTCATTTACACTAACTGCATTTGAATTATAATATAATTAAGTATATCTTGTTTAACATCGGTAAACTCTTAGATATTAAATCTATCATATGACAGTTTTAATAAAAACATTAATTAAAAATTTATTTTTTTTCTTCTTTATTTATTTAGAAAGTCATTAAAAATATAAAATAAATTAAAATTAAATTATAATTTAAGTATTCTCCTCAACAAATTTTTAATTACATAGCCATGTAAGTGTTATTAAATAAATTGACAATTAATTACATAGGTTTAAAAGTGTTATTAATCATATTACTATAATACACACGTATATTGATACTAAAATATTTAAGATGGTGCTGTTTAATGGAAAAAATAATTTATTATGAATAAGAAATTTGATATCCCAAATTAGTGAAAATCGACATACCCAGTATATTACCACGTAAAAACCTTTATTTTGGCATCACAAAACTTTTCTCAAAATCAGTAGGAATTTTTCATTAAATTACATTTTTTTGGTTACTTATCTATTTTTAATAGAAAGAGGAGATTTATGAAAATCATCTATATTTTTACAAATATTTGTTCCTATTTAGTGACACTTATATATTTAACATTGTTACACTTTCCAAGTGGATACTTAATGAAATATAACAGTATTATTTACAATTTTTATATTAAACAATTTAAAGGGGGGTTTATTAACACCACCTAAATTATGAGAATTTTTTATAACGGTCAGTGTCAATATTCTTAAAAATTAATAATTTAAAAAAGTTGGCAATCGGAAGGTAAATTTTTAAAATTAAACTATTTATTAAAATTTTAATAAAAATATGGTAAATAAAAAAATAAACAATAATAAAAATTTTAACTAAAATATTTATTAAAATAAAATTAAAATATTTAAATTTAACTAAAACGTTATTTAAATTAACGAATTTAATGGAGGGAATCTCTTAGTACTACCTAGGCTTTGCTAATTGATTGGAGATTATAATATTTTGTGATAGTATAGTCCATAAAAAAAATTACTGGTGTGTTATTTGATAGTTTACTTGTCTAAAGTGACATTAAAAATGACAGTCATAACTGTCATGTGTTGGATAAATGACATTTTTCTTCCTCGTTCGCTTGTAGCGCTTGTACGTTTTATCCAATATACTCCCGTTTCGCCATTTAAGTTAACCCGATAAATCACGGAGGAAAACAAGTTAATCCGACGCTATACGACACTATGGCGTTATTACAAAGTTCTCATCGTTCGAATACTAATAAAAAAGCCGTAAACCATTTCTACCCCGTCGGCCCTATTTATTGTTCTATCAAAGATACATTTTCCATATATCAATATTCCTCGTTCATAAAAGGAAACACACGTGAAACTTTCCTTTTTCTGAACAAATTTAATATCACAAAAGGATATAAAGAAACACAAAGAAGAGTGTGTGTGTGAGTGAATAAAAGGAAAAAAGTTTCCGACGTAACTATGGCATGCGTATACATCGAATAATAGATATTGAAAGCTCCCAGTCGGCGAGTACGTACGGAATACAAAACATATCCGCCCCGGTCTAAAGTAGGAGGTATTACATCGGCTCCCGTATCGCCGTGTAAATAGGGTGAAGGGTTGAATTTCTATTTTTAACCACCTGATGCATACAAGGCTGATACCTGTGTGTGATATGCATAAATTAGCGGAACAAATACGGACTATGCATTCTTCCCCAGCTCCTTCTGATATACGTACGTATGTACGTACATTCGTTTGTGTTTCGACGTAATTAATTGCTCCCATTTGAATAGATGTAGAACATTTAGTTTATTAGAGGCGAGGACTTGAATTATATCGTCTTCGTTACAGTGAGGATTTGCATATAAACGTGCGTAGTTTTTCGCTAATAAAGCAATCGCAGTGCAATACAAACATTACCAGCCTATCGCTACAAGGAATCACAAAAGTATCACCAAGTGGCTAATACTAATATAGTAGAAACGATATAGGGAGTCGATCTCTCAAACAGCAGTCTCACTAATTCTGAAATGGTGAAAGGGCTTTACAAAGGATCAAAGTAGATTACTTTCGAAATTACACTCTTCCTTATTGTAGGTTTAATTATTGATAAAATAGTAAACGGTGCGTAACGTAATTCTATAATTAATTGAACTAATCAAGACTATTAATCATATGTTGGATCCTTATATGTTATTAACCCTAATTGGAGAAGACGTGATATAACTAAAATTAACCAAATTAATGGACGCCAAATTAACTGATGTGAAACTATGTAATGTTAATGAAAATACATCAATTAATATTAACGTACAGCCCCTGATTCATTAATTAAATTAATAAAAATCGTTTTGTTATCGAGCTAGTGGACTAGTTAACTAATCTTTAAACTTATAATAAATATATTAACAAATTTCCACTTCTCATGTCAATACATATCTGGCGACATATTTATCATTTGTGTTTATTTATTTAGAAAAGACCACTTAATCAAAATGAGCGTTACTCTTTATTTCATATTCCCACCTGATTCATTATTTAAATTAGTGAAAAATGTCTCCTGCTTGAACTAGTGCATCAGTAAACTAATTTCTGAGAATAAATAAAAATAACAAAATGGTATAAAATATAATATAATATAAATAATATGAAATGATTAAAAATATAAAAATAATTTGTAATATTAAATATTATATATAATGTAGAGTAGATAAAAATTATAAAAAAAAATAAATAGATTTCATCAACTTTTATTATGTCCACTGACCCCTTGTCATTTATACCATTTTTAATCAACTTAATTTTATTTATTATTATTTTATATTAATTATTTTTATTAATATTATATTAAATTAATTATTAATATTTATTTTTTATTTATTTAATATTTTCGATCCATATATCAATTTTAAGCAGAATAAATCACAGTGATATTGTCAACGTGACATAATATCTCGGAAAACACCCCCTGAGTCATAATCTAAATCAGTGAACATTGTCTCGCACTTGAAGTAGTAGATCGGTAAACTGTTTGTGAGAATAAAATGTATTTAAATCACGCTCGTTATGACTTTGACGACTTTGTTCCTTCTTATTTCTTATACGATATATCATTTTCGATCCATGTCTGTATTTTTTTATGTAATAATCTATATATATAAAAATGGATGTTTGTGTGTATGTTCCGCATAGGCTCCTATATCATTCGTCCGATTGCAACGAAATTTTGGTGAGTTGTAGGGCGCATGTCCTTGAAGGTTTCTGAAATGGTACCGCGTCGAAAAAGGAGCCAGGGGGCCGAAACGGCTTAAAAATATATACATGACAGGCAATATGTCACCTTTATTTGACAGACGAGTGACTGACAGATGTCGCCATCTCGCGGCGAAAAGGTATCTTTTAAATGTCGAACAGTTTGTCAGCGCTTTGAGCATCGAATTGCTCAAAATCATTCTGTTAAAAGTAGAAATATTTCTGAACGTGTGTGAGTGTTAGTTTTAGTTTTAGTTTGAGTGTTTGTTTAGTTTAGTTAGTGTTAGTGTAGTTATTTGTGAACTTTGGACATTGGACAACAGAAAACAAGCGCATTTATTTTATACTTTCGCTGTGAATTATGCCTCCAAAAGAAAAGCGATTGGCAGATCCATATGTAAAGCAAAAAAATAAAAGACTACGAGCTTCGAAAAATGACGGGCAAAGGGAAGATAGACTAGGGGCCAAATTCAGAAACGTCACTCACCCTACACCTACACTCAATTTTTAAGTAAAATCTTCACTACACTCAATTTGGAATTCATAGACTTTCCTCAATTGAAATGTCCCTTAAATTGAGTATTAGATTGAGTGAGATTTGAGTGGTTGAAATTCACCACTTAAAATAATTCCACACCATACTTTTACGAGTTTTGACTTTCGTGCAGATGGTCATTAGCGTCGTTAGTGACAGTTTTTTGTGCATTTCTGTTTATGTTAGATGGTGTTAGCAATATCGATATCATGGCTAATGAGTTCAACGAATTTGTAGAGTTCATACAATATATTGAGGATGAAAGATATTTACCAGTTCCTACCTATGATAAAATTGTAGGTAGCACCCTAAGATGTAAATGCGTACCGAGGGAAAAGTATGATTTGTATAATAAGGCAATTAATTGTTTCAGAAATTATATCAGAGATTACAACAATCCCCTTCAGCACTTAACCAACTTGGAGATCTTATAGAGGTATAGATTTGGTGGAGACACTATTCGACATATTATTTTTCCAGTGGGATATAGCAGGCATAGAGGTGGACACTCTTTTAATTGGAACTTTTTTCCTTGCACACATACTTTTTTGGAATGCTCTTTGCTCATTGTTTCAACGTAAACGATTTTGCAAAACGTGATTCCAAATTAGGTGACGCCTGACATGCGCCTGACAGTTGCTGCCACAAAACACATGATATATGCACAGAACACCAAATTGAACTAACACAGTCAGCAGCGAACACGACGACTTGCGATATTGTCAAACATCCTTCCCTCAAATCATTCTTAAATTTGAGATGTATTTGAGTAACTTGATTTACACGTTTCTGAATTCCAAAATTGAGGAGAAGGCGCACTCACTCTCATTTTGAGATACAATTGAGTGTAGGTAGAAATGAGTGTGAGTGGCGTTTCTGAATTTGCTCCTAAGAAACCCTTAGTTTAAGAAATGCTCAAGCCCGCTTATTTGAAAAAGACGACTAAAGGGAAAATAGACTAGAAACCCTAAGATTAAGAAATGCTCAAGCCCGTTTATCTGAAACAGAGGAGCAAAAGGAAGATAGATTAGAAATGCCCAAGCCCCCTTATCTGAAACAGACGAGCAAAGAGGAGCAAGATTGGAAATCGAAGGAGTACGAATTGCTCGAGCCCGTTTGTCTGAAACGGACGAGCAAAGGGAAGCAAGATTGGAAATAGCCCAAGTACGTATTGCTCGATCAAGACGAATAACGCACGCTGATTGAAACCATTTTCATGGAGTGTGGAAAAAGGAATGAGACAGGGTCGTCCCCGGCGAAGCCGAGTACCTACATCGGTTATAAAAAATAATTGCAAAGCAATATTTTTTCCCTTTTCATAACATTCTACAACATAATCACAGCAATGCAATGCATGGTATTGAAATAAATTATGTGTTTTCTCGGTAAATCTATATTCGCTAGATTACCTATTTTTATTTAATTGTTCATTTATTTTATATCAAACTGAGCCACAGCGAAGCGTGGCCGGGTCACGGCTAGTTTAGTAATAAATTTGTGATACAACTGGTGGGCTACCAAATTAATTTCTGAGAATGAAATAAATTTAAGTAACGTTCATTATCTATTTACATATACATCGACCTTTGCCAGGTAAAATGCTCTATTTTTAACATTCCTAATTTTTACCTCAATTTCGATCCATATCTCTAGTTTTATCGAAAGTGGATACCTGAGTTATATCTAAAGTGATTAATGATGTCTGCAAACTCCTCTAAGTCATTATTGAAGTATGTCAAAAAATGCTTGTGCTCGAGTTAGTTGGCTAGTAAATTAGACCACAAGAGTAAAATAAAATTTTAACCAGGGAAGGGCCCTTACTAACCCATTACCCTTTACTTAACCCTACCCTTACCCTACTTTACCCTCCCCTTTACTTAACCCTTACTAACCTTATTAGAAACTTTATAAGTAGATGTGGCACATGTCCCTTTTTCCAAATGTGAAACGAAATATCCCAAATAATGTTCCTGTTTCTTAATGTCGCTTCATTCAATAATGAAATCAAATTCCAAATCTGACTTGAAACACTATGACAATGACAGTCATTTTGAATATTGCCTATCTTTTTCAAAATATAGAAAGTTTTCCGGAGAACCTCACATCCATTTCCAAATTGTAACGAATCGTACCTTTATCAGTTCCCATCGTCCACCCACTTTGCTCCACATAAACTATACCTTTTTCTCTCCCCTCCCTCCATTTTCCCGGAAAGTCGGGAGAACTCCGATAAAAAGGAGTCAACAAGAATTTTCATTTTCTAAATAGTTTTATCGATTGGAACGTTAGGAGAGGACGTCCACGTTAGTTGTTTGTTTTGTAGAGTATTTGGCGCCCGGAAAATATTATATCAATATCCCGAAAGGAGGGGAATGGGGCGTAAGACTCGCGTGTAGGTATAAACGAATATATGGAAAATGGAGCGAATAAAATAAAATTAGAATTACGTTACCAGTTGCCTAGGGTTCTTATAACAGGGGAGTTGGTTGTTAGGTTTGATTGTGATTTGGGATGTTTTGTTTGCTGTCAATTTGAGTATTCCAGCGGATCAAATGATTATATTCTCGTGCTGTGTTGTGGCAATTTTGTGTCATAACTAGAATAATTAAATTAGGTGTGTCCTTAAATATTTTTTCAATATGTATCTTATCAATCCCTGATTTTCCATTTCATCCTCTGATTTTCGACTTGAAACTGTGTCAGAGGGATACTTTATGTATAAAATAATATTTTCCGATAAACATTTTCAATGTAAAAATTAGTTTAGGTGGTTAAAATAATTTGTTTTTGATTTTTTGTAAAACACCCCATGTATCAACCCCCAAACGACAGCTAGGGTGGTAAATCCTATCGAATACATTTGTTTAGTAATGAAGAATCTCTCCCAGAACGTATTTTCAACAAATTTTGAGATTTAAAAAGAGCACCTATTTCACCGGACTACAGGATTTGTGGATGTGGCCATCTTCACACCCGTACTATTTCGCACGTCTCGGTAGCAAAGGAATCGTATCGGTTACATTTGAATCATCGCCGCTTATCAGCACAATTACGTTAAGAGATTTATCTATCGCTCCGAACCTTAATTACCGTCAGTCGAACGTGTCCTTCGATCGAGAACGGACGTATCGGTCTCCCCGCTCATGCGAGTGTGTGAGTTTTGTGAGTTATCGCGCGAGTTTTGTGATTTAGCATAGTGACGTGACGTACATGGGCTCCCGAATGCCTTGAAATTATAATTCTGGCGAGTGAATTGTGCACTTGAAAGTTTTCTGTGTGAGATAACGTCTACCCTGAGGAATTTCCAAATTTTGGACCAATAATAAAAAGTATTTCCTCACATCTGACGAGGGAGAAAAGGGCGAACTAAGAGGAGAGAACGCCCTGGTAAACCGCGAGTAGGTGGCAAGTATTAGATAATAAACACATTTACAAGTTTTTTCACATTAAATGGAAATTGACATTCAATTTGAGTTTTTAATAATTTCTAAATGCCTAATACTTCAAAATATATTACCTAACTCTAAACCATAGAATCCTGAAAATCTATAGTAATTTTTAATAAATTTCTAAAATTAGTTCGTGAAAAGATAGTTATACAGGTAATATATTTAAACAATAAAGGGACTTGTTTATTATTTTTAACGAGAAGCTAACAAACCATTGCTTCACTTAATAGAAATGGATAATAACAGACTTGGAAACTTTCAATAAGTTTATTTTTAGAAATCAGCCAGCACAAGTTTTACAGATTATTATAAATTTTCATTCTTCACAATTAGAAATTGTCATTCTTGATTCCAATTTTCTGCAACCCATTTTATTATTATTAAAAACGTGTCCTTGCTAAGAACAAAATGAGGTACATGTACGTGTACATAATAAGGTAAAATTGTTATTTTATTACACACGTTAAATTTTTCAAAGGTTCGATAAACATTATACGGATAGGTATAGTATACCGTCACATGAGTTACGTCCCTGTAACCGCTGCCAACGTAAACTTATAGGATGCTGAATTGCGTAATGTAATCTTTAGTGGAAAAGAGATAAATATATGTGTAGAATCGTAGGTGAGAAGCTTTGTACCTCAGTTTTGTAAATGCGTTCATCGAGAACACATTAAAGCTCAACATTAAACTTCTTGTGTTTTTTTAAAAACTTGATCCGGGCTTCCGCGAACAAAACTGGCGCAGTCAGTAGGATAGTCAAACGATTAAAACGACAAAAATCGCGTTCGATCGGTTCGTATCTACGATTTATTGACGAAAACTACGAACAACCGGAAGTGTGGAGAGTTTACGAGAACTCACAAGAAGACCGTTGGAGGAGGACAACATCGCCGAGACCAACAGCCTGAGACGAGGACCGAAATCGCCGAAATCTCAGAAACCTGGTGAAGGACCACATCGCCTGAGCCAGCTAGACTAAGGACCTGGTGAAGGACCACATCGCCTGAGCCAGCTAGACTAAGGACCTGGGAAGGACCACATCGCCTGACCAGTTAGGATAAGAAGAACGAAGAAAGAAAAGGAAATCGAACAAGAATGCTGAAGATTCTACTACTACTGTAAGTCGAACTTTGCTTTCCCTAAAACCTCAATTTATCCCGCTACATATATATAAGATATTTATCATTCTCTCATTCACATCGTAAAAGTATATTTTTACTTCAAAATTGACTTATGACAGATATAGACGATCTTATTGAAGGACTAGAACAAACTTTGTCTGTTTCTGGAACAAGACCAAACCTGATAAGACCCGCTACTTTACAAATTAACGAAATTCAAAATAGAAGTTCAAATTTACAATCAGAAATGCCTGGAGACAATTATCAACTTCTCAGACTGTACATTGACACTATCCCTAAATATGACGGTAACCCCCATACTCTTAACGTCTTCATCGGAAATTGCGACACATTGATGACACAATTTTCTGGAACAGATCAAGCCACAGTTAGTTTTCTTTTAAGAGCAATTGTATCAAAATTAACCGGAAGAGCGTTATCTTTAGTAGGTTCACGAACAGAATTAAACACCTGGGCAGACATTAAAAATGCCTTAAATTTATCTTTTGGTGATCAAAGAAATTTAGATTGCTTGGTACAAGATCTAATCACTTTAAACCCTTCGAAAGGTGAATCTCCTTATAACTTTGGAATGAGATGTCAAGATGCTCGTAGTTTAGTTGTTTCAAAATTAAACTCAACACCTGAGAAAGAATTAACCAAAGAGGAAAAAACCACTATGTTAAAAAGTTACGAGAATTTATCATTAAAAACTTTTATTCGAGGACTACAAGGTCATTTGCAAAATAACATCAGACTTAGAAACCCGAAAAACTTAGAAGAAGCAATGTCATTTGTTATCGAGGAAGAAAACTTTCTTTACAGTCAGAATAGAAGTAATGCTCTAAATTTCCAACCAAATTATAGACCAGTAAATAGAGTAACTCCTACAATGCCGACTCATTCAAAATTTAATTTACCTAAGATGCAACAAAATCAAAGAATGAATTTTCCGTCAGTTAACCAACAATTTCAACAAAACTCCCCAAGACCATTCCCTCAAAATTTCAAATTCAAACCACCGACTAATCAGTTTAATCCCCCTCAATTTAGAACAAATCCTTTTCAGGGAGGACCTTATCAAAAACCGATGATTTTCAGAAATGGTCAATTAGTTCGATCAAATAATAACTTTCCAATTCAAAGACCATCTTTTCCGAATCAAAGTAGACAAAATCAAAACTTGAGAACCCAAAATTTCGATAAACCCGAACCCATGGAAACTAGCACTTGTAGTGCAAGGCCCTATCGTCTTTATAATGTGACCGGATATCCATCTTCAAATGAAGATTCCAATTATTATGAACATCCACAAGAACTTCAAACCTCTCAATATTACCATAATTTCGATAATTACGAAGGACCAGAAAATTTTGAAATTTATAACAATCCCGAAAATTTTTATGAGAATCTCCCAGACTATAACGAACCATATAACTATGAATTGAGTCAAGGACTTGAGATAACTGGAATGAATGACGAACAAACAGTAGAGACAGGATTAAATAACGCCACCGTAGACGAAGCTGTAAATTTTCCTGCAACCTCAGTAACAAAGAACCCACCTTAATACATATCAACAACGTTGAAAACGCTCGCTTACCACATATTTACATCGCAGAATTAAACGCAAAATTTTTAATCGATAGTGGTAGCACTAGATGTATAATCGACCCTGAATTAACCCACAAATTTTTCAAAAATTACATTTTTAATGAAGATTTTAATATTCAAACAGCTCATAATATTACCTATCATAACGAAGTGATTGAAATACCAATTTTTAAAATTTTTAATGTAAACGGATATCAAAAATTTTATGTTTTCAAATTTAGTAACGAATATGATGGAATTATTGGTACAAATCTGTTAGAGAAAATGCAAGCTTCCCTTGATTTCAGTAAAGGATTAATAATCACTCCATATGCGAATGTCCCTGTATATTTCGGAAACGAAACACCAAAATTAAATTACACTATAAAATTACCACCTCGAACCGAAATAATTCAAAAAATTCCCGTCAATATTCCCCAAGGAATAGGTTATATAGACTATATTAAATTTGCAGAAAATTTAGAAACACCAAGAGCAATTGTTAATATTTCTAATTACTTCGCTATTACGACAATTATCAATTCTAGTGAGTCCGAACGAACTTTAACATTCAATGAACCAGTCGAAGTCGAATCTTTAAATATAATGGAAGTCAATTTTATAGAAAAAATGGAAACTAACCAGGAATTAGATCAATATCAGGATAACATATTAAAATCAAATTTAAAAAACATTCGATTAGGACACTGCAATCCCGAAGAGAAAGAAGAAATACGTAAATTATGCTATGAATATCGAGATATTTTCTATTGTGACAAAATTCCTTTAAGCTTTACTAACGAAATTCAACATAAAATAAATTTAACGGATACAAGTCCAATTTTCACTAAATCTTATCGATATCCAGAAATTCATAAAACGGAAGTTCAAAGTCAAATACAAAAAATGTTACAACAAGGTATTATTGAACCATCAAGTAGTCCGTACTGTAGCCCAATATGGATTGTACCGAAAAAACCTGATGCTTCTGGAAAAAAGAAATGGCGTTTAGTAGTAGATTACAGGAAATTAAATGAACGAACAATAGACGATAAATATCCACTTCCAAATATTTCTGATATTTTAGATAAACTCGGAAAAGCCCAGTATTTCACAACATTAGATTTAGCGAACGGTTTCCACCAAATCGAAATGCACCCTGATAGCGTACCCCTAACAGCTTTCAAAACAGAAAATGGTTTATGGCAATACAAAAGAATGCCTTTTGGATTAAAGAACGCCCCTAGTACCTTTCAACGAGTAATGGATAACGTATTACGCGGATTACAAAACGAAATTTGTTTAGTTTACCTTGATGACATAGTAATATTTAGTACATCCCTTCAGGAACATATTGAACGATTGAGATCAATTTTTGAAAGGTTAAGAAAATCAAAATTAAAAATACAATTAGATAAAAGCGAATTTCTTAGGAAGGAAGTAAACTATCTTGGACATGTAATTACCCCTGATGGAGTCAAACCAAACCCTGAAAAAATAGATGCCATCAAAAAATTTCCGCTGCCAAAAAGTCAAAAAGAAATCAAAAGTTTTCTCGGATTAATCGGTTATTACAGGAAATTTATAAAAGATTTTGCCAAGATCACAAAACCCTTAACTCAATGTCTCAAGAAAAATGCTAAAATTATTCACGATAAAAGCTTTATTTCTGCATTCAATACTTGTAAAAATCTCTTGATAAATGCTCCAATTTTAACTTATCCAAATTTTAAAGACAAATTTATTCTCACGACGGACGCCTCTGGAGTAGCTTTAGGTGCAGTATTATCACAAGGACCAATAGGATCAGATAAGCCAGTAGCATACGCTTCACGTACATTAAACGAATCAGAACAAAAATTAAGTACCATAGAGAGAGAGTTACTTTCTATAGTATGGGCATGTAAATATTTTAGACCCTACCTGTTTGGAAGAAAATTTACTATTTATACAGATCATAGACCGCTAATATGGCTTTTCTCTCTCAAAGAACCAAATTCAAAATTAGTGAGATGGCGATTGCGATTAGAAGAATTTGATTACGATATTGTTTATAAAAAAGGTAAATTAAATACTAACGCTGATGCCCTTTCACGCATAAAAATCAATGCTCTAGAAAACGAATCAATAATCAATAATCCTGGACAAATAAATATAGAATCCACAGAATACCTAAGACAACTTTGCGAATCAATGACTTTTGATGAAGATCAATTAATTAACCAAATTGAGAATCCCGCACCGACCACTTCGAATCCAAAACGAGAAAAAATTAAAATACTTCAAGATATTACCATACCGCCGGAACCCGAACATGAAAATAGTACAAAAGACAGTCAACACTCAAATTTTCATGAGACAACCAATACAGGAATTAAAATACTAGATGAAATAATAAATAATAAAGTCAATCAAATTATAGTTTTCCCTCACGTTTACCCCATTTCTAAAGTAAGTCAAGAAAATTATCAACATCATAAAATAATTACTCTCAAAATACCTTCTGAAAATAACGATAACCTTATTTTGCAATTTTTAAAGGAATATACCACTACCAGAAAGACGTACTGTGTATATTTCCACAACGATAAATTATACGAACAATTTAATCGAGTATATTTAGAATATTTTTCGGAATCCAGACCCAAACTAATAAAATGTACCAAATTAGTAAATACCGTAAAAGAAAATGAAGAGCAATTAATGTTAATAAAACACCATCATGAAGGCAAAACTAATCACCGTGGCATAAACGAAACATTAAACTATCTCAAAAGAAATTACTATTGGATAGGACTTAAAATCTCAGTAACAAATTACATAAAATCTTGTGAAATTTGCCAGAGAGCAAAGTACTCGAGGAAAACCCCGTATGTACCGCTCATGATCACTGAAACCGCATCGAAACCTTTCCAAATTGTTCACATGGATATTTTCACATACGATAACAAATTTTACCTAACTCTTGTTGATGCTTTTACCAAATTCGCTCAAGCAATACCGATAGAAGGAAAAACAGCAATACATGTCAGTGAGGCATTAATCAGATACCTCAGTTGTTTCGGAATACCAGAAAAAATTATAGTTGACAACGGATCGGAATTTCAAAATGATACCGTAAAAGAAATTTTAAATCTACACAAAATCAAAATTCACTTTTGTACCCCCCATCACCATGAGTCCAATTCTATAGTTGAAAGATTTCATTCAACCATAATTGAACACCTCAGAATTCTCAAAGAAATTTATCCTAACGATGAAAACTTGATGAATTATGCCCTCATTGGATATAATAACACAATTCACAGCGCAACTAAATTTACCCCATTTGAATTAACCTTCGGACACACAAATGCAAGAAACCCCAATGAAATATTTTTACCTAGCTTATTTTATGCCGATTACGCCGAAAATCACAAAAATAAATTAGAACAAGTGTATAAAACTGTTAGTCAAACGCAAGAAACTCAAAAAGAAAAAATAATTTCGAAATTAAATACAGCAGGAGATCAAAGTAAAGAATTTTATGTAGGACAAATTGTATATAAGCAAAATCCAAAGGTGAGAAATAAAAAGTTTAACAAATTTTTAGGACCTTACGAAATAATAAAATTATTAGAGAGAAATAGAGTAGAAATCGCAGAAAAACGAAATCCAAACAAAACAGAAATCATTCACATAAAAGAATTAAGAAAACCAATTGTTACAGATTCACTACCTGCACGGCAGCCATCTCCTACCCCAAGTTCCACGACTTAAATAATAACCCTGGGTTGCTTCCACTTAAATTAGGTAATGCTCAAAACAAAATTGATTTTTGGTCATTTATACAAATCTTTGACATTTCCAAAGTCGTTGATGAATTCTACAATATAAAAACTCAATTTAAAAATATTCAGAATATTTTCGATCATAATCAAACGAAAAACGGTTATAAAGAAGAATTTTATAATTCATATCACCTAATCTCTAATTTAGAATCAAAAATACATATTCAACTTAGCCAATTAAATCCAAATTTATTAACCAGATCAAAAAGAGGATTGATTAATGGATTAGGATCAATGATAAAATCGATAACTGGAAATCTGGACCAAAACGATGCCGAAAAATACGAAAATGCAATAAATATACTTTCCAATGACGAAATAAAAATTAAAACATTATTAAAAGAACAAATTACATTGCTTGAAAAATCTATTCACACCTTTAATAATAGTATTCAATCAATTGCACATAACCAAAGAGTCCTTGGAGCTAGAATGATACAAATAGAAAATGAATTGAAAAACAACGAACTATCTGTTGTAGACACTCATTTTTATTTTTTAACTCATGTGATTCTCTCTCAGATTCAGAGTTCCTATCAAGCAATTTATGATATTTTGGAGAAAATTTCTATTGCCACAACATTTTCAAAAATTAACACTTTTCATAATTCACTAGTCGAACCCAGCGATTTATTAGAAGAAATCAAATTTGTAGCTACGCAACTTTCAAGTAACAAATTACCATTTGAACCTAAACTAGAAAATTTATTGAACTTTGAACGATCTTTTGAAATTAAAAGTTACAGTAAAGATAACAAAATAATGTTTATAATCGAGATACCAATTGTCGAGAATGAAAAATATACTTATTTTCATTTGTATCCTCTCCCAGTTTTCCACGGCAATTCCTTTGACATAATAACACCTGAAAATAAATACCTTATCCTGAATGAGCAAAGATTCGTCCAATTTGATCAACCGTGCCAGAAGATCTACGAAGAAGAATACCTCTGCCACGAAAATGACCCAATTCGCATCGACCAGACGACCTCCTGTGAAGTTCAACTCCTGACTTTTTCAAGAAATTCTTCATGTTCGCCTGTTTCAGCACAAATCAGTGTAGTGAAAGTGCAAAAAGTTGAAAATAATAACTGGATTGTAATATTACCGAACCATGTAACCGTTATTCAAAAGTGTTCCTCTGAAAAGGACACCTTCTTAAAGAAAGGAACATTTGTTTTGGAATTAAGCCCTAAATGCGAAATCACAATTGATAACATTCATATTAGACATTTTCAAAATTCTAGAAATAATTTCAAATTAATCGAACTCCCAAAATTACACATAAATTTGGAACGAAATGAAATTAAAAACCACAATTCTAAACCGCTAAAATTAGATTCTGTAAACTTAGATGAAATCAAAAACCTAAAACAAATGTTGAATTCACAACTAGATAGCATTGATTCAATTTCAGAAATATCTTCAATTCACGATCAATTATGGATTTTACCAATGTGTGTTATGACGTTTGCTTTTATATCTTTTTGTATATATCATTTTTATAAGAAGTATAGGATATCGAGGACCCTGCCAGTCGAAGACGGACCAGGTCAACCCCCAGTTCCAATAGTTACCCCCCGAAGCCTGTTCTAAGGGTGGAGGAGTTACGTCCCTGTAACCGCTGCCAACGTAAACTTATAGGATGCTGAATTGCGTAATGTAATCTTTAGTGGAAAAGAGATAAATATATGTGTAGAATCGTAGGTGAGAAGCTTTGTACCTCAGTTTTGTAAATGCGTTCATCGAGAACACATTAAAGCTCAACATTAAACTTCTTGTGTTTTTTTAAAAACTTGATCCGGGCTTCCGCGAACAAAACTCATGTACTACTTACATAAAGAATTGGAGATAATGAGGTGACTACAATTCGACATACCGATAACCAAATGGAAACGTATACATGTATTTGTTACCTGATTGTGTAATCCTAATCAGTTTGGAAAATCTCTTTGTATTAGTTTGAAGGAGACGTCACTGATATTCAGACATAATCAATAAGTAACAGGTCAGTACTTTATTGTATTACTCTCTCATATGTGATACCTATATAACAAGAGATAATATTGCAATTGTGCTGAGTTTCGGAATCTGAGATATTGGACGTTTTGAGGTCCCCTGAGTTTGAAAATGTTTTTAGAAACATGTTTGTGTATCTATGGTGTATGAGTAAAACGTTATTCTTTTAAAAACTATAAATATTATTGAGTTGAAATTTATGCTTGTATTAAGGCTGGGTCCTCTAAAAACTCGCGAACACATAAATTTCATCAGAATCAGTTAAGGGCAAATGACACTTTACACTTATTATTTTTAGGCTTTTTGGATTATCTCAAAAACTGGTCCAACATTTTTTTTTAAATTTTACTATTCAACTATTATTGATTATGGTTGTAGTTATCTTCATTGATCTTCTGCGAAGGGCCCTTGACTCCTGTGAAATTTCAGTTTTTCTCTTTTTCTTACCATACGGCTTTACCGATTCTTACCGAATTTTAGATTTGAGTTGAACTGATTAATAGCTAACTTTTATTTGAAACATTTTGTTCTAAAACCTCTCTAAAGGATAATTTACTCCTAAATATTTCCAATTATTAATTTTCTTTTTTCAAAAAGGCTTTGAAAGATTTTACAAAACTTTATATCTGAATTAACATACGATTTTCTTTGAAACTGTTTTGGTGATTTGTACCAAATCTCATAACTGAAGTTAGCTGTTTAGTGCCTTATTTTAAATATTTTTATCTAAAACTGTCCTAAAGGACACCTCCTTAAATGCACCGGTTTATAGAGTGACTATTCAGTATAAATATTATATTCAATACCTACATATCCATCAAGTTAAGTTGTTTTTATTGATGATTGAATTCATATTTCTAAGAATGGTAATTGAAATTTGTTGTTGTTATATTACGTAAGTCAATTTGTTTATCGTTTCGATAAAGTTAGTATTATTCAAAACCATTTTTCAGCAACCTTTGCCATTTAACAAAACATCCAAAATAATACGTTCTAACAAGAGAATATGTTAATAATTAATATAATAATTATTTTATAAAATGGTGATAATGATACCATGAATATTATATCCGGCCATATGAGAAAGTGTTACGATGTTATTCATTGCAATTTTTTAATATGCACATATTTTGTACTATTTTTATAATTCTAATTTTGCGTTTTATATTTTCAAATATAATTCGAAGTATTAAACATATTTTTCTAAGCAATATCAATCGCTAATATTTTTTTTATTAGGATATAACCTGATTTTTTAAGGAAAAATTAGTTCATTAAATGTTAATGTTAATGTATTTCATTTCCACGTAAGAGATAATGTAATTCATACCATATAATATTACCGCTATGATCCGAAATTAATTAATAGGTATCTTAATACTTGCCTTAGAGACGACTGTTTTTCTAATTTCTATTTCTATTTTTCTAAGTTCTTCTATATCATCCAATCATTGTCACGTTGTTAAATAAATATCTTACTTACTTATATACACTATGTGGAAACTTACAGAAATGAAAGTGGTTTTCTAGGCAATGTCAGGGATGACTGAATATTTGTTCGATATGGGCCATAGCTCTATCAACATTGAAGTCTGTATCTTATGAGATTGTTATTTCCTGAACTCAAATTTAACGTTGACGAAGATTTATTGTCTTAAATAGACTGTAAAATGGTGCGTAGAAAATATTTTTGTCGACCGTCAGGTTATATTAAATTTCACAAACTTTTCATCATAATTCAATACTTCTGTCCATATAATATACCTACTAAATTAGAATGAATTTGGATAAATTTGTTTTTTTTTTCAGGTTCTCTATATTTAATGCGTTTTTTATTAAAATTTAAAAAAATAAATGTATTACTTTTATCCCATTAAGCAGTTTCTCTTTTTAACAAATGGTAACAATTAACGTGACTTAAATTCTTCCAACAAATTCAAAATACAATTATATTTCTCGAGTACTAATATTTCAAATATAAATTTGCAGTATGTGCATCATAACCTGACAGATTATGATAAATTACAGGCATTAAGTGATCATCTTTCAGATTTAAATTACACGGAGATGAGTGGGCATTTCTTCTATAATTTCCAGTGAAATGACAGTGATCTTTACTCTCAATATCATCCTTATTGAAGGGTTTCTCAGAAATGTGATATATTGTAGACAAATCAAAATCATGTTGCTGTTGTACTGTTAACTGTTTCATTTTAGTAACGTTTAGTAACAAAATGAGGTACACGTAACTGTACTTTTTGTAATTTTGTGCTGAAAATGAAAACTTTTAGTTATGTATGAAAATTATAAAATGATTAAATATTTAATGACTTTGAAGTAAAGTTGATTGAAACGATGCAATGTTATAAATTTTAGATTTGAGGTTTACATTAAATTTAAATTAAATGCATAGGTAGAGTTTACATTTTTTGAAATATCCTCTATACAGGGTATAAGGGGTTTGACTGCCTTTATTTTAATAGGTGTTAGTATTCATCAAAACAAACAAAATAACCTTATATAATGGGGGTGCTAAAACCAACCGTTTTCGAGAAAAGTCGAGTTATTTCATCAACACAACTTGGCAACACCGTCAAGGAAAGATACGTATACGTGCAAACCGCTGTGCGAGGTCAATGCTTCGCGACATGTGCGATAAATTCGCGGTGTTGCCATACCACATCATAGCCACTTTATCGAGTTGTATTGATTGGAAATATTTTTTTATTCTTTAAAGAAAAAATTGTTTTGTTAAAAATTAAACCTAAATACATTTAAAGAATACATCTTATGGTCATTTCATGTACAAACTTATGTGAGATTCACTAATAAAACTGAATTTTTACACCTTAAAATTAGAAGTTTACTAATTTTTTTCTCGAAAACGGTTGGTTTTTGGACCCCTGTTATATAAGGTTTTTTGGTTATTTTGGTGAATACTTTCGCCTGTTAAAATAAAGGCAGTCAAACCCCTAACACCCTGTATATCAAACGAAAATATTTTGAAATATCAATGTCGACAACAACCTTTCTTTGATCCATATTGTTTTATTTAAAATATTAAATATTTCGAGAAAATATATCCTTATGGAATCAAACAAACAATTTAGTAGGTTTTCCAACTAATAACCATAGAATTTGAATTCATAAAGTTGGTCGGTGGTAATTGCCACTACAAAATCATTTTCGAACGGAGCTCCACATCGTTTCTCAGAATGGCACACAAGACGTCCACCTTACAAAGCGTTCTGCTGATCGTGAAGTTATCTCCAAACTTCACTCGACCGTTTAATAAATCCCCATTACTGCCCGTCTAAATCACATTGAACCCTCATTCATACTACACACTCCCACCGCTTTCATAAAGCGATCTCCTTGCCGAATCTCCTCCGTCCATTTTCCCCGATTCACCTTCTTCTCGCGAGTGAAATTGTGCATGAAAACCTCAGAATGTAAAGACGTTAATAAAGATAAGACCTTTAATCCCCCGGCAAATGGCCGAATGCATCGCCCTTATAGTCCTGTAGCGGTGCGTCGTTATCTTATCTCGAAGAAGTTAAGTGAAACCCGCAGGAAGCCGACCCCCCACGGCCCACTTTTCTATTGCACCGCTCCGAAGGCGACTCGCGGGATTAATGGGGCGTAAAGGGGAAAAAAGTTTTATCATCTCATCGCGACGTGTATATATTCAATTGGCTGAGGGGTGAGTGGCGGCGATAAAAGTGGACGTGCCGTGCTCGAGTTATTAGGTCGTTAAAATTTACGATAATTTCGGGAATTGTCGTAGATTTTTGTAGTAGTTCGAAAAAGTTTAGTTTGAGATGGGATCCGCTCTTCTCGGTAATTCTGAAATTGCGGTAGGTGTCGTAAAGTTGAATCGTTTACATTAACACAGGAGAACTCCCATTAAAATGGAATTTTAAAAAATGTTTCAACTTCTTCCGTAATATTTTTTTCAGGATATCTATACAAAATTGAAATTTGATTAATTACACACTTTTTCAGAATTTTTTTTTTATGGATTTCAGCAATTTGAAGTATGCTGAAAATTTGGAACTTACAGAACAATTGCCAATATATCAATTAACGATTGAACTAAATTTTCTCTACACAAATTTACACCTTGCATAAGTTCAATATTTTGAAAAAACATTCAAGGCACTTTCCCTTTTACTCAACAATTGGAATTTAATTTTTAAAAAATGTTTCAATTTTTCCAGTTATATTTTTTTCAGGAATTCTATATAAATTTGTACTTTGACTAATTCCAAACTTTTCCCAAAAAAAATTGAAGATGGATTTCAGTACTTTGAATTTTACTGAACATTTGGAACTTACTGAAAAATTTTCAATGTTCAATTAAAGCTTGAATTGAAGTATCTCTACATATAGTTACACCTTGTATAAGTCCAACATTTTGAAAAAAGTATTCAAGGCAATTTCCCTTTAGGTCAATAAATTGGAATTTCAATTTTAAAAAATGTTAAAGTTTTTCCAGTTATATTTTTTTCTGGAATTCTATACAAATTTGGGCTTTGATTAATTCCAAACTTTTCCTGAAGAAAAATTGAAAATGGATTTCAGCACTTTGAAGTTTACTGAAAATTTGGAACTTACACAACAAATTTGTATCGAAGAATTTTTCAATATTTCAATTAACCTTTATACTGAATTTTCTCTACACAAATTTACACCTTGTATAATTAAATATTCGAGGCACTTTCCCGTTTACTCAATAATCGGAATAGACTGGATGAATTTTATATTAAGGAATATTGTAATGTTTTTCCAGGATATCTATATAAATTCATCTTTTGAAGAATTCTAATTCTTTTCCATAATAGTGCCACAGTTCCTAAGGGCCTAAGGCCCAGAGGGTTGCTCTGGTTGAGGGTTGTAACTCAGAAGGGGCGGTAAAGACATAAACGAATTTAATAATTTAATAATGTTTATTGACTAAATACAGGAGAAAACGAGACTGTGTTAAAGGAAGGCGAAACAAAGTGAATCATAAATTAAAGGGCAAAACACAAAAAAGCACAAAACAATAGGCAAAATAGTGTATAAAGTTGTGTGCTTAAAATAGTCCCCAGCAATCCTGGAATGGTAGCTGGTACAAGGCTTTTATCATGACGGACATCTCCCCTTACAAAAGGGCAGGAGGCGGGCACGCAGGTCAACGGGCAGCGTCACAGGATGCTGATACTACACTGGCTGCCTGATCGGTTCCGATCACCAGTATTTATTGGGATTAATAATGTTTATAATTGGAATTTTCATAACAAATTTTGCGTCAACAAATTATTCAACTTTACAAAAAATCTTTAAGTTAGTGTCAAGTGCGAAGGGATGGGAAATGGAATGATTTTCGTTAAAAGAGTAAACCACCATTAAAATGTTGGTTTACAAGTTAAGACTAAACTAAATATTGGTAAATTAAATTTATTTAATTAATTCATTAAATAATTTCAATGAAATTAAATAAAACACTTAATTAATCAATTTGATCCCACCAAAACTAAATGAAATAATCTTGTGTACTGCAACCTAAAAATCGTTGAGTAACGTCTTATTCGAATTACTAATTTCAAAAATTTCACTATCGCTCATCCCACTTCTGAAATTTCACTCTCTTTTAGACCTGAATGCTCCAGATAAGCATAGGCGGAGAGGCGAGGTGTGCTCGCAATTTTCCTAGCAACTTGTATGAATTCATAACGACATATTTTAATAGGCAATTTCAATCCCTCTTTTGTGTTAAATATAGCTAATATAATTTTCTTTTATTACAGGTGAGCGAATCAGTTATTTCCATCTATCAGCATACCATGTACCTGGGGTAAGTGACTAGTATATTGATGAGGGATTGTTTTGGGGGTGCAACTCACAGTGCGCAGTACAAATTAGTACATTTTCCTATTATTAAGAATTTAAAAACGACGTGCAAGTTAATAAGTAATCACTGTATTTTGTCTTTATCCTATTTACTCAATACATGTATTTTCAATGGTAAATTTCAGATTTATCTAAAACAAGCTGAGATAATCCCAATGTACAAATCAGGCGACAAAACTAAACTAGGGAACCAGAGACCCATATCCTTGATACCAAATTTAGCGAAGGTTTTGCAAAAGCTGCTACATACTGTGGTAGTCTCCTATCTAACAAAAATATGGTCTATTATCCAAAACTCAGTATAGTTTCAGCAAAAATATGGTAGCGACTGAGCCTCTTGATCCTCTTACTGAAGATATATACGAATGTTTAAATAGAAGTACGACCTATGTGACGGTTTTTCTTTCTTGATCTTTCGAAAGATTTTGATAGTGTGAACCATCAAACACTTATCAAAAATCTAGAAGCTTAAGGTATCAGAGACTTTCTACTTGCATTTCTAAAAGATTACTTAACAAATAGATCGCAAATTGTCAAATTAAACCACCTTAGGAGTTATGTAAGTCCTGTTGATATTGGTGTACCACAAGGTACCATATTGGGGCCTCTTTAATTTTTAATTTATATTAATGACATATTTAAGACGCAATATGATGATCCAACTGTCGTTTCTTATGCAGATGTCAGTTGGATTTTGCACTGACATGTCATGAGATAAAGTAAAAGAGACAAGGCAAAAATTTATGTATGAATTTGTGGTTTCATGAAAATATGCTAACTTTAAATGTTAAAAAATCTTGCTTAGTAACTTTTATATATAATATTGATTGTATTCCTGAAAAGTTTAGCGTCACTGTAAATAATGAAAACCTAGTCAGAGTGTCTTGTGATAAATATTTGGGTATAATGGTATACGATCTATGTACTTGCTAAATATAAAGAAAAATCGACAAATAATTTAATGGGAGTAATATATGGTATTTATTACAGTATAGCAATATGGGATAATTACATTACCTAAAATATAAAAAGAAATTGGACGAAAATATCACATTATATACAGGTACTTATAATAAATTATACGAGTTTATCTTTTTGCAAATTAAAAAATGTACATCTTTGTTAAGAAAATTTATAGATATATTCTTAAGGTATTTAATAAGAATTATTTACTTGATAAATAAAATTCGACCAAAACAAAAATAAAATATTACCAAATGTAATGAAAAGTGAAAAGGATATGCGGAAAAAATATTCTCATGGAGTTTAAAAAATGCACACTTTACATTTATACTTAAGATTTAGTTTTAAAAATTTAGATATGTAAGTTAATGTAACCCAGTGTGCCTACAGCTGCTTTACAGGTCTACAGCGGGCTAGTAGCTATTTTTCAGTTAAACTAGAGCCTTATGTTTAAAATACTGGAAATATATTAAATTAAATCCAGATAACATTTTAAACAAAATTTAACTCGATATTGTAGTTTTTTGAATGGTTATTAAGAGTTGAAGTTCTAAAATTCTGAAAATTATTAAGAATATGGAAATGTGACGTTTTTTTTAATTCATGGAACGTAACGTTGACAGCACACAAAAGCAACCTTCCAAAATATACACGCAATTCAGCATTACTAAGTCTTTCAGAGGGAAGCAAATTTTAAAAAATTAACACTTTCCCCTAACCCCAACCCCCGATTACACCCGACTCTTCACGTACCCACCTCGTTCGTCGGGAAAGCCGAGCTTCCAGCTTTAAAAACCGCCCGGGAAGTTCCCGGTTTCCAATTACACGCCTACAGTCGCAATTATTTCTTGGACAGTTCCGCGGAAACTTTAATGTTTCGTAATTTATACGACCGTGACCGACGGAGTAACAAGACTGAGTTATCGCTTACCGTTCGAGGCTTTGCGTCACGTGTCGTTAGGTTCCCGTCCGAGGGATCGGAGGGGGTGGGACGACAATTGAGAGGGGATGATTTACTATTTTGTTTATAGAAGTGACAGGAAGAGACGAGAGGAAAGAATTGAAGTTGGAGGGTGGAAATTTGATTTTAAGGTCTGGAAGAGGTGAAGAAGTCTTGGTCTTGGACTTGTCTTGAAATTACAAATAAATTTACAAACTGAAGATGGATAGGTAAAGACAATATAAGACAAAATACATTTTTTCAATGATCTTTATAGCCAAGATATCATTTTTAAATTAGAAGGTACTGCATATTTGATTCTGAAAAATTAGTGAAATTTTCTTTCCTCAGTTCTTCCTAAATTTCTAGATAAAAATTTAAATATTTACAAACAAAAAGTACTTTCTAAATAAAAACCTATTTTTAAACCAAAACCTCAAAAAGAATTAAAACTCAAGGAAGTATACATTAACATCCAAAATGAAACTGACTTCTAACAAATATAATAAGTTTCCAAATTTTAGAGGGGCATTAACTTTTTCCCAAATATATCTCAGAAACCACCAAACTCAAAATAGCCGAATATTGACCGATTTTAATGTGACTTTCTGATTTTAGAGTTTTTGAAACTTTCTTACCTAAGAAATTTCTTTTGTCTTGAAGTGCTTGTGAAGCATCAAGAAAATGTTAAAAAATGTTATAATTATTTAAAGAATTCGGGAAAATATGTTTATAGCTAGAGTCCATTCCCTTTAAGAAGAACCGTGGCCTTGAGTTTTACGGAGAGATATATTCCGTCGGCTATGTTCGATTTCCATAGTTTCATGTAATTCACCCTCCCACCACTGCTTATACACGAATTACATGAAACTATGGAAATCGAACATACCCGACGGAATATATCTCTCCGTGAAACTCAATGCCACGGTTCTTCTTAAAGTGAATGGACTATAATAAGTGTTTATTTGAGAAATTTCAGAAAAGTTTCGGAATTATTATTCTGGAAATATTTTTGGAAATTAGATGTTTGCTATTAAGTTTGATAGTCACAAACAAATTTTTAGAAAGTTATCGAAGGTGTGTTTTGTTTGGCTCGTTTTCCTTTTTAACACTTAAATATTTAACAAACAATTTCATTAATAAGTACTGAAAAACCATATATTGAGATTTTCCAAAAATTAATATACTTGACTAAAATTCTATAAAAAAAAAATATTACAATAATTTCTACAGTGGTACAATCAGGGAACGATATAAGTAGTTGTTTTCCCCAAATTTCTCAATTCCCTGATATATCCCAACTTGAAATCATGTTTAGAGTAATTATATTTTCGTGTTAGGGCTTGTCATGTTGAGACAGTTTTTATATAAATACTAATAATTTTGGAGAAGGTGTTAGATTTATAACCTAAAACGTAATAAATAAAATAATATAAACGTATTATATAAAAAAAAATAATAATGTAATAAAATATATTTATATTTCAAATAGAAGCAGTTTGATCTTAAATTTCTACTTGAATTTTTTTAAATATTTTAAACTGTAAAAAATGTTAATACAACTATTCCCCAAGTGGAATACTCAATTTTGTACCATTTGATACCTACAAATTCAGGCTCTTCTTGACGATAGTCAAGTTATTCAGCGTCACTAGTAGAGTTTTTCCAAAATTTTTCAAAAACCATACCCTTGACGATTAAATCCAAATTCGCCCGAATCTCGCTGAAATCAAGTAGCGAATTCGCCTCCCTACATCGATTAGTTATAAGAATTTTTTCCGTTATTGGGAAAACAACAGACGCGAATTTAATTACGAACCGATGCAGATGAATGAGAGAGGAGCGTCCCGCAAAAACTATTGGAAACGTATTCGACGTTCGGGAAATGGAGATTAATGCATCGATTCCGTTGTCAGTTGGATTTATTTGGGGGGACAATAAATAGGGAATTGCCATGCAATTTGTTTAAAAAAGACGATTACAGTAGTCGGTACTGTAGAACAATGGGAAGTTTCTTACTATTTTTGTAATCATTGGGAAATTACGCTTCTACATTAAATGATATGGAGATCGAGTTAACTGCAATAAAGCAAGTGGGAATTCACATTGTGGTGCATTACGCAGGCATCTTCACTTCCCAACACAATTCGACACTTTCACGACTTTCCCATGAGAACGGCAACGTCGCCTTTTTACGACCGATCTTACAGCTTTATGTCTTTTACTGACAACCGGCTGGCTAATCACCGTGACGTACCCAGAAAACGAGAGAAGGAGAGATAATGGGAGAACCTATATTCTGTCCCCAACATGCTCGGAGTCGAATGTAATATACTGTGCATGTATGCATTAGTATATATAGCTACAGCATTACAGATTTTCGTGACGCTGGCTACAGCATTTTACTATAGAAAAAATATGAAGTATAGAAGCTTCACTTGAAAATCTGTCACAGTTGGAAGTGTCTTGTAGAAAAATGTCCAAATAAATTCCGAAAAATTTTGTTATCTAACAATTTCGAAAATTTGACCAGAACATTTTGAAGCAACGTTGTACTTCCAATAAAGAAAATTCAATTTTTCCGTCACTAAAGTGTTTCAAATACCTCATCATGTTTTTACGAATTTCCAGCGAGAATTTTCCTATACCCCCTCCCTCCCCCATTATAGTCCAGTCGATTCTTCGCTCAAACTCCTTTATTATCTTTATGACGTTTCCAAATCCGATCAGAGTTTCCATTTGAAAAATTACCGATGCCCGGCAATTAAACAGATTGTCTGGAGGCGTTCCTCGTTTTAAACTTCTCGCAGAATACCTCGAGAAGGGGGGAGGGATGGAAGGAGAAGGGGAAGGGGGACACTCAGGAAATGAAAATCTCTCCGGCGACGCGGCAAATGAGATTAATCGAAAACAAAAACAACGAAGAAGGAGAGAGAGTGGGAGAGAGAGAGAGAGAGAGAGGAAAAGGAATTAAATTTCATTTTAGTCATATACATTGTGGAACACTTCGCGGAACTCTAATTTCAATTTTAGAGCCGGAAAGGAGGTTCCGCGGAGGTCTTGTCATTTTCGTAATGTCGGGAAAGTTTCTAGTGGAGATAGTGCAAGGGGGAAGTTTCAATATTTGTAGTAAGTAACGATTTTCAACTTTGCACAATTTTAATTAATCGATTTGATAAATAAATTATATAATTAAGCCTTGAACACATCTTAGTACCATTTGTAAGAAATTGCAATAACGAAAGAAATGGGATAATATTAAAATCAATAACTGTAATAAACAAACGATGTCAAAATTAATTTCGTAGGTTGTGAAAGATGTAAAAGGTTTAAAATGTTATTTAAAAGTAAGTCTTATACTAAATTTATCATACACTAGCCGTGACCCGGCCACGCTTCGCTGTGGCTCAGTTTGATATAAAATAAATGAACAATTAAATAAAAATAGGTAATCTAGCGAATATAGATTTACCGAGAAAACACATAATTTATTTCAATACCATGCATTGCATTGCTGTGAATATGTTGTAGAAGGTTATGAAAAGGGAAAAAATATTGCTTTGCAATTATTTTTTATAACCGATGTAGGTACTCGGCTTCGGCGGGGACGACCCTGTCTCATTCCTTTTTCCACACTCCATGAAAATGGTTTCAATCAGCGTGCGTTATTCGTCTTGATCGAGCAATGCGTACTTGGGCTATTTCCAATCTTGCTTCCCTTTGCTCGTCCGTTTCAGACGAACGGGCTCGAGCAATTCGTACTCCTTCGATTTCCAATCTTGCTCCTCTTTGCTCGTCTGTTTCAGATAAGGGGGCTTGGGCATTTCTAATCTATCTTCCTTTTGCTCCTCTGTTTCAGATAAACGAGCTTGAGCATTTCTTAATCTTAGGGTTTCTAGTCTATTTTCCCTTTAGTCGTCTTTTTCAAATAAGCGGGCTTGAGCATTTCTTAAACTAAGGGTTTCTTAGGAGCAAATTCAGAAACGCCACTCACACTCATTTCTACCTACACTCAATTGTAACTCAAAATGAGGGTGAGTGCGCCTTCTCCTCAATTTTGGAATTCAGAAACGTGTAAATCAAGTTACTCAAATACATCTCAATTTAAGAATGATTTGAGGGAAGGATGTTTGGCAATATCGCAAGTCGTCGTGTTCGCTGCCGACTGTGTTAGTTCAATTTGGTGTTCTGTGCATATATCATGTGTCTTGTGGCAGCAACTGTCAGGCGCATGTCAGGCGTCACCTAATTTGGAATCACGTTTTGCAAAATCGTTTACGTTGAAACAATGAGCAAAGAGCATTCCAAAAAAGTATGTGTGCACGGAAAAAAGTTCCAATTAAAAGAGTCTCCACCTCTATGCCTGCTATATACCACTGGAAAAATAATATATCGAATAGTGTCTCCACCAAATCTATACCTCTGTAAGATCTCCAAGTTGGTTAAGTGCTGAACGGGATTGTTGTAATCTCTGATATAATTTCTGAAACAATTAATTGCCTTATTAAACAAATCATATTTATCCCTTGGTACGGATTTACATCTTAGGGTGCTACCTACAATTTTATCATAGGTAGGAACTGTTAAATATCATTCATCCTCAATATATTGTATGAACTCTACAAATTCGTTGAACTCATTAGCCATGATATCCATATTGCTAACACCATCTAACATAAACAGAAATGCACAAAAAACTGTCACTAACGACGCTAATGACCATCTGCACGAAAGTCAAAACTCGTAAAAGTATGGTGTGGAATTATTTTAAGTGGTGAATTTCAACCACTCAAATCTCACTCAATCTAATACTCAATTTAAGGGACATTTCAATTGAGGAAAGTCTATGAATTCGAAATTGAGTGTAGTGAAGATTTTACTTAAAAATTTAGTGTAGGTGTAGGGTGAGTGGCGTTTCTGAATTTGGCCCTTAGTCTATCTTCCCTTTGCCCGAAGCTCGTAGTCTTTTATTTTTTTGCTTTACATATGGATCTGCCAATCGCTTTTCTTTTGGAGGCATAATTCACAGCGAAAGTATAAAATAAATGCGCTTGTTTTCTGTTGTCCAATGTCCAAAGTTCACAAATAACACCACTAACACTCACACACGTTCAGAAATATTTCTACTTTTAACAGAATGATTTTGAGCAATACGATGCTCAAAGCGCTGACAAACTGTTCGACATTTAAAAGATACCTTTTCGCCGCGAGATGGCGCCATCTGTCAGTCACTCGTCTGTCAAATAAAGGTGACATATTGCCTGTCATGTATATATTTTTAAGCCGTTTCGGCCCCCTGGCTCCTTTTTCGACGCGGAACCATTTCAGGAACCTTCAAGGACATGCGCCCTACAACTCACCAAAATTTCGTCGCAATCGGACGAATGGTATAGGAGGCTATGCGGAACATACACACAAACATCCATTTTTATATATATAGATAGATAAAAAAATTATTGCGAACAGCTGATATAATGGAACTCGATTATTAACTGAAAATTAAAACTAATTGTAATAGTACAACGTAAAATTTTTTGAACGAAACTATGTTTACAGCGCTAGGGAAAATATTAAATTATATAACAATTTTTAGAATTTTAAAAGACATCATTACTAACGGTTTTTTGAGTTTCAAAAACTTTGAAAGACATTTAAAAAATTAAATACTGATTAATCCTTAGTTAAGAAATTAAAATAAAGGAATATTCAATACAAATCACTCATATTAATTTATAGTTATTGCTAATAAAAATATTATACTACTACTTAGTGCTTGAAGTTTCTGGAAAAGAACATTACTAAACTTGATTAACTACTTAAAATTATAACCAATGGAACTACTATGACTTAACTGTTTTGAAAAAAAATTCTAAACATGCCATAGTTCCTTAATTTTTAAGATATTATTAAATTTATCAAACATAAAAAAATAAAAGTCTGCGTTGGACCAGACGGTGGAAGTGAAACTTCTTTGGCCATATGCACACACACACACGCGCGCACGCTCATCGACAGGATATATAAATGAAATATAAAAAAAAATTTTTTTGCTGCCGCAACCTTGCACCGGTCCGCTCGAGTCTGCAGACAGTCTCGGCTCAGGTGATCTCCCACCTGCTCGCAGTTGTAACATCAAACGATTTCGATTGTCCTGCTCCGGGGAAGTGCTACAGATGACATAAGCACTAGCTTGTAGCTCTGCTGGCAATCCAGCAATAATGCAGGAGACAGCATTTCGCTCATAACGCCGACTCTCCCGCCAGCTTCGCCTAGTAGTAGATGCTCATTGTTTCGCTGGCCAACTTTCCCCATCTCATCATCCCGTGGAAATCTCGCTGCGTAAGGAACGACGTCGCCTAACATGGCTCGCCATTTTGCCAATGGTTGATCATAGTTGTCGAGATACTGATGCCAGAGCTTCGCAATCCCTGCTAACAGCGCCTGTAACAAAGTTCCCTTCTCTAAATCTGTGCATTCGTAGATCGCCCCCAAGTTGATCAATCTTGGAGAGCCATCGCGGTCTCCACACTGCTCTCCGGGCTGCTGGGGTCGATAACTTCCACCATCTTCATCGCCACAGACGGTCCAAGTCGAGCAATCGCCTGCTCCACTCCGGATTCCTCGCTGCGACTCGATCCGACCGTTTCTGTCTGCCCCGACACATTCAGAGCAACAATGGTCGCTTGTTGCCTCGCCGCTTCCACTATCTATTGCTGGAGTCCTCCCACGACCGCCTTCACGATGGTCTCCACAGATTCGCGCGTACGCCGCCTCGAGCCCGTTCGTCTTGTGTTCGAGAATTACCACCCATTCGCCGCGGAACCAGTCTCCGTGCGCGGTGGGCTTTCATCTCTCCCGGTGTCTCCATGTTCTCATCTGAGGTGAGGTGAGGCACGACGCGTCCTCACTTTTCTCTATGTCCATGTCACGTAATTAAGCAATACACAATACAGCTCACCGTTTTTTCGCCGCTCGAAGTTATTTTTTCTCCCCGTTTGAGGTTAGGTTAGGTGTTAGCTGACCGAAAGTCTAGACGCTTTCCGGTGTTGCCACGTTAACCTCTTTAGTAGTACATGTAAACGATTTGGCGATCGGTTCGGTTCGCGGGCGCGATGGAAGCGGTACACTTTATGCGCATTCTGGCAACACGGCTTTGTCCTCGGATTACTTATCACGCGTGACGCGGTTTTTCGACCAACACCCCATCCCAATGTATACAACGTCCGCAACGAAGTTTCACTTCAAAAATAAATATAACAAGCAACTGAAATAATGGAACACGATCATTAACTGAAAATTAAAACTAATAGTATTAGTACAACGTAACGTGTTTTTAACTAAATTGTGGTTACAGTGCTAAAGCCACTATTAAGTTATGTAACAATTTTAAGACTTTTAAAAGACACCATTGCAATCGAGTTTTGTTTTTATAAACTATTAAATTTTAAAAAATTAAAAATTGAAGAATGCTTAGTTAAGAAATTATAATAAATCAAAATTCAATACAAGAGTCACTCATATTAATTTACCATAAAAATAGTAAATTAAGACTTACTGCTTTAAGTTTCTGATAAAATAATTTGTATTCAGTTTCAATTACTAAACTGGATTATTTCCTCAAAATTTATACCAAATTGAACTACTGACTTTTTCACTATTTAAAGAAAATTCTACCAGGGCCATAACTCTGGTCAATTTTCAAGAAAGTCAATTTTATTTTATTATAACTGTAGCTAAATGACTCACTTTAGTTAATATCCAGTTTAGTTATTAAATTAATTTTTACTTGATATATAATCTTCTATCGTTAAAACTGTGGTAACATTCATAACTGTAATTATGTAAATCAATCACTAAAACACTACACTAATTCACTAAGTTGTTGAAAATTTTTCGATATTTGATTTTCACTTTTAAAGGACTTTAAAGATTTAAATATATTATTTTAATGGGTAAAATATTAGTTAAGATACTAAAATAGGGCTTGTTTTATACTAGTCACTCGTTAAAATCTGTAGTAACGTTTAACAAAATTGGGTAGTTTCTTGGTTCTTTCGATAGACACATAAGTAAATTATAGTTTCTGGACAACCTTCTTTAAGATAATCTCCAAAATCAACCATTACAAGTGAAAGTTTAAATTTAATTATTTAGTCAAAATTAAATCATGTGAAATACAACGTGATGGTTTATGATGGAAATACAATTATAAAGCTAAAGTGACATATTATGCTAAAATCATGAAAATATTACCTAATCGATTAACATAAGGCATATTTCAAATAAATCATTAATATTGGATATTAGTTAACTAAGAAAAATCACTAGCATTTTGAGAAATTATTTTCAAAATTCTAAAAGGTTGTAAAGAGTAAAAATAGTCTTCTTAATAAGACAAATATTAGGTAAGGAACTGAAGTTGACCATATTAAATATTTCAATCATATTGATCTCTAGTAATATTCAACAATTTGTTGGAGACAACTTAGTATTTGCTTCATTTTAGGACCAAATAAGAAAATTATGTGACATTTCCTCTCTAAAATGAGACCCTGGTAACTAATTAAAAATGTTGTACCTGGCTATTAAGTTAAAAAATACATTAATTGCAAATACATTAATTGCATTTCATCAACTTTACCTTTGTTTGACTGAAATTGGAATTTCAAATCCAAAAGACAATGTCAATGTAAATTGAAATCAATGTAAATTAAAATACGTTTCAATCGATTCTCCATGTTTCGAAAATAATAAACATTTCAAAGTGCTATTAAAAGTAAGTACAATATTATTTAATCATTTCAAATATGGAAACCTTAAACATCATTCGTATCAGACTCTACTAAAGTCACTAAAATTTTGAAAATTAATTGAATAATAATTTTTCAAGATAGTAAAACGTATAAAAATAGATTTCTTAATAAGTAAAATATTAGTTATGGGAATAAAATAAGGTACGTGTTTAACACCAAATTAATTTAATTTTTTTGTAGATGCGTTCAACAAATTAGAGACAACTTAGTGCCAGGTGCATTTGGAGGACAATTAACTGAATTTAACCCCCTTGATAAAAAGTTACCATTACAATCAACTGAAACTGAAAAAATAAATCTTACTATTAGCTTAAAGCTAAAATTAAAGTTGAAATCAGACAGCCACAGGAACAATTTAGAATCATGTTAAAATTATTATAATTTGAAAAAATATTCCAATTCATTTTCTAGTTTCCAAATATTGTAAAGATATTAACAAGTTGTTAAAAACAAGTGAAATATTATTCAATCGATTAAAACAAAGGACCATTCATATAATACACTTATATCAATCACTAATCAGTTATGATAACATGCCATGATTTTTAAAAATATATTATATTAGATCTTCGAAATTCTGAAAAATATGGAAGAGTTTTTTGGACACCTCAATATTAGTAATGAAATCAAAATAGTGTGTCTTTGATACCAACCACTCATATCGGTCTGCATTAACAAGTCAAAGTTACAACCAGCTGAACTACTGCAACTTGGCTTTTTTTGACAGAATTGGTATTATAAAGTTAAGTTATATTAAATTAAATATCAATTAGTAGAATTAAAGCAAAAACTATTACGGCTGGTTCGCAGGATTCCAAATGGTTGTAATTGTTGAGGTATTTTGAAGTAAGTTGGCAGTGTAAACGCAAAGAATAGTGTAACTTTATTACTAATTAGATTACGGATACAAAAAGTGTGTCTTATCTATTTGGCAGGTTCTTAGAGACTAACAACACATGAAAAACAGTTACCGAAAGTCAAGTGCCCAAGTACCTGACTCCCTTATTTCTAAGAAAGGTCAGACCAGATGTTCCCTTAAAAATATCGTCCATAATTTGTAGAGTTTTTCTGCTAACAATGTTGCCATACTGTAACACCCTCCCTAAAACTCTACATCCTTAATAACATATAACTTAACTAACGTACATTTTTTAGCTCACATTTCTTCATATCTTATTCCTAACACAAAATACAAAATACATTGAAGATACATAAAATCATATCGATCATATTAAATATACTATCATGCAAACTATAACATTCCTAAAGTAGTTTTATTTCTGAGACCTACTTGAGTTCTTAAATACAAGAATCTAGGTTTGGGTAACGCTTTTGTTAATATATCAGCTGTCTGTTCTTCACTACTAACATAATCTACCTGGATTTCTCCTCTTTCATAGGAATCACGTATAAAATGATACTTTATATCTATATGTTGCAAAATATTTTTAATGTACTTCCCCAGATGAATAAAAATAGTTCCATCCTCTAATCTACAAATTTCGATTCCAAGGAAATTTGTTACATTTTTGGTGCTTGTAATTCTGAACTCTTTACTTAAATCATCAAACAATTTATCAATTAAATAATCATGAGAGGTGGCTAGAAGTCCATCATCAACATAAATTGCCAGAAATATTATTTTATCGTTTTCTCTATAAACAAATAAACATGAATCTGCAGTACTACGATAAAATCCAAACCTTTTAATACATGCTGTAAAATGCTCAGACCAACATCTAGGAGCTTGTTTTAATCCGTATAACCCTTTTAACAATTTACAAACTTTTGTTGTACCATCCCTGAAACCCTCAGGTTGTTTCATGTATATATCTTCACTCAAGTTTCCATACAAAAATGCGGTTTTAATGTCAAACTGTCCAAGATATAAATTACGTTTGACTGCTATGCTCAACAATGATCTGATTGTATCATAACGAACTACTGGACTAAATGTTTCTTTATAATCTATACCTTCTGTTTGTGAGTATCCTTTAATAACCAAACGTGCTTTATAACGTTCTGAATTATCAGGATTACGTTTTCTAGTATATACCCAACGACTACTAATAACTTTTTGATTTTCCGGTTTTTCAACAAGTATCCACGTATTATTTTCATGTAAGGAATCTATTTCATCTTTCATAGCTTCTTTCCAGCATTCCTTTTCATTTGAATTTACTGCTTCATTATAACTAATCGGTACTGTTTCTGTTAAATAGGTGATTGGATTACCATAAAATTCTGTTGACTTCAATTCATTTCTATTACGCAATACTCTCATATTTTCACTATTTTCCCCTGAAAGTTGTAACTGATTGTGTGTTTCTTCCTCAGATTCATTAATTTTTATACTAGTTTCAGGTAAAGTTTCTTCCCCATTTTCCAAATTTCCAATTATATTCTTTTTATTTTCATTCGATAAATTCACATTAATTATTTCAGCGGATATTACTTCCGGTTTAAACAATACATCGCGACTTAGAGTAACATCTCTCATACTTGGAACATAAACACGAAATCCTTTACAATTTTCAATATATCCTACTAAATACCCCTTTACTGACTTTTTGTCTAGTTTCTTTCTTTTCTCTAGAGGTATGTGAACAAAACATTCCGTACCAAATATTTTTAAATTTTATATACCTGACGTCTTTCCGTACCATAAACTGTAGGGTGATTTATTGGGTTCTTTAGATGGACCTGTCTTGTTAATAACATAAACAGCTGTGTTCATAGCTTCTGCCCACAAAAATAAGGGTAAGTTCGATTTTGAATATATCATCGATCGCGCGGCTTCGACAATAATTCGATTTTCCCGTTCTGCAACACCGTTCTGTTCTGGCGTGTAAGGAACATTTACCGTATGCTTGATACCTTTACTATTTAAAAAGTTCTGTACATCTTTATTTTTAAATTCTCTACCACCATCAGTATGAATTTCTTTGATATTTTCTTTAAAATGATTTTCTACTTCCGTGCAAAATAGTTTTATCTTCTCAAATACCTCTGTTTTTTGTCGTATAAAATAAATCTGTCTAAAACCAGAATAATCATCTTTAAATATAATATAATACCGTTTTTTACCTAAAGATTCTGTTTCCATAGGACCGCAAACATCTGCATATATAATTTCACGAGGTTTTGTCGCTCGATCAACCTTGTCATGAAAACTTAATCTATGATGTTTTCGATAAGCACATCCTTCACAAAATATTTTATCATTAGCGATATCTATATTCAAATTTTTCAAAAAACTTTTAACATGGCGAACGTTTTGGTGACAAAGTCGCTCGTGCCATAATTGCAACTTTCCCCTGTTTTCAATATCAGCGTTTTCATTACTACTTAAATTGCAATTTTTCGGTATTAAAACACGAATATTAATTTTATACAAAGTACCAGCATCTGATCCTGTTGCTATAATTTTACCTTCGCGTGTAAACAAACATTGCTTCCCATTTTGAGTAATTGAAAAATCTATCCCCTTTTTCGCAGCAACTTTAACCGAAAATAGATTTTGTTTTAGTGACGGAACAAACAGCACATTGTACATCGTACCTTTTATAAATTCACCGCTTACAAAAGTTTCTATTTCTATGTTACCTTTACCATGTGCAGCCATATATGTGCCATCCCCAATTCTTATGTTGACTGCATCCTGGAATTCTTGAAACTCACTGAACCAATCTCGCCGATTCGTCATGTGATCCGATGCTCCTGAGTCGATCAACCAGATGTCTTGTTCTTCAGCAACTCTGGTTCCCACAAATGCTAGTTTTGTCGAGTCGTGCCTCTGAGTCTCCGAACCTTGGTGATAGTAACTCGCCCCATTACCTTGATTGTGTCTGCTGCTGTTCTTGAAACAATTCTTGCTGGTGTGCCCCTTTCGCTTGCAGGTGAAACATCTGAAGCAATCTTTCTTCAAGTGACCTGGTCTACCACAGTTAAAGCAATTTGGGCTGGAATTCTTCTCTCTTCGTCTCTCTTCGTTACTTGTTTGCTTACTTCTTTGTTGGCTTTCATATTTACTGTTCCTATTTGTCACCAACGCTGTCGATGATTGTTGAGTCTCTTCTTCTTGATCCTTCACTCGAATTTCTTCTGCCATCAATCTCGCCGTCAAATTTTCCAAAGTCTTCCTTTGTTCATCAACTGAATCACATGCACTATGAAAATGGTTAAATTTCTTGGGTAAAGTAGACAGAATACGCGTCAGCAACATTGTTTCGGGAACTCCACCTCCAAGACTTTTCATTTTTGTTGATAATTGTTCTATCTTCGACAAATTGTGTGCCACACTTTCACTTGTATCCCACTTGAAATCAAAGAACAGTTTCTGGACCATTGATAAATTTTCATCTGATTTCATGTCATACACAGTATTCAGTTTCTTCCACATTTCTCTCGCAGTTGTGCAACTTAACAGCAAATCTAACGGCTTCTTCTCTACAGTCGTGACGATCAACTTCCTTGCAGCCTTATCTGCCTTCAAAAACTTCTTCATATTGGTTTCATAATTAGTTGAACCCTCTTCTGGACGAATTAATGTACCTTCACATACGTTGATCACATCATCGTCTTCCTCCAAAAGTGTACGTAGAACAAAACGCCACTGGAGCCAGTTGGTCGCGTCACGCAGCTTCTCAATTTTTAGACTTGCCGATTCCATTTTTCACTAATGTCTTTTACACAAATCACAACCGATACTTTTACCGTTATTAACACTCATTCTTGCGCTTCGGTAATGCCTGGGCGCATAACCTGTTGAGGTATTTTGAAGTAAGTTGGCAGTGTAAACGCAAAGAATAGTGTAACTTTATTACTAATTAGATTACGGATACAAAAAGTGTGTCTTATCTATTTGGCAGGTTCTTAGAGACTAACAACACATGAAAAACAGTTACCGAAAGTCAAGTGCCCAAGTACCTGACTCCCTTATTTCTAAGAAAGGTCAGACCAGATGTTCCCTTAAAAATATCGTCCATAATTTGTAGAGTTTTTCTGCTAACAATGTTGCCATACTGTAACAGTAATGGTTTAAAAAAATTAAGAATGGAATAAAATATTAGGTAAGGAATTAATACGAGACCTTCCATATGAATTATCCATATCAATCTGTTGTTACGTCCAATAAAATTCATCCAGTCTAAATTTCGTATACATATTCATCAACTTTCCCCTTTATTTCAACCCCTCTCTCCCGCACCTTTAACCCCCCCTCTACGTAAAACGCTATCGCGTACCTTCCTCCCCTTAATCCCGTCTTATAGAAATATCGGATAATCCTTCCATTGAAAATTTCGATCGGATTATAAACTTTAACCCCTTGCAGACGACGACGGCACATTTTAATTCGCGGAGAGGTTCGTCCGGAGTTCTCCCACTCAACTCCGGGAACTATCCGGAAACTTCGAGAGTCGGTTTTTGTAATTGTAATTTCGGGTCTTCTTTCTTTGGCGGAGGAAAGTTTGGCAGGGCGATTCTGTGGAGGCGTTCGAAAATAGTAAGTTCGAAGGCGGAACGGTCAGAATGAAACCTTGAAGGATACTTTCAAATATAAAGTTATCACAACGTAAATGCATTGAAATCCGCTTACATCAATTATTTTAAATTATCTTATAAATCGAAACGTGTTCAATGAACATCCGTTTTAGCATCAATTATGAAACAACAAAACTAACTTCCTCTTGACTTAGGCCTTAAGTGGTATGTAATGAATATCGGGAGAGTTCAAGAACTTCAATTTAGGTAACGATCGAAACCATCGATGTTTCCAAAATGCTGATAACAGTTCATAACTTATAAAGTGATCTAAGGTAAACCTACACGAACTTCAAATACAGTTTAAATGCTATTTCAAATTTCTTGGATATTTTGGAAAGTAGGTACTAAGTTATCTCAACAAGTATCAATTTACTGAGGAAATTTTATGAATCGATTGGACGAAATTCAAATTACCTTATTTCAAATTGCACCATAAACTTAAGATATTATCTAGATTTAATTACTGCTTCCACAAGTTGTTATATATTTCCAAAAATTTCTCTGGACAAAATGACACCAATTACAAGTTATTTCGTGATATTACACATTTTGATTACACAGCTTGTTTGTCACGAACAAAATTTATTTTTAAAATATTTTCTTTTTGACAATACATTTATAAAAAGTTCTAATCAATTTAAGCCACACTTGACTTTTTAAGTAAATTGAAGAGCTCCCCAAATTTTATATAGAATGTAATGGAATATACACTAGAGTCAGAGCTAGTCATATTGAACCATATCTTACATTTCATTTTCCAAGGAAATGAAGGGTCTTCAAAAATTAGATAGATTGTACCTAGCAGAAATCTAATTAAAATACTATGAATTTTGATATGTTACAAATGTTTGGCGCTGCATTATCTAAAAAAAATTATACCAAGTGTAAACGACGTGTTATATATAATTTCTGTTCAATTCTGAAGAGCCGCAGTGACATTTTTAACAGATAAGATTAGATGTTTTGAAATATGTTTTGACACAAATAAGAGAGTGTCGAAGATTCCAAGAAAGTTATTATAAATTATATATGAAATGAGAATCTAATGACTTAAATAGGATTTGGAAATTACTCAATGATTTCTTGTAATGTACTATTCTCAAGATATTTAAAACAATATTAAGGAGTTCCTAAGAAACTCTAGAAACATGTTATGGACTGCTTTTAAAGGATTGAAGTCATCTTTATGGCAAAACGAACTTACAATATACATGTACATTATTTACAGTATGAATTACAGTAACTGAATGCCTAAAATCCGGTGTCCTTATATTTGGAACTAACTATAAGTGTAACATTTAATACATTTAATGTCGAAATACATGTGATAGTAATTTACGTCACAATGCAGTTATATAACTGGTATCACAAATGTGAATATCAAATTTGAAGCGTTACTCAAAAGCCGACCATTACCTAGATGCACGCTAAGAGGTATTTTCACTATTTATTCAATACAATAGTCTTCCTTTCTGTGTAAATATAATAATATAATCAAAAATAGTTGGACGTCCACCACTACTAATTAACCAAAATGGTTTATTAATATTTCGAGTATTTGGCGGAGGCGCAGTAGATAATCACGCCATTTTATATTCCATCTCTTCGTGAATCATTTGTGGCGTTGCTTACAGTGTTGTCGATGTCGGAAATTACTCAGGAGTGACCTGAGTGGAACTAATGAAAAACGTAAAAAAAATAGTAAAGTAACTTCTTCCTCCTACTTCATTTTTATCGAAAAATTAGCTAGTAATCATCCATTTAAATTCAATTTCGTTATCAGTAAAACACGCGTTCTGATAAGCTTATTTTCACCTAATAAAACTTTCTTTTAATCTATATCCAACATAAATTCCTAAAATTCATATTCAAAGGGTGTGAATTCGTAGGTGAGCATATCTTGTAATAAGCTTTTGTAACTATTATCTAATATTTTTATATAATATTCCAATTACTATCAATTTTGTAATCAGAAGAGAAATTTGTTTTTCAGTAACACTTAAGTGGTTCCCTAATTAAACTCAAATGCAAGGAATATTAAAAAAATATTGTAATAAAATCTCCATGAAGTTTCATCATATTGTGGTTATTGGGAGGTCCAAATATATGGATATATAGCTGTTATCAACAATGTGTTTAACCTTACACCTAACACTATGCCATTCCTTAAAATATGCAAAAATATGCCAAAATATTGTAACACCCTGCAGGTGGTTAAGGGATTTTGCTTGGTTATTTTCTGTAGATGTATTAACATTTTAACACCCTGTAGGAGGTTGTGGGATTTCAAATTAACTTTATTGATTAATTTTGTTATTTTGTAACATTTATAAAAATGGCCCTGTATATGAAAATTACTGAGCAAAGTACGGTAATAGATGAGTCGTTGGAATTAATTATAAACAAACATTCTCGTCGCTGCCAGGGAGACCGGTATGAAATTTAACACCGGACGTGACAGTTTAATTAAAAAGTAATGCATCTAGAAAAATAGTACTTACAGCGGTCAAACGACCTTGTCGTCGTAATCGGGGTTACCGACGGTGAAATACGCTTAGTCAGTAAAAAGGGCGTGGATTGATTAAGGCACTGAGGCGCGAAAAATCGGGAATTGATATTTAATTAATCAGAAAAAGGCGGGACTTGTAAAGTTTGATGGATAATCATATTGTCGATTAGGGAAATTATGACCAATTAGAGAATTGGAAGAATAATTTCGTAAGCAACTTAGGGTTGTGGAAATGGTAAGCGAGGTTTCGACTAGAGAAGAAATCGTGAAAAGAACGGTAAGTCGTTGGGAGGCCGGGTCTCCGAGCGGTGAGTTTTCAAGTCGGGAGTTTTTTTTGTGTTCATTTTGGAGAAGGTTCTGTATTGTGAGACATAGAGTTTTGAAGTAGAGTTATGCTTTATTTTCGCGGAGCGAAGTAAAATCTTGAAGTAATACGAGGGAGTCGTAATTGGAGAGAGGTAAATTAGAGAAAAACCATTTTGAGATTGAGTTTAGAGATTTCAAAGGAGAGTGGTGCTTGAATTTTACGTTTTCCTAGAGAATGACTTCAAGGGAAATTCGAGTCACTCACGATGGAGTAAACAATTTGCAGAGTTTTGAAAGTAGAGTTTTGATCCGAGTTTGATTAGAGTTTGATTAGAGCTTTGATTAGAGCCTTGATCAGAGTTTGATTAGAGTTTTGCCGAAAGCGCTTACGCCAGAACCTTTTGAGAGTAGAGTCGTTAAAGTGAGTAGATTCATCCGTTCCGTTTTCCGTGCGAGCGAAACGCGTTTCCGAGTCACCCTTGCTGAGCTCCGTCGTTGAGGGTTTCCACGCCGAAGCCTACGTAGTAAGCAGAGTTCTCACTGTGGCCGATTGGTGAGTCTGTTCTGATTCGTAAGGGTAGAACCACCCTTAACTTTATTTTAATTGAGTTGGATTTTGGCGCGTCGGCCGTCGCTATAATCTCAATACACCGATTGGCAAATTCATAAAAAAGTCACGTCCTGCTATCATACTGCGTAACGTTCCATATACAGGGTGTCTTAAGATATATAAAAGGGGGGATCTTTTCTAATTATTAGACATAAGAATTGAGTTATTTTTCGGTGGGCTTTTAGGTTCCTGATCGTTGCCCTAAAGGGATAATTTTCTTGTTGTATTTTATTATCACATTTTGGGGGATAAACATTTTATTTTATATTAATACCTTATTTTGGAGGCTAATTTTCTTATTTTATTGTCTTATTGTGGGAACAAGCTTTATTTTTTCTATTGTTTGATTTTGAGGATAACCTTCTTATGTTATTTTATTTTCTTAGTTTTTTTTTGGGAGACATTTAGTGGTTCCCACGATTGTTCATTCTGTTCATTTTTTGATATTCATTCAATAGAGATATTTATTCTACTCAGTGTTTAATTTCAAAGATCGAGTAAAGCAGGCATTCGAGAAGCCCTGTACCTACGCTCTCTCAAAAATCGTAGAAATATGCAGAATTTGCATTAAAATGCGATACACATATTCTCCGCTCTTTACTAATGCCACCACAGGCATTGAATTCCATATATTGAAAAAAAAATATTATTTTGAACATTTCAGAAAAAAATATTTTTGACATTGATCGAGATCCGAAGCTGCCACGAATTTCCATGCGTTACTACTGCAGTTATTCGCATAACTGAAGAAAAATCTGGAGATGCACATTCAAATCTTGGTTAAACCCGTAAAGTATGTTTTGAAATTTTCTACATAGATTTGTGATGACCTACTTGAAGGGTTAATTGCATTTCGACAACTTTCTCTAGCCTTTTTATAATTTGTTAACTCCTGTGATGCAGAGTAGTAATTTTCGTTTCGTAATTTTCCTTCATTATGACGATTACGTCCCCTGGACGATCATTAACCGTGGGAAACGCAAAAGGAAATTTTTCACTAAATCCGCTTCGGAAAAGGCAGTCATTCGTGGAACGAGTTAAAACTTCTTTCCATATTCCCCGGCCGGTCCATGTTATTCACTTCGACTAATACACATACACACACAAAAAAGACATAATAATCCACCCCTCTTGTAAACATACGTCAATTTTATGTACGGACTTAATCCGCGCCGGCCCGTTTTAGCAATTAATTATTATAACAGAGATGCAAATATTCGTCTCGGATTAAAGCGGACGCTGGCCTGTAAAAGGGCGAAAGAGAGAGCAGATGGAGGATTTAACTGGTCAGACTTAGCATGTATGTGTGTACACTCCGGCACACACACACATATATACGCGCGGCCAGTCCAATTTATGAGGACTGAGGGAAAACGTTTATATGAGCGGCCGGGCGTCGTAAATTCTCTTTGTTCTTTCTGCATTCGCCCGGCTTTTATGATAATATCAACTTTTTACCGGTCACGGATTTTTACGACCTCTTTGCGGACTTACTTACGGATAACTTTTACGGTGTTCTTTCTCCTTATGCACCGGACCCGTAATAAGTTATCGTATTAGGGTTGAGTGCAACAGCATGGCGAGAGCACGATCTTCTCCAGATTAGAAAAGCGTAGTGTAAGCTAGACATATATTCTAGTTTGATTTACTGCACACAACTTCAAGAAAATCTGCATATATTTCATTTTGAAATATTTTCAAATTCATTGAAAATTTACTTGTATTGTTATATCTGCAATTTCCACCCTTTCCTACGGCCAACTTTTACATTACCTACCGTGTTCATGTCAAAATAACACTTGCCAAACAAATTGTAATTTCCACGTTACCTGTCGTGTTCCCACTGTGCTCCCCACTGTGCTGTTACGAAAGCGATTCATGATAGTTTACAGAAATACGACGGTAACAGGAAGAGGACACTGTGCTAGTTATAGTTCGCAGTTTGGTCGTCATGTCATTCCTCATACGGTGTGAGTATTGTTGGTGGCGTACAACTCTATTATGACGTTGGCAGTTATCAGATTTCCGTGTAAGTTTTGGAAATTTTTGGGATGCGATAGATATGACAAGAAATATTGTTAAAATCTAATAATGTTGTTACCACCTGACGACGCAACATTACAGAGACAAGACACATTCATAGCGTGACAGGAATATGATATGCTAAATATAAATATTCCTTAGTGTATTCATTTTCTATTAATTTCCCATCTTACACCTTATAATCTCTCAACTTTCTCATACATTGGAAGCAAGGAATTTGAGTCCATATTTATATTTATTTTATCAGCATTCCTAAATATTGTACGGTTGTAACGAGTAGAATTTGACGACTGATTAGGAAAGGTGTCCCACTCGAATTGGTGTCGAAAATTTACTAACTTTTATAAAATCGAATGGCCACCAATGGGCGCTGCTGTCTGGTATATTACGACTTAAATATGTAACCGACAAGTAGTACAGAAATTAAGGATTCTATTACTTTGGGCAGTCTTAGGTTTAAAATCAAGGATTTTCCGTTATCCCCAAGGTAGCACATCATCTGACCAAATCCGCGACCATAAGATTCAAACGTTGATTTCCCAGCTTTCACGACTTACTATCACTCATTTTCCGACCTCTCGGTATTAGTAGGAATGTTATCGAGTGATCTGGCGATAAAACTTCAAATTTTCCGACTTTTACAGTCTTAGATCGGATAATATCCTACAGCGCCTTATCAATTGGATCGTTACCAACCGTGACTCACCGAGAAAACTGTGAATTTTCCGACATTAGTGGTTTAAGAGAGACAATTTTCCGACAGTCCGTGGTGGTAGGGGTAAATTCGCGAATTTTCCGACAGTAGCAGTTTTCGATCAGACTTTTTCCGACCGCGCCTTGTCGATAAGATCGTTGTTAATTGTTACTCACCGAGAAAACAGCGAATTTTCCGATTTTCACAGTGTAATATCGGGAAATCTCTGGTCGCACCATGCTAATAACACAGTTTTCAAATGTAACTCAGATAATTTCTTAAATTTTCTTACCTTCATGGTTTAAGGTTGGACATATTCCGACCAACCAACAGTGCTAGTGGGACCATTGTCATTTGTGATGCTCTGATAAAATGGCTAAATTTCCGAGCTAAGATGTTTAAGATAAGCCATTTCCGACAGCTTCGTGTTAACAAGACCATTGTCAATTGTGACTCTGTGATAACATGGCGAATTTTCCGACTATAGCGATTAACGGTTGGGCATTTCCCGACAGCGCCATGTCAATAAGATTGTTGTCCACTGTAACTCACCTTCAAAACCGTGAATTTTCGGACCTTCACGATGTAAACCCGAGCATTTCCGAAAGGCACTGTGTTGATGTTACTCTCTCTAATAAATTCGGAACAGGTACGATTAAATCAAGCATTTTCCGGTCTTTGCGAATCTAAACTAGGAATTTCCCGAATCCTCCGTGCTATCAGGAACCCTGCCTATTAAATTTAAAGAAGACCCAACGAACTCTGAGATCCTTGTAAGCTTAGATTTATTTGTAATAGTAATTACTAGATATATTATGTACTATTGAATATCTTATTTTTTAAACAACCAACTTCTTTAAAACAGTAAACTGTTTAAGTCTGGCGCCCGAGCAAACCGTTCCATTAACCGAAATTTACCAAGCTATGCGTTAACTCTTGTAATAACTTAAAGATCTAAATTGAAGCTATACTTAATGTATTCTAGCTATGTTGCAAACGTCGACCATTTGGCTTTGCATGGTTCCCTGGGCAATAAATGATGTTTTTAAAAGTGTGTTTAAAGTTTTACTCTGAAACTAAACTTCGAAAATAGTTCATAGGTTTTATTTAGTTTTCGTAGTACATCGGAATCTTCTAGTAAGCTTTTTAATTAATCTCGAACTGGAAGAAGGCGTAGTTTACTACAGTCATTTTTCTATTTTCTGTAATTCTCTCGAAACCCATTCCCGTATTTATTTTTGAATATTAGATGGTTTTCTACCGAACAATATTTATAATCAAATTTGTGAAGGTAGTGTCTTCAATTTCTTCTTGGTTAGATTTCATACGAAAAATATTTTTATATTTAAAATCAATCAACAGAGCGTTTTCTATAGTTTTGAATCTTAAATGTTTAAAATGTAATTTTGAAAATTATTAACATACTTACGCTAATATTCACTAACACAATTTAAGTTGTTAGATTCAAATTAGCGCGCCTATCTCTTTTCAGTTTACGTTACTTGGGCAAATTGTGGGTTTCGAATTTTGGATAATGAGTAGGTTACAAGGTCGATTGATTTTCTAGAAGGACCAGGACCAATTATTGATTGCGGCTTGCCATACATATTCTCTCTGATTTCATTGCTGCGAGCAATTAATCACGTGTTTATACAAATTATAATATTTATCACTTTGGTAGTAACAAGAACGTGCCTTGTTAATTATGTGCAAAAGGATATAATAAACCCAATTAATTGCTCTTGTGAAGCACAATTAAATAACTTGTCAGAGAGTTATTTGTAATTGAATTTCATTAGCCTCGCATACGACGATCGCGATCTACCCACGCTCCCCCCTCCCCTCTCTCAGACCTTCCATAAACAAAAATCTCACCTCCTCCCACCTGGTAGCGCAAACTATCTCCCCCTGGGGGAAGGGGAAACAGGGTAGGACGAGACCAGGACGGAACTATTCCAAAAACCCCTCATTATGCATAAGACTCAACCCTAGTTTGTTACTTGACCCCGCCTCTGTCACAGACAAGGGATTCTAATCGAGTTTGTGTCGCCCCACTTTCGTCCCACCCCCACCCTTCAACTAGATCTAAGAGAAAGGGATGATAATTTATGATCCAAGTTAAGATGCTCAGACAGCGAATTATTAAATAGTTAAGGTTTTTATCGAGGTGAGAGGGGAGAGGAGGCGGGGGATGACGGTTGAATGAAAAAAAGTGCTTTTGTTGTATTGCGTATAGTAATTATTTATTTATATCTTCTCATGAGACTGCTTCATTCCGATTAAATGAAAATTGATTACATTTGAGTGCAATATTATATTTACTTATAAGATTTTACACCACAAAAATCGGGAAATTCACTACTATATTTTAGAGCAACAAATGATAGCGGTCTTATTAACACGGCCTGGCTGGAAAATGAGCGATCTTAAACCGTGAACGTCGGAAAATTCCCGTAAATTCTCAGCAGTGTACTTCAAGCGACTCAAAATGCTTTTGGCAATCCGCATTCATTAATTCGTCATAATCATTCTAGAAAACAATTGGGATATGTAAATTATTAGTGGTAAGTCGTGAAAGTTGGGCTGCATATCGTTCCATTTCGAACATTCGACCCAACAGCTGTCTCCTCCAACGGTTAGGAGGCAAAAAACCAAAAAACCAAAAATTATCATCGTGTGTTTAACATTCGTACGTAAACGTGCCACCAAAAAGGAGTGTTTTAAAAGGCGTTCATATATATCATCCTTTGTTCTTTCCTCTCCCTATCCTGATTAGAACCCTTCTGGCACCTGATTGGTGGTAAGTCAACGAGGACTCCTCGTCAGCCCTCTGAGGTAAGTGTACTCCACTTAATCGTCTGCTCAATATCTTCCTCAATTATCTTCTGAAATTAATCGTCAACCTTTGGCGATTAACTATTGTTGCCGAAACCCGGGACCTTTAGATATTCAGTCTAATCACTCGCGTATATTCATCTTATAACTCGAACGTGCATTAATTATTCAATTTCCCTCGAATAAATCACCTAATCGGCAAGTGTCATCCTTATCGCACACCTGTTTGCCACACGCGATAACTGCCTGTCTTGTTTATTTTCCTTAATTCATCTGATTGTTTGAACTTGACTTCGTCGTTCATTTCTCGTCTGTTCGCCCTTTTCTTTGGCCTTTTCGGGAATAAATTTATTCCTTCAGCATACCGGGTGATTCAATAAAATAAAAATGCCTCCGACCGACAAATTAAAGGCTTCGATTGCCGAATCCACAGTTAAGCGTGAGAATGCTTTCGCCGCGGCCTCTACACTATTTAAATTAATTAAAGGGCTGACTACTGAAGCCGATGTGGCCAATATGTGCTTGGCTGAGTTGTTGAAGGTGGAAAAGGCTTTCAAGGAGGCTGATGAGTTGATTGTTAAGCTCAACTCTCAGTTGGAGGAGGCAGAACGGGACGAATCACCCTCGAAATGTGCGGCATTCTTTGAAATCTGCCTACACATCCGCGCCGCCCACAGCCACCTAACCGCGTCTTCTCCGGTCGCAACGCATACTTCCTCTGCTGATCTTCCTATTCCTCGGGTGGAATTGCCACGGTTTTCTGGCACAATCGAGGAGTGGCCCGGTTTCATTGCGTTATTTGACGCCCTTGTACATCAGAACCACTCCCTGGCGCCTGTCCAAAAATTTCATCTGTTGACGTCTGCCTTATCAGGCGAAGCGACTTCCGTCATTTCTGGCTTCGACTTAAATTCGGTCAACTACCCTCTAGCCTATAAGGCCCTTTACGCTCGTTACCAAAACCCTCGTCGGCTGGCTGATCTCTATGTGAGTCAGATATTGGATTCGCGGCCTGCATCTGTTTCTTCCTTGTCCCAGCTGAAACAGTTCGCTACCACACATCAAAATTCTATAAATGCCCTCAAGGCGTTGCCCATAACCGACCTGGCCGATCATCTGTTATTTTCCCTCACTCTGCGCAACCTAGATGTGCCATCTCGCCAGTTGTTCGAGGGGCAGTTGTCCTCGGATGAGTTTCCTACTCTCTCGCAGTTGCTCGAGTTCATTAATCGACAGTTGCGAGTGTTGGAAAGCACTTCCATCACCTCGTCTTGTGCGTCTGTGCTGAGGAAGCCTCAATCACCAGCGGGCTCAGCGTCTGTTTCCTCATCGTCTGTGCCTCCTTCTGTTGGTTCGCCCTCTCGCCGCCCTGCCTACGCTGGTGCACGTCCCCCTACATCCTCTAGCTCATCGTCTGCATGTGTGTTCTGCTCGGCGCAGCACTCCATTCGCCAGTGTCGTGAATTCAAGGCCATGACCATTCATCAGCGAAGAGCTTTCGTGACTGAGAGACGATTATGCCGAAACTGCATGTCGTCATTTCACGCCACTGCTGCGTGCGGTTCGGGTCACTGCTGCCACTCGTGCGGGGGACCTCATCACACCATCCTCCATCTGGCATCTGCTGCCTCTACGACCCCTCCCATTGACCAAACGGCGGAGGAGTCGGGATCGACCGATCAGCTTCCTTCGCCGCCTCCTGTCCCATCAGAGCAACCGGCTCGTGCTCACGCCTCTCGGGGTGGTTCAGTCAGAGGTCGAAGAACAGCTCTCGGGAGACCCTGCTCGCCTCCTGGGGGGGCCGATTTTGCGTCTACTGGAAGTGGTTCCGAATGACTGCGAGTGTGGTCCGCTCGTGGGTCGCTTCCCCCATCGAGTGGTCATCTGTCTCCTTCTTCTCGTCTGTTCTCTTCTGGTCATCTGTTTTCATCTGCGCGGTCTGCCTTGCGTAAGAGTAATAATCCTGACTACCTTATGCCTACCGCTTGGATCCGCCTCGATAACCAGCGAAATGTTGTCTTCGGCCGTGCTCTTCTCGACTCCGGCTGCCAACACACCCTCATCACCCGAGCTTGGGCCACCAAGCTTCGTCTGCGCATTCACCCTGAAGCTGTTCAGCTTCGCACCTTAAGTAATGCAGATCGGTTTCGCATCCAAGGGTACGCATACGTCAGTCTCTGTCACCAAGGAGATCCTCCTCATCTTATCATCAAAGCCTACGTTATTGACAGTCACATAGATCCCCTTCCTGTCCAAGCGTTCAATGGCCGATGGCCTGAGTTTCAGCAGCTCCTTAGGCTGGGTGCTATATGGGCCCTATGCTCGCCATCGCAGGGAGACTAAACATGTTTCCTTCTCACCTGACACTATCGATAGGCGTGCTCAACGTCTACCCAGTGTTCATCGAGTTTTACAGCGGCGCAGTTCTCCCTCATCTTCTGCAGGGTCATCATCTGCTGTGCATTCTCCATCAACTTCGCAGCCAGAACCCCCTCTTTCAGTGATCACCTATCAATCTTCCTCTGATAAGACTAATTCTACTGTTGCATCTCACCAAAATTTACCTTCTGACGTAATAAAACCTCCTGCTGTTCCTGACCGTCAAACCACGGATATGAGTCTCTCCCAGCGTTCGGACCAGGAACTTGTCAACCTCGTTCGGCGCTTCTGGGAGATTGATAAGGTACCTGACGTGCTTCCGTTGACCCCTGCTGAGAGGGAGTGTGAGATGCTGTATCGCGCTGATGTCACCCGTGATTCCAATGGAAGATACACCGTTGGTTTGCCCTTGTCATCATCTCGGCTGGGCACCTCCGTCAACGTGGCGACTAGACACTTTATCCGGTTAGAGCATCGCCTGGACCATAACCCTACTCTTCGTGTCGCATATCATGAGTTTATGCGGGATTATCTCGAGAGCGGCCATATGGATTTGGTTCCTGAATCTTCTGATTGTCCGCGATACGAGCCATATTATATCCCTCATCATCCCGTACATCGTCCGGATGATCCTCCCACTAAAATTCGCGTGGTCTTCAACGCCTCCTGTGCGACTGCTAATGGCAAATCCCTCAATGATCTGCTGCTTACCGGCCCGAAGTTGCAAGCGGACATTTCCACCCTCCTGCTTCGCTTCCGTCTATATCGCTTTATCTTCACTGCCGATATTAGACAGATGTATCGACAGATCCTGATACTCCCCGAGCAAAGGGATTATCAACGTATAGTCTAGCGTTTCACCAAACAGGAACCTCTCCAATATTATCGTCTGAATACCGTCACCTATGGAGTTTCTTCTGCTCCCTACTTGGCCCTTAGGACCCTTCGGCAGCTGGCTGCGGATGAGGGATCCAAGTTTCCTGCTGCCAGGCAGGTTTTGCTGGATGAAATTTACGTCGATGACATCTTGACAGGCTGTTCATCCGAAGCTGAAGCTCTTGAGTTACGACAGCAGGTTCAGGATCTGCTCATGGCGGGCGGCTTTGAGCTACGCAAATGGGCTACTAATCACCTTCCTCTATTAGACGGTATTCAAGCTGATCATCGTAGAGAATCCTCCTCTACTGATCCCCTTTTTCTCGACCGTGAACCAGGTCTCAAGCTTCTGGGACTCGGGTGGAATCCTGCATCTGATCACTTCTTCTATTCTGTTCGTACGACTTCCACGGTGATCACTAAGCGGAATGTGTTGAGTCAGATGGCTAGAATCTTCGACCCTTTGGGATGGTTAACTCCTGTTACCTTCTATGCCAAAATCTTCTTCCGTCAGCTCTGCCTACTCCATCTGGACTGGGACCAACCTCTGTCGAATGAGGTTCAGACCTCATGGCTGCAATTTCAATCCCAACTACCCACTTTGGCAGAGCTTTACATACCACGATTCATCCCTGACGTTTCTTCCTCTACGCATCGGTTGGTCGGCTTCTGTGATGCCTCTGAATCAGGCTACGCTGCCGTAGTTTATCTTCGCACTTTGGCATCGTCTGGTCACTACCAGGTGTCTCTCCTAGCGGCAAAATCCAAAATTGCTCCTTGCAAGGCTATGACCCTGCCTCGCTTGGAACTATGCGGTGCCCATCTTCTCGCAAAACTCATGCATCACCTGTCCACTCGAGCGCTGCCGCATCTCGGTGCTCAGTGCAATGCCTTCTGTGATTCTTCTGTGGCCTTGTCGTGGATCCGTGGTGAGAGTCACCGGTGGAAGACATTTGTGGGAAATCGGGTCGCTGAAATACAGGATCTCATTCCCTCGGATTGCTGGAGACATGCACAACCCAGCAGATTGTGCCTCTCGAGGGTTGATGCCTGCAGACATTCATCATCATCCATTGTGGTGGCGCGGTCCTCACTGGTTGTCTCTCGACTCATCTTTGTGGCCCTTTTCTTCTGTTGACTCATCTCAAACTGATCAAGTGGACGAAGAAGCCAAGCCGATCTCCGCTCTGCTGTTGGCGGCCATCCCCGACGAGCTCACCATGATTGACCGTTTTTCCTCGTATCTTCGACTCAAGCGAGTCACCGCCTTTTGCCGACGATTCATACTAAATGCTCGCGGTCCCTCTTTCCCTCGATCCGGTTTTCTTTCCTCTGTTGAGCTCCAGGAGGCGGAATCTTGTTTGATACGTCTGATCCAATCTATTCATTTCGCCGACGAGCTGGCTGAGCTTCGGAAACCCTCTTCTCGTCACCGGCTCATCATGAAACTCCACCTTTTCTGTGACGAGCATGGACTCATTCGTATTGGAGGTCGTCTTTCAGCTTCCCTATTGCCGTACGGACATAAGCATCCTGTTCTATTGCCAAAGAATAATCATCTCACTCATCTGATCATCGATGATGCCCATTATCGTCTTTTGCACGCCGGTGCTTTGGCTACTCATTCGTACATTCGTCGACGGTTCTGGATTTTGGACGGACGTAATGTGGTCCGCAATCGCCTACGCAGGTGCAACCGATGCTTTTCCTGCAAACCCCGTCCCTTGATACAGCCAATGGGCAATCTTCCATCCGAGCGGCTATCCTCTGCTATGGCTTTTCTTACCACTGGTGTCGACTACGCCGGCCCATTTTATGTGACGAGTGCACGACTACGCGGAGCCGTTAGCACGAAGGCATATCTGGTTGTTTTCATCTGCTTCACTACCAAAGCAGTTCACCTGGAATTGGCATCTGAACTGTCCACTCCAGCGTTCATCGCTGCTTATCGTCGCTTCGTCGCACGCCGAGGCAATCCTTCTGTCATCTTTTCGGATAACGGAACCAACTTCGTTGGTGCCCATAATTACCTTCGGGACCTTGGCCGCTTATTGTCTGCTCCACAACATCAGCAAAGTCTTTGTGATGCCGCCTCGTCCTCCGGAACTGACTGGCGATTCATACCCCCTTCCAGTCCTCACTTTGGTGGCCTGTGTGAGTCCGCTGTAAAGTCTGCTAAGCATCATCTCACTCGTGTTATCGGCGAGCAAAAACTCACTTACGAGGAGTTTCTTACCGTCTGCACTCAGGTTGAGGCAATCCTTAACTCTCGTCCTCTGTATCTCCCATCATCTGACCCTTCTGATTTTGAAGCCCTCACACCGGGTCATTTCCTGATTTTTCGCTCCCTCACCGCTCCTCCGGACAATGACCTCAGCTCCGTATCTGTAAATCGTTTATCTCGCTGGCAGCTAGTTCAGCGATTTCAGCAGGACTTCTGGAAGCGTTGGCGCCAGGAATACTTGCATACCTTGCAACAACGTCACAAGTGGTTGCAGCCATCTACCCCTATTCTTCCAGGCACTGTTGTCATCATTCGAGATGACAATATTCCTCCTCTGAAGTGGAGTATCGGCCGTATATCATCTGTTTTTCCCGGAGCTGACTCCACCACTCGTGTGGCTGACGTTGCTACGTCCTCTGGGACAATCCGACGACCAGTCGTCAAACTGTGTCCTCTCCCATATCAGTAGATGGCCCTTTCGTCTGTTCACTCCTTTCGGTTGATCTCACTGAAGGGATTCTTCAGGGCGGGCGGCATGGTAAGTCGTGAAAGTTGGGCTGCATATCGTTCCGTTTCGAACATTCGACCCAACAGCTGTCTCCTCCAACGGTTAGGAGGCAAAAAACCAAAAAACCAAAAATTATCATCGTGTGTTTAACATTCGTACGTAAACGTGCCACCAAAAAGGAGTGTTTTAAAAGGCGTTCATATATATCATCCTTTGTTCTTTCCTCTCCCTATCCTGATTAGAACCCTTCTGGCACCTGATTGGTGGTAAGTCAACGAAGACTCCTCGTCAGCCCTCTGAGGTAAGTGTACTCCACTTAATCGTCTGCTCAATATCTTCCTCAATTATCTTCTGAAATTAATCGTCAACCTTTGGCGATTAATTAATTAGTTTTCCAAAACTCGAACCTCAAAATTGGTCCTTCGAGCCGGATGTTAGGAAAGTGACGTATATTGAAAAAGTATTACTGGGTTAATTGGAATACAGAAAGTTAAGGGAATAAATGTGTGAGATGAAATAACTGAAAATCAGTCTTAATGAACCTTGAAGACAAAATCAAAATTGAAAAATGTGCAAAGTCAATATTATGGAAATTCGTCAATTGGAGTGAAAATTTAAAAGTTGCAATAAACAACGCCAAGAATTTTATGCAAATACTTTAAAACTTTTAAAATTACAATACTTTAGATATATATATATATATATATATATATATATATATATATATATATAGAGAGAGAGAGAGAGATAGAGAGAGAGAGAGAGAGAGAGAGAGAGAGAGAGAGAGAGAACGTCATATTGATATCTATAATCACTGAAAATATGTTTTGTTATAAAATTTTACGTCAAACAAATTTGGGGGATGTGTTCATCGCAATACTTTATTAAATTTTAATATGAATGTTAGGCATTAGAAAAATATTAAAAATTCGAAATTATATTTGAAGTGGATTTCGAGAAAATTTCTCAGAATCTTAAAATACAAGACAAAATTATCCCCTCGTCAACGCTGAGTTTAATAGTAAAATCACTAAGAGGTTTCTTTAACTTTTTAGTTACTTTACTTAATAGTAAAATCACTAAGAGGTATTTTTTAACTTTTAGGAATAAAACGTACTAATATTTCTTTAAAAATACATTTTTGGAACTTGGGAGACCTCATAACGCTCTATGGTCGTTTTTGCGCAAAGTCTCAGATACTGTGTCTAACTTTAAGTCGGATCTTTAGGTTACTTACACATTTGACGTATAGTTCGATTAATTTCGTTTATGGTACTGTTTTCTGGGGCGTCAGTTTTGATGAATTTACCACTTGTATGAAGTTAGTTAAGTAAATAATAACTTATTTAATGATACAAATTAATCTCGTAATTAAACAATGCAATCTTGCAATCTTCATCTACAACGAATATAGATTTCATTGCGTTATTTGTGCATTTGCTCGGTAGAAGCCCTAATTGTACGGAATGTCCGAGAATCACTTAGTCTTGATATTCAAAGGCCGGAAAATTCTTGGCTTAATTGGGTCTGTCCGAAGTTCACTGAAGACACTCCTATCAACACGTGGCAGTTGGAAAATGAACAAACTTAAACCGCGAAGATCGGAAAATTCGCACTTTATCCCATGAAATACGAAGTCATAGTTTTGATTTGTTTAAGCCATTTTTGTGAAAATGCAATCAATTTTTTGAGTTATGAATGTTGAAAAAACACAAGATCTGCACCCCTTTTTATAACTACTCATTGCATTGTCTATAAACCTTTCAACAAAATATTCGAAAACTTAAAATATCTAGACAGAGTATATGAATTCGAAATCATTATATTTTATGAAAGTTTAATGAAGTTTTAATATTATTTTAGAATAGTTTCAAGAAAATATTTATGTCAAATTTGAGAGTTCTATCACCCAACTTCAGCAAACTCAGAACAGCATTTAAGTTTTTATAAATTTCAACAAATCCTGGTAAAACCGAAAAATTTCTCAAATTCTTCTTGAAAAACATTACATTTCTAAAAGGTCTCTAGGGGCTGTTTGCTTAGTACAAATTCTTTTCGTTAAGTTGAAGACATTTTTTGAATTAACAATTTTGAAAATTAAAAATTTAGCAACTCATTTCCATTATAGAACAATATTAATTTTTTTAAATATTCACAGAACTTATAAGTAAATTATTCAGCTGTTCTAAAATTTTCTAAATAATTTCGAATACCTCCTACAAAATTTGCGGAAGACAATTGTTATTGTGGTGTCTTAAACAGACGGATATTGATACAAATATTGAATAGAATTTTAAAGAGGAAAATGAAAGAAATACTTTCCAAAAATTTGCATTTACTAACATAACCACTAAACATAAATAAATTTAAGTGTAGTCGTTCATATATTATGTAGGTTAACAATTTGCATGTGTTTAAACGAAACAAGAAACGTTATCATAGTGGAGATAAGTCAATTATTTCCCATCATCGAATGGTTATGAAATCAATAACTTCTCTAATGAGAGACAGCTCTTGACGAAAGGGTGTTAATTCCCAAATTATCCCCTTGTAAATTAATCCAGAATGTAAATTCTTCACATCAACCGCCCGCTTTGTTCCCGGTACACACAGACGAGCTTTTCATTCAATTACGACGTCTTACTCGTCTTTAACGTCTAAGAACACGAACACCGGCATTAACACAACTCGCTTAGCTTTGTTAACGGTCGATCTCATTCATACAACCTGAGAGGGAGAAAGAGAGAGAGAGAGCGAGGAGGGAGGGATAGGATTTTTCGCCATCGTCATCATCACCGCCATCATCAACATCCGAGCTTCTTTCCGCTTAATTGCCCCGATAATAAGGGCCCCCTAAAAGCATCAAAGTGAACGGTTTTCCCATCAGCTTTTTCAGCTAAAATAATCAGCGGATGCCGGAATGTGCCGTTTCCATTAACATCTAAGATGAGAGAGGGAGAGAGAGAAAGCGATGATTTAGTCTCTTCGAGGGGAGCTGGGAGCGGACGGAAGGTAATTTGCGATCAGTGTTTGGCCTTAGCTAATTTCGAAAGGTAAACAAGGCGAAAGTAAGATGGGAGGGATTGATGCGGGACAGGGGATCGGGAGTGATTGGAGGAATCTCGGATATCTGACGCGGTGGTTTCCAAAGGGGGATCGCGCAGAAATATGGAAGGTAAATATTTTTCGAGTCATTATACGTTTTCTTTGGATTACCGAGAATCGCGAAGGAAACCAATTTTTTTTCGAAAACTAATGACGCACCGTACCTCCAGTCGACCCTGGCTTTCATGCCTTAAATATTATGGTTCCAATGTCGGAGATAATTAACCCTTATCTTGCGTTCCTACTTCCAAAAATATTGGAAAGAATATCTAAAGATTTTTTATGGAATCATTATTAAGCTTCAGTTAATTCGTATTATCAGTTGCTCGTCAATAATGCGTTCGCATATATTATGTCCTGTTTGCTGAATCTATGCTCAGTTAGCTGATTTAGCTGAGTTAGTCAGTAAAGTTTCTATTAGTTCCTGACAGTAATTGTAGCAGAATTCATGTTACTTTCAAAAGAGCTAATCCACCAAATTGTATAGAATTGTGAACATGACCTCTCACACCACACCTTTTTTTATGGCAAACTATTCCAATGTAATCCAACTAGAGCCTACTAAATTGAGGTTAGTATTAGTACGTTTCACCACGACTAGTCGAGTCTTAGTTCTCTGTGGACTAATCTATATCAGATTAATAAAATCTATTACATTTAAGTTTTATTTTGGAACTTAGGTTACATCATGAATAGTGAATATAGATATTCATAGTTTCTTATGATCATGGCAACTGTATTCATGTTGCTCTTAGGCTCTAGTCCACTAAGTGACTATGACTAGTGAATGTGACCTAAGGCAATCAAACCTAAGTTAATTTCAAGCTACTCTATATCATTCAATTAAGAGCTTTCCAAATTTACATTAATTTGGACCGTAATGTGCGTCATTACTAGTGAATGAAAAATCCCTTAGTTCCTCTTAATCATGGCAACTAAACTCACTTTATGAGATGGCCAGTCCACCAAATGTCCAAGACTATTATTTATGTCCTCTCGTAGTCGCTTATTAGTTCATTGCGAAATAATCTATGAATTTAGTGAGCCTGCTAAATGTAGGTTAATTTTAGAACGTAGGTTGCATCATAATGAGTGAATAAAAGTTCTCATAGTTCTTTATATGTATGATGAATAAGCTTACGTTACTTTTGAAATGGGAAGATCCAAAAAATTAATACGAATAATAAGTGGATTTTTAGCTCATTGCGAACTAGCCATCCAATAAAGGTCTACTGAATCTATATTGATTGATTCAGAAATAATTCCTTTCTCCATAATCGCCCACTGAAAAAACTGAATTTTAATTTTTCTAATTTAGGAATTTACCTATAGACTATCTTTATATTATAGAGTTTCATGTTTTTTCAATTTAATGATTTCAAAATAAGTATTTTAATGTAATTTCAAAGAGAGAAATGGAAACTTAGTCGTCATCTTAGGCCTAATTAGGTGAATATCTCGGAAAATCGACATACCCAGTATATTAACACGTAAAAACTTCTATTTTGGTATCCTTAAACTTTCCTCAAAATTCACATATAATTGGATGGCCGCAAGTTGTAAACTCGGGGGGTCAAAAGTCACAAAAATCGATTTTTTTCTACATTTTTTTTGCAAATATCTCGTTTTCTACGGGGATTACGCTATTTATATTCATTATCAATATTGTAGAGAATCAAATTCTCTACAACGTGTGTATTTGACATTTCTTCATATCTTTAACTGTTTTCGAGATAGAGGGCGGAGAGCGCTGGTCAGAGAATCAGGTGAAGTCAACTGATACTACTGCTAGTCCTGATCAAAAACTCATAATATTAAGGTTATAAATAATGGCTAAATATTTAAATATAATTTTTATTAACTTTTTCATTAAATTCATTTTGTTTGGTCACTTATCTATTTTTAGTTAAGGGTCAATTTATTTAATAACACTTACCTGGCCATGTAAGTAAACAATTGTTGAGGAAAATAATTAAATTACATTTTAATTGTAATCAAATTTACACTAATAACTTCCTAAATAAGTAAAAAAGAAAATAATTAAATTTGTAATTAACGTTTTTAATAAAAGTGTCATTTGATTAATTTAATATTGTCAAAATTAATATAAAAAATAAAAATTTCGAGAAGAACGAGTTGTAATTTCAATTCTGTTCTACTTCTTCTTCTGACTATAAATATTTAAAGTTATGAAAGAAGTTAAGAGTTTACGGATTTTAAAGAAGATTTACTAAATTATTTTTTTTTTACTTCAAATGCAATTAGTGTAAATGAGAATATAATTAAAATGTAATTAAAATATGTACCTTAATATTTTTTCAAATACAGAAAGAGATTATAAGTGTTACTGAATTGATAAATTTTAGAATTATTAGAAAGAAAGATTGAATTTAATGTAAAAGTTAATAATAAATGCTAACTAAATATTTATCAATAATTTATAACCTTAATATACGAGTTTTTGATCGTTGACCTTGACGTTGATCGTTGAGTTTGAAAGTTGACCTCACATGATTCTCTGACCAGCGCTCTCCGCCTTCTATCTCGAAAACACTTCGAGGTATGAAGAAATGTTAAATGCAAAAGTTGTAGAGACTTTGATTCTCTACAATATCGGTAATAAATACAAATAGGGTAAAACCCATAGAAAACGAGATATTTGCAAAATATGTAGAAAAAATCGATTTTTATGACTTTTGACCCCCGACTTTAAAACTTGCTGTCATCCAATTATATGTGAATTTTTGGGGAAAGCTTTAGGATGCCGAAATAGAAGTTTTTACGTTTTAATATACTGGGTATGTTGATTTTCCTAGGTGAACCCCCTATAACGACTGGACTACTCCAAATATTTTCGTATTTTCGCAAGGAGTGATTTTCCAATAATCCAAATACTCAAGAGGGGACGATTAAAATAATATATTTTTCTAATTCGTGGAGTACCTTCACAACGACGTCTTTTTAAATACTTGATGTTATATTTTGTATTTTTGAAATATGTGATATTTAAATGGACGTGTCTGTTATAGAAACGTACTGAAACTTGAATCTCGCTAAATGAAGGACAATATCGGCCAATATTATTTCTAAATATTTTGTATCAATGTGGGATACAAATGAATTTTTTTATGAATTCTAAACTTCTACACACATTCCAAAATAGTTAATTTGATATTTAAATATGGTGTAGAGAAAATGGGAAGATTTTCACATCTGAATTCGGAAAATTCCAGGTTAACAAATTCTAATCTCAGAGGGCACGATTCACGAAGAACTTTTATTTAACTTTTCTCTTCAAAACGTCATTCTCTATCGTCAAAATTCCGAATTTTTCAAATCGAACTAGTTTGATATTACGGGAAATTGCAGAATTTACAAGTTCATATCTCTGAAAGGATACGTTTTGCAAAGGATTTTCATTTAACTTTTGTCTTCAAATCGTCGTTCTTTATCGTCTAAATTTAAAAATTTTCAAATCGGACGAGTATGATGTTTTCAAAAAATTTCAGAATTTAAAAATTTATCTCATGACTGACATGTTTTACACCGAAATTTTATTTAACTTTACTCTTTAAAATATTTCCAAATTTTTCAAATTGGACGAGCTTGATATTGTCGGAAATGTCTAGAATTCACTAATTTATACCTAAGGAAGGACACGTTTTGGAAAGAAATTTTATTTAACTTTTCTCTTCAAAACTTCATTCTTTTTCACTTTAGTTGTTTTTTTTTTAATCGGACGAATTTGGTATTTTTGAAAAATCCCATAATTTATTCAAAAACTCGTAATGGGTACGTTTTAATGAAAAAATAATAATTCAGTGCACATTGCATTACTCTAACTTGTGTATTTATACATAGCTTAAACCTCCCTAAGTGTTATTGTTTATACATTTTTTCTCTGGTGTAACGCTTGATGTGTCATTTTTGTTGAAGGCTCATAAAGAAAATTTTCAAAACAGTTCCCTGAAATGTGGTTTAACAATATTTTAAGGTAGAATTTTTACTCTTACAGTTTCCACAAGGGCGAATCGAACCTTGACCTATTTGCCCCGAAAAGAGCACATCCCCTAGGAACTCCCCTTAAAACCCACAATCAACGTCTATTTAATGTCACAAGAAATCCGTAGAATGTAAAATTTATACGACCCTTAAACATACCCACGCACACACCCCTATGGTCCTTTCCTCTCCTTTTTCCCCATTTGCCCGTATTCAAAACAAAAAAGAATGTATATATTATTCATCCCGTTGGCGCGTGTTTTGTTCCCCGCACAACCCCATTAACAACGTACGGGGGGGACCTAATTTATGGGCTAATCAAAAATTGGACGTAGGCGCATTTTTAAAGGGGGCGACTACGGCAACGTTTTTTTTGCGCTGAAGAGATAAAAAATATAAAAAAAAAGAGGGAAAGAGGGCGAAAGTGTTGTTACGGTAATAATTTGATTATGTATGGGGGCGACGGTGGCGGTACGTGTCGCCTGACATTAATGAAAACGCCGCTTAAAAACAAATTGTAGCCGAAGGAAATGTTTTGGGTTTTGCGGGAAGTGTTGGTTTATTAAGCGTGTCGGTTTTGAGTAATGGAATTTGTCAGCTCACCGAGATTCCTGAAAATTGCGTAAAGGGAGATATAATTCAATGTAACAAGATTCCATTGGTAGCGATTTGTTGTGCATTTTCAGGATTTTCTAATACGATGTAAACAAATTAATTACAATTAACAGAACGTAACAAATTCAATTTTGAATAAACTCTCCAAAAAATATCTGGTTTCTTCCAAAAAACAAAATTATATAATCACCAATTCACTTGTCAAATATTGCCATGTTTCAATAAATTATTTCAGACATAGTTACTTAGTAAGGAAACAGTTTTATTGAAACTAATTTACTTCAAAAAAATTCAAGAAATGTTCAATTTAGGACATGTATCTAAGTATTCAAATATATAGCAAATGTGTTGAGAAAAGCGCGTAACGGTGGCTGGTACAGGGCTCGCTTTATGGCGATCACCTCTCCTTATAAAAGGGCAGTAGGCAGGCACGAAATCAGGCGGACAGCGTCACAGGATGCTATATCACCGATCACTGATTTAGGCACCAGACTTTATTAAAATTAATATTTTGTTATCTGATATAGGCTGCCTGGTGTGATTAAATGTAATGCCTCATCGGAATATCCTTTTGTGAGGTCAAGCCATGTTGATTTGGGTAACTGCTGAGCATGCTTGGCCTGGCTTTCCGACTCTCGAGGTCGCTCGTGACAATATATGCCTTGTATTATGTTTAACGGTTTCTCTAATTTATATCATTGAGCTAGAATTCCCAACAGCCCACGATTTAGTGCCCGTTGGACCTTAAGCGTGACAATACCTTAATATTTCATTACAACATATGTGAACTTGATAACGTCCACGACCATGACGACTGTGTTGGTGGACAATCTCTAAAACCCAACAAAGACAAGGATTATTGAAATTACGGATAGTTCCCTTCATGTTCAATTTTGAATAAAAGTTATACCATGTTGTTTAACATGAGAACATATTCTTTCGTTAGCTAGCTTTGGGCAGTTCTACAGTGGAAGTGAGAAAACTTACGGAACAAGTCTCTCAATTATTCAATTAGGTTGAAACAAGCTTGCTCGAGAAGTGATAACCTTAGTTTGTTGAGTTTTAAATTGACCCAGTCTAATATGTTTTACTTAAACATGCTTAAGTGTGGTAATGTTCATGACGATGTTTGCATTGAAGTTTGTAGAAGCTACGTTGATAGAGCAGATTCATAGTGTAATCTAAATTAATCAAAAGAAACTAATATATTATTGTATATAAAAAATTAATTGTAATATATCTCTAATCTGATTTCCTGATTCGCTAATTCTCACTTTAGAAATTTCCCAACTACATATTGCAACGGCTATCTTCACCAGATTTACAAGAGTTATCTTGATATATGGTGTGAGGAGGAGCAAATTGAATTTGGATTTCAATTACGTGCTCCTTTTACTAACTAATCTAAATATCCAATACATTACCTGATGGTAGGCCGGCAGCAATATAGACCTTTAACTAGAACATTAAATCCTAATCCCGAAATAAAAGATGTATACCGAACGCGCCTCTACGATAAACATTTTATAGGTAATGGTAGCTTTACTAATAGAACATGTTTTTGGAGAATTTTTATATAGTAAAAAATAACTTTTTGTTTTTGAGGCGTTTAGTACATTTCAAAAGTGGATTACTTAGCATCCGGAAATATGCATTACATGTTTTAAAATAACCTATTCATATTAAAACTCAGACTTTTGAAATTTAATTTTGTGAAAATCAATTAAACTGCTTTCATTTAGTGAGAAGAACTTAATGCTTAATTCGTAAGAAATAGTCTGACTCGCTAACTCTCTCTTAAGAAATATTGCAACTCTTACGGCAACAACTAGCTGCAGGAGTAAAGAGATTTATTTTGATACAAGCTGCTGATAGGAATAGAATAAACTAAAGCGTTCAGTTACGTGGTCCTTTTAGTAAATTAGGATAGGAGCTCGATTAATAGTCTAAGGGATGTTCTTAAAATAAGAACAAAAATTAGGCTTAATGGGCCTACAGAAATATACAGACACAACCGAGCATTACAAATAGAGTTTTCAAATTCAAACGGTAATGTAGGGGTAACTTAACGACCAAATTAATATATAATAAGTAGTAGAGGTAATAAGTACACAAAGTTAAGAAAACAAGGAAGGTTTAAAAAATCTAATATCATTTAAGGAATGGAAACCTTATATAAATTTTCTTCGAATAACATAGGGAACGTACATTCCACTATGACTAGTCGAGACTTAGTTCTCTGAGGACTAATCTACATCAGTTCAATAAGAGCCTACTAAATTTAGATTTAATAAGGAACATAGGTTACATCTTGAGTAGTCAATGAAAATTCTCTTAGTGTGCATGTTGCAGTTAAGATGGGCTAGTCCACTAAAAGGCTACGACTAGTGAATGTGATCTCTTGATTTCAAATTTGAGTTCATTGCAAGCTACTGTATACTAATCAATTAAGAGCCTACCAAATTTAGAATAACTTCAAACGTAATGTTCATCATGACTAGTGGATAAAGAACCCCTTAGTTCCTTTTTAATTATGGTAACTGTACCTACTTTGCTCTTAAAATGGTCTAGTTCACCAAATAGCTAAGATGAGTGAATGTAATCTCTCGCAGTCGAGTTAGATGTGAACAAATTTATGTCAATCCAATGCAAGCACCAACTTACATTAGTTTGGAACACAAGTTAGGCCAAGGGAAAATAATAACGAATATTTATAAAATTTAATATCATTTAAGGAACGGAAATCTTTTACAATTTTTCTTCGAACGCCGTACCTTTTGAAGTTTCCTCATTAATTCCCTGAATACGAGAGCGACCCTCCTCCGCCGCGGAAAACATGTTTATCCAATTTCACGAACCGAGGATCCCGCAAATGCGACGTATGAAACCGACCGCAAAGCCAATCGGGCCGAACGCCCCCTTCCCCCCCACTCGACCCCTCACGCTCCCTCCTTAGACCCGTCAAATCGGTCACACAAAACCACCCCCGTCTACCCCCCTCGCCACCCCCCACCGCCCAGCTCGGTTATTAGAATATAATTGGTGAGTGGCAGCTGTTTGGGGTCACGTAAAAGCGCACGGGTCACGTCTTTACGTGACTCTTTTGCCGGATGATCCGGTGCCCCCTTTTGCAGCGTATTGTTGTCATTTTTTGTTGTCGGGGGGGAAATGGGAGGGGTGGTACGAGGGAGGGTGGGGGTAACGTGATCGTTAATGCTTCGACGGGCCCGTCGGGATTTTCGGTGGCAAAAGTGACCGTCCCCTGAAGCAATCTTGCTCTGATTGAATGGATGAAATAAAGTTAACTTAGTTGTTCACAATTCCAAAGAAATGAATTTAGGTTTAAGAACAGGAACTGTTTGGGGATATTAGGCCTTAAAATTTTTGGGAGTAGCTTTCAGTGCGATTTGTAACGCTGTGTTTCTTCTTCTTCTTTTTTTGTAGGATCCTGCCCACTTCTTCTTCACACTTCCTCTTTCGAAGATAGCCATAGATAACTTTGTGCCCACCTCTTTTGCGATCTTCCTACCCTTCTTTTTCTGGAGACCTATTGCCTCTTGCTTTTTATTAGCCTGGTATCATCTGCTCTTGACACATATTCATTCTAAAACCTTTGTCTTCCTCTTATGACTTTGGTAATGTCGGTTACGTTATATTGTTGTCGTATATCTGAATTCCTTACTCTGTCCAATTTGGTCTTTCCTGCTATCGCTCTTAAAGCGTTCATTCCAACTCTACGCAGTAATTGTTTTTTCCTACTTATTTTTACTCGAGTCTCTGCCCCATATTGGTCTTATCATCGTCTTGTATATTTTGACTTTACTGTCTACATTCATACATTTATTTCTCCATGTTATGTCTCGTAGTAAACCTGATATTGTGCTTCTTTTACGGCTTAAGATTGTACTTCCTTGAATGTTAAGTACCCTAAATTCATATATTCAGGAAACCCACCTTTTTCTGTCTCATGCAAGGGCAATAATGTCCCGGACATCTCACTAAATGGGTCGCATGATTACGCTATGAACCAAATGTTAAATAATTCGCTATAATAAAGCTAATATTTGACGGTGAGATATCCATAAATTAGCGATATTTGATCGCGAAAACAGTATATACGAAACGTCGACTAGACAGTTTTAGCGGACAAAACTTACGGGTAAATATGCAGTCGTTATGTAGGAAATAGCCCTATTGCCGTGTAGTGACGTTATATCTGTCTAAACTGTACTGTGACTGTAGTCTGTTGTTAAGCTACATAAATCTTTTGTGTGATTTCAAATTTCTTTTCTAAGCTGTTATATATCATGCTACTGCGTAGCAACCCTCATTTATCCTCTTATTTGTCATATCCCTTAAGACATTAAATTGTTTCTTAAACACGAATCTGATTTAAAATTAGGAGGAAACGGTACAGTTAAATTATGGGAAGAAATAAAATTTGAAACGTTTGCAACTAGAAGGATATATTTGATGATTTTTGGCGTATCTTACCGCTTTGTAAGTTTCTAAAAAGCTTTTCTTAAATACCGAAAATCTCTATATTTCCAAGAAACCCCTTGTACTCATAGTATTACCGCCTTGTTGTCCTTCGAGACCCCATTATCACCTTCCACCGCTATATCATCCCTTATTAGACGCACCCCTCCTTCTCCCCCACCCCCGTTAACACTCTTTCCGTCATTTCCCTAAAACTTTTCCGCCTCGCGCACCTCCCCCGACGCGTTACAATAAGAAAACCGCCATTATCCGACGAGTGAAAGTTTACAGGAGAGGAAATAAACTGAACAATGGACCCTGAATAATGGTTTCCAATAAGGGAAACTACACTGATTAATGCCGAAGATAAATCATTAGATTAATGGGCGAGAACGGCCGAAGTCTGGGGCGGTTCGATTAGTCGAGACGTAAATAGTTTTCAAAGAAGGCATTCCCAGAGAATTCCTCGAGGAAGTCTGAATGAATAAACAGGCCGTGGACGTTGAGCGGGAAAAAATTAACCTTAACGGTTTTCCGGTAAAGAATTAATGTGGGGTAGTCAAGGAAGGGACGAGGTCAAGGGTTAATGATTTACAATTATTAACAGGGTAATAATCAACAGGATGTTTAAGGGTGGTGGGGTTGAATAACAAAATTAACCCCATTTGTCGGGGATGAATTCGGGAAAATTCCTCAAATTTCAGGCAGAATTTTGTGAATTCCCTGGCACCAATTTCCAGAATAAATTTTCCTAGAAAGCTACCTAGTTTATATTAAAAATATGTGCATTTCCCGTTAGCAGTTTAAGGGGTACAAAATTAACTTTACTTGTTTATGCAGAAATTGAGTAATATTTCAGTGAATTTGGTGATGAGGTCATTCAAAGTATTGATGAAATTTGCTGGAGAAAGAATTCTAATAACTCGCATTGCTATGTTATGTAGTGTAAATCAACCTGAAAGGTCGCACAAGAATATAATTAATGACCAAAAAGGTTGAAGAGGGCCTGTGATACTATATAACTTAATATGATAATAATATAACTGACATAGGTTACTATTTTCCGAACTAAATAAATAGTTACTATAATTTTAAAGAGCATGACATATTTGACATACTAATATTCGGTATATAACGATACATTATATTTGGTAAGATAATTAAACATACTTTTTCAAAAACTAGTAATATTGAGGTGTGGTACTATTTTTCGAAGTTGATACAAATATGATATTTGGTAGCAAAATTTCTAGCTAATATGAACGACGTTGAGTTGATCAATTTAATCAGATTACATCTATAATATATTTCTAAGATTCTTGATACTGTTGTCGATTAGAGATATAAGTTAGGGATACCATTCCTAATTTTTACCACAAAGTAAATCTTTAATCTAAATTGTATTGTAACGTTTATTTCTAATTTATTTACACTATCCTAATTATACACTACACACTACTTAGTTTTTCTTAACTAATTCCTAACTAATTAGTTGATATCACTCTTAATGTTAATTTATTTCACTAGTCCGTTTTTCACTTTATTTATTCACCCGCGGCTTCACGTCTAATCTCCTCTCCAACCGCAAGCCCGCTTATATACATCTCAATTGTATTCGCGATAGTTCCAGGTCATTCCTTTCTAATAATGTTTGTTGTAGAGAGGTCGGGAACGTAATAAATCGTTCCTTCATTAATAAGATGTTGGCGGCAGGCTCGAGACGGTTTTTATTGCTCAATTAGCGTAACGGCGTTCTTTTGAGAAAAGCCGCGGTCCGATAAGAGTAAACACATTTCGCGCTGCGGTTTACATTTCGCGTTACAGTATATATTCATTGGAGTCGTAAACTGGAAAGTTCTGTATTTGCTAAACATGTAGCTAGGAACTGATTTCGATGTAAAACTCCACGTACTAGGTCACCAGCGACATAATATCTTGGGATAGAAATTCATCAAATTTCTTTATCCTATACGTTAATTTGACGTGAAAATGGCATCACATTGGTCGAATTGCAGTTGAAAATTAGTACCTTTCTATTAAATATAATTAGTGAAATAAAATGTGTAACGTAAATTTCTGGTAATATCCCACCTAAATTGTTAGCAGGGTTCAAGTATCAATTGGTGATCAAGGAGTTTTGCCTTAAACGACTATTTGCGCTTTAATGTTCTGTTTGTGGAGAAAACGGCGATTAATCATCAGTTTTAAAACAAACTTCCCATTGTTGATTAAGGATCGACGGCATTATGACTTACCCGACGAACTTAATCACAAAGCATTCGTTCTATTCCCCCATTGGTTATGTCGGACACTTCGGTAAGCATCGGAATGAAAACATTAAGACCGTAGCAGGGGCAAAAAACGCGGCTGCCTTCTAATTTGAAGTTTTAATTAGTGCGGCGCATTCGGCGAAATGAACAAAAAAAAAACACCCCCATTAAAGGGAGAAGTCTGTGTGTCGAATTAAGAGTCGAACGGCGTCCTAATTGGACTCGTAGCTGACAATGCGGATACGAACGCTTTAATTGAGCTACAATTAGCTACGTTTACACACTTTTCACTACAATTAATCGATTTGTTTGTCCTCTGGGCGATTTTTACCGTCGATGGAGGGTTGCGAACGTGGGGAGATCGATTTATCTCATTGGGTGACGTAGGGCAAATGACGTACGTCCGAGATTGAGGGGGTCTCATCAAGTATCCATTTGAGCCAAATCTTTTCACTGGATAAATGACTGAATATCGTAACTTAAGTCTTGGATTAACAGAGTTGTAATGACACTTTCTCATCGACAATTGTCTTGTATTATTTGTAAAATAATTCCTTCAATAATTCAAGACAAATATTTACCAAATTTCTTAAGAATATTCCAATAAACTATGTTACAAGTTCCGAGACAAACCAAATAAATGATTTTTCTCTGAAATGGTTTCCAAAAGATTTCTAATTGAGTTATCGAAATAGTCTTATCGTAAAAACTTCTTACTACTACTACTTGGCTTGAAACCTTTTCTGAATATATGCTTTATCAATACTTCCACAAACTCGCTTATTGCTAATGATAGACCGTCGTAGTGAAAGATTATTTTATGATATTTTGATATTTCCTGAAAATTTTTTAAAGCTTGAATGACAATTTTTAATCTAATAAGGTAGGTTTCGAAATATCCATTGTATTTATTTCTCACTTTGTAGACTAGACGGTGATCAGTATTTTAGATATATTTACCAACATTTTAAATCAGCCAGTCTCTTAGTGATCGATTGCCAGATTGTTATGTTTGAATGATATGACCTTTGATGTAAGTTAAATATGTTATTTAACTTATGTATCGTACGACGCATAATAGTGGCAGATTGTATTGAAAAGTGGTAGTAAGGGTAGTCCTCCACCAGAAAATACAGTGCCCGAAATTTTCCAGCGCATTCGCCATAAATAAGAACCATCCCCCTATGACCCGCACCCTTATTATCCCGATCCGGGACTCCGGCCCAATCAACCCCCCACCCCCACCCCCGAAGGGGCGATCAACCAATCAAGCGGTACATGCGTCATTAACCGGCCGACGTGACGTCACATCCGGCGGCGCAAACTCCCCCACACTTCCTGTCCCGGTACGTTTGTCATTCGGTCACAGTGACAACCGGCGCCCGTTCCGTGGATATCGGCTTAATTTATGGCTCGGGCGCTCGGTCCTTTATTAGTAGAGATTCTCATTATTACAGTGATCCTGGATGCGTAGTGATGAGAGAGATATCGAGCACATTGCAGAGGTATCGAACTTATTATCACCGTAAAATCCTGAAAGTATAGTGAGCAGTTTCACTCATCAAATTCACTAATGTAACTCACACAATGTCTTCATGTTCAACCTATACATGCTCGTCTAATGAGATGCAAGGTACGTTGGAAAAGCTAGGGGCAAGGATCAAACATGTACTCACTGTGCCTAATAACGCTAATTGGCATCATCAGAATTTGCTGTAGAACCTGAAATATCATGAGCCCCAGTTCGGATGACAATATTATTTAGTTAATACCATATATATTATACTGATACCAAAGGGTACTATAAGTATGCAAGAGAAGCATCGAGTTTACGACAGGAACCGCTAAGCGGCACTGTAGTGGTTTGACATTCATACGATATACATTTTTTTACATTCCATGCAATACCTTGTTTAAAATGCTTTGCAAATTAACCTGTTGGAAACTCATAAGAATATTATGATACCATTCTAAAACCTGAAAAATTGCTGGACCCTTCGTCGCAACAAGATGTTTCATATGTTTCACTTGTGACCCTTTGTTTTAACCAAAATTACTCACTGAAATTGACCTATTAAGATTTCAAATTCATCATCATCAACCAGCCCTTATCGTCCACTGCTGGACATAGGCCTCCCTCATGGCTTGCCATCCGCGTCTATCTTGACCTGCGTGGATCCAGTTGTTTGCAACTCTTTTCAGGTCATCAGTCCAACGTGTAGGTGGTCTTGCTCTATTTCGCTTGTCTGTGCGAGGCCTCCATTCCAGCAGCCTCTTTGTCCACCTATCGTCACTCATTCTGGCCACGTGTCCTGCCCAATTCCATTTTAATGTGGTTATTCATTCGACTATATCTTTCACACCGGTTTTTCGCCGCAGGTCCTGGTTTGTGACGTGGTCCCTCAAACTCAATCCAAGCATTGATCTTTCCATTTTGCGTTGTGCTACTTTGAGTTTTCTCGCTGATGTCACCGCTAAGGTGAGTGTTTTCGCGCCATATGTGAGCACTGGCAGAACGCACTGGTCGTACACTTTTCTTTTTTGACAGATGGGAAGTTCGCTCTTAAAGACGTGTCTTAACTTTCCATAGGCCGCCCATCCGAGGTTGATCCTTCTGTGCAACTCGCATGTCTGATTGTCTCTAGATATTCTAATTTCGTGGCCCAGGTAGGTATATTTTTCAACCAATTCCATTTCGGTGTTGTCCATGTTTATACCTTCGCTCATGACAAGGTTTGTCATTATCTTCGTTTTAGAAAAGTTCATTTTTAGACCAACCCCGGAGCATGCATCTTCTAATTCGTGGAGCATTTGTTTTGCCTCTCCCAAGTCATCCGTTGTTAAGACAATGTCGTCCGCGAAGCGGAGGTGGCTAAATTTCTGATCATTTATGTTTATTCCCCTTTTATCCCAGTTCAGCTTTTTGAAGGCATGTTCTAAAACAGTGATAAATATTTTAGGAGACATAGTGTCCCCTTGCCTCACACCTCTTCCGATTTCAATGCGGTTGCTGGCTTTATGCAGTCTAACTGACATGGTAGCGTTTTTGTATATATTATAGATGAGTTTTGAGTATCTATAGTCAACACGACATTCTTTCAAGGCGTCTAGTATAGCTTTCAACTCGATCGTGTCAAAAGCCTTGTGGAAGTCTATAAACAGGAGGACTAGAGGTCTATTGTATTCAATGGTTTTCTCGATGAGAGTCTTAATACTCTGCAAGTGATCATTAGTCCCAAAACTGGATCGAAAACCCGCTTGTTCTCTTGGCTGGTAAAGCTCGAGTTTATTATCCAGCCTTGATGTTATGATTCTGGAAATCTTACCGAAGGCAAATCTGAAATAATCAAACTGAGAAATAAACATGGTATCATCACCTCAAATCGAGATGAAATCTTGAGCATTGTGGAGGAGTTCTATTACGAATTATATCGGAGCCGCATCGAAGAAACCCTAAACCCCAGAGTACTTACACAAGAGCGAGGAGTCGTAAATCAAGGATCAGAGGAGATACCAGATATCATCATCGAGGAAATTAAAGGAGCATTGTCAAAAATGAAAAACAATAAAACTCCCGGAGAGGACAAGGTGGTAGCAGAGGCAATAAAAGCTGGAGGCCTTCTTTTATTAGAGAAGATACGAACGCTCTTCAACCTATGTCTGCATCCAGGTACTATCACGGAGCAGTGGCAGGAAGCGACTACCATACTACCCCATAAAAAGGGAGACAAAACAAGCCTAGAAAATTATCGACCAATAACTCTCCTCGGCCATCTATATAAACTGTTTACCAGATTTCAAATTATGTCGATCAATACAAAATTATAGACAGATCTACTACTAGTACATTTAATAAATTTCTAGGTGACCGTGAATTGAAGGCGTAATAACACAGACTGCCTCGAAAATTAGACACGCATATTTTGTTTTAATTTTCTGCGAGTTGTACTGATTTCATGTTTCAAAAAGTGATGAAACAATTTGATTGTTCTTGCTATAGAATATCTACTTTTATAAATAACCAAAAACTGGCGGAACGATCTGATTAAGTGTTTTATTCCTTATCCTAAGGATAACTTCATATGTCTCTTAAACAAATTTGGATCCTTGGTGTAATTTCAGAGAGAAGTTTTAAATGTTATGGATTTTCAATTTTCATAAAAAAAATTGCCAAACCAATTTTCTTTATAAAAGTGTCTAATAAAACGTACAAATAGTTTCTTGGATCAATTCAAGTTATGTCAATTACGATGAACTTACTAACGAAATTTTTAATGTAATTTCTTGCATCGAATTCATAATTCAAAAATTTATGAAACCGTCATTAACCCGATTTCATTATAGAACTATTCTAAGGTGAATAGTAATTTCACTTCTATATTAGAATGTCGCTAAGGAGTTTCGAAGTTGTTAATATACAGCCGATTGCACATAGCATAACTTCACGTCGCTGCAGATAACTTCACGATTCTCGGCTTAATAAAAGTTGTATATTTACAGTGCGTATTAATATAGAAATTAAACGCAACATGCAGAATTTAGTCTACGATGTTTTTTAAAATTTTGGACTAATTTATAAAGGTCAAATCGGCCAATTTTGGTCAAAATTTTTCTAACTCTTGTCTAACTCTAACTCTAAATATGTGTCAACTAGAAATCCTATTACTATGTTGCACGTTTAAAATAGATTTTTAATTTGCAATAGTTACTTTTCGGTATGTGCCGACTGGACTATAATGGGTAAATATATTAAATGAAACGAATTACACTTAAGGTTCCGATTAGATTTAAGCTCTGATGTAATGTGTACCGAAAACCATTACCGGCTCATCGGATTATAATATTGAGGGGATGGCTCAGTACCTAAATAGATAAGAAAGAAGGTTCGGGAGAGGGATTGGCTAATTAGAGCTTTGAATATCTCTTGTAAGCAGAAAATCAATGTAAAATTTTCATTAGAATGAGGATATGTATATATATGGTCCTGTCAAGCGTTTTAAAACAATACCTTCAACAACCATATTCTGATTTAAGTTGATGTTTTCTAAAATTAATTATTTATTAAATTACTAGACCCACAAAATTACTTCTTCTACAAGATGTCTGATGAACTTTAATAATGCTTTCTCAATCAGTTAAACAGATAAGCTAAATCATTTAATTCAATGTTGTATATATCAACGCAAGTGTCATTAACAGTTACTACGTACGTTATATATAAAATTATTTATAGTTAGTACTTATATTTTGATTCCCTCACATTTATTATCTCATTTTATGAAGTATCTAAACGACTGATAAAATGTATCTTTATTCAGTGCAAACAGTGCTACAAATGTATCAAATGTGTTTGAATTATTTTACTCTAACTACATCCTGTTAAAATGCCTGTAAGAAAGATGTAAATTTTCTTAACAAGTATTAGCGTTATAAACTAGCATACAACGCTTCCTAATACTAAATATGCAATTAGCTTAATACTTTTTTAATTATTCTATCTATGTTGGAAAATTATTGTCATGCCTAAGGACGGAGGCACACTTTAGGCCGCGCTCCAGGTGGTACAAGCTCAGATGTCGTTGGACAGAAAAGGGCTGGACGTAACACAATGCAACCAATATAATATGATTTTACAAACTTTCTTTTACTGAATACAGAACAAACCAGGCACTCATACACTTAATGAAATTGGCTAACTTTTGGTGATCATAAGAGACTAAGAGGTTCATGTCATGAAGTGGCATTGCCGCAGTTTCATAAATATTTCGTTGGGTTAAATGACGTTACGCCACATTAGTACTCCTTGCGGACCATAGTGGCAGTATTAAATACATATCTGACTATTTGTACCGAGTGTTGCACTCTTGTACGGCGCATCTCTGTAAATCCTCCTACATTAGCTACTTTAAGTCAGGTGGTCTTCTTCAAAGTATATCAAAGGCGATACTGTTTTACTACATTATATTTTCAAATCATAAATAACATCTATCTTTGTACCTACAAGTTAATTCCAATAAATTTTTTTACTACTATAATCGTATGACTAGTAGCACGAACAAATACGAAAACCCGAACATTTTCAGCATCGTCCCTGAATTCGTCCTTTGCTCCTTCAACACAATAGCTTCGTAGGCTCCCAGGTATAACTTTCCATCTTCGAACGTGACGTTCTCCCTGAAAAACAACGCCGAATTTTAAGTAACGCTCACACTTGAATTTTCACTTATTTGCTCTCTTACCCAATTTTCCTGTCGGAGTTGCTGGCGAGCTCGACGCTCCCAATTAGCGACTTTCTCCATTTCTCGCCCAACGACACCGTCACTTCCCCGCCGTCCATATTGAAGAAGAACTCGTACTGGTCGAACATCTTATCCACCAGATGCGAACGTATCAGCTGGAGGACCGTTTCGTCGTCTCCCAAAGTCGAAAGGTGGAAGTTTTCGTAGGACTTCACCTGTGAAAGTATGAACTTGTTTCCATTTGGGTATCCACTGGGAACTGTCTAAGGCAACTGGGCATTCCAGCCAACAGCAACATTTTGTCGTTAGTAGTGGCTTGATACATCAGTTCAACCACTAGGGAATCTAGCTCTCAGCTGCTTTTTCAGCTAGTTGAGATATATGATTTACTGCACGGGTTAGTCACCAATTAACATTCCATTTAAGCTGCGATATAGAGGCACATGGATGGCAACACTAGCTAAGTTGCAAACCAAACCAACTCATTACAATCCAAGCGAACTATTTGGAAATTTGATTAATTGCCTTCCTATTGCATTGCCCCGGCTACAAATTGATATGATCAGTTAACACATATAGATTGCTACCTAAGCTGACAAGTATCGTGTCTTCCATTCCATCCACTCTACCTGGGTTGTTGATTTACAGAATTTTCTCGAAGTTCTTGAAGGGTTTCACCTGCTAAAGTGGATGTTTTGCACCAACTTTGAGCAATAGCGTGCTGTGTTACGTAGTGACTATCAAACAACTGTTTTATTTGCAAAGTCATTATGGGACTGTCTAGGACAGATGGGCATGTCAGCCAATAGAAAAGTTTTGAGGTTGTTACTGGCTGGTTACTTCAGTTCAGCAATTGGTTAACATAGCTTCCAATTGCTTTATCAGTTAGTTGGGATATCTGACTTCCAGCCTAAGTTAAATAGCAATTAAAGTCCCTAAGTGGCACCAGTAGAGCAACTAACAGAGTTGCAAACCATCTTGTAACAATGAAGGCGAGCCATTTGGGAGTTGGATTAGTTGGCTCCTTATTGCATTGTCATGGCTACAAATTGATATGCCTAGTTTAAGTATGTAGATTGCTACCTAAGCTGACAAGTATGGTATCCTTACACACAAAACTAGCTAACAGTATACCCTTGGAACTATCCTGATTCATGTTAACATTCCTACTACTCTAGCTAGGGTCTTGATATCCTGAATTTTATAGAAGTTCTTATACGATTTCACCGGAGAAATTCTCAGTTTGGGCCAGATTTGGGCAACAGTATTTAGTTAAACTCTATAGCGACCATCACACAACTATTTCATTTGGAAATTTATGGGGGGACTGTATAAGTCAGTTGGAGAATCCAGCAAGTTTTGACATTTTAATGTTATTTCAGTGGCTGGGTAACTTAGTCCAGCAACTGGGGAATATGCTTCCAACTGCTTCACCAGCTAGTTGTAATATATTATTTGCTGCCTGAGTTAGTTATCAATTACAGTTCCATCCTCGCTCAGCTAAAGTGGCACCGGTATGACAACTAACTAACTTGTAAAGCATCTGATGTAAGTCCGGGCAAACCAATTGGGATTTGGTTTAATAGGCTTTCCAAATAATATCCCTTGCTACAAATTGATTTACCTTGTTGTGGTTTGTAGATTGCTACCTAAGCTGACAAATAGCAACTAACCTGAATGGAGTCAACATTGCACCAACTCTATCGAGGTTAATGATCTTCTCATGAGGTTTTACGAAATATTTGGAGAGGATTTCACCTGCGAACTTGAAATTTTAAACAAGTTTTCGGAGTTGAGTTGATTTGAGTATAGCATTTACCTAGTTTTAACATTAGTTCAGTGGCTGGGTTCCTTAGTCCAGCTACTGGAGAATCTTGCTTCCAACTGCTTCACCAGCTAGTTGAGATATATGAATTGCTGCCTGAGTTATTTAGGAATTAAAGATCCATCCTGGCTGAGCTCTAGTTGCACCAGTATGGCAACTAACTAAATTGCACACTATCTCATGTAATTCCAGGCAAACCAAATGGGAATTGGTTTAATAGGCTTCCCAAATAATTGTCCTGCCTACAAATTGATATATCTTTTTGTGGTTTGTAGATTGCTACCCAAGGTGGCGAATAGCAACTGTCTTGACTGAAGTCAACATTGCAACAACTATACTGAAGTTATTGATCTTATGACGTGTCTGGAAATTTTTGAATGATTTCACAAACGAACTTGGGAATTTTGAACCAGCTTTGGTAGTTGAGTTGATTTGAGCATAGCATTTACCAAGTTTTAACATAGCGAGGTTATTTCAGTGGCTGGGTACCTCAGTCCAGCAACTGGGGATCTGCTGCCTACGGGTGTACCAGCTAGTTTTGATATATTACTTGCTGCCTGAGTTAGTTAGCTATTGAATTTCCATCCTCGCTCAGCTAAAGTGGCACCAGTATGGCAACTAACTAACTTGCAAACCATATCATGTAAGTCCAGGCAAACTAATTGGGATTTGGTTTAATAGGCTTCCCAAGTAATATCCCTGGCTACAAATTGATTTACCTTGTTGGTGTTTGTAGATTGCTTCCTAAGCTGACAAATAGCAACTATCCTGACTGAAATCAACCTTGCAACGACTCTACCAAGGTTATTGACCTTCTCATGAAGTTTCAGGAAATTTTTGGAGGATTTTACCAGCTTACTTGAAAATTTTGAACCTGTTTTGGTAGTTGGCTTAATATGAGCATAGCATTTAGCTGAGCTATTTATGGGACCATAACACCACTATTTCATTCTGAAAACTATTAAAGAATTGTTGAAGGCAGTTGGAAAATCCAGGCAAGAGTAACGTTTAGAGGTTCCTAGTGGCTGGGTACTTTAGTCCAACAAGTGGTGATTCATCAACTAGTTGGGATAAGTGATTTGCTCTCTGGGTTAGTCAGCAATTAAGGTTAGATTCTAGCTGCGCTATAGTGGCACCAGTGGGACAACTAAGTAAGTTGCAATCCATCTCATAACTATGTTGGCGAATCAATTGGGAACTTGCTGAATGTGCTTTTTATTACATTGCCTTGCTGCAAATTGATATCGCTAGTTGAGATATATAGGTTGCTACCTAAGTTCACCTAAGTTTGGTGCCTTTACACCCAAATCTATCTGACAGCATTGCCCAGCTACTCAAATCATCTTACCTCAGCTCTGATCTCCTGCATCTTCCGGTAGACCGCCAGGTGGCTCTCCTCGTCCATCTCCTGATCAGCGACGTTGCAATCTTTGTATTTCTCGCTGACCTGTTGCCATGGAGTTCCGTTGGAGAACCCGGCGTGCAGGGTGTCGTCCCATTGAAATGGATTGGTCGCCGTGTATTCGCCGCAGGTTTGGCTATCGGTAACCTCGCAGTCCTCCATGCCGATCTCCTCCCCGTAGTACGTCACCTGGATGCCTGGCAGGAGACCAGTCAGGATGTTGAAGCCGTCCACCATGGAAGAGGAAGTCCTGGAAGCGGTGCGCCCGGTTCGGAAGTCGCCAAGCTGGGAATACGTGCGAGTACAAGTCGGTAAAATAAGCAAGGCAAGAAATGAATGTGGCACGTTGGAGGTTTGGTAGTGATGAGATCATATCACCTCTACCATATCACAATTTACCGTACCATTTGCATCGACCAAAATAAACCAAAATTGAATTAGAATGTCTCAAAATTTTGTAAACTTATATAGCGATTTCAGCGTTATTTTTCTTTACTTCCTGAAAATTCCAAGAAAATTTTACAACTTTTCGACTTTACTGATCTATTTCTAGAGGCAAACTCTGGGGATTCCCCTAACTAATTCAGGATTACCTACTTAATTCCATATTATCCTTATTTGGTGACTTTGTAATCAGAGTTCTAAGACAAGTTGTATGTACTTGTACCTTGCCTTATATATCTCGTTCAGAATTTTGTTAAACGATGTAAACTTTTCTTATGTGCCCTTTTTGGGCAGAGAACATTAACATATCTTAGTATTATTATTATTGTTATTGATATCACTATTATTAATATTATTATTATTATTATTGTTTAGAATTCTACCTATAATTTTCCAAAATATCGTGGTATTTGTAGCCAAAATTTAAATCTGATAAAAAATAATTAACCTGATATTATGATATATCCCAGATAAATCCATCATTTCAGCAGTTTGAAAAAATATTTTTGTTGTTTCCTGAAATAGGAGAAATTTTTCCAAATTTCCAAATTACTTATATAATCGAGTAGGTACCTGTAAATTGAATAAAATAGGTTAGTGATCGGTTTTAATTTTATAAATTTTCCAAATGAATATTCAGGAATATTTCTCCTGAAAAATTCGGGAAATTTTCCATTTTCTGAAATTATAGTTTCAACAATTTTTCAAATCTTCCACGTTCATTTCAGGGAAAAGTACCAAATAGATTAACTGACGATTTCGTGCACGATGTTCTCTCTATTTTCTGAAATTGTGCCATTTCTGCAATCTTCCAAAATTTTCTTATTATATTATCTATGTGAACATGTTTTAAAATATGGATTAAAATTTTGAAAACGAGGATATTTTTCGGTTTCAAAATGTTAGAAAAATGTGTCCTTGGATTAGTCCTCTCATTCCCTGAAAGCAAAGTAATTCCACATTTTTTGAAAATTTCTAAAAATATCAGTTGACCAATTTGTACTCCACATAGTTTTTGAAAAACGTTGCACTAAGTTGGAAAAACGAAGGTTTCCCAAAAATGCTTACTTTAATAATTTTGAGTTAGTGGAAATATATAAGCTACGATTTCAATTTCCCATGATTATAATTAACAATTTTTGAGTAACTACAAACTTTTTAATTCCTATTTATTTTCGTCCTAAAGGTAGTTTAGAAATTTTGGAACCTTTTTGGAATTTTGATTAATTGTGTATATACAGGGTAATCTCGTTAACATTACGTTGCGCATTTGGAAGGACTCGGGACTTAAATATTTTTCACTTCAATTAATTCATCTTATTTTTCAAAAATCAATTAAATTCCCTTTTGATACCTCTTCTAAAAGTTTATTCAAATAAATTTTGAAGTTTCTTTTTCAATTTTATATCTAAAGTCATTTTTAATAATTTCATTATTGTTTACCATCCAATTTAGTCGATAAGTTGCTGGTAACTCCTTAATCCACTCGCTGATAAGGTTGGCAACGTCATTGGCATCTGATTCCTCGTTTAACGACAACAGGTGCTTATTGGATGACAAATGGACACCCAACGAATCACCACTTCCATAGTATTTAACTATAGAATCCAGACCCTCCAAGGTAGTGTCGGCATCAGCAAATAACACCCTGTATATCAAAAAAGAAATACCCATCAATCACGCTTATCAAATGTTCGATCAGCGATATCATTTGAAACATTTCCGTTGTTTGTGATTATTTTTCCATTTCATTATTCACAAATTGAAACGCTATTTTTACAATTAACGAGTTTCGGAAATCCCATTCTTGATCCGGATTAAAGATTTGTGCCGATTTTAATCCATCTAACCCAAACTGCTCATAACAAATTATGCCACAATATTTCAAAAAAAAAACAACATTTATCTGATATAACTATTGATTGATAGTGCATCGCATTGCTCGTGGAGGATTGATTATAATTCATGTCGATCCATCATCAATTAAATAAATTAATTACTGTCGTGTCTCGCATTATCAGTTATACTAGAAAATGTCATTTTAAATAATTTATGTACATATGTTCAAGTAGTAATAATCTATCTATCGTGATTTCTGTATTAATTCCATGAAACTTATTAATTGATTCTATTAATTCCTAATTCAGATACAATGCAGTCGGCTATGAAAATTAATTACTCATTTATTTAGTTTGCTTTGACAATTTTGCGAAATATTTCTTTTTAATAATCAATAATAATAATTAAATTATTCACTTATTAATTATATAGTTAAAGTATTCTTTTCCCGAACTCCTCATAAGAGATTGCTTACCATTTTAACTGATTTTGAGCTTCAGTGGCTTTATGCACATTTGGCATAATATTACTTAACTCAATTTAACTTCGTGACCTATACAACTTAACCATGAATCTTAGTTAACATAGTGAAGGTGTTTTTGATTGATCGAAATTGATTGATTAATTGATTTAAACGAAATTTTATTTTTCTTCTCAATTGAAATAATATAAATAAACGACATTTGATTAAATGATTAGGTTCGTGGACATAAGTTTAATGTAATTTACTATTAAATTAATATTAAATTAATTATTAATTTGTTTTAGTCATTTGGTTAACGCATTAATTTCAATGACGGAATTGTATTATTTTGGAAACTCCAAGATAGTAGGTTTTTATTAATTTAATTATTTATTTATTTTTATTTTTATTATTTATTATATTTATTTATTAATTATGGAAACTGACTATTTGTGACTTGGTATTGCTAAGCGGAACTTTTAGTGAAACCCCAAATGAAATTTCAGTCAGATTGGTGTTTTAACGAGTATTTAACATTTTTTTTGTAAATGAATAATTAGTACTATTTTGTTTCGTGGTTAATTCATTGTTCTATTATAATAACTCTTAGGTAATTAGCTAATAAGTAAATAATAAATAATTAGCTAATTATTTAGAACGTCACTAGTGTCTTACCAACAGTTCAGTGCAACGTTGTGAGAAGATTTAGTTAGCTGAGAGTCTCAATGAATTTTTGAAACTTCACTTCGTCGTAAATAATGCAATATTTGGTTAATGGGTAAGCTTCATATGAAGTTACTACTAGAAAATTGACACTTATTTGAGTTTCAATTAAGTTGCTGTTTCTTAATAAATTTTCCCATTATTTTGTTAGAGAGTTTCCTGGAGAATTTCAATAGGGTATCTTCGTGAATTCCACAATAAATTACGTGAGATTTTTCGGATGTGTTAAGGATACGCAATTTTATGCAGACTGCGTTAAATATAATGGAGTTATCGATAACTGATTTGTTCATGACTTCTGTCTTCATAACTTGGGAACTCCACCAGCAAAGAAATTGAAACTTAGTAGTCTGATTACAGACTCACGCTGGAATAACTGTGAGTAGTTTCAACTAATAGATTTCCTTCGCAATACCTCTTAACTTCGCCTTAATCTTTTACGTACTTCACGTCCTTGGCCGCCTTTGTGGATTCGTCTACGAAACTCCTCCATTCGTAGACGATTTCGTAGCTGCCCTCTTGATTCTTGGTGAAATCGTGTGTCAGGCCGTCGTAGCTTTCATTAGTTTCGTCAGTAGACGTTTCGTTTCTCAGCTGGTCATCTTCGATGAGGTAAGAGACGTCCCTCATGTGCAGACCGTCCACGGAATATTTCGTCAACCAGAATGCCATTGTTTCCTGAAGGTGGCGAGATTATGTATCGAAACGTTGATTAGTAATGAACAATTACGTTAAGACTTGTCTGCTTTGTAGGTATATTGCTGTATGAGACTTGAATGTTTGTAGGTAAAACATAAGTTTGTATGAGACTTGTGTTGTTGTGTAGGTTGGTAAAGTTGTGTATGTATGTTTATACTAATGTCGAGTCGGACAACTTTTCTATTGCGAATATTCTCCGAAAGGGAGCGTTTTTAGAATCCCTCAAAACTCCTTCATTTAATGCGAGAAAAGTATTTCTGTCCTAAAAATTTTTTGTTAATCAAAAAATAGAAAAATATTTTACACTATTTCTAATATTTTAACGCGACCAACATGTCGATCAGGACCAAGTTAAAATTTAATATAATGACTCTAAGATAATTAACAAATAAGTTTAATATAATGACAATTTAAAAACTCAAGACTCAATTTAAAGACTCAAAAAAAATATTAACAGGTGGCTGATCATTTTATTAGGTAGTAAAAATATATCAAATGAACTAGTTGCTTTTTTTTACTTTTGAATGAATTTTTAATTCCTTTAAACTTTTATATATTACCTTTATTTTCATTATTAAATTAATTTTTTATTACTAATTTGCTAAATTATTAATCTAATTACATTATTAAATTAACATATTTATCATTATTTTTAACACCCTTAAGTCAAGAGATTCAATCAATCCTTATATTTAATACCACACTTATTATTTGCAATATTGTTTACGAGAAATTATGTCTTCTGACCGACTGAATTATGTCTTCCGTTTCAGGGAGAAAACGGAAAAACATTCTATATATTGAACGTTCTCAAAAATTACATATATGAATGATTTCTTCTTAAAGATTTGAAATTAAGTATATATTACCTGGATAGCTGTTTTGACCGCTGGGTTCCTGTAATTTAAATCTGGTTGTTCCACGTGGTACAAGTGGTAGTAGTTCAATTGCCTTTTGCGGTTGAATTGCCACGCTGAGCCGTCATATTTGCTTCTCTAGAACATTGAATTTTTAGAACATGTTTTTATATCCACGTTATTAAATTTTTTGAGGTTATTTCCAATGAGGACCACCCAGGCAGAAAAACATCCCAAAGAGCATATAAAACCGTTTCAATCATCCCTAGCATTGATATAATTTATCAATGAAATGATCAATCAGCTTACCTATCAATCAACTAATTAATCCAAATTCCGCTGATAATTTAACTTTTTATTCTTACATCATGTCAACTTGCGTGTTTTCTTTTCTTTATTCTGCAAAGCGAGTAATTTAGCTACTTTGCAGTAACTTATAGATTCAGCAATTCCCGGATAATACTCTTCACTAATTCGACCCGCGATTTCCGCGAGCTGTCGCGCGCGGATGCAACGTCTCGAATTCGATATCGAGCATCCGCCAAAGAGTCCGGGAATCGACGAACTTTCCACGTTAGGTTAACACTATCATTATATTTGGAAAAAAAATTAGATTATTAATGTTTGGCGTTAAATTTTTCAATGTCTTAATAGGTTATTTTTAAGAATTTAGTAATGGTAATTAACTTTCACTACACGATTACACGATAATATATAATTTTCACTCCAACAATGTGAGGAAATTACCGAAAATAAGGCGTAAACAGACACGATTCCACATTCCGCCATATTGGAATTTTCCTGAAAGCTGTAAAAAATGAGAAATAGTTGTGTAAACCACCGACATGACGGGCATTTGATCGGTTCAAAGGCTCTTAGTAGATAATGACACTAATTTATGAAAAATATTTGAAAAGGAGCGAACAACGCAGTGAAAGATGATTCTGGACTTTGGTGGACATAATGATTAAATTTTACACTAACTAGCTTTCTGGGAAATTTTCAAAAAACGGGTTAACATGTGGTCTATATTACTTGCAAAAAATAAAGAGGTAACTAAAAAACTTTCCAAGAACTCATGAAATTGACTATTTTCAAAACAATTCTACTTAGTGTGTGGCTTTATGCTTGTAATTAACACGAATACTGATCAACCGTAACATACTGGATTAAGCCAATGTGGATTAAGATTTTGTACTAACAGAAATGTTAAAAGTGTATTGATGACATTACGGTTAGAAGATGGATGAGCAAATTAGTAACGTTTTTATCTAAATCAAGCTAAATCGTACCAAACCCAAACTTAACAATGATTTCGTCTGGATAGAAGAATTTAAATAATGTTTACATCTTATATTACCGAACAAGACACAACAAATCAGCTGGTTAAAATATAGAAATTAAAATATAGGTAATAACAGAGAATTCACAGAACATGAAACGGGCGTTCTAAAGAATATATTTTATGCTTAATTAATTATTAATTGTTATTAATAGTAATTTAATAACTAATTTACACAGACAGTTAGGATCATAAATAAATTGCAAAGCTTTCGACTAAAAACTAAAGAAAATAGAAAAGTGCTTACCTTACTATTTCCTGAACAATTCGACATGTTACAATCATTCATTCATTACATACATATTTGATTTGAATATACATGCTCTGATACTTGTAATGATATTTTACTTGTATTTACGTGATTTCTACGTATAAATCTTTGCTTAATACAGAGAAAGTAACATCGTGCATAATTTCAATTGCCATTGTCGAATTTGCACTATTTTGCGTTTAAGTTGTCATACCGTCACTAATTTCTGTGTATTGAGTGTAAAACATCGCATTGGTAATATGCCATAACAAACAATATTCTATTATAGATAAGTTATAGCTAAATTATTTACGAAATTTGGGGAAAATCATAAAGAACACTCATTAAAGTAATTTTAGAAACGATATTAGTGCAGTAATTAGTCATAAATGCAGTAAGAGACGTAGAAACGAATATGGAAACAACCGAGTTATCCTCGAATTTTCCGACCTTCTCAAACTCTAGACGCGAATTTTCCAACCTCTTTCGCTTTGTCAGTAGGGCCCATATCCACCTAGTTACCGGAATTGCCCAAATTTACAGGTTCTTTAGTTCCATGCCTGACCGTGAAATTAACGCGTGATAACACGGACAGCCCAAAGAAAAGAGAAATGTTGTTATGTAAAAATAGGCGTGGCACCGACTTGGGAATACTAATAAACAAATAATTAGTTATACAGTCGTGATCAGTCTCTTTGGATTAGACTTTATGCAGACCTTCTGCCTTGTAGTGCCAGCGCCTCTCGTTAAGAGATTTAAAGACTAAGGCTAAGAGACTTTAATGAAATTAGGAAATGAAATTAGTGAAGTAATTAGTGATAACTGCCGTAATAGACGTAGAAACAAATATGTAAACAACCGAGTTATCATTGAATTTTCCGACCTTCTCCAACTATAGACGCGAATTTTCCAACCCCTTTCGCTTTGTCAGTAGGGCCCATACGAACCTAGTTAACGGAATTGCCCAACTTTACAGATTCTTTAGTTGCATACCTGACCGTGAAATGAACGCGTGATAACACGGGCAGCCCAAAGAAAGGAGCAATTTTGTTACGCAAAAATAGACGTGGCCACCCACTCACTAATACGTACATACGTAATACATACGTAAAAATAAATACTAATAAATATACAATTGGTTAAGCAGTAGGGATCAGTCTCTTTGAATAAGACATCATGCAGCCCTTCTGCCTTGTAGTGCCAGCGCCTCCCGTTAACCCCCACGACTCATTTAGATAATGGTTTTGTTTTATTCTTCTTCTTCTTCTGATGCCCTCCATTACTGGAAGTTTGCGATAACTACATCAAGATCTTCTCTATTTTGTGCCGCTCTTAGTATTTGTTGAACGCTCATGCCTGTTCAAGCTCTGATGTTACGGAGCCATGGCTTTGTTTTTCTGCCTACTCCCCTCCGGCCTTCTATCTTTTCTTAAATTATTAGTGTTGTAAATCAAATACTAATGTAAAACACAGTAGGTTTAGAAAAAAAATTGATAGAATGTCATGTCAAAAAAAGAGTCAGTGTATCTCAGTTTTCAAAATATAATAAGTTCGTACTCGCTTTTCTGTCTGCGTTTAATAATCTGTCGTGATCGGAGTTGGACAAGTAGTCTAATCTAGCTGATACGACAACATTTGGCGACCGTGACAGGACTTTTTTGCAGAAGATTTGTGAGGGACGGACAATAATTGTGAGTGTTGAAAATGGCGAGTGAAATAGTAAAAAGCCGGAAAAACCGTGGTGTGTTGCGTTCGTCGTTTACCAAAGTGTCGCGTGAACTTGAGGAACTGTTGAGATCCAATCCAGACCGTTTACAAGAACGGGTTTGCTTCGAGATGTTGGCTACCAAATTCGAGCAAATTGTGCAAATGGATACTGAAGTTTACGAGCTGATGTTGGACGAGTCTACTGAAGAAGAGTTGGTGGAAGAAGTCGACGGCTGCGATATCTACCGGAAGAAGTACATCAATCTCAAGTTTAGATGCGAGCAAGCAGCAGTAGAGCGAGATGAGGTGGGTTCCAGAGTGACATCTATAGATACGCAAACAGGTAAACGTAAGTTTAGATTGCCTGTAATCGAGTTTAAACGTTATGATGGAAGTATTAAGGATTGGCTGTCCTTTTGGGCTCAGTTTAAAAAGGTAGACGAAGACAGTGAGATAGATAAAAGCGACAAGATTGAATATCTGATTCAAGCAACAGTAGCAGGCAGCAGAGCACGTCGTTTAGTGGAAAGTTTCCCGCCAATGAGAGAGAATTATCCGAAAATTATTCAAGGTATGAAAGATCGTTTTGGTAGAGAAGATTTGCAGATAGAAGTGTATGTTAGAGAATTATTGAAATTGGTGTTAGGTAATGTCATCTCTCAGCGTGTGGATTTGTGTTCTTTGTACGATAATCTATAAACGCAACTACGAGCACTGGAAACTTTAGGAATCACCTCTGATAAATGTTCAGCCATGTTGTTCCCGTTAATAGAGTCCGCTATACCTCAAGACCTGTTGAGGGTGTGGCAGCGTTCGTCAGTAGCTAAAGTTGATTCGTCAGACTTTTTCAGGTTTTTAAGAAATGAAGTAGATGGTGAACAGCGAATTAGTTTGGCGGCAGAAAGTTTTGGTTTTAAGTCGACAGAAACCAAAACTCAAGAGTTAAACAAGGTGCGGAGACCTACAGCTTCAGTAACTCTACCTACTGCTATGGGATTGGTCAATAATGAAGTGAAGTGTTTATTCTGTAATGGTAATCACGCCAGTGACGTTTGTTTCAAAGCTCGGGAACTAACTTTGGAAGAAAGAAAAAAGCGAGTGACTGAAAAAAGGGCTTGTTTTCGGTGTCTTAAAGTAGGGCATCAAGTTAAGAAATGTTATAGTCGTTTGAGATGTTTAATTTGTATGCAATCGCATGTTTTGCTTTTGTGTCCTAATCTAAAGGCTTACAAACGAGCAGATGCAGCACAGGTGGTAGGACAAGAGGAGCCAGTTTTGATTAATCGTTCTAGCAGCCATGTGTTTCTTCAGACATTACGAGTTAAGATAGTGGGTACCAAATCAACACGTACGGTTCGGGCATTAATTGATAGTGGCTCAAGTAGAACGTATATTTTAAAATCGACAGCGGAAGAATTAGGTTGCAGTCTTAAATACAAAGAAAAACTTTTACACTGCTTATTTGGCGGCCAAGAAACAGAAAATGTCCATTCTTGCTATGAGATTGCTGTAAGTTATGGGAAGCAGCTCTGCAAAATGGAGGCTCTTGATCAAGTAGTAATTTGCCACGATGTATCACCGTTTTTTGGGGGACCTTGGACTGAAGAGTTGAGGAACCTAGGAATTACGATTGACGATACTGGGACTGGTCCTATTGAGCTCTTGCTCGGAGCTGATGTATTTAGTAAAATCTATACGGGAAGAATGCAGATTTTACAATGCGGACTGGTTGCCATAGAAACCCGATTAGGATGGACCATAATGGGTAAGGTTCCTTCGATGGGTGTACATAAGACTGACGCCGCTGTAACAACCTTGAACTTGATGGTGAGGGACACTACAGTTCCTTCCTTATGGGAATTGGACGTTTTAGGGATAACGGAAACCTCCGAGAAGAAAAACAGAGCCGAGATGGCGGCTGCGGCTAAAGAGTTGTTTTTGGAAACGGTAACCGTTAATCAAGAAGGAAGATATGAAGTTAGGTTACCCTGGTATGAAGACCATCCTTCGTTGCCAAGCAATTATAATTTAGCTAAAAATAGATTAGAATCCACTTTAAGAAAATTAAAGAAGGATAATCTTCTTCAGCCTTATGATCAGGTATTTCAAGAATGGTTGGAAGAAGGGGTAATTGAAGTAGTAAAATGCGACGAGGTACATTTAGACTGTCATTATTTACCTCATCGACCTGTAGTAAAACAGAATAGTGCTACTACTAAAATAAGACCTGTGTTTGACGCTTCTGCTCAAGATAGAGATGGACCATCATTAAATCAATGTTTATAAAAGGGACCGAATTTAATTGAGCTGATTCCTTCAGCGCTGATACGATTCAGAGAAAAGAAATTGGGTGTGGTTGCTGATATCCGTAAAGCCTTTTTGCAAATTAGCATGCATCCTAAGGACAGAAACTTTCTTCGTTTTTTATGGATAGGGTCAGACGAAGATGTAAAAGTATACCGACACCGACGAGTTGTATTCGGAGTGAATAGTAGTCCTTTTCTTCTGGGAGCGACAATTGATTATCATCTACAAAATTGTTTAGATGTTGTTAAAAAAAAAGGAGTAACGTATTATTCTCAAAACACCATTGAAACTTTAAAGAAAAGTTTTTATGTAGACAATTGTGTCACGAGTGTGTCAGACTACGTTGAGCTTAATCAATTTATGCAAGAGGCGAAAGCTGTGATGGCAAAAGCTAACTTTGACCTGAGAGGGTGGGAGTATAGTACGGAAGACAACTCTCAGGATGTACCTGTTTTAGGTTTGAAATGGTATCCTAAAAAGGATACGCTGGCCATCAACCTCGACATATGTGATAATATGGATAGGAAAGTTACGAAAAGGTCTATCTTGTCAATGACCCAAAGAATTTTCGACCCGATAGGTTTTACCTCTCCAGTGACTTTGGTGCCTAAATTATTATTACAACAGTTGTGGGAGAAAAAATTGTCCTGGGATCAAGCAGTCGACGAAGAAACAAATAAAGCTTTTGCTGATTGGATGGAGCAACTACCAATTCTGACTGATATTGAAATTCCACGATGGGTTCATATTAAGTTGAGAAGTGATCAGTGCTGCAGTTTACACATTTTTTCGGACGCCAGTAAGAAAGATTTCGCTTGTGCAATTTTTCTTAGGACGGAAACAGATAATGGAATCGCCGTTAGCTTATTGGCGGCTAAAGCTAGAGTAGCTCCTTTACGTAAAACTACTATCCCGAGGCTTGAGTTGTTGGCCGCAACAATTGGTGCAAGATTGTATGCAACTGCGAAGGAGAATCTGTCTTGTGAGGTCAAGACATTTTTCTGGAGTGATTCTTCTACCGTAATCTCTTGGATTCAACGCAAAGAAGAGTGGAGTGCATTCGTGTTTTTTCGTGTCCGAGAAATACGATTTTTGATAAGTCCACATGATTGGCGGCATGTACCGGGTTCTTTAAATCCGGCAGATTTAGCCTCAAGGGGATGTTCACCTAAACGATTGGTCGAGATGAAATGGTGGGAGGGGCCAAGGGATCGAGTTTGCAGAACAGACGGCGGAAATGGAGAGTCCTTCCAACCCACACATTGTTCAAGAAGGTTTAAAATCGGATAGTGAAAGTGCGGGAGTGAGTGATGTCTCGGTTGACATCAAAAGCAGAGCACCCGTTTATGAAACAAGGTTTACGCGTAGTGGCCGGATGTGAAGTGAAATTACTTTTAAGATTTTTTTGATGTCTTGTGTCACTATTTTTTACAAAATTGTTCCACAGGTGGGAGAATGTTGTAAATCAAATACTAATGTAAAACACAGTAAGTTTAGAAAAAAAATTGATAGAATGTTGTCAAAAAAGAGTCAGTGTATCTCAGTTTTCAAAATATAATAAGTTCGTACTCGCTTTTCTGTCTGCGTTTAATAATCTGTCGTGATCGGAGTTGGACAAGTAGTCTAATCTAGCTGATATGACAACAATTAGTCTTAGCAAGTGTTTGCCATGTCTCATTATGTGGCCTATGTACGAGGTCTTTCTTTTCTTAATCGTTGTTATTAGTTCTAGTTCTCTGTTTATGGTGTTCAATTCTGCTTGATTCGTTATGTGTTTTGTCCATGATATTCTGAGTATTCTGTGATAGAGCCACATATCAAAGGCTTCTAGGCGTCAAACTTAGGATTTAATAACTCTGATTCGAATGTCTAATCTTAGTTTACGATTACAGATAATCCGCTTCCATTTTTGTTTTATTAAATTTTGCCCATTACTTTCGAAATGTAGTTAAATATGATTTAGAAATGTAACAGTAAAAATTTGCAGTTATTAGTCGCAAAACGCTTCTTGTAACTTGTGAATCAGTAGGTGAATAAATATTTTTGGTGCATTCGAAAATCCTTGGTAGTTTACAACGAGCCTCAGCAAATGTATTGGCGCAGAAAAGTTGTTGGGGTAACTTTGGAGTCCCTAACTCTGTCGCTAGGGCGCGTAGCCACACCATAAAACAAACTAGTTAAACTCTACTAAGTGACTCTGTTATATTTAAATGAGGACAGGGGAAATTGTGATAGATCATTGTTGAACAAGGATTGTAAATTTTGGTTGGCTCGCAATGGTCTGTCCTACGGTAGGAATACTGCATACTTTTATACTGTTAAATCTGAGGTGCGCTCTACCAAGTGCCTGTGTTATATTTAAATGAGCATTGGGGGAAATTGTGATAGCTCATATTTGAACAAAGATTGGAAATTTTAGTTTTGGGTTTGGGACCAAAATTTTCCCTCCGATATCATCACCATTAACATTATGAAACCTTCAATCATGGAAACTCACCCAATTATTGGGCGCGTCGCTCCCGTTGGCCCCGACGTAGAACTCCTCGAATCCCTCGACCCCCTTCTCGAAGTTCGCGAACCACTCGTGCTGTCTGCTCGTGTGGTTCGGCACGAAGTCCAATATCACCTTCAGTCCGTTCTCGTGCGCCCTCTCGACCAACTCCTCGAAGTCCTCCAGCGTCCCGTATTGTTTCTGGACGTTCCTGTAATCCGAGACGTCGTAGTCGTCGTCGTAGTTCTTCGACTCGAAGATAGGCGACAGCCATATCGCCTGGACGCCCAAGTCTTTGATGTAGTCGATGCGGCTGGTGATGCCGTCGATGTCGCCGTAGCCGTCGCCGTCGGAGTCTTGGAAGGACTTGACGTAGATTTTGTAGAAGGTCGCCGTCTGCCACCACTCGCCTTGCTCGGATTTGTACGAATTGTCTACGTAGTTTTTCTGTTCCGCGAAGGAGCAGAGGAGGAGTACCAAGAGTAGTTTCAGAGCCATGTCGAAACACTAACTGTAGTGGGCCGTGGCGTCCGAATCATATGTAGAGTAGAGTGGTATTTAAAAAAACCTTATCTCAGTCAGATTTGAGTTGGGGAATGATATGACTTTGATTGATGGCATGTCGCATAACGAGTCAAACAAGCATAAGAGATTGACTATTCTCTATATCTGAGACTCTTGTAATAGTCATTCCAAATAGATTTTTTTTTCAGTTTTCATTGCTTCTGCTAATAAAATAATTTATTTCTCTTGGATAAATTACCTTCAGATTTAAGCTATGGAAAAGTCTCTTTGTTCTAATTTACTTACAACCACCTCCAGTAACACATTACGACTGATGGCTACCATAAATACCCTGGTTTCTGACCTTACCCGCGCGTTCGTATATCACGTTACAAGTCATTTCAAGGCAGATTGTTGCAAAGCAAATTAATAATGTTTTACAGTGCATTGAGCAGCGAATCGATGACCTTACCATATAGGTATGCCCTTCTCTTGACCTTTACTTACTCACTACCTGTAAACTTCACGTTGCAGCAATTAAATCTGACACACTTCTTATTTATATGCTCTAACAAATGCTTGTTTTGGTCAATTATATCTCACTTATGTTAATCGTGATCATGGTGAATGCACTTATTTGACTTACTGATTTTACCTGAAGTATTTAATGTCACTGGTACTAAAAGTATTTATTAAGCACGCTCTGCAGAGAAAATCCCTTTTGCATAATGGTTTGATACTTTTGTAAAGATACCAATTTATGTCAATCCAAAAGCACGAAACTGGAACATATTTACTGAGTTCTAAGCTGATTACTAATAACCTAGTCTATCCAATTATACTCATTCCTAATCCCAGGAAAGGAATTGAAAGTATTATCGTTAAATTAAATAAAAAAAATTAATACATATTAAACTATTACTAAAAGACAGAAGAATACTAACATAATAAGGAATACTTATACACAAGTAGACCTATTTAATGCCGTTAATGATGTCGGCCTTTTAATATATTTATTCATTAAGAATGAAAGGATCACCTTCTTCAAAGTACTTGTATAAAGGTAGGTGCTCTTCCAAAAATATGATTCATATCATCTCTTATAATATAGATTTAGACTTCAATGGTCCTTCGGTTATTGGTGCAAGGAAAAGAACAAGAGATTTAAAAGAATATTTTAAAAGTGATTTCAAATTACATAAAGGATGAAATATTATATAAACAGAAAAGTTAGTAGTGATATAGTGATTAGTTTGACTACTCCCAATACATTTTTAATTCCAATTAATACAGTTGGTACACACATGAAGAATTGCTTGATAACCTAATGGAAATCAAAAGTGAACCAATCCAAAACAGAGATTTAAATAGAATAATAGAAATTAGTATTGCATTTAGAAATTTTATCCAACACATGACACTTATGACTGTCATTATTTATGTCATTTTAGACCAGTAAGCTATCAAATAACACACTTGTGTGTTATAATCCATAACTCACTAGTGAGTTATGGATTATGACTCACGTTCGTATTTAAATTAGTATTCTATTTATTTATTTATCCAACACATGACAGTTATGGCTGACATTACTAATGTCATTATTATTAATTTAATTATTAATTTTCATAATTAATAATGTCAATTATTAATCCATAACTCACTAGTGAGTTGTGGATTATAACTCACGTTAATATTTAAAGTAGTATTATTTATTACTATTACAAGCAGAATTCACATTGATATTGAAATTAAAGGAAAACGCTAACGGTTTATTCGAATTTGAACTAATTGTTAAATTCACCGAATTTAATTAATTTGGTTTATTATGAATAACCAAAATGTAAAAAAGACACTGTCGAGTCATTCTGACATTTAGATGGTGCTGAGACGCAATTAGCTTTGATTTGATGACAAGTTTCTTCCACTTGTTGGATAGAACATTGTATGCCGCTCGCGTGTTATGTTTCCTAAGTTACTCGAGAATTTATACCACTCGGCGTGACGGCCTAGTGGTTCAAATCTTCTCGCGTGACTTATTTTCAACATAACACTCTAGTACCATAAATAACTATTAACTGTTTTATTCTCAGCAAACTAATGGAACATATATTTTGGAACTTATGTGTTAACATTGCATTCCTTAATGTAAGCACTCAAACATAAGTGATTTAGCAGAATTATGAGTATTAAAAATGATCAACCTCATTCTTTTGCAGATATTGTTTAATAAATGGGAGATGAGATTATTACAGAAAATAGTGATGGCAAATGTAATGCAGCCATTAAGAGCGATTGCTTAAAATTAATTGTGACAAAGGCTAGGCTAGCGCTTTTAAAATTGCTTTTAGGATTAAATTGGGAAAAAAAGAAGTTATTTATATAAAAAATACAACCACAATATATCTCCTTAATCTCCACCAGGGTTGTTATTGAAATTATGTTCAAAAATAACTTTTTAAATTAGTTCCTATAGGTAAGATATTTTCAATCCACTTAAATTTACACTGTTGACGCTAACGTTAACATTAATTTAGGTTAATAAATTGTAATTTATGGCGAACTAATTTTGGGAACTTTTCAACACGTTTTGTTTTACAAACAGAGAATAATCACTGACGCAGCTTAGGTAACAAGGTTTTTGGGATATCTAATTCAACTAAAAAGCACGTCCCAACAAACTTCAACCCGGAGAGTACGTCACGCCCTCTCTCCAAACTACTAGAATCTCAAACCGCGGATCGGCACGATACGCCCTCAGATCCAAACCCGGAGAAGTACGTCACGCCCTCTCTCCAAACTACAAGAACTTCAAGAAATCACGTCACGCCCTGATCTCCGCCTTCAAGAACTTCAAAGAGATCACGTCACGCCCTGATCTCCGCCTACAAGAACTTCAAGAACTTCAAAGAGATCACGTCACGCCCTGATCTCCGCCTACAAGATCGTCTTCAGCCTTACAACCTGGAGACAAGATTTATCTCCGCAGCCAGCCACGAGTTACGAGAGATATTTATATACAGTCCACTCTCTAGAGATCATTTCACACTTTAGTTCATACACGTTGGAGGTAAAAAAATCTCTCTAACTTTTCAGTAGGAAGATAATCAGCTTATACTTTAATGCAAAATATTTAAAAAAAAATTGTTTGAAATTCCTGTAAGGTTTGAGAAAAAATTATACCTAAAAGCCTTTTAATGTTTATAGTATAGTCGTAATATATCTGACTGTACGTCTAATATATCAAATCATTCATGACTATTGGTTCAGTATGATGCGCCCTATTTTTAAAAATGAATGTAATAAATATTGGACTTTACTCAAACCTAAAATAAAATTTTATAAGTTAGTAGGGGTCGTGGTAGTAAACATAAAGCTCGTGATGTAAATTATTTACGTTGTACAGATGATATTGACATTATTGTCAATTCTGAACCTAATAAAAATATACGCCACGATGAAAAATTAATGAGTGATAAAAATACAGATGTTAGGCTAAATTATAACCGAAAACAAAGAAATCTCCAAATTGTAAATTTCAAATTTTTAGTATTTGATACCCTTTAATATTTTGGCTTGTTATTTGTCACCTCATATTACGGTCAATCAATTATTAAATAAAATTGATTGAATTCTTTGATTTTATTTTAAAAACTAAGAATTGGTTTTTATTTCTAGACGATTTTAACTATATCAGCAGCATGGAATACCATGCTGCTGATAGAGGTAACTAACACGAATATCCCTTTTTGAATCTCCTTAGATTCATCAATGAATCTTAAAACGCAACGTGAATGAATTAACCTCGAATCTTCTATTCTGTTTTTTTTTAATTATGTTTTAGTTTTTATTCTGAAAGTTAATAGTTCAGGACTTATTTCATTGTGACGAATTACTGTAGTTTGTATTGCTTTCCTACTCAAAATTATGACACTTTTTCAAAAGAAAAATTGGTCTTGATTAACGAAATTCAAAATGCTCAACATATTCACAGTGCGTCTACTCATGAAATTGAAACTGTCCAAAATTTTTGAATTCTCCCAAAAATGTTTCAATACTCAATATAATGTTTTGAATAAGGCTACACATGGCATGTGAATTTTATTGAATTATGATTCCATAAGGATATACCAAGTGTCATAAATCAGGTTGTTGAACTTAAATTTTGTATTAAGTCTTGAACGAGTAAGTCTTTTTTGCAGTAGTAGGTAAATCAGTGAGTCTTGATTCTTCAATAAAATACGAAATGCTTATATTTCTCTCAATGACACGTTTTGAACCTTTCACCTTTCGTTCAATATTTCGTCTTTCATTCTAAATCCCCGAATGAATCATTACTTAACAAATAACTGAAAATGTGATGATTCTTTAACGAAATTCGGAAACATTGCACATAAGCATCATGCGCATACTTAATGAAAATATAAAAAATCTTAAATTCGCTCAAATTTTTGGACATCTACATCTAGAGTTACACTGTGGATTACTCAGTCAATCTTTTCAAGGATTTCTTTCATCATAAATTAGCCTGTTATTTGGATTTAAATTTAGGATTCTTGGATGAATCTTGTAGGGCCACAAGCAAATTTTTTTTAAATAAAGTTGTCCAAAATGAACTAGATAAGATAATTTAGTAAAATATGAACAATTCATATCCTGCTCAATATTTTAACTCCTGCTATAACTTTGCTGCTGAATCTTAACTTACAAAATATATTTCATATTGGTTTTGTTTATTTAGTTAAATAGTAAATGTTAAAAATTAACGAAAAGTATCGAATTCTAATAAATGTTTGATATCTACTCTAAATTGTTAAATAAATCCTTACATATTATGTATTAAAACCATCCTTGAATCCTTAAGAAATTAAGAAGTACCATAAATGATTTCAATCTGTTAACTAAGATGACGAAGTTTTCAATGAATATTCAAATACTACGTAAAGACGAAGTCATTATTTACATTTAAAATACATGAAATGATCCCAGTTCGACGATTTAACGAAATTTGAAATCCTCACATTCCCCCAAATTTTGTGAGTCTTCGCCAAACACTTAAATACGTCTTGAAATTTTAACTAAATTCGAAATGCTCAATACAAGCACAATGTTACTACTAGTCGTATTTAATGAAATTTGGCATTATCAGAATATAGAGAAGTTTCAGCTTTTTCGACATGTACGTAATACTCTTGGAGAAGCAATAACATTGCATGATGACAAACAAATTAATTATTGGATTAATTAATTTTATTTTAATACTTAATTTTATCAATTTAATATAATAATTTATAATTTAATATTAATATTTAATTTTATTAATTAATATGGTATTAATTGGATACTTTGGTATCCAAGAATTTGCTTATATATTAACTATTTATGTACCATGAGAGTACTTAGCTTTAGGGTTAAGGAACCCTTAATGTAATATATGTCTTTAGACTCAAATATTTCAAATTTTCGTTCCGAAAATAGAATAATAATTCAATATTTTTTCTTGGATAAGACATCAAGATTTCGCCCTCAACAATTTCTAATTTCAAATCCAGGACGTCCTTATTGAAAAAATCTGCCATTACCCCAAAAAATCCGACCCCTAAACGCGATATCATCCCCTTATCTTAACCGTATCTCCCTCACCCTCTCCCCTAGGTGTGGAAATTAGTTGTGTTGCACCGAGTATGAAGCAAATCTCTCCCTCTTCTTGTGCCAAATTGTTTTAAAACCGCATAATGCCCGAACAATCTCCGGGACAAACTGTTGAAACCGTTCAGGTCGGAGTTAGCGAGAGTTGCAGGGCGAGAGAGAGAAAGAGATGGAGATAGGTGGGAAGTTTATAGGATGTGTATATAAGAGGGAGATTAAGGGATGTATCAACGTTGTCGCTTAAAAGGGGGTGAATATTAATTTAGCTTCTGTAAGTCTGGGGGTGTTGTTGAAAAATTACACGAAACTGGGATTAGGTGGGATTACGTCGTATTGAAATGTGTAGGTAATTAGGGGATTACATCGAAATCAGGTGAGGTATGGATAACAACGTCGCTGTGCCGATTGGGTGAGAAATGTGTTGCATAACCCATTAGTACAAAAATCCTATGGACACCGATCCGATTAGCTTTACAAAGTAGTTATTTATAATCAGTCAAAATAATTATACTGCATCCATCTTTGTATCTTAAAAGCGGACGCGATGTAAAATCAAAAGTGTCACCTTTCCCTCCCTCGTTACTTGAATGGCTAAACATCGTAGCAATTTGTCTTCCACGCCATCAAAGAGCAATTTCTCGTCTTCCCCGTCTGGTGTAAAATTCCCTCTGAAAACAACCCATCAACTGCGAAACAAAATATCGCCTCTCTCCCTTCCCCCCACACTCTCCTCCCGTAATATTTCAAGGGGCTGCGAGCGAGCGAGCAGGGAAGAGAGGGAGAGATTTCCTTCAGATGCATTTAGTACTTAATTGTTCCGGAGTGGATGTAAAGCTCTCTCTCTCTCCCTCTTTCTCTCCTCTCTCCGTCTCCTCTTCCCTCCTAAACGCCGAATAGTTATTTCAAGCGGGAGAGACGCTCCAATTTATGCCTGACTTGGCGTAATGGCGTTTCGACCGCCATCCCTGTTAACATCGCCGTTCGGTCTCCAACAGATTCCGAATGGATTGATACCGACAACTCTCGACGCCGTTTAGCGTCGCGACGCTTGTTTCGGTTTGTGGCACGATGTAGAACACGAGATCGCGAAGCGTCGAGTATCGGGATAGTCTCGAGAATCGGGACGAGATTAACCGTCGAAATCGTATTTAAGCTTGAGTATTTAAGCTTTGAATTTGGAATCTGTGGATCTGAAACCCAACATTAGGAGTCTGAGAAATTTCAAAAATGGGGTCAAATCAATTCTGGGTGGTTATATATACACTTATCTAGGAGTTAACGCAAGTCATAGAACGTCTCTATATCTTGTTGTCTTCTGTCTAAATTCAAGACTACTCGAAAAAAAAACAGAAATGTTTCTAGACAAGGCAAAAGATTTTCTGCTTCTGGGAAAATCTAGAAAGAATTTCTAAACACGAGATGAAAACTGTCATGTGTGGGGAGAGTCTTGTATTGGAATTCAAGACGTAATCCAGTATCAAAATAAAATACATGGCATAGAGCTTCCATTGAGAATGTTCACATCAAAAATGTTAATCCAGAAATTTAATACCACCTACAATGCCATGTTTTGTCTTTTCGCGAAATTTATGGCAAGACTATAAAACAAGACCGTGAGCCACACAAAATTAAATTACATAATTCATCGCATAATGTTTTATAAGGAGTCCAAGAAATATATAAATCACCCAGTAGAAAAATTTCTCCTATCAAGATAATCTTGATATTGATAAATCAAGGCACGATTAACTATTGAAATCGAAGATTAGTTTTAAGTTCGTCATTTGGAATCTTAGAATTTGGAATTAGAAATTTAGGAAATTTTAAAATCAAGTCCTAGAAAAACGCACGGTTAGTTATGGACCCAATTATATGTTGATTATAAGAGGTATAAGATTTTGATCGTGTTTTGCTTTCACTTGGAATTCAAGACATGGTCTTGAGAGAAGACCTTCATAAAATATGTGAAATCAGAATTGAATTATATCTATTTTCTAAATGCTCGGCTATATGAAAATCTAAGAAATAATGTATATACGAAATCTAAATGTGTCTCATATAAAAAAAATCTTGTTTTCAATCACAAAATAAGAATTTCTAGGCAATATCTAAGTTAATGAAGTTTGTTGTCTTGAATATATGGATGTACTAGAAACGATACAAAACTGTCAGTTATGGGGACAGTCAAGTATTGAGATACAGGACAATATTAAGCACCGGTATCGAAGGCGAGATTTAAAATCTGAATTTGATATCTGCGTATCTAAACTTCAATTTTTAGCTTTGAAAATGTCTTAAACATAGTATTAAGTCTCTGGGTGGTTATCTATACAATTATCTAGAAGTTAACGCAAGACCTAGAACGTCCCTACCTTGTTATGTCTTCTCTAAAAATTCAAAACATATGCTCGAAAATTACCACCACAATTTATAGACAAGAAAATATACCTTATATTTGAATATTATGCTTCTAGAAAAATCTAGAAAGAATTGCAAAGCGTGAGATCGAAAACTCTCAGCTGTGGGGAGAGTCTTGCCTTAGAATTGAAGACATACTCCAACATCAAAATACATAAGGCATAGGGCTTCCATTGAGATTGTTCAGATCCAGGATGTGGAATTAGACGTTTGAAAAATCTCAACAAAGTACTGAAGTACTGGAAAACTATAAGGTTCATTTTACTAATACCTACAATTCCATTTTTCTTCTTTTGTACAATATAAGGAGTTCAAGAAATATATAAATCACGTGATCGAAAAATTTTAGGTATCAGGAGAGTCTTGTTTAAAAACTCAATGCAAGATCAACAAATTGAAATCGAAGATAAGTTTTAAAATCTTTGGATCTTGAGTTTGGAATTAGACGTTTGACAAATTTCAAAATAAAGTCGTAGAAAAATGTACTGCTAGTTATGTGACTATTTAAAAGAATGTAACATCCGGGGGATGTTACTAATTTATTTAAGAGATATTTTAGAAATTGATTAGGTAAATGGGAAAAGGCTCCACCCTGTAGAATTGGTTTCGAAACTAAACGATTGAAACTATAACGAAATTTGTTTTGAAACGTAAAAATGTTTTATAATTGAAACTATAACAAAAGGTCAAACGCCCGAAATTACAAATAATTTACGCGACGAAAGAGACGAAAACCCCGTCGTAATCAGAAATGAGCGTTCAGGGAAATGATACCTAAAGCACAGATTTCATAGGGGAGAGGTTTGCTCTGGAAAAATTCTTTTTTGAGGGTTCTTGACATTATTATAGGCCATGGGTGACGAAATAAATATTCCGCTGCAATTCGTAACTGGGCGAAAATTGATGACTTGGAAAAATACACAGCTCGCATTGAGGACGAAAGAACTTCACTTCGGTCCGGGGAACAGAGGTGTTCAGACGAGGTCATAGCAACGGGGTTGCTACGCGTTTGGGGCGCGATTTCGAGTCAGTGTTTTGTTTTTGGTACTTATTGGTACCGAGGGTAAAAAGTAAAGTAAAGGAATTCAGTTTGGGAATTTGCTTTAACGTCAATCAATTATTCAACTTCGATTTTAATTTTGTTGATATTTTTTCGTATCATTAGTTTTGGGGTTGATTCCAAATTTTTGCTATTTGGGGGCCGTATCGAGTGTAGAGTCACGTTTCCGAGTGTCATACCAGAGCCGAAGCGACGAATCTTAGGGTGGAAGTCAGCGCAGAACTCCAAGGTGGTGAGTCGGGAATAAGTTACGGGTTTTTACTAATTTTCCAGAGACGGAGGACAGACGAGGCGATCACTTCTTTTGTTGATTCGTATTTATACTTATCTCTTTGACTGGGTTTCGTGTGTGTGGGTTCTGTTCGAATTTCGACGACCCGGGACAGAGGCGTATCCAGGTTTAAACTCTGAAATCTAACGCGCAACTACGTAAATTCCTTGATCAGTTCACAGTTTGGTAATTTTGGTTAGTTTCAGTCACAAGTAAGAACTAGAGCTTTGAAAGTAAGAATAGTAGAGAATCAAATATTGATCTAGGTACAGGGTAGAGGATTTTCCCAAATAGGGTGGATTTTATTATATTTTCGATTGTTGGGGGAAATATCTTGTACGAATTCTTGTAAGGGTAGCATGCGTAATTTTATATCTATTTGAATTCGGTTATTTTGTTATCTGTTACTTGGTTATTTTAAGTTCTTTCATTTAATTGATTCCTTTTTTTTTTTTTTTGTTCACTGTATAGTCATAAATTTTATCTAGTCAATATAAACTTTAATTTCATTCAAATTTAACACTTGGGTATTATTTTGCTACCGAATCCCCACTGAAATCGACAGGCATTTGCGAAGCCCTGGGGCTCGCGTTCCTGTAGAGGTTGGTCAGAAACCTTGTCTCCGCTGGGCCAAAAACAGTGTCGTCCGTTCAGAGCGACATTTTAAATAAATAATTTCTGGGCTGGTGGCAGACGCTACCATTTCTTAGTATGTCCCTGTATGAAATACGGTGCGGCGTTACAAGATGAATATAGGACACAGAAGGTCTTGGCCGTGTTTTGCTATCCCTTGAATTTCAAGACATGGTCTCGAAAGAAGACCGTCACAATTTAGGTGGAGGCGTAATTAAATAAAATGTAATTTCACCAAATTTTGGATGTATGTAAATATAGGAGATATTCCCGAGATCGCAACGTGTCAAATATCGAGAGACCTCGTCTCGAATTTCAGGGTAAGACTAATGACCGAAATGGAATGCAAAATTTGTGTCTTGGATTTGAAATACAATAATCTACAATTTGAAATGAGGCATAACAATTTTAAAAGAAGATAAGGTTAGTTGTGCAACTCCCTGGAATGACAATACAAGACCTGAAATGTCCCTTTCAAGTCAAAATTAAATGAAAAAAATTTTCTCATAATTTTTAGGTAAGGAGTTCTAAGAAATGTGAAAACCGCGGGATCTGAAACCGTCGAGATGTATTACATATCATCTACGAGTCTTGAAGGAACTAATTCAATGGGAGCTATTATCTAATACTTATGGATATGGGAGTGTTTAGTAATTAATTTTACTTCAAAAACTGCCAATTTACAATTAAGACAAGATTGAATTCGTTGTTGAAATTTAAGTTTTACACTTCAAACTAGAAAAATTGCACAGTTAAAAATGGAAACTAATATTGCTACTTGGTAGAGGTGGGCACAACACATTGTCTTTATAGCTAGTTGGTTAAATTTTGATCACAGACAAGAGGTCTTTAATGTATAATCTGAAATTAGATTCTACAATAGATATGAATAAAACTTCAATTCAATATACAATGAGTGTCAATAAATTAATTAATTTCTACTTACTACTTTATGGAAATTTACAAACCATTTAATTTAATAATCAGGAATAACTTTGAGATGGATCCCTATAGCAAATTTACCGATCATCTCCTCGTTTATTCCCTTTTATTCCAGTAATGAGAAGGGGCAAGGTGAGGGGATGAAGAAGAAAAAGGGAAGAGGAGAAAGGGGGATCGGGGCACGGTAAATATCAATAAGTCTGCGAAACAGGTACGCATTGCGGGGCGTATAATGGAGAACTAATATATTCCTTTCAATCTAATCTGAAAGGCATCCCCGTCTAGGGGATGCCAACGGGAGGAGAGGGAGGAGAACGTGAGGCGGGGGGGATTATCGAAAGGGAAAAAATCCGACCGCCAGAACTTTTAATCCAATAATTTAGGGTCTCAGGTTCTCTCCCTCCTTCTCCCTCCTGCTTTCCGTTGCCCTACTTCCCTCTCTTTCTCTCTCCCTTTTTAATTCGTCTTTCGGCATTCCGGGGGCCGCTCAATAATTCAATTTCGATTCGCTAAAGATTTATATTCGGCTTAATTTCTTTGAATGTCTGCACTTTTTCAATAACGGTGGTAGGGGGGCGAGGGCGAGTGGGTGGGGGGATATGTTAATGGGAGATCTTCGGGGATTAAGGGGAGGATTCGGTCGGTACGGTTATCTTTTAATTAAAATTACGGAATTCTTATTTATTTATTTATTTTTGTGGAGGGCGTGGGGGGATTTAATTTGGCAAAGCCGAAATTGGCATATTTTTTTGTGGAAGCTTCATAAACATCTTTTGTTTATTTTTTTGGCTATAGTAGATTTTGATGAATTTCTTATTATTACAATAATAAGAATAATTTGAAAGTGGGAAACACATTTTCAAAACTTGCACATGTGACCATGCATCCAGATAATGTTATGTTGATTTTAGTTCAATCCCACTCTAGTCTTGTCTTGTCTCGAAATTCAAGACACCAGAAAAAATCTTGAATCGAACGTGATCGATTATCTTAATTAAACAATGAGACAAGACTAAATTATATCTTTAACTTGAAATTCCAAGATCTGGAATTGCACAAAATTTGAAGCTGAAAAAGTATTGAAACAAAACCTGAAAGTATGCAAGTATTCCTTCTGCAATTTAATACTAACTGGATAGAAAGAGCTTATTGATCTAGATATGTTCGAAATTTAAAATAGTCTTAAAATAAATCAACTTTGGATTAGATCTGAAATGATAAATTATAAATAAAAAATATAAATAATTATAAATTATTATAGATTTTTTTTTAATGTCTGCACATTTTCAATCATGGTGGTAGGGTGGGGTTTAGGGTGGATATGCTAATGAAAGATTTTCTGGAATTAAGGGTGGGATTTGATGGGTAAGGTAATCTTTTAATTAAGATTACGGAATATTTATTTCTTCCTTTATCTGTAGACCTAGGGTGAATTAAATTCGTTAAAGAGGAAATTGGTTTATTTTGTAGGGTTAATTAATTTCTTAAACACCTTTGTTACCTTTTTTAGTAACTGTTGATATATTATTATATTATTGTTGATTTGTCTATTCGTCTCTAGTTTATTTCTATTATTAGAGTAGTAGAAAAATGGCAAACAAATTTTCAACATTTTTAGATGTGATCATGATGTCCAGATAATATTGATTTTGATTCAGTTCTACTCTGGTCTTGTCTTGTCTCGAAATTAGTAAAATCTCGAGAGTAAATCTTGAATCGAGGATGAAACTATACTAAATGTTGTCTTTGATTTGGAATTCGAAGATCTAGAATTACATGTAATGTGAAGTACAAAATGATTGATGGAAAATTGACAAGTAAATACAGAATCCTACTTGAATTTGATATTAACTAGAGTTACCGTAGATTTACCTAAAAATTAGAAATAAAATCTATTTTTGATGGGACGTTATATTTCGAAAAATATCTCTAAAATTTTTTTATTGATAAAGGAATTTGTAGCATTTTGGAGAAATTTTAAAAATCCCACTTTTTATTAAATAAAGTTAAATATTATTTCATTCTATTTGAGCAAGTTACTAGCACGTTTGATTACCAAAAAATCAATAACTAAATGTCCTCCATTTATCCTGCAAATATCTCGATGTTTATTGTATTGGGAGTATATTAAATGGCTATTTAAACTTCCATTGTAAAGAATTGCACAATAATAAATAATGAATTATTTTCATATTATTTTATATAAAATATCCCACAAAATATCCCTAATATGTTAGAATACACAATTTGTAGTATTTGTTAAATAACCAACAATATCCAATTTTCAATGATATGAGAGATAAACGCAACAATATGGAATTGTATGCGACTTGTAAATAAAGGTTAGGTTTCAAGGTAAGATTTCAAAGGTTATGAAATCAATGTTTGCGCCATTTACATATCTCATAAAATATCTCTGTAGCTTTTAAATAACAAAGCATAAATACCTCATTTTTCGCATGGGACCATTCAGGCTCTAAACATCTCAGAAGTGGTTACTAGTACGAGATTCACAATTTTTTGGGACTGCACTAAAGGCACTTTTAAACTTTGTACTCGTAGAAATTGTAAAGTAATTAAATAAATATTTTCGATTACTTACAAAGAAAACACAAATTTTGACTATAAGATATATCTTTTAAGGTATCCCTAAAATATTTGATTACACACTACTCTTGCATTTCTTAGTAAGTAATGAATTAAATTCCATTTTAAATATCATAGGGGAGAGATATATTCAAATTGAAATTTAAAGAGTTCCATGGTATAATGTAAATTATATAATTTAGACTAGGCGATTCAGTCCTAAAATTAATTAAAAATGTGAGATATTTTTTTAATATTTTTACTTTTTTACAAATAAATTAGAGATGGTTCTTAGTGATAAAAAAGACATAGAAGAGGTGACCACTTATCTTCGATCGGTTTTTGACAGGTTAATATAATCTCCAGAACTGCAGGAGATATATATACAAACCAAGTGAGATACAGGTGTGGGTCATGTCTCTTAAGTCAGATTATCCCATTTTTCTCGCTAAGGATTGGAGCAATAAAATCATACTTTGCTTTAAAGTTGAGCAATTAAATAGAAATGAAGAACCCAGGCTGTATTTAACGAACATACCATTTTTTAGCATTTTTCTATTTTGGGGGTGAGTTTGGACTAAGGGTTTAAGGGGTGGTTCTTAGATTGCACTACTAGACCCAGTGGTCAGCAATAAATTAGCAATAAAATATGAGCCTATAGCCAATGCTGACTTATGAAGTGGATGAGGTAGATGATGAAATGCGTTTTCACACTTTTCGGAAAATATACAAAAATCAATAAAACCCAATTCGGTTTGAACCTTAAATTGCAACTTCACCCAAAGAACTTTAAACAAGCGAGTCGATTAGTCAGCAATTGCAATCTTTTCCCTAATGAAATTTCGAATAGACCGACTTGAATTCCCATTTTTGTTCAAATAAAGCTCCCTATCCATCTGCAGACAATGGAACGCTGCGAACGCGGCAATTTAATGTACGTCCACGGTTCTCCATTATCGTCGCGTATCCAATTCGCCACTTTCCTCTCGTCAGTTCGCTGCAAACTCACTATTTATCGGATAAGGTCTGCGGGGCTTCGTTTCCTACTTCGTCTCTCACTGCTACGCCGGATAAGTAGACGTTTCCGGCGTTGTAAATTTTAAAATTGGAGGACGAAGAAAATGACGATGAAATTAGGTTAGAACACTAAGGAGTTCACTACAAAAAGTGTTCATTTCGAAAGATTCTACCAACACTCTAATGAAACACTATAGATTTCACTACTTCTTCACTAGAAATTTAAATATTTATAGGGTACCACTATTTTGCCAAGAAGTTGGTTTGTGCTAAACTCGTTTGTATCAGTATCAACTACTTAATTAACTTGGTTTAAATATATTTATAATTCATATCAATAAAAATGGAATATCATTTCTTACTCAATAAAAGCAACAAGTGTTCCGAAGTGTTCTATACCTTTAAAAATTTTAGAGATATTTAAGTTAACACGAAGACGATCAAAAAAAGGGATAAAATAACAAAAATATCCCGTTGATAACTTTCATATATTTATGTTATTAAAGAAAGTGAAATGCGCATTTAACTCACTTTCAGAAAATCCAAATTCATCTAATATTTCTAACTATATTTGAGATATTCAGATATTGAATTGACACGTCTAAACTTTGACTGTTCTAAAATAAACTGCATGTCACTCCTTAACTTTGTTTTCAATATATGGTTCTTGTTAGAAACCGAATTTATTGTAACGTTTATATTAAGGTGCGTCTAGAGGTTTTGATGATATGCAAGCAAACGTTTAAAAAAATTGATTCGATACCTCAGCTATTGGAAATACTCCGTTTACCTCTTTATTACATTCCAACTTTGTAATATATGCTTCATGTAGATAATTAGAAACTAAATATGTAATAAATTTATTCGTTTTGCATATTAGAACCCGTAATTTGTAAGCGAAGCTTCTATACTGGCGTTATATTATGTTTCCTATAGAGTAAAATGAGCAAGCGTCACGAAATTATATAATTATGTAGCTATATATAGTATTGTATAAATGCTCTGTATAATACATACGATGCCGATAGTGAAGGGGAGAGAATGAAAGTTCTCCGTTTCTCTCTCTCTCTCTCTCTCTCTCTCTCTCTGTGTGTGTGTGTGTGTTTTCCTCTCGTTTTCTTGGTACGTCACGGTGATTCGACAGCCCCACATTTACCCCGAGCACGACGTTGCCGCCATCGATATTAAGGATTTTAAATATTCAAGTTCTACATGTACTTTCTACTTGTTTTATTGTGGTTAATTCGCGTTCAGTATTATTTATTGTAAAAAAGTAATTTTGTTATGAAGAAAAAATACAAAAATATATTAAATTGTTGAATTCTTGAATTTAGACGTTTAAATACGCCTGTTATTAAAGAAGACATCTTTAATTAAAATCCAGAGGACATCCAACTATATCTCGTATTTTAACCAATATTGTGATATTTTTGGATTCAATTTCCGTATCTAAAAATTTTATTATTTACAGCAAATTACAAGTAGCCTGCTTAGATTCGTTTAAATATATGTCTCTTCCATAATGTTGAAAATGAACATTTTATTTATTGTTTAGTATACGGAGCAATGTACTGTGCATTTTATTGCTTTTAGAGATATTTGATCAGTCATATATTGTCATCAAGAAATTGGTTTTAATCACGCTGAAATGAATATAAGTTGTTGATTATTTATATGTACTATAAATTAAAAAGAAAAACCTCTAACTTGGCAACTAGGCAACAAGTCATAAATTGAAACTCGCGATTGAAATTCCAAAACTTCAAACTGGAATCAATAAATTCAGTTGAATTTATTATCAGAAGCTGAAAATATCTTGTAAATTAGTATTGTCCATTTAGCTCACCAGGGCGATTAAAATCAAGACTCATTTACTTACAGAAAATATCCAAATATATGTAATCCTACTAATTACTTATGACATAATTAGGTTGAAGCATCCCGTCTTTAAATTGCCTCATTTTCAGCAAAATTGATGTAATAACCTCAATTGGGTTTTGCATTCATCTCACTTAGAAAACGTAGGAGGTTGGATTTCATTAATCATTAGTAAAATAAAATTATTCGTAATAATACATATCAATTATAACTCACTAAGAATGTAGTTTTAAAAAATATTTAACAATTTCCTCAAAAATATTTCTCGAGGTGTATCAAAAATATCCATTTGTGTTATAAGGGGAGAAAGAATTTAGTTAATTACTGTCGTATAAATAGCTCATTAGAAATATTTCAAAGTACCTTTAATTTAATTTTGGGAAATTTCCACTGATATCCCTTAACTGTGATTGATTTTGGGATATTTTGTTATTGAATTTTTACATTCCTGACATTTTTACAACAAAATTCATATAATTCCCTTAATTGATGATTAATTAATGATATCCAAAGAAATATTTTAAATTTCTTTTAATAAGTTTGAACGTAATGTTGTGGTAAAGGACATTATATCTGCTATTAAAATAAGAAATTAAATCCCAAAAATTATTTAGTATATCGAGTGGAGGTTATTTGATATGAAATTGGATTTTAGATTCATCTAGTAAGTTTAAGCGAGTGGAGGGTTGCAAGGTTATGGATTTATATGTAATTTGATAAGCTTGTGTTGAATTCCTGATTCTAATGTTCCAGAGAATTTATCATAATTAATGCATTTGGGTAATATCAAGTTCACTTTTAAGTGTTCAAATAGTACGAACTCCAAAATTTTTGTAATTACAACTTTATGATCAATAACCCAAAACTACGTATCCCCCGTAGATTACCTATCCCGCAGCTCCACAATTTGTACGTAAGACATTAACACCGTTCAACGTAAACTTTTCAAAATACTCCGCCCTCACGTACGCCGTACGTGACCCGTTACGGGGGTAGTTTCTCGAGCTTAAATTACTCATTCTCGACCCTCTGTCACAGTTCATAAATTATACAACGATAATTTCCAGTAATTCCGGGGTACATTGTTTCGGGAGTTTAAAATTACAAAGTACGGAGTTGCCACGAAAGGCACACCTGCACACATTGGCACACCTCCACTCTGCAGCCTTATTATTCGGGAGTTGCATCAAATATTAAAAGGAGTGAAAGATGAGTAGCGATTAAAGTGGGGGAACGTTCTGGATGTATGTCAGGAGGTGTTGTTATTTAACTGGAAGTTAGAGGAGTTGTTCAGGGTTTCCAAGCCTGATTTGATATGGTATCAACCTGTAAGATCTTGAGTTAAAGGAGGAAAATATTAGAATTTCCTTAATAATCCCATAAATATTCAAGAATCTTCAGTCATGTCCAATGGGAGCACAATATTGATTCAAGTTACTTTGTGGTTGTTGGTTGAAGTTGATATAAAAAAAATTAGTAACCTAAGTGACATATGATATTCTGAACGTGTCAATTGTAATAAGGGAAGGAATAATGTGGATATGGTTTTAGTAACAACAGTCTAGAAATTTTTCTAGAATTGAAACTTGTTTAGATGGTCTTGTTCAAGTGGGATCTAAAAATACTAGAAGAAGTTACAGGTTGAATAAAATCTGGTTGTTACAGATATAGTCATTGAAGTTCAAAATGATATATTCTTGTTAACATTACCATTAAGTAGTTATATATTTATTTGATTTGACAATTATTTATTAAATAATTTTACTTTCTCATATGTAGCACCTCACTCATATATACGCTGTAATCGTGTTGATTTTTGTGGTTTGAGTTATTAGGATTTCTAGACGTTTTAAGCTACTATGAGTCCAAAAATATGTTTATTACGATTTAAAATAATATATGCAGATTATTTAATATTGAAATATATTGAAATATATTTAATACGGTATCATTATTTCGGAAACTAAAAATGACAAACGGTTGAAAATTAGAATTTAGATTTGTACTATACCGCGACCTCCCAATAAGCTTTTTAGCAAAATTGGTCGATATTATAGGAGTAGATTACCCCTCTATCTTTTCAGGATTTACAAATTTACTCAAAATTTGCTTCTAGTATTTTTTATTAAATTCACCATTTATTGCACCATTGTATATGTATAGCAAAGTTTAATGACGTTCTTGGTTAAATGGCCCTGAAGGGCATTTTACTTTTGTCGTTTTTCAATTTTTCGAAATTTTCTCGAAAGCAGCTGCAAAAATTCTTTTTATTGTTTGAATGTTTAATGTGAAATATGTTTATAACATCTTCGCAAAATCGTGTATGAAAGGCATTTTATTCTTGGCGCATTTCCGTTTTTTTGTAATTTTTTAGGAAATTCTTTGCTAAAAATGTGTTTATGTTTTCACTATCTATGCTTTTATCCAGTGTGGAAAATAAGGTTTTAAAACAGTTTTGACTAAATCTTTTCTCTAGGGCAAGTTGCACGTCATTTTTTGTTTTTTGGATTTTTTCAAATTGTCTCCATTTTTTTCTATACCTACTTTTATTTTGGCTTCTACTGTCTAATATTTATAATGACGTTTAATGATATATTCGCCTCTAAAGGACTCTTCCTAAGGTTCTTTTCTCTTTTTTTTTGTTTTTTAAAAAATTCTCGAAATTAGACTCAAAAATTGTTATTCGATTTTAAATATTTACATCACTTTTACTAATACTATCATTCTTTTACAATAATTACTATTCAAGATTTCTGGGCTAAATCTTCTGTGATCGAAAGTATACTTTTGTCAGTATTCGGCTGTTTGAAAGTTTTTCGAAATTCTTGCCAAATAATTATTTAAACTTCTGTCATTTATATCACTGTTATAGTAATAATAGTTATTAAAAGTAAAAAAAAAGGTAGTTAAAAACAATAACATTTAGTAACAATTTTGACCAAATCACCTCTTATATTTATCATTTTCCAATTTTTGGAAATGGACTGAAAGCTCGCCGCAATAATATTGTAACCATGAACTTATATTTTCTTAGTAAATCTATTTTATTTTTACAATTTTGAATACATGGCATTTTACACTTGTCATGGTTTTTGGATTTTTCCAAATTATCTTTATTTTTTCTTATACATTTCTTGTAGCTTCTACTATCTAATATTTATAATGATCCTTAACGACACATTCCTCTCTAAGATGATTTTAGCAAAGTTCCTTTCTCGTTTTTCGATTTTTCAAAATCTTTAATTTTTCATATTTACTCAATATTAAATCAATTCAAAAATTTTAAAACTTATAAATTTTTCCATATTCACATCACTATTTAATATCTTAATTTATTGTAATTACCATTCAAGATTTTTGGGTTAAATCTTCGGTGATGTACATTTGTGTCATTCTTCGGATTTTTGAAAGTTTTTCGAAATTCATACAAAAAAAATTACATAAACTTACTGTGATTTACATCATTGTTATAGTACTAATAGTAATTAATAATAAAAAAAGGTATAATAAAATTTAGTAGCAATTTTCAACAAATAGTCTAAAGAGCATTTATAATTATTATTTTTTCCAATTTTTGGAAATGGTCTGAAAGTCTGCGGCAATAATATTATACACCACTAACATATTTTTTGGAATTAAGTATAGTTTATGTTCATACTTTTGAAAATAGATCTTGAGTATGCTTATTATTCTACTATTAACTGAGTTCTATATATTTATACATTTTTGGCTAAATCGTCTTTGAAGAGCATTTCACTTTTGGCAATTTCCGGATCGTTTGAAATTTTCTATAAATCCATTAAAAAATGTTATTAAACTTTGAATATTTTCTTTTATTTATTTTATTTTGAATACTTAAAAACATTTTTGCCTAAAACATCTTTGGGGGGTTGTATCAATGTTCAATGAGAGACGGCCAAAAAACTTGCAATGACCAAAAAGTATATTGACACCTTTTTAATGGTTTCTAGAAAAAGAAGTATTATAAACAGATGACAGTCGATACATAAGACTAACGATATCGATACATGATATTATTATTTATTCAATACTTCCCCTCGATGAGTTGTCTTAGGGAATTAAACTGCCATCTTCTGCAGGCTCAAAAGAGAGACACAATGTTCATGGTTCAATTTTGTGAGCGCCTTGGTGAGGACATCGTCCAGCATTTCTTTGGACGCTACGTGTCCCAGCTTAACTGCTCCGCAACCGACGACCTCTCGAATAAAGTGATGACGAACAGCGATATGCTTGGTTCGCGCGTGGAAGACTGGATTTGAGGCGAGTTTCTCGGCTCCGACGTTGTCGTTCCACAGCTTCACAGAACCCACGGAAAAGCCAAGTTCACGTTGTAGAAGTCGAATGTACAAGGCTTCCTTTGTAGCCCCACCGAGGGCCATGTACTCGGCCTCAGTGTACGATAGGGCTACCGTCCTTTGGTTTCTTGAGTCTCACGAGATGCACCCGCTGCCCATCTTGAAAGCGTACCCAGTGAAAGGTCTTCGATCGTCAATGGATCCAGCCCAATTTGCATCCACAAATCCTTCGAGATCTCCCTCCTTGCTCTTGAAAGTGACTCCCACATCTGCGGTGCCCCCCAAGTAGCGTTCGCTGCACTCCAATGAACCTTACCGAAGCAGTCGTTGAATTGCCCCAATACGCTGGCAGCGTGAGCCACACCGGGACGAGTAGCTACAGCCAGATAGAGTAGACAACCTACCAGCTCGCGATACGGTGGTTTTGGTACATCTTTCGAATTCCAAGTTTCGATCTTCATCAGTTTTGTCCCAACGTCGAGGGGGGTTAAGACAGTTCTGCAATCTTTCATACTGAAACGATCCAGGAGCTCATTCACGTACCTACGTTGGCAAATCTTGATACCGTCGTTGCTGACCTTGAAGTCCATCCCGAGGTATCCCTTCAATTCACCGATATTCTTGACGTCAAAATGTTTTGTCAGTTGCGTTCCGAAAGAAATTGCTTTGTTTGGATTACGTGACATGACGAGGATGTCATCCACGTAAACGATGATCATAGTAAAGTTTGCGTCACTTCCCATGATGTACAGGCACGGATCACCTTTTGTAAGACGAGCACCCATGACGCGAAGGGTCTTATCCAGTCGAGTGTGCCATGCGCGACCAGCTTGCTTGAGGCCATACAGTGCCTTCTTCATCCTGCACACCTTGTCACCAGTTTCTATCTGCTGCAGCATAGCTTTGGCATCTGCTTCTACGGCTGGGACGTACTTTGTTGGCACTCCTTCCTGGACGACATAGCGAAGAACCTTTTTAAACAAGTCCGGAGTTTCCATATAAACCTCCTCCTCAAGCTGTCCGTTCAGGTAGGCAGTCGTGATGTATTGTTTAATGGACATCCTGTACTTGGCAGCTACAGCCAGCACCAGTCGAACGGTGCTCAGCCTTGCCACAGGAGCAAAAGTTTCGTGAAAATCTACGCCTGGCCTCTGAGAGAATCCTCTGGCGACGATCCTTGCCTTCCGTTTTTCCAGAACTCTCAGTACCGTATTTGTTCCGAAGGACAAAACGGCTCCCGACGGTGCTTCTATCTTGAGGACGATCTACCAGGTCCCAGGTTTCATTCTTGAGAATTGAACAAACTTCGTCGGCCATAGCTTTCATCCATTCGGAAGATTCGTCACTAGATATGGCTTCATCCAAGTTCACCTCGGTCAGGTAAGCGAGGTCAGTCATGTCTTCTCGAGTCACCATGTGATGTTGCTTCCGAGGTCAACCTGGTCGTCCAGTACGCAGAATTTTTGGTCTGCCTGGACCACGCTTCGCGATCGATCCGGGTCGATCCTCGATACCACCTTCAGCTGGCTCGAGAACTGCAGCGTCCACCTCGGGTAGTAGTTCAGCGAGGGTTTCCAAGTCAATAGCATCCAGAAAATCTTCCTCGTCGGAGATCGTCTCTTCTTCTTGATTCATCTGGATGGTCGGAATGTTCTCAGCTATCTGTTCAACCTCTCGTTCACGAACTACCTTTCGAACTAACGGTACTTCGACAACTTGTTTATCTCTTGACTCGTCCTTGCCCGTCGATTCTGATTCTTCTACAGAAAATTGACCTTGGTCACCGCTTGGTTTGCTTGCCGTGTTGTTGAGGAACTTCACATCTCTTGATATGCAGACCTTCCCCTCACTTGGAATCCAAATTCTGAAACCTTTCGACTCTTCACTGTTCCCGAGGAAAACTCCCGTCTTCGAGCGTTTTCCAGTTTTTCGAAAATTTCTCAAAATCAGCTACAGTTATGGTTTCAAACTTCAAATATTTACATTACTAGTATATTATCAAACTTTACTAAAATTTGGTTTTAAATATTTCTTGAAAGATATTCTCCTCTGTCGTTTTTCGATTTTTGACAATTTCCTCGAAGTTCTTTCTAAAAATTACTTTGAACTTGCAATATTTGCATTGCTGTTCAATATGAAGAATAAAGTAAAATTACATCCTTTAACAATTCATCTGTAAAAGACACCATATACCAGCCAATTTTCTGTATTTCGAAATTTTCCCAAAAAATCTATTTTTTCTATATTTTGAATGTTTATTATACTGTAAAATAAGTGTACCTGATAAAGTTTAATTATACTTTTGGCCAAATGGCTTCTAAAGGAATCTTTAGGTATCATTTTCCATTTTCTCAAAATTTTCTCTAAACCAACCCCCAGAATTGCTTTCAAGCTTTGAATATTTATACTATTATTTAATATATATGTATTTATATAATCTACTTCTGCTATATTTTAGGCTAAATCGTCTCTGAAGAACATTCTCATCTTGTCGTTATGCGGTTTTAAACAATTTTCTCTAAATCCTAAATTTCTTTAAATTTTTGCGTTACTATTCAATATGAATAATAAAGTAAAATAACATCCTTGACCTAATGTAAAAGGCACCATACACCTAATAATTTTCAATTTATTTTTTCTATATTAATTATTATAATTATTATTATTAATTAATTAATAATATAATAAATAAAAAAATATAATAAAATAAATGTAATATAATAAATAATTAATCTAATTATTAATAATTATAATTTTCTGTTTTTTTTATATCTGGAAATTTTATCAAAATATTCCCCAATCTATTTTTCTAACCTATGAATGACTATTTACTGTCGAATAAGTATAATAAAGTTTAATTACATGGTGGACCAAATGGCATCTAAAGGACACTTTACACGTATCATTTTCCATTTTCTCATAACCACAATTGCTCTTAAATTTTAAATATTTTCTATTTAATATTTACATGTATAATATTTAACATTTTAGGCTAAATCGTTTCCGAAGAAAATTCTCCACATCATTTTCCGGTTTATAATATTTTTTTTAATTTTCCCCAAAAATAGCTTTAAACTTTATTATTGCGTTACTGTTTAATATACATATTAAATTACATTAAATCTAACAAAATTCATTCTTCAAAATTACTAGTGAGTCAAGTTTATTTTACCTGTGGCTAAAACGTATTTGAAAACAAATATACTTCTGACGTTTTTCGATTTTGGGAAATTTTCTCCAAATTAGTCCCAAGAATATTTCTTTTGAAAAATATATTTCCACTATTTAATATTTGTAATGAAATATGATAAAGTAGTCTGATGGATTCAGTGTCACCTTTTTGTAAAATAATCTGTATCGAATTTTTTGAAAGAGTAAATAACCTACATTTATTTAGAGATGTTTCCACATAAATTAGTAAGGGTACTATGTGGAATTGTTTTTAAAACCTTCCCCTAAAACTCCCCGACTTTCCCCCCAAATTCCCCCTTCCGTTTCCCCCCCGTTCCATTCTCTCCCTCCCACCCCGACCGAGTATCACATATCATCCCCTAACACTTCCACAGTCGATAAACAAACGGGCCCGTAGAAACATCCCGAGGCCGACTCCTCCCCATAGCCGACACATGTACGTCCGTAATGTATGTGTACACGTATACGTACGATGATTATGATATACATATGTACGTAAACTAAGTTTGCCGCAGGTCTGACGGAGATAGTTTCTGGTTCCGAGGGGCGTTGTTGTAGCAAAATTCCGTTTATTTGTTTGCTAATTTAATACGTCGGCCGCCGAATGGGATGCGAGGGTGTGTTGTGGAGACGTTGAAATGTTATCAGATCCGATACGCGAGGGATATTCCGAGGAGATTGTTGAGGCGAAATTATGGTCTCCACGAAGTTCGGGTTGTTGCGTTGGAACAGTTTTGACGGGAACGGTCAAACTAGTAACGGAACGTAATGAATATCAAACACTAAATGTATAATAAATCGTTGAATGTAACAGTAGTAATACAAGCAGATTAGTTCTCGGGGAAGTAGACAAACCAGAAGGATTTTTCTCTCGTAGCCCCTCTCAAATATTGAAACGTACGTTTGGAGTCAACTGGAGGTATTTATTCAACTCTTATTTGTCGACGTTTCTTCCCAGGATTGGGGACATTAGACATTATCAATTTTAACCATTTATACCTTAATGCCATGTTTAGTTAATTGTTTTTATTAATATTTGTACTATATACAATCTTTCTGTAACTTTAATTTAAATTTTGATTGTTCTTTTGTAACTTTGTGTTCTTGTCAATAGTTGTCTTGATAATATTGTCGCGTCCAAGGGATGAAGTCACCCTGAGAGCGTGCTAGGGGGTAGCTCGAGGTGGAGAACAGAAAACAGTTGGGGAAATATAAATTTATTTTCAGCGGTTAAATACAGGGGATGTGAAAAAATATAATAAACGAAAAAAGAATAAATGGAAACAAAACGAAAACAAATAAGAATGAGAAGAATTAAACAAGTTAAAACAAAGAAAAATGTTACATAAAAAGAAGGGGCTCTTACATGATATTTTCGGGGAGGCGAGGACGGACGTCGGACGTGCGACCCTTGGCGAACCACTCACTAACTGGCGACCAAAAAGCCAACAGCCAAAGAACCACGATTGATACTGCTCTTTGAATTTATAATTTTCAAATCGCGTATTCGGCGGTCTATTGAACTCGTCAAGACTGCCGAATAGACGATTTAGCACTTTTATTCACCTGCCACCTGCTTAATTAGTGGACCTGTCGCTAAGTCGATATCCGAGAAGCGGATATGACTTGTATGAAAATTTGCAATTACAGGTGGACTAAAAGTTGGATAACCGCGGATCGGATATTTATTATTGCAAGACTTGTAGTTGCAGGTCGGTAACTCGCGGGGATTACAATGACCTCGCCTGCTTAATTGGGTCGAGACAATATCCCATATCCTGGGACGAAACGTCGACAAATAAGAGTTGAATAAATACCTCCAGCTGATTCCAAACGTGTGTTTCAATATTTGAGAGGGGCTACACGATAAAAAACTTCCTGGTCTAACAGTAGTAATAATATAGCTATATTATTATTACCCTTACATTCTACTAATATTATCATTATTATTCCTTACTATGCTTATTATTACTACTAAACATTTAGAATTTATATCAAGGCAATTAAATGGAAAACAAACACTCAAAATAATAATTTTAGTTTCTTAAGAACTGCCCTATTATTGTTCAGTCTTGACAAACAAACATAAGATATTAACTAAATGGGAAACAGGCGAAAGGTACTAACAGTTTCCTAATAATCTAGAACATCTATCCATTCAAGTAATATTTACAAATTAGACATTTTCTCATTTCATTGCAAATAAATAGAATACGAAGACTAAAGATCCAGGATTAATCAATGGAACTTTGTTCAAGACTGGGAGTCTTGAATTATTATTACCCTTACATTCTACCGTTATTATCATTAGTACTAAAATGTTATTCATTATTATAGTAATTATTATTACTAAACATCTAGAATTTATATCATGGCAATTATATAGAAAACAGGCTCTCAAATAATTATAGTTTCTTAAGAACTGCACAATTATATTTCAGTCTTGACAAACAAATGTATGTCATAACAGTTTAACTAAATGGAAAAGAGGCGAAAGATACTATCGGTTTCCTAATAATCTAAAACGTATCTATTTAAGTAATATTTACATTTCAGACACTTTCTCATTTAATTGCAAATAAATGAAATACGAAGATTAAACAACTAGAATTTATCAGTGTACCTTCATTCAAGACAGGGTGTCTTGAATTATTATTACCCTTACATTCTACTATTATTATCATCAGTACTAAAATAATAATCATTATTATATTAATTATTATTACTTAATATCTAGAATTTATATCATGTCAATTATATAGAAAACAGGCTCTCAAATAATTATTATAATAATTCCCTTAAGATTTAATTTTAATTTCCTTAATTTTCCTTAAGAACTACACAATATGTTATAGTTCAGTGTTGACAAACAGATTTAGATTATAACAGTTGTTGACTCTACGATCAACATAAAAGAGAGCTAAGTAGGGTTGTAGGGATTTAATAGGGAATTTAGGGAACATAATCTTCAATAACGGATTAATAACCATTAAATAGAACTAGAGCAACTTGTTATTAAAAACATCTTAGGTGAAAATTCTACTTGCAATTTAAGTAATCAATCATTAATTAGAACAACTTAGTCAGGAAAATAATCTAGTTTGTTTGCTGATAGAGTAATCAGTTATTAAGTAATTAATAACTGTTAAAGAGGGTATTAAAACAACTGAGTCGCTTAGGTGGACAAAAGAGCGCGGATCAAAATGATAATTTCAAAATCTGACAACAACAATCAGTCGCGCAAGCATAACACCAGTTCTCGTAATATGATAACAAACGCGCTCTGTAAGGTCAAGCACACAGCTAGGTCAGGGAAATTACAATCTAGGACGCCGAAAGATAACAAAACTTAATTTGCCATTTAACCAATGTAATCTGAAGATGTATAAATGCTTGTGAAATTTTGGTAATAAACCAGTATACCCTAGTATGCTCAAAACGACAGTGTGTTGTGATCTTTCTTCACGCCACTTAACCCGACAACCCAAAACCTAACAAACCTCAACCCGGAGAGTACGTCACGCCCTCTCTCCAAACTAATAGAACCTCAAATCCCGGATCTGCACGATACGCCCTCAGATCCAAACCCGGAGAAGTACGTCACGCCCTCTCTCCAACTACAGGAAGTTCAATAACTTCAAGAGATCACGTCACGCCCTGATCTTCAATTCTACAAGACCGTCTTCAGCCTTACAACCTAGAGACAAGATTCATCTCCGCAGCCACCCATGAGCTAAGAGATATCTATATACAGTCCACTCTCTATAGAGACCACTTCACACTTCGTTCAACAGTTTTACTAAGTGAAAAACAGGCGAAAGGTACTAACAGTTTCCTATTAATCTAGAACATATTTATTACATTAATATTTACAGTTAAGACATTTTCTCACTTTACTGCAAATAAATAGAATACGAAGACTATAAATCTGGAATTTATCAGTGTAAGTTCATTGAAGAAAAGGAGTCTTGAATTATTATTACCCTTACATTGTACTATTATTATCATCAGTACTAAAGTGTTATTCATTATTATACTAGTTATTATTACTAAACATCTAGAATTTATAGCATGGCAGTTAAATAGTAAACAGGCTCTCAAGTATTTATAGTTCCTTAAGAAGTACACAACTATTGTTCACAGTTTAACCAAGTGGAAAACAGGCGAAAGGTACTGTCACACGTCTGAGGACCTAGGGTCCAAAGGGAGTGCTCTAGTTGGGGATGTAGCTAGGTAGAAGCTAAAAAGAAAGCATGGTAACACATTCAATATTTATTTGAGCATCAAAAAATAAGGGAGAGAACATCATACAAAATTAAGGCAAATGAGCAAATGATAAGAGAAAAAAGGTCAAAAGGGAGGTGGTTGCTTACTTTAGGGTGACGAAGGGCGGCAGGTGCGAGGCTCCTCCAATTGGCGGCATGCCGAAAAGGACGGGCTCTCAGACGGGCAGCGTGACGTGATTCTAGGTGACAGACTGACTTCCTGATCGTTATGATCGAGCTGTATAAATACAAGCGGGATGTTTACGAACGTGATGTCGTACCTGTCCGAGAGTCGTATCGTCCTTCGGTTTAAGGTCGCCTCGGTGCTGAATAAGCTTAGACGGCGACCTATTTTCGCTAATTGTGGCCGCATCGCGACAGTACTAACTTAGTTTTCTAAAAATCTAGAAGGTATCTATTCAAGTAATATTTACAATTTAGTCATTTTCTCATTTCGTTGCAAATAAATAGAATATGAAAACTAAATATCTAGAATTTATCAGTGTAATTTCATTCAAGACAGGGTGTCAAACATTTAAGGATAATTGGAAAATGTGCTCGGTAAGTATACTTTTAACATCGAAAATCGAGAATATCACAGTTCAAATTAATAACAGTGAGAGACCTAAATAAATATAATTTGTTGTTATTTAGAACTTAATCTATTTGTGTTACTTAACTGAGTCTTGTTTTCTAGTGTTCATCTAGAAATTATCTAGTTATCATCAGTGTATTTAATTAAGACACATGATGTGTTCTGGAAATTACTTAGTAATACTTCTGTCCAAAATATTAATACGTAGAATGTAACAATACAAACGAGTAGATGGGAGCTAATAAAATAGCAGGCTTTCTATATATCTAGAATGTGTCTGATAAGTTTATGGAAGGCAGCTATTGGAATAATTATAGTTTTTATGAAATATGCTCACCTATTGAGCATTTGTAAGATATGTGTTTCTCTGCAGAAGCATTAACAATATAATATTCTAGTAATGATAATACAAATGATTGAGCAATATCCGCTTCATAGATGACTAGAACTCCGTCCGTAAAATTAGTCCCAAAACGTATAGCCAAATAATGACATATCTACTCCCTTGAGTTAATTTGAAGAAGAAAAATATAGAATGTGACGTTAGTACCTAAAAAGGATGGTAGATAAATTATATCGAATTCTTTAACGTCTACAAGGTATCAGTTCAATTAAATAATATACGGGCAGTCTGGAAGGTGACGGTTTCTTTAAGAATGTCCTTGATTACTTTTGCACTAAGAAGAAATATAGAGAATATACCACAGCAGAAGTAAACAGATGCATGGATTATAATAATGTTCAGAAAGCTTTACGGACCTTAATGAGACCTTTAAAATGAGTTAAGGAGAAAGTGATTTGGATGGAAAATAACCGAGTTGTTACAAAAACAAAACGATAATATCATTAAAAAGAAAGAAAACAAATCAATGAGTTTTCCTCAAAAATGAAACCAAAAAAAAACCAACTGTTAATATATGTTCAAGTAGCTTTATTTATGTACTAACAATTTGTGCTAAAATTTTAACCAGTATGATATTTTTAAATTTGAAAAAAATCAAATTAGCATTCAATTATTTTTTGAAATTTTATAAAATTCTTCCTAAAAAATTTTTTATAATTTTGAAAAAACTATAAAGTTTTTTCAAAATTACTCGAAAATTAAAAGAGATATAAAAAATATGCACGAACACTAAAATATAGCATTTTTTGGTGAAAGATTTTAATTTTTTTTTATTCTTCTACAATGAAAAGTAATTGGGATATTAATTTTTGAAATTTGGATATAATTATGAGAAGTATCTTTTTCCAAATTCCCTACAAAATAAGCTTTGATAAATTAAATATCAATAAAATTAAAGAAATTATGTTACAAATCCATTTTCGTTTTCCCGTCAATTTTTTCGAAGTGTAAAATTATCTCGTATCAAATATTTTTTCAACTAAATAATTTTTTTAATTTTTTCAAGTATTTTGAATTTTTTTTAATATTTTGTAAGAATTTTAGGGGTTGAAACAGCGAAATATTTGAGAAATATTTTTAAATATGATGAGGAGATTTAAGTTAATTGCACTCACAACATTGACCAACTTGAAATTATAGTAAACAATATTATTTCACTATAAAGGGTGGTTTTTAAGGGTTGAATAAATGTATTATATCACAAATTAGATATATGAATGGTGAAATAAAAATAATGTGTCCAACATACACCGTTTAGAATTTTTAAATATGGAAAAAATTCTAATAAATTTCATTGTAAGGGATGGTTAATAACGGTTAAAACTATTAATTAGTTAGAAAATTAAACTATGCATATTAAATAGACTTTAATACACTATAAATTTTATCCTTAAATAATTTAAATATAACCATTATTTTTTTTCAGAATTTAACGTAAAGGGTAGTTTTTAAGGGTTGAAAAATTATTATGTATTATAACATATATTCCCATACGAAAACCAAATCTTTATTTAACGTGCTTAAATATTATTAAGATATAAATATGCTGTTTTTAATTTTTGGTAAAGAGATGTTGTTTTCACCCCTTAAAATAGAAAAGCACTATTCACATAACTTTTGATGAGAATGGTGAGGCAAGCTCACTCGCAAAATTTCATCAAAATCGGTGAACTACTTTAAAATCCTGAGGTTTTACAATATTTTGCCAAGAATTAATGGACTATAACCCAAATGGTACAGATTCAAAGACGCAGTAGGCCCCCAAGCGTGACAATAGCAACACATTCCTAGGTAGAGCTGTATGATCGAGGTTTCGTTAATCCGAACTAGGAGTTTGTATTGGGTATTTTGTAAACAAAATACGCTATGTAACGTTCCCATATCCAGGTAGCAATCACACCTTTATACACAAATAATAAGTTAATCTGGAAATCCAACTGAAAAACCTCTTACATGCCCATTACGTTCCCCATTCGAAAACCTACCCTCTTCCTCCTCCCAGGAGCATTCCAGGACTTCCGATACACATATAGTAAATCTAACTGAATTTCAGCGTTTTCAGCATTCCGGTTAGTTAACGTTAACTTACGGAAGTGATTCGTTTCGTTCCGGTTAAGGAGAAAGACGGCGAGAGACGTTCCGGGAGTTATTACGTAAGATTGCGATTCCGAACCTAACGATAATTCACGTTAATTACCGCAACGGCGACAGAAGACACGTGATGAGATTTATAATGTGTACATGTGGGTGTATGTGGTATAATTTGTGATGTATGTGAAATACGTACTGACTGGGGGAAAATTGGAATTAAAATCAACGATACATCAAATTTGGTACGTCTATGAATATTAAAGGTGATGAGGGTAATTTAATTTACTTCGTAAATTAGTCAATATGTACCTACTCATCTGTTTGTATTGGAGTTTTTATTAACGCTCCATCTGTTCACCTAATCAAATCTCAGTTCAATCCCCGATTGATATTAATGTTTAAACGGGATTCCTACCGGCGATCCGTTTCAATTTTTGGGTTCGAGACCCTCCAATCACCACCCCTAACGCCCCACCCCCTAATGGATTCCTCCGTTCACGTTAATAAAGTAATAACGAAAAAAAAATTTTTTTCTTGAGTCTCAGATTTCCTCCCTTAATACAAATTTCGTGTCGAACGTACAACGCCCGCTCCACCCCCTACGCGCCCCCCCGAGGAGGGATGTATGGGGATTAGCCCTTAGCAACACGTGACGTGGAAAGATATAGAGGGAAAAAAGTTTTCGTGACTAATACACCCCCGTAATACCCTTAGATGTTTGTCGGATCCGGGGGGAAATGGAGGGGCTGACCGGAGGTGTGGGGGTGGGGGTTGAGTATGGGGAAGGTACCTAATACATTTCCTTAAACTTGAGGGAAATATTAATGCTAGACGTTTATAATTTTTTTCCGAAAATTTAATACAGTTCTTCTTCTTCTTCAAGTGACATACGCATCAAGCGTGTAGGCTTATCCATCTCTAGCAAGTGTAAAGACATCTCCAGTATTTCTTATGGAAAGTCTAATATCCCGCAGCCACGAATGTTGCTTTCTCCATGGACCTATTCTTCCCTCAAACTTACCCATTAAAATTACTCTTAATACCTCATATATATCTTCTCTTATTATGTGCCCCAAATGGGAAACTTTTCATTGTTTTATAGTTTCTAACAGTTCGCGTTTGGTTTCAGCTCTTCTCAATGCTGCCTCGTTTGTCATGTAAAAAACTAGATTTCAACATATAAATATGTATGAAAGTGTCCATTAAATAATTACAGTCTTTTTGAAATATGCGGCGATTTAATTTAGTTCCAATTCTAGGATCTAATAATACGGCTCTAACTGGAGAGCATGTTGTTATATCACAATATATTTTTGAAAGTGGTTACTTATGTTAGTTATATAAGTAGTTACGTTGCGAATTTCATCTCGAATAGAATCCATCAGAATTTAAATGATTGTGTTAAATGGAAGGTATCTTGATATTAATTTTCTAACGTTTCCTAATTTGATCAAATCTACTAATCTCATTTCTGGATTTGCTTAATTCCACATTATTATGCTTCTTTAAGGAAATTTCAAAATAATGGAAAGTTAGAGAAATTATTCTTCAATAAATAAATTAAATTAAAAACAAAGGAATTTTACTTTCCATAACTTATGTTTAAGCTCTTTTTAAATTATTTACATATTTGAAATTTAAGCCTGAAATTTTGATTCCAATTTCAAACAAATTTACAGAAATTCAATACCTATGAAATTTATTCAACTCGAATACAATTTTTTTTTAATCATTCTCTTATTAATTTAATTAATTAAAATTATTGATATTTTATAGAATGTATACAATTTTTTTGGGATGTTTCCCATTTACTAAGTTGATAGTTTCTCTACACAACATTACTTAAAAAACAAGGACAGGATTGAAAGGCATGTTTCTGTAGAAAAATTAAGAATTTGCTATTCTAAACAGTTTTGAAATCATTAATATTTCTTCTTAATTCTTGTTCTACTACTTTTTCTTAAATAGTTCTCCTTAATAATTAAGTAAAATATATAGTTTCATTTACAGTATTTGCCAAGGTCAGGTTTAAGTTGTTAAAAGAATTGTCCAGGAAATTATGGCCACTCTGAATCATCTCAAGAAAAAGTGTGTAACAACAGGTAAACCAAATTTATATCTGAATGATGTGTAGAAATTTTCAAAAATGTCTAGTGCCTATTTCATTTATTTTGAGTTTTGTTGTGAATTATTTTGGAAATTTTGGATATTTTTTGGGTATTATTTTGGAAATTTTGGAAAACAGTTTCCTAGGTGAAGCGTAAACGACGTGGACAAAACCGAAAATGAGGAGAACAAGCGTGATCATCCATAGGACAATATAAAAAAATTGGAATTTATAAATTTTTGTGTAAAATTTTGAAAAATTTACTTCTGCGTATATCGTTTTCTCTTGAATTTTCTTCTGGGGGGGATATGTTACAAATTAGCACTTTTCAAGATGATCATATCCTCTTGAGTTTTCTCTGGAGAAAATTATGTCGAAATTAAGCAATTTTCAATATGTAGCGTTAATGACGTGGCGAAAACCGTTAAAAAGCACCTGAAGCGGGATCATTGTTACGATAACACAAAGAAAATGAAATGTGTTAATTTTTTTTTGGAAAATTTTCAAAAATTTTCCTCTGCGTACATTTCCTTTTGAATTTTCTTTTGGTGGAAATTATTTCGAAATTAAGCAGTTTTGAAGGTGTAGCGTGAAAGACGTGGCGAAAACCAAAAGAGAGGAGCATTATCGAAATCATTTTAACGGTAATACAAAAAAAAATTTAATTTGTTAATTTTTCCTTAAAAATTAAAAAAAAAAATTCCTCTGCGAAAATCACTTTCTCTTGAGTTTTCTTGTGGTGGAAATTATTTCGAAAATAAGCAGTTTTCAACATGTAGCGTGAACGACGGTGAAAATCAAAAGAGGGGAGCGCAAGTGAAATCAAGTTGTCGATATCAGAGAAGAAAATTGAATTTTGTTAATTTTTTGCAAGATTTTCCAAAAGTTTCCTGTGAGTACATCATTTCCTCTTGAGTTTTATTTTGGTGGGAATTATTTCGATATTATATCGTTTTCAAGATGTAGTGTTAAAAACTTAGCGAAAACCGAAAATAACGAAGACAAGCGGTATTATCATTAGGACAACATAATAGTAGGGGAGCCTAAGAGGGGATTTTTGGATTTACTCGAGCGCGTCAGATTAATAAAAGCGAGGATACCTTATATATTGATAAGTACCTCCAGCCAATATGAGCCCTTAATGTGGGGGGCTTCGCCAAGGGGAACCCGTCAGATTAGTAAAAAAAAAATCGATCATCTGAAATACTCGAGCGCCTCAGATTGAGATAAAGGGGGTTAATTACTAACTAACAAGTGTCCATTTTACTAATCTGACGATTTGAGCGTAACCTAAAAGAGTGGGAGGGTAACAAATTTGCAAAAAAACGATGTGTGGATTTACTCGAGCGCGGTCGTTTTCTTTTTTATTCTAGAGGTAATTATACCAGAATAGCAGAAAAAATATAATCTGACGATTTCCTCAAGCCGAAAGTAATTAAAATCGTTAATTAAGAGCGTGCAGCTATGGTAAAACATGTATTTCCCACTCCACTCTATGTCCCTTTCGCTTTTCTTCTATCTCTGTCTGTCTCGCACTCAGGGTCGGATTTACCGCATCAGGGCCCCTAGGCAATTGTCGGGGCCCCATTTTCTTTACCGTTTTCATACCTTTTAAAATACATTTTTTCTATTACGCCTTATGGATTAGGTTACCATGGCAACTGTTGCACACATTTTTTAAATTATTTCGGAGGTGACACTGAACGAAAGTGTGCAATGATCTCTAGAGAAAGTGGACTGTATATAGATATCTCTTAGCTCATGGGCTGCGGAGATGAATCTTGTCTCCAGGTTGTAAGGCTGCAGACGTTCTTGCAGGCGGAGATCAGGGCGTGACGTGATCTCTTTGAAGTTCTTGAAATTCTTGTAGTTTAGTTTGGAGAGAGGGCGTGACGTACTTCTCCGGGTTTGGATCTAAGGGCGTGTCGTGCAGATCCGGGGTTTGAGGTTCTAGTAGTTTGGAGAGAGTGCGTGACGTACTCTCCGGGTTGAAGTTTGTTAGGTTTTGGGTTGTCGGGTTAAGTGGCGTGAAGAAAGATCACAACACACTGTCGTTTTGAGCATACTAGGGTATACTGGTTTATTGTCCCAAATTTCAGAGCTTTTATACATCTTGTTTATAGCGTGAACAACGTGGTGAAAACCAAAAGAGATGAGCGAAATCATCATAACGATAACACAAAAAAAGTAATTTATTTCTTTTTTAAAAAATTTCTCAAATTTTCTTATGCATACATCACTTGCTCTTGAATATCCTTCTAGTGAGACTCATTTTCGTTATTCAGCAGTTTTGAAGATGTAGCGTGAACGACGTTGCGAAAACCGGAAAAGAGTAACGGAAGCGAGATCATCGCTACGATAACATAAAAAAATTGAAATTTGTTAATTTGCCTACCAGGACCGTAGCGCAAGCAAACAAACAAACAAATAAACAATGAAATCCTAACCGTTCTAAGAAACATCGACAATGTTTATCATGAAAATCGGATTTGTATTCACGAGTCCGGAATCGAAAAGTGCCCTTCGAGGAGAGGGAATCCAGGGCGGAGGGCGGCAAGGGAGGGACGCTCCGAATAAACATGAGGAGAGTAGTGTGGCGGTGCCGCCGCCGGCGGATAAGAATATACGATGTCCGATAGATTTGCCCCCGAAGGCTCCATTCTCCCTTTCTCGCTCTTTCTCCCTTTGGATACGCGGCTAGTTTTCGAGTCAGAAATTTTCAATGAATAATACATCATCGAGCGAGCGTGTGTGTGTGTGTTGTTGTAACGTCCGTTCATCGATCACCCTCTCCACGGTCCGATTCCCTCTTTTTTCTCTCGCTCGCTCTCGTTCCCTATCGCGTCCTTAAAAAGGGGAATGTGTGTAGTTTGCATGTCATACATATTGTATGGAGATTGCCAGAAGGTGCCAAAAACAAACGCTTTATTACCGAGAGCACTCGTCGGGGTCTTATCTAACAATTTCGGAATTTAACGTGAACGTTACGTCGCTGAACGTAAAGCTACGTGAAATTGAAATTCTTAAAATGCTGCTTCAAGTGGGAATTTATGTGGATACCATACAAAAGTTTGCAGGTGCAGGCAACTTTGTGTTGTAATATCCAAATTATCATATTTCATGCAACGTTTTCTCATTCTAATGTAAAATCCACTACATCCAATTTTCCAACTAGTCCGAAACTTTCAATCAAATGTAGATTGGAAGTTATTGCTATTTTAATGTATTTTACTGCTTCTATTGCAATACCAAATTTATTCAAGCGGTATATTTAATTTCAATGCTAATGTGTTAAATATTGTCACGACCTAAGAGCCTAGGGCCCAAAGGGGTGACCTGGTTGGGGAATGGTAGCTCGGTAGAGACCATAAAAGGCGTTGGCAAAATCAGTAAGTGTTGCTTACAGTAGTCCCCAGGGAGTCTGGAAGGCTAGCCGGTGCGAAGCTCTTCCTATGGCAAACATCTTTCTTCACAAAAGGGCAGTGGGCTGGTATGCAGGTCAAACGGGCAGCGACACAGGCTTCTCTTGCTTCACTGATCCCCGATTGGTCCCCAATCGCCCTTTTTTATTTGTATTACTAATGTTTATATCTTCCTTTGTGCAGGATAGTGTGTATGTATGCTTTACAGTATACAATAAGTTTCCTTGTTCATATCTTTCTGCTATCTCATGATATCCCAGTGACGTTTCTTTTTTTATTTTATTGTTTGCCTAACTTAGCATTAAAGGCACTAAAGGCCTTTTAAGAAGAAGGCCTAAAGAGAAAGGTGACATTACTTGATCTAAATATTCATAAAAGTTTTCGGTAACTTCGTCTACGTGTTGGGATGTGAATAGGCTTGGATAGTTTTCATGTTGTATCGTCGGTTTAGGTTTAATAGTACATAGTGGAACTTACACTGGTAATTTGTATCATATTTTGCACATGTCGTTTATGTATTAGCAGTCCTACCCCTCCTACAGAAATATTTTAGTTACATCTGTGGTAATATGTACATATTTCCTAATTTTAGTGGAAATTGTTTTTTTTTATTTCTTGCGCATCTCGCGGATTTATTTAAAGTATTGTCCATTTGAAAATTTTTGATTTTTATCAAATCTCATTTAAAAAATGTGTAAAATCAGACTACTCAGATCGATTGAGATACATTTGCAAATCAACAGAGTTTGACTAAGTTGACTTAGTTATCTGTACTATATATTAACTAATATTTTTATATTGGACTATAATATCGAAGTTAGTTCAAAATATTGTCAATTTCATTTTTTTTTTGTTTGTCATGATATTTCGTATCAAAATTGCATAAACCAAATCTCAAAAATCCATTAGTAAATCAATAGAGTTAAAGTCTTTGCAAAGTTGGTTCAGTCAACTATTTAAATAGCTAAATTTTTAGATCCAATTTCGAAACAGACACTAATTGAAACGTCTATTCAAATTTGTTTTTTAATTTCATTACACTTAATTTGAAAAATTGGTAATAGCAAAAAAGTCACATCAATTTGCATATAAAGGAGTTACTACTAATTTAGTTTGGTTAACTGTATTTATTAGATAATATTTACTTATTTGTTTGTCTCGTTTTTACAAACAAAATAAATAAAACCAAAATCCTAAATTCCCTAAATATAAAATTTTATTTTCTTTACTTCAAATTAATTACTTATATACGTACTTTTTTAATTTGTTTCTTATCAGATCATTTTGAATTTGATTACAAAACTGAAAATTTTTCAACATTTGAAAATTATCATTGATATAAACTTTTTGTTATTTTTGTTTAAATATAAAACGACAAACTGCAAATGAAGGAAATAAAAATACCAAAATGTAAGTATTTTATCCTAAATCCTAAGCTAGTTGATTAACAATAATGTGGACCTTCAAATTTTTATATGAATCCTTAATTTTATACTTACAAAGCGTTAAGAAAACCTAAAAAACTAAGAGTTGTCTAAATTTGTCCAAAGGTACACTAGATGAAACGTGTTATATTTTGTCGGTAGTATTTGGATTTTGAGAAGATATATTGAGTCAAACTAAACTTGTAACGCGCTTATGTGCGGTTACTAGAGTGATTTGGCGCTGGGACGGAGTTCGGGAGTTCGGGAAACGGTTTTAAGAGTCGGTTTTACGGTTTTGCTCGGGCGCCAGATTTTTTAAGGGTTTTCTCCCTCGGGAATATACCTGGGTAATTTTACGAACTCAGGAGATTACCAGGGTTGTCTGTAGAAATGAAACACACGCTCAAAAATAGAAAAAACCTAAAATCAATTTATTTGGCCGTGAAAACAATTCGTACATTTAACACCTGCCGGCGTCAGGTCGTCGGACGGAAATCGGGCAAAAACTTATTTACAATTATTTTTGGTATTTCGAAAAGGAAACATACGGATGCGAGAATATTATTATTACAGTTGGAGAGGAATAAAAGGTATTCTAACTAACAGCGAGAAGAGAAGAAAGCAGTTTACTAAATCGAAAACGCGAAAACGGAAGGTGGAAATACTTCTTACAAATTTTTAGCATCTACGATATGAAAAACCCTTCTTAAAACTGAAAATGCGAAAACGGAAGATTATCCTAACACTTTTACATTGAAAGAGAAATAGCTAAATACGGAGACGGTAGAAAAACGTGCAGTGGCTAATATTCGGTAGTGCGTCTATTACGAGAGAGCGAGAGTGTGAGAGAGAGCAAACGGAGGGCAGCGGAAAATTAATTTTTCCCTACAATGAAGGAAAAATTAATTTGTAGCGGTTCTGAGCGAGACGGTTGTTAGCGGTTCGACGTACACGCTAACACACATAGACGGAATAGCAAAACATTTGCTATTAGCGGTCGGTACTGGACGATTACATAACAGATAACAAATAGTTCAACATATGACGGCGGTAACGTTCACAATTACATTGATCGGCGGTGATACGCACACAATATAACAAAGAGTTCGGCGGATGTAAAGTTAATCGGCGGTGACGATCACAGTCGACAGACAACGGCGGTACTTTCACAGTTACATATAACAGAGAATTCGGCGGTTTTAACGGCGGTGACAAACACAGATCATGGACGATTACGTAACGAATAACAAATAGTTACATATAGCGGCGGTCGGCGGTACGTTCACAGTCAGACACTCACAAATATCGGTCGGTGACGCTCACAATTACATATAAGACAATTACATAGATCGGTCGGTAGGACAGAAACACAACGGATAAATGCTAATAACGGACGGTTGGCTACAGACAGGTAATGGCTCTCACCTTGGATTAACTCAGGCAGAGAACGCCGTAGAGGGCGAGTGGCTCATATTCATTTAGTCCGGATATTGAAATTATGGTGGATTGAACAGTGCCTTATCGGCCGCCATCTATCCGAGATAGATTTGATTTCGCGATCGAATGTATGGTGGGTGGTCTACTCTCAGCTCTCGAAAATCGGTTTCGTTACAAACTTAAGAAAATTAAAAAATTTAGGTTGTTCAAATTTGTTGAAATTTCATGGAGTAATGAGGTGTGCATTTGACTCTAACGGTATTTTTTGTATTTTGGAAAGTTACAGTGGGTAAAAATATTCTTAGGTCACCTGAAGAAGAAAAAATCAGATGCTCAAAATTTGTTCTAATTAGACTTTTTCAAATTTAAAATTTTTAACAATTAAGGGTTGTAACGAAGCCGATTTCAGAGAGTCTAGGGTAGACCACCCACCGTACAATTAATCGTAAAATCGAACCTATCTCAAATAGATGGCGGCCGATCAGGCAATGTTCAATCTACCATCGTTTAAATATCAAGACTAAATTTATATAAGCCAACCGCCCCCTCCAGTGTTCTTTGCCCGAGTTAATCCAAAGTGGGAAACAAGACTTGTTTATAGCAAGTCAATCCGTCTATCTGTCTATTGTAAACGTCACCGCCGTTAGTTATAAGCCGCCGAATTATTTGTTATTTGTGAGTGTACGTAAATTGTGCATTGCCCCCGACCGATAGTCTTAAGCCGTCCGAGCTATTCGTAGTTATTCGTCTATTGTGAAAGCGTCCCGGACCGCTAGCTAGTTGGCTATACGTTATCTGTGATTTTTCGATGTGGATGAACGTTTACTACATGTTAAACTGGCGGTTGTGAAAACGTCCGTTTTTCCAACCGACCGGAATTAATTTTTCCGTCGTCGCGTTGAGGAAAAGTTAATTCCCGCCTACCGTATTCTCTCCCTTACGCTCTCATTACTCACTGCACGTTTTCCTATCGTCTCCGTATTTAGCTATTTCTCTTTCATTGTGAAATTGTTAGGATAAATTTCCGTTTTCGCATTTTCAGTATGAAGAGGGTTTTTCATATCTCAGGTTCTAAATATTTGTAAGAGTATTTCCACTTTCCGTTTCCGCATTTTCGATTTGTTAAAATAGTTTCTTCTCTTCTCACTGTTATTTAGAATACATTTTATTTCTCTCCAATTCTGATAGTAATAATGTTTTCGCATTTGTGTGTTTCCTTTCCGAAATACATAAATAATTGTAAATAAGTTTTTGCCGATCTCCGTTCGACGACCTAGCGCCAACAGGTGTTAGTTGTATGAATTGTTTTTCGCTGCCATTTGGAAATAAAATAATTTAGGATTTTCTGTTTTTGAGCGTGTGTTCCATTTCTACAGATAACCCTGGTAATCTCCTGAGTTCGTAAATTACCCAGGCATATTCCCGAGGGAGAAAAACCTTAAAAATCTGGCGCCCGAGCAAAACCGTAAAACCGACTTTTAAAACCCTTATCCGAACTCCCGAAATCCGTCCCAGCGCCAAATCTCACAAGTAACCGCATAAAGCGCGTTACAAGGTGTATATTACTTTGACGGTGTTGTTAAATATTTAGACGTTCTAATGAATCAAGAACGTAATTCACTTTGGAATTCCTGATTCGCAACCAAATTTGATACTTAGGCATGGTGCACTATATTCCAACATTCCATCTTGAATTAGGGGAAATTTCTATAAATCAAAGATTTCGTTACGTTAAGAATATTTGCAGAAATCATGGTTACCCATATTAACTTAAATTTGTATTAAAAAGCGTTACCGATTTTTTTAGATTTTTTAAGTTTGAATCACTTAAATTAAAATAATGGTTTCACTGATACGAGTTATAAATTTTTTAGGTAATACATAATTTTCAAAACAATGTTGGGAAAGTTACTGCCAGAATGTAAGAGTTCCCTGTGACACACTAAGATTTGTACAAATAGTATCTTTCCACTTGTACTTACCTAAATATCATATTTCAATTTAGGAACCTGCTAACAGAGCCATCAATTCAATTCACTATTATACCTTCCGCCGACCTTAATCCACCTAACAACTAAGTTTCCCCCCGCTCCCCGCCGAAAATCCTCCCATGGCTCCAATCCAATCCGTTTTTTGGAGTTCTCTCCCTCCATGATTTACGGACCGTTTCGAGTGTATCCTCCGGTGGAAACTCGAATCCCATCGTTATCGCCATTTCATCCACGATTTCCCCCGTTTTAAATCAGGACGAGCAGACCTGAGTTATTAGGTTTTTACGGGGTCTCTCGCGAAGAGTTCGCCGGTAAAAATTAAATATTAAGATGGATCGGTATGTAAAACAAGCGGGCGCCGCGGAGGGCGCCATGGAAAAGATGAGTTATGCCACGAGTTGCGATACGTAGGTTAAATTGTCACGAAATGTGAAGGAATGACATGTGGAGTGTGGAGTTCACCTTGGAACATTATATACAAAGATACATTTTGCAGGATAACATTTTATTAACGAAAGTTGAATTACCAATGTCATGCATCTATATCACTATTCTTTAATAATTTGATGGAAGGTTAAATACAGATCGACCTTTTGCCTAAATTATAACATATTGTCACGCCTACGGCCTGGGGGCCTAATGGAGCCATTGGTAGAGATAGAGAGAACCATTACGGCTTTCCATTATTTTTAAATCCCAAGCTAAAATCCTGTATAGTACTGTAAAACGACACTTCAGTTTTTGAACGTTGAAGAGAATTAATCTAAACACCCGTTTATAGTATCACCCTATAGACACAATCAGTCTTATAAATGAAGCTGTCATGAAGTGCCCTAAGGAGTAGAATCATCACGTGACGCTTCTTAACCAGCTGTTTGATGAAATGTCTATAGAGCTGCCGCAACTCCTTTTCGTGACATAACAGCCTTTGACCTCGGAATCATGTAAGCCTTAACAATTTCATTTCGTCCATTAGTCCGTTTGTCAAATTGGGTATCTTAACGAAATTACTTATTGCTTTCGTTGTCCCTTTCTCTCCTACCAATACCAGTGGAAGGTTCCATTTAGTCCTTGAGTGAACGCCATTTTTTGTTACGTGGCTGTATTAGCAAATGCCTGTGTTACGTTTTGCACCACCCTACTAATCCTAATGGAACACCTGTAAGTGCGCTCGCAAGCCTTAAGCGTGACAATAGTTCTCCAAAGTAGGTGAAGATACCAATACCAGTGGAAGGTTCCATTTAGTCCTTGAGTGAACGCCATTTTTTGTTACGTGGCTGTATTAGCAAATGCCTGTGTTACGTTTTGCACCACCCTACTAATCCTAATGGAGCACCTGTAAGTGCCCTCACAAACCTTAAGCGTGACAATAGTTCTCCAAAGTAGATGAAGATATTTTTGATGTTTGCGTCATCTAGGGATAATACAAGCATATCGAGCCTAAGTATGAGTATAATAGTATGAGTATATCATCACGTATATAAGTGTAAGCGACGTTTAAGGTGCTGACGTCGCAAGGGCCCCAAGAGGAGCTGATCTCGCGTGCTCTCCTACAAATTATACTTGTTTATAGTAGAAGTATCATGTTACGGATACGAGAATTATTCGGGATTTTGTGATTATTCCGGGCTGGTCTCTCTCGAAGAGATGATTGATTGTATTTACTGAGAGTTATTATATCATGTTTTTGGGAAACGGGACATTTTCATTCATGACATATTAAGTTTCCTAACATAAGTATGAGGGACATACAGATGAGTTATGTTGGGTTAAGACAGGTCAACTTAAAAATCTAATTCAATCCTAGTTTCCACAAATAACAGCGAAGCAAGCAACGTAAAATGATCCAATCTGCGTCATTTCCGGACGTGAAAGTAACACGGAGAGATGATCCTCACCTCTCCGGTTTATAGCCATATTACAAACGAGCCGTAATTCCAGTCCATTGACGAGCGAAATACGTTCGGTCGAACGTAATCCGGACGAGGCACGTCTCGCATAAACCAGTTTTATCATCGTAGATGCATATGTACACTAGTTCCGTATTCAAGTGAATTTGTCCGTATAAATCCGGCGTAGTGTCGCTGCGTCCGCACCACCACCCCCCCGCCCTTATTCTACTTCTCGGCACGTAAGTACGATGCATAGGAATAGTGCCGTTAAACGTTTTTCCCTCTCTTAGTTACCGTAAAGCGGTGAATAGTCGAGATGAGGGGATTCCATCAGGATGCCTGAACGTATCATTCCAGATTTTTTCGTGATTGCGGTAACGTAAGGTTCAGTGGTGGTGGAGGGGAGTGGATATCTCAAAACACCTGAGAGGATATCAACAAGTAACTTAACGTTCATATTGTCGAGTACGAGTGGCGGTATAGGGGCCATGTTATAATCAATGGACAGTACTTTAATTCCTTTGCGTTAACCAGGTAGAGGAGTTCATTATCTCAACGCGATGGTTTAAACCATTTCATAAATCAACCTCGCGTTAAGCGTAAGAGAGTACGATGTAACCAAGAAAACTATAAATTGAAATCATCGACCTCGGAATAATTTCGACAATTATATCAAGAGCTGGGATCAGTCATTTGAGAAAAATTTACCTTTCCCTGTAGGCTCGGTACTGTCTCTACTTCGTGATGTACGGTAAACAGCCCCACTGCCATGTAGTGACGTCTTATCCCTCTAAAACTCTCATTCCTTTAAAACAAATAACTTAACGTTCATACTGTCACGTACGAGTGGCGGTATATGGGCCATGTTATAATCCATGAAGAGTACTTTAATTCCTTTACGTTAACCAGGTAAAGGAATGCATTATTTTAACCCAATGATTTAAACCATTTCATAAATCAACCACGTGCTAAGCGTAAAGTAGTAAGATGTAACCAAGAAAACTGTAAATTGGAAACATCGCCCACCGAATGAATTCGACGATGATATATACAGGTGGGATCAGTAATTGGAGAAATATTTCTACCTTTTCCTATGGGTTCGATACTGTCCCTGCTTCGAGATGTGCGGTAAACAGCCCCACTGCCATGTAGTGACGCCTCTTCTCTCCAAAACCTTCCGAAGCACATAAGCTATGCCAATTCGTTTTCTGTCCTTTTTTTCTATTAAATTCAACTTTTGTCTCATTTCCTCATGTTTCCAATTACTTTTTCCGAGCTAGTATACATCGTTAAGTTAGGGTACATACCTCCTCCTGTAACTAACTTGGTGGGCAGTATAATGTTATGTTGTTATTTCCACCCCATTATTTACAACCCCTGAACTTAACATATTTGGTTAAGGTTTGGTTTGGTTTGATCACCACCAACAAATTTGGTGGTGATCCCACCATGCCTTAAGCGTGACAATATGTACTGTCATCTTAGGGCATTAACTGCCTTGTTTCTGGAAACTGTAGCAGAGCAAGAGCGATTACTCAAAGAGCACTGACATTGCGTTTAATTTGAGTTGTTAATAGAGTTTTTGTAAAGACTCGAAATAACAAATAAAAGTCAGAACGTTACTTGTAAATGTGATAAATATATTTACATCGTTTGTTATATATATTTTGTTCTTATACCTAAAGTTATACCAAATGTAAATCACCTATTTACTTATTTTTCTATTCTTCAGTAGTTAGTGGTAAGTCAGTTGGAACAAGCGAAAGCCTTCGCTTTTTTGGCTAAATGGAAGCTTACTCTTGTATAAGAATATGAGTATATACTTGCAATATAAGTAACTTATTACTAATATAACTTATTATACTTACAATATAAGTATATTGTAATGGGGTGGAACTGTATATAGATCTCTCCCATACTTGGATGATGAGTCAATACGAACCGAACTCTACAAGCGTCAGTCGAAGAATGCATGCGAGATTTCATATTGAAACTCAAAAGTGAATGAATGTTCTAGATATTGTTCTAAAAACTTTGGTTAACCTACTCTAATTATTGATATATTTTTACGATATCCTATAATACTAATATTTGGTTTCCTTTGTTTCAGGTAAGCTATCAGGGATGTTCCCCACTACCGTTTTAGCCCATAATGTGACAAGGAAGTTGGATACCGTACGTACCATGTCTTTGTTTTAAAAAAATATTTTTGCAAACTGTTCATGATAATCATCGTTGTTTTAGTTTTCATTACTCTTCGCTTTATTTTCATTTAAAAATTGTATTTAACGGTTTCGGTATTTCAGTTTCGATTTTATTACAGTGTAGACAAATCTTTGTAAAATCGGGAATGCCGAAATTAAAAATAGAAAATTTAGAAGTTTTGACATACTTTGAGAAAGTGATCCTAAACTTACCATTAAAAATCATATATAGATAACTGTGATGTGATCTAACTATGCATAAATTGTATCATCAACTTAGGCTACCAAACTGTATAGTATCAACCTTATTTAAATAGTATTAAGTTTTTCATGAATTTTCTAAGCCAGTTATTACTGTAATTCATGTCATATTAACCAGCAATGACTCTATCAAAGCTTCACAATTTATAAACGCTTAGATGTAGTGAATCCAAATGCTCTAGATAAATTAACAAGTCTCCATGTAAAAATTTTCCATGGTTTGTTCAAAATCTGAGCTTAACCAAATTTTTGACGAATTCTGTTTTTGTTGTAAGTTTACAGGACGATATCTCCAGTCACTCACACAAAAGCTGACAGTTCAGAAATCGTTCCAAATTTCATAATGATATAGTACCGAAGGAGTAAATCGAAAGTTCCTGTAATTTCATAGGAATTTGAATGGAATAACTTATTTAATAGTTTCCCAAATATGGTCGACATTGTAAAGTATACCCCTTTAAATTTCAAAATATTCAATTAATTCTCATATTTCATTAACATACTGTGTTAATGTAATTAAACTTGTCACACGTTTTACAGTACATATGTTCTAAGAAACTCTATAGTTTCATACCCATTTGAGTGATATTAAATGTTTGACGAATTTTCAAATCTTGTCACAATTTTAATCTAAATCGCACTATTTCAACCAAAACTTCACAGATCTTAAACGGTTGGAGTTAATGAATTGAAACCTTCCAGATACATCAACAGGACAGTATGTAAGAACTTTCCTGAATTTAATCAAAATATGAGAAAATTTGAATTTTTAATGATTTTTCGAATTTACTCGTTACAGTGAGTTTACACGATATTAAGCTTTAGTAAGTCATATATAAGCTTGCAAATGAACGGTTCAAGGTGACAAAACGAAACGTCGCAGGGATGTTGCTCACAGGTTATGTTGAAATATACTCGAATTTAATTAATATCCCAGTGTAACTATTAATTATTAATTGTTATAATAATTGTTAATTATTATAATAGTACCTAATTATTAATGAATTTTTAAATTTTGTAGTTATTGTAACTTTAACCTGATTTTAACCGTCAAAACACCTCACGCAAATCTTCCCTCTTATTAAGAGTTTTCGGTAATATAATAATAATTTCCAAGATTTTTCCAAAAACGGTAAGCTACCAATTTAAAGAGGTTGGTCGTTATTTCGGCAATATTAAATTTTTGATGAATTTTGAAACTTAACTTACTCACGGAACGAGAAACTCGCACTACACCTTATATACTCAGATGGAAGATCTTACTTTCTACATCGTTTGAAATTACAAGGTGACCCTTTTTCCAGGATACTGGAAATTCCGACTCCAAGAATCCAATATTTTATTATCGAATAACGTAAAAAGGGTGGATTTGAAAGGGCTTAATGAGACCTTTAGAATGAGCTAAGGTGAAAGTTATTTGGATGAAAAATAACAGAGTTATTACAAAAACAGGTCCATTATGTCATTAAAAGAAGGAAAATAAATCATTGAATTTTTCACAAAAATGAAACTAAAAAAAACAACTCTAAATAGATGTATAATTTGCTTTATTTATATACGAGCAACTTGTCTTAAAATTTTAACTAGTTTTAAATGCCCACATTTGAAAATAACTTCAATTTATTATTCATTCATTCAGTAATTTTCTGAAATTTTATTTCATTTTTCGGTTTGTTCCAAATTACTCAAAAACTAAATTATAAATAATATACATATTATAATACATATATTTTTATTTTTCTATGATGAATGTTAATTGAGATATTGACATTTGAAGTTTGGATATAAGTGTGGGAAGTACCTTTCTGAAGATGGAATATGTTCTCGAAATTAATTCAGGATAAAGCTGTATATGGAATAAATGTAAGAGAATTTTTTAAAATGGAATTTTGTAGCCCAGCCAGGATTTGAACCCGTGTCTCCCAATTTCGCGTCGGGTATTCTTACCACTAAACTACCTTTCTGAAGCATTTTAAATCGCATCCTATAAAAATAAAGCACTTTATAAAGCTACAAATTCACAAGTCTGATAACCGTCTAAATTCCTTACCAAATATGCCTTTTACCAATGAAATATCTTTAAAATTAAAGAAATTATCGTTAAAAACCATTTGTGTTTTTGTATATTCTTTCACGGTTTTTGCTCAAAATTGTAAAGTACCCCTTCGAATGACCTGAAATTAGAAATATTCTTAGGAAAAATGCCAAAGTCAAAAGTTATACAGGCCGATGTGTGCTTTTACCCTGGGGGTGAGTGCCACCCCTTCTCGGGGGTGGAAATATTAAACCTCAAAATAACACCGGAAATAGATAAAGTGTTCCATTTTAAGCAAAAATTGTTATATAAGCTTTTCTCGGTAAGTTAATATTTTCCAAGATATTCACGAAAAAATTAAATTTTATTTTTTCCATTTCCAATTTTGAAATAGCGAAAATAAATGTTGTTACTAAATTTCATTGCATGTAGTGGTTTATAAAGGTTGAAACTATTAATTAGTTACATTAACTATGACTAATAAATGGATTTTAATGATTTTTAAATTAAATTAAATTATTATTTTTTTTATTTTGACTTAAAAGGGTAGCATTTAATGGTTGAAAAATAGTTTAAAATCTTTATACAATATAATTAAACACTACTGAAATTCAAATAACGCTTAAATATGCGGTTTTTAACTTTTGGAAAAAGGGGTAGTTTCCACCCCTAAAAAACAAAAAGCGCACATTTTAGTCATATAACTTTTGAAGAAGATGGTAAGGCAAGCACACTTCTAAAATTTTAAGCAAAGAAACTTATTGTTTGTTTGCATATGACACTTCTGACTTACTCGTTTCCGTTTAGTTACATGGCGATGAGTCTACTGTTAATTTCTAAAGAGGAAGTCCAACAAAACCTTGTTTCCTTCTTTATACTCCTCCAGTATTTAACGATACCTGCTCGATGAATAATAACAAGCTGATCCACCGACAATACCGCGAGACATTCATTATACGCGTAAAGTTATAAAGTCCTCCTCTAATTAAACCGTTCCTTACGTAACGAACGATCGTAAGTTTTCCGGTCTGGCCCGGTCGTCTTCGTCGCTCATTATTATTTTTTCCTCCCTCCTTACGTCCGCTCGTATCTCGCTCGAACGAGCATCCCTCGACCCCCTTTTGTAATCCGGACGTCTCCTCCAATTCACAAACTTGATAAACTCCACGTTAATGAAAGAAAACAGCACAGAGACACACTCACACGTATAACACATCCTCGAAGGATCTCCTCTCTCTCTCTCGTCTCTCATTAAAACGGCACATAAACGGCTTAATAGCGAACTGTCCCGAAAACAATTAGAAAATTTCATCATCGGATTCATTAGAGGAGGACCGTCGAGGAGGAGGGGGCGAGGGAGAGGAGACTGGCGTCGTGTTTGTTATCAGAAGTAATTAAGGTGATTTGTGAGAGTCGGGGCCAGGTGCGATTGTCTCTTCCCCCCTTTGGAAAGGTAGATAAGGCGAGATATACTCGGGAACGAGGGGAATCGTCCTTGGAAGATCCGGGAGGCGGGAGGATTAGGAGGGATCGCGTTTAACAAGTGTTAGTTTAAGTATAAGTCGAAGGATAGTGTGAAAAAGCTGTTAGACTCTTGTTATTCTAACATTCAGTACTGATTTACTTCGAGTTGAGCCGTAATTTATATCACGTGTTGTTCTCTTCATATTGCAGGTGTGTTTTAAGAAGCAATCTTATCTGTTGCAAAGCACGGAACACAAAAGTGAGGTTATGTCGGGTCTGAACCTGCCTAGGATATCTACTAGTGTAGCTCCGTATCATTTTGCATATTTCTTTTAAGATGCCTCTGTTTTGTGTCTGGGAAGCTAGTAATTCATCTCGAATTGAGACCTAATTTATATCGAGCGTTGTTCGCGTCACATTTCAGGTGTCATTTAAGAAACGAGCCTCTCTCTCTCTGTTGAGTGTTCTGGGAAAGTACTGCATTATCTCAATTTGAGACCTAATTAATGTTGCGTGTTGTTCTTACCAGATTGCAGGTGTCCTTTCATAAACGAGAATTTCAGGTAGGTTTCTAGGAAATGACTAATTTATCTAGAATTGAGATCTAATTAATATCGAGCGTTGTTCGCCTCATATTGCAGGTGTCTTTTAAAAAACGAGACTTTCGGATAGGTTTCTGGGAAACTACTAAATTATCTAGAATTGAGACCTAATTAATATTGAGCGGTGTTGACGTCATATTGCAGGTGTCTTTTAAGAAACTAGCCTCTCTGTTGAGTGTCTGGGAAAGTACTAATTTATCTCGATTTGAGACCTGACTAATGTTTCGTGTTGTTCGTACCAGATTGCAGGTGTCTTTTAAGAAACGAGACTTTCAGCTGGATTTCTGGGAAACTACTAACTGATTCCTAATTAGTTTCGCGTGTTGTTCATATCGTATTGCAGGTATTTTTAAGAAACCAACTTCTTTGTTGCGTTTCTGGGAAATTTCTAGTTCATCTCGAAGTGAGTCCTAACTGGCGTTCTGGGAATTTTCTCGAGCGTTCTGTAGTGTTAGGGCTTTAATGTCAGTTATTCCAGAAACAATACCCATAAGCGCACTTTTTCCTCCTCTTTAATCGCTTTTGTTAATATTTATGCTATAATTTTTGTTTCTTCTTAGGTACGTTTTGTTTGTATTATGTAACTCGACCTCCGAATAGCGATCAGTCATTTTATTCAATTTCCTCAAATTTAATTCTTGTACCGTATCTGGCTAAATCATTTGGTTTTTGCTTGAAATATTGTTTAAAAATGTTGCAGGACCTGACAATTGCCAGTTTATAAATCTTTGTTTACTTTTTTAAAATTTATGGCGAGATCTTATTCACAGATAGAATCATATTTGTTTATAAGGTGTAGCTGGATCTCCCAATAGCGGCCAATTATTTTCTTTCCACTTACTTTCTATTTACTCTTAGATCTTTTACTGTTTACTAGAAATATCGTTGCTTACAGATTGTACTTCGACCTCCGAATAGCGGACATCTATTTGCTATTTATACATTTTTCTTTAATCTTCTAATTCCTTGACCACAAGCTTAGCTATTGGTAAGATATAGCTTGTCCTCCGAATAACGGACATCTGCTACCTATATTGTCTCCTTAATCTTGTAGTTATTTAAGTTCAATTTTTTGCTTGATGTTGAATTATATTCGATTATATCGTATAGCTTGATCTCCGAATAACGGCCCCCTATCGTTCACTTAACCTTCTCCCTTTGATCTAATACTTATTGTTAGGTCTTGTAGTTCAACTTCAACCTCCGAATAGCGGACATTCATAACTTATTTAAACATCTTTCAATAATATTCTAATAAAAATCTAATAAGAATATTTTGCCTTATGATTAGCTGGAATAAAGATTTCTTAATAACGTGTAGCTTGACTTACAATGAGAGACTAATTACTCCCCTTTATTACCTCTATATTTTCTCTTGTAATATTTATAGCTAGATCATTTGCTTGCTAAAAGTATCGTTACTTAGAGACAGTACTATGGCCTCCGAATAACGGCCATTTACATATCTTACTTTAATGTAATATCTGGATTCTAAGATTAAGTAGAAATATATTGCAACTCGACCTCGGAATAGCGACCAACTACTACCCCTTTTAACCTCCCATCTTTCTCTCGTAATAAATATCGTTAGATATTTTGCATCTTGCTAGAAATAAATATTTTCCTTAGTACTATACAACTCGATCTCCAAATAACGACCACATATTTTGTATTCTCTCTCTTTTAAATCTTGTAACATGGCTCGCTATATCCTTTGGTTCTTGCTTGAAATGTGTCAGTTTACAGAATGCTATTCGACCCCCAAATAGCGGTCAAATGAGATCTCTCTGTCTCTCTGCTATTGTAATATATTTTGTTAGGTCATTTATTACTTGCTAGAAATATTGTTGAGATGTTGTGACATAACCTCCGAATAACGGTCATATATTTCCCACTTATTTAATCTTCCTTTGATCTTCTAATATTTGTTGCTTCTTATTAGAGGCATATTTTTTTCTAGAAATATCGACGCTTAGAGGTTGTAGCACGACCTCCGAATAACGGCATTTATAGACATTCATTGAATATTCTAATGTTTAGTTCTAAAAGATTGATTAAAATTATTTCAGGTGTAACTCGACCTCCCAATAGCGACTAACTACTTGAATTTTTTACCTCCCACCTTTCTCTTCGGATAAATATCATTAGACCTTTTGCATCTTGCTAAGAATATTGTTGTTGGTGATATATAACTTGACCTCCAAAGAGCGACCACTATCGCTCTTTTAACTCTTGTAATATGGCTGGCTATATTCTTTGGTTTTTGCTTAAATTGTCTCAGTTTACAAAATGTTACTCGATCTCCGAATAGCGGTCTACTATCACGTTTGCACCTCTCTCTCTTTACTACTGTAAAATATATTGCTATATCATTTATTACTTGCTAAAACTATCGTTAAGAAGTTGTAGCACTACCTCCGACTAACGGTCATATATTGCCCATTTCTGCATATTATGTTGATTTAATAATATCTATGGCTTGCCAATGAGCTTCTTCTTAACTAGACCTCCAAATAAGGGCCAACTGTTGCCTTTCCCATTTGTCTTGTTTATTCTTGCAGTACTCTTAGCAAGATTATAAGACCGTCTCAACAGAGTCGCAGTATGGTATAAACATAAGAGCGAAAGAAAAGCCATATATTTCTCGTTGGCTAAACAGAGAAAGAACTTCTGCGACGCTGCTTGCTCGTGAAACATCACAGTCATCGCCACACTCTACCGGATCATTCGCTGTAAAGCCTCCGACGGGAACATTTGGGATGGGTTACGCACCGGCTGGCCGGCAACGTTGCAAAACTTCCTTCTCTGTCATACTAACGAACTACTATTAGTTTCTCTTTCGTTGTTGTTGATTTCGGACCCTGCATTTCAATAGAATTGGTACGTATGTGTCTTCTTGCTTGAGATGCGTTTGTATTAAATGTGTAGCTGAACTCCCACCGATAACGGCGCTTTTGTAATTTACATTTTACCCTGTGTCACAGGTAAACAGTTTTATATATTTTTTAGTAAAAATTATCTTCGTTTATATACCTAGTGTTGTTGCACCTTCGATCAGCCAGCACCTAGTTTCATTATATACTTCTAGTTTTACTCTTGACTAGATTTGTTGTTACATATTGTAACATAATTGTTAAAATTTAACTATTGTAACAATATCAACAATTTTTAACTCAGTTTGTTACATAATAGAAATATTTTGTTGGTAAAATATAACTCGACCTTCGGATAGCGACCTACTACTAGAGTTTTATGTCAATCTCTTTACTCTTGTAATATCTGTTAATGCTCGCTGGAGATACGTTTATTTATAACATATTTTTCGACCTCCGAATAGCGGCCAAGTATTTAACCATGGTTTTTCGCCTGAATAGACATGTCTTCGTTCCCAAAACGTCTGACGACCTCCGAATAGCGGCCACCGACCTCGGCGTCCCTCATTTCAACGGTGCGTAAACTAATTCGGTTCCGTGACTCCTCACTCAGGGAACTCCCCTCTTCCCGCTTTCCCGATTACGTATTTAATTCTGGAGGCGCGAACCTAACACAAAAGATCCATCAAAGGGAAGGAGGGAAGAGGGTGGGGGGTGGGAGTAGGTTCGGGAATTTTTGCGGCTCGCGCCGCTCCCCTAATATTCCCGTTAATATTCCGGGAGAGCCATCTGGAAACTTTCGCCGATGATTCCGTAGGAATTACTGCGGCCAGACCTAAACGTACGTATTTCGCGAGATGTGACGTAACGGAACCTGGAACAACGAACTTTTCTCCGGGAGAGGTTACGGGTTTTTTGCGGTTATCCCGGTTATCCCTTTCGCGTTTCGCGGATCAGGGAAGGGTCGGGAGTGGGAGGAGGAGGAGATGTGACTGAGTTGCGTAAAGTGAAACTTTCCTCCCGGTCCTGTGGATGAGTTATTAGGGAATCGTTTAGTCGGAATTAAAAGGGAGCTCGTTCTTGCCGTTTCGAGTGTTGTAAGTAGGGACTGGGTTTTATGGCATCCGCTGTGATGTTTGGCTCGATGTGCGGTTATGGGCGTTGTTACGAATTTTTTAAAGTTTCAAGTGTTATTAGAGTTGTTTTATTATTTTTGCTTTCTCATAAGAGACGCTTATATCGGTACTTCACATTTAATTAATAACATTTCTAGACGATTTAAGGTTCCCATGGTCCAAAATATACATTTTTTAAATTGCATGTCTGTAAAGTTGGTTTACGGACGATAATTTTGTGTGATAACGTCATAGGAAAACATTGATGAATAATGTTATTTTTATGACAGTTGAACATTAATCTTGAACTTTACATGAATTTCTGTACAGGATAATTGATTTCATTGAATACTAAATGAAAGCAGTCGACTTTTTACGCGATCATTTATATCATTCACCATATTTTTTTAGTTGAAATCGTAACATAACCTATTATTACTGCACTTGTTGACCGATACAGGAACAAATATATGAGATTATATAGCTAACCAAACTCTTAGAATGCAAGAATTAAATACCTTATTCCCGCAATCGTTATTGTAATTGTAATAAGCAACGGTATGCACAGTAATTATTCATATAACTTTATAAATAATAGCCGGCAATACCGCTAAGTCCAGCTGTGTGCTGTCGGCATCGCCGCCGACAGAGTGGAAGGGGAGATAGATGCGTCATCTCACTCCCGCATGGCTCACATTGGTTGGTTGGAGCCGGTCTCTCTTACACTCGGACGCTGTAGTGGAAGAGAGATAGATGCGTCGCAAGGCAAACGCTAAGGTCGATCTCTGTCTATTGTTCTCGCTCTCGCTCTCGCTCGCACTCATGGGTCTGGCGTAACGTTACGATGTTTTCTGGGACGTGTAGGTAGCCCGCACACCGATTTATAAGACGTATATCACGTCTAAACTGTTTGTATTTATGTGTTTCTTTGTTTTGTGTGTCTTGATGCTAATTATTATAGTTATGACATTCCTAGGAATATTATATTTGTAATCGGTCGTATAGGTTAGTGAAAGATGTACCTATGTTTGGAATTTACTTTGAGGGGTTTTCAAATTAGTTCTGGCTTGATTAATAAATCTGCAAGTTTCTGAGTTGTGCCACAATTTATATGAAAATTAAAAAAATTTGTAAAAATTTGTGATGGGAATCTAATATTTCCAATTTGAGTTATTGGTGTTTTATGACCATTAAAGGTCCCCAGGGTCCAAAATACATTTTTTTTAAAAAAGTTTATACTTCATGTTTTCTTTAATTTTATATGTTGTGAAGCTGATTTCAGTTTTGATATTCCTAAGAAAATAGTATCATTTGTAATCAGTCGTGTACATTATTAAAAGTTGTCGTTTTAAAATGCATTGTGAGACGTTTCCAAATCAGTTCTGGATATATCAAAGAAGTCTGAAAATTATATTTTCAAAATTAAAATTTTTGAGAATATGGAAAATATTTCAAAAAATCTGAGATTTGCGTTTGATATTTCCACTTTGGGTTATTAGTATTATTGGACGACTCACAGTTCCCAAAGTCCAAAGTACGTAGTTTTGAAAAATGTTTCTGTTTATGTTTTCTTTTTTTTTATGTGTAGTCAAGCTGACTACTGTTATAACTTGTAACGTTCCTAAAAGAATAAATACCATTTGTAATCGGCCCTGTACATTATTAAAAATTGTCTTTTTAAAATGCATCTTCTTGAAATATCAAAGAAGTCTGAAAATTCACTTTTCAAATTTAAAATTTTTGTAACAAAAATGAAAAATATTTTAAAAATCTGAGATTTGGGTATGATATTTCCACTTCGGGTTATTAGTATTTTTGGACGATTTAATGTACCCAGGGTCCAAAACACATAGTTTTGAAAAATGTTTCAATTTATGTTTTTTCTTTTTTGTTTCATATGTAGTCAAGCTGACTATTGTTATAACATTCCAAAAAATATTATAACCTTTGTAATCGGCCGCGTACATTATTAAAAAGTGTGTTTAAAGGGCACCTTGAGACGTTCTCAAATTAATGCTGGCAAAATCGTAGAGTTTAAACGTTAAATCTGGAAGTACTTTAGTTTTGACAAAATTATTATAAAAAATGAAAAATATTTAAATACTTGAGATTTGAATTTTATGTTTCCACTTTGGGTTATTAAGTATTTTTGGGTGATTCAAGGATCCACGGGTCCAAAGTAAAACCTTTTAAAAAAATGTTTGTAATCACACTTTTCTTTATTTTATTATTCTTTAATAATGTTATTTGTAATTTTGTTATAACATTTCTAAGAAAATTATAACCTTTTTAGTTGGCAGTGTATATTAATAAAAGGTCTCTGTTTAACAGGCACCTTGAGACGTATCTTTTTTATATGAGTAAGGTGTTTTATATCATTATTTTTCATTTCAGGTAATTATATATTTTTTAACAGAGCCATTTATTACTTTCAGTATGTCTTAAAATGTATTTGTTTTGCATTTTCAAATATTTTTCTCAGGCGCTTTTATCCATTTTTTAATTGGTTTATTTCCCTTCCTCGTCTGTTTTAGATAATTTCAGGTATTAAAAAAAGTTTGTGTTAAAAAGTGTGCTTAAAACGCACCATGAGACGTTCTTAAATTAATTCTGGCAAAATCATAGCAGTTTGAACATTAAATTTGGGAGTCGTTTAGTTGTGCCATAATTATTATAAAAAATGAAAAATATTTAAATGCTTGAGATTTGAACTTTGTTTCCAATTTGGGTTATTAGATATTTTAGAACGACTTAAGGACCCTGGGCCAAAGTACACGTTTTTAAAAAATGTTTGTATTTTCGTTTTCCTTTTTTTGTTATTTTTTAATAATGTTATTTGTAAATTTATTATAAATAACATTTCTATGAGAATTATAACCTTCTTAGTCGGTCTTGTATATTACTAAAATGACTCTGTTAAATATGCACCTTAAGATGTTTTCACATTAGTTCTGGCACAATCAAAGTAGTTTGAAAATTAAATTTGCATGTTTTTGGTTGTGCCAGAATTTATTTAAAAATTTTAAAAAATATTTCAAAAATTTCACAGACCTATTATAAATATTATAATTTCTTTAAAACTGACTTGATTACAACCAGCCTCACAACTTCTTTAGAAACTTCATGAGTTACGCTTCAAACTTCATGTTATTTTAAGTCAAGGGCCGTTTTTATGATCCTCATAAATTCTTAAAAAATTCCTCAGCTTTTTAAATCTCTATATATATAAAAATGGATTGCTGTTCGTTTGTCTACCTTGAACTCGAGAACGGCTGGACGGATTTTGCTAATTTTGATCTTGAAATATTTGTGAAAGTATAGGGAAGGTTTTTCGGTGAGAAAAATAAATTATAAGTAAGGGAAATACTGAAAAAGGTACGTTTTGTAATTTGACATTTATAATCAAACAAATGAAAGTATAGTGTCAGTTGGTTGTCAAATAAATAAATGTCAAGTCGATTATTACAATCTATCATCAGTTTGTCAGTGCGCGACAACTTTATTGATTTTAAAATGCCAAGGAGAAGATGGACTTAGGTCGTCGAAGGCAATCAAATGTGCAACGAGACGAGCTCTCACGTCCAAATCGCACTGACGATTGACGACCGGTGAGAGACAGATAACATTCGTATTGGTATGGCAGAATTACGTTCAACAGTAAATAATGGAATCGAACGAGTTCGGGCACATCTAACACAACAGCATTTAGACCGACAAGGCACCGAGTCTACAAAGTCTACACGACGCCAACACAAAAGCGGAAAGTCAAGAAACCAAGAAGAGTCCTGAGTAAGTCAAAGCAACTTCACCAGGACGCCAAGTCTACAAATTCTACAAATTTGAAACGACGGACATATCCAGTCACTGCAGCCGGAGGAAAAGCCGCCAGTGATTGCAACTCCAAAACTTCAAGAAATTCGACGCCAACACAACGGCGGGAAGTCAAGAAGACAAGCAAAGTCCTGAGTAAGTCACAACCACCTTTTCCAGAGAATTAAGTTAAAAAATTCACAATTTCAACTACGACAAGATATAACAAGCAGATGGGTTGATTCAAGAACAAGAGAAAATAGCCCAAGAAATCATATAACTACAAAATAATTGCAAGAAAAACGGAAGTGCAAGAAAAACCAAGGAATACTTACAAAAAAGGATTGATCACTTAGAAGCACTATGGGGGAAAGCCCAAGAGAACAACGAGGCGTTCCATGAACTTGGGTTTGACGATCAGCACAATTATATAAGATCACACTATTTCAAAAGGATCGAGGAAAACTACAAGACTGTACCTGACGTCAAACGAATAAAACACCCAAGAAACAAGTCTATGAGGTACAAATAAAAGACCCAAAACCGGAAGTGAAGAAACCTAAACAACAGACCGAACAGAATTACCGACGAATCGAACTAAAGGTAAAAATAACAAACAAACAAAAAACTACTTAGACAAGCTGAAAAAGACATGGCATAATCAACACCAAGATGGTCATACACGTACTACGAGCAACAAATGCCCAAAACATTGAGCGCACTTCAAGACACAATGAAATAGAGCGATTCCGCAAACGCAGTGTTCCTGTAAACTTGGAACGAGTAGCATTCCACTACGACCAGGAAATCGATTATTGTGCCGAAGAATCCGTAACGATTGGAGAAATGACAATCGTTTGTCAATATTGTAAAGCGTTATATTGCAGCGGTGAAGCTACTGGATTATGTTGTGCTGGTGGTAAAGTAAAATTGCCGTAATTGTTGCCACCACCAGATCCATTACCTTCTTTAGTTTCTGGAATGGGAAATGACTCTAAATATTTCTTGGCCAACATCCAAACGTATAATAATTGCTTTTAAATGACGTCGTTTGGTGCAACGCATATTGTACAGGAAAATTTCATACCTAATTTCAGGGTAGTTTTTCATAAATTGTTTATTAAAAATTTAAAAAGATAATATCCAATTGCTAATACAAGGACAGTTTGCGGAATAAACTTGGAGTTTCCCGGTTTCGCGCATGGACAATTATACGTCTCGTGTTCGCGAGTCGTAAAACCATCATCTTTATAAATTTACGCACAACAAAAAAAGACGGAAAATATAGTAAATCAGAAAGCCTTAAATTGATTATGTGTATAATTGTGTTGCATTTAATTTACTGTAGATAAAAATTTTGTATTGTTTTGACATTATTTTTCAAAAATATATGTAGATGATAGGAATTTCACCGGTTCATCTATAATTCTTATTTATCTTTTTTCTTTAAACTTTACGTGGCATTGCGACGCATGCCGGGTACGGCTTGTAATATATAAAATAATAAGTAAAGAATAATAAATATGATAAATAAAAATCTATTTAAAACCACGTCATCAAACTATAAATATCATAGGTAATAAAGGAATCTCTCAGCTCAAAATCAACACTTATATTTTAAAATTAAGTGTGCCTTTTAGATATATACACTTTTTAAATCTGTCATTTATTTAATAATGCTGTTAAAATTTTCCGAGGGGCTCTTCCACTTCAATCAAAATTTCTAGAAAAACTTTTTCATGACTTTGTACCTTTCATATTTTCTTTGAGATTTCTGGAACTTCTATAACAATCTCATAATATTATTTCAGTTTACAAAATGCTTACAGACACTAACTATCTTTGAGGCATTAAAACTTCATTGTAAATCAACTTCAATAGACTTTAAAATGTTATAAATTTTACATTAACTCCGAAAATTCTTTAATTGTGTAAGAGCTAATTTAAGAACGTCACTAGATTCCACTATAAACAGGAGATTATAAATATTTTAATAAATTCAGATCCTGACCAGATATGTTAAATTTTCTTAAAATATCTTAGACGCAGTTGGTAGCTACTATAACTATTTTAATATCTTCCGTAGTTACTTTCCAAACCTCACGTTATTTTAAATCAAGTGCAGTTCATTATTTTTGAATTGTTTTTATTATTATGATCACCTCCTTGAAATACGAGACCTTGTTCAAAAATCAAAAATTTCTAAGCAACTTAAGTTTCATAAGTAATATAGAAACTGTACATCTAATTTTACATATTAAAATTTATTTTGTCCTTAAGGTAACATATCAAATAACATATTTTCTTAACTCTTGTAACTCTGTAACATGCAGCTCTTTTTTAGCTTGTAACAATGTAACTTTTTCAAATATCTCATGAGATGATTAGAGTTGTAACAAACATATAACTTCCGTAATTTATTTCAGTGTGTCACAACTTATCTGAAAACTTCACAAGAAGCATTGTGAAGAGAACACTGTATTTGTAAAAAATTTAATAGGTTGATTACAGATACTGCAATTTTCTTGATAACGTCTTAAGTATGCTCTGAGCCAAAACTTTTAGCAACTTCATAAGTTACGTTTTAAATTTCACGTTATGCTAAATCAAGTACAGTTTCTTGCTATCCCCATGAAATCTTTACAAACTTCCCACATTTCTTTGAAATATAAGACTAGTTTAAAAATGATTACAAATTCTTTAAAAGCGTCATCATCAGTCTTTAATTGTCATAATTTTTTAATGAACTTTTAAGCTCTAAATGAGCACTTACATTCTAAACTTTCTATTACCTTTAGGACAAATAAAATTCTTTAAATGTGTCACTTATTTATTAGGATATTAACAATTTGATAAGATACACTTCTATTTCCATCAAAATGGTTTTATAAACTCTTTAAAGTATTTTTTAATGATATATTTTTTAAGGTCACTGCTACTTCTTCAAAAGTCTCATAGGAATATTATAGTGATAACAGATAACTTAGAGAATCCTCAATTTTCCTCGAAACAATAAAATACTTATTAAAGCCGGTTTCGTATCCCCCATGATGTCATACATTTCGTATTATCTCCAAAAGATCTTTATTTGTTTCATAACTTAGTTAAAAATCAAAAGATTCATAAAACAGAAAATTTTAAATATTTATGATATTAGTAAGCCGAGGTCAAGTGTAATAAATTTGTAAAGAATGTCTTAAATTATATTTAGTGCCACAACTATTTGAGCATACTCGTGAGTTACGTTTCAAACTTCACATTGTTTTAGGTGAAGTAAATTTCATTACGTTCTTTACACACTCTTTAACTTTCTTGGAATAGTAGCCCCGATTTAAGACAACATAAAATTATAAATGTCATTGAAGGTCATAACTATCGTAAGTAATTTATAGCGCCCTCAACTATACATCAGCAATGATATTTTGAAAGAGCTATTTTCTTTACAATAACTGTAGCTATTTGTAAATGTCAGTGCCTATTATAATTTTCAAACTACACTTATAAACTACGCAAGTTCCATAAAAATTCCTTTAAAAAATTAATAACATTCATTTCTGTACCCATATTTTCTTTAAGGCAACATAAACTCCTCTAATTTAATATAAATTCATTTAATAATACATAAATATATTTGAAACGTCATGTTTCTATGAAAATAACTACCTCCTAAGAATCTTACTAATGAACGTAGATTTATCTTAAATAAAAGTGACTTTAGCTTTAATAAATATTTAATAACTTTTTTGATACCACTCAATTTTGGAATATTTGCTTTTTTGTAATTAATTTTTATTTTATAATTTATTTCACATTTCCTTATTTACCAATTTAATGCCTTGCCTTTTATTTTACTATTAACCGTCTTATTGGCCGTATGCCTTTAGTAATAGCAACAATTAATAGCACTAATCCCACTTCAGTACTATTTAAGACAGGATTAGTGCCTGAACGAAATGTGAAGTGGTCTCTTTAGACTGTATGTAAATATCTCTCGTAGCTCGTGGATGGCTGCGGAGATGAATGTTGTCTCCTGGTTGTAAGGCTGAAGACGGTCTCGTAGGTTGAAAATCAGGGCGTGCCGTGATCTCTTGAAGTTCTTGAAGTTCTAGTTGTGTGGAGAGAGGGCGTATCGTGCTCTCCGGTGTGGACCTGAGGGCGTAACGTGCAGGTCCGGGGTTGAAGTTCTCGAAGTCTGGAGAGAGGGCGTATCGTGCTCTCCGGTGTGGACCTGAGGGCGTAACGTGCAGGTCCGGGTTGAAGTTCTAGTAGTTTGGAGAGAGGGCGTAACGTGCTCTCCGGGGTTGAGGTTCTTGAGGTTAGGGGTTGTCGGTTGGGGTGGCGTGAAGCAAGATCACAACACACTGTCGTTTTGAGCATAAATCGTATACTGGTTTATTACCAAAAATTCACAAGCTTTTATACATCTTCAAATTACATTGGTTAAATGGCAAATTAAGTTTTGTTATCTTTCGGCGTCCTAGATTGTAATTTCTCCTGACCTAGCTGTGTGCTTGACCTTACCGAGCGCTTTTATTATCATATTACGAGAACTGGTGTTATGCTTACGTGATTAATTATTGTTGTAAGATTTTGAAATTGTCACATTTGATCCGCGCTTTTTCGTCCACCTAAGCTACTCAGTTGCTTTAATACCCTCTTTAATAGTTATTAATTACTTAATAATTGAATACTTTATCAGCACGCACACTAAATTATTTAACTGACTTAGTTGTTCTAATTAATTTTGATTACTTAATTTGCAAGTGGAAATTTCACCTAAGATGTTTTAATAACAACTTGTTCTAGTTCCCTACTAAATGGTTATTAATCCCTAATTAGCTCTCTTAGCTCTCTTTTATGTTGATCGTAGAGTCAACATTGCCCTCAGGAATTGGTTTCATATTTTCAATTTATTAGAATACTTCTCTTAAAGTTCTTAATTGATTAATTTGACATCGAAAGTATATACATTTAAAATAAATTATATTATAATAATCATGAATATAAACATTACAAGAAATTATTAAAAACTTTTTTAAACTTTTTTAAAAAAAGTAACAAAAGTAATATTAACAAATAAGGAAAGAGTATTTGTTTCCAAAGTAAAATAGGAGTAGCCTTCACATGGCCACGTGGCATTGGGTAGTTCGATGGCAAAATAAAAACGCCATTATTGGTTCCCAAGTCCCCACCCTTCTACTTTATCCTCGAATATAGTAATTTATATCCTCGAATCGTATTATAAACGTCGGCTTAATGGCTTTACTGATCATAAAATTATCTGAGTTGTGTGTGAGTGCATGTGTGTATAATCGTATTCTTCGTGAATTATGGCTAATACGTCCGGATTATTCAATTAGCGGAATAAACGAGGAAACAGACGAAAAAAACAACACGTTCATAATTCACGTTGCCGGATTAAATATTGGAAATTTTATTACAACGTTTCGTCGTTGCGAATTTGGAATTTAACGATGGAATTTCGAGTGGGAAGTGTTTGACGGGCATTCTGGATGTCCTGCCTAACTGCCAATATGATTTATATGGTTGTATGCGTATTGGTTTTGGTTTCCTAAATATTGAATTGTATTTAAAAACTCCTGTTCCTGTCTATTAGTTGTAAAGGGTTTGCTGAGAGTAAGTTCTTACTGCAGTTAGTGGAAGTCTTGCCAATAACTCATTTTCTCCACAGGTTATGTTTTGGACAATAGTGGACTCGAGACGAGACGAGACTTAATCTCGTGTCTGCCTCGAAAAATTATTTATTTATTTCTATTTTATTACTATTTATTTTTACACTCCTCTCGTCCAATCTAAGTTTGGTATCGTCTCGTCTCGGCTCAGTCTCGAAAAATCTCGAAATAACATATTTTTTCTTTTGACAACATTCTTTGATTTTCGTGACGTACCTATACTAGTGTGGTTTAATCCAGTAAATTATTAATTTGAGTCTTTTAAATATCATATTTTGATCAGCATATATAATATTTTTTGAAAATGTTGAATCAAGGATATAATGTGAATCTGAACATAAGACATTGTAAGGATTTTCAGGATATTTGTAAGTAAACCTGATGTCTGGGTAGCACACAACTAAAAGCGTTTCTTAGAAATTACATACTTTTCAGGAAAAGGGATAGTGTATTATGAGGAAACTAATTTTTACCTTGATGATGTTATAACGAACTATTACAAAAAGTAAAAATCAATTCTCTGTTAAAAATGGAGATTCAACATTTTAATAACAAAATAGTGTTAAAATGGAATATCAATGAGAAATATTTATTGTACAATTTCATCACATTTACAATAATGCAGATTTGATTGCTTAGAATCATTTTCATTTTTAGCAAGTTCATAAATCTACAGAAATACATTCTATGTTATTAAGCAAAATTAAATGAAAAGCGTGAGATGGTGAGATATGACCGCGCGGGCAAGGTCAGGTCAGATAGACGTACTAACAGTAATTAGAAGTTAGAAAACTTTCTAAAATAAATGGTACGTCCAATTTGAGATAATACAACGTGTCGGGATGCGTGATAGACTTCCTACAACAAAATAAGTTATACAAGCTCCTGAATTAATTCACGAAATCAGTATAATAGTCAAGCACTTTAAACGAAATTTGATATTTTAATACGTTGCTACAAAGTTTTCACCATACGCCTTGCTTACAGTCTTAAATCTGTTGGCTAATATTACAATGTTTTATATAATAGTAGATAGTAAATTTAAGGTATAGTACTTTTACCACATGATCCGATGGATTTTTATATAGTAATTTCTTAATATTTCAGTCATATTAAGTTGGGAAAAATAAAATTGAAAATAAAACTACATTAAAATTTATACAGCCCAGTAGGCTTTACCCCTCCCTCCCACCGCCACCGAGTAAATCCCAGTAGTTCCGGCTCGAGTAAATTTCCCCAAATCTAAACAATACCCAGAGTCGTTCATCGCATTTTCCGCTAAATCAACAATTGTTAATAAATCAACTGAAAATGGGGGTATTTATCGCCCCCCACCCCATCGCGTTTCCTGTCTCTCACCCCGCTGACGCACCCCCCGCCCGCCCATACCCCACCGGAATATTAAACTTGTTAAACTTAATTTGTGGCGCAATTAATCTTAGCTCGACAAGACAGAGGCAGTTTCTTAGGCGTTAACAAACATCTGGAATATCAGCAGCATCGCGTGCGCCCTTCCCCGAATGATGAGCTCATTAATAATATGGCGACGCATTATTTCACGGATAAGGCGTGAGGGGGGATGCCCCCTCTACCACGTCCCTCCCGACGTTCCTTCCCGGATCCGGACCCGAGTGATGCGTCATGCGAAGACGTCATCTTGTTAGGTTTTCGCCGGGTTAAGTGATGACGATATTTCTTCCTGATTTATAGGCGACGCGGTCAATTTAATAACTGTCGGCGGTGTCAACGGGATAATGTTTGAGTAGGAGGATTTTAAAAAATTTTAGGAAGTTCCTTTAATTCCTGGAGGGTTTCTGGATCTTCGTTATCGTCCAAGTAACGCCCATGGGGTTCACTAAATCATCTCGACTCTATACAATTTGTACAATGGTATAGTAATAGTTATAGTTAGTACAATATTACTAAGTATTTTATGTTGGGATGTTCTCGGGGTCAGGAGCCGAAGCTGAGCTGGTGTTCTAGGTGGAACCCCCAAAAATTGAAACACTCGTTTCAAAATCCAATCTTTAATCATTCAGCCGACGTTTCGTCCCTGATCAAGGACATATTCATGGCGCTATAATGGTGTAGGTAAGTATATGATATAACAATTTTTTTCAAAAAAACTTACATTTTACAGGTACAAATAACATTTAAAGCCTTATCTAGTGTGCGATGGAATGGTCAAAAGATTCACAACAGTTCTTTGCTTACAATGATGGACCAAGATCACAAATGGGCCATTATTCTTGAGATCAAGAATAGAAACCCTTACACGAGCAATCTTCAGCACACAATGAGAAACCGAACGTCCTCTCTGGGGCCCCCAAATGGGTGACAATTTTTATTTTATTTTTTTGTTTGTTACATTTCCCACCAATATTTAAATTTTTCATGTTTTAGGTGCCATCTGTTGTGCAGGACTTGAACGAGTTGTTGTCAAAACAGATAACTGCGAACTCGAAGAGGAATAGATGGGTATTGCGTCACAGTCTCTAGTTATTCCCGTATTCCCTCTAGTTATTCTCATATGATTTAAACACGTTTTTACAGTTTGAGGATAATAAGAACGAAAACATATTTCAGAATATAAAAAGGAATAACATCAAGAAGTTCGAGAGGTTGTTAGGTAGACAAAATTCCTTACATAAGAGATTTAAATCTGTGATACTTCAGAATACCACATCATGGTTCAGAAACACATCTGATATTAGTGTCAATGATGACTTGGCTTACATTATGGCCTTGGGTCCTAATTTTTCGGTTCCAGTGGCACATTGCAAGAGAAAACAGTTTATAATTTCATTCATTGCATCATTGGAACATTCTTTTCACAAAGTTAAATCCTCTACATCAGAACCATTAACACAAACCGAACAGATCATACCAGAGTTAAGGAATAAATTTAAAAGTTTATTAGCAAATGTTAAGAGTACATCTTCAAGTCAAGAATTGGCCATTTTTTACAACAAACTATCTATAGATGTTTCGCGGTGTAGGAGATTCTTAAAAGAACATCCGCAGGTCATATTAGTGAGGGCAGATAAGGGTAATGTCACCGTTCTCATGAACAAGGATGAATATGATCATAAAATTAAGGATATCTTAAATGATAATAATAACTATGTACAATTGAACTCTGACATTACCCCTAGAGTACAGATGAAGAACAATGAAATTGCCAAACGATTATTTGATACCCAACACATCGATATACACACTTATCGTTACATTCGGTGTCACAATGGGGTCGTCCCAAAAATTTACGGCTTAGTTAAAATTCATAAAGATGGGTACCCATTGAGACCGGTGGTATCTAATGTCAATAGTCCTACTTGCAATCTATCGAAATATATTCTTAAGATTTTAACTCCGTTAGGTCAATCACCACACAATGTCAAAGACTCGTTCGAGGTGATTAACGCTTTGAGGGCTTTCGACTTCTCCCCTTATAGAGAATACAACTTTATCTCCCTTGACGTTGTTTCTTTGTTCACGAACACACCTGTAGACATAGCTTTAGAATATATCGTCTCAAAATTTAATACTCTTACCACTACTCTAGATTTAGACACCTTAAAGGACATCATTTCCTTCATCTTAGATTCTTCCTACTTGTCCTATGGTGATAACATCTACAAACAAAGGTTTGGAGTTCCCATGGGCGGGCCCATTTCCCCCATCTTGGCTCACTTGGCGCTTCGGGCATTAGAGGAGAAAGTGCTTCCAATGATCACCCCACCGATTCCTCTCTATTTTAGGTACGTGGACGACACCCTCCTCCTCATTCCTAAAGGAAGACATCATGACATACTTGCTAAATTCAATTCTTTCCATCCCAGATTGCAATTTACAATGGAACTACCGAATAACAATTCATTACCCTTCCTAGACACCATAATTACGTTTATGGATGGTACTTGCTCTACCAACTGGTATCAGAAGCCTACTGCATCGGGGAGATATATTAACTTTTATTCTTATCAACCGAGAAAATACAAAGTGTCGGCCATTACGAATTTAGTAGACCGGGCGATCCTCCTCTCAGACTCACAATTTTGGGAACGAAACATTAAATACATAGAACAAACAATGTTAAGGAAACTCTATCCTAAATTCTTTATTAATAACGTTATACAAAAACGAAGAGAAGTTTTGTCACATCGCATTCCAGGGACTGGTAACATTGTACCACATAACATCAGCGATACTGTGTATATCAGGTTGCCGTATCATGAGAACATGTATAATATTGCCAATAGACTACTTCGTAGCATTAATCTAACTCCTGCATGGTTCTCCTTTAAGACTCTAAATGACATTATATTTTCGAAGATCAAGGATAGGACAGAACTTAACAATACGAGTTGTGTAGTGTACCAAATATCTTGCTTGAACTGTACTAACAACACGTCTTACATTGGAGAAACGAAACAATACATTAAAAAAAGGATATATCAACATAAATTACACATTAATAAGCACAACAATGACCATTCGGGCTTGGTTGATCACTCCCTAACTATGGATCATACATTCGATTTTGATAATGTTTCAGTCTTGGAAAGAGAACCTAATTTTTACAAGAGATTAGTTTTAGAAGCGTTACACATCATGTTGACACCCAACAACGTCAATAGACAACATGATTTCCATAACATTGCTAAGCAATATAAATGTGTATTTGATCAATTATGATTTTATCCTTCTGACAGAATAACTAGAGACTGTGACGCAATACCCATCTATTCCTCTTCGAGTTCGCAGTTATCTGTTTTGACAACAACTCGTTCAAGTCCTGCACAACAGATGGCACCTAAAACATGAAAAATTTAAATATTGGTGGGAAATGTAACAAACAAAAAAATAAAATAAAAATTGTCACCCATTTGGGGGCCCCAGAGAGGACGTTCGGTTTCTCATTGTGTGCTGAAGATTGCTCGTGTAAGGGTTTCTATTCTTGATCTCAAGAATAATGGCCCATTTGTGATCTTGGTCCATCATTGTAAGCAAAGAACTGTTGTGAATCTTTTGACCATTCCATCGCACACTAGATAAGGCTTTAAATGTTATTTGTACCTGTAAAATGTAAGTTTTTTTGAAAAAAATTGTTATATCATATACTTACCTACACCATTATAGCGCCATGAATATGTCCTTGATCAGGGACGAAACGTCGGCTGAATGATTAAAGATTGGATTTTGAAACGAGTGTTTCAATTTTTGGGGGTTCCACCTAGAACACCAGCTCAACTAAGTATTTTACTTACTGTACCCAGACAGCACATACACATCAAATGAACTTCCAATGGAAAGAATCATATACGTTTATGGAACGCTGAGGGATTCTCGCCTTTCACATAAGGTTGGTTTTACCAGAAATTTAATATTAAATTAGAAGTTTGTTACTAGTCACTTAGTAAATAACATCTCGTTTAAATTTATAAGTATGTTCTGGAATTCAGGTAGTTTCACCCACTTCGATGGGTGTTAAATGAGTAAGGTATGCGATAATGGTTTTATGGATGTAATTACTATGTAGCCTGTAAATATAGTCCCGGCACTTAACTTGCAAATAATTTTAATTCATTATCGTCATTTTGGAATAGGGGTAGTTTTATCCCATTGTAACAGGTGATCATGTATGAGGTAATATATAATGTTTTTTTACCAATTATTGCAATTTGTGAATAAGACCTATATTATATAATTATAATTATGATAGTAATTAACTAATATTATGTAATATATATATTTGCTATACTATAGCAGTATTTAATTTTCTCAGTTTAGCTGCTGAAATTAACTGTTAACTTTACACCAGTAGTCAATATTTGCATAACACATTTTTGTGGACCAGGGACAAAAATCATAACGAGCTTGATCTAGCACATTAGGGAAAGTTCAACGCTCTCTCAGGATAAGTCAGAATAGATTTCGAGAATATCACACATGCGATTTACCATTAGTCCCTTCAAAATCCCCCCCACCACCCACACAAACCCAAATCCATCCCGAACGTTCGACGTCGAATAAAACCGATAGACCGTTACTTAACTCCAACAATCAACCACATTCCGAAACATATTCAGATTACGACCGCCTCTCGTAATTTCGCCTTTTGCGGTCCGCCCCCACCGCCCTTAGCCTTTCACCCTCTCACCCCTCCGCCCTGCCCGACAAATGCCCATCGATACTACAATATAAACCCTTCTTAAAACAACAGATCGAAACCCGAACGCACTCGGACCGGTCGAGGGCTATATATAAACCGGAATAATTATCGGAACCGTGTGGAAAGTCCTGCGGGAGACGTACATGTGCGTACGTGGGACGTTAGCAGCGGAAGTGGAGGTTAGATTGAACACGTGGGAGGTGATGGGGATTTTCCGGGATATTCGGTGATTTTCCGGGGATAAAAGTATTAGATGAAGTCGGCACGTGTTTCGCTCTATTCCTTTTCGGTTTTCTTACGTTTCAGGGAAGTAGTACATGGATAATTAAATAAATTATAAAGATATGCATGAATATGCAACTGCAAGAGCAGAACAAGAGCAAACATGTTGTTTTCATGGTCTTATGATAGTTCTGTGAAAACACGTTTCCACTTTTAAAATTTTGATATGATGAAATTTCAGGAGGCTTCATATTATGAGAACTACAAATACAAAAAGTTCCCAAAAAACAGGTGTTTTTTTTGTTGTAATAAATTTATAAAACAATTTTTTAAGGTATCACAAATTTTACAGTTTAAAGGCGGTGTATTATTCATCCAGAAGTTTCATAAAAGAAAAACTAAGGTTTTCTTCTTGATTAATTTATTCCATATAGTCTTACTCTAAATTCCTTGTCATATTTTTATGAAACATAATTTGCCAATAACCGTTAGTCTAGTTTCAAAAAGCTTCACATCCTTCATAACAATTTAATAATTCCAGGACCCGTAGTTTCAATGGACTCTATCTTGGACATATCAGTTTTCATTGTCTTATGATAGAACTGTAACTTAATATAAGATAAAATTTTGAGACGATGAAATTTCATATGGTTCTATATTGTGAGAATTTCATAGAGAATAACTGTGAAATCTAGGATCTATACTTTCTGAAAACTATGTCAGTAGATATACTAATCGAGTTCAGGAATAGAATTCCGTATATCATCTCATTTTTGCAAAGTGAGGTTATGTACGGAATTCTGTCGCTGAACCCTCCTAGTGTATCTACTTACGTTTTGAGTTTGCATTAAAATGAATTATTTTCGGTACTGGACATTTTTCTTAAATGTCGTATAAAGTTCTAAGGAACATTAGTAGTAATAGTAAATAAAACAACAATACAATAATATCATATGGAACTAAAAAGAATGTTCGCTTAATGAACTGTATTGTTTCAGTAAGTTCTATTAACCATCCAGAAATTTATTAAAAATTGTTGAGATTCCAATATTCGCTATTTTAAAAAACTAAGAATTCAAAAAGGAATTTTTTTTTGTGATAACAAATTTATAAAACAATTTAGTTAGATATGATAAATTCTATAGTTTCAATGCGGTGTGTTGTTCATCTAGATGTTTCCAAAACGATAAATTAGGGGTTTCCTCTGGATCAATTTGCTTATATAGGATCTATAGTGTTTCATTACAAATTCCTTGTCGTTATTTTGTGAAACACAATTTGTCAAGTACGAGGAATTTATTTTCAAAAACTTTCTTAATTCTTCATAACAATTTCCTAAAAATAATTTAAGTGAATTTCTGGACCAGTAATTTCAGGGAAATCTACTAGATTTGTTGGTTATATCAATTATCTTTGTCACGGAAATGACATGAATACTCTGTGGAAAAACTTTTGCTGCTTTTAACATATTTTAAGTTGCATTAGGCATCAGTCTCTTATCAGTAATTTATTATAAGACACAATTTTGACAGGATAATATTTCAGGAGGACTACATTGTGAGAAATACATACAAAAATTAATTTGTCAATGCGCGGACTTATAAATTCGCAAATAAAAAGTTTCTTGTTATAATAAATTTTTTAAACAATTTTGCAGAATATTCATAAAAGGTAAACTAACGGTTTCCTCTTAATTCATTTATTCTATATAGTTTCACTCTAAATTCCTCGATATATATTTTTATGAAACACAATTTGCCAATTACTGGGAGTGTAGTAACAAAAAAGTATACATTCTTCATAACAATTGAATAAAATAAGGCAAAGGAATTCCAGGACAAGTAGTTTCAGAGGACTCTATTATCAATCTTGGACATGGTCAGATCTGTAGCAAAACTTTTCCCTGTTTTAAAATTCTCAGCGTTTCAGAACGCCTTACTTCCCTTTCAGTAACTGAATATAAGACACAATTTTAAGACGATGAAATTTCAGAAGGTTCTACATTATGTGGCTTTCATACAAAAGGTCTGTGAACTCTAGGATGTATACTTTCAGAAAACCACATCTTGAGTTTGTTTAACATAAAACTAATTTTCGGGCCTGGACATTAATCTGAAATGTTATATAAAGTTCTGAGGAACATTAATGACAGTAATAAAAAAATAAGATTGTTAATGTCATATTGTAATAAAACGAATATTCGTTAAAATAACTGCATTGTTTCAGTATGTTCTATTAACCATCAAGAATTTTGAAGTAAATAGTTATGAAATTCTATCTCCAACATTTACTTTTTTCAAAAACTAAGAATTCAAGAACAGCAGATTTTTTATGATAATAAATTTATGAAACAATATTTTAAGTATCAAAAATTCTACAGCCTCAGGACGGTGTGTTGTTCATCCAGATGTTCCCTAAAAGATAAATTAAGAGTCTCCTCTAGAATAATATGCACATGTAGGATCCATGAGTTTCACTTTAAATATCTTGTAATAATTTTATGAAACACCATTTGCCAATTAAGAGCAATGTAGTTTCAAAAAATTCCTCATTCTTCACAAAAATTACATAAAATAGTCCAACTAGACCTGTAGTTTCAGGAAACTCTACTAGATTCGTTTGTCAAATTCATTCTCATGCTCTACTCCTACTTTTAAAATTGTCCAAATTGCACTACGCCTCAGTTCAATTTCAGTTATTTAGTAATAGGTTAAATTTTGACACATTCAACTTTCGTGAGAATCTACAATATGAGAATTTCATAAAAAATGCATACTACCTCTAGGATCCATACTATCAAAAGAGTACGTCTTGGGTTTTCATAAATATAAATCTACACTCATATAATGATAAAAAGAATATTCGTCAAACATACAGCATAGTTTCAGTAAATTCTATTAACCAGTCAAAAACTTAGAAAATCGATTCAACTGTCGATAACTCGCTCGCGAAATTATAACCAATTAATTGCTAGAACTAATGAAATAAAGTAATACCTTTTACAATGGAACTAATTAATACCAGTAAATTTTAGTTAAAAATACATTTTATACGTTTATATATATAATATATATATATATATATATATATATATATATATATAATATATTTAATACGTAATTCTGATATTAGACAAGGTTATTTTTTTACAAAGACCTCATCAATTTTTTTGTGGATTATTTTTTAAAAGTATATTATAATGTCAGTGTCATATCAGGTGTGTCACTTGGCGGAAGATCGACAGTATTCGGCATATTGCTATTAAAACCCCCTTTCAGAATTTTTTTTAACTCTTCTTCGTTAGATTTACAATAGATCACAATTTCTCTATTTTTCCATCTTGAAAACCAAACATCTGTAGCCCGAAAATCGTTTTTCCCATGCTTTTCTCCAGATCTTCTGCTTTCTGTTTCATTGACGGTCCGTCTAGTCGTGCATCCTTAACACTTGTAAACCAGTCCGTCAGTGCATTTTTAATATCTTCATCCTTTCCGCTTTGATTAGTACTTGTATTTTTATTTTAATTCACAACACAAGTTGCTTCAATTCCATACCGTTGTTTTAAAAGTTTGCATAAGGATAGTCGTAAAATTTGTGGTTTTGCTGAAGCTTCACGTTGACTTAAACCTGGACAACTTGTGTAGTACGTTTTTATAAGCTCGCGTTCCTCAGTTAGCGTTAAATCATTTTCAATACAATATGCAGATTGAAAACCTTTTCTATCTCAGTAGGTTAGTGGTAAGAATACCTGACGCGAAATTGGGAGATCCGAGTTCAAATCCCGGCTGAGCTTCAAACTCCGTTTCAAAAATTCTCTTACTTTTGTTTCTTTTTGAACTTCGGTTTATTACATGGTTAAACATAAAGTATGGAAAACAACAGTTATTTACGCATCACTCTTAAGACACTTTACAGTAACTGCCTTACTTTCGGGCTCTTTCCGTTCCTGAACGTCACTAAAATAGGTACTCTGGTATAAATGTGGACAGGTATTTTCTGGAATTTTTCATAGGTATCAAGTCCTATGATAATAATCACCGGCATAATGATTATAATATACGAAAAATTTTCTGTGTGTAAGTATACAAGCGGACGGTTCTTGCATGTTTTGATAACATTAGACGAAGATCATATTAAGCGGATTCTACTGCAATTATTCAATAAATATCGTGTGTTTTACCAAATATGTACGTTGCATACAATTCAACCCTTAACCGTTATACTTCTTATTTACCCTCCCTTTTGGCCCAAATCCTCATAGAACTTCCCACATCCCCCAAAAACACATCGAAACGCACTTTTCCCCCTAAAATCCATCCACGACAGCTCAATTATGGCGCAGATAAAATTTCCACGTTCGAATCCTTCGGAGATTACATGTGTGTGTGTGTGTACGTCGGGCAGAATGGGCGGCCGTGCCCCCCCAAGGGGTCGGGAGGGAGGTGGCTCACGCACACGTCCCCCTGCGTTATTGCCGATCGTCTGGTCGGTCGGCTCTTTGTCTGCTATCCAATTAACTTAATCGCGAATCATCAGTGAATGGCGTCAATTAGGCGACAGGCGACCGCGACTCGCACACACACACACGTGACGACGGCGTTTGCGAACATTCCGGCCGACCTATCGCCCGCATCGGGGACATTAAGCCCAATGGATCGGAGGTGGAGGAGGTGGGAGAAGGGGACCTCGACGGTGATGTGCCTAATGGTGATGGTAATGGCGATGGTTTGAAATAATACGATCCGGATGGCGGGGAGTGATTGTCGGGGCACGTGTGCGAGCGATCGGCGGAAAATCGGGAAAGTCCACAATTAAAACGTCGACAGTGGGCGCTGATGACTTCGTCGCGAGGTTTCGCCACAGATTCCGGTCGATTTCTCGCTCACAATTTTCATCTCAGCTAAAGTGGTACGTTACCAATTAAGACATTAGAGCAAATTACATATTCGGCATATTTTGTGAAAATTAACTTCTTCTCCTTCCTGCTGCTAGGGGCATCCCCTGTGAACGAAATAGTCAAATGGTCCGTCTTTTTGAACTTGTAGTATTTATAGTCTCGGTTTCCTGGTGAAGTTGCTTTTGACTTTTTCAGGACTCTTCTTGGGTCGCCGGTTACTTTGCTCGACACACCATGAACGAAGTGCGAACTGTTCTCTTTAGGAGGCTCGAAGGACCATGAACGAAAGCGTTAAGTGATCTCTGTAGAATGGACTGTATGTGATCTCTCTCGTAGCTCGTGGGTGGCTGCGGAGATGAATCTTGTCTCCAGGTTGTAAGGCTGAAGGCGGTCTCGTGGGTTGGAGATCAGAGCGTGACGTGATCTCTTGAAGTTCTCGAAGTTGAAGTTCTAGTAGAGTGGAGAGAGGGCGTAACGGGCTCTCCGACGTGGCCTGAGGGCATAACGTGCAGGTCCGGGTTGAAGTTCTTGAGGATCTCTCATGGCGTAACGTGAAAGCCTGAGGACTTGGTTGAAGTTGGGCCTCCCGAAACTACAGTCTCACAGTTCGGCTTAAGAGTAGGTGTGACTTAAATCAAGAACACGACACAGAGTCGTTTTGAGCATACTAGGTTTACTGATTTCTTGTCCCAAATTTCAGAGCTTTTATACATCTTATTTTACATGAGTTAAGTGAGATATTATTTGTTTTCTTACAATGACCTAGAGTTGCAGAAACTGACCTTAACCGGAGCGCTTGTTATACTTACTCGGTTAATTATTGTGATCCGAACTTGACATGTTGACATTCGGTCAGCGTTGTTATTCTTTATAATAATATAAGACGTGTTTAGTAGTTGATTTGGCTATCCCAAAAACCTTGTTACCTAAGATGTGTCCATGACTATCGTCTGTTTGTAAAACAAAACGTGTTGAAAATTTCCCAAAATTAGTTCACCTTAAATTACAATTTCTTATCCTAAAATAATGTTGACGTTAGCGCCAACACCCTGCTTACCAAGCCTCTCATCCTCTCTACATGTTCTTTCCACTTTTGACGTGATAACGTCTTATAAATCGATGAAAGCCGGTTGCACGCACGAAATAACGTGACTCATTGTCACGTTACGCCTAAGCCATGCGTGCAAGCGAGAGCGAGAACAAGCGGTAGGCCTTAGCGTTTGGCTTGTGAAGCATCTATCTCTCTCTTCCACTCCATCGGCCGATGCGTCCGTCCGGGTGAAAGAGAAAGAGAGCGGCTTTGTTACAACTGCTTAATGAATTCTTTGATGATGAATATTTTTATTTTAATAGTACATTTGATATTAATTACGTACAGTCAAGAGGAAGGAGATTTTCGTACTACACTTTATTATAACTTTTATTGTTATTATTACACAGTTTAAAAATTTATTTGTGGTTCTACTTTTACAAATGGAAATAATTTTTTTCGCCTACTCTTATCAAAGAGTTATTTTTTTCGGACACAATTTTTTGGGAGTTATACTCTTCGCGGATATACAGAGGAAATTAATTTACTCGTCGATTCTTATCAAAGGGTTGTTTTTTTCCCCGACAATTTTTTGGGAGTTATAAACTTTAACCTAGGCAAATAACTGATGAGAGAAATATTAAGACAACTCCATCAAATCAATAAAATAACAATACATATGTGGTAGATCGTCCCATGAACACAATATTATTCGACGACTCTGCATCGTAGGTATTCGAGTCCCGTGGTTTGTTCTACACATATATTTCTAATCTTCAGTTTGCAACGTAGGGGATCTTTGGCTATTGTCATTATTTTTTCCTTAGTTTCAATAGGTGAAATTGGGTTATATAATGGTGAAGTTAATATTATTTAATACAAAGTTTCCATCCTGTACATCGAGGCTAACTTGTGTTAATGAATGTAATAATATACGTTAGATTGGTGAGATTTTGTTTAACTTGTGTCGTTCAGCGAATTGTGAATTGCGATATACACTTAGCATCGTATAAGCTTGTGCCCCCGCGCTGAAATGAGGCCAATTTCTTTAAGCTATAGAAATAACTAATATGAGACATATAAAAATGGCTCAATAAAATGTCAATAGATGCCTGTCGATAGCAGTAAATTTCCATCTACAATACATATGGGGAGATGATCCCCTAAACACAATATAATGCTTCGTCAATCGTTAGAAGTATCGTACAAGTTATTTAAGTAATTTAGAAAATTAGATCACACACCCTTCTCGAATCCCCCAAAACCTTAAACCTAACCAACACTTACCTAATCCCCTTTTTTAAATCTAATTGCACATTAATTCCCTTTCCTCATTCATACGCACCTCTTATCCCGACAATCCCGGCAATTTCCCCTTAGCCGTCTCAAAAAAAGTATTTACTCCCACCCCCCTAGAACCTCACCCCGAGAGCGAACCGACCCCCTTAATCCACTTCCCGTCGTCCTCTCGGAGGCGAGAGTCGCTCCTGAATAGATTTGACCCTTGTCAATGTTATTTAAGCCAACTCATCCTGTCATGATTAGGTACACTCGACGATTAGGATTCCCTCCATAAAGTCTGGGAGAAAAAGGGCGAGAACACGGGAGGTTTCTCGGGATGATTCTGGTGTAGGGGAGGTTCATTACGGTTTTGAAAAAAAAAATCCTGGGTTGGTCATCTTGGGTAAAATTAATGAAGGAAGTAATTGCAATTAGGGGGCAGTCTCTTTCAAAATAAAAATTTTTTTTTTAAATAGCTACTGTATTTAGTCAAGAAAATTTACATATTGCTCTATATTTATTGAGGGAGACAAAATTAATTTTTTTTTAATTTTTAATTATGTTTGGCAAGCGTCTTTTATAAATGCTTCTTTGCTTGTACCAATCACTATGGTCTTCCTGGAAAAAATTAATTCTGTTTATTAAACTTTTTTCTAGAATGTAGACCTAAAAAATTTTTTTTTTAAATTTTTTAAATTGATTTATGACTTTTTTGTAAAATTTATAAATCCGGCCATTTTCTTTGGGAAAAGTACGTTTATATAAAAGAACGAGGGGTATTTATATCCATTTTTATAGGTGTAGGTCCTAGAAAAAAGTATAAAGAACAGAATTCATTGTGAATTTTGTCATTAATTCTTCCAGGAAGACGAGGAAAATTTTTCCTGGAAACCTAGGACCTAAACCTACCAGTAGGACCGTCATATATTAATTCTCCGATGTAGCTGCGAATTTTCCGAGCTTCGCGAATTAAGGTAGCGAATTTTCCGACCCACCCGTACTACTAGGTCTCATACCAACAGAGTATACGTGTTCTGACTATTCTAAATTTCAAATATTATTTTATATGATTTCTGAGTGCAAACTCAGGTCTAAGGTAGAAAAGCCCTGTAAATCTGGCGCCCGAGCAAACCGTAGTTCTCCACGCAATCCGCAACTAGTGCCAATTTTTCAAATACCCAACCAACCAAGTATATTGAATACTGTACCTATGGTATATTATGTAACAAATAAATTTAGTAAAAAAGTTTACTATATTAACGAATTTCGATGATAAATCTCAAATTGACATTGTACTATTTAAAATACAAATTTAAACTAATTATCATTCTTAAGACGATATATTGCACTAAATCATATCACGAGAGTGGGAGCACCTAATTTGCCGGAATAAGCAATGGAGAGGATCAGTAGCATCTTGAGCAATATCGTAGGTTGGTTGTGTTAAATAAAGTAAGTCAAGAAAGTTATTCTATTAGTAAATTTCGATAATAAATTTCAAATTGTTAACTAATTTTTGAGAAACACATTAAACTAAATTACTCTCCTTATGATATTAAATTATGCTAACTCATATCAGGAGAGTGGGAGCACCTGATTGGCGGGAATAATCAAGGGGTAGGAACAATAGGAATATGAATAATTTCGTAGGTTTGTCGTCTTAAACAAATTTAATGAAGAAAGTTTTGGATAACCAATTTTGAAATAAAGTTTAATTTTTGAATAAGGAGTTTCATTTAATTTTCAGTCATACACTGATATATTGTGCTAAGTCATATCACCTAATTCCATAGTGATATATTTTATTATCCATTTTCTTATAATGGATGTAGTCTTATAAGATTTATACTGCATCTTATATTAAGTCTGCAGATGACTATTGCATAACAATTTGTTTTTAATCCGAAATAAAAAAATGTTTCATTTAATTTACAATATATATTAACTTCATAACTAGTCTAATTAATACCTTCATCTTTTCACGTTCATTAAAATTAATAAACCAATATCATACATGTGCATCATTAAATTAAATTAATAATTTCGTGAAAACTCGTTTGGAACATACGTATTTTTCTTTAATTCCACCAATAATTAATTTATTTGCAAACAACGTAATTAATTATTGATTATTTTTGTTACATTTCGTTCTGGAAGCTTCAGGATAAATAATTTATTTGTTGTTAATTACCTCGTTACGTTTTCCCATATTTTCCGATCAACCCGTACAAATTGTCATTAAAATCGTTGTTACTGCAACAAGTACGTGAATAGTCCATTCGATGCACATTTAATGTGTTTTCAGGTTATTCCCGAAAAATTAATAAAATCTAACGTCCATTGATTGAAATTGACACAACCAATGTTATGGCTTCTAATTGAAATCCATTAGAAATGCCTAAAATGTTCGCAGTAATAATGGAGATTAAAGTTGAAATTATTGACGATGGATAAAATGTTGGTTACTAATGGAAAATAGTGCGTCAATTTTTGATATGGTTTTTGTGTTTCATGCAGCATTTAAAGAAAAAATGGTTTCATTAAATTTTTGCAACCTTGGATTATTTTAAAATGGAATATAAATATTTTTTCCAAAAGCTGCAAAAAATTCGTATTTCTTTCAATTTTCAGGGGTTTTCAGGATTATTTTTTCATCAATACTGAGTCAGTTTTATTTGAAAAATTCCTCACTTTTGAATATTTAGTTATACTTAAATTTTCTCATAATTTATATGATTTTTTTCAAAGTTATTAAGTTGTAAAAATTACCAAATTTGCACCATTAAACTGATTTTATATTGAAATATTAGCAAGTTTCGGAAAATCAATTTTAATTGCCAGTTGAAATTAGAACAAATTCAAATTGCTAACGAATTATATTTAATTTTGGAAGTTGTAGTAGAATTATTATCTCTTATTCTCAAATAGAATTTGTCAAATTGATATTAAAATTATTCTAGTACATCTGCTTAATGCGAAAATGTTGTCACACGCCTGAGGACCTTGGGTCCAAAGGAAGTGCTCGGGTTGGGGGTGTAGCTCGTAGGAGACTAAAAAGAAGGCATGATGACACAGACAATATTTATTCAGACACTAAATATAGGGGAGAGAACATCGTAAACAAAATTAAGGCGAGTGATCAATGGTAGAAAAGTGAGAAAAGGTTAAATCGAGGTGGTTGCTTACTTTAGAGTGACGAAGGGCAGCAGGTGCGAGGCTCCTCCGATTAGCGGCATGCCGAAAAGGACGGGCTCTCAGACGGGCAGCGTGACGTGATACTAGGTGACAGACTGACACCTTGATCGCTGTGATCGAGCTGTATAAATACGAGCGGGATATGTTTACGAACGTGGTGTCGTACCTGTCCGAGAGTCGTATCGTCCTTCGGTTTAAGGTCGCCTCGGTGCTGAATAAGCTTAGACGGCGACCTATTTTCGCTAATTGGGGCCGCATCGCGACAATATCCTCAAAAAGTCACAGTAGCTACCCCTAAAACATTTACCACCCCCTCCCCTTCAGTTTACCAATATATCCATTACAACCAGCACACATCAAATTAACCATTCCCTCCATTTTTACCTTAAACTTCGGTCAAACAGTTATTTATTATTTAAGTTAGTTAATTTTTTTTAAATCGAAACAAATTATTGAAATTTTCTTATGAGCCAACGAAAATTCAAACTGCCTGCGTGCAGTTAATTTTAAGAACTTTTTTACGAATTAATATTAAAAATTATTCTAATGCATCTCTTAATGCGAAAACCTCCCCAAATAGTCGCAGTAGCTACCCCTAAAACATTTACCACCCCCCCTCTTCAGTTTACCAGTATATCAAATACAACCACCACAAACACAAATCAAGCGTTCCCCCCATTTTTACCCCTTAATTTCTATCAAATGATTATTTATTATTTAAATTAATTAATTTTTTTAAGTCGAGGCTAAATTTATTTAAATAATCTTGGAAGCAAACAAAAATTTAAGCTAACTGCGTGCAGTTAATTTTACGAATTTTTTGTCGAATTGACAAACATTACTCTAATACATCTCTTAATCCGAAAACCTCCCCAAATAGTCGCAGTAGCTACCCCTAAAACCTTTACCACCCCCTCCCCTTCAGTCTATCATTATATCTATTACAACCTTCCCCCCCACACACACAAATCAATCCTTCCTCCCATTTTTACCTTAAATTTCGATCAAAACGACTCCCCCTACCACCCCCTCGCCCCCCACATCGATCCAGCAACTAGAGAAGGAGGAGGAAGAGTAGGAAGGGGTAGCGTCTCGGGGGTTGATCTCTCAGAGAGATCGGAACTACCGTTAGCAAGTCTACGTAAGTTAACGTAAACTACATCACCCTCCGAATTTCCATCTAGATTATTATTAACATATTCTCCGGTTGAATTCTCTAATAACAATAACGAACGTCGGGGGTGGTTCGAGTGGGAGGGGGGGGGCTGGAAAATGGCGGAGGGGTGGTTATATGAGAATTGAGACGTCGGTAATAAGGGTTTCGATATTGTGTTTGTGGGAGGAATCTTGATTAGAAAAGAGTGAAACGCGTGCAGTGTTCTGTTTCAAATTTGGTGGTTTTGTAATTAGTTAAGGGTTGATTTGATAAGTAAAAATTAAAGTTATATTTTAAGTTATTTATTTTTAAGCTTGCTTTCTTTATACGAGGTTTTTCTACTGCTAAAACACACGGGTGAATACACAAAATTTCCGACCGTCAGATGACCGATACCGTAATATACCTAGTATAATACAACGCTCTTGACACAGAGGTCAGCACTGGCTATAGTTTCATGTTGGCATCATGTTTAGCACTGTATTTAGGTTGGCATCATGTTTTGGAATTAAAATGCAAAAGCGAGTGTTTTGAGAACGAGGTGTGTGGTCGTTTTTTTGTATTTTTCATTACAAATTCGATTTATAGACTGAAATAATAATACTAAGATATACTTCAAGTAACACGTTGGCGAGTCATTCATTTACATATAACCTTACAACAGTTTTTAACCTTGTATAAAGTTAGCTTTGTACTGTCGGCACTCCCAGAGTGCACCGTATCTGTCCTTTAATTTATATATTGAACTTACACAAGCAAAATAACAATCCGTCAATGGCGAACTTTTCCTGTTTACTTTACGTGGAGTTTGATATTTATGGCGTGTCGTAGAAGAAACGTCTATTGTTACATGGTACATGTTTTATTAGGAATAATCCGTCTTTCTTTGTTGTAATATTAATCCCGAAATAGTGCAGGAGATAAGCGTTCAGTCAGATTTAGTGTAATGTATTACGCTAATAAATCGCCCCCCGAGATATCCTCTTATACCGTACAATTAACGGATAAACTTATATTTTGTAGTTGTTGCGATTTATTACAAGAGATTAGGAGTTAAATAAATAAATGAATAAATAAATAAATGAGGTTACTTATGTTCCAATGAACACAATATTGTAAAATACATCACTTCCTTGAAAAACAAATGTGAAGTCAACTTCAAAGTTATCATTTTTATTATATTTAATTTTAATGAATATTGCTCTAAGTTACAAATTTTAAAATCGCTAATTTATTTTTATCATTCTTTTATAAACCGACTTAACTGGTAATAAAATTAGTAAATAGTTTTATAATAACCATATTGTAGTACTGTAACAGTGTTTCATTGGAGAGTGTAATAATGGTGGTGAACTTGACCCACGACTGACCTATTATTTCATTCGTTGTAAAGTCGTTTATTGTATTGATTCTACGTTTGTTTTACTAATTTGTTGATGTACTGATTCAACTAATATTCTTTGCGACACGCGCTAATCAATACCCTTCATGATATAATTGTAATGACACTGACTACCTAGACTGCCACGTACAATTTAGGTAATTAGGAGAAGATTACAGCGACCCTATACGTGACAATATAACATGGGCATGCCTGAGTAGGTTGAGGGTTGCAGGACGAAAGTCGTGCATTAAGTTTAACTGTTTCCCAATTAATCGTGTTATCCATTATTTACAAGAGATCATATAGCCACAAGACATGCAGGAGTGTCAAGTTTCCTTCTCGCCTTTTCAAGAACTTTCCTCACTCTTTCCCTGTCTACATTAGTCTTCAGAATCTTCCCGTCGCTTTATTAGCCTGCAAACATTCATCAAACTCCCGACTTCCGGAAGTGTCGAGGGGAGAGTACGAGCGAAGGGGGTGTCCTTAATTTCCGGTCTTGCCCGTAGCCGGACGGCGATGATAAGGCAATTTTTGCAATTCGCTAGGGACACCCCCCCTTCCGTTGATTTACCGGCCATTTTCATTGTCAAACTATGAGTTACTGGCGATAGGAGAGGTTTTCTATTTGTAATTTTTTTTTCTCTGTGTAAAAGTTGGATTTATTTAGCCATTAAGGTCTGCCGTACGATGAGGATGTTATGGCGGGGGTAGTTTTATTTTTTATTCGGGAAGTAGGTCGGGGTGGAAGTTCGGGGCTTTATGTTAGCAATAATCTCGAATGGAAGGCGTTGTAAATAACCCTTAATATCCGGGCATTACGATTAATTCGATAATAAGTGATTCCGACGACGGCAAGTTTGAAAAAAAAAATATCAGGGTGGATGGGAGTTGTGAACAGTTATTTTATTGGAGGGGGAAATGGGATTCTACAAGGCAGTAACGCAGAAGGGGTTTTCATTTAGAGGATTTGTAATGGTATCGCAAAAAATAAGTTCTTTCAAGTCCAATGGGTCTTATAAAGGGATTTTCGAAAATTGACCAATCATTTTTTTTTCTATTTTAATATTATGACACTGTGAATCATGAGAGATAAATTTAATATTTTATCTCACTAATTATCAGGCTCCTTTACTTTTTTTTTAAAAAATGCTGTCTTGGGCTTTCAAAATTTTTGTCTCAGTTCTTCTGGAAAATAACACTTTCATAAGAAATAATAAATAAACCTGTTTAAGTTTTTTTTTTTTTAAATTCGCAATATTTCACAAAATTTTGAAAAATATTTCCTTTTTGGGATTTGTTTGGGATCTAAAATTACAGTCTTGGAATTCGCATTGAAACTCACAGGCTACCTCAAAGTAATCTATTGTCACACGCCTGAGGACCTAGGGTCCAAAGGGAGTGCTCTGGTTGGGGGTGTAGCTAGGTAGAAACCAAAAAGAAGGCATGGTAACACAGACAATATTTATTGGAGCATTAAATATAGGGGAGAGAACATCATAAAACAAAGTTAAGGCAAATGAGCAAATGGCAAGGAGTGAGAAAAAGGGCAAAGGGAGGTGGTTGCTTACTGTCGGATGACGAAGGGCAGCAGGCGCGAGGCTCCTCCAATTAGCGGCATGCCGAGCTCTCAGACGGGCAGCGTGACGTGTACTTGGTGACTGACTGACTTTTTGATCGTTATGATCAAGCTGTATAAATACAAGCGTGCTGTTTACGAACGTGATGTCGTACCTGTCCGAGAGTCGTATCGTCCTTCGGTTTAAGGTCGTCTCGGTGCTGAATAAGCTTAGACGGCGACCTATTTTCCCTAATTGGGGCCGCATCGCGACACTATTTTAGGCCTGTAGCGAAGTTTCCTTTAGCTAAAAATTTTTTAAAAACAATTTAAATAATATTCATTATGGCGCCTTAATGAAAGTAATCGATTTATTTACGATAATTCATTTTATCGGCAAGAGAAAATCATCCCCTTTATGTGTCGACCAAAATTAGGAGAACTCCAAATTGGTTAATTTTTTTAAATAAAGTAGATAATTTTCAATGTTTAAGACCAAAAATTAAGATTTGGATTTCGCTTTAAAACCCACAGGAAGATCGAAGGGTTCAATCTACTTTCTGAACAGAAATTTTGTTACGCTTAAAGTTTCAGAATATTTTGATTTTTTGTAAGAAAGTCAAAATATGAAAAAAAAATCTTAAAGAAGTCTTATTAGTTTATATTAGCGAAAATAATCCGATTTTTCTCAAAATTACTTTCTCTTGTCACGAGGATATCATCCCCTCTTGTTTGTGAACAAAATATTGGGAACACATATTTGTGCAATTTGTTGTCAGAAATAACAATAGGAAGCCGTCTAAGTTTTCATATAATAAGTTAAAAATATTGGATTTCTCGTTAATATCTACAGATCACATCAAAAAGCTTTATTCTAGTTCTATAGCCAAGTTTCATCGCTCATACAGTTGATAAAATATTTGATATTTTGATTGTAATAAAATCAATATAACAAACGGATACAGTAGTCGGTACTGTAGAACAGTGCGATGCTTCTTACTATTTTCTTCTTCATTGGGAACTTACGTTATTACCAAAGGGCGGAAAAAATGCACGTGAATAGTTTAAAAAAATGCGCATTAAAATGCACGAAAATTTCAAAAAAATGCACGAAAATTTCAAAATAATGCAAGGAATGCATAAAATTTGGTAAAAAATGCAAATGCTTAAAAAACGTTTTTTTTTTTTCGTTTAGATCGTCCTGGATTAAGGAAAAAGAATACTGTTGTTTAAAATGTATCTGATTTTATTACAAACCAAAATTTAGTTTCAATACTACATATATTATATTATGTATAGGTACATAGATATATAAAAGAAATAGGAAAAAAACAGACTACAAAATAATAATTCATTTTTCATTCATTAATGCTGGCACAAAATGCATTTATAATTATATGTTTTTCAAAGTTTTCAATAAGAAAAGATTGTCTTCTATCAGTAAACATATGTTTGAAAATAGAGAAAGTTCGTTCTACATCTACTGACGTAAGAGGAGCGTATTTTAATGTATGTACAATATTTGGTTTTACATCAATTATACAATTAAAGTCGCCCGTAAACATTAGTGCAACAGTTTTTAACACAGAAAATCCTTCGTTAGCTTGTATAGTACTGGAAAATTTGGACAAAACTAACTTTCCAATGTTTCCATCTACCTTTTTACATTCCGCTTCAAAAACATTTAATAATTGAACTGCTTGAACCAGAGTCATACATGTATTTTGCAATTGAACCATAGTTTTAGAAACAAAAGAATAATTAGTTTTTATAAATAAGAGTTTATTGTGGAGAGTCGAATTTTTAAATATTTCTTGACATTTTAAAAGAGCCGCAGAAGAGGAATCATGCAAATCGGTAATAACTTCCTTTATTTCATCGTAGTGTTCGGCATAAAACATTGCTGCATCAAGCCATGTTCCCCATCTAGTTATGACAGGTCTTGGCGGCAGTTGAACTCCCGGAAGTCTTTCTCTATAAAACTGAATTCGCGATGGACACTTAATAAATACCTTCTTCATATAACCTATCAAGTCGTTAACAATAGAAAATTGGTTTCTTATTAATTCTGCGACTCTGTTAATGGCATGAGCTAAACAAGTAACGTGAATTAGATTTGGGTAAAAAATTTTTAAATTCTTACCAGCCTTAGTCATATATGGGGCAGCATCAGATAAAAACAAAATGAGTTGCTCAAATGGAACAGTATTTGGTAAAAAAAAAATTACTCAAAGAATCTTGAACAAATCTGGTGATTGTTAAGTTATTTGTTTTGTCAAGTTGTTTTGAAGAAATTAAAAATGATCTGGATGGAGTGTTTTCTTCTAAAACTCCTATTAATAAATGTGCAATATATCTTCCAGTCGAATCAATCGTTTCATCAACAATAACATAGAAGTAATTCTCGCATATAATATTTTTTATAGTCGCTATCGTGTCGGTGTAGATTGCATCAACACTCGATTTCCTTAAAGTAGATTCATCCGGAATATTAAATGAACAAAATTCTTTCAGAAATGATTTTAAATGAAAATTATTTAATTTTTTCAATGGAATATTGGCCGCCACCATAGCCTTACAAAGTTTTTCATTGAACTGCTTCTGTGGATCATTTTTTAACTTTTTCTGTAAACAGGACGGTAGAGTTTGATGTTGTTTAGCGCCTTGTTTCGATTTATTCAAACTTGCGATATGCTTTCCACTCTTCACATGTTGCTCCACGATGAATTTTTTTGCAGCATGGATCTAAATATGAAGAAAGTACTGTTAAAATATGTTTTGTTTCTTAATTTTAAAAGAAGAATAGGACTTAAAATTGAAAGTAAAATAAATTCAGCAGTTTTGACTTATATAGGGGCCATTCACAATTCTTTGATAAAGTAAAAAGTGTAAAAATTCGTCAGGTAATTTATGAATGGCCACATTAATTGATATCTACGTAGATATCCACTCAAAATAATTGCCATAATTGGAATATTGTAAGCAAGTAAATGAAATACTAATTCAGTTAATTAAATTAAGTTATAAAGATACTAAGTTATTGAGTATTAATTCAGTTAAATTAATCTAGGTAGTTATTGCTTTCTATGTACTTACTATTTTCGAACATGCTGTGCAAAATAATTTGTCACCATCCCACTTCAGCTCACTATAAGGTTTAATCCACACTTCAATTAAAGTTGTCTTGGGCATTTTTAACTTTACAGAACAACCGTTGAATTTAACTTCTCTAAAGGTAGTGACAAATTGGAAGAACATCAAGCTGGTCCTAAAACCGGTACAATGGCCGGAGAGGATTAAGAAACACACTAACACTAACAGCTAACCCTGCCCCGCAATCAAAATAAGCCTTTCTACGAATTTTGAGTAAGTATAATATGTCATTAAGCACATCCTCCTGCTATTAGACTACCCAGGTAAAAACAACCCTTATGAAAATGAACCACTGCCAGATAGTAAAGGTACTTGATTACAGTTCCAGTTATAACTTATATTGTCAATAAGTTGATTTGTCACTCATCAGTACATTGTTTTTCTAAATATCCAGCAGATTGTAAAGAAAAATGCAAAATATGCACGGTTGAAAAAAAAATGCAAATTTGAAGAAAAAAACGAAGAAAATGCAAATAATGCAAAAAATGCATTTTGCATTTTATCCGCCCTTTGGTTATTACAATAAATACATAATACGAAACTCGAGTTAACCACAATGTTAAAATAAGTAGGAATTCGCATAGTGGTGCATTACGCACGTATCTTCATTTTCCGACACAATTCAACACTTTCATGACATTTCCATGGGAACAGCAACGTCGCTTTTTACGACCTATTTTACAGCATTACGCTTTAACATCGACAGCGACAACGTCGCGCTCGAGGTCAATATGGAGCTGAAAATCGGCTGTCCAATCACCGTGGCATACCCAAAGAACAATAGAAAGATAGAGAAAATGGGAAAATTTATCTGATTTCCCCTACATTACCGAAATCGTATGTATTGTACACAGCATGTATATATTACTATATATAGCTACAGCGTTACACATTTTTGTGACTCTCGCTTCAGCATTTTACTCTAAAGGAAACATAATCTAACGCCAGTAAAATGAAATATTTGGAATGAATCTGAAACAAAGATCATTACTTTATTTTATGGAAAATAAGCGGTTATTTCAAACAAATTATTTTCTGTTAGCACGAGGAGATCATCCCCTTCCGTTTTCTACCAAATTGTTGAAAATCCCATATTTTATCGTTTTTGGAAAAAAGAACTCTTGTAAACCTTTCAATTGTTAAAACACAACTAAATTTTGCATTTCGTGAGGTATATAAAAGGGATGAATTTTAGTGATGTAACAAGCTTCAATAGGGTAACTCGAACGGTTTATGAAATGTGGTGATTTTTTGAGAATAAACTAAAACAACGTTTACTATTCCATTTAAAACCGTTTCGTCCTGAATCCAATTACTCTTTCTACGAAAAATCATAATAATTCAAAATTTGATGAATATTTTGCAAAAAAAAAGAAAGAAGATAAAAATTTTAGGGTTTTGAAAAAAATTCTTGGGTTGTTCGTCCTGAGAAAAATTAGTAAAAAAATAATTATTTTAAGGGGGGCGAATTTATGTTGAAAATTAAAAAAAAAACAATTTTTGGATTTTTTTTTTGGAACTGGCTATTCTATTTTGTCAACAATTTTCTTAGATATTGCTCTATTGAGGAGTACGATTTTTTTTTAATTTTTAATAATGTTTTGCGGTTTCACAGGACGTCCTGTAAAAATACCTTTTTTGCTGCTACAAATCACTGTGGTCTTCCTGGAAAAATATAGACAAATATTCCAAAATTGATTTTGTTTATTATACTTTTTTCTAGGACGTAGACCTAAAAGAACGTTTTTGGAAATTTTTTTAATTGGTTCATGACTCTTTTATAAAACGTAAGAAATCGGCCATTTTGTTCAGGAAAAGTACGTTTCGTACTAAATTCATCTACTCTTTGTACGAAAAATAATTCCAATTTGTTTTCCACCAAAAAGTTTTGAAAACTTAAAATTTGATCAATTTTTTGCAAAAAAAGAAAGAAGCCTTCTAATTTTTTGAGATAAAAAATAATTAAAATCCCAAGGATATATCAGAAAAGTATATCTTAATTGTATGGCCAATTTTCAAATTTTGAAATGCAACAGTTTGAAATATTATTTTTTTTTTTGAAAAGTACCTAAACAAGGTTCATTATTTTACATTAGGAAAAGTTAACGGTTTAGGCATGAATTATTTCCTTAATGCAAACAAAGATCATCCCCATCGTCCACGATCAAAATTTTGAAATCCTTAAGCTGCGCATGTTAGGGATAGGAAATGGAGACCTTCCAACTTTTAAAACAAAAAATTGTAGTTTTGGATTTCACAGAGAAACCTACAGGTACACCACAATAAGACCTACTTTTGTTCTGTAGTCAATATGAAAATTTCTGAAAAATTGCTTTTTTGCAAAAAAAAATGTAATGCCGTTTTTTCGTCTTTTGTGGAAAAACGAGGTAAAAACTGTAATTAACTGCAGAGTCTGAAAATTTTTATTTCACATTTTTGTGAAAACAAATACAAGAAAACCTTCCAAATTTAAAATCAAAATATTATGGTTTTGAATTTCGCAAAGAAACTCACAGGTATGCCAATAAGATCAACTTCTCTTCTACAGCCAATCTAAGTCTGAAAATTTATGAAAAATTGCTATTTTGCAAAAAAAAATTGTAATGCCTTTTTTTCGTCTTTTGTGGCAAAACGAGGAAAAAATTTTTATTTTCACAATTTGGTGAAAGCAAATACAAGAAAACCATCTAGTTTTAAAAACTAGATATTTTAATTTTGAATTTCGCAAAGAAACTCAGAGGAATGCCAATAAGATCAACTTCTCTTCAGTAGCCAATTTAAGTCTGAAAATTCCTGAAAACTTGCACTTTTGAAAAAAAAAATTAATGCCATTTTTTCTTCGTTTGAGGTAAAACGAGGTCAAAAACGTAGTTACCTGCGTAGTCTGAATAATTTTTTTTTCACATTTTTGTGAAATACAAGAAAACCTTCCAATTTTTAAAACCAAAAATATAGTTGTACGTAATTCGTACGCTATACCGAATCAAGAAGCTGCGACCGTGACAGACGCACTAATAAAAGAGCTGATTTGCCGCTTTGGAATGCCTCTGGAATTGCATTCCGACCAGGACAGGAACTTTGAGAGCGAGCTCTTCCAGAGGGTCTGCGAGAAGTTTGGCATACGCAAAACCCGAACTACGGCGTTACATCCCCAGTCGGACGGAATGGTCGAGCGGATGAACCGAACGTTGGGCAAATACCTATCCAAAGTTGTGTCTCAACACCAACGAGACTGGGACCAGCACCTCCCATTCTTCCTGATGGCCTATCGATCGGCGGTGAGCGAGTCCACTGGGCAGTCTCCGGCCAATATTCTCTTTGGCAGAGAAATGAGGCTCCCATGTGACTTGAAGTTCGGGTGTAAGCCTGGAGAAGACCTGGCGGGAGAAGACTATGTCACCGAGCTCCGCAGGTAAATGGACGCCATTCACGAATTGGTTCGAGGCAACCTGCAGATGGCCAGCGACCGGATGAAGGATCGGTATGACGTCAGGCCAGGTGATGGCCTCTACAGTGAAGGCGGCTTAGTGTGGCTTTACAATCCACAGAGACAGCGTGGGCTCTCACCGAAGTTTCAAAAGGTGTGGGAGGGACCTTACGTCATCAAAACCCGGATCAATCACGTCATCTATCGTATCGCCAAAGTCCCCAATGGAAAGCCCAGAGTGGTACATTGCAACCGGCTAGCACCATATGAGGGGAATCATGACCAGGAGCAGCAAGTACGACAAGTTCATGAACAGCACATGGAGCTCTCATTGGCTGAGTTCATGAACGCGTACGGAAGCACCGAGAAAGCGAGGTTTGGCGTCACAAGAGAGGAACACCGTGACCTATTCGGGGTTCCCGAAGAGTATGCACTGGCGCACTGTGTGGCCGAAGATCTGAGATAGTCCCAAGGAATAGCGACCCAATTTCGAAGCAGATTCGGTAAGATCGAAGAACTACGACAGCAGGGGCCGGCAGTGGGGCGTACCCCAGTTTTAGAGGATGGCGATTCCCACCGGAAGAGCCCGTTATTCTATATGGTCACCAAACTAAGGTCCCGTGACAAAACAACTTACCAAGACGCGTGGGACACTTTATGCGACCTGAGGAGGACTCTGTTGGTTAGAGACATTTTAAAACTGGCGATCCCGAAATTAGCGTGTGGATTGGACGGTCTGGACTGGAGGATAATAAGGAACATATTGGAGGTATTATTCCGGTTCACCGGTATGGAGATCTTGGTGTGTTGTTGGACCCCTGGTGGACATCAGAGAGGAAGAACGGTGGACTGTTATTTCCATCAGGTCTCCCGGTGTAGAAATGGCTCCAGCTGCAGATATCGCCATGGAAGTACGTTTCGGGACGAAACGTCTTTGAGACGGGGGCAGTGTAACGAGATCTAATGCCCCCGTAGCTTCTCGACCTACAGGACGACCGGGTGGCGCCGACATCGACATCGGGAATGTCCAGGACTAGTTATTTTGTTATTGTTTGGGGTGTCAATTGTAACACTTTCGTTTGTAACGTTTTCGGGGTTCACACTTAACAGAGGAACTAGAATTCCATAAACGACGGATGACCAAAATAACCAAACTTTATCGAACTCTCCAAAAATGGAATATATTCACCCAAACGTCCAAATTGACATTAAAACAATAACAAAATAACTAGTCCAGTACATTCCCGATGTCGATGTCGGCGCCACCCGGTCGTCCTGTAGGTCGAGAAGCTACGGGGGCATTAGATCTCGTTACACTATATTATATAGTATACATTATATGTATACTATAGTAATATAGTATAGTATAATTTGAGATTCGAGAGAATTCCATGAATATAAAAGCAGAATTTGAAAAGCAGTTAGAGAGAAATGCAACAAATTAGTAAAAAATTAATAAATCATTAGAAGAAAAATACAAAAACGGTTCTTAGTATCAAATAACATCACACAACTTAAAATTCGTTAAAGCTGTTGGGAGATAAGAGTAATGAAAACTGTTATGTTGGAGACATGATAACATTACAACATAAGAAAAATAAGCAAAGACTTCCAAGGTCATGAGAAATAGATGTATAAATTTACAACAGACAGTTGTTGATTTCAAACAGCATTTATCACTGGGACACCAGCATCTACTTAATAAATTTAGGTTTTCATTTAAATATTGCTGTTTCAGGGGACAGTAGTCCTGAACAGAAGTAAAGGTAATTTTACAAGTCCAATAAATTTTCAAGGAGAAAAGTATTTTGAAGGCTCGTTTGAAGTAAAAGATTATTGAGGTGTTTGCTCCTGTCCCTGCGGTTCCTTTTTTTGTAATTCCACATTTCATATTTCAGAAAATAAATATGACTTTCATGAAATTTTTTCACTGTTGACACGGGAAAATAATTTCCTTACGTTTGAGATCTAAGGTTCGAAAATCAAATGATAGGACATTTATTTGGTGGAAAAGCGAGAGGTTAACCTCCCTATTTTTAACGGGAAACAATTTGCTTTCGAATGTCGTTTGAAAAATCTGCAGGCAATTTAATTCTGTGGCACACTCGAATGGTTTGCTAGAAGAAATTTAGAAATATTGGTGATTCAAATATTTCCATTTCCAATTTTCCACATGGAATTTAATCCATATGCTTCTTATTAACGCGAAATCCTAAAATGAACTTAAATTGCGTCAAATCGATACAACCTCCCTGACAAGCATATTTAAGTTAAAGTATCTTATGTAAAAATCATCTAACTAACCTAAACTCCTTACGTCTCTACTCAGCTTCTCTGACTAACAGCCCCAAGCTGACTCGTCCCGATCAGGCACATAACGGTCCCGTTAATCGATCAATTCCGATTGCGGTCGCGTAATTTCATTGTTTACCCTAACAATGCGTATATATATATGGCGGAATACCACAGGACAAACCGCATTGACAACCAACCAACCAACCCCATCGCTTGCCCTGAATTCGGGGGAGACTTGGGGGAAGGCGAGTGGTGGTCAAAGGAAACGACTCGGTATAATCAGATTGTGTTTTATTACAAATTAAATACTTGATATATATATATATATATATATATATATATATATATATATATATATACTGTGTGTCCGTAAATGTCTGTACCCAAATTATGTTGGCACGCGTGGGTGAAACCAAACTTTAGTTGGCAACAAACGCTCCATGTCGCTTTTTGATTGACATTTCAGCCAGAATTTGATTTTCAGGCCAATGAATTTCTTTGAAATTATGTTGGCAATAATTAATTAATCCGTTGAAAGTTAAAATCACTATCCATGACCTTGAATGGGTACAATCATTTACGGACACACAGTATATACACTTTTGAGAAATGATTAAGTATGATCTCTAGATACCAAAATACTGAAAACTGGATTTCAATTCCTCTTTTTCCGATTTCGTTAACGAATGCAATACTAGATAAATCTACCAAAAATAGTCATGTGTCTTAGCCAAATATCTTCTACTTTTTAATAAAAAAAATTAATAGAACATATAGGCACATTACTTTATACTACTCAAAATATCATTACTAATCAAACGTCGTCATCAAGTCTATACAGTTTTTAAATACATACAAAACCTTCATTTCTTACAAAACTGAAATCTTAATGACGTATTTGGAGAACTCAAATGATTGTAATATTTTTTTCAAAATGAGCATATACTCCAGAATTAAATCAAAACATTTCCTTTCGCTACCATTATCCCCAGTACTAAAACTAGGGAAAAACGCATATCCCGACCATAAATATCATGTTGACAAAGTTGACAAAACCCAACAAAGGCCTCGAACATTGAACACGGCCTCTTCTAAATTTTATATTTTTTTCCCGATCGCGTATTCTATGTATGCAAATTGAAAAATGTGTCTACTTGCTTATATGTGAGTATGTATATAAAGAGAGACCCTGTGACGCCTCCGGAAGTGGAAACCTCCCGAGGTTTTTATCTCCCCCACTTTTACACGTCTTTTATTAGGCCGCGATCCGGAGATTTATCGCCCTCGCGCGGACTTATTGGCAGTTCTGTGGAGATAACTCGAAACGCGCCGGAGAAAAACTGGAAAAGTTTTTTAAAAAAAGGGGAAAAGCGGGGGTATTTTCCCTAACTCCGCAGAGGCGATTTTACATGCCACGGCTTGAACGAACAAGCTGAAATTGCGGAAATTTCCCTAATTAAAAGACTCGTTATTGTTAGTATTAGTCACGCAATAAAAAAGCTCGTCATGCAAATTTCGTTAGCTTCGAATATAATATTAACTTCACCTCCCCTTGTTTGTTCCCTCGTCGAGATTAAAGCGTACGAACAAGTAAAAACTCTGCTCAAGCGAACTCAGGATATACCGCATGTATATCTATTTTATAATTTATAAGTTATACGTCTCGAGAGATCGAGAACTAGCTGAATAAATATTCATAACGTCCGCTCGCACAGTCCATTTATTCTTCGCTGTGTGTAATCGGGTCGGTTTTCTTGCGAAACTCTCCTATGCCGGAGCAAAAGTTTCGGTGATGGATTTACTTTCCGCGTTATGAATTCCATTGGAAAGGTTTAAATTCGTTAAGGGAACGTTTAGCTGCCATGAGGCTCATGGAGATAGTCGGGGATGTGAGAGTGACTAGGTGGTTAGATGTTGGATTTCTTGGGAAATAGTAAGATTCCTTTTTTGAAAAAGAGCGCAAAATATTGATTAAAAAATTTGCTTTTATAAACAACTCAGAAATGAACTCTTTTAATAGTCTCTCGAAGAGTATCATAAAATTATTATTTAATATTATTTTCTGTAGGAAGTTCGTCATCAAGTTCATTTTACTGGATGGTTTAGAGGCGCGACAGTCGTTTGGTGTATACTGCATTTACTGTCTTAATGTTCTATAAATTTAACTAACTGGACGGTATTTAATTCGGCTCAACTTAAATTGAATTTCCCAAATTTAGCAAAATTGTCGAAAATTTGGGCAACTCCAATTGAATTAAATTTTTCTAAAAATTTTTCGAATAGAATTCTGATAGAGCTTATCTGAGTATTCATAATTAAATTTAATATATAGGAAATTGAGTTAATTTCAACTCTTTTTCAAACTAAATTTTTAAATTATGACTTGCAGCATCGAGACTTATTGATTTTCTTTGATATATTCTTTAAACAACTTGTAATTATCTAAATCAGAAATTTTATTGTCGGAAAAAATGTAGTGAACTTCAACTCTTAATACTTGAAGATGACTTTTGATGATATTTAACTTTTATCTAAAAGTAGTATGGGAGTTGCCATGAACCCTCATGGCTCATATATTGATAACAGGCATTGATAGCTTTTGCTTGTTTTTAAATTTCCAATGTGTTGTACAATAATAAGCCTAAGAGTAATTGGTCATAATTTAAAATTTAGCTGACCTGAGGCTCGTGGGGGATAGTTGAGGATGTGAATGTCTAGTTGATTATATTTTGGATTTCTTGAGAAATAGTAAGATCCCTTTTTCGAAAAAGGAAACAAAATATCGATGAAGTAATTTCCAAAAACTGCTTTTATAGCTACTCGTCCATGAATTCTTATAAAAGTCTCAATCCCATAAAATAGTTATTTAATATTATTTTCTGTAGGAAATTCGTCATCAAGTTCATTTTAGTGGATGGTCCAGAGGCGCTACAGTCATTTGGTGTATACTGCATTTACTGTGTTAATGTTACTTTAAATTCGTTAAGGGAACGGTTAGCTGCATTGAGGCTCGTGGGGGATAGTTTGGGGGTGTGAGAGTGTCTAGCTGATTAGATTTTAAATTTCTTGATCCACAGTAAGTTTTTTATTTAAAAAAAGAGCGCCAAATATCGATTAAAAATTTCCAAAAATTGCTCTTATAAACAACTCAGACATGACTTCTTTTACAAGTCTCAATATCATAAAATTATTATTTAATATTATTTTTTGTAGGAAGCTCGTCATCAAGTTCATTTTACTGGATGGTTTAGAGGCCCGACAGTCGTTTGGTGTATACTGCAATTACTGTGTTAATACTCTTTAAAATTAACTACCTGGACGGTTCACCGGCGAAAAATTCAGTTCGACTTAAATTGAGTTACCCAAATATAGCAAAATTGTCAAAAATTCAGGCAACTCCAATTAGATTGAATTTTTCTAAAAAAAATTTGACTAGAATTCTGATAGAGCTTATCTGAGTATTCGTAATTAAATTTAATGTACAGGAAATTGAGTAAATTTCAACTCTTTTTCAAACTAAATTTTTAAATTAGGACTTACAGCATCGAGACTCTCTTATTGATTTTCATTGATAAAATTGCATTTATAAACAACTCACACATGAACTCTTTTAAAAGTCTGTCGGAAAGTCTCATAAAATTATTATATAATATTATTTTCTGTAGGAAGTTCGTCATCAAGTTCATTTTACTGGATGGTTTAGAGGCGCGACAGTCGTTTGGTGTATACTGCATTTACTGTCTTAATGTTCTTTAAATTTAACTACCTGGACGGTAGTTAATTCGGCTCGACTTAAATTGATTTTCCCAAATTTAGCAAAATTGTCGAAAATTCGGGCAATTCCAATTGAATTTAATTTTTCTAAAAATTTTTCGAATAGAATTCTGATAGAACTTATCTGAGTATTCATAATTAAATTTAATATATAGGAATTTGGGTTAGATTCAACTCTCCTTCAAACTAAATTTTTAAATTATGACTTGCAGCATCGAGTCTTTCTTATTGATTTTCATTGATATATTTATTCAAACAACTTATAACTTTTTAAAACAAAAATCTTATTTTCACGAAAATGTAGTGACCTTCAACCCTTAATACTTCAAGATGACTTTTGATGATATTTAACTTTTAACTAAAAGTAGTATGGGAGTTGCCATGAACCCTCATGGCTCATATATTGATAACAGGGTTTAAGGCATTGATAGACTTTATTCATTTTTAAATTTCCAATGTGTTGTACAATAATAAGCCTAAAAGTAATTGCTCATAATTTAAAATTTAGCTGACTTGAGGCTAGTTGAGGATTGGAGAGTGTCTAGCTGATTAGATTTTGAATTTCTTGAGCAGTAGTAAAATTTATTTTTTAAAAAATGGCGCAAAATATCGATGAAAAGTATCCAAAAATTGTTTTTATAAACAACTCAGATATGAATTCTTATAAAAATCTCAATCTCATATAATTGTTATTTAATATTATTTTCTGTAGGAAATTCGTCATCAAGTTCATTTTACTGGACGGTTTAGAGGCGCTACAGTCGTTTGGTGTACACTGCATTTACTGTCTTAATGTTAATTTAAATTAATTACCTAACGGTCCACCGGCGAAAAAAATTCGGCTCTGCTTAAATTGAATTACCCTAAAATTAGTAAAATTCTGAAAATTTCATAAAAACTCGGGAAATTCCTATCGAGTTAAATTTTTCTAAAAATTTTTTCGACTAGATTCTGATAAAGCTTCTCTGAGAATTCATAATTAAATTTAATATATAGGAAATTGTGTCAGTTTCAAATCTTGTTCAAAAGAAATTTTCAAATTGTGACTTGCAACATCGAGACTTTCTGATTAATATATTTTTTTGAAACAACTTATAATTTTCTAAAACAGAAATTTTAGTATCATAAAACATATAGTCCACCTTCAACTCTTAATACTTGAAGGTATATTCACATTCAACTTTTATTAAAAAGAGGTTTGGGAGTTGTCATGTATCCTCATGGCACATATATTGATAACAGGGTTTTGTGGCATTCATAGCTTTTGTTTATTTTTTAATTTCAAATCTGTTGTACAATAACGAGACTTAAAATAATTGTCTAAAATCTATAATAACTTTTAGTCTATTTTCGCAATGAGTTACTGAAATTAATCGTACGATTTTTTCTACTATTTATAATTTATAAATAGTATAAGTCCTCCATTTTCTAATTTGCTGTACAATTTGCTGTAAGCGTTAAAATCGAGGTTGCTAAAGAAGTCTAGTCAGCTTGAGTTCTTTTTCAAAGGAAATTTTGAAGATAAGTTTAGTCAATATTAACTCTTTTTCAGAAGAAGTTTAGCATTGTTACATGCTACATCAATACACCTTTTTATTTATGTTAGTCGATTTATTTTTTGACACTTTCTAATATTTTGTACAACGTTGGATATTACATTTAATTTGTTAGATTTGTTAGAGCCATTTCCAAATTTTACTCAAAGGAAGCTTGTGAGTTTTGGTATTCTTTATTAATTGGTAATTGGGTACATTTCTTTGAAATTTCTTTCTTTTTGATTAAAATTCTAAAAATTTTTAATTCTGTAAATTCTTAAATCTGCTGTAAAATAATAATCATTAGAATTTAAGTGGTTGAAAAAATTTACGGTTTAAATTCCTATTCAAAAGAATTTTTTGATTGAACCTGACGGAGTTTTCTAAAAATTAAATGTCAAAATTCTTTGAGTTATATCACACAGTAATATTAAACGTTAATCAATTATTTGGTATGTTTCCTTGATAAATGTTATTTTTTCCTTTCTAAATTTCTAATCGGTAATCAGTGATCATTAAAATTAAAGTGATCATTCAGTTTTAAAATATTTAAAAAAAATAGTTTTAGAGTTAAAAAAAGAGATATTATTACACTTTTTGATTGGTATTAATAACACACAATTCCTTGTACAACAATCAATAGTACAATTAAAATATTTTGAAGAAAGTAATCATATTACAACTATTATTCAAAAGATGTTTTGGAATCATGACGTGTCAGGAAACTGTTTTCGTTAATGCTATAACGCCCTAGTACAAACAATTTTGCTACACTTTAAAAGGAGTTAACTTTATAGGCAACGTTATCGAACTTTGGATAAGGAGTTAAGTGAGTTTCATCGCTTTCTACGAAGAAATTTTAAAGTTATGCTCCATTATGTAACGTGTCGCTGCCTATACGGGATTTGTATCAACCGTTGTCGTTTAGAAGGATAAAACTTTAAAGATATTACTGTTGTTTAAACTATAAGTGAAAGTTCGTCCTATGCTTATCAGGAGTATTTTCTGGACTTTTATATTGCTTTTAGATAGAAGTTCTAGAGTTGGGTTTGTATACAAAATAAATATAGGGTTAGGGTAATTGAATTGTATGGTCCTTACTTACTTTATGAAGAAAAGTATATATTATACAATATCAATGTATAAATTAACACGAATAATACTAGAACAGTTATTTTGAAAATTTCAGTGAATGTTGTTTAAAATGTTCTAAGGGTTCGCAGTTTGAAAGCAGAATTTTAGAGCTACAGTTTGAAGTCTATGCTCAACTTGTTCAAATATATGTAAAATTTTATTATTACTGTTTACCGAAAGAGCTTCCAATGAGCTCAAAATTTTAGAAGGAACTTTCAAGTTATAATGGTTTAACGAATATCATGACTTATTCCCGATGGAAATGTGATGGATTTGACTGGTGAACTGTATAATAATTGTTACTAAAACTTCAATTTTATCAAAGCTCAAGGAGATACTCAATTGAAGTAATTTCTAAGGGTTCTAAGTTTTAAACCACTTCTAAATAGAGTTGAAGAGCTATATATGTTTTTATGTTAGACTTGAAACTCTTTTTTGATTAAGGTCTTATGGATGGTTACTTGGTATATTGAAATTTTATTAAAACTTTATTAAAATTATTATATATATATATTAAAAATTAAAGCCTATTTTAGGGAAATTTGTTCTTATGAACATGGGAAATATGTTATGAAATGGTGAAATATGTTAAAACAGTTCCAAAAATATCAAATTTAATATATGATAGTTTTGAAATTATTATGAATTTACATTTGCTCTGAACAAACATCAACTTTTCTAGATTTAGGGCTAGCAAGATAATTGTAAAACACATTATTGAAAGAATAAGGCGTTCTGCAATATAAAAAAAACTTATATTAAATTAGAATTTTTAGTACATTTTTACTTTTTTTCCAAAAAGGAGTTTGTAGCTCTAAACCAAAGGAACATATTATAACATGTATTTCCCCTGTTCTGTGAGCATTTCCTGTATTTCACATGACATCGAATGATTTACAAAGATATTGCTGATACTCAAATGCAAATTGGACTTCAAAGTTTATTGGTTAAAGTATTTTTAAGGTGTTCAAAAATTATAGATTGGGTAATGAAGTTATGGAGTCATAATAATATGTCACTCTTGCAACGGAACTTCACTGATATTTGGTGTCAGTAATATTTGACAATATATAAAATGAAAAGGAGTTTTCGAGTTAGAACTACAGGGTATAACAAGGAACAATATATTCAGATTCATTTCAAGTTCACTTAAATTCAGATTTAAAACTTTAGAAAGAACCGAATGGAAATCTAAAGATATACTTTCGAACTGAATTACTCTTTAGGACTTATTGAGATATAAAGTAATGAAAACAAAATGTCAGGGCGTCCATTAGACTAGTTGCTTATGTTTTATTACAAATATTTTATACTAAAATAAATATTAAAAATTTAAAAAAATTCTTCATAGGTATTTCGAGAAAATATTGCAAATTCAAAGAACTACAAGTGTAAAATACCCTTTCGATAAGACTTAGTCAAACATATCGTTAAGGTTTATTGTACCTATTGGATTAGCGTAAAATATTTAAAAAGCAATACTAGGGTGGATTTTGAGAATATTTACAAAAGAAGAAAAATGAGAATTGTAAAGAGAACTTTAAAGGAGGTGTAGCTGAAAGTGTCCTTGACCTTTATTAGATATTTCGTAGAAGATAAAGGAGCAAAATTAAGAAAACATTGTGACGGAATTCGAGAAATTTGCATGACAACTAAGGTATCCTTATAGAGATTTTAGTCAATCATGTCAATAATCTTTATTATGCCCGTTCAACTGTAAAACAAATATATAAAGTTTAAAAAAATGTGTTGAAGTGGATTTCGAATAAATTTCCCAAAACTAAATAAAGCGAAATTTAAGAGAGATTTATACATGAATGTTGTTTTTCTTGTTCTTTAGCCTTCGCCCATCCAACTTTGGAAATAGGCTTCTCCTAACATACGTCATCCTTCTGTGTTTCGTGCGGCTCATTTCCAATGTTTAATTCGTGATATATCTATGTAAATTCAATGATAAATGATCAGACATATACTTTCATATTATAACGTTTGTTTCTAATTTATTTACACTGCTCCTAATTATACACTACACAGTACTTAATTTATTTAGACTATTTCCTAACTAATTAATTTATATAACACACTTGACTTTTAATTTATTTGTAACATTCGCTTGTCCGTTTATCGCACTGTTTATTCTTTCGCGGCTTCACGTCTAATCTGAACTCTCCCACCGCAAGCCCGCTTATATACATATCTCAAGTGTATTCGCAATGATTCCCGAAAGAACTCGATCCTTCTTTTCCCTAATAATGTTTATCTAGAAACGCCCAGAAGGTAATAAATCATGCTTTCCTTAATAAGATGTTGCCGGGACGTCCGGGACGGTTCTCATTGCTCACTTAAGCGTAGCGGCGTTCCTTTGATGTAAGCCGCCGTCCGATAAGGGTAAACACGTTTCGCGCTGCTGTTTACATTTCGCGTTATAATATGTACACCCATACTAAGATTTCTCTCCAAACCAAGTTTATTGGAAACGTCTGGAAATATTAAAAACTCAAAGTCGAAAAATCGAAAAAAATTATTCCAGCTTTATTAAAACTTTACGCTCCCATCAACCATTTCATCAGTGTAAACTCCCTCGTAAAAGAATCCCGAAAGCTTCCCGTTTACTCGACAGGGCGTCACTCGCCCGAGGATGACACTTTCATATTTTCCCCCATTCTCGAATTTTCAAATATAAACCCCCCCCCTACCCCCACCCCCCGTTCCGCCCCCTCCTCCCGGAAACTTTTAAATTAACTCCCCGCGAAGAATGTCAGGGACCGAACTCTGAGAACTTAATACGTTCGATTGAACGCCCCAAGACTGAAAGCTTCTAATTTCGAACTTGTTTTATGTGTCCCGATCCCAAAACGGGAAATGTGTCAAAGGTTTAATTTGCCGGTCGACCGAGAGGGAGAGAGAGAGAGGGAGAGCGAAAGTAGGAGAAAGGGAGAAGGATATAGGGAGAAGGGGCAGGAAGGGTTGCTTAAACGCTGGCATTCCAGCGGAAATAAAAGTTTTGCTCCATCACGTGAGATCCATAATTAAGTAGGAATTAAATCTAATTAATTATTACCACAGAAGAGAAATAAGGAAAACTTGTTTTCCATCAATTTTGGTGATCACTTATTAATATGATAATTTTTATTCGTGTGAGGGGCATTATGATATCAACATTTTTATACAAATTGTAACGTTTATTTTTAATTATTTATTTGCACTGTCCTAATTATACACTACACACTACTTAATTTATCTAAACTAGTTCCTAACTAATTAATTTATATCACTCTTAACAGTTAATTTATTTGTACGTTCTCGCTTATCCGTTTTTCGGTTTGTTTATTCACTCGCGGCTTCTCGTCTAATCTTCCTCGTCCGCAGCGTTCACTTTTATAGCCCTCCATAATGTATTCCAGAACCTACTAGTATTTACTCGATAATTATTTTCGTTAATTATGCTTTTCTAGAAACGCCCAGAAGGTCAAAAATTATTCTTTCCTTAATAAGATGTTGCGGGAACATTGGGGACGGTTTTTGTTGCTCACTTAAGCGCAGCGGCGTTCCTTTGAGGTAAGCCGCAGTCCGATAAGAGTAAACACGTTTCGCGCTGCTGTTTACATTTCGCGTTACAATATATACATATATTATTCAACAACTTAGTTTGTATAATTAACACATTTATCCAAGTACTTATAATATTATAACGTTCTTGAAACGTAATTAAACCACAGTATACTTAAAAAGTCTCTCCAAATTGTACAGACATCATAATCGAAATATTTAAATAACTAGTTACCCGCAAGACACTGCAATAAAATATCTCACAACTATACAATATAGAACAAACTGACACTCTACATCTAGAATCTACACACTCAAAATAACTTCTAGTCCTTCTGTCCCAGTAGAAACACTCTTGGTGACCATGTATGCCTCGACTACAAGTGATGATTCCAGAAGATTCTAGAGGAATTTAGTAGTCAGTATGGGTATCCTTTTTTTTTATTTACGTTGTTTGAGCAACTGTGTGTATTACCTAAGTATAACTAACACACTTATTCTAATATTGTATAGGAGTAGGATCTAGTAGATACTTTGGTAAGAGACCTGAATTACTGAATTACATAAATAGGACCTGATTTCCTTTTAAAATAATTCTGAGCTTGTTGCCCAAAAAATCCAGGATATCTAGAACGCTCTAGGATTTTAGAAGGATTTAAATAGTTTCATTCTTGCAGTAGAGTATGAGTTGTTTATGTGCTATTAAATATTTTCTAGATTACTGTTTTGTTACAATATTCTACAAAAGATTGATATGATTCTAGCCTCTGATAAGATATTCGGATTGTATTTTAAGGTACTAACTTCGTCCTAAAGTTACCTTAAGTTAATTGCTTAAATAACATAGAAGGTATATATTGGTAAGATTTAAGTGGCTCCAACTGTCAAAATTATCAGAGTTCTTTATATCATATTAAATATGCTCCATATTAGCCTATTTTATTACAGTACTTTAGAAGGTTTGGAAGGATTTCTAGACTATTAGCCCAGGAATGGATTAAAAATATTTACTCTCTCTCTGAAACTATCTTGAACAAATTGTATAAATAACCAAGCAGAATTTGATTACTTAGGACTTCAGAATGATTTAAATTGTTTCTTCCTTAGAAGACCTCTATGTACTAGTAAGTATATTCTAAATAACGTTATATTGTCGCGATACGGTACCAATTAGCGCAACTCGGTCACCATCCAAGCTAAATCAGCACGGAGGTGACCTAAAACCGAAGGACAATACGTGACTCGCAGACGAGTGGCAGGCATGTTTATCAATAAACGATAAGTATTTATACTGATCAATTAAATCGATCAAGAGATCAATCATCGAGTACCCCGTCACGCTACCCGTCTGAGAGTCCGCCCTTCGACATGTTACTTTTTCTCACTTCTTGCCATTGGCTCATTCGCCTTAACTTTGTGTCCAATGTTCTCTCCCCTGTTAGTCTAGTGCCTCAATAAACATATGTCGATGTCGTCTCAGGCCTGTGACAATATATTCGTTATAGAAGATTCTGTATGTTTTAGAAGTCACGCAGGAAGCTGTAATTAAACCGTAGGGACATATTTCCCATTGAAAATGTTTGCAAAAATTATGCAATGAAATGTTTTTGCTTATTTGGTGAAAGAATTTCAAGATATATATATATATATATATATATATATATATATATATATAAATAGTTGCGCTGATTGTTAATATCCAGCATGATATGATGTTTTAGAAATATAGAAAGCACTAGTGTCATGCCTTCAAACTGAATTGTCAAATTAGGATGCGATAAACCGCATTCTGCTTTAACTTATTTTATTTGAACATTCTACAGTTTTATACTAGATTGCATGGGCCTAATGTTCATCTAAATTGAATCAAGAAATAATATTTTAACTAACGTAGAAATCAGTCTTCGTTTAGATACCACAGGTTAAGCGAATAAATTATCTTGCTAATTAATCTAGATGAGAGACTTAGAGAGCAATTGGATTCTGGAAATGTTCAAGTACTTTAGTGCCAGTAGAAGGGTTCTAGAAGAGCGATTCCTGTTTTCCTTAGTTAATTGAAGAATTCTAGAAACATCTGGAGGATTACATGGACAAAAAAGTTTAATTGGTTTAGAAATTCTAGAGGCGCCTCAAGGATTGCAAGGAAATAATTTATATAAGAATTCTAGAGGCTTCTGAAAGATTTCATTGACCTTATTTTTATCTAGATCTAACCAAGAAATAATAATTCAACTGAAGTAGAAATAAGTCTGAGATTAGATAGACTAATTACCTTGTTGTTAAACCTAGATGGTTTAGAAATTTTTGGATTCTGGATAGATACAAGTATTTTAGTGCCAATAGAAGATCGCTTGATATATCATAAAGGGGATTCCTAATTACTGATTACCTTAATTATATTAAGAATTCTAGATTCGTCTGGAAGATTACAAGTACCTAAAATTTTAATAATTCTAGGAATTCCAGAGGCGGCTCGAAGATTGTATCGAAATAATACTTAAATTTATTTAAGAATTGTAGACGCGTCTGGGAGATTGCACTTGCATTATTTTTATCTACACTTAACAAAGAAATAATAATTCAACTAAAGTTGAAATTAGTCTGAGGTTCGATAGATTAATTCTCTTGTTGTTAACTCTAGATGGTTTAGTAACTTTCGGATTCTGGAAGTTTCAAGTAATTTAGTGCCAATGGAAGATCGCTTGATGTGTCGTAAAGGGGATTCCTGATTACCTTAATTATACTATGAATTCTAGATACGTCTGGAAAGTTGTATTGACCAAAAATTTTTATTATTGTAGGAATTCTAGAGGCGTCTCAAAAACTGCATGATAATAATATTTTCATTTTAGAATTCTGAAAATCTGGAAGTCTCCCTCGACCTAATATGACGTCCTGAAATATCCTGAAATAATCTTTTTGTTAAGTCCATTCCCGGGCAATATTCCACGTTAACTTACCGATAGTACGACGAGAGATAAATAAATAAATTCGCCCGTTTCAAGTACGTGTGGCGTCCGGATTTATTACATTAAAAGCTTTTCCGCGAGATATCCCCGACGAACCGGACAAAAAAGTGATTAACCCGACCTAATTACCTTTAAAAGTTCGTCCTGGGCGGCACCGCCGTCGGATTATTTATCCTCTCCCTCCCGACTCCCGCGAGAAATAATATTTGCAGATTAAATACAACGTAACGCAACCTACACGTAACTACGCGAGAATGTTTCTCTCTCTCTCTCTCCCCTTCTGCCTCTCCCGCGAATTTTTCTCCCTCCAGTAACGGAAAATCTAATTTGGTTACATAACAAAACCGAACTCCGGGGAGCGAGAGATAAATTTTGTCGGGAGAGAAAAATTCATTAAATCCGAATGGAAAAGTGCCCGAGGCTGTTTAACGTCAATTATGAAGTGTTGTTTTAATTAACTAGCTTCGCGTGTCTGATGGTAATTAGGGACGCCACTTTCGACTTCATATGTAACCCTATTTCTGTTAGTTTTGCGGACCTTTACCTGCTTCAGGTTAATTGCTCTATTTTAATTTAAAATTTTAGGGAGTAGGTATTACGTCACACCATCTTCTTTAGAAACTCATTTTTTTCCGACACATTAATACAGGCCTTCAAAACTACTGAAGATTATTTTTATGAAATTTAATCAAAAATTATTAAATACTCTGTTACCCAGTAGCCCACAATATATATTTACTAATATAATATTAATTTATAATTACCCAAATTAAAACTAATTTTCTTATTTCTGATTATTTTTATTAATTTACTGTAATTAAATCTGATTATTTTCTAATTTCTTACGAATTAGAATTAATTTCTAATTAACTCGAATAATTAATTTATAAATTACCCTATATATGCCTAACAGTAACTATTCTATATATAGATATTAACTTGTTATCTCGTATATCAAAATATGACAGGAACAGTTAATAGTACTTTTATTATAAAGTGTGTCATAAAATGAAATGCTCCTCTCTTTTTAAATTTCATATTTACTGACATGACTTTTATTCTATAATGTGAGGCGCCCATAAATAAAAATTATTCTATTATTATCTAAGTTTCGAATTTTATATATTAGCACTTCTACATATTTTAAGGCCAGCTGTGTACAAGGAAAATGTCTCGGAAAACTTTAAAAATTATAAACAGTTCAAGGTATATTTTGTGTTCGGCATTAGAAGCTCCCAATAAGCATGTTATTAAAATATGCTGGGATTAAGTGGTAACGTATTGTAATGCGAAAAGTAAACAGCGCGAGGCGTGTTTACGCGTATCAGACCTGTGCGGCTACCTCAAAGGAATTGCCGCGGCGCATAATTGAATTCTATAAAAAAAGGACAGCTCCATGAATAATCCCGGATTATTATTTAAGGAAAGAAATCTATGACGTTCTGGACATTTTCTACGTAAACATTATTAAAAGAACAATCGAGTGCTTTGTGGAAACATCGAGCAAATTCGGTAAAACATGGGGACTATATAAGTACGCGGCGGACGAGAGAAGATTATTAGACGTGAGCGCGTTGTAGTAAATAAGCGAAAGACCGACCGGTGAAATAAATTAATGATTAAGAGTGTGATATAAATTAATTAGTTAAGTGTGTTATATAAATTAGTTTAGTAATAGCCTAAGATAAGTTAAGTAGTGTTTAGTGAACAATTAGTATTAGTGCAAATAAATTAGAAAATAAACATTTACAGTATTTTCGTCTTATTTGGGAATTTTTGAAATTTCTAAATATACGTTTTGTTAGATTCTTCTTCTACTCTGGAATATATGTAATGACTGGTGTTTTAACACTTTTAAGTAAATCTTTTCAGAAGGTCACTTCGGCCCAGGTCATTTCCGGGTTTTTGAGTTTTTTTTGAAATTGCTTCAATATTTTACAAAAAATTTTGTTTCAACTTACTTTCTTTGGTGAATTTTCGTTTGTCGCTTCTCGATATTTTTGAATTTATTTTTGAAATACACTGCATTAAGTTTGTTGTAAAATGTATATTTATTTTACTATGAAGTATGTCTAAAAAGGCATACTAATATTTATACCTAATCGGCGCTTCATTCTTGTTCATTTTTTAATTTTTTGAAATTTTCTAATAACTTGCTTTAAAATCTTTTTTTTATATTATAAACATTTATTCTAATATCATATTTGTACACTATTGCTTCATAGTGTTTCCGACTATATTTCCAATATTAGGTACACTTTACCCTTGTCGTATTACGACTTTATGATATTATTTTGAAATGCGTTACAGGAATTTTTTACATATTCTACTATGGAATATGTCTTGGAAACCTTAATTACATTTTTTTGTTTTTGAAATTTGCTAAAAATTTGGATTACAAGTTTTTTTTATAAATTTTAAGTATTTATTGTAGTATAAAATTTTCAAAATGACGCTTTATTTTTGAAATCTTTTCAAAATGGGCATCAAGAAGTTTTACACAATAAATATTATTATATTACTATGTACCTATAAAGCTCATTAACATTTTAGGCTGAATCGTCCCTGAATGGCAATTTATCGTCATTTTGGGATTTTTTGAAATTCCCTAAAAGTTTGCTACACGGTTTTTTTAACTAAATATTTTTCTACTATTGTTTTTCGATTTTTTGACCTATTTTCTAAATACGTCACAACTGTTTTTAATCAAACCATGGAATATATCTGACACAATTTATTGACATTTTTAACTAGATATCTTCTGATAGGCGTTTTTCCTACTGTTTGCAATTTTCATCAAAATATTTTTTTAAAATTTTGACTACTTAATTGATTACTATCCAATCTTTATATATGCAAATATGAAAAATACCCTGACGGGCATATCTCCAATTTCTGATATTTAAATATTTCATAAAGATTTGAGTTCCCTTGAAGCACTAGCACAAATTTTCATTAAAATTTAAAATAATTTTGGAGTTTAAATACAACTTTTGGAAATTCCAGTTGTGACTACACACTTTTTAACAATTTTTTAAATTTCCTATAATAAGGTAGTAGAATGTTCCGTCAATCAATTCGTAAAATTACTTCAGTAGGTAATTTTATAGTGATTAATGCCACTTAAATCTCTGGAATTGCATACATTGAAGCTAGACGTTGAAGCTATATTTATTAACAGATAATTTGGTAATCAGAAAGACTTTTGATAAGTACAGATTAATTGCGATAAGTAAAGAGAACTCCGTTCGAAATAAAAGGTTTACAACTAGACACTTAATTTATTTTGACCACTTACACCTTAATTTACTTGTACACTTACACTTAGCACTTATCTACTAACCCTTAATCTAATTTATCTTATCTGACTTACTATTATTAGTTAAATTATTTATATTACACACTCAATCTAATTTATACTGACCACTGTGTATTTATCCGTCGACCACTCTACCGGCGACTGTTCTCGTTATCCCTTTCCGTCTGCTATTTATTTAGCCGCATCGGAATTCCAGAAAGATCGAGACGTTTCCGGTCCTTTTTTCGGGAACCTTCCTGATAGTGCTCGAATACTCTACGGCTTTCCGAGAAATCCACCAGTTCCCCGAATCTATCTCGTTAGGAATTCTTTGAACTCACTCCGACGGGCGCTTATCTTTATGGCAGGATATTTCGCTACGATACATCACGTTTACTAGCAAACGACCTGTTGAGTTACAATCTGTATCATTTCGTCCAGTTCAAGTGTTTTGGAACTTTAATACAACTTCTCGGAATTTCAATTGTATCTACACCATTTTTCGCGTTTATATAGCGATTTTTCAAATTTACTCTCTTGAAATATAATAACTTAAACTTTAATTAATCGACTTGTAAAATTGCTTCAGTACTTTGATAATGATGAATGTCACTTAAATATTTTAGCTAGCTGTTGCAGCAAGTAGCTATGATAATTAAGGCATGATTTATTGATCAGAAAATCTCGTGATAGGTATGCGGTACAGTCGTTAGATGCAACGTACGTTAAAACTTATAGGCAAGTCACACGTCACCCTTGTGACTAAGTCACTCTTAGTCACAATATAATCTACAACAATCAATCACAAAGCACCCCACACTACTTCTTTTCCGAGGATTGACGGCTTTCCAACGGTCTCCATCTTAATGTTGAATATACTTTATAAGCATGCAATATTTCCATATAAATTTGTTAGATTTGACATAAAACTTCCCAGCAAATAAAATTTTAATTTTGGTTTCACTGAATTTTGGTAACCTTAAGGGTTCCTACTGTAATTGTTCGCTTCTTCTTCCTGAAAACTCCCAATAACTAATCCATTATTACAATTTTACGCATCCTTCCTGAAATATTGCTCAAATTTCCGTTACTTTGGACCCGAGACGTCCCTTAAAGCTTCTACTTACCCTCTTTTTTATTTCACGCTGTTGGATTTCATCCCATCTTCCTTATTCAAGAATATAAAATACTCTCACTTTAAGGGACGAGACGTCACCATTCTAATCCGCTCTGTGAACACGTGGGATCTCATCCTGAAGCAAAGTTTGATGCATTAATTGTTCCCCAAGTTGGTTCAATAGCTGATCGATTCTAGAAGGCTAGTTTTCTTTATGCGAGGTTCTTCTGCTGCTGAAACAAACTGGTGAATACGAAACATTTCCGACCGTCAGATTACCGATGTATACATAATATACATATATATATATACATTGCGACGTTCTTGCCACAGAGGTCAGCACTGGCTATAGTGTTATGTTGGCATTATGTTTAGCACTGTATTTAGGTTGGCATTATGTTTTTGAATAAAAATGCAATGGAGAATGTTTTGAGAATGAGGTGCGTTGTCGTTTTTTTGTGTTTTCAATTTTAGATATATTTTCTTATTCCATTTCTTATTATATTGTAAAATATTAAACTGCATTACAACTATACGAACTGAATTTATAGACTGAAATAGTAATATTAAGATATACTTCAAGTAAAACGTTGGCGAGTCATTCATTTATCTAAATTATTCATAACCTCACATTAATTTTTAACCTTCTATAAAGTTACGCAAAACACAAAGCTAGCTTTCGACTGTCGCCACTCCCAGAGTGCAGCGTGTCTGTTTTTTTATTGATTATTCGATTGATCTGATTGAGACGGCCTATCGGAATTCACGTGACTAGGAAGCGATGTGATCGCGAACCATAAATATTTATCCCGTAAATGTCGACACGTCCTTCGCGCTTCCATATTTAGAACGAGGATCAAAGTGCCGGGGCAATTTTTTTATTCCCTTTTTATATTTTTCGGGACACCAGGCACTCCCGGTATGAATTATGGATGGAATAACGAATCGCTTTTTAATAAAAAATCATTTTGTTGTTGAAGAGGAGGGATCTTTAGGTAGGGAGACAAGGAATTTTTACCTTCCTCCTGCAAAGCGGAAGGTAAAAATTCTATCTCCTCGTCGGGATATCGTATGGGGGAATTAATAATGTAACGTAGGGGCAACGGGATTTCCGGTTGAATCCCTTAGGTTTTGTTCTTTTTTGGTTGAACGAAGTGTGCAATGATATCTTTAGAGAGTGGACTGTATGTAGATATCTCTCGTAACTCGTGGGTGGCTGCGGAAATAAATCTTGTCTCCAGGTTGTAAGTCTGAAGACGGCCTTGTAGGCGGTGATCAGGGCGTGATGCTTCTCTTTGAAGTTCTTGAAGTTTTTGTAGGCGGAAATCAGGGCGTGACGTGATCTCTTGAAGTTCTTGTAGTTTGGAGAGAGGGCGTGACGTACTTCTCCGGGTTTGGATCTGAGGGCGTATCGTGCAGATCCGGGGTTTGAGATTCTAGTAGTTTGGAGAGAGGGCGTGACGTACTCTCCGGGTTGAAGTTTGTTAGGTTATGGTTTGTCGGGTTAAGTGTCGTGAAAGAAGATCACAACACACTGTCGTTTTGAGCATACTAGGGTATTCTGAATTTATTATACCAAAATTCAGGGTTTTTATACAGATGAATTTTACATAGGTTAAATGCGATTTTATTGTTTCGTTACCTTGCACCCAGCTGACCTTCCGTTATCACGTTACCGAGATGTTGTGTTATGATTATTCAGCTGAGTTGAACTTGACCTCTCACGTTCTGTTGAATTTAATAACGTGAAACGGTCGCTGGTATTATTGATCCATGTGCGAACGTTAAAACAATCCAATAATATTGTTCACACTTATCCTCGCTCTTAATTATGAATGATTTTTCTGTTTTGTAAAACAACGCGTATTAATTTCAATGATTAAATTATGTCAAAAGTTATCTAAATTCGGTAACAATAAATTATGATTTCTTCACCTAAAATTCCATTAAATAATGTTGACGCTAGCGTCAACATTGGTACTTCAAGTGATCCATTTGGAACATCAAAAATATCCAAAGTAAGTAACTTACACTAAATACTACCTAACAATTGTGTTTGGATTGTTATTAGTTTCGTGAGTTTCTGCCAGATAAAAAATGAATGAGAATAGCTGCAACAAAATAAAGTCTCAGTTCGCGTTATCGAAAGTTAGGGTCATGTATTACAGAACAGACAGAACTGTTCCAATCTAAGAGTTAATTCTCACTAAATTCCATAAAGACACTTCAGTAAGTAATTGTAATGAGTTAAATGAGAATATGAGTATAAATACTAGAAATATGAATTTTCGAAACTAACAATGTGATCAAATTGAAATTAGATTCGTTAAATTTTTATCAAAAACAAGCCGTACCCGGCATGCGTAGCAACGCCACGTAAAGTTTAAAAAATGGAAGATAAACAATAATTATAGATGACCCGGTGAACTTCATATCACCTACATATATTTTTGAAAAATATTCAAGACTTAATACAAAATCTTTATCTACATTAAATTAAATGCAACACAGTTATACACATAGCTAATTTCAGGCTTTCTGGTGTACTATATATTGTTTTTTTGCGGTGCGTAAATACATAAAGATATTAAAATATTACGAGTAGCGAACACGCGACGTATAATTGCCTATGCGCGAAACAGGAAAACTCCAAGTTGATTCCGCAAACTGTCCTTGTATCTGCAATTGTATATTACCTTTTTAAATTTTTGATAAATAATTTGTGAAAAACTGTCTTGGAAGTGGGCATGAAATTTTCCTGTACAATATGCGTTGCACCAAGCGACGTCATTTGAAAACAATTATTACATTTTTGGATGTTAGCCAAGAAATGTTTATAGTCATTTCCCACCCCAGAAACTAATGCCAGTAATAGATCTGGTGGTGGGAACATTTGTGGCAATTTTACTTTACCACCACCACAACCTAATTCAGTAGATTTTGTATTTTAACGCTTTACAATATTGACAAAATGATTGACGGAAATGGATTGGTCGGCACAATAATCTATTTCCGGGTCGTAGTGGAATGCTACTCGTTCCCGGTTTACAGGAACACTGCGTCTGCGGAACCTCTCTATTTCATTGTGTCGTGCTCGCTGCTGTTGTATTTGATGTGCCCGAACTCGTTCCATTCGAAGCCTATCTACTTCATAATTATTCACTGTTGAACGAAATTCTGTCATACCAATACGAATGTTATCATTATCTGTCTCTCGCTGGTCGTTAGTGCGATTTGCACGTGAGGTAGCTCGTCGCACATTTGATTGACTTCGACGACCTAAGTCAAGTCGTCTTCTCCTTGGCATTTTAAAATCAATATAGTTTCGCGCACTGACAAACTGATGAAGGATTTTAATAATCGTCTTGACAATTATTTATTTGACAACCAACTGACACTACACTTTCATTTGTTTGATTTTGCCTTGGCGATTTTTCCCAAAAATTACAAAAACTAACCGTTTTTAGTATTCCCGATATTTGTTATTCATGTTTCTCACCGCTTAAACCTTCCCCGAACTTCCACAAATATTTCAAGATAAAAATTAGCTACATCGGTACAGCCGTTCACGAGTTTTAGCGGGACAAACGAACAGCAATTCATTTATATACATATAGAAGAGTCACGGAACTCACTAAACGTTTTGACAGCACTTCAACAAACAACGACTGGTGAATTTCTTAATAACTTGAGTACATTTTTTAAAACCTTCCAAATTACGAATTCATCTAATTACTATGACAGCTGGCCAAATGAACACCGGCTGCTTCGAAAATTGCTCGGAACTCCCCATATTTATCAAAGAGACATCAGTAAACAGTTTCTGTACGCTTTGTTGAAATCTGAGTGTCAATACAAAAGTTATGACCTTTGATATCACAAATCTTGGAAAATTTCGAATACAAAGACACAATTAGGTGAATTTTAAGTAATTTGTCAGGATGTCAAAACTTCTTTATGAAATAAGCATTAACTCACTAATTTCCTACAAAAAAGAAAATTTTGCCGAATTTTCCAAATAACTCAATTTCAAAAATTGCTTTTTGGATTTTTAATATTAGCACTAACTCCTACTTCACACAATCACTGTCTGGTAAATGCAACCAACTTCAAACTCCACAACATTTTGTGAAATTAATTATGATCCTTAAAGTGACTTTAGTGAAAAATTCTTGTGAGTTTCAGTTAAATCTAAAAAGTTATGGATTTTTGAAGAAAGAAGTGTTGGGAAATTGCAACTTTACAGGTTCAGATGTGTCAATTTCCTACATGAAGCGAAAGACTTTTAAAACTTCTTTATGAAATGTGTTTAAACTAACGACATTCTTGATACCGTTCCAAATTGCAACTTCGTTCTGTCAGTCATATTGTTAAATAAATAGTTCCAACTCACAAACTTCCCATTGGTATCCTTAGTCGACAACTCCAGTAAGTTTTTCACGAATATTAGTTCAAACATTTTATATGAAATTTATAATTAACTGCATACTTCCGCTCCATGAAACCACTTTGAAAGGTTATTGAATGGAGGCAGATAACTTCCAAATTGGAGGAGGTAAGACCTCATCAAACTTCCCAAGAGCACCTCATCAAATAACTTAAGGTTTGGTAAAATCTGATATTGGATATAAACTCCTACATTTTTAAATTTAAAAATCGGTACAAATTGAAGCTACACTGATCCAATTCTGTCAATTACTTACATAATACACCACAGCTACAGAATTTCATATAAGAAAAGGGCTGTAATTCAGCCAAAGCCTTTAAAATACTTTAGTAAACAAGCTTTAGTGAATTTTAGGTTAATTTGAGTTTGAATATATTTTTAAGAATTTCTCCCTTTTATCATGTCACTGTCATCTTGATCAACAAACATTTTCAACTTTATATCTCCTTTATAAATATAGTTGAAACTCAATAGAGATTCCAAGACGACTTCTGTGAACAACAGTAGTCAGTGTTGCAAAAACAGAATGCACATAGGCTTTTATGAATTTTTGAAACTGCTGGAAATTATCACTTTGTCCAACAACTGTGTCAGGTTGTTAAATGGGCACCAACATCTTAAAAACTCCTTCACTAAACGCCTTAAAATTTACGAAACTATCCCATGGTACCCCAATAAATTATTTTATTGAGTTTTAGTAATACTTCCAAAAGGAGAACTTCTAAACTCCTTCACGGAAGGAGTTGAAACTCATTAAGCTTTCCAAGGATACTACAGTTAACTATTTTGGCGAGATTTACTCAAATCCCTCTTTAAACTCCAAAATTATGAATATTCGAAAATACAAGTCATTGCAAATTTCAATTACACTTCTTCTCCTTGGTCAATTTTTTACATGCAGAATCAATACTTCAAAACTCCTTAATGAATAAACAGAAACACACTAATCCTACTCACATCACCTAACCAACAATTGTGAATTTCACAATAATATGAATTCGAATATTTTTTAATTAAATTTTTTCTCATTAAATTGCCAATTCGTAATTAAATTAAGGTTGGTCTTTTCGTAATGTCTACTATTTACTTAAGTTAAATTTTAATTAACAATCACCCTGGGGGCAAAGCAATTAATTATACATTTTAATTTGACTGGGGTATTCAGTAAAAAATCACAGAAGGTATGTAGTGATGGATAGAAGCTATTGCAAATGTATATACATAAATATATGGAAATTTGAAATTGAATCCAAAAAAATGCTAATTTGTCAAGGGAAAGTTTCTTAATAAATTACATTAAATTTAGTTGAGAGGCATTTTGAGTGGTTTCCAGAAAATGGAAGAAGTATCTCTCCCCGAGGTTTTTGATAAATTTTGATAATAAATTAACTAATTTAAGAACTTTTTTGAAATTTGAGTGAAGTACAATTGTTATAACTTTTAATACGTTACAATTCCGTTGATATGAGAAGTAATCAAAACGGGGCTCATCTCGACCAGATTTAAATTTTGGGCGCTTTCAAACGACACCTCACTCGCTTAATACCATTACAACCTTCCCCAAGCTTGAGGACCATCTTCAGAAATTTTAGACCTAACATAAAGTTTGGTTGCATGGCTGGTTGCCAAATTACTTTATTAATGTTTTGTTTTGTAAGGCGATACTTCCTATGAACGTTTCTGCATATTTTCAGATACGTTTTAAAACTCCAAATTCCGTAGATTGTCCCTAATTTAAGGTCCAGTTCCTAAAACAAACTCCGAGGGATCATCCAATATAAAACAAACTGACGTTACATCTGTCCGCGAAAGGAAATCCGACGTGGAAGTGCACAAAGTTGGTAGACTGTAACCTGATTAAAATCGGCGATAAGGGTCGGGAAATAGGGGTAGGTAGGGGGGTGGAACTACGAATCTGGGCGTATTGGGAACGTATCACGGCATTACCTAATTTAGTAATCATTCGGTAATTTCCTGAATATAGTAATGACAATGAGGGAAAAAAAGATTGTCAGGGCGTGTAATATTGTCGGACACGCGAAATTCGAATCTTGTGCGTGTAAGGGCGCACGCATATTAGCTAGGGAGGAAGGGAACAAAAATTGTTCTATTTCGTTTTTGAAATTATAATATTGTACCGTATCTCGTTTCGTAAGCGCCTTACTGGACATGATATTGAAAATATCATATCCCAAACCGTTATACACTTCATGACTTTGGACAAGAAATGGATTCATCTATATTGAATAATGCAGATGAAATTCCAAATATTTTGAACAATGTGTAACGCGCTTGGTGCGGTTACTGGAGTGATTTGGCTCTTAGACGGAGTTCGGCAGTTCGGTTAACGGTTTTAGGGTCGGTTTTGCGGTTTTGCTCGGGCGCCAGATTTTTAAGGGTTTTCTCCCTCGGGATTATGCCTGGGTAGTTTACGAACTCAGGAGATTACCAGGGTTGTCCGTAGGAATACAACACACAGTTAAAATAGAAAATACCTAAATTAATTCATTCTCAAACGGCAGTGATAAAAATTTATACGACTAACACCTGTTGGTGTCGTCAAACGGAGATCGGAGAAGTACAAAAACTTATTTAAAATTATTTGTGTATTTCGGAAAGGAAACACACAAATACGAAAATATTATTATCACAGTTGGAGAGAAATAAAATATATTCTAAATAACATTGGGAAGAGTCGAAATTATTTAACAAATCTAAAATGCTGAAACGGAAAGTAAAAAGATACTCTTGCAAATATTTTGGACTTTTTTTTTTTATACAGGGAAAACTCGTTTATGGAGGACTAATGAGATGGATATTGTCATTTATTGAGATTAAATATAATCAATCAGAAACAGCAATATCCACCGCATTAGACACTGTGGGGGTCCACGTTCGGTTACCCACTAAAAAACCCTGTCTTCCGACGTTACTATGTGTCTTTGGATAACTCTCAGAGAGAACATAATCATCAAAGACAAATAGTATTAAATATTTAATTCCAAAGGAGTATTACAAATTTGTTTAATTTCACAAACAGTTAACGTCAGGATTTGTTTTGAAAATATAGGCAAGAAGTTATTCATTAGAAGAAAAAATGTAACAATTAATATAAAATAGTTAAGTTAAGTATGAAAGATGATATATAACAATAAAATGAAGATAATTAACAATAATTGTAAGATGAACGAACAAACAAGGATGAACGATAGGGATAATAATAATAAATTGTAATTTTATAGCTAAAAAAAGTCGGTGTGTTTTTTTTTTAACATTACGTAACAGATAAATTTAGATTTTGTAGAAACTACGATTTAATTGTAAAAATATCAGAAAGATAAAATATTCAATAGTAGTAAATTTAAGAGAATGTAATTGGATTAATAATTTAGGAACAATTTTGTTTAAAAACAACAAAAATCTTTTATATAACAAAAGAAAAGAAAGGAATCATGTCGGTAAATTTTGCATTGAAATTTTTAGATTTCTATAAATAGGACAAGACATATTGTCGTATCTGTGACCTTCCACCTTACAAGAAAAACATTTTTTAGTGTTACTACAATTTTTTGAAATGTGATCCTGCTCACCACAATTTGTGCATAATAGTTCTATTTTCTTATTTTTACAGTTAATTTTCTCATGGCCAAATTGCATACAATTGTAACAACGAGACGGGACAAGTTTTTCTTTAATACGAATGAAATTCCAACTAAATTTAATTTTTTGCTCGTTTAAAAGAATATTAGCTTTAGATGTTTCCATTTTAATTTTAGCAGATTGTCGACCTTTATCGTTTTTGTTTAGAAAAATATCAATGTAGCAATCTTCTTCAACAATTTTGTTCAACTCCTTTTTAACGTTATCAAGATTCCATGTAATATCTAAATCTAATAAATATATAGTTTTATAATTTTTTAAAGAAATTATAGTGTTGTCTTTGAGATTATCAGAAATTTTATTTTTAAATGTATTTCTGTCATCGGAATTACCTTTAATTTTAATAATCAAATCATTATTTTTGTTTTTCGATAAATTTTTGACTTGAATACCATAAGTAGAGGGGTCGTCAATATCTTTTTTCATATTTTTGACTATGTCTGCAAAAGAATTATGTTCGTTTTGTTTAATGATTAATGTTTCGCTGTTTGGTGAGCTAGTGAGGTGAGTTTCAGCAGAAGGGAAAAATAAGGTAGTATTTATGTTTCTACAAAGGTATTCGGTTAATTTTCTGATTATGGTATGTTTAAAATTTGAGAAGAGTAAATTAAATTCAATAAATTTGGAAGTTTCGTCAACCTTTTGAAAGTAGGATGAAAGTTTAACGAACATATTGTAAATATCTTCACGTAGTGTATCTTTAGAAATTACACATATATAATTAGTTCTGGTATAAGAATTTATAATACCATCTTGTGAAGCAATTTCGAATTTATTAGTATATTTATAAATAGTATTAATTTCTGAAGTTGAAGGATTGAAATTGAATGTATCCTGAAGATATAAAAATTTTTTGTTATTTACAAATTTTTCATCCTTATTTATTATAGAAACGTAGGTCATATTAAGTGGGCGTTTGTAATTTAATTGAGTGATGCTTTTTTTGTATATTTCATCTTTCCAGTCTAATTTAGCAATGTCTGAGAAAAGGTTAAAGTTATTTTCGGAGTTATTAAATACGCTAGTAATTAGATTTCTAGGAGAATTTAAATTAGAATTAGTAATTATATCAGTTTGAGTACAAGAGTTATCAGTATCTCTTACTTTAATACGTAGGAAAGGATTTAAAATGTCTTCACAGTTCTTGTAACGATTTTCTAATTTAATAATTTCCGATTTAACTTGATTTTGAACTTTAGGATGTTTTATAATTAAATCGTTAAGTTTCTTTACAGATTCTTTAGTTAGTAAAATAATTCGTTGGACAGATGCTATGATATCTGAATTACTCAATGTTTCATCATCAGAGGCGAATTCGGGGGACCTTGGTGCTTCGTCGGAAAGATAATCATCTTCCGATGAGTTGGGCATTATGAAATTCTCGACTTATGTTCGCTCGTGCGAAGAGCAGGAAAAAAAAAAAAAAAAAAAAAAAAAAAAAAAAAAAAAAAACGAGAAATTCGCGGCACTTGATACTAAGTATCAAAAATTGTCACTTCCCCAAAGTTGATCTTCCTTATGATCTTGACACGTTCTTCTCGGCTAACGTCGACCGTCGTATTCCTCCGCTGGACTCTGGAGTCTTCATAGAAGTCCCGTTCACTCTCGCGAATAGCAGGAAAGGATTTTCGCGACACTTGACACTAAGTGTCAAAAAATTGTCACTTCACTCTCGATTATATTCGGCCGCAGTAGTCTGTCGCAGGTCCCTGGAACTCTCAGAGCGATCACCTAATCCCGCATATGCGGAAAAAAGGACAGCTCACGACGCTTGACGTGGTTGACAGCCGGTGTCAAAATGCCACTTACACAGATAAAGTGGATTTTCTTGGTTTTCTCGGTCTTGCCTTCAATGTCGATGGTCAACGGCGTCCTACGAAGTCACTTGGCACTCACGGAAACTCGCACAAATAAGAAATTTTTTGGACCTGAGATATGAGAAAACCCCTCTTAATACTGAAAAATGCGAAAAACGGAAAATTATCCTAACGATTTCACAATGAAAGAGAAACAGCTAAATGTGGAGACGATAGGGAAACGTGCAGTGTCTAATATTCGGGAATATGGTCTTTTACATTAGGAGAGAGCGAGAGCGAGCCGAAGTTAGTGATGTTTTAATTTTTCCCTAACAAGACGAGGGAAAAATTACCTCTTAGCGGTTCGGAGAGACGGACATATATATGGACAGTACTAGAGATCACTAACACCTAACACTTAGAGGTAACATAGAGTTCGGGTGGCTAAGTCTAACGGCGGTACGCTCACAGTTACATATTAAAAAGAATTCGGCGGTCTTAAATTTAACGGCGGTGACAATCACAGTTTACGGACAGTTACGCAACAGATAACAAATATAACGGCGGTACGCTCACAGTTACATATTACAAAGAATCCGGCGGTCTTAAATCTAACGGTCGGTGACAACCACAGTTTAAGGACGATTTCTTAACAGATAACAGATAGTTCGGTCGGTCTAAAATATAACGGCGGTGACATTACATATAAGACAATTACATATATCGGTCGGTAAAAAGAAAACAACGTACGGCTTGTCACAAACAAGTATTGGTTCTGACCTTGGATTAACTCAGGTACAGGACGATTTGAGGGGGAAGGTTTACCTACCCAAGTTACGTCTGAATATATAAGCGATGGTAGATTGAACATTGCCTTATCGACCGCCATCTATCTGAGATAGGTTTGATTTCACGGTTAAATGTACGGTGGGTGGTCTACCCTCGACTCTCAAAAATCGGCTTCTTTACAAATGCATTCGTATTTCTACCTGTATCAGATATAATTTAGAATATGAAGAGCAATTTTGCATCAATCTTGAAAAATCTCCAGTATGCAGTTTATCTTATCTTCATGCTGACAGATTTAGTGATGTTTCTATTAATCTGTGGCCATCAAAGCACGACATTTTAAGGGAAATATTCAGTTTGTTTAAAATGGATTATCTTAAACTTCATCGTAAGATACGGTTGCAATTATAAAAAATAAACAAAGTAATTGGAAATTTGTATATACTGAAATATAAAGTTAGAAGCAATTATAGAGCACATATCTAATGAAAATACATTAGAGCTTTCCTACAATTTACTTCAACCCAAATTTACAAATGGTACTAGTCTTTTATCAAAACCATAATTTTTCTATTATTTTTCGTCAAAATTTCTTCATCAGTTACGTACAAGAGATTTCGTAGAGAATTTTTTACTACCAGAAACACCTACAATAATATTTATGTTGAAATAAGTTCACTTCGAAACCATATATAGAATTTAGGGTTAGTTAGGGTTTAGTTAAGCGTGAAATTAGTTTTGTTAATTGAATTGATTACAATTTCGAACATATTAGTGCCATGTATCACAAAAACTAAGTATTTTCGGAAAATTGTTCATATAAGCTCTTCTGCATATTTTCTGCAACATCGTCAGTATTTAAATTTGGATTCTTCGTGTTTTAACACCGTATGTATACATCCCGTCCATTCTATTTTCCAATATTATCTCCTTTACATTTACGTTAACTGTGAGACCATGGGAAACATTTTTGGACATTTCTATTTTTCATTTTTCCAATTCGAAATCTCATTAAATCATCTCGATATAGTTAATAAGTAAGAAGAGTCATGTTTTAAAGATTATTTCGAAAATGAACGATATTGGCAAACTCTTCTATATAACTGCCTATAGGTACTTGAAATTCTCGGATTTTGTCGTCGATAATACTCACCTGAAAAAGAAGTATGAAATTACACATCGCACAAAACAGGAGAAACAGCAGAAAATATCTGAAATCAGTACAGACCAAAAAATTTAAAACAAACTGGAAAATTAGAACACTTACAAACCCAACAAATCAAAAACTAACGTACATTTAAAAAAAATGTTAACCGTGCATTTATATGCTTCTGTCTTCAAATTCGCATCTCTTTTACTGTCTTGCCATTACCCAAATTACATACGTTATAACCACCGTCTTCGATTTAGAATGTTTTTTGGAAACTTCCAATTTCCACTTTTGGAAATCAGTAGGTATACTACAACGCTAGTTCGAACACAAAACACATTCTACTGATTTAACTATCGATTGAGAAGTGTCTGTGGAAATAATAAGATACATAATTTGATTAACTGATCTATTACCTTTTTTTTAAATAAAGACGTGTAACGAGAATGATCCATCAAGTAAGAATTAAGAAGGTTTACAATAGAATTTTTGACCCGACTTTAGTTGTAATAATAATAAGATCTCACGATGCATCGAGAAGAAAGATTTAAGAAAAGAACTAAGAAGTTGTAATGACTTTTCAGCTGGGTTCGAGTTGAGTCTCAATTGATTCCTTAAATAGTGGGATATTAGTTTTCATACGACATTGCGGATAGTCTCCAACAATAGTTTCCTCTCGACGCTTAGTTAGATGAGCATATCAAGTGTCTCGATTCACAAATTATGATAATAGTTTTTGTATCAGGTCGATACAAATAGACTTCAAAAATAGAAAAATAGAATTCAAAGCTATAGTTACATCAACAAAAGAATAGTAACTACAAGACTTAAAATAGATAGAGGATACTTGACAATAATAGGAGTATATGCACCCGAAGAAGGAAAAAAGGAAGAAACTGAAAAATTCTACGAGACCTTGCAAAAACAAATTAATAAAACAAACAAAAATGATTACCTTATAATAAGCGGAGACCTTAACGCCAGAATAGGAAATGTCCCAATACCAGGCATAGTCGGCACATTTGGAGAACACACAACAAACAACAATGGACAAGAATTAAGACATTTTGCAACATACAACGAACTAAAAATCACTAACAGTTTTTATAAGAAAAAAGATATACATAAATATACGTGGAGCGCAAGAGGTTACAGGTCTATAATAGATTATATTATTGTAAATAAAAAAATGAGTAAACTGGTAGAAGACGTGAGGGTCCATAGAGGAAGTGATATAAGTTCGGACCATTTCCTAGTCATATCCAAAATAATCTTACTGGCCAAATGGAAAAAACAAACAACAAACAAACGAAAATCAGTAGACGAAGTATATAAAGTGTATCTTTTACAGGAAATCGGAATAAAATATCTCTACCAACAACGGTTGCAACAAAACTTACAGATGTACACCACAGAGAACGATATTAACCAAGAGTGGAACAACATAAAGCAAAGCATTACAAAAGCCGCAAACGAAGCCATTGGAAAAAAGAAAAAGTTTAGAAGAAAGAACGGCCTGAGAATTTGGACAGAAGGTATAGAGAACGCAATAAGAGAAAAACATGAAGCATACTTGAATACTCTATGCAACAACACACAAGAAGCTAGACAAAATTACATAGAAAAACGTAATAAAGCAAAAGATATTGTCAGAAGGGCACATCAAGAATCATGGGATAAATTCATATCCAATATAGAAAACGACATCCACGGGCGACAAGAGGTAGCTTATAAAATTATGCGACAACTTAACAAACAAGAAAAGGACACCGCACACTTACACATTATAGATAAAAATACATGGATAAAACATTATCGAGAACTTTGGACAGAAAAGGAAGAAAATCCCGTAAGACAGGGTAATGAACATCAAACATTGACTTTAACAACAGACTCAGACTATAATGAAACACCGTACACAGGAGATGAAATAACGCTGGATGAATTACAAGATGCCTTAAAACAAATGAAAAACCGGAAAGCAGCTGGACCCGACACCATAAACGTAGAACTACTAAAATATGGAGGATTACTGTTGGAACTGAGAATACTACATTTATTAAATGAATGCTGGAAACAGAGAAAAGTACCGGACGAATGGAAAACGGCGGAAGTAATATCACTGTATAAAAAAGGAGATCGAAGCTCTTGTGGCAATTATAGAGGAATAAGTGTATTAAATGCTACATACAAACTATATGCCCGGATTGTAAACAATAGACTAAAAAGCATAGCTGATGTGCTACTATTAGAAGAACAAAGTGGCTTTCGCAAAGGAAGATCCTGCAACGACAATATCACCATAATACGACAGTTAATCGAAAAACGTAGAGAATATAACTTAGAAACCCATATTGGGTTTATCGACTACGAAAAGGCCTTCGATCGGGTAAACAGAGATATACTATGGAAAATTATGGAAAAACGGGGTTACCCTAGACATCTTATAGAGGTGATAAGAAAACTATACAATAACACAGAAATAATAATAAACACCGGAAAAGACAGAACAGGACCAATAACAATCAACAGAGGTGCTGCCTGTCGCCAACCCTGTTCAATATATATATTGACGACGCTGTACGACAATGGAAACAAGAAATTAACCCCGGAATAAGACTAACACCCGCCAATAAATGTATAAACACAGTACTGTTTGCCGATGACCAAATAATTTTACAAAAAACAGAAGACGACCTACAATACGCAATCTACCGCTTGAATCAGATATGTAAAAATTACAACTTAAAAATATCAGAAAAAAAGACGAAAGTTATGGCATTTCGAGGAAAACAACCTGTACGTTCCAAAATACTTATAAACGAAACACCCATAGAACAAGTATCACACTTCAACTTCTTGGGATGCGATATAAGCTACGAATATGACAAAGATGTTACAAACAAACTACATAAATACCAATTGATGTGTGGCACCATACACTACAAAAGAAGACAAGCAAAGAAACAAAAATAAAATTCTATAAAGTGATGACAACACCTATATTAACATATGGAAGCGAAACCTGGGCACTTCGGAAACAAGATAGACAACGAATACAGTCGGCCGAAATGAAATTTCTAAGAATGACAAAAGGTTGTACACTGAGGGACCATATAAGAAATGAAGATAAAAGGACCGAATTGAACATATTTTCAATGAATGACAGAATACACCAAAACTCATTAAAATGGAGACATCACATTGAAAGAATGAACGAAGACAGATTGGTCAAACAAGTGGTAAACTATAGACCACACGGAAGAAGAGACATTGGTAGACCCAGAAGAAGATGGCTAGAATGAAGACGGAACAGGATGCAAGCCTAGTCCTTGAAGTGCAGAAGAAGAAGAAGAAGTATCAGGTCGAGAAATACGAGACTTGTCTTGTCTTGTCTTATAAAGTTAACGTCTCTTTTTCGCTGCTGTGGCCAATTTGGACGGGACCTACAATTTAACGTGGGCTCCGAACCACGGTCCTCGAGCACGGTTGTACCCCTTAAGGCTCTCACCCCAGTTGATCCACTCCGTGCTCTACCGACTCAGGGTGTGTGTATCCTAGTCCCGCCCTCCTACAGGATATCCGATCCTATCCGGCCTGGTTACCGACGTGAATAGGAACGGGATTTTGGATACATTTTACACACTTCCCGCAACAATCACAACATCCATGGATTACGTGGGATTCGAACCCACGACGACAGTGATCTCCTGACTCAAAGCCAGCGCCTAAACCACACGACCACCGCCGCCCCCCAAATACGAGACTAGTTACTTAACCACACGAAATTAGACCGTTAAAACTCTTATAAATAATTGCAAGTTGCATCACATTTTATGATTGTATATTGTCACGGTCCTAAGAGCCTGAGGCACAGAGGAGTGGGGGGTGCTAGCTAAGGAAAAGGGGAAAAGCATAAGCAAATTTAACAAAAGCTATTGGAATCTAATTGCAGGGGAGATAGAGAGAGGTGGGGGGGTGGGGCCATGATAAGGGGAGACAATTGCTTAAAACAAAAAATAATGAAATGGCCAAAAAACGTAGGCTTACCAAAGTCCCCAAGGAGCCAGGAGGGGTAGCTGGTGCAGGAATCTCAGCATCACAAATGACATCTCTCCTCACGCTAAGCAGCTGGCGGGCACGTTCTTTAACTGGCAGCGTCACGGGATACTTGACTAATACCTATTGATTTAATCCAAGATGTTTATTATTTTCCGTGCGCTGCCTGGTTTAATTAAACATACGTGCCTCGCCAGGAGATTATTTTATGAAATCCTGTGTTAATTTGCGATATTGTTGAGGATGCTTGTCCTCGTTATCTCTGCACTTTTCGACTAGTCGAATGGACTGTAATGACATTAACACATTGAGCGTGAGTTGGGATAAGTTACATTTGAGCAATTATTCAGACATTAATTTTCATCCAGTGGAAATTTAAATACTCATAAATTTCTTTCGGAAAGTGATCCACGTCGAAACTCTGCGAAGTTCTCGAAGGAGCTCCCGCACCCTTCAATCCATCATCAGGAGTATCGCTGCCACGAAACTTCATTTTCCACGCGAATTAACGTTTCATATTTTTCGTTTTTTGATTTATCGTACGATCGCGTTGTTAATTCAAACGCAATTTGTTCGCCGGTTAATGATCTGTTGGTTATTTAAACCCTTTCGGTTATAAAATGCGCCGGTTTTGTTGCAAATCAGGAATTGGGAGAAAGCAATAAATTTGATTTCCCGCGGGGGTTGTTCGCGTAATAAATAGACACGTCGCGTTGGTAATAATTACTTTCAAATCGTTAATAAATGTGGCGTTGGCGGGAAAGAGCTACGAATTGCGGTGTTAATGTAATTTTGATAAAAGTGATAACTGTTTGATGTTACTTGCTTGAATTTACTTACCTTTTAATAAAATCATGAGCGTGGAAAAAATTTTCCAACGAACTCAAGTTCAACTGTCCCTTACGCCCGTTTGTGTTCCAAGGGTCGTTCCGCTGTGTTTTACTTTATATCCCTTTTTTGTATTTTTCCAGTTGCCGTCGAGACCTTCATGGACGAGGACGTAATGCAGACGAACGCCAGCATTTACCCTTACTTCCAATTTAATGTTCCCCGAAACGTCACGACGGCCGTCGGCCAGACGGCCTTCCTGCATTGCAGGGTCGAACATCTCGGAGACAAAGCGGTGAGTTTCTCTTTGTGACCCCCATGTCCGTTTTAAGTACCGAGCGGAGGAAGACGCGAATAAAATTAATCGAAAAGTTTTCCCGTTTCGTGCTAGACGTACGAAAGGAAATCGTTACCGAAAATAACGCGAGTTTTAACGAAATATCAGCTTTGGAATGCGGAAATGTATTGTCACGCCTAAGGCCATGAGGGGTACTTTTACGAACGACTTTAGTGGTTGTAGCTGAGATGTAAAGAAATCAAAAATATTTATTTACACTACTGGCTCATAAATTACATGGGGCATTATATAACTGGCACTTACAAATTGTAATTATTAGGATATGATATAAGAATGCAGATAAACTTCGATATAAAGATTAAATTCGTGCCAGCCGTAGGAAAGGAGCAGTTACCAAAGATGATATGAGTTTTAAAGATCCATCAGATTTGAAATAGTAAAATGTCACGCCTAAGGGTCTGTTTTTGTTAAATAAAATTACTTTTTGTTTTTGGGACTGGCGATCTTAGTGCGCATTAATTTCATTGTCAGGATTTGAACTGAACATACCTGTAAAACTATGTAATATCTGTAGCTGATTAAATCAAGGAAGTCGCATTACCAATAGCCTAGTTACGCGATCCAGTTACTGCCCATGTCCGTGACAATAATTGTTTTTAAACAATCGTTTTATCATTCCAAATTAAAATTAGATTTATAGCTAATTAGTTAAGGTTCGTTACTTTATGGTATATGTTAATGCATTTGTTTATATACATTATTGTATTACTAATACTATTATATTATATTTATTATTAATCTATATTGCAACTATGGAGTTAACAAAATCAAAGATGATCTACGTACTAAATACTTTTTTTTAATGAGATTGTTTTCAGATTGTTGGATTTTTGGAAGTGAACGTTTTCGAAATTCAGATATATTAAAAAAATCTAGTATCATGAATTTATTTTAATATCTTTGTCCTAAATTAAGCGACTCTTTGAGCAAGTTATACTACTTAATTGATAATTGGTGTGCTTGCCGAAAGTAAATATTTATTGATGGGTTTCTGGAGAAATTGGAACTTGTGTAGAAACTTTAATATAAAAGAATTATGTGTTCTCCATTTTCGACTCTCCCATTGATAGTATCGACAAAAAATACTCTAGTTTACTTAATTTTTAAAACATTTTGGGTACTATTTTAATTCTGATAATCTCTTGACGAACACCATTCTCATCTGTTTTCTACAACCTTCTGTTTCATTGAGCGGTTAGTTCGGGAGCCAGATTTGTACGCTTTTCTCACTTAAACCCCAAGGAGTTTATACTCAGCAGCAAGTCGTGTTGCCCATGAAAACAACAATTCAAGAATCATTGGTACATATCTCTCAATCATAATTAAAAATTTGTTCCATACACATTACGACGGAAAACAAGTTAGAGTGGTTTAACAAATTGATCTAGAAATTAGGGAAAAGTACATTATATGATTAACAAGTCAGGGAGAGGAAGTTAAATTATAACCTACAATGCAGTTCATGTGGCAAATATCCTAAATATATATAATAAAATAAAAGGAGTTGAATTGAATAAAAAAGTGTTCAAGTGGGTTCATTCAAAACGAAGGTGAAAGTACGAGAGCATTATTTGAACAAGAATAGCAAATATCATCCAAATTTGAATTTTGGTTCGCGAATTCACCAGTGAGGCTTGGATATCAGCGCTCATTATCAAGTTAGCACAGTACGATCGGAAAATGTTAGGTATTAATTTTCTGAGATGGCACAATGCTCAGAACCCTCAGCAACGCTTTTAGTCGGTCTGTATAGGTCCTACTCACGCGAGGAGGTCGGAAAATTCGCGATCTTAATTCGATAATTCCGGAAAATTCACAGATTTCACGGTTGTTCTTATATCCGGCCGAAGAAATTCTACTACTGAGGGCGGCCAGAAAATTGTGACCTTAATGCGAAAAGGCCGGAAAATTCTCGATATTAATTAGCCTTGGTCGGAAAATTATCACATCTTTCGGTTCTTGTTATATTTAGTCTCAAAGAGTTTTTATACTGCGAGAAGGTCGGAAAATTGGCGAAGATATTTCAACAGGGTCATAAAATTCCCGAACTTAATTCGAGGAGCTCGGAAAATTCAGAGACTTCTCGGTTACTCTTATATCCGGAGAAGAAGATTTGTTGCTACGATGTGGTCGGAAGAGATGCTAACTTATGTCGGGAAATCTTTTAAGGTATTAATTGGTCTAGGTCGGAAAATTGTCACATCTCTCGGTTCCCGTTATATTTGGTCCCAAAGAGCCTTCACAATGCGAGAAGGTGGGAAAATAGGTGACGTTATTTCAGGATAGTGGGAAAATAGGCGGTTTCTCTTAAATCTGGCCTAAGAAATCCTATTGTTTGGGAGTGGTCGAAAAATTTGCTACCATAATTCGGAAAAACTTCTTGATATTAATTGGCATATGTCGGAAAAATGTCACATTTCTCAATTCCTCTTATATTTTACTGGAGGGAAAATTCACGACGTTATTTGAAGATAGTCGGAAAATACTCGTTCTTATTGCGAGAACTTCGGAAAATTCACACATATCTCAGTTTCTCCTATATTCGGCCGGAAAATTTGTTACCTTGATACGGAAAAACATCTCGGTATTAATTGGCCAATATCAGATAATTGTTATATTTTTCGGTTTCGGTTATATTTGGTCCCAAATAGTGCTCGTAATGCGGGAAGGTGGGAAAATTTGGGACGTTACTTCAAGAGAGTCGGATAATTCGCGATCTTAATCTGAGAAGCTCGGAAAATTCACATATTTCTCGGTTTCTGTTATATTCGACCGAAGAAATCCTATTGCTACGGGGCGTCGGAAAATTGTTAGCTTAGTTCGAAAAAACTTCTCGGTAAACTGGCCTAGGTCGGAAAATTGTCACATCTCTCGGTTACTGTTATATTTGGTCCCAAAGAGCTCCGTAATGCGGGAAAGTGGGAAAATTGGTGCTGTTATTTCAAGATAGTCGGAAAATACGCGATTTTAATTCAAAATCTTCGGAAAATTCATAAATTTCTCGATTACTCTTATACCCGGCTGAAGAAATCCTACGGGGCGGTCTGAAAATTTGCTACCTTAGTTAGGAAAAACTTCTTGATATTAATTGGCATATGTTGGAAAATTGTCACATTTCTCAATTCCTCTTATATTTGGTTCCAAATAGTCCTCGTAACGCGGGAAGGTGGGAAAATTGGGGACGTTAATTCAAGATAGTCGGAAAATTCGCGATATTAATTCTAGAACTTCGGAAAATTCACAAATTCCTTGGTTACGGTAATATCCGGCTGAAGAAATCTTATTGCTACGGGGCGATCGGAAAATTATCTATCTTCATACGTGGAAACTTATCGATATTCATTGGCCTACGTCGTAAAATTGTCACTGCTCTCGGTTCCTGTCGTATTTGGTCCCTAAGAGTATTCGTAATGCGGGAATGTCGGAAAATTGGCTACGTTAAATCAAGATAGTCGGAAAATACCCGTTCTTAATTGGAGAAGTTCGAAAAATTCACAAATTTTTCGGTTACTATTATGTAGGGCCGAAGAAATCGTATTGCTGTGGGGCGGTCGGAAAATTTGGTACCTTAGTTCAGAAAAACCTCTCAGTATTAATTGGCCTATGTCGAAAAATTGTCACATCTCTCAGTTACTGTATTTGGTCCCAAAGAGTCCTCGTAATGCGGGAAGGTGGGAAAATTGGCGACGTTATTTCAAGATAGTCGGAAAATTCGCGATATTAATTCGAGACGTGCGGAAAATTCATAAATTTCCCGATTACTCTTATATCCGGCTGAAGAAATCTTATTGCTACGGGGCGGTCCGAAAATTTGATACCATATTTCGGAAAAAAAATTTGATATTAATTGACCTAGGTCGGAAAATTGTCACTAGTCTCGGTTTCTGTTAAATTTGGTTCCAAAGAGTGGTTGTAATGCGGGAAGATGGAAAAATTGACGACGTTATTTCAAGATAGTCGGGAAATTCGCGATACTAATTAGAGAAGTTCGGAAAATTCACAGATTTCTCGGTTACAGTTAAATATGGCAGGAAAAATCCAATTTCTACAGAGCAGTCGGAAAATTTTCTACCTTAGTTCGGGAAAACTCCTCGGTATTAATTTGCCTAGGTCGGAAAATTGTAGCATTTCTCGGTTTCTGTTATATTTGTTTCCAAAGAGTCCTCGTAGTGCGGGAAGGTCGGAAAATTGTTTCAAGATAGTCGGAAAATTCGCGGTTTAATCGGAAAATACGGTCAGTAGTGGGCTCGGTACTTCACTGCCAGTGATTTCGGTTCGTCTGTGGAATAAAATTGATGGAACCTCTATAGTTTTCACTGCATAGTTTCAGTCACTTTCTCGCTAAATTTTCGAATGTGTGGCGTTTTGTTTTTAAGTGTGTAAATGAACCATAAAATCCCCCATGCAACACCGCCAATCCGCACACTCCTCCCGGCCTCTCTACCCACGAAGCTGTGCGCCTTGCTTTCCCTTTTGTCCCGCATTGTTCCCTTCACCTGTCCCCCTCTTCCTGAAAACTTTCCCTCCCCCACCTCCGCCACTATTTAATAGCTGGTGAGAGAGAAAGGCGGAGCGGGGGGGTTAAAAGGGAGGTAAGGTCATAACTCAGGCCGAACTCCTCAACTTGTTCAATTAAAGCGTTCAGTTCGCGTGTCGTCCTCCCTCTCGTTCCTTAAGTCTCGCGAAATTACCTCCTACAGCCACCCGGTTACAACATAATCGACAATGTGCCCGAGAAAGGAGAGATGAGAGAGTGGGAGCAAGAGAAAGAGGGAAAGAGAGAGATAATGTATGTGTGTGTGTGTTCCCGTATCGGGGAGACGGGAGGCGGCGGAGGGATTCATAATCTGGAACGCTCGCTTATAGTCTGGAACACGTTGTCTTTTCGCGTATATTTTACGCGGAGAGGAAGTAATTCACTTCGGCGACGGGACTTAATGGGATTGGAGGCGATTAGTTGCGAAGTTAGCGAAAATACCGCTCGTGCATTATGCGTAAGTGCAATTGATTTGATCGAAGGGGAGGGAGTTAGTGGGAGTAGTGCATTAGCCCGCGATTGCATTGAATTTGATTAGCACTTAGGTGGGAGGTTTTGATACGCATGGAATCTAGTTCCAGAACATAACCAAACCTGCAAAACATGCTGACTAGGAAACTTATGGTAGATGTTCTTTCCCAGTTTTCATTTTTCCTGTGTCAGTCCTCTCAATACTACTTCTTCAACTCAGTCCAAAGCGACTTGTTTTACTTTAATTCATCATATGATAAATCTTCCATGTTTCACTAGTTACCTAATTTTCCACATTTTTCACTATTTTCATGGTTTTCACATTCTTCTAGTTTGTTCTATATACTCTTAAAACTTACAAGAGTTCTAATGCGTTTCCAGTAATTTTGTTCTCTATTTAGTATATTAGAGATGTACCCCCAATGATTTGCAAAGGAGTCTGCAGTGTTCCTTGTACTTACATTGTGATTCGTAGTATTTTAGAATACACGACACGTGTTGGAAAATAATATTTGTAGAACATTCCGTAAGGAAATCTAGTCTTTTCCAAATATATAATTTAGCTCTATTCGTATCTACAACCTGTTATATTCTATTCTAAAGCTTTCCAGAGAGTTGTGCAGTGTTTCATTTAATTCTACTAACCATATGCGTCATAGTATTTTAGATTATTCTACACAATTCCACTTCCATACAACTCTATGCTTTTATTTTCATTCCAGCAATTTTCAAAAACGTTCAAGCCGGTTCTATTAAAGTACACGATCTATTTTCTAAAAATCTCTAGAGTTCTGCATTGTAAGTTGCATAGTTGAAAGTGTTATACATGTCTGAAGCGGATTTCAAACACGAGAATATCTTGATAATGTAAAATTCGTGACAATACCAAACTTAAATGTCGTCTCGTATCGAAATTTCAAAAAGTGGTATCGATCTTGTCTGGAATTTTGCACTATGACAGCTTGAAACTGTTGTGCTTGAAATACGATCATACAGAGTTTTGCAAATAAGAAAATAGATGTAAAATTCGTAAAGATCACAATTTCATCTCACCTTAATACCGAATTTCAAATTTGGTGTTGATCTTATCTCGAATTTTGTACCAGAGGTGATTAAAATTATTATATTGGCAATACAATAACATGGCGAGTTTAAAACTTAGAGAAATTGTGGATATTGTAAAATCGGATACAAGACCGAAACGAGATCTTGTCTTGTATCCAGATTTCAAATTTGGTATCGATCTTGTCTCGAATTTTGCTAATAAAGCCATATTTCAAATACAAAAAAATATAATGTTTTTAATCGAAATTTCAATGTGTGGTATCGATCAAGTCTTGATCTCGTGTTTAGGATTAATACATGTAATAATATTGTTATTACGATGTTACGAATATAGGGATAATACGCATTTTTCGAAACGAGATGATATGACCACAGTATTCTAGAGTAGTCTACATAATTCTACTTCTATACAAACTCTATACTTCCATTTTCATTTCACCAATTATCTAAAACATCCTACCTGGTTCTATAGAAACGTAAAATCTATTTTTCAGCTTTTCTACAGTTCTATACTGTTCTATTGTATTGAACTTACCTTGAGGTATATAGTGTTCTAGAATATTCGACGAAATTATATATTTATACAGCAGTATTTCCTATTGAATCTACCATAAACCAGTAAAAACATTATTCATAATGGCCATAATAATAGTTATAAAAAAATATATCGAAAAAATAATAAAACACAAATTAACACAATATATCAAAAATATATTGATATTGATAAAATACAAAATTTCAAAAATAAATTTAATTGACATGTTTACATTAACTTTCACATATTTTAGAGTTCTCAGTAGGTTTTTGTATTCGTTTCTAAATGTTTCCAGAGAGTTCTGCTGTGATTAATTCTATTACACTGTCCATAATTCTAGAATATGCCACACAAATCTATTCTTTGTGGAACATTCCCGAAGAGATGTCTGGTTATTTTTACGATTTTTAAGAAAGAACTATTACAATTCTATTTTAAAATGCTGCATATATTTTTAGTGTTTCATAAAAATTTCCAAAAGGTTCTAGATAGTTTAGATCTATTGTAAATTACCTTCCATAATTTCTCAGAATATTCTAGAAAATTTTATTGTTTCCCTAAGTATTCATTCCACACCGATAATTTGTTTACAATCTTCTAGAACCATCTACGAAATTTGGTTGTTTCAAATTACAGGAACTTCAATAGAGTTCCATTCTATTGTCAATCACTTTGAGCTTCTATACAATTCCAGAATTCTATATAATTTTATTTCTATACAATTTTCTTGTATGTAAATCGATCAGAAAGCAGATGTGTTATTTTAATGCACATTATGAGTAGCTTTGTAGCATATTGAAAATGAGTATTTAAAAAGTCCAAAAAATGGGTTCTAACCAAAAAGTAGGTTGTGCTTTATATTTAAGAATTATTTAAAAAATTTAACAACTAGCACTAACTGTCTAAAATTGAACTTAAGGTGTTACAATTTTAATGAAGGAATTTTAAGGAAGTAATATTTGGTAGTTGTATAAGTATTGCAATAATTATAATATTATTATTACATAATATGTAGAACGAAAATCGCTCTCAATTTAAATCTTTTAATATATAACGATGTTGAATTACAAAATCAAACTTGAATTAGAGTAAATATAATATATAAAGTTTAGATATTTGGAAAATAAATATTTGTTATTCAAAAAAATATTAATTAAATTAATTTAAATTTAGCAAACTTTCTAATTGGATGAAAATTTAAGAAATTAGAGAACTAATAGAGTACTACCTGTCTAAAATTGAACTTAAGGTGTTATAATTTTAATGAAGGCATTTGTTATTAAAAAAGATATTTATTAAATTAATTTAAATTTAGCAAACTTTGTAATTGAATGAAAATTTAAGGAATTAGAGAATTACTAGAGTAATAACTGTCTAAAATTGAACTTAAATTGTTAAAATTTTAATGAAGACATTTTAAGACATTAATTGTTGGTAATTTTTTATGTATTACAATTATAATATTATTATTGCATGTAGAACGAAAGTCGCTCTCAATTTGGCTTTTAATATATAACGATGTTTAATTTCAAAGTCAAACTTGAATTAGAGTAAAGATGATAAAAAGTTTAGATATTTGAAAAATACTTATTTGTTATTAAAAAAATATTTATTAAATTAATTTAAAAATTAGTATACTATGTAAATAAATTAAAATTTAAGGAACTAGAGAATTAAGTAATTAATTAAAAAATATTGCAAATAAGAAAATATTAATAATAGCTAAATAAATAAATGATAGCAGAAATTGCTTGAAATGTATAAATTAACAATTAAACGAATTGCGAAAATAACATGCTGCCAATTTACGCTTTGATCGGGTAATGAGGTTTTTAAAAGGTGGAAAATTCCGAATTTTCATCATTATTTATTAAATTAATTTAAAAATTAGCAAACTATGTAATTGAATTAAAATTTAAGGAATTAGAGAATTGAGTAATTAATTAAAAAATATTGCAAATAAGGAAATACCAATAATAGCTAAATAAATAAATGATAGCACAAACTGCTTGAAATGTAAAAATGCTATATTTAACAATTAAACGAATTGCGCCAATGACATGCTGCCAATTTACGCTTTGATCGGGTAATGAGATTTTTAAAAGGTGGAAAATATCGAATTTTCATCATTATTTATTAAATAAATTAAAAAATTAGCAAACTATGTAATTGAATTAATATTTAAGGAATTAGAGAAGAAAGTAATTAATTAAAAAATATTGCAAATAAGGAAATAGCAATAATAGCTAAATAAATAAATAATAGCAAAAATTGCTTGAAATGTGATCATGCTAAATTAACAATTAAACTTATTGCGACAATGACCTGCTGCCAATTTACACTTTGATCGGCTAATGAGATTTTTAGAAGGTGGAAAATGCCGTATTTTCATCATTATTTATTAAATTAATTTAAAAATTAGCATATTATGTAATTGAATGAAAATTTAAGGAATTAGATAACTAAGGAATTAATTTAAAAATATCGCAAATAAGGAGATAGCAATAATAGCTAAATAAATAAATAATAGCAAAAATTGCTTGAAATGTAAAAATGCTATATTAACAATTAAACGAATTGCGCCAATGACATGCTGCCAATTTACGCTTTGATCGGGTAATGAGATTTTTAAAAGGTGGAAAATATCGAATTTTCATCATTATTTATTAAATTAATTTAAAAATTAGCAAACTATGTAATTGAATTAATATTTAAGGAATTAGAGAAGAAAGTAATTAATTAAAAAATATTGCAAATAAGGAAATAGCAATAATAGCTAAATAAATAAATAATAGCAAAAATTGCTTGAAATGTAAAAATGCTATATTAACAATAAAACTAAATGCGACAATTACATGGTGCCAATTTACGCTTTGATCGGGTAATGAGGTTTTTAAAAGGTGGAAAATACCGAATTTTCATCATTATTTATTAAATTAATTTAAAAATTAGCAAACTATGTCATTGAGTGAAAATTTAAGGAATTAGGGAACTATGTAATTAATTAAAAATATAGCAAATAAGGAAACAGCAGTAATAGCTAAATAAATAAATAATAGCAGAAATTGCTTAAAATTTAAAAATGCTATATTAACAATTATACGAATTGCGCCAATGACATGCTGCTAATTTACTCTTTGATCGGGTAATGAGGTTTTTAAAACGTGGAAAATACTGAACTTTCATCATTATCTATTAAATTAATTTAAAAATAAGCAAAATATGTAATTGAACAAAAATTTAAGGAATTTAATCAATTAAAAAATATTGGAAATAAGGAAATACCAATAATAGCTAAATAAATAAATGATAGTAGGAATTGCTTGAAATGTAAAAATGCTATATCAACGATTAAACGAATTGCGCCAATGAAATGCTGCCAATTTAGGGTTTGATCGGGTAATGAGGTTTTTGAAAGGTGGAAAATATCGAATTTTCATCATTATTTATTAAATTAATTTAAAAATTAGCAAACTGTGTAATTGAATTAAAATTTAAGGAATTAGAGAACTAAGGAATTAATTTACAAATATTGCAAATAAGGAGATAGCAATAATAGCTAAATAAATAAATAATAGCAAAAATTGCTTGAAATGTTAAAATAACAATTAAACGAATTGCGACAATGACCTGCTGCAAATTCACTCATTGATCGGGTAATGAGGTTTATAAAAGGTGGAAAATACCGAATTTTCATCATTATTTATTAAATTAATTTAAAAATTAGCAAACTATGTAATTGAATTAAAATTTAAGGAATTAGAGAATTGAGTAATTAATTAAAAAATATTGCAAATAAGGAAATACCAATAATAGCTAAATAAATAAATGATAGCACAAACTGCTTGAAATGTAAAAATGCTATATTAACAATTAAACGAATTGCGCCAATGACATGCTGCCAATTTACGCTTTGATCGGGTAATGAGATTTTTAAAAGGTGGAAAATATCGAATTTTCATCATTATTTATTAAATTAATTTAAAAATTAGCAAACTATGTAATTGAATTAAAATTTAAGGAATTAGAGAATTGAGTAATTAATTAAAAAATAATGCAAATAAGGAAATACCAATAATAGCTAAATAAATAAATGATAGCACAAATTGCTTGAAATGTAAAAATGCTATATTAACAATTAAACGAATTGCGCCAATGACATGCTGCCAATTTAGGGTTTGATCGGGTAATGAGGTTTTTGAAAGGTGGAAAATATCGAATTTTTATCATTATTTATTAAATTAATTTAAAAATTAGCAAACTGTGCAATTGAATTAAAATTTAAGGAATTAGAGAACTAAGGAATTAATTTACAAATATTGCAAATAAGGAGATAGCAATAATAGCTAAATAAATAAATAATAGCAAAAATTGCTTGAAATGTAAAAATGCTATATTAACAATTAAACGAAATGCGAAAATAACATGCTGCCAATTTAGGCTTTGATCGGGTAATGAGGTTTATAAAAGGTGGAAAATACCGAATTTTCATCATTATTTATTAAATTAATTTAAAAATTAGCAAACTATGTAACTGAATTAAAATTTAAGGAATTAGAGAACTAAGGAATTAATTTAAAAATATTGCAAATAAAGAAATGGCAATAATAGCTAAATAAATAAATAATAGCAAAAATTGCTTGAAATGTGGACATGCCAAATTAACAATTAAACAAATTGCGAAAATGACCTGTTGCAATTTCACGCTTTGATCGCCTAATGAGTTATCCAAAAGGTGGAAAATACCGAATTTTCATAATTTTCCAGTGTTTCAATATCAATCAAACCCGAGAAGATACACGCGAAAAACTTAGTTTTATAACCGCGTCGTAATTTTAATTATGAAGGAGCAATAATTTATTTTTGTTCCAAATTTGTTGGCTTCGACGTAATCGCAGCAGGAACTTTATGGGCGGAACGAGGGGTTGCTGGGGGTTGGGGGTGCTTAATTTTAATATCGAGTCGATATGGACGAAATGCGCAACCTAGTTGTGTAAACTGGGGTGAGTAGTGAAAAATAGAGAGATCGCTTTGAATAATTCCAGGGTTAGTATTTGGAGTCGCTTTGAGTTTTAGGAACTGTTATTGGAATTGTACGTCGTTGTGGGATAATTGTGCGGAAAATGTCTTTCATATTCAGAATAGAAGTATAAAATTATCAGGAATGTAGTCAGAGTTTCTAAAATTTTCCGTCTTGAAAATAATACAAAAATTTACAAATAATTACAATACTTGCTACATAATTTTCGAAAACAATTTTCAACTTAAAAAATTACTCGATTGAAACCACATTTTAAGATTTACGGCTTCGCAAATAAATTAGATAGGTCGGATGTCAATCCAGAACAAAATACAACATTTTTCAAGGTAATGTTGAAAACAAAGTACCTTCAGCTCGAAAGTATCAAACTTGTATTACAACGTCTCCAGTTTCTAAATTAAATGAGTGTTATTTCGCCAAGTTTTCCTAAGGAAACTTCGTTCTGCTCTCTTGAAATATATCCAAGTAACAGGAGGGTCCTTTTAACGACGTAAGAAGTAATGAGGGTATTTTTATATAATAATTGTGCCTTCGGCTGAAGCAACATTTTCCAGATGAAAGTATTAAATTATATATTTGGTCTCAAAAAATTATTTGTGGTTTCGTAATTTCTAATTAAATTCTACATTTAATTTTTTGTTATTAAGCACTGAAAAACGAATTAAGCGATTAAATTAATATATATATATATATATATATATATATAAAATTCATTCAAATTTGACTCATGATTTTATATGAAACATTAAATTTTCCTAAGAAATTTTGGCAACATAGCAATTTTGATGTTCTTCATGACGCCCCCTAGATATATTTTCCAGAAACACGTCATTACGTTTCCCAGTCTTTCTCAAAGTACACAATAACCATATTATTCTCACTTTTCACAATTTTACAAAATATTAAGTATGCTTATATTTGTTTCTATAGACTTGTATAACGATTTGCAACACTGTATTCCTTTGTAATAACTACTAAAAACTCCTGCGGCTTTATAGAATGTCTTACAAAATTTTGGATCTTAACCTGGTGTTATATTTTATTATTAATTTAATTTCAATATATTTTGATCGTTTATAGACTCTTTGTTCCTACAGTTACCTAAGAGTTAAGTTGACAAGAATTTCTATTACTTCTCATTCCATACACTTCTATTTATTTAAAATAAAATTCTAGAATATCCTGAAGGGTTCCAGTCCGTTATAGCTACCGTGAGTATTCCACAATGTTTTAGAATTATATAAAAAATTTAATTTTCCTACTATCCTATTCTCCCTAAATTCAACATAAATAAATTCCGTGGTGTTCTAGCTATTTGTACTATAATATTGATATTTTTATTTATTTTTGATAATCGCAGTTTTATTACAATATATTTACCTTGATTACCTATATCTCACAGACGGCCGTTTTCATTGTTACAAATTTTCTAAAAATTCAATCCAAAGTACAATATTTTATAGAATAACCTAGACACTTCTACATGTGTCCATTGCTCTAGTCTACTACATATACCATGAACTTTCACAATATCCGAGATTACTCTAGTTAGTTTTATTATCAAATCATGCTATTTTTTACACAACTCGCCTGCATTCTGAAATTCTATGAAAGCTCAGTTTCGTACTTAGTTCTGTTAGTTTTCCCAATCTTCTAGATTATTCTATATATCTCCAGTTGTTTTTAGAAATTTAAAATTTATACCATGTTCTAGAAATTTTATTTAAACGCAATTCTGTTATTGAATGACCTTCCTAAAACATTTCTTTAAATAACATTCGTAAACTACTCAAAAATTCAGAGGTCAGTAAGGCCTATTAGCTTTCACCGTATTCAAGAATGAGCTGTATATTTGTAGTTGCAACTGAATTGAAGAAAGTTTTGTACGGTTCTATTTCATTGTATCTAACTTGAGCTTCCATCATACTTTAAAATATTCTAAAATATTCCAAATTTTTAGAAAAATTCTACAAAAGTTTATTTTTTCATATTCTAAAGTTTCATGGATTCTTCCAGAAAGTAATTTTCAGTTCTACCGATTTTCTAAAATTTATTCAGTAATTCACAATTTCCTAGTGACCTGAATATTTCTAGTGATTTTAATATAAATCTCAACATTTTGAGATGCCTATTTCCAATGTATTAATCTTCAATAAGTATGTAATACTATTTTTGTACATTCTTAGTTTCTCTTCCTGCTCTTTAAACAGATATGCATTAACTTCTACAAATTTTCCAAAAAATCTGTAAAAAGTTAAAAATTTTCTAAAATAGTAACTATTCCTATTTGTTCGTAAAAGTTTTCAGAATGTCGGCTAACTTCAACTCTATTGCATCTACAATAAACCTCCATAATATTTTAGAATATTCTATATTTTCTAAATATCTTTAAAACTTTTCATAAGATTTTGTATAGCATTATTTTAATATTCACGTGCTTCTATAAAATTCTAGAGTATTATACAACGCTCTACAAAGTTTGTTCAAATTTTTATGGTTAGTTGTGTAGCTTACCGATTTGTCTTTATGTTTATTTGAAGTGTTCTCTAAAATTAATTTATTCCTAAGTTTTTCATGATTTTCCATACTTTCTTTGTAACATAATTTAAAATTTTTGATTTCAAGAAACACCTGAAATTATTTCAGTTAGGTGTAATACTAAAATCGTAAGGAATTTCCCACAAATATAATAAAATTTCTTTTAATTGTAATTTGTATAATTTACAGAAATTTCCCATATTCAAAATGGAAAAATGAAGTGGAGTGAAAAATTCAAAATTTCCCAAAATACTAACTCTTCCTCATTAAATTCATATAAATTCATGTATTCATAAATTCATATAAATTCATTATAGTTTTCAGAATTTCGCCTTACTTCCACTCTATTTTATTTACAATAAACTCCCACAAAATTCTAGAATATTCTATATTTTCTAATTATATTTAATACAGAACCTTCGGAAGATTCTGTAGAGCTCAATTTTAGTAATCACGTGCGTCTCTAAAATTCTATAATATTATACAAGTCTACAAAGTTTGTCCCAATTTTTGAGGTTAGTTATGTAGATTTCCGATCTGTTTTTACGTTTATTTGAACTCTTCTCTAGAATTAATTCCTTCCTACGTTTATCAGGATTTTCCATACTTGCTTTGTAACATAATTTTAAATTTTTGATTTCAGGAGACACCTGAAATTATTTCAGATACATGTAATACTAAGATCGTCCGGAATTTCCAAAAAATGTAATAAATTTTCTTTTAATTTAATTTGTATAGTTTCCAGAATTTTTCCCATATTCAAAATGGAAAGTGAAGTGGAGTGAAAAATTCAAAATTTCCTAAAATACTAACTGATCCCATTTATTCATAATAGTTTTCCGAATTTCGCCTTACTTCCACTCTATTGCATTTACAATAAACTCCCACAAAATTCTAGAATATTCTATATTTTCTAATTATCTTTAATACAGAACCTTCGGAAGGTTCTGTAGAGCTCTATTTTAGTAATCATGTGCTTCTCTAAAATTCTATAATATTATACAAGTGTACAAAGTTTGTCCGAATTTTTGTGGTTAGTTTTGTATTTTCCCGATTTGTCTTTATGTTTATTTGAACTCTTCTCTAGAATTAATTCCTTCCTACGTTTATCAGGATTTTCCATACTTGCATAGTAACATAATTTTAAATTTTTGAGTTCAGGAAACACCTTAAATTATTTCATTTACGTTGTAATACTAAAAACGTCCGGAATTTCCCAAAAATATAATAAAATTTCTTTTAATTGTAATTTGTATATTTTCCATAATTTTTCCCATATTAAGAATGGATAGTGACGTGGAGTGAAAAATTCAAAATTTCCTAAAATTCTAACTATTCCTGTTAATTCATAATTGTTTTCAGAATTTCGCCTTACTTCCACTCTATTGCATTTACAATAAACTCCCACAAAATTCTAAAATATTCTATATTTTCTAATTATCTTTAATACAGAGCGTATAATACATAAGCGTGTTTTTGTGGCATTATTTCCACAGCTTTCCCATATTATTCCCCCTTCACTTTGTAATGTAAAATTGTTCCCAGAGATTCCCACATTTCCAAACTATATATGTTTTTTCCCGCTATTGCAATCTAGATATGTCTGATTGTTATTATCCATTCATGTAATTCGATTGCTTCGTACGATTTATGCAAATACGGTTTTATCAAATTAAAATGATAATTTAAAGCATCAATTCATAATACGTTATTAGCCCTATCGCACAGTCGATAACTATCGACGCCAATAAGCATTTTTTTTAATTAATGTGTTATGTTGGTATCGCTCGAGTACTGAGGATAATGGAATCGCCGGTAATTACGCTCCGGATATTCAATTTGTATCGAGTTTACCGATTTTTACCGACATCCCGTTAAAATTCAATGGTATCGATGTGTGAATTTTTAATGGCGTCCATTCCTGGTAATGTACAAATGTACGTGCATGTAACTCCGGATGAATTGTGTAGTTACTTATTATTTTAATTGCGATCGAATTAATTAACGCACTATATTGGAATAATTGTTTATTTTACAGACGGCCATACAGATGTACGCAGATATTAAACGTTACGTTGTACATTTTGATCGTAATGTGTGTGTTTAACGTATCATTTTTCTCTTTGCCCCACGAAACCCTCGCCCTCGCTTTACATAAACACGATGATTTCATTTTGTTTGGCGAATAAATTTCAATGAATTTATGGTCCAAAAATGTTACGGTCAAATAACTTTACATAAACTCTGACGGAGTTGTGGAACAATAATTGGGAGAGAGTTGTAAATTTTGATGGATTTTCAAAATTTATCTTTATTTTTTATTTCATTTTATTGTCAGTAAAATTACATAAATACATTATATGTCGGATTTTTTACGTAATTTACCTATCACACTATAGTATATATTAAATTGTTTATATGTACATATATATAAATATACAGGGTGTTAGGGGTTTGACTGCCTTTATTTTAACAGGCGATGGTATTCACCAAAATAAACAAAAAACCTTATGTAAGAGGGGTTCTATAACCAACTGTTCTTAAGAAAAAAATTATCAAACTTCTAATTTTGTGGTGTAATTTTTTTTTAAAGGATAAACAAATATTTCCAATCAATACAACTCGATAAAGTGGCTATGATGTGGTGTGGCAACACCGCGTATTTATCGCACACGTCGCGAAACATTAACCCCGCACAGCCGTTTACAGGTAAACGTATCTTTTCTTGTCGGTGTTGCGAAGTTGTGGTGAAATGACTTGATAAAATAACTCGACTTTTCTCGAAAATGGTTGGTTTTAGCATCCCCGTTATATAAGGTATTTTTGTTTGTTTTCATGAATACTATCACCTGTTAAAATAAAGGCAGTCAAACCCCTAACATCCTGTATATACCTATACACCTAATATATATATACGTACACATGTTACTATACTAAGAAAATTTAAAACTACCAAATATTGATTAATTTACGCTCCTTTAATGTACAATTTTATTAAATTTTGTTTTAGCCATTATGAATTCTGTATTTATATATGTCTAACTTCAGAACCTCAGAGTTTGAGTTTTCTCTCATCCAATTTTTTTAGCACATTTTTAATTACTTTGGTAGTTGTTTTTACTAAATGTCATATACTTGGTAATTTATTAAATATTTTACATAACAAAAATCTATGACTTCTTCTGCCAATTTCTCCTAAATTCAATTAGATCCAGTTACTAATAACTTTGTAGCTACTTATAATTAGCTATTTCCATTTGTCTACAGTGTACTATAAAAACTACATATTTACTACCCACTGTCCAATTTACCAACTAAAACCAACCTAAAAGCACATTCAGTTAGATTCAGATATTTTGAAACTGATGTAAGTCTTTTACTATATACAATAACTAATATTTCTTGTATTATATTGCACGAGCCAAGAGGTAGACACTTCCTAGATTCGAAGCGTCCTTCCCAGAACAGTCACTTCTATCATGATAGATATGATGACCGCATTCGTTTAGGAGTGTGTTTTGTGATATTTAATTAATAGTTAAAGTAAGGATTAAGTAGTATTAATAAATGATAATAAATAACTGTAGTTCAAAATTAATATAGCGTAATTACATGAAATTAAGGAAACGTTACAATTCTATTCATAGACATTATATTTTCTCGTATTAATTATACACTAACGTCACACTAATTGCAAGTTCAGTTAGACCAATTTGATAGTTAATTTAAAGCTGACTAGATTCTTATAATACTCCTCCAGATAATTAGTATGTAATATGTTAAACCAAGTTTAATAACGTGAGATTTACATAACTTGCAATTTTGCTAAGTTTGCATAAATATTTCTTAAGAGCTAGTTAGATCGTTAAATGGAGTCACTAGATAATAAATTTAACTAGGTTTATGTTTAGGAGTTAATGCTTTACTCGAGCTTTAAATGGGCGAAGCTTGCTGAACATTTTACGCATTTCACTAGATTACTAACTATTACCTAAAGGTTTACTACTTCCATACACTGATTTACAGAGAGAGTATGGTTACTGTATTACTGATTATTTAATTTAAAGTTTGTTTCGGGTGCTTCAATAGGTAATTAAAGTTTTGAAGGAACTGTTAATTGGTACACTATTACTAGGTAGTTAGTACGTAATATGTTAAACCAAGTTTAATGAGTAATGAATTGACACCTTCAATAGATAACGTGAGGTTTATATAATTTACAAGTTGTGCTAGGTTTATATTTCCTATGAGCTAGTTAGATAAGTAGTTGGATTACTAGATAATGGGTTAAACTAGGTTTGTATCTTGGATAAATTACTTAACTCGTTCTGATGTTGGACGTTGAAGTAGTATAACCTTTGAAGATTTTTTTAAACAGATCATAGGTTTACTAGAGATACGTTAATATATCCATATTGAAAGTAACTATGGTTATTATATTTTCAAACAATAATTTGAAGGTTTGTCTGAGTTCCTCAATAGGTTATTATAGTATTGAAAGCGCTGTTTCTGTATGCTGAGTTGCTATGTAGTATTGTCACGCTTAAGGCCCAATTAAATTCTTATGTGTGCTAAGTTTAAACTAGCTCAGAAACAGCGGTATATTAAACAGGTTTAACAGATTAACGTCAATTATTTGACTACAAAGAAAGTGGTTTGAGGGGGAGGCGTTATAACATTAACTATGGGAGACAGAGAGAGAGAGAGAGAGAGAGAGAGAGAGAGAGAGAGAGAGGGAGAGAGAGAGAGAGAGAGAGAGAGTGAGGGAGCGAATACACCAGGTTTACCCAAAGCAACACGAGGTAGAATTGAAGAAAGTGTACCTCACGGCAGGACAGATGGGCAATATGTAGACATCTTGGTATGGATTTGGATCAATATCAATCATGTTGACTTAATTCGATATTTAATTGCGTCTGTAGTATTGTCACGCTTAAGGCCCAATCAAATTATTATGCGTGCTAAGTTTGAACTAGCTCAGAAACAGGGGTGTATTAAACAGGTTTACTACGTTAACACCGAGAGTGTTTTGAGGGGGAGGCGTTAAAACATTAATTATGGGAGACAAAGACAGAGAGAGAGAATACACCAGGGAAGATCATAAGTTTACCCAAAGCAACACGAGATAGAATTGAAGAAAGTGTACGTCACGGCAGGGTAGATGGGCGATACGTAGACATCTTGGTATGGGTTTTGGTCAATATCAATCATGTTGATTTAATTCGATATTTAATTGCGTCTGTTGTTTAGTGTTGTTTATGTTGGAAGTCAAATCATGTCACGTTTTTTAACTATGTTATTACTTATACCTGTAGGTTCTTTTAATTTAATAAACAAATGTTTAAGGATAAGATTCGTTAATATATCCGTATTGAGAGTTACTATGGTTACTATGTTTTTAAATAATAATTTGAAAGTTTGTCTGAGTTCCTCAATAGGTTATTATAGTATTGAGAGCGCTGTTTCTGTATGCTGAGTTGCTATGTAGTATTGTCACGCTTAAGACCCAATTTAATTCTTATGTGTGCTAAGTTCAAACTAGCTCTGAAACAGGGGTATATTAAACAGGTTTAACAGTTTAACCGCAAATATTGGACTACAAAGAAAGTGGTTTGAGGGAGAGGCGGTTAAACATTAACTACACAGGCCAACAAAAAAAAAACAATTCGATAACACTGACCAAACCATATTGACTTTATGTTGTTGGGGTCGCTGAGTCAGAATCCGCGGTCCATTTGGCTCCCTCCGGTACGGTCTTTTTTAGAGGTCATTTTAGGGGTGTCTGTTATACAAAAATCCTAAATAGCGAAGAGCACGTTCCAACCATACGTTATATAGGTTTTCGGGGTCGCTGAGTCTGAATCTGGGGTTTTCTTAGCTCCATCACGTAAGGTTTTTTTTAGAAGTCATTTTAATATCATTTTAGGGAGGTTTAGAGTCTAAAAATTCTAAATGGCGAAGAGCACGTTCCAACCATAAGTTGAATGGGTTTTCGGGGTCGCTGAGTCTGAATCTGGGGTTTTCTTAGCTCCATCACGTAAGGTTTTTTTTAGAAGTCATTTTAAGGTCATTTTAGGGGGGTTTATAGTCCAAAAATTCTAAATGGCGAAGAGCACGTTCCATCCATACGTTATAAGGTGTTTGGGGTTGCTGAATTCATATCTAAAGTTTGTAGGACTGTACACTAAGGCTGAAGATCATTTAAAGTTGATTTTATGTGAATTAATGGCAAAAGTTTGCATAAATAAATTTAAATTACACATAAGTTTATCGTTTTCTTCAAAGTAGTTTTTTTGTCCGCATAACCATCCTGTTTATTTAAAAATAACATATTTATATGCACTTTTGCAGCTCAAGTTTATTTAAAATAAATAAATGAATCACTTTATAAAAATGAATATACATGAATATAAAATGAATATGAATGACTTAATAAACACCAACTTGTTGAAAAAAAAGGTATGTTGGGATGTTCTCTAATATTGCTCATGTAAGGGTTTCTATTCTTGGAATTCAGGAATAATGGCCCCTTTTTGATCTTGGTCCCTCATTCGTGAGCAAAGGACTTTTGTGGATCTTTTGACCTGTCCATCGCACATTAGATAAGGCTCTGAATGCTTTTGTACCTGTAAAATGTAAGTGTTTTGGAAATTTTTTACATCATATACTTACCTAGACCATTATAGCGCCATGAGTATGTCCTTGATCCGGGACGAAACGTCGGCTGAATTATTATGGAGTTTGAAACGAGTGTTTCATTTTGGGGGTTTCACCTAGAACATCAACTCAGCTTCGAAAAAAAAGGTACTTTTTAAAATTTACTTCATGTAAAACTCTCCCTAAAATCACCTAATATCATCTTTAAATGATCTTAAGCCTTAGGGTACAGTCCAACAAACTTTAGATCTCAATTCAGCAACCCCGAAAACCTATATAACGTATTGTTGAAACGTGCTCTTCGCCATTTAGAATTTTTTTGACTATAAACACCCCCTAAAATGACCTTAAAGTGATTTCTAAAAAAACCTTAAGTGATGGACCTAAGAGGACCCCAGATTCAGACTCAGCTACCCCGAAAACCTACATAACGTATGGTTGGAACGTGTTTTTCGCCATTTAGGATTTTTGTATAACAGACACCCCTAAAATGACCTCTAAAAAAAGCTATCCGGAGGGAGCCAAATGAACCCCGGATTCGGACTCAGCGACCCCAACAACCTAAAGTCTATATGGTTTGGTCAGTGGAATCGGAAAAAAAATTTTTGTGGGCCTGTGCTATTGGAGAAAGAGAGAATACAACAGGGAAGATCATAAGTTTATCCAAAGCAACAGGTGGTAGAATTGAAGAAAGTGTACGTCACGGCAGGGCAGATGGGCGATATGTAGACATCTTTATATGGACTTTGATCAATATCAATCATGTTGATTTCATTCGATATTTAATTGCGTCTGTTGTTTTGTGTTGCATATGTTGGAGGTCAAATCATGTCACGTTTCTTGACCTTGCTATTTCTTATATCTATACTTTTACTTTAATACACAGATGTTTAAGGATAAGATAATCCCTTAGATGCTTATAGTACAGAAATCGACGTTTTAGTTGTCCAAAGAGTGTCATGTGTACGTATCACAATTTATAAACTAATATTGCTCCTTAAACTGATAGCGTTTGGGTAATTAAACATTTATGATTGACTTCATGTTTGCAAGTTGCTAGTTTGTTGACCTTCCCTATATAGATCGTTATTTTGTAACAAGATAGTTTGTGTTGGTAAATCAGCATATTAGAGTATTCCAGACGTGAAAACCAATTTACACCTCGAGTAAAGAAACTGGCATCGAATTTTATAGAAAATCCCTCCGAGTGGATTACCAGCGCACTGCGAAGCCGTATTCAATTTAACATTTTTGTCCACCGGAACCGGCAGGAGGAATAGGGAATAATGGAAACCTTAGAAAGTAACCCTTGAGGGGACCGGAGGGATGGAAATGCGTAAGGTAATAACGTCAAACCCTCGATAAACACTAAATTCGAAATTAAATTTCCCTCACCCCCCCCTCCTCCCCTCCAACTTTCCGGAGAAAAGAAAAATCACATTTTATTGAATCCAGTCGGAAACTTTTTGTTTACAATGCGATATGGCCTAATTAAATACTAAAATTTCCTCTTTCAACCCCTCCCCCCCCTCCGATCCTCACCCCTCTCCGTTCCTTTTCTTTCTAACTCGCCGCTCGGAAAGCAATTTCCCCCTTCCCTGTCCCCTCGAAATTCCATTATAAAATCGCGGGGATGTTATTAAAAGTTTTAATTTGTATTATTTCGGTTAAAGAGTATTATTATTCGTTTGAATATTCATGAAGGACAAGTGAAGGAGACCGCCGCCGACGCCCGGAATGAAGTTCGGACGGAAAGGGATGGAGAGGAGCTTTCCACTTTTTCCTCTTTCTCTTGTATTTTATTACGGTCACTTACGACAGGTTTAAGTTTTTTCCCGGGTAAATTCATTGAGATGGATGAAGCGGAGGGAAGGGGTTCAGGAAGGGTGGAAGGGTGGAATTAGTACTTAGGTGTTCTCTCAGACAGCTTTCGAGATGCCTACATTTTCATAACAAAAATCCTATTTAATATGACAAATCTGAATACTGATAGTTCGATACATTGTTTGAAATCATTTGTTCCCTCTACTCAGTACGTACACGCCCCTACTGATTCAGCAAAAGCACCAAGAGTTCGTTCCTCGACCCTGCAAAGCGGGTACAAAGTGACTTACCAAACGTCAGCGGTTTTGTGGTAATTAACATCGGTTTGTTCTACTTACCCATCAGGCGTACTCTACTTCGTGATTAAGCATCACGTCTCGCTTTCTTTTATATATACAGGGTCCTATTTCTTAACGTTACAAGAGTATGATCAGCCGATAATAAAATCCCTTAAATATCTATTAATTACAAAATTAGACATATCATTCATCAGATAAATTTAACTGCGTAACTTAGAATCTAATTTCTGCTTCTCCCAGGTCCAGAATTTTAAATATTTTATAAGGTGTAGGTCAGCACAATTTCAGGTTTATAGGATAGACTAACGAAAGTAACGAAGGTGACCAAAGTTATTTTACCATCTACATATTGACACTCATCGAAAGTGTGAAGTGATCTCTGTAGAGTGTGGACTGTATAGATCTTTCTCGTAGCTCGTGGGTGGCTGCGGAGATGAATCTTGTCTCCAGGTTGTAAGGGTGGAGATTGTAGTACTAGTTGGAGACCTGAGAGGGTGACGTGCAGGTCTGAGGTTGAAGTTCTAGTCGTGTGGAGAGAGGGCGTGACGTACCTCTCCGGGTTTGGATCTGAGGGCGTATCGTGCAGATCCGGGGTTGAAGTTCTCGAAGGTTGAAATTGTCATAAGTGTCGAAAATTTAACGGAATAAAATCGTAGAGCAACTCATCTTCTTCAATTTGCACCCCGCACAATTGCTCTATATATATCATTTCATGACTAATGTTGCAACATTGAGGAGCCTGTCAAAATCAAATTCATTTTTGCAAAAACTATTCTATGAATCATTCTGAAATTTTTACCACATATTAATCAGCAAAAAAGCCTACTTTTCACGCGGAACAACATTTGTAAAGCTATTTTTTCAATTTATTAATAATTGGATTTCAATGGAATTTTCAATTTTTTTAAATGTTTTATTAAGCAAAAAATGTATCAAATAACCTTTACCATAGCTCATCTTTATGGTACTTTTATACGTTATAAGATAGTCAATTCCGTTTTTTAATACAGTCTAACAATTCTATGTGAATTACTAAACGTAACTGACATATTTTTATACTCGCCCATTGTAATTAACACTTCTGCTTTGATGTGCCTTCTCAGAGTGTAAACTGGCAAACATATGCACATACACAATCAGTCAGCGTTCACGTGAAAGTATATTTAAACATAATTTCACTCTTTAAAATGCAAATGAGCGAAATTCGCCTCTTCGACGATTTTTCCGCTAATTACAAACGAGAGAAGAATGTAGCGGAGCCTCCTTCCGACGAGCGAGTTTTCATAGCAAAACTGGAGATGACGTTTTGTTGAAATAAACTTACGTGGAAGAGCCGCGGGAAGAAAAATAAACGTGAACATTACACGGGGTTGAATGTGAAAAGAAATTAAACCAGGAGGAAAGTAGAGAAACTCCGAGGGGTTTTAAGGAAGTTCGCGAAACAACATGATAAGTCTCTTCAACGTAGGAAATGAATTTTTTAAGAAAAAAGATATTGCCGGTGGCTCTGCCGGCTTACTGTTTCTAATCTCTGGAATATAATGGTTTAACCCAATTTTCATCTCACTTCAATGGAATTAAATATAACAAAACGTCGTTAGAGTAAGTTTACACCAAGCTTAATGTCCAAGAATGAAGGAAATGCAAAATGTTTAGAAAAATTGAGAAACCGGTTAAAATTACGTTTAAGAATCGTCTAATTTAATAAAATAGATACCAAAAATTACTAACAAATATAAAAAATTTAATTTGTTATTGAATCCTAACTTCATATTTGTTGACACCGCTTGATAGGTTTATTGGGAAAAAACGGCCAGGTTAAGCCCGCTACAGTTAACTGAATACTTTATTATGGCTTTTACTAACTTTGCACATTTTGGAGTTTTCGTAAAATAGTATAATTGTCTCGATACTAGAAAAATACAGTTTCAACTTTAAAGGAATTTACTTTACATTGAATCCGGCTCGAAGGACTAAATATTCAGTTGCAAGAAAAGCGAGTTAAAGTTGTTCTGCAGTCCTTGTAACCGGATGCCTTAAAGTAACGTTTAAGAAGGGCCTGACTTTGCCTTGTGTAAAATAATAATTATGACTTAAAATACTAATGAATTTAAAACAATTATCTACACAAGTACTATTAAAAATGGAGTAAAAATAATTGATAATAAGAAAAACTAATTTAATGTTAGTGGGTATACCTTGGTTGGGTGGCTTACTACAAGAAAACTAGGTTGGCTTTTAGAGTTACTGAAGATTCGATTATATATTTTTATTTAATTTTGTATACGTTGGAGTCTCATTATTTACAATGGATTCCTTACCAGAAAAATAAGAGTTGCACTTAATCTAAAACGAAATTTATATATAAAGCCTAATCTGGCTCCAAGGGCGACACATTCATTTAGGAGCAAGATGAAATAAAATAATGCTTCAACTGAACATTTGGTCCTTCGAGCCGACTGTTAAAGTAACGATTATAGAGGTCTTGATATTGAAATAATCAAGGTAATATGAGCTATTAATTTGTATATGAATAAATTGACAATAGCAATGCCCGAACTAGTATTTTACAGATTATTATTAACTTAATTATTCATAATTTTAATCATCATCATAATTACTTTAATAAGTTAATATATATATGAGAACAATATTAATACAAAAACGTAATTTTATGTTAGTTGGTCCTTGCTAAAATACGGCTAGAAGAAGACCAGATTATACCTTCTAGGGTTTACTGAATATTCGTTAATGGTTTTACTAGATATTGCACATCTTAGACCCTCCGTTAGATATGTTCCTTTAAGGAACAATAGATCTTACTTTAAACCGAGAAGAGTAAAAGTTAGTCGTCAACTGAACATTTGGTCCTTCATGATGGATTACTTAAAGTGACTTAATAACATAATGATATTATTTTCGTTTAGGAGTAAGAAGAGCAAAAATTGTTTTTCAAATGAACATTTGGTCCTTCGAGCCGGATGACTTAAACTGACCTTAAATTTAGTAGTAATGAAAATAACATAAGTATTAATCATTATTAGCAAAAAATAGATGTTGATGATGAGAGCAGGTTAAACATTTTGGGGTTTACCGAAAACTTGATTATTGGTATTACTGGGTTTTGTACACTTTGGAGTTTACGTAAGACAGTACAATGACTTGCTTGCCAGATCAAGAAGGGCTTAATTTCAAATGGAACTTATTTTGGATCTGAAGTTACATATATTTCCGTTGGGTGCAAAAAATGAAAAGACTGACCTTCAGTTGAACATTTGGTCCTTCGAGCCGGATGATAAAAGTGACATTAAAGAAGCTTAATTTAATAATTAAAAAAGTATATTTTAAAGACATTAGTATTGGTTTCACTAAAGTATGTACATTTTGGAAATTTCATAAGATAGTAAATTTGTTCGTTTTCTAGGATAATTAGAGTTTTGATGTACCCAATTTGTGTGGTAACCCAATTTTTTTAAATCATTCGAATTGCTGTTACAGGAAGCAAAATTCCACTTATCGCCACATTAATACTGGGTGTCCCATTTTAATGTACCACCCCTGATATCTCGTCAGATATGCAATTTAACAAAAAATGGTCCAGAAAAAAGTTCTAGGACTCGAAGGGGCCATCCAAAATGACCTTGAAATGCATGTTCAGGGACAAATCAAGGCCAACTTTAGTTTTTTTTTACGGAAACACATGTTTTTTGTCTAATACGTATCTTTTGTATGAAAAATTTTTTTCGTAAATGCTTTGATTTCTCGCTAGAAGACACTTTTCAGCTTTGACCTTTATGTGACCTTGGCTTGACCATGTCAAGATCTGGGTCGTCTGGTGAAGGTCGGGTCAAGGCCTAGTCACAGTCAGGCCAAGTCCAATCTACAGGTCTATTACAAGTCTCCATCAGATCAAGACGTGTCAAGGTCACGATCAAGTGACAGTAGGACCACAAAAATGGCTGGCTACACGCCAGTAGATATTGTCAATATGATCAAGATTACAGCGGTACAACAAGTACAGCGGTGCGGCGAGGTTGTATGCTGAAAGGTATCCAGATGCTCGTCACTTCCACATTCCACTAGAAATCAGACGACGCATGTGGTTCCAGCAGGATGGTGCTCCGGCTCATCGTGGACTACCTTTCAGGAGATTTCTGAACGCGACATATTCAGATGGCTGGATTGGAATTGGTAGTCCACGCTGTGAATTCCCCGCGAGATGGCCAGATTTAGCCACGCTAGACTTCTTCCTGTGGGGAGCTGTAAGGCAGAGAGTTTACGCGGAACGCCCGACGACGGTATAAAATATGATGGACAGGATTGTTGCAACATTCCAGACAATCACCACACAAACATTAATAGATATCTAAAGAAGTTTCCAGCAGAGAATACAATTATGTATTCAACAGAATGGGTATTTGATAGAGCACTTGAGTCATTTTTGGATGGACGCCTTTGAGTCCTAGAACTTTTGTCAGAACGATTTTTCGCAAAATTGCATATCCAAACAGATATCAGGGGTAGTACATTAAAATGGGGCACCTTGTATATCCATTTCCTCTTTCATTTCTCGAACATGAATGTGCAAAAGACCAAGGAGGACCAAACCTTCCGTTGGTGGCAAGAAAAGTAAAGATTGTCATTTAGTTGAACATTTGGTCCTTCGAGCCGGATGATATAAAGTGACAATAAAGAAGCTTAATTTAATAATAAGAAATGAGTTTTAAAGATTTCATAAGGTAGTAAAAATGGTTAATTATCCAGAATAATTATTTTGCTGTACCCAATCTGTGCGGCGACCCAATTTTTCTAAAACGTTCGAATTGCTGATTCACGAAGCAGACTTACGCTTCCCGCCACATTTACATATCCATTTCTCGAACATGAGTGTCGACATGGAGACGGGAGTCGGAGGCTCTAAGGGCAGCGCCCTAATTGCCCCATTCCGGGCGAACGAAGGAGGTCATAACAATTTTCGGTAATTCCCGGATTCGAAACGACCCACCCCCGCCGTCCCAATTAACCGCCATTCTCCTCTCCTCGCAACGAATTTTTGCTCGAGTGAAATTAATACCTAAAAATCATCTACAACAGCGAGACGATTATTATTACTACAACCGACGTTATTATTATCATTTCGCCCCGTCGTCGTCCGGGCGAAATGATTTATTCAACGCGTTAAAAGAGAAAGTCGCCCCTAAGGGAAGTTCCGACGGGGACGGGAAATTGAAAAAATTACCGAACCTACCCCCGAAGGGCGGCGGAACGGGGGGGGAGGGTCCTTAAACTGACGGAGTGTCAAACTTTTTTACAACTCCTCCTCGGGACTTAACGAACGTAATTTCGAACTTCACAATTACTCGAGAGGAGTAACGTAAAAAGTGGGGAGAGAAGTTTCCCGCCCCTCGACCTACCTCGTAACGCTTCCTCGTTTCGGGAAAGTTGAAGTTAAAAATTAAATGAAACGAGTCGGTAATCTGTACCGGCTTACCGAGACGAACAGGCGGATTAAATCCGTTTACGATCGTAATTAGGCGATTAACCTTCGGACGGTGGATTTTGTCAGCCGAAGCGTCGCGATCGCCGGTTCGGCTGACTCGATTTGGCGGTAAATTTGAACGACGAGTTAAGTGGGCTCTTAAAGCCTTTTGGAAATTAAAATTTGCGACCTAAATGGATCTACTAGCTTATGAAGATTGGGATAAGTGTCCTTTGATCACGACATAATCAGATATTTGTGTCAGTTTCTTTTCCTCGATGCTTCTTCTCCCATCTTTTTCCATTACGAGTTTGTCGTTGTTACCCTCCACAGCTCTCTCAGCTCCAAGTCTCAGGCCTCTATCTATGATCGCATGGACACTGTATGGTTCCCACTTTATAATACAGCATTACATGTTACAACATGTAATGTTGTATTAAATTACAACAAGTCAGGAGAGACTTTCGCAAATATTGCTTTTGTTTATTGAAAATAAACATATCTAAAGCCTGTCAGAGTCCACGTTTTTATGATAATGTCATTGACGAATTTACAAAAAAGTGATAGAAGAATCGAATTACATTATAAATAGTTCTAAACAGTTTCTAAAAATTTAATCCCTTACTTGAAATTTCTTAGAGAGATTTTTGCGTGTAAATAAAACCACGAGTTATTTTCAAGGAAAAAGGAAACTTTAATGAACACTATAGTATCTTTGTCATTCTTCTAACTCTCTGCTACAAATTAATGATAATTGTTTACACCCTCTTGCACCCACCCTTACCTCCAAGCTCAACGCTAACTACTAAAACCTCCATTTTCTACGTGTGAGCCCAGAGAAAATCACCCCTAAAACACACCATCGCACCCCCTCCCGATACCTACTTCCCCAACTTCTCCACCTCCTCCACCGTCCCCGGCAGGTCCTTCCCGTTGGTCTCCGGCAACCTCAGCGACAGCACAGCCGCCAGGATCATCCCCAGGCCGAAGATCAATGGCGGGATCCAATTGGTGTGGATGATCGCCACGAAGGGCGCCACCATCGAACCGATCCTCGCTATCGTCGAGCAGGAACCCACCCCGGTGTTCCTGAGGACGGTCGGGAAGATCTCTCCCGATTGGATGTAGATGGTGGAGAACGTTATGGGGACGAAGGAGTTCCCTATGGACGCCGCGGTAGGGCGCAGCCAAACGGGGTAGTCCGGGAGGAAGGCTGGAAGAGAAGAGGGTGTCTCATTGGGGGGTGGCGTCCTGAAGGGGGACTTTGGGGTGCGTTGAGGCGACGGGGTGATGGAAGAGGGTGAAGTTGGAGACTTACGACGTGATGTGATGAATCGTGCTGGAGAGTGATTGTGGAGACAAATTGGAAGAACTGCCTTTGGGGAAGTTGGAACCGAAATTCCACCACCCATATCAGATTGAAATGGAATTGGTGCCTGACCCTCCAACGATCGGGAAGACCAAAACACTTCGACGTTTCAACTTGGTTTGATGACTATTACTAGAGAGCGATTGAGCAACCCAATTGGTAGAAACGACTTGTAAAGTTGTTTTGGGCACTTTGGAAACAACATGTAACAACGCATGTCAGATTGAAATGCGATAGGTTCCAGTGCCTCCATCAATCGGAGAGACCAAAACACTTCAACTTTTGAACTTGGTTTGATAATTCGTACTACGACATATTTGGGATAACCAATTGGTAAAAATACCTTTAGAGAGTTGTTTGGGAACGTTGGAAGCACAATTCAACAACGCACATCACAAGATGAAAAAAATAAAACGTCTTCGCCACGTGTGTATATGTTTCATTAAGATAATAGTGTCAAAACCCAAGGGGCAATATAGGTGCTATGGTTGGGGATAGTAGCTCGGTAGAGAGGATAAAAGATGTGGCCAAAATCAGTAAAGTTTATTTAACAGAAGAAATAAAAGGGTGAGAGAATATACCCGTGTGAGAGGCGGCAGGGCAAAATGAAACACGAGAGAATCAAAAATTAGATAAAAGGTCAAAAATAAAATGGCGTAAAGTTGGTGGTTGCCTACAGTAGTGCCCAGGAGGCCTGGAATGGTAGCGGGTGCGAGACTCTACCTATGGCGAACATCTCTCCTCCCAAAAGGGCAGTGGGCTAGTACGCAGGTCAAAGGGGCGGCGACACAGGGTGCTGGTGCTTGGCTTATACAGATTGATTCCCGATCGATACTTTTTAATTGAATTACTAATGTTAATGTTTTCCTGTGCGCCTCGTGCTATGTTTCAATATACTTGTCACGCCTGAAGGTTCTTTTTTGAGGTTCAAGCCGTGTTGATTTGTATCAACGATGATGCAGCTTGACCTGTTTTGGTTATGTGGGGTCGCCTGGCGACAACAGCATAAAGGTGACCGGTTTCAGCTCACGCCATCGTCCGACATATGTGACATTACAAAACCTATATAAACAATGGTCAAACCAACAAATAAACATCACAAATCACTCACCTATTTTGTGTAACATGAAAACAGTTGAAAGACAATCACAACCAACAAATGCACCAATCCAAAGATTGAGAAGCTCTCTTCTTCTTTAAATTAGGTATTAAACATAAATCTTTATGGAGTCCAATAGAAAAGATCCGTAAAATCAGAGAGAAGACTTGGATGAAGAGACCTCCACTGCTTATCAGTCTTCTCGTTCAATTGTTTTGGTTGTGACAGATGTTTTAACCACAGTACAAGGCGGAACGCGTATAACAATACGCGTTCCGCCTTAAATCGGAGGATCCCATCAGAAAGATCTCTTCATCTAAGTCTTCTCTCTATTTCTGCGGATCTTTTCTATTACACTCCATAAAGATTTATGTTTAACAGCTAATTTGAAGGAGAGAGCTTCTACTTCTTTTTGCTTGGTCCGTTTCTTTATATTGCTATCCAAATGAGACTTATAGACACGTGGCGAAACATTTTATTTATTCACCTTCATCATGTAATGCTACTTTAATAACCTGAAGGATTTACATCGTTGATGTATGTTACATTGTAATTCAATTCGTCTCAGAACTTCCACCGATCTACAACACCAAAACAATACAAAATTTCAACTTTAACTTTTAAACTCGATTTGGTGAATCTTACTGGAAAGTGATTAGGGAGACCAATATGAAGAAATGCTTTGCAAAGTTGTGCGGGCACGTTGGATACAAAATACAGCAACGCGTGTTAGATTGAAATGCAACTGGTCCTGGAGCTTCCACCGGTGGGCGAGACCAAAACACTTTAACATTTAATCTTGGTTAGATAAGTCTTATTGCAGAGTGATTGGGTAAGCCAACTAGCAGAAATGCCTTTGAAATCCATTGGGCACGTTAGAAATAAAATCAAAAAGGCTTATTGGGTTAAAGTGCAATTGGTGCCAGCCCTTCGACCGATCGAAGAGACCAAAACATTGTATTTTCCAAATTCAACTTTTAAACTCGACTTGATGAATCTGACTCGATTGTGAAGGGTACAACCAGTTGCAAGAAATTCCCTTAAGTAGTTGTTTAGCCAAGTTGGAAGCAAAATACCACAACGCATTTAATTGATCCATGCTTTTGGTCCCAGAGCACGAACTACGACTTTATTTAAAGCACCATCACTACACTTGCTACGTCCTTGGTTTCCCCAACATCTCCACGTCCTCTATCGTATCGGGCAGCTCCTCGCCCCTCGTCTCGGGCAGCTTGAGCGTCAGCACGGCGCTGACGAGCATCCCTATGCCGAAGGTGAGCGGCGGTATCCAGTCGATGGTGATCGTCGCGATGAAGGGCGCCACCATCGATCCAACCCTCGCGATCGTCGAGCAGGAACCCACCCCGGTGTTCCTCAGGATGGTCGGGAAGATCTCTCCCGATTGGATGTAGATCGTGGCGAAGACGGCGAGGGCGGTGCTGGCGCCTATTCCCGCGATGAATGGTCTCAGCCAGATGGGGTCGTCCGGCAGGAAGGCTGGAAGGGCAAACGGATGGGTTGTGTTGGGATGGGGGTTGAACTGGGAGTGAGGAGTGGAAGCAAGTGCGAAGTTGTAAAGACCAAGGGATAGAATGGGATGGAACGTTGGGATAGGACAACATTTGAGTTAAGCCTATCGCCACTGGTTTCATAAGAGCGTGAGAGCTAATTCTCCTGGCTTCTTTCCATGCAAGGTTACACAGAATAATCTTCACCAACCACGGAACAGCTTCCTATAGAAATTTAAGCAAATACCTTACCACCAAGTTTGCGTATTACTTGCCATATTTAGATGGGGAAGAGTAATTCAAACACTTTTTCTCCTTTTTTTGCATATCATACACCACATAACCATTGTGCCTCTCTTGAATTTTATTCAGAAAATGCAATGCAAACTAACATTTCACGTTTAATGCATACGAATCGATGTTGCCACTCTTATCGAAAATCAGTATTGTTGCTGATGTATGTATGGTCGCCTATAATCGATACTTGCGTCTCAAAGTCCAAATCCTAAGGCGTCCTTTAATTGGCGCATACACATTAATTAAAATTCGCTTCCCTTATTCAAGAAAGCTAATGACGTCTTTTATGATGGTATTCTAACCTCAAAAGTAGTGTATTGGCAATGTGAAGGATTCGGGGTGATCGTAGTGATAAATTTATTAATTAGAGTATTAAAAATGGAGGAGTTGGAATACTATTCAAGATGTTGTAGAGGAACTAGTGGTTCCTTTACTGAGAAGATCCATCAGTGATACTGAAAACCCGTTAGAACATTATAATGAGGTAGACTTGTAAAAGGGTAACTATGAACATCTTGCCACCTCTTTTCATTGAGACATTGGCAAGGAATGATACCTCAAGTGTTCTGATATTACCCATTTTGCAACTGTTAATTGCACTGCTTTTTATGCAAGCAATAGTTGCCTGGTAATAATGTTTTGTAAACTTATATATGAGTTTAAACTTTTTTTCATTTTTTTTTCTGAATTGTATACCGCGTCTTGTTATTTTCCGCAACAGGCCCAATTAATAATGCTTTTTCGTTCACTGAACAGTGAGATTGTATTCTCTTCTTCATTGTAGAACTGGCATTAGCTCTAGCAGAAAAATGAGGAGGTTAAAATGAAATATACGACATGTTGACAGCCAGTTTAACTCTGTTGTCCAGGTAAAATGGCTCATCAGAAGGTGTTGCCACATCACTTACCTTCCCTTTACAAAGCCAGACGACATTGACGCGCATTGAGTATCTCAACGAAAGTCCTCCTTAGTAAAATCACTCTTATTACCCAAGGAACACTTTATTTAAGGAATACTGCATACTGAATACTGAACTTAGTAAGTGCAATATGTTATATGGGAATAGACGTGTCTAGATATATTATTCTCGTGCGGAAATATTATAACCACTCAAGTCCCACACATTTCCCAACGTGTCCAAAAACCAACGCTACCGACAGTCTCAACCCTTATCCCTATACATCCACTACGCGGCACTCTGAGGAACCATCACCTCCCCAGCTTCTCCGCCTCTTCGACCGTCTCGGGCAGCTCCTCGCCCATCGTCTCGGGCAGCCTCAGCGACAGCACGCCCGAGATAAGCATCATTAGACCGAAGATGACCGGCGGGATCCATACGGTTCCGATGGTCGCCACGAAGGGCGCCGCCATCGAACCGATCCTCGCTATCGTCGAGCAGGAACCGACGCCTGTGTTCCTGAGGACGGTCGGGAAGATCTCGCCCGATTGAATGTAGATGGTGGCGAAGACGATGAGGCAGGAGGACGCGCCGACGCCGGCGATCAGGGCTTTGACCCAGGTCGGATCAGTCGGCACGAAGGCTGGAAGTGTAATGTAGAGAAGAGGTGTTTTTGGGTGGAGGAGTGAGAGCAAGAAGACTGGAAAGTAGGCGCTAGTTTAGAATTACCATAGCTTGCCTTGCACGTCTCAATAAGTTCAGTAAGTAGATTTTTCAACGAGCGTCCACAGTAAGCGTCATTTCATAAGGAAAAGCTAGGTTAGTAAGACCAGAAGACAAGAAGTGTAAGTGGAGAAGAGGATACTGTGGGCAGAGAAGTGATAGCGAGAAAAATGGAAGATACATGCCAGTTTAGAGTTACCATGGCCCGCCTTGCACATCTTAGTAAGCTTAGTAAGGAGATTTTTCAACCAGCGTTCACAGTAAGCGTCATTTCGTGAGTAACAGCTACGTTAGTGAGACAAGAAGACAGGAAGTGTAAGTAGAGAAGAGCCGCTTTTAGGTAAAGCAGTGAGAGCAGGTAGACTGGAGAGTAGATACCAGTTTAGGGTTACCATAGCTCGCTTTGCATATCTCAAAAAGCGCAGTGAGGAGATTTTTCAACCAGCGTCCACACTAACCGTGATTTCATAACGAAAAGCTACGTTAGTATGTCCAGAAGGCAGTAAGTTAAGTAGGGAAGAGGCGCTTTTGGGTAAAGCAGTTAGACAAGTAGACTGGAAGATATATGACAGTTTAAAGTTACCATAGCTCGTTGCGTACATCTCAGTAAGCGCAGTAAGGAGGTTTTTCAACCAGTGTTCACAGTAATCGTCATTTCATGAGAAAAGCTATATTTTTAAGACCAGAAGACAAGAAGTGTAAGTAAAGAAAAGGTTCTTTTGAGTGGAGGTGTGAGAGCGAGAAAACTGGAAAGAACACGCCAGTTTAGAATTACCATAGCTCGTTTCTCACATCTCAGTAAGCGGAGTAAAGAGAAATTTCAACCAGCGTCCACAGTAAGCGTCATTTTATATGGAAAAGCTACGTTACTTAAACCAGATGACAGGAAGTGTAAGTAGAGAAGAAGATCTTTTAGGTTTAGCAGTGAGAGCAAGAAGCCTGGAACATGGCAGTTTAGAGTTACCATAGCTCGCCTTGCATCTCTTAGTAAGCACAATAAGGAGAGTTTTCAACCAGCGTCCACAGTAAGCGTCATTTCATAAGGAGAACCGATGTTAGTAAGACCAGAAGACAAGAAGTGCAAGTGGAGAAGGGGATATATTGGGTAGAAGATTAAGAGCGAGAACAATGGAACATACATGCCAGTTTAAAGTTACCATAGCCCGCCTTGCACATCTCAGTAAGCCCAGTAAGAAATTTTTTTTACCAGCATCCACAGTAACCGTCATTTCATATGGCGAAGCTATGTTAGTAAGACCAGAAAACAAGAAGTGTAAGTAGAGAAGACGTTCTTTTGAGTAGAGAAGTAAGAGCAAGAAGACTAGAAGGAATATGCCAATTTAGAGTTACCATAGCTCGATTCTCTCATCTCAGTAACAGCGCAGGAAGAAGATTTTTGAACCAGCGTTCGCAATTAGCGTCATTTAATGAGAAAAACTACGTTAGTAAGACAAGAAGACAGGAGGTGAAAGTCTAGAACTGAATCTTTTGGATAGAGAAGTGATAGCAAGAAGAATGGAAGATACCATGCCAGTTTAGAGTTAACATAGCCAGCCTTGCACATCTCAGTAAGCGCAGTAAGGAGTTTTTTAACCAGCGCCCACAGTAAGCGCTATTTCATAAAGAGAAGCTACGTTCGTAAGGCCAGACGGCAAGAAGTGTAAGTGGAGAAGAGGATATTTTGGCTACAGAAGTGAGAGCGAGAAGACTGGAAGATACATGCCAGTTTAGAAATACCATAGCCCGCCTTGCACATCTCAGTAAGCTCAGTAAGGAGATTTTTCAACCAGCATCAAGAGTAAGCGTCATTTCAAAACATGAAGCTACGTTAGTAAGACCAGAAGACAGGAAGTGTAAGCAGAGGGCTGGATCTTTTGGGTAGAGAAGTGAGAGCGAGAAGAATGAAAGATACCATGCCGGTTTAGAGTTACCATAGCCAGCCTTGCACATGTCAGTAAGCACAAAGGGAGATTTTTCTACCAGCGTTCGCAGTAAGCGTCATTTCATAAGTAGAAGCTACGTTAGTAAGACCAGAAGACAAGAAATATAAGTGGAGAAGAGGATATTTTGCGTAGAGAAGTGAGAGCGAGAAGAATGGATGATACATGCCAGTTTAGAGTTACCATAGCTCGCTTCTCATATCTCAGTAAGCGGAGTAAAGAGAATGTTCAACCAGCGTCCACAGTAAGCGTCATTTTATATGGAACAGCTACGTTAGTTAGACCAGATGACAGGAAGTGTCAGTAGAGAAGGAGATCTTTTAGGTACAGAAGTGAGAGCAAGAAGCCTGGAAAGAACATGGCAGTTTAGAGTTACCATAGCTCGCCTTGCACCTCTTAGTAAGCACAATCAGGAGATTTTTCAACCAGCGTCCACAGTAAGCGTCATTTCATAAGGAGAAGCTACGTTAGTAAGACCAGAAGGCAAGAAGTGTAACTGGAGAAGAGGTTATTTTGGGTAGAGAACTGATAGAAGGAAACCTGGAAGATACATGCCAGTTTAGAGTTTCCATAGCTCGCTTTGCACATCTGAGTATGTGCAGGTGTAAGTAGAGAAGAGGTTTTTTGTAGAAAATTGAGAGCAAGAAAGTACATGCCTGTTAAGAGTTACCATGCTTCGCACATCTCAGTCAGCGCAGTAAGAAGATTTTCCTCATCCCATTTAAACAGAAACAAGGCAGCCTCAGTTAGCTCCAAAGATCATTTAAATATTGTCAACCAAAATCTTGTTACTGAAGACACACCAAAGGCTCCCGTCAGGCAGTAGCAATGTTTCGAATTTTGTACCATTTGCTCCAAATGCAACCAGCAATTGATACTCATCAACCATGAGAAAAGGAAAATACGTTACAAATCGTATTTGGTTCAAACGATACCAGCAATAATTTCTCACCAACCCAGACAAGCAGGAGAGACGTTACAAATTGCTTTTGGGATTGAAGCGTTTGGTTCAAATGTAAGCTGCAATTGGTACCCATCAACCATGACCAGCAGCAGAGAAGTTATAAATGACTTTCACTTTTAAACCATTTGGTTCAAGCGCAACCAGCAATTGAACCTACCAACCATGACAAGCAACAGAGGTTTTGAGTGAATTGTGTCCAAAGCAACCAGCATTTTGTACTTACAAACCATATCAAACGAAAGGGAGGTTACAAGTCGCGTTTTATTCTAACGCTACCAGCAACTGGTACGCACCAACCACCAGAAGTAGCAGCAACGTTACAAATCCCTTTCGGTTTTAAACCATTTGCTTCAAACGCAACTAGCAATTGGTACTCACCAACCATGACAAGCAGATGAGACGTTGCAAATTGCTTTCGGTGCTGAACAATTTGGTTCAAGCGCAACCAGCAATTGGACTCACCAACAATGACAAGCAGCAGAGCCGTTAGAAATTGCTTTAGGTTCTGAATCACTTGATTCAAATGCAACCAGCAATTGGTACTCACCAATCACGAGAAGAAGCAGAGACGTTACAATTCGAATTTGTTTAAACGCAACCGGCAAATAGTACTCACAACCCGTGACAAGCAGACGAGAATCTGCAAATCGCTTTTGGTTTTGAAATGTCGGTTCGAACGCAACCACCAAATGATACTCACCAACCACTACAAGCAGGAGCGACAATACAAATCGCTGTCGGTTTTGTAACATTTGGTTGAAACGCAACCATCAGTTGGTACTCACAAACCATGACAAGCAGCTGAGACGATAAAAATTGCTATTGGTATTAAACCAATTTGTTGAAGTGTAACCAGCAATTGGTTACAAGCAGCAGAGGCATTCGGTTTTGCATCATTTGATTTAGTCGCAACCAGCAATTAATACTCACCAAGCATGAGGAGCAGCAGGTACGTTGCAATTTTGATTGGTAAATGGTACTAGCAAATGCAATTTAAAACCCATGATAAGCAGCAGAGAGTTTGCAGATCGCTTTCAGTTTTGGCACGTCCGTTCAAACGCAAGCAAAATTTGGTACTCACCGACCAATACCAGCGACATCCCGGAGATCGCACAGCCCAGTACCGTCGTCTTCTTCCTACCCCAGGCGCCCACCAGCCACGAGCAGAGGACCACGGCGGGCAGCTGGATGACGCCTGCGATGAACACGTTCACGAAGACGTTCCCGCCGAGCTGGCCGACGAACTGGCTCGCCCCGTAGTACGCCAGGCCGCAGAAGAACCAGTCGAGCCACAGGATGATCGTGTAGATCCGCAGGATCGGCGTGCGGAAGAGGTCGATCGCGGTGACGTTGCGGGGCTCGCCTCGCGGCGTCTCCCTCTCCCTCTGGGCGAGGTTCTCCTTCACCTCGGCCTCGATGTGCTCCGTCGGGAGTTTGTTGTATTTCGCGATCTTCTGGAGGGTGAGCGTCGCAGCAGCTTCGTGGCCGGCGGCCAGCTCCCACCTTGAAGGGCGAAAGTGAGTTGGGGCGTGTCGACCCATGGGCGAAAGAGATTGCTTATCCCACAGTTCCCTAAGCTACTTTTTGAAATACCTGAGAAGGTATGTTGTGGGTATGCAACGCTTGAAATCAACTTCCCCATCAAAAGCACGGTTGTATAGATATAGTGCAGTTTCCAAGGGAAGATACAAGATAGCGCCACCACGATTTTTTTTTATAAGTTTTAAAGCACTGGAAAAGGGGTTAAAAATACATAGGAGATAGTTTCCGGTGAGGAAATTGGGCAATTTTCGAGAAAAAATTATGAAATCAGTACAATACTACGTTACGTGTAACTTTTGGTGAATTCGCCATCGCATGTTGGGGAAAGGATCAACACAGGAGGTTAAGACAAATGGAATTCGCGTGAACATTCTACAGCGTAACGTGAAATACTGTTCGCCTGGACGCTTCTCGCGTCCTGTGCCTATAAACTTTACAATGAAATATCTCTGTTGTTAGACACAATGAAGTAATTTTCCTCACCCAGAGAAGTTTGTCTTAGCCCTCTTTTTCCGCCGGTGTAGTTATTTCTGGTATACAATTAAAGGATTTTATTGGCGGTATGCTGTATCTGCCCAAGTTAAAGTCTTGAACAATCAACCCCCAACCTCTTATCTCTTACTTTTAAATTTAATCAAAATTCGATTGAGGGTGGTTTGGAAATGCATTCATGAAAATTTAATATACAAAAAACACAAAGAGAGATGTCCTATCAAAAAGTAATACTACATATGAGGAACTTATTAAACTGTCAATCTTTCATCACTATATTAATATTCCGAGCTCATTAGCTCAAATTAGGCCATATTTTTGAAAAAGCTGACAAGGTCTGTTTTTTGCAGGAATCTGTTTTAAATAATATATGCAATAAATATATTCATGTACGCATGCATAAAAATTTATGAAAAAATGTTATTAACAAATTAAGGTGAAAAAAATTGATGTTTTTTGGTTTTTCGGCTGTAACTTCGTTACATTAAGTTTTAGGAAAAAAGTTTCTCATCAAAAGTTGACTTTTGAAAAGAATTAAATTTTATATAAGATTAGTCTGACGCAAATTCCAAAAAGTTTTCACATTTTCTCGGAAAATGACCGTTTCTCTCTATATTGGGATAATTTTTCATTTATATTTTTAGAACCCAAATTCACTCACATCCAGTCGAAACTACGTGGAAACTAATCTTTTTTATAGTACTTAAAGCTTCCTTAAATCTGTAGCGTTTAGCTTAAAAATTTGTAGAAAAATTGTTACTAACAAATTAAGGTAAAAAAAATGTGTTTTTTTTTTGTTTTTCGGCTGTAGCTTCGTTCCTTTAGGTTTTACAAAAAAAAGTCTTTGATCAAAAGTTGTTCAGAATTAAATTTTATATAAGGGTGGTGTGATGCAAATTCCAAAATTTCCAAATTTTCTCGGAAAATGACCATTTCTCGCTAAATTTGGATAATTTTCCATTAATACCTTTAGAACCCAAATTTAATCAAATCCAGTTGAAACTTCGTGGAAACTAATCTTTCTTATAGCACTTAAAGCTTCCTTGAATCTGTAGCGTTTAGCTTAAAAATTTGTAGAAAAATGGTTATTAACAAATTAGGGTGAAAAAAATTAATGTTTTTTTTTTGTTTTTCGGCTGTAACTTCGTTCCTTTAGGTTTCACAAAAAAAGTCTTTGATCAAATGTTGTTCACAATTAAATTTTATATAAGACTAGTGTGATGCAAATTCCAATATTTTCAAATTTTCTCGGAAAATGACCATTTCCCTCTATATTGGTATAATTTTTCATTTATATTTTTAGAACCCAAATTCACTCAAATCCAGTCGAAACTTCATGGAAACTAATCTTTTTATAGTACTTAAATCTTCCTTAAATCTGTAGCGTTTAGCTTAAAAATTTGTAGAAAAATTGTTATTAACAAATTAAGGTGAAAAAAATGTGTTTTTTTTGTTTTTCGGCTGTAACTTCGTTCCTTTAGGTTTTACAAAAAAAGTCTTTGATCAAAAGTTGTTCAGAATTAAATTTTATATAAGGGTGGTGTGATGCAAATTCCAAAATTTCCAAATTTTCTCGGAAAATGACCATTTATCGCTAAATTTGGATAATTTTCCATTAATACCTTTAGAACCCAAATTTAATCAAATCCAGTTTAAACTTCGTGGAAACTAATCTTTTTTATAGCACTTAAAGCTTCCTTGAATCTGTAGCGTTTAGCTTAAAAATTTGTAGAAAAATGGTTATTAACAAATTATGGTGAAAGAAATTAATGTTTTTTTTTGTTTTTCGGCTGTAACTTCGTTCCTTTAGGTTTTACAAAAAAAGTCTTTGATCAAATGTTGTTCACAATTAAATTTTATATAAGATTAGTGTGATGCAAATTCCAACATTTTCAAATTTTCTCGGAAAATGACCATTTCTCTCTATATTGGGATAATTTTTCATTTATATTTTTAAAACCCAAATTCACTCACATCCAGTCGAAACTTCGTAAAAACTAATCTTTTTTATAGTACTTAAAGCTTCCTTAAATCTGTAGCGTTTAGCTTAAAAATTTGTAGAAAAATTGTTATTAACAAATTAAGGTGAAAAAAAAATGTGTGTTTTTTTGTTTTTCGGCTGTAACTTCGTTCCTTTAGGTTTTACAAAAAAAGTCTCCGTTCAAAGGTTGTTCAGAATTAAATCTTATATAAGGGTTGTTTGATGCAAATTCCAAAATTTCTTAATTTTCTCGGAAAATGACCATTTCTCGCTAAATTTGGATAATCTTCTATTAATATTTTTAGAACCCAAATTCACTCAAATCCAGTCGAAACTTCGTGAAAAACAATCTTTCTTATAGTACTTGAAGCTCCCTTAAAGCTGTAGCGTTTAGCTTAAAAATTTGTAGAAAAAGTGTTATATTATGGTGAAAAAAATTAATGTTTTTTTTTTGTTTTTCAGCTGTAACTTCGTTTCTTTAGGTTTTACAAAAAAAGTATTTAATTAAAAGTTGTTCAGAATTAAATTTTATATAAGGGTGGTGTAATGCAAATTCCAAAATTTCCAAATTATCTCGGAAAATGACCATTTCTCGGTAAATTCGGTTAATTCTCCATTAATACTTTTAGAACCCAAATTTACTCAAATCCAGTCGAAATTTCGTGAAACTAATCTTTTTTATAGTACTTAAAGCTTCCTTAAATCTGTAGCGTTTAGCTTAAAAATTTGTAGAAAAATTGTTATTAACAAATTGAGGTGAAAAAAAATGTGTTTTTTTTGTTTTTCGGCTGTAACTTCGTTCCTTTAGGTTTTACAAAAAAAAGTCTTTGATCAAAAGTTGTTCAGAATTAAATTTTATATAAGGGTGGTGTGATGCAAATTCCAAAATTTCCAAATTTTCTCGGAAAATGACCATTTCTCGCTAAATTTGGATAATTTTCCATTAATACCTTTAGAACCCAAATTTAATCATATCCAGATGAAACTTCGTGGAAACTAATCTTTTTTATAGCACTTAAAGCTTCCTTGAATCTGTAGCGTTTAGCTTAAAAATTTGTAGAAAAATTGTTATGTTAAGATGAAAAAAATTTATGTTTTTTTTTTCAGCTGTAACTTCGTTTCTTTAGGTTTTACAAAAAAAGTATTTGATTAAAAGTTGTTCAGAATTAAATTTTATATAAGGGTAGTGTAATGCAAATTCCAAAATTTCCAAATTATCTCGGAAAATGACCATTTCTCGGTAAATTCGGTTAATTCTCCATTAATACTTTTAGAACCCAAATTTACTCAAATCCAGTCGAAATTTCGTGAAACTAATCTTTTTTATAGTACTTAAAGCTTCCTTAAATCTGTAGCGTTTAGCTTAAAAATTTGTAGAAAAATTATTAACAAATTAAGGTGAAAAAAAAAATGTGTTTTTTTTTTGTTTTTCGGCTGTAACTTCGTTCCTTTAGGTTTTACAAAAAAAGTCTCCGTTCAAAAGTTGTTCAGAACTAAATCTTATATAGGGGGTTGTTTGATGTAAATTCCAAAATTTTCAAATTTTCTCGGAAAATGACCATTTCTCGCTAAATTTGGATAATCTTCTATTAATATTTATAAAACCCAAATTCACTCAAATCCAGTCGAAACTTCGTGAAAAACAATCTTTCTTATAGTACTTGAAGCTCCCTTAAAGCTGTAGCGTTCAGCTTAAAAATTTGTAGAGAGATTTTTGTTAACAAATTAAGGTGAAAAAAAATTGATGTTTTTTTTTGTTTTTCGGCTGTAACTTCGTTCCTTTAGGTTTTACAAAAAAAGTCTTTGATCAAAAGTTGTTCAGAATTAAATTCTATATAAGGGTGGTGTGATGCAAATGTCAAAATTTCCAAAGTTTCTCGGAAAATGACCATTTCTCGCTAAATTTGGATAATTTTCCATTAATAATTTTGGAACCCAAATTTACTCAAATACAGTCGAAACTTCGTGAAAATTATCTTTTTTATAGCACTTGAAGCTCCCTTAAAGCTGTAGCGTTTAGCTTAAAAATTTGTAGAAAAATTGTTATTAACAAATTAAGGTGAAAAAAATGGATGTTTTTTTGGCATTTTGGTTGTAACTTCGTTCCTTTAGGTTTTAGAAAAGAGGCCCTTACCACAAGTTGTTCAGAATTAAATTACATTTAAGAGTGGTGTGATGCGAATCCCAAAGTTTCCAATTTTTCTCGGAAAATGACCAGTTCTAGCAAAATTTGAATAAGCCTCAATTAATATTTTTAGAACCCAAATTCTCTCAAAACCAGTCGAAACTTCGTGAAAAATAATCTGTTTCATAGTAGTTGAAGCTCCCTTAAAGCTGTAGCGTTCAGTGCAAAGGAAGAGCAAGAATTAGTTTGTTGCTTAAAAAAAGCGAAAATTTCAATTGAATGCCAAACCTGAAATATTGAATACCAATACTTGAAAATTTATTAGCATGTAAAGATAAAGCACCGTTATCACGTGAGATTGTCAAAACCCAATTATTTTATAATTTTGCACTATTTTACAGCACTTTTTTAAGTTTGCAAATTAGAAGCTTTTAAATAAATTCAAGTATCTCGGGCAATTTTTATTATTTTCAAATTCTAAATAAGGGGATTGAAAGGTATTTCCAACACATTGAATTTGTCGTTTTTGAAAGGTTTTTACTATACTTTTTGACTATATTAGGCAAAAATGGCTATATATTATAATCACTAAAATGGTGAGCTTTGGCAGTCAAAAATCGGTCAATTCTTTGCTCAGAACATTTATCAAACTTTTATCAAATATACTTTGTAGCGCCACAGATATATCAAAATTGAACAGAACCCGCCTAATATGATTGTTTCAGAATTGGAAATTTTTCAAAATTTAGGGTGAATTTCCTCAAACCACAAAATTTTCAGTTCAAAATTTTCTAACTTTTCCCTGACTTTTCCGGAATTTCCCGCTACATTTTAAAATCACGAATATTTTTGTAATCAACGGTGTTTCACGTGTGTTTGCAGGAAGTCTTTTCTTAGGAAAGTAATGGAAGGAACATAGGAAAAATACCATTGAAAACTTGTGAAAACGGGAAAACTAAAATTTCTTAATATGTATTGTGAATCACAAATAATAATTCAAATTATCAAACTTACGTCGAAGTACAAAATATTCAGATTATTTTCACTGTATTATACATTGTGAATTTCTCAATTAAACTGCCTTAGCTAATCAGGTCTCATTTGATTTGGTTTCTTTTCATTTTTGAGATTCCGTCTTGCGTGTAAGTTAAGTTCTCGCATTTTTTCCCAATAGCCTCAAAATTTCCCGAACAATTTTCCAGAATCCCTGACTTTTCCAGATTTTCCTGACTAAATTTAGAATTCCCTGACTTTTCCCTGATATCCCTGCTTTTCCCGACTGTGTGGGTACCCTGCTCAAATACCGTTGGGACCAAGATAATTCTATTGAAAGTTTATAAGGTTATTTCCTCTCGACGTAGTAATTTTTCCAAAAACTTGCCCATAACTATTAATAACATAAGCATTTTTTATATCTTACCTTGGCGATTCTGGTATTAACCAATAGTACACGATGAGGAATAACCCAGGAACAGATGTGGCTACTTGGAAATCCTTCCAATCTCGTAAATAGTAACTTATCACGGGCATTATGGCGTGACCAAATATAAACGGAACTTGGTATAGTACTCCTAGGGTATGTCTCCACTTTTTACCTAATAAAAATGACACAAATTAACAAAACTCACAATTTAACAAGACAATTGTTCGAAATTAAAATTGTTGTCCTGTCAACAAGACTACAATATTAATTCTAATTAATTAATTAATTAATACTAATTCAAGTAAACAAATCCTGATATAAGTTAATATAAGATAAATTACATATATGGAATTAAATAAAAATCTCCGGGAAATCGACCGTGGCATCACATTAATCATAGTCTGTTGTTATGTTATATTTTTTACCAACAACTAACTTTAGTTAGTTAATAAGAAGCCATTTTACACAAAAATCGCCTCTTTGTAATTTTCCCCCATAATATCAAAAATAGTGAATAATTGCAGTCTATCTATTAGTTTAGCCATAATTGCTATTTAATTTTTTTATTAATCGATCTTGCTGTGTATCTATACGCCTCAAAGCTAGTGCGATTTTCTCTTTTTAATATATTTGTGAAGGTAAATGTGTGGTGCTCTAAAATACATATTCCCATTTTGCAATATAGTCTTGCACAGTAGATAACAAATATAATATATTTATAATATAATTTAATAATAGAGGCGACACGTTAGGTATATACGTAGTGTTTCAATATTTTATCGCCAAATTTTAACAGGTTATTTTCCTGTAGTATATAAAGAAGTTAGTATAAACGTAAGTTTTCTAAATCATGCCATTCTCAAATTACAGGGTGTTCAAACTCTTTTTTAAAGAAATTTTATTTTAGTTCTATTCGTGTTCCAATAGTACTTCAATTTAATCGTGTAATACATTTATGTTGATACGTCCAAAATGTAATACTATTATATTTTGGACGTATTAACATAATAATTCCATAATAATTAATTGTTATTAACAGTGTGGCATTTTTTAGAAGTCACACCCTTATCTATATTCTCAATTTTTAATTATGTCAACACTGAATTTCGCATTGTAAATACATAAATACTTTTAGTTACTTTATACTCAAATAATTGTCTTATCTGCCACATTTTTCCGTTATACTTACCTATCTTATTTAAATCTACCTTAAATATTATTTATTTATCACCTAATTTTATTTATTATTATTTATTTAAGGTATTTTTATATCATCAATATACTTTATTTGTCCTATTGGTGATAAAACGTCCTAACTACATTTATTAAACAGTTATATAATAATAACACTTCTCATTTATACAACAGGATTTTATCAATTTACAAAGATGTGTCATTTTCACCAATTTTGCAAGACGTTATTCCAAAATGGGAATATGCATTTCATAGCACCGTAATTTTTGCTTATAAATTTTTGTGACTAATCTAATGTAACCCACCATTATATTACAAAGGGTCAGTACTACAATTTGAAAAATAACTGGTTTATGGATTTTTGAAAACGGCGCAGAATTATCCACGTTTTCCAGTTTTATTCGTTAATAACTATCCGATTAAATCGATCCAAAGCTTGTTTTGTTCGTATTTTAGTAATTTACAATTTGTCTATCAGGAGTAATAAAATTTGATTTTATAAATAAAAACACAAATTATTGCAAACAACTATACCAATCAATTAACGTTATTTGGAAATAAAATAACAGCATTATTATTACAAATTATCTCTTATGTGATAACCTAATCGGCCCCATGGTCCGACTTTTATGGCAGAAAGACCTTCTATTGTTAAGGCTGTTGGTGAAAATTGTGTCTTTTCTTGACATCCAATAATTTATATAAAACAACACTTTATTAAACCATAGAAAATCTCTTCATTATCTATGACACTTGGCGATACAGTATGAATCTTTTCTTGAGGTAACGAGGAGAATTTCATAAATGAAATAGCAAGTTTGCTATATAACTTAAGAACCTTCCTTAAAGCGTTGCCACCAAATGACAACAGACATGGGTCATTGTCACGAGCAATTTTGGGAATCAACATCGATTTTCTTGAAAATTGGAAATTTGAAATTTGGAACTTTCAACATTAAATAACGTGGAAATTGTGAAATTTTTGGGGAAAACTCAAAGAACCTTTCTTAAAGTACCTACCAAAAGCTTTCAAATGAGTTCTGGTAAAAGTATTTTTCATAAAAATTGATTGAGTTATAACAAAAATAATGTCACTTCTTTTTAAATTTAAATGTAACCACCTCGGCATTACCTACCACCCTATTTGCAATTAATCGTAACCCACTTGCTATTTACTTTATTTGGGTATTATTGAAATGATTCAAGTGATTTGACCTGCTTTGAATGCTTATTTTATAAAAAATAATTGATTAAAATAAAAAATTTATTTATGTAGTTTTGAAAAATAATTCATTTCTTTTAAATAAATCAAAAACTATTCATGATGCGTTATAAGTGTTTTAATAAAAATTGTATGTTTCTTTATATTAAATTATTCTATCATAAAAATTAAATGAGATATGGCGCTTCAAAATTTGATTTGGCATACTATTTGTAGAATATCCATTCCCTTTAAATTCAACCCTTGTCATAAATAAGGGCTGAAATAGTTTTAGCTAATATTTATAATAATATTATTATTTACTATCACAAATAGACACACACATACATATGTAATGTAATTTAAATTAATTATTAATTGCATAAATGATATATTATATTTTAAATATAGAAATATGATCATTACATACTATAACTCTTCACGTATTTGAAAATTCTTGAAAAATATTTCAAGGGGTTGTGGTTGTTAAGATTACAACATAAAAAGTATCTTTTATTATAAATATGTCGAATTTAAATATCCTAACAGTTACATGAAAAAAAAATATAACCACAATTTTTATGTTTTGTCGTAAGGGGTGAATATAAGGGTTGAAGTGTTTTAAAATAAGACATTTTATTTCACTAGTGAAATATTTTTAATTCAATACAAAATCACTGTTTAATCACTTCTAATTGTAAAAAAGCTCGTTTAAATTACGTTTATATAATAAATAATCTGAGGGGATAATTTCTAAGGGTTGAACAAGCGATTAAACAAAAACTAATTTTATTTTACTAGTACAGCAATATACATTTTATATAAATGCAGCTTGAATCATTTCAAAATATTTTTTATTATTTATAAACTCAGGGGTTAATTTATAAGGGTTGAAGCGTTTCAGAAAATACAATATTACGTTCAACTAAAGTAACATAGTTTAAGTTTAATAAGACACACTTTATAAATTCAAGTTAAAATAAATATCTTTAAAACTAGTTTTAAAAATTACTACCCTCGAGGGATATTTTGCAGGGGTCGAGTCTATCTGATTAATGATAAATTTTGTTCAAAAATGTCAGGAGATCTACAAATAATGCATTTAAAAATTATTTTAATCAAGTACATGCTAGAATCTACGATTTTTTAATTTGTTGCAATTAGGGGTAGTTTTCAATGCTAAAAAATAAAAAGTCCGGGGTGGCACAGGCTACATTTTGAACTAGAGGGTAGGTACAGCTTTTACCCAATATTTTATGAAAATCTTTGTTGACTCCCAAAATTGCATAATAATGCTAGTCCAGTATAGATACCGAGAAGCTGAAATAAATATATAGATATTTTAAGGTTCTAAAAGGTATTTGGCGGAAAATAGATGACGAATCCGTGAAGAGGTATAGCTAATTTTGCCTAATTTCTTTTTGAAACCATGGCCAAAATTGAAAAAATCTGGTTTTGTTCATACAACTTTTCTTTAAATTTTTAAGAAAAATGCCTTTAACAAAAGTTGAAACCCATTAAAAATCCTTTAATTTGGCGTTTTATGAATTGAAATCGTTTAAAAAATGCTGGAGATAATGGCAAAAGTGCTTATTTTTGCACTGATTTATAAATGTTAATGAACTCGCTCTTAACATAATAACGACTTTTTAAAAATGAGGCATTTGATGTGTTTTTAAGATGTAGTAAATTTCAGCCTGATCGATCAAATAGTTTATAAATTTTTCTAATTGTTTATCCGAAAATGCAATTATTTAAACAATTGTTCTTGACAAAATAATGAATCTAGGTAAATTTTGAAAGTTGAAATAGATTATTTTAGGCTTAAACTGTAAGATGTACCAAAAAAACTAAATTTGTTATTAAAAACATCGTTGGAAAAATGGGTTACTTATTAGCTAATAATAATAATTGCATGGTACAAGCTTTTAAGTGAGTGGATTGGATAGCTGTGGTCAAAAGATACTTAGGAAACACCAATAGGAACCGAGATTCCCAACAAAATCAATAAATTCTTTCTTTTTTAATTCCTGAAAAAATAGTTATTTTTGACATTGGTTTTTATGGGAAACGTGAAATTCAAAATAATATGTAATCAAGTGTTTCTCTCTTTTTTGTTTGATTTTTTTTATACAAATTTTCAAGATTAATTTAAAACTTGGGAAAAGGGGACTTAAGTCATTTCTATATTAAGCCAAAGACACATTATTTAAGAAATGTTGAAAAGACAATTATACCTATATTTTAATAACAGTTTTTGAAAAAAATGTATGAATTAACTTTTCCGGGATTTTCCGAGGGGAAAAAATAGTGCAGTTATAAATATTTCCTCAAACTTCCCCAGATTTAAAAAAATGAATTTTCTGCATGCTATGTAAGCCAAGATATTGAAAATATTTTTAGCGCGCTATATTTTGAAGTTTCAAAAACAAAATTTTTTTTCATTTTTGACCATTGTTTAAAAAACGCTAAACAAAATTAGTTATACGTCTTCATGGTGTCGTCATCTAGTACTCCCCAAACACCTTTTAGAACCTTAATATATCTGTATGAGTATATCCAGTAAAATCGATGAATTTAACATAGATAGACTGGACTATACGGCATTTTTACGTTGATGAATGGACTACGAGTGGCTTACGTCATACTGGTATACTTCCATTAAATCGGTGCCTTGTCTCGACTTAGTACAAATCATCATCAGTCAACACAATCTTAAGGATGGAGCATAACTTTACAAAATATGGTTTCACTGAGTTCTCCCTATGTCTCATTGAAGTTAGGTGAAAATATACTTCAATTTAGGGAAGTAATATATGAACGATCTTGGTACGAACGAGTCGAGGAAAGTTCTCGAAAACACATTTCGAGAAAATCGAAAAGAATTTCCCGACACCTCCACCCGTTTGTTACGGAACTCCCAAGCGAAATTCCGTCCCCCACCCCCAACCCCCCTTCTCTCTCTCTCTCTCGCCCACTCTCTCTCTTTTACCTATGACTTCCATGATGAAAACGAATCCCGTTATCATGACCACGCCGGTCGCGAGCGCCGATAACACCCTCAAAATTATGAAGAGGACGAACCAGTGGGAGTAGGCGACGGCCACGCCGGTGGCGCTCTGCAGGACGATCGCCCAAATTATGGGCTGCTTCCTGCCGAACCTGGAACACAACGAAAAGAGAGAGCGGAAAAAAAGGGATAAAATTGAAGATTTAAAGATAAAAGTTTAATCTCGCAACTTTACGAGCTGAATAGTAATTTTAAAATGTGAGGGGAAACAGGGGATGTGAGGGGTTGGGAGGGGTTTCGAACGCTTTTCGGGAATGGGTTGGTACGTACTTTTATTAAAACTGAGATAGCTGTACGTCTCGTTTACGTAGGAGCCTTCGCAATAAATATACACCCCCATACTCCCTTGGACTATAATATTCCACATTTTATCTGGGCGTACTGGACTATTTTTCTAAATTATTTTTGAGTAAAACTAAATTTCGAAACACAATTCAGTCTATTCGAGGGTAAAAATAGGATTCAAATGTATAAAGTGTATAAAGTTATAAGTGTATAAAATGTATAATGGACAATGTATAAAGGATATACATATACTTTAATAATATGCTATATAATAGTAATTATTAATTAATATTAACAATTAAATAATAATTAATTAATAATAAAAATCTTTTTTAAATTTAATTCAGTTTAGTAATAAATTAATTAATTAATTAATAATAAATTATTACAATATATATGATATAATTTCCTTTATATATCATTATTATTATTATTATTATTATTATTATTATTATTATTATTATTATTATTCATATTAATATTATTGAAAACACTAGTATAATATTACTCGGTGAATCTGGAAAATTGAATAACATTTGTATATTTGAAATTTAACATAAATTGGGCGACAGTGGGGCATGATTTATTTTTCGAAAAAAGGTAAAGGAGTGTACATAGTAGTGCTTGTAACGCATGAGAATATTTTGAAGGTTTGACAAAAGATATTTCAAAAGTTCCAATTAATTATTAACTAATCGTTATACAACCTAATTAAAAATAGAAACAATTATTGTACAGAGTGAGTCAGGAAGGACATTCCACATTTCAGGAATATACGTACTGTACGTTTTAAACTACTTTAAGGAATATGACATGTTTTTCAAATTCCATTTCTTCCCCATTTATCTTGTCCTTACGAAATGCGGTAATCACTTGAATTAATTGTTTGTAATTTTACATAACAATGTCAGTGACTAACATTGACTAACAGTGAAGCCAAAAACAGTAAATTACTTTCCAAAAAAATATTAGACACATTTTTTACATATCTGCAAGTATGTGTGACTATCGAACTGAATCACTTGGGGGCACAGTCATTTCAATAACCTTATAATATATTATAAGAGAAGTATAACCTATTTCTTTCTACTCTTAACGACGTTTGACGTTTAACTTGATTTAAAGTTTTCTTAACACTTTTCCACATTTTATGAAATTATTTATATTTCATTTAATTTATTTATTTTAATTTAAATATATTTATTTTATTTTAATTTAATTAATAAATAGTTAGATAAATTTAAAAAATTTAAATAACACTTCTAATAATATTACTGAAATATTTCCAGAATTTTTACAGAAATTCACCAATTTCTCATTTTTCCCCTCCACAAGGTGACGCCATTTTAACGTTCTGAAAAAAGTGTTTACAAAATAGCGGATGATATTTAAAATTTGGTGAAGGTAACCTGGGTTTTCAAAACCATACTTCCTTCCCACTAGTTTCTCTATACTTAAATATAAATTTCTCACTAACGCACTTCCGTCGAATATTTCTGCCCTTCTCGCTTTTATTTCGATGAGTTCTCGAAACGATAATACTCAACGTGGACGTTCGTAACGGCACAACTGCCCCAGATTCGATATCTAGCAAATTGGCTCTTAAAAAAATTCCCAATTAACAATAAAAACTTTATTCTCTCCCCTTAAGATAATTTACAGGTAGCCCCTCTTTGTTCCCCCGGAACCCTCCCTCCCTCGAGAAACTTCCGCGGCAGTGATTACAACGCTTTACGAGCTTTCCATGTTCCCTTCAACTTTTAACGTACATTTAATTATCGAACTCGTTTTTTATTACGCTTAAAGCGATGATTTATAAAGCCCTCCGCGAAAATCTTTCCATTTATTCCGCTAATACGAAGATTTGGATTTAGCGATAAAACCGACTTACTTGTCCGACAGGAATCCTCCTAAGGTGTTCCCGAATAGGGTCGCTAACATTGTCAGCGTCTGCGCGAGGGATTCCAGGTAACGATGGCGGCACACCAAGTCCCATTGCATTGTGATGGTGTTGCTGAATACGGACCTGTCGAAAGGTATACCATGGTAGAATGCAGTGTGTTTCAAGTTAGGATCTAACTACTATAATCTGGATTTTAATCTGGATAATCTACGGTTTAATCAGCCTCCCATATAATATTTAAGGGATTTTTCGGAAAAATCCGGAAAATTCCGGATAGTCCGGAAAATGTAATTTTCCGGATTAGTACTGGGAAGACTTTATAAGACGCAAAATAGGCTGTTTTCACAGCACACGCACAAAATTGATGAATAATATTCAGCCTCCCAGCCTCCCATATAATATTTAACGGATTGTTCGGAAAATTCCGGAAAATGTAATTTTCCGGATTAGTACTGTGAAGATTTTACAAGACCCAAAATAGACTGTTTTCACAGCACACGCACAAAATTGATGAATTATATTCAGCCTCCCAGCCTCCCATATAATATTTAACGGATTGTCCGAAAATTCCGGAAAATCCCGGATAGACCGAAAAATTGAATTTTCCGGATTAGTACTGTGAAGACTTTACAAGACGCAAAATAGACTGTTTTCACAGCACACGCACAAAATTGATGAACTATATTCAGCCTCCCAGCCTCCCATATAATATTTAACGGATTGTTCGGAAAATCCCGGATAGTCCTGAAAATAGAATTTTCCGGATTTTTTTTAGATTTTGTAAACTTGGTGGATTTTCACGATTTCATATTTCAATTTAGCTCCTCTTCAGTAACGTGAGATTTTCCTGTCTTTTATGTACTAAAATAAATATTCAAGCGATTTTCCCTAACTTATGCATCTCAATTTCCCCTAAACCTTAACCCAAACTGCTCCTACTTATCGAATTCGTGTGCGTGGCATTGCGGCGAGCACTTCTCGGCGTCCTTCGGGTCCACACACCAAAAGTCCACCTTCGGAGCCAGAAATATGATGTTCAAGAGGTTCCACGCTACCGGAAACTTCGTCAGGCAGATCAGTGCGTAGATCATCAAGTGCCAACGTCCCAGCGAGCCGGTGCACTTCTCGATGATGTCGACGTCCTGTTGTTGCGATGTGGTCGCCCCTTCATTTTTCACTGAAACGGAAAATTGAGATTATCGAAAGGTGGAAATTTTGTTATGAAATTTTTTAAAAAATATATGTTCAGGCGAACTTTTGGGTGGAAAATAGCCGCTCATTTTCCAGATTGAAAATAAATTTTTACAAATGAGAAATATAAATTAGGGAAATTAACCCCTTTTGGATATTAAAGCTTGGATTTTTATACGGTGTTACTGACAATCGACGCATACTTCGACACAAGTAAGCGCTATCTGGTTATAATGATATGATAATTATACGGTCGTATATTATGCTTGTCATGCTATTGTTACTGCTATCATTATATTGTCTTTCTTAACTAAATCATATATATAAATTTTACTAATTACGCATTAAATTACGTAGAAGATATAAAAATTAGATTTCTCCAATTGATGGTTTTAAATCGGGGAACAAATTTGTAATCCAACTCACTGCCCCTTGTTTTATTGCATAAGTTTAACAGGTGTTCACAAATCAATATTTCTTAAAATGTTATCAATTTCCCAATTTATTTCAAATTGTACTAAGTCATTCATTAGGACTTCTACGTTGCCCTTTGGTTAATGAATCACGTTGGTAAAAATTTTAAAAAATTTGCTCAAAATACGTACATTCAGTAATTCAATTTAGAATAATGATTAAGACAAAAACTGATGTTTAAATTGGGAGGTTTAGGAGGTTTTGAACTTATTTTTGAATTTCTCAAAAAATTATATAATGTCTAAAATTATTTGAAATCGATATTATATCTAATAAATAGTTTCGTCTAGTCTCTCTAATAAATAGTAATTAATAGTATAGTAAATAGTTAAATAATAAATAAATAATTAATGTATCTAAATAAATATGAAATAGAATAAATAAATATCTAATAAATGATTTTATAAATTATTTAATGAAAAATTTTTTATATATTTTCAAAGTATGTCCATGCACCTATTACATTTAGAGAGATACTCTAAATAACATGTGTCGTGGTCACTAAATAACTGTAAATACATTGAAACTATCTCAAAAACTCTGTAAAACCATAATTTAGTCAGAATTGTATTAGTTTATTCAACAGAGCCCTCAGACGTACTTAACTTAATTAATTATGTTCTGAGGCCAATTCTTCGAAAATATGCTCTAAATACTTCCATTCAAAAACTTAGTTTTTATAGTTTAACTGTAACTTAGCTTTAAGTTATAGTATATATTGAAATATATTTAGTAATTATAATTGTATGAGCTTATTCTTTTGAGTCATTGAACTTGGCTTGAGCTTATTGAATATAGGCTCAAAACAGGTAAATTCGTTATCTCAGTAAACAAACTGAAGGCATAAAAATAGCGTGTAAATTAAGAAATTAGATGTAGTTTGAATATGTTGTTCAAAATTTATATATTTTCTACTTGTGTAGAATTATACTAGTTTATAATATTCTCATTCAGTTTGGCTTAAGCTTTTTGAAATTATGCTCATCGCATAGATTCAAAAACTCATCTTGGAATTTTGCGATAATACCAAATGGCATCTATTAGGAGGGTGTGAAGAGATTTAAATTATTTTACACATTACAAATTTTTCCTTTTAAAATTGGATTGGTTTACTTAACTTACTTATTAACCTTACTTAATAAATCGTTTTCTTATAAGATTTTCTAAAATGTACTCAAAAATATGTTGATTCAACAATTTGCATACTATGAACACAACATATTATACACAATACGAGCAGACATGATTATTGTAAAAGTTGAGTCAATTCCTTAATATACTTTAATTTTGATAATTCCGAAATGTTGTTACCATACTTTTCACAAAGAATATATTCCAAAAACATTTTCAACTTTTTTTGTAGCTCGAATTTGGTGCAAACTGAGAGAATTAATACGATTACCTCTGTAATTTCTTACTTAATTTCTTCTTCTTATTCTATCAGTACATTATTTAGTCATTTGTTTGTGCTGAAGCTCAGAGACTACAATTTTGCTATCCTACTGATTTTTAAGGTTACCCATTTCTCCTATGAAGTTATAGAACTCACCAGAAACTTTTACAAATCCCACAATGAACTTCTTAATTCTTTACGTTATAATAGCTTTAGTAAAGAAATCAGTAAGATTACAACGCTTTCTGTTATAATGTGAGAAAGTAAAAATTATTCCATTTATTGTATTTTCCGTGAAATTTGGTCCAATCGATATATCCAAAAATCCACAAGATTTTTCTTGAGATTTGCATATATATGTATATATATTAATTATTATTATATATTAATTATATATTAATGTAAAAATAAGACACATTTCAGTTTTATTTTTGATATTTTTTTTGTAAAAAAAACTAGTAAAATACAGTAAGTATTTCGAAATCATTTTGATAATTTTAACCCATTTTAATTACTTCACAAAGCGAAACCCAATGTCCGTTTAATACCTAATTAATTACACCACGGGCACTTTAATATTCCTTTTTTATATCTAACGTGCTCCACGTTTCCAATTTCGCTTTTCCGCCTTTTTCCACATCCGAAGGCGCTCGATTAAAATTTAGCTCGCGTGACCGGACCGGAGGTCGTTCGGAAGGAATTAATTTAATTGAAAAATTGACCGGAATCGGTTAATAACGTTAAAGCGATGAATATAACGAGGACGTTTTCACTTATCCAGGAAAAATTACAATTCGATCAGAGATATCAATATCTGTATTATATTATTATAATATTAAATTATTTTTATAAAATATATTATAATAAACTATTATTATAATAAATGAGATATTGGTATGTGGGATCATGAAACGAGAAGTTTCGGCAGTCTGACCATCATCAGATCTCTACTCATATTGTTTTGATTATATTGACTACAATTTAAGTTTAAATTTAACCACCGAATATGTGCGAAGTTCTGGATATAATTCAATTTAAATTTGAGATAACTAACAAAGTGTATAGTTAATAACTAACAATATTAACAATTAACAACAGTATTAACAATATTATTAGTCTTATTAATATAACTCCATTATTATTTTTTTTAACTTACTGGCTCTCCTGATTTATTTGTTGCACCTTATCGTACTGCACTTAACTGAAAAGTGTCCCTCTCTCGTAAAAAACGAGGACTTTTAAGTTCCCTCATAAATTAGTTAAGAGCATTGCGCGTGTGTCGCGTTGCATTTCCTTTTATCTTTTATTGAACCCTAATGACGTTTAAAAGTGATTTCGTTGAAGTCTTGTGCTTCAAACTGAAATTTTAATTAAAAAACTTAATTATGCATGTATCCGGTTATGCGTAATTGAGTAGCGTATATATTGTTGTTTTGGTTTATTGTGGAATTGTTAATAATGCGACTGTTTTAGTGTATATAGTCGTTGTGGGTTTATTGGTTTATTTAATTTACCTTACTCGCCAATTGGAAACAATTGGATTTGTTATTACCGCTCCACATTGTCGCTGTTCGGAAGGTAACAACTTTAATTTTAATTACCGGTATTGATTGAAGTGTGTTTCATTTCAGGTTTAATTATTTTTTTATTATTACTTGAATTACATGATAACAAGGGATATTGATATCATAATACATCAAAGTAGGTAATTGTTAGTATTATCAATATAATACTTTGTAAAGGACTGTAAGTATCATTAATAATACTTTTAATTCATAATTTAAATATTTTACATAAAAATGTGAAAGTAACAACTCCATATTAATAAGTGAACAATCCTAAATACAATTTAAATATTATTGTAATTGCAGTAGTAAACGAATTAACCGTTTTGGGAAATTTAGGAAATGAAGGAATTAGGAAATTTGATATCTTATCACTTTGCACATTTAATGTTATTTTTTTATTTATTAATTTTATTTAGTTCAATTCAACAATTTATTATAATAATTAGTTTTATTACATTTAGATGTATTTGTATAAAATTTTATTGATAATCCTATCAATTCTTTGAACCTTAATGAAATTTAAGGTTACAAGTATGTGGATGGATTTTAAATATTACTTCATATTAATAAATACAATTTTTTTTTTAGTGATTGAAATGTTTGTTTTGGAAGATTTTCGATATTAAATTTAGTTTTATAAAACAAATTTACTTTTAAAACCAATTTCAATAACAACTATTGACGCTAATGACGAATTTGAAAGGTATATAAATAGAACTTGGAGTTCTATAATTCACTTATAATTTATTTACAGTAATAAATAAGTTACAAATGTTAGGATATTTCGATATTCACGAAGCACACTAACCTTTGAAAACAGTACACGTTCTCCAATTTAGTTTGGTCTACTGATTAATTTCAAAATGAGTTTTTATATAAAGTTTTTTAATATTATCAGGTATTTGTAATTTAATGAAATTTATTAAAATGTTTCCAATTACTACAACAGTGTTATTAACACTAAATTTAATTTAGATTGACGTTGAAATAGATAGAGGATATGCAAATAAAACGATATTAAGTATAATTGGACTAATTCTTATTATATTACTAATTTATTTTCAGTTATAAATGAATTACTACTTTTGGGAGGAATTCGCAATCATATTTGTTTTTACTAACATATTTAACTTTGAAAATATCTAGCTTTCCCCAAATTAAGTTTGAGTTTCTATTTATAAGAAAAAATTTAGTTATATGGATATTAATATGTATTTATATATAATTGTATTATTAACAATTACATTTAATTCATTGAAACCTAATTAAAGGATTTTGATTATATTAATTAACAATCAATTTAACTTGGATTGGAATTGGAATATAGGAGAGATATATAAATCTAATATTTACCCTGTTATTATTAAATTGTTAATAAATGTTCTATATTAGTTGAAATAATTTTAATTTAGATAGTAATATTTAATAATCTGTATTTAATCTAAATTAAAATTATTTCGGATATTAACATAGAAATGTTTTCAATTTCTCCAATTTAGTTTGATTAACCGATTAATAAAAAAAATTTTTTTTAAAAACTTGACTATATTTTTGTATTTATTTATATATGTATTTGTATGATATTTTAATGTTATTGAGTACTTGTATTTTAATTAAAATTGGAGAAGTTTTTCAATTAGAATAACAGTTATTAACTTTAAATTTAATTGACTTGTGATTAATAAAAAAATTATTTAAAAAAAATTAAAATTTAATTAATTTTTATTAATTAAAATTAATAAAAAATTAAATTTATTAAAAAATTTATAATAGCAATGTTTCAATATAACATTATATTGTTATATGTACTATATATTATATCATAACATAATATAACCACAATAACTGAATTATAAATTTTAGGAAGTTAGAAAAATAAAATTTGTATTGGTTAAGCATATATAATATTAAAAATATTACACTTTACCCAACTTGGTTAACTGATTAATTTAAAAATATTAAGATATATAACACATACAATACTTAGTAAGGGTGAACACCATCTCAATTACATTAGGGGTTATTTTTCCAACTTATATTGAACAGAAATAAGTAGAGAAGGGGATTTCAAGAAAAGTGGGGAGGTAGTGAAAAATAATAATACAGTAATAAGATGTATTAAATATAAATATAGATAGTATGGCTAATAAATCTAAAATGAAATAATAATAAAAATATATTTTCAACTATTTCAGATTTGATGAGTAGTGAGGAAGACCTTTAAAAAGAGAGAATAAATTGTAAAAGTCGACCCTACCAAAACACTTACTTTCTTAAGTTAAATATAATAACGAAATTGGAACCAATCAAACAACAGAACCTTTTAAACAGAGCAGATGTTAGAGGAATGGAAACTACCAAAAACACAACTTTCTTTAAGATAAAATAGAGCCAATCAAAAAAGAAACTACTTAAGAAGAGAAGAAATTACACAAAGTAAACCTACCTGAACACAATATGTCTTAAAGTCGATCGAGTAAACAATGTAACTAAGCAAAGAGACCTTTTACTACAGAACTAAACCTTTTAAAGGGAGAAAGAAAAACAAGAAGGGAAACTATCAATATTCAACCTTTCTTAAGGTAACAAAAATAACAGAAGTGGAACAAATTTAAAATAAAAACATTTAAAGAAAGAATTAGTTGCAGAAATAGATATTATCTAAATACAATTATTCTGAAGACAAGCCGAATAGCAAATAGTGAACCAATCAAACAGAGAGATTATTCGATGAAAGAAGGAATTCTATCAAAACACAACCTCTCATAATATAACACAAATTAGTAAAATCAAAATGGCCAACCATTTAAACAAGGAAGAAATTACACAAATGATGCCGATCATATTAGGACAAATTGATATAAAAATATAAACCTGACCAAAGCAGGAATTTTAATTAAGAGAAACTCCCTTTCATGAAAATTCTTTTGTTCATAATTTAGAACTGATTTCTTATATATTTAATAATAATTATTTATCTAAAGTATTAATTATAAATAACAAAAATGAAATTTATCTTAAAATATTGAATATTAAAAATATTATTACTATTATATTTTCTATATATCATCTCTATTACCTATATCGATAATATTATATTTCTTATTACTTTTTATTCTTGCTCCACATCCCTTTCTCTACTAATTTCCTTTGAGAGCAACTCCTTTTTAGGCAAATTCTTTTGCTGATAGTTTAGCACTGATATCTTAGAAATTTAATAGTGAAAAATTTTTTAAAATATGTATTAACTATAAATAATATAAATTGAATTTAAATTTAAATAATATAAACTTAAAATATTAGATATTAAAAATATTATTACTATTATATTTTACATATATCAGCCCTATTACCTATATCGATAATATTGTATTTATTATTATTTTCTATTACTGCTCCACATCCCCTTCTCTACTAATTTTCTTTGAGAGGAACTCCCTTTACGGAAAATTCTTTTGCTGATAGTTTAGCACTGAGTTCTTATATCTTTAATAATAATAATAATAATAATAATAATAATACGTAGTTAATAATTTTTCAAAAACGTACGGGAAACCAAATTTATCACCACTAAGTAGAATGTTAAAAAATGTTTGCGCTAACCTCAATTTAGTAGAATGTAACGTCAAGTAAAATTTACTTTGTTTTCCTCACCTCCTTCGCGTGGAACGGCCCTCCTCCCAATCTTATTCACTTCATACCTCTTGCCATTTCCCATTTTCCCGTCAACTCCACCTCAACTAAACACCTTATCTTCAACATTTTAACATCTTTGACCCGACACGAGTCCGTCACGTACCTTTTTTCGGCGACCTTCTCTCTCGCTAAACTTTTTAAAATGCCACCAAACGGAATAAATTACATAATGCAAATACAGGCATCGATCTCGTTTTTTAACGGTACACGCGTCCGAATTTAGAAATATTGTTAGCGTGCATTTCGTCGTCGTTATCGCCGGATTTCAATTACTTCGGAATTTTCTGCGATTGAATTGTTACCGTCGAGTTATTGCGGTACGTAATCCGTGCATATAACTTACTTGTATTTACCTGTAATTAGACCATTATACAATGACGTCGTTAAGTATTTAGACGACACGTTTATTCATGGTTTCATGATACTATAACTAGTTGGAAATTATTGGAAACTGATCGGATAATGTGTTGAACTAATTTAGTTATAATGGCTTGAGGTGTATTAAAATTCCATTTCGGGAACGTTTACTTAAATTTTACTCAAAATTACATGCCACTTTTATAATCGTAATACCTAAGATTCAGTTGGGTATGTGTAGATAATCTTAGTTTAATGACACTGGAGTTAGTCGCCAAGCCCTCCTACCAACTTAAGCCTAAGCAACTTAAATTTTGATTATTTTTTTATATATCAAAATATAGAAAAAAAATTTTCATAAAAAAGAACAGATGGCTATTTTTATTACAGAATTAAGTATTAAAAAATAAACGGAATTTTTTTATTTGTTTATAACAAATGGATTATTAATAGTTATTTATGTTACTAGTGTTATGTTGAAAATAAGCCACGCAAGAAGATTTATCAGGACGAGTGGTATAAATTCTCAAGTGACTTAGGAAACATAACACGCGGGTGGCATACAATGTTTTATCCAACAAGTGGAAGAAACCGTTATTTTATGAGATAATAATTAATAAGCTTTGTGATCAAATCAAAATCATTTTTACATTTTAATTAAAGTAGGTTGTTTGGTTGCCACGGACAATAAATAAATAAATAAATAGTATACTACCTTAAATATGAACGTGAGTTATAATCCATAACTCACTAGTGAGTTATGGATAGTGAGTTAAGTTTCGGAAACTTTTACTTAAATTTTACTCAAAATTACATGCCACTTTTATAATCGTAATACCTAAGATTCAGTTGGGTATGTGTAGTTAATCTTAGTTTAACGAAACTGGAGTTAGTCGCCAAGCCCTCCTACCAACTTAAGCCTAAGCAACTTAAATTTTGATTATTTTTTTTATATATCAAAATATAGAAAAAAATTTTTTCATAAAAAAGAACAGATGGCTATTTTTATTACAGAATTAAGTATTAAAAAAATAAACGGAAATTTTTTATTTGTTTATAACAAATTGATTATTAATAGTTATTTATGTTACTAGTGTTATGTTGAAAATAAGCCACGCAAGAAGATTTATCAGGACGAGTGGTATAAATTCTCAAGTGACTTAGGAAACATAACACGCGGGTGGCATACAATGTTTTATCCAACAAGTGGAAGAAACCGTTATTTTATGAGATAATAATTAATAAGCTTTGTGATCAAATCAAAATCATTTTTACATTTTAATTAAAGTAGGTTATTTGGTTGCCACGGACAATAAATAAATAAATAAATAGTATACTACCTTAAATATGAACGTGAGTTATAATCCATAACTCACTAGTGAGTTATGGATAGTGAGTTAAGTTTCGGAAACTTTTACTTAAATTTTACTCAAAATTACATGCCACTTTTATATTCGTAATACCTAAGATTTAGTTGGGTATGTGTAGTTAATCTTAGTTTAACGAAACTGGAGTTAGTCGCCAAGCCCTCCTACCAACTTAAGCCTAAGCAACTTAAATTTTGATTATTTTTTTTATATATCAAAATATAGAAAAAAATTTTTTCATAAAAAAGAACAGATGGCTATTTTTATTACAGAATTAAGTATTAAAAAAATAAACGGAAATTTTTTATTTGTTTATAACAAATTGATTATTAATAGTTATTTATGTTACTAGTGTTATGTTGAAAATAAGCCACGCAAGAAGATTTATCAGGACGAGTGGTATAAATTCTCAAGTGACTTAGGAAACATAACACGCGGGTGGCATACAATGTTTTATCCAACAAGTGGAAGAAACCGTTATTTTATGAGATAATAATTAATAAGCTTTGTGATCAAATCAAAATCATTTTTACATTTTAGTTAAAGTAGGTTGTTTGGTTGCCACGGACAATAAATAAATAAATAAATAGTATACTACCTTAAATATGAACGTGAGTTATAATCCATAACTCACTAGTTTATTATGGATTATAACACACTAGTGTGTAATTTGATAGCTTATTGTCTAAAATGACATTACTAATGACAGTTATAACCCTCATGTGTTGGATAAAGGTATGTTTGTGCATGTGCACTTTACGTTGGATTCAAGTAGTGTGTTAAGCTGTGTTAAGAGCATTAGGTTTGATTACTTGTGGTTCTGAAAGTTGATTTGAGTAGCTATAAACTAAGTTTAGCTAATCATAACTGACGTACAGAGTTAAATCTCACTTGAAAATACGAAATCCCTTCTTCTGAGAAATAGGTTAAATATACTACACTAAACTCACTTCTCACTCCCATTATCCGGTGAATCCTCTTTTACCGTTTATAATTCACTGGAAGGACCGTAACATTCACTTTACCCAAAAACGTGTCGTAAAGTTTTAGTGGCGTCGTCGTCGTCCCCGAAAGTCTGTTAAAAATGCCATTAAATTGAATCGAGAGGAATTGTAATGTCAATCCGTTAGATATATATATATAATTCCTCAGGCATGTGGCATTACCGTTCAGTAAAATTTAATCCGATGTATTAAAATTATGGGTTTTTTGTCTTGGGATTTATTTTATTGTAGATTACACTGGGAGAAGTGCGATAAGAAAATTATTGTTGGTGTTTTATTGAATTAATAAAACAGGAACGCGATTACGTACATGCAAGGACGTTGTCATTGAAATATCGAGATGTTTTATTCATAGGAATTTTTTGTAAAAATTTAATTAGAGAGTAATTGCATAACTTGCTCTTGAGCATTTTTGGTAAGACATCTAGAAAAATGTGGTTCAGTTTATTTGCGATCAAATCGAGTGGATTTCACTTTCTCCCAATGTTTAAACATTTGTTCAAAATTTGCATCGTATATGAGCTGCTTAGTTACAAAATAGCTTAATAAAGATATTTTCTAGATTGTATTTTAGCAAATTTGACAATGGGTATTTCTAAATTTGAGTCACCAATCTCTAAATAGTCTTAAATGTTAAAATTTACTAACACCTTATCCATAATGGAACTCTTCTCTAATTACCAGAATTCGTCTATTTTCAAAAACTTTGGTGAATCAATATGTTCATAAAGTCGAGTCAAATTAGGTAAGCAATGTAACAGCTGAAACAGTGAAATAAGTTTCATTGAATAAAATGATCACAAACACTAAATTATACTTCATAACTCCATCTGCTTGTAAATGAACTAGAAAGACTAGAGGGACTAGAAAGCACCGTATTAAAACTTCAATCATAATGGAACGAATGAAACATACTTTTGGGTCAATCGATTTTCAGGTTTTTCAGCAAAGAACTTTTGAAAATATGCACAAGACCCTATTAAAATTTCGGTCAAATTTAGTAGCGATTAGTCTCAAAAATACATAATTAATTGTCACAAAAATTGAAAAATGTTTTTTAGATAAATTAATTGCATTGAAAGTCTTTGTCAATATTATTCGGGTATATCATAACTTCATCACATTTTAGTGATTTTAGTTAATAAATTATAAAAGCTTTTGGAAATTAGCTAATAAATGAAAGGTCGTGTCAAATTTATAAATGGATGTACTTATTATATTTAAATCACCTAATTGTCCTAACACTCCTGTTAGGTTGATTCATTGGAATGTTTCTTCTGTCTGCAATTATTTTTGGCAATTTTGGTAAAAGACCTGTGGAAATATGCTCAAATATTTCGATCGAGTATAGTCAAATTTAGGAATCTGTAGACTCAAAAGCTTACAAATAATTATTTATAAACCGCTTAATTGTACTGTATGATAAACATTCAATGGAGTGCAGTCCTTAGCTATATCTATATCTAAGAATTTTTGTAACAAATAAGTAACATGCCCTTGTCAAATATGGAAAGTAAATGTATTCAAGATCAAACTAGTAATCAACTTATTATGATTTTGATTTACAATTAAACTCAGGTAAATTTGATCCATTTGAATGTACCTTTTAGCTAAAAATGTTTTCAAAAGTTTTGGTGAAGAATTTTTGAGTACGAGCTCAAAAATTACCTACAAATGGAGTCGGGTTTTGGAATCAATATACTCAAAAACGTACAGATAATTAAAGAACAAGAAAATTACATTAACACCGTATGGTAATGTTCACTACAGTGTATTCCATAACTCCATTAATTTCTAACGATTTTGATACTCCATTGTCAAATTTTAGAATTAGCGTGATCAAACACAAACTCATAACATAACCAACTTATTAACATTTTCATTTAAATTTAATCTCCACTAAATTTGATTCATTTGAGTGTGATTTTAAGAGTCCATCACCCGAGTCAATTTAAGGCGGTTTTAGAGGTTCGGGGGAAGTGTGATACCTCGGACAACATTTGAGATATTCTTTTCAAATAAAAACCACTCGAAGTGAAAAACTCAAATACATATCGGTATTGTAACGGATTTTTGATATTTTCTTTTTGTCCTTTTAAAAACGCCCCTAAAGTTGCCCTATTTTACGTACTACTTTCAGATCAAAATTTGACCAAAAGAAGAGAAAATTCAAAATTCTGTTACTAGGCCGATGTAGAATGATCCTTTATCTCTTCATTGAACCCTATTTCGTATTGATAAGATAATTCACTACCCTAGGATCATGTTTTCCCTAAACCCTTACAGTAGCTAGAAAACTCGCTGTACAGTGCTGCCATCGTATATATTTGGAAATTTAAACTTAGTGGGAAAATTAACTTTGTCCTGGCTAGTTAAAAAGCAGTGGAAGGGAGAATTAGAGTCACGCCTACCGCTACTTCTTCCTTGTCTCTTACTCCGCAACAACGTTAAATTTTCGCCGGGTGATGGACTCTTAAGCTTAAAATATTTCCAGAAATTTCGTTAAAGAGTTTTTTAAAATGAGCTCAAAAATCGCGTACAAATCCAGTCTGGTTTAGAAGTCAATATACTTACTTGAAAACTCAAAAATAATTAACGAACAACAAAATTAAATTAATACTTTATGGTAATTTTCACTGCAGTGCACGCCATAACTGTATTAAATTCTAACGATTTTGGTAGTAAATTTTAAGAGATACGCCATTGTCCAATTTTTAGAATCGGCATGTTCAAACACAAACTCGTAACCAACTTATTAAGATTTTCAATTAAAATTAAACTCCTGTAAATTTGATTCTTTTGAATGTATCTTTAAGCTCAAAATGTTTTCAGTGATTTTGCTGAAAAATTTTTGAGGATAACATTAAAAATCTCATACAAATCCACTCGAGTTTTGGAATAAATATACTCAAAAATTCACAAATAATTAATAGACCGCCAAATTACATTAATATTGTATTGTAACGTTCACTAGAGTGTATTCCACAACTACATCAATTTCTAGCGATTTTGGTAATAATGTTTATGAGAGACGCCCTTGTCAAATTTTTAGAATCAGCATGTTCACACACAAACTCATTACCGACCTAATAAAATTTTTATTCAAAATTAAACTCCGGTAAATTTGATTTATTTGAAAGTACCTCTTAGCTCAAAATATTTTCAACGATTTTGGTGAAGATTTTTCGAGAATGAGCTCAAAAATCTCCTAAAAATCTACTCGAGTTTAGAAAGCAATTTACTCAAAAATTCACAAATAATTAATGAACAACCAAATTAAAGTGATACTCCATAGTAACGTTCACTACAGTGTAATCCATAACTACATCAATTTCTAGCGATCTTGGTAACAAAGTTTAGGAGAGACGCCCTTGTCAAATTTTTAGAATCAGCATGTTCACACACAAACTCATTACCGACCTATTAAAATTTTTATTCAAAATTAAACTCCGGTAAATTTGATTTATTTGAAAGTACCTTTTAGCTCAAAATATTTCCAGAGATTTTGGTGATGATTTTTCGAGAATGAGCTCAAAAATCTCCTAAAAATCTACTCGAGTTTAGAAATCAATGTACTCAAAATCTCACAAATAATTAATGAACAACCAAATTAAATTAATACTCCATAGTAACGTTCACTACAGTGTATTCCATAACTACATCAGTTTCTAGCGATTTTGGTAACAAAGTTTATGAGAAACGCCCTTGTCGAATTTCTAAAATCAGCATGTTCAACACAAACTCATTACCGACCTATTAAAATTTTGATCCAAAATTAAACTCCGGGAACTTTGATTTATTTGAAAGTACCTTTTAGCTCATTTCCAGCGAATTTGCTGAAGATTTTTGAGAATGAGCTCAAAAATCTCCTAAAAATCTGCTCGAGTTTAGAAATCAATGTACTCAAAATCTCACAAATAATTAATGAACAATCAAATTAAATTAATACTCCATAGTAACGTTCACTACAGTGTATTCCATAACTACATCAGTTTCTAGCGATTTTGGTAACAAAGTTTATGAGAAACGCCATTGTCGAATTTCTAAAATCAGCATGTTCAAACACAAACTCATTACCGACCTATTAAAATTTTAATTCAAAATTAAACTCCGGTAAATTTAATCTATTTGAAAATACCTTTTAGCTCAAAATATTTCCAACGATTTAGGTGAAGATTTTTCGAGAATGAGCTCAAAAACCTCATAAAAATCTACTCGAGTTTAGAAAGCAATTTACTCAAAAACTCACAAATAATTAATGAACAACCAAATTAAATTAATACCCCATAGCAACGTTCACTACAGTGTATTCCACAACTACATCAATTTCTAGCCATTTTGGTAACAAAGTTTAGGAGAAACGCCTTTGTCAAATTTTTAGAATCAGCATGTTCACACACAAACTCATTACCGACCTATTAAAATTTTTATTCAAAATTAAACTCCGGTAAATTTGATTTATTTGAAAGTACCTTTTAGCTCAAAATATTTCCAGCGATTTTGGTGAAGATTTTTCGAGAACGAGCTCAAAAATCTCCTGAAAATCTACTCGAGTTTAGAAATAAATTTACTTAAAAACTCACAAATAATTAATGAACAACAAAATTACATTAATACTCCATGGTGACGTTCACTAGAGTGTATTCCATAACCACATCAATCTCTAGCGATTTTGGTAACAAAGTTTATGAGAAACGCCCTTGTCGAATTTCTAAAATCAGCATGTTCAAACACAAACTCACTACCGACCTATTAAAATTTTGATTCAAAATTAAACTCCGGTAAATTTGATTTATTTGAAAGTACCTTTTAGCTCAAAATATTTCCAGCGATTTTGGTGAAGATTTTTCGAGAACGAGCTCAAAAATCTCCTGAAAATCTACTCGAGTTTAGAAATAAATTTACTTAAAAACTCACAAATAATTAATGAACAACAAAATTACATTAATACTCCATGGTGACGTTCACTAGAGTGTATTCCATAACCACATCAATCTCTAGCGATTTTGGTAACAAAGTTTATGAGAAACGCCCTTGTCGAATTTCTAAAATCAGCATGTTCAAACACAAACTCACTACCGACCTATTAAAATTTTGATTCAAAATTAAACTCCGGTAAATTTGATTTATTTGAAAGTACCTTTTAGCTCAAAATATTTCCAGCGATTTTGGTGAAGATTTTTCGAGAACGAGCTCAAAAATCTCCTGAAAATCTACTCGAGTTTAGAAATAAATTTACTTAAAAACTCACAAATAATTAATGAACAACAAAATTACATTAATACTCCATGGTGACGTTCACTAGAGTGTATTCCATAACCACATCAATCTCTAGCGGTTTTGGTAACAAAGTTTATGAGAAACGCCCTTGTCGAATTTCTAAAATCAGCATGTTCAAACACAAACTCACTACCGACCTATTAAAATTTTGATTCAAAATTAAACTCCGATAAATTTGATTTATTTGAAAGTACCTCTTAGCTCAAAATATTTTCAACGATTTAGGTGAAGATTTTTCGAGAATGAGCTCAAAAATCTCATAAAAATCTACTCGAGTTTAGAAATCAAATTGCTCAAAAACTCGCAAATAATTAATGAACAACCAAATTAAATTAATACTCCATAGTAACGTTCACTAGAGTGTATTCCATAACTACATAAATTTCTAGCAATTTTGGTAACAAAGTTTAGCAGAAACGCCCTTGTCAAATTTTAAAATCAGCATGTTCAAACACTAACTCATTACCGATTTATTAAAATTTTGATCCAAAATTAAACTCCGGCAAATTTGATTTATTTGAAAGTACCTTTTAGCACAAAATCTTTCCAGCGTGTTTGGTGAAGGTATTTTGAGAATGAGCTCAAAAATCTCCTAAAAATCTACTAGAGTTTAGAAATCAATGTACTCAAAATCTCATAAATAATTGAAGAACAACCAAATGAAATTAATACTGTATGGTGATGTTCACTACAATGTATTCCATAACTACATAAATTTCTAGCGATTTTGGTAACAAAGTTTAGCAGAAACGCCCTTGTCAAATTTTTAGAATCAGCATGTACAAACACTAACTCATTACTGATTTATTAAAATTTTGATTCAAAATTATACTCCTGCAAATTTGATTTATTTGAAAGTATCTTATAGCTCAAAATGTTTCCAACGGTTTTGGTAATGATTTTTTGAGAATGAACTCAAAAACCTCCTAAAAAATCTACTCGAGTTTAGAAAGCAATTTACTCAAAAACTCACAAATAATTAATGAACAACCAAATTAAATTAATACTCTATAGTAACGTTCACTACAGTGTATTCCACAACTACATCAATTTCTAACGATTGTGTTAACAAATTTTAAGAGATACGTCGTTATCAAATTTTTGGAATCAGGATAATCAAACACAAACTCATAATTAAAGTATGAGCTTAGTAAAGTTAAATCAGAGTATGATAAAAAAATGAGCTCAAAATTCTTGTACAAGTTTAGCTGAATTTGGGAATCAATATACTTACTCCAAAAGTAAGAAATTATTAACCAATAACCTAATTACATTTATACTTGTACGTGACAATCTTTTGAGTTTATTTAATAATTTCTTCCATTTATGTCCAATTTGGGAACAAATTTTTAAATATCAATTTATTTTTATAATTTTTCATTGATTAAAATAAAGCAGTATTAAGTTAGACACGCTTAAAGTAAGTCAATTTTCAGCAACTAAATCAGTATCGGAAATAATCTTAACTTTCTCGTCTAAATCAAACCAAACTTAGAAATCAATCTATGGATTCAAATGGTGGTAAAAAAGGAATTAAAATCAGATTAATATCAAAACTGTGTGATGATATCCATTGAAATTCTACAAGTTCGCCTATTTCTAACGATTTCGGGGAATTGGCTATACCAATTTAAACACTTTTGTGAATTTCTCTAAATTGTAATCGACGTGTCCAGGCAATTTTAAACCAATTCGTTATAATACTCCAGTAACAAGTTTCGATTAAATTTGGTGTCGCCTACAAATAACTATACTTCCAAACCTTCCGCTTACCTGGTTTCATCAAAGTCTACCTATTGTCCGACATCAATCTTGAAACGCCGCCCTTCACCGAATATCGAGATGAGGGATCGCAAAACGAGATCCGCAGGACGAATCACCAATCAGACTTTTCAATTAATTTCCGTTATCGGATCTCCGGACCCGTCAAATGACACTTCGCTGTCAAAGCGACGTTTGATAAGCGAGACGTCATTTCGCCGTAAATGGGGAAAAACGTCGCCGAAATTGGAATGTACAACGCGGCGCTGGCGAAATAACGGCGGAGGATCGAATTAGTGTGGTTTCGGTTATTTTCATGCAAACGACGTTTTTTTCCCGTAAATGAGGAGGACGTAGGATCACATGTAATATCTGAATAAATTTACATGAGAATACTTTCGCTTTTCTTTTTCGCCGTGTTAACGTCGAAAATGTAAATTCATTACGTTGCTTTTCATCTTCTTGTAATAACGTTCCTACACGAAACAAATCTGAACTCAGCGAACAGAATAACCGCAGAAAAGTACACCCCCAACTTTCATCCACTAATGTGAGTTATAAACATTAACCACTTCCAAATATTTTCCACTAGGTCATTCAATCACGTCATTTGCATTGATTATACCTATTACTCACTAGATTTAATCTAATAGACTTAAGAAATCCGTTATGGTAAAACGTAAATATTTGTAATGTACCAAAATAATGTAATAACATTGTAATTACCATTATCCACCTAAGGATGGAATGAACCTTTAGATCCCTTAATTACATATTGTGTAACTACACCACCAAATATATGAGTGTACAGTTGATGTATGAGTGTAAAAGTTATGAGTGTAATAACTTGAGTGAGTGTATGAGTGTATGATGTTATGAGTGTAATAACATTGTAATGACCATTGCACACCTAAGGATAACCTTTAGATCTCTTAATTACGTATTGTATAACTACACCATCAACTGTAAAAGTGTAATTTTACTTTAGATTGATACACGAGGAAACGCCTGTGCGTGAGTTACGAGCGTTATTCACTGTAGTGATAATAACCATCATCACCTCGGTTAGTAATATTTAATACTCACTAATTTTGAGTTAGTTCATGAAGTAAATTGTATGTTGTAGTGGTTAAAAAGTGTTACACATATCAGTGGTATATTAGTTATGATCATTACCAACATAAGAAAGTATATAGTATAAGCCTATGGAACATTTTAATCATGTATTTAGTGATTATTTATATACATTTTTGTGAAACAGAACAAATCTGAACTGAACAAACCGAATAACTGCAGCGAAGTAACTTTCATCCACTAACATGAGTTATAAACATTAACCACTTCTAATTTTTTTTTTCGACTAGATCAATTAATCAGGTCACTTGCATTGATTATACTTATTGCTCACTTGCAATAGACCCAAGAAAACTGTTGTGCTAAAACGTGAATATTTTTAACGTATCAAAATAATTTAATAACATTGTAATGATCATTACCAACCTAAGGATATAATCAACTTCTAGATCTCTGATTTACATATTGTGTAACTACACAACCAACTGTATAAGTGTAATTTTACTCTCGATAGATACAAGAGAAAACGTCTGGGCGTGAGTTACAATCGTTATCCAATATAGTGATAAAAACCACCATCACCTCGGTTAGTAATATTTAATACTCACTAATTTTGATTCAGTTGATGAAATGAATTGTATGTTGTAGTGGTTAAAATGTGTTACACACTTCAATAGTATTGTACAATCGTATTGCGTTATGATCATTACCAACATAAGAAAGTATGTCGCCTATAGAACGTTCCAATTTTGTGTCTAATTATTATTTATTTGTATACAGTTTTTTAAAACTGTTTGGGTGTGAGTAATGAGCATTATTTTTTATACAATTAATCGATCCCCTTAATTATTAATCTTATTCCAGTTGGTAAAACTAATTACTCTATTTCTCTATTACTATTATTCTAAAACTAATTACTAATCGTATTTTGCACTGAATAGAAGGTATAATATACTTCAATGGTTTAACGTGTTATGATTATTACTAACATAAGAAATTGTATGGTATGAAATGTTTCCCTAATATACTTATGTGGTTATATATTTTTTATTGAACCTCTTTGTAATAAACGTACTTACACTTAAAATCTAATGGAATAATACTATGGCGTTGACATGAGTTATGAGCGTTATTCACTGTACAATTATATAACCGGTATGATTTCTGTTGGATAACATAAATTACTCACTGTTCCTGATTCAATTAGAAAAAAAATATTATGTGGCTTTTGATAGAAAATATATCATATTTCAATGATATAACAGAATAGTAATGTGATAATATCATTACTGACGTAAGTAGTTATATACACCTGTGAAACAATTCTGTAATCTACTAGGTGCTCATTTGATTTTTATATAAACCTTTCAATTATGTGTTCAATTACTATTTACCAACAATTTAGTAAAACAGCCACCATATAATAACTGGAGTGTACTAATGCGATTACGTCAGGATGTGAGTAATGATCGTTATTTACCTAATATACAGTTAATCGATTCCATTAATTAATATTCATATTCCGGTTGGTAACACTAATTACTCACTAATTTTGATTCAATTCATGAAACAAATCGTATTTTACACTGAATAGAAGGTATAACATACTTCAGTGATTTAACGTGTAATGATCATTACCAACGTAAGAAAGTATATGGCATGAAATGATTCAATAATACACTTATGTGTTTATACAATTTCTATTTAAATCGTTGTAATAACGTATTGACACAAGAAGCCTTTGACGGAATAACGCTATTAAGTGGACGTGAGTTATGAGCGTTATTCACTGTACAATTATATAACCAGTATAATTTCTATTGGATAACACGAATTAAACACTAATCTTGTTTCAATTAATAAAACAAATCGTATGTGGTTTTTGATAGGAAATATATCATACTTCAATTATATATATTAGAATAGTATTTTGGTAATAACATTACCGACGTAAGTAGTTATATACAGCTGTGAAACATTTCTCTAATCTACTAACTGTTTATTTCATTTTTTTATCATCCTTTATGTTAATTTGTTTACGCAACTTTAGTTAAATATTGCGATGACGTAACGTTGTGATTTATGAGTATTATTCACCGCATATTTAATCTATGTCATTAATATCCATCAATATTTCTATTTGTAACACTGTTTTTCTCTAATTATGATTCAATTTTCAAAACAAATCCTATACTGTTTTGGATAGAAAATATAACACACTTCAATAGTATCACAGAACCGTATTGGGTTATGATCATTACCAACATAACCCTTATAAGGCTTATATCTTATAAGTTGTATGCTTGAGGTATATATGATTTTATGAAACATTTCCATAATCTTACTATACATGACTTTAATTTACACATCAACTTTTGTAATGATTTGTTTTCACACAAAAACTTTGGTGAAATATTCATCAATATGTGAGTTATGTTCTTTATTCACTATGAAATTATTCGTTAATGCGTTAATTACCATCACCATTCCTCTTTGTAAGAATATCTACTCAATAATTTGTAAAACATAATTCAATGTTATAACAGAATCGTATTGCGTTATGATCATTACCAACGGAAGAAGGTATAATTGTCAACGGAACATTTTCATAATCAAAACATTGGTGAAATATTCTGATGACGTCAATATGTGAGTTATGTGCATTATTCACTGTGAAATTAATTGTTAATGCGTTAGTTACCATCATCAATTCTCTTTGTAAGAATATCTACTCATTAATTTATATAACATAATTTAACGGTGCAACATAATCGTATTGCGTTATGATCATTACCAACGAAAGAAGGAATAATTGTCAACGGAACATTTTCATGATCATAACACTGGTGAAATATTCTGATGACGTCAATATGTGAGTTATGTGCATTATTCACTGTGAAATTAATGGTTAATGCTTTTGTTAACATCACCATTTCTCTTTGTAAGTATATCTACTCATTAATTTGTATAACATAATTCAATGGTATAACAGAATCGTATTACGTTATGATCATTACTAACGGAAGAAGGTATAATAAAATTGTCAACGGAACATTTTCATAATCAAAACACTGGTGAAATATTCTGATGACGTCAATATGTGAGTTATGTGCATTATTCACTGTGAAATTAATGGTTAATGCGTTAGTTACCATCATCATTTCTCTTTGTAAGAATATCTACTCATTAACTTGTATAACATAATTCAATGGTATAACAGAATCGTATTGCGTTATGATCATTACCAACGGAAGAAGGTATAATTGTCAACGGGACATTTTCATGATCAAAACACTGGTGAAATATTCTGATGACGTCAATATGTGAGTTATGTGCATTATTCACTGTGAAATTAATGGTTAATGCGTTTGTTACCATCATCATTTCTCTTTGTAAGAATATCTACTCATTAATTTGTATAACATAATTCAATGGTATAACAGAATCTTATTGCGTTATGATCATTACCAACGGAAAAAAGTATATATTTGTCAACGGAACATTTTCATAATGAAAACATTGGTGAAATATTCTGATGACGTCAACATGTGAGTTATGTTTATTATTCACTGTGAAATTAATCGTTAATGCGTTAATTACCATTGTAGTTTCTCTTGGTGAGCTATTCACTCGTTAATTTGTATAATATAATTCAGTGGTATAACAGAATCGTATTGCGTTATGTTCATTACCAACGGAAGAAAGTATATTTTTGTTAACGGAACATTTCCATAATCAAAACACTGGTGAAATATTCTGATGACGTCAGTATGTGAGTTATGTTCATTATTTACTCTCAAATTAATCGTTAATGCATTAACTACCATCGTCATTTCTATTTGTAAGAATATCTACTCAATAATTTGTATAACATAATTCAACACTATAACAGAATCGTATTGCGTTATGATCATTACCAACGGAAGAACGTATATTTGTCAACGGAACATTTTCATAATCAAAACAATGGTGAAATATTCTGATGACGTCAATATGTGAGTTATCTTCATTATTCACTGTGAATTTTATGGTTAATGCATTAACTACCATCACCATTTCTCTTTGTAAGAATATCTACTCATTAATTTGTATAACATAATTCAGTGCTATAAAAGAATTGTATGGCGTTATGATCATTACCAACGGAAGAAGGTACAATTGTCAACGGAACATTTTCATGATCAAAACTGGTGAAATATTCTGATGACGTCAATATGTGAGTTATGTGCATTATTCACTGTGAAATTAGTGGTTAATGCGTTTGTTACCATCACCATTTCTCTTTGTAAGTATATCTACTCATTAATTTGTATAACATAATTCATTGGTATAACAGAATCGTATTGCGTTATGATCATTACCAACGGAAGAAGGTATAATTGTCAACGGAACATTTTCATGATCAAAACACTGGTGAAATATTCTGACGACGTCAATATGTGAGTTATGTGCATTATTCACTGTGAAATTAATGGTTAATGCGTTAATTACCATCATCATTTCTATTTGTAAGAATATGTACTCACTAATTTGTATAATATAATTCAGTGGTATAACAGAATCGTATTGCGTTATGATCATTACCAACGGAAAAAAGTATATATTTGTCAACGGAACATTTTCATAATCAAAACACTGGTGAAATATTCTGACGACGTCAATATGTGAGTTATGTTCATTATTCACTGTGAAATTAATAATTAATGCGTTAGTTACCGTCATCATTTCTCTTTGTAAGAATATCTACTCATTAATTTGTATAACATAATTGAATGGTATAACAGAATCGTATTGCATTATGATCATTACCAACGGAAGAAAGTATATTTGTCAACGGAACATTTTCATAATCAAAACACTGGTGAAATATTCTGATGACGTCAATATGTGAGTTATGTGCATTATTCACTGTGAAATTAATGGGTAATGCGTTAGTTACCATCATCAATTCTCTTTGTAAGAATATCTACTCATTAATTTATATAACATAATTCAACGGTGCAACGTAATCGTATTGCGTTATGATCATTATCAACGGAAGAAGGTATAATTGTCAACGGGACATTTTCATGTTCAAAACACTGGTGAAATATTCTGATGACGTCAATATGTGAGTTATGTGCATTATTCACTCTGAAATTAATGGTTGATGCGTTTGTTACCATCATCATTTCTCTTTGTAAGAATATCTACTCATTATTTTGTATAAGATAATTCAATGGTATAACAGAATCTTATTGCGTTATGATCATTACCAATCGAAGAAAGTATATTTGTCAACGGAACATTTTCATAATCAACTGGTGAAATATTCTGATGACGTCAATATGTGAGTTATGTGCATTATTCACTGTGAAATTAATGGGTAATGCGTTAGTTACCATCATCAATTCTCTTTGTAAGAATATCTACTCATTAATTTATATAACATAATTCAACGGTGCAACGTAATCGTATTGCGTTATGATCATTATCAACGGAAGAAGGTATAATTGTCAACGGGACATTTTCATGTTCAAAACACTGGTGAAATATTCTGATGACGTCAATATGTGAGTTATGTGCATTATTCACTGTGAAATTAATGGTTAATGCGTTTGTTACCATCATCATTTCTCTTTGTAAGAATATCTACTCATTAATTTGTATAACATAATTCAATGGTATAACAGAATCGTATTGCGTTATGATCATTACCAACGGAAGAAAGTATATATTTGTCAACGGAACATTTTCATAATCAATACACTGGTGAAATATTCTGATGACGTCAATATGTGAGTTATGTGCATTATTCACTGTGAAATTAATCGTTAATGCGTTGATTACCATCATCGTCTCTCTGGGTGAGACTATTCACTTTTTAATTTGTGTAATATAATTCAGTGGTATAACAGAATCGTATTGCGTTATGATCATTACCAACGGAAGAAAGTATGATTGTCAACGGAACATTTCCATAACCAAATATGTTTGTGTCTATTTAATTACTATTAATAGAACGTCTCCAAAAGTTTATTTTTTGTATTATAATATATTCAATTTTTAATGGTAGATTGATGCGATAACCTCTGAACGTGAGTTATGAGTCTTATTCACTGTAGCAATTAATTTTTTACACACAAAACCCAATTTTACAAATCCTATGTTGTAACGAATAACAGTTATATCTGAATTATACGATGGAATAGTATAATCATTACCAATAAAATAAAGCTACGTACCTTATTAACAATTTTGTAATCTACCATGTATTTAATTAATTTACTTTTATATTAAAACCATCGTAATCAGTTATAAGTGTTATTGACAGATAATCGATTATGTTCATATGTATTATATTTCCATTGGTAATACGTATGGCTCACTGATTTTAATTGATACTGATTGATATTGAGTTATATTTGTAAACTGATAATCCTCTCCTAAAATATTTGGTAGTTGTTAATCAAATGGAACGTTGCCTTTGAATCAACTGAAATTATAAACAAATATGTTACATTAGTTATACAATATGAATTAAACTCATCATCGTTTTATCTCGTTTTATCAACTTATTTGATTATAAAATTTTACTTATGATAATAATAGTAATCTTACAGATTATATTTATGGACGTATCTCGAGAGAAAAGTAAGAGTAAACAGTACTATTTCCATTATGCCAGTTTATGGTAAAATTTTTAATAATTGATTACCAATTGCACCAATTAGCAATGTTTAACTGAAATTGTTATAATTACAGATAATTTTCCCCCTTTTCTCTATTTCGAAATTAAGTACTCTTCGGGGCACCCATTCTGTATGGAGGTAGCGGAATTTAAGTTACCTCTCATCAAATTGTCAAAAATTCAAAGATGTTGTATAACATTTTTCAAATTTCTTATGAATTCTTCCTCCTGGGAAAACTTCACAGTAACTCATTTAGAACGTAATTATTGCAGGAGATTGAAAAAGAACAAAGTACGGCGTCACTGAGGAAGGAGTTCACCTGATTGTATTAAAAAGTTACTTTGAATCGCAAAGGCGAGGAGGGGAAGTTAATAATTTTCAGCAATCGAAGGGTGGAAGGGATGAGGTCTTTCTTATATCCTCGATGATGCTTTACAATTTTTTAGAAATGTCCAAAATTTTGAACTTCCTTCATTAAAATTATACTTTATTATCAAAATTGAATGACTTTTGGAACATTACTTATGTAAATTTAAAAAATCCTCTGAAGCTCTAATTTTGTGTAATAGGTGTTCAGTTTGTTATCACCAGTTCGATTTTTGTAATTTTCCAATGCATTTGTTTTTTATCAGGGCGTGATATATAGGAAATGCACAATATATCATTATTACTTTTCAAAAGCGTAAAACTAGTTTGAATCGCATTTATGATTAATGACAACGTATATTTGAAAGCATGGATGCCATACGTATATATAATGAAACATTGTTCTATCTGATATCGAATAACCATCACCGTCTTTTTAACGGTTACCTAATCCAGCTATTAACATGTACTGAACTTAATGTATAATTTAAGCACTAGTCCTAATACCGTTTTACAACTCTTTATTTATGTTTGCCATAAGAGTATTAGCCCTCTTTTGACATAAGAATGACTTGTGCAGATCCTCAACAGTCTTAGAAGAAATATCTATATGTGGCAATACAGGGTGTTAGGGGTTTGACTGCCTTTATTTTAACAGGCGATAGTATTCACCAAACTAAACAAAAAAACCTTATATAACAGGGGTCCTAAAACCAACCGTGTTCGAGAAAAAAATTAGCAAACTTCTAATTTTAAAGTGTAAAAATTCAGTTTTATTAAATAATAAATCACATAATTTTCTACATGAAATGATCATAAGATGTATTGTTTTAATGTATTTATGTTTAATGTTTAGCAAAACAATTTTTTCTTTAAAGAATAAAAAAATATTTCCAATCAATACAACTCGATAAAGTGGCTATGATGTGGTGTGGCATCACCGCACATTTATCGCACGCGTCGCGAAATATTGACCCCGCTCAGCTGTTTACATGTATACGTATCTTTTCTTGTCGGTGTTGCCAAGTTGCACCTTGATAAAATAACTCGACTTTTCTCGAAAACGGTTGGTTTTAGGACACCCGTTAAATAAGGTGTTTTTCTTTGTTTTGATGAATACTATCACCTATTAAAATAAAGGCAGTCACACCCCTAACACCCTGTATATTGCAGCTCAGTTTATATTGGGAAATAATATTCTTTGATTTTGAATTAGAAATTTTCGAATTAAAGTAATATTACAAAATGATGGAAAAAACACAATTAAAATGATATTAAATTGTTAATAATTTCAACTTGATTTTCCAACTTTTCGTCATGCTTACTTGAAATTTGAACTTATTGCACGTTTCCCTACTAGGCCGCTTCGACGATAACTTGTACTTGTATGTTCACTTCAGTTTTGTAATAATTGGATTAAATATACAATATCTTTAAAAGACTAATGACATTTTCTTAACGTTAAGTTAGATTCTCAAATTACTCAGCTTATAAATTAAGACCCGTTCCTTAATTTCGCTGATTAGGAAATTGTATACAGCCAGTTTTTGTTATTTAGTTTCCACCTGTGAAAACATCATGTGTATGTTACCTAACCCTTGTTGCAAATGATTCAAAATGGTAATACACTTGTAAATAAAGCGCTTTTGTTGATATTACCTTCAAATATTACATTGCTTGTACAATATTGCTGACACTTGAAAACTAAACTAATCTGTGTTTCCCGAATTTTACATTTTATTCTTACCCACACTATGCAAATTTATGAGTATCGTCTAATCAAGCATTATTTGGAGGAAAATGTTTCCAATCTGGCGCCCGAGATATACTCCGGGGATCTATGTAGGCTTTCAAATCTGACAAGTAATTGCTCTTTTATTATAAGTGTGCGTTTAAACACAAGAATTGGGGATCAGTTTGAAATATATATTTTTTCTTATCTATCTAACAATCTTTATAACAGAATATAATGAAATTTATCTTAGTATTTAGTTTGACCATATAATGACATGACAGGATTTATTTATTTGCACTTTCTAATTTTCTTGCTTTTAGAAACATTGGTGCTTAAATGAAACCATAACTTATTGCACGTTTTCCTATTAAACCGCTTTTAACACTAGTTTTGTTAGATAGTTTCCATCATTTGCAAATTGCTTCACTCCTCTATTGAAATATTTAAATTAGTACCGAACTTATAGGCAATAATCTCTTGTACTTATCTATAAGTGATGGTTTGCTTACAAAATGTTTCTAATATTTCAAAAACTAAACACCTACTATTTCCAGAATTCTGCATTTTATTTTTAAGTACATAGTGGCACTTTCTTGATTTCCAACTAGTTTTCATTACATAAAGGTAAGTGTTGAAATCTGGCGCCCGAAAAATTATGAACTGCGCCAAATTCGACAATTAGTTTTCCTCTATTTCCTCGTTTTAACTTGACACACAGCAAGTGACGTCCTATAAATACTTTGGTCATGAAATTCGCATAGGGCGAGATAACCAGACCTAAGAGCAAGTGCTTGTAACTACCGGTTTGGAAAATACATTACAAACCGATATGACAACATGCCCATTTAACCGACATACTAATGTGAGATGTTCATTTTGGTATCAACAATCTGTTTTTAGTTTAGTAAGTACAGCAAACTAACAAAACTTATACAATGTGTTTCAAAATGATTGTCATCTAGTCGGCTGTGGAATTCCCACGTAAAATAAAAAAACCCGCCTTGCGAAAATAGGAGTTTCCACTAGCTATACATAACCTCAAAATAACCTACTTAATCTGTTTTAACTTCTGGTTTTTCTCTGTCAAAAGAAAACGAAATGTTAGTATTTGTCTATTTGTAGTATTTGTTTTGGCCCTGAAAAGGGCCGTTAATTACCAGCAGTACTGATTGCCAGTTTCACAATAAATGTTCGAAGTGTCATTTGTTGTCAGAATTAGATAGGTACAAATCAATAGAGCGCGGCACATCAGAAATTACACCCACAGAAATTCCAACGCCAACTAGATGACAATCATTTTGAAACACATTGTATAAAATGCCTTTAGTTTAAGGATAGCATTACACGCCTTATTATTAATATTATTATTATTTGCCATTTCCCACTGTCCGGCTTTTAGAATCCGCCGCAGTTACATAAAGTCTGAAATTATAGCACGTTTTCTCTAGTAGGCCGCTTACACGAAGATAGGTGTTTGTTTGATTTATTTACATTTTTGTTATAATGTTACTTATTATTTCTTGCCTAGATGTTAGAAATTAAGCTCTCACTTATAAATTAAACTCCCTAATTATTGAGCTTTTACATCGAAACTCTGTTAAAGGGAAATTGAAAATTTAATTGAACAATATAATTACTTGACCTTCTCTCGGAAAATTTTAATCAATACCGAGTCATTACCAATTGTAATCAAACGGCTTTTGTTGATTTTGCCTTATAGCGATGCATTGCATCTACAATGTTGCCAATAATATCAAATTGTTCCTATTACTATATTTCCCTTATTATCCATTTCATATTTAAGCACACCCTGGCTTTTTCCTGACTGTCAACTACCCGAGTAAAATATTGAGGAGGATAATATAATATAATATGAGGACATAATATAATGTGGGTATAATATAATATCTTTTAAATCTGGCGATCGAGGGATTAGAATTAGGAATGTATTCGATATGTTGCTGTCCCTACATTTTCATCTCATTATATTTTTAATATCTGTACTTATTATCGTTAAATTTAAAATGATCATTTTTCTTTATGTCTAATATTTCTTTATCTTATTGTAGCAATCTTTTCTCGTAGCATTCAAATGTCCACACAGAAAATAATGCAAATTTTCCATTTCTCTCACATTGTAAATATTGGAGTGCATCTTCATTTCACTCTTTTCCTGTCTAACAGTTTTTCTACAGAGAACTAGTGAACTTTAAAGCATATTTTTACTATTGTAACGCACTTAGTGCGGTTACTTGTGAGATTTGGCGCTGGGACGGATTTCGGAAAAGGATTTTAAAATCGGTTTTACGGTTTTGCTCGGGCGCCAGATTTTTAAGGGTTTTCTCCCTCGGGAATATGCCTGGGTAATTTACGAACTCAGGAGATTACCAGGGTTGTCTGTAGGAATGAAACACACTCTCAAAAATAGAAAATCCAAAATTATTTTATTCCCAAACGGTAGTTAAAACAATGCGTACGACTGACACCTGCTTAGGTCGTCGAACGGAGACCGGAGAAATACAAAAACTTTTTTACAATTATTTATGTATCTCGGAAAGGAAACACACAAGTGCGAAAATATAAAAGTATCACAGTTGTAGAGAAATAAAATTTTATTCCAAATGAAATCGGATAGATCTAAAACTATTTAACTAAGCGAAAATGCGGAAAGTAAAATGCTTTGCAAACGGTTGAGATCTGAAAAATGAAAAACCCCTCCTATTACTGAAAATGCGAAAACGGAGAATTATCTTAACAATTTCACAATAAAAGAGAATTAGCTAAATACGGAGACGATGGGAAAACGTGCTGTGGCTAATATTCGGTAGTGCGGCTTTCAATCAACTTTCCTTTTCGGTGACGGAAAAATTAATTCCGGGCGGTTGGGAAAACGGACGTTTTCATAACCGCCGGTTTAACATGTAGTAAACGTTCATCCACAGATAGCTTATATCTAGCGGTCGGTACGCTCACAACGAAAAATCACAGAGAATGTATAATAGCTAGCGGTCGGGGACGCTTTCACATTAGACGAATAACTACGAATAGTTCAGGCGGCTTAAGACTATCGGTCGGGGACAATGCACAATTTACGTACACTCACAAATAACAAATAATTTGGCGGCTTATAACTAACGGCGGTGACGTTTACAATAGACAGATAGACGGGTCGACTTGCTATAAACAAGTCTTGGTTCTCACCTTGGATTAACTCGGGCAAAGAACGCTGGAGGGGGCGAGTGGCTTATATACAATTAGTCTTGATACTTAAACGATGGTAGATTGAACATTGCCTGATCGGCCGCCCTCTATCTGAGATAGGTTTGATTTCGTGATTAACTGTATTATGGGTAGTCTACTTTCAACTCTCTAAAATCGACTTCGTTACACTATTTTCATTGAATGTTAACTGTGTAATTATTTTCTCTTCTCCGCTCTCCTGCTCTTACAGACCAACAATCTTACGAACGAATTGCACGTTCTCTCCACTAGACCGCTTTTATTAAAATATTTGCTTGGATTTCTTTCTTGGCAATTGTAGTTATATCGGTGAACAAGATTATCAATCCTCCAATTATAATCAGAAAAATAATATATGAAGATCAAAAGTATAGGGATATAAAACATGTTAAGAGGGCTACAGTGTAATTGCTCTTGTAGCCTCCATCGCAATTTTATATATTTTACCCTTTACATATAAAAAAATATTTCAAAGGGACCAATTTTATTCAATTAAGAAAATTATATTCTAAAGACTTGTATTAATTGTTCTATTATTGAGTCTTCTCTTTAAATACTTAAAAAATCTAATTTTCCATATTATCTTCAATACTACACTCTTATATAAGCTATTTAAGTATAAAAATATAATTATAAAAACAATTCAAATAATTATTATTAAAAAATAAATTAAATATTGTTAGTATGGTTTTAGTAATGAAATGTTATTTGTTTTTCAATATATCCAGTTTATTGAAAAATAAATTTAATTTGTATATTTTTAAAATTGCCTTTATTAATTAATGTAATTTTGAAAATAACAAATTTTCTATCTGGCGCCCGAGGGATTGGAATTAGCTAAAAATTTTACAAGTGATTCCCCTTTATACTTGTTTAATTATATGTTGTGGCGCCTATTTTGAAATCATCATTTTTCTTTATTTGTTCGACGATTTTCCTGTTTATTTCTATCTAGCGATAATTTCAAAGTGTTGTTTTTGTTTGTTTAGAAACTACCTGGATTGCAGTTTTCTATAATATCGACACATTCTCTGAATTTGCTAGTTGCACTTAAAATTACTATTTTTATCCAATACATGACAGTTATGACTGTCATTATTAATGTCATTATTAATGTCATTTTAGACAAGTAAACTATCAAATAACACACTAGTGTGTTATAATCCGTAACTCACTAGTGAGTTATGGATTATAAGTCATGTTAATATTTAAGGTAGGTATTTATATTTAAAGGTTGCCCGTGGCAAAAAAAACCTTCTTTAACCAAAATGTAAAAAAGTCAGTGTTAAGTGATTCTGACATTCATAGGGTACTGAGACGCAAGTTGCTTTGATTTGATCACAAAGCCCAATCAGCAACTTTGCGTTTTCTCAGCATATTAATTATTTCTCATAAAAAAAAGATTTCTTCTACTTGTTGGATAAAACATTTTAAGCCACTTGCGTGGTATGTTTCCTAAGTCACTTGCGAATTTATTCCAGTCGGCCTGACGGCCTCGTGGTTTAAATCTTCTCGCGTGACTAAAACTAAAATACATTACTAAGAACTAATTACTAAATTATTACTACTAGACAGACCGCCTTGGAAACAACATTTTTCTACTTCTCCAAGAGCAGGAAAATTAAATTTTCTGGACTAGTACTGTAAAGACTTTCTTGTAAAGAGTGTTTAATACAAAACACATCAGTAAGATCTCTTACTTAACTCGGAGCTTTATAGTACTCGGTACAAAGTACCTCGTATTTCAATTTAGCTCCTCTTCATTTATGTGAGGTGGTCCTGAGTTTTATGTAAATAACTACTTATTATGTTTATTAATTTTATTAATTAAATAAAATTAAATAAAATAAATTCAATAAATTAATTATCTAATAATTAAATTTATAAATTATTTTTAATAATAGTTGTTGCGTATCAATATGAAACTAACGCGGTTTCTATGCTTTACAATATTCTTTCGTATTAAATCATTTCATTTACTTTTGCTTATTCTGTGATACATTACATATCAAATGCATCCCGTTGTGTATATAAAATACTTTTGACGGTTCTGCGGTTATAATTGATATTAAGCTGCATTTGAACCGCCCGGACGCTAATTGCGTTTCGTTCCCGAACGCCCAATGGGATTACCCCTCGTACTTAGTGCTCGACATTAATGCCCGGACCGCCTGGCAAGAAATTTTTACCCGGGATCGTCCCTTATCTCCGTCCATTCCGACGTTTAATACACATCCCATCGGAGCAGTACGCCGTCTTAATGAACGCCACTAAAAAAGATATATCCTCCTCCAAGACGCAGTTAAATTCGTAATAATTGAAGGGAGGCCCTTCGTCCCTTAACGCGCGAACCGCGGGAGAAGCGGGGGCGGTTTTAAATTCTCGCATAATTGCGACCGCGGACGATTAAGCCGCCTTTAAACAAGACGTTGTTGTTGTTGTTGCTGTCGTTGACTCAATTACGGGAAGTGTCCGAGGGGAATTGTCGTCGTCAATTTCTGGATGTTTAATAAGGAATTTCTTTAATTACTGTGGGGAAGTGGCTCCGTGGTGAAAGTGGGCTGGGAAGTTATGTGCGAGCCACATCTGACTTTAAACACTTTTAGTAGGAGACAAATTTGGGAAACGAATTGCAGGAGAATAACTACAGGCGATAACCGAAGTAGTAAGTTCTAGACTTGATGAGTTTGATGAAGGAAATTATAAGAAATTTATACTGAGTGTTACATTTTCAAAGTTGGGCTTATTTTAGAATCACCGGCAATCAATGTCTTATTAGATTAACCCTAACAACTTTTCTTTACAAAATTGTCGCTTCTCCCTCCCACATTCACTCCCTTCCAGTCTCTCTCTTTTCTCAAAACTTTCGCTGCAAAAGAAACCGGGATAACTCTAACCAAAGCCGGCGTCTCTCTTCTTATTTTAGAGTTTAGCGTTTCCCGCGAACAATAGAAACCCCCAAGAGAAATAAAGGGATCTTCTTTGGATATTTCACTGCGACTCTCTACGTTCTCAATCAGATATTGTTCGCTCCCTTTCTCCCTTTGGCGGAATTTACACGTATACACGTATGGTTTAGTGTGTCGGCAAGCTATTTTTCCCTGCGAAAATATGGGAATTGAGGGAAGTTTTAGAGGGAGGGCTTAGTGGCGTGTTTCGAATAAAACTTCAGTTGGTTCAGAATTTTGAACTATCTTTTAAAGTCGAAGGCGTCGCTGAGCTGCAAAAGGGATGAGTTACGATTATAGAATTTCGGCAGATCATCTCCGTAACTCAGATATATAATAGTTTCTAATATATTGTCGCGACCAGGGTCATCGTAATCCCCGAGAATTACCGACCTGCAATTACAACCTTTGCAATAATTAACATCCGCTATGCGGTTATCAAACCCTAGTCGACCTTCAACTGCAAATTTTCACTACATCTCATATCCGCTTCTCGGGTATTGACCTTAGCAACATGTTCACGAATTGGTCTACGAGATTTACGAAATATAATTTCAAAGAGCAATATCGATGGCGGCTTTCTGGTTATTTAGTCTGTGAGTAGTTCGCCAGGGGTCGCACGTCCCACATCCGTCATCGCCTCCCAGGAGTAAGAATGTAAGAGCCCCTTTCTTTTTACCTAACATTTTTCTTTGGCTTGTTTAATTATTATCATTTTTTCTCTTTTCACTTTTCCACATCCGCTTTTGTTTAACTGTGCTAACATAAATTTATATTTCCCAATTGTTTTCTGTTCTCCACCTCGAGCTAACCCTAGCCCGCTCTCAAGGAGACTTAATCCCCCTGGAGGGGACAACATATTGCCCTACTAATCTAATTTGAAGTTATATATATTGTTACAGAAACTACACTCTAGAAACACCCTTTAAAAACCTAAGAAGGCAACAGCCGTTATATTAGAAACAATCACTTAACACGAGATATAAGTTAACGCTAACATGAAATAAATTAGTAGTTGTATATCGAACATTGGAGAGAAAAGCCACTTTAAACGCGATCCTCCTCGAAGGACCAAAGGATAATCATATGGAAGAGTAGTATCAATGGGTGGTAAGAAAGTGGAAAATATTTCGCTGTGCTCTTTCTTTAAGGAATATCGAAAAACGTGTAAAAACTGCACTAACTTCAATCGTAATTTTTGGGTTTTCCCGCAATCAGGAGAAGTGCCAAAATGTTCCCCAAATATGGGGAAAAATCCCCATTTAAAATACATGAGATTTCTGTCCGTCTACAAAATGGGCTAAAAAATATTTAAAAACAAAACTAACAGCAAATATGATTTTACCGTGTTTCCTCACCAGTATCAGAAAAGTCTGTAATAACCACCCTTTCAAAAGGACGTCATTTCCCTAGAGATTTCTACCTTCCCACTGGTCCACATGTACAAGTTAGTGAAGCCGACTAGAAATTTTAATGCTATCCTCCCTTAATGAAACCCTTAGACCTGCGACTCTATTATGATTTTCAAATATAAGTCAGGAGCGTTCTTCATATTCCCGACTTTCATCTCAGCTCCCCGAGAACATTCTCCCATTTTCAAATATAAATTCCGTCAATATTTGAATGTAACGAATTCTACTGACGAAGAAGCCATGTTTAAATTGCATGGGATCTTCATTGAAAATGACCCAGTACAACTTTAGATATACTGTTACCATGGAATCGCCTTAATGCCTCGGAAAATCCTTGGAAGTTTAACAGCATTAAGAAACATCTGGAATCATTAATACAAATAGAATCATCTCGACACTCGATATTAATTAACGCCCTAAGTGTAATAAGTTAGTGCCTCATAATTCGGATGTCATCGGTATTTCAAAAGGGAAATCCGGCTCGAAGGACCAATTGTACAGTTCCAAGCAAGTAAAGTACTGGAACGTTTGCGCCCCTTATGAATCTCCTGAAATATGGTTTGGCCAATTTTATAGAAATAAAACTGAACATAGGTATCTCTACTATACTACTGTTAAACAGTAATAATAAATTAAAGTTAAGTTAAGAGAATGGAATAATTGGAAATAATGTATTATAATTCGCAGATACCTGAAAATTCGTAGTTGTAATTCCTGATACATGTAATAACTCGGTACGAGTCTTACAAGTACGGGGCGGTCGGAAAATGCGCAATCGTAAGTGGTAATAATTCGTGAAATTAGTTGATATTGGTCCTACTAGTACGTCGTAGTCTGAAAATGCGCTATCATTTGTTGACACGGTCGGAAAATGCGCGATCATATTTGTCGATTCCCGGAAAATTCTCGGGTAAATCGTCGAGTCGCGAAATTAGATAATAATTGTCCTACCAGTACGACGCGGCCGGAAAATGCTCGACCAGAAGTTGCTGTGTTCGGAAAATCCCCAATTTACAAAGTGGGTATAGTCAGTATTCGACAGTAATCCTGCTAACACGACGCGGTCGGAAAATTCGCCATTATAAGCCGCGATCGTCGGAAAATTCGCAATTTAATACCAAACAGTTACGAATATGTAGATTCGTAACTGTTTGAAGAAAAACTGTTTGTAGATACGAATATGTAGATATGTAGATTAAAAATCAATACCCGCTGCATTTTTTATTCGATTGAATTACTTGTTAAACAGATAGATGCCTTACTCGGTGTATGGTAAAATTGTTTGGAAGTATAGTAATTTCACGGAATTACTACGCGTGGTTGATGTGTGGGACATATTCCCGTAGTTTGATTGGCCGTATAAAATTGTTAATATTAGATAATAATTGTCCTACCTGCACGACGCGGTCGAGAAATGCTCGATCATAAGTTCGGAAAATCCCCAATTTACACAGTGGGTAGAGACAGTATTCGACAGTAATCCTACTAACACGGCGCGGTCGGAAAATTCGCGATTATAAGCTGCGATCGTCGGAAAATTCGCAATTTAATACCAATTAGTGACGAATATGTAGATTCCCGATTTAAAAATTCAATAACCCGCTGCAATTTTTATTCGATTGATACACAATATTTATGTTTTTATATTGTAATATAAATATATTATTGTCAAAATGGATATAAATTTAATGAATATAGTATTGTAAATATTGTAATTAAATAAAATATAATTGAGAACATAATAGTTACATTTGCTTAAAGAAGAATATATAGTTTTAGGTTTATTTATATATTGTTTATTATAGATTTATAGGTTTAATTGTAGTTAATATATAAGAAATGATTAAGCTTCAAGGAAAGAGCATTAAGTAAATTATATCACTACTGGTCGCTGTGATTAAATGTCTCCATTTATTTGATATATCTAATATACGGTCTCTAGATAAGATTTTATATTATCGGTCCCGTTTTGCAAAAGGTGATATTTCCTTTAATGTTCCAAAAAAATAGCGTGATCGACACAGTGGATTGATAGTGCTTTGCTTAATTCACATGTGACTACAAAATTGAATTCAGGAAGTATTTTTGTAATTTTCTTGTCTTATTTTTGTACGCTGGTCAGCATTTCCAATTTATCGAAAGCCAAATTGAATTAAGTTTAAAATAATATTTAAATTCAAGTCGAAATCTTCCTCAAAGTAGGAAATCATGTTGATCATTTGGAAAGGAGGATTAATATTGTATTTCATATGCGCTAAAAGTTAATTTTACCGAACAAATTAAATGTGAAAAATGTAAAAGTGGTTGTGAATTTCTGGAAAAGAGATGAGCATCGATATATGTCAAAGGTATTTTATTTCGAATTATAAACTCGGCATAATTTTAGGCCATCACTATTTTTGGTAATGAAGTGGACTTCAAATTCACTAGATACAACGTGTCCTAACACTAGTAGTCAGGAACGTTCTTGATATTCCACAAATATAAACAACTAATTCTTGATATATCAAACTGCCGACGTTTCGTTCATTATTATGAACATAATCATGGCTCTAAAACTATAAATATGTTAAGTATCTCTTATATAACTAAAAAAGTATCACTTACATGTCATCCAGATAAAAGTTTTGACAAGTTTGACATTTGATAACTGTATATTAATTGTTTAAAAAATTTATTAGAAGGCCATTATAACTAATAAAAACCTTCAAAATTGTGAGTGCTAAACTAGTGTCAAAAAATGTTCATTCATCTCAGCTCCCCTAGAAGATCCTCCCATTCGTGTCCTAACACCAGTTAGGATAAATTCCAGTGACTTTAACAGAATTGTTAACATGAAGTGTATGTGGATTCAAATGCTATCCGGCTCGAAGGACCAATCGTATGTGTTCTAAGGTACACATACATTTCTAACTAAACGTGATTTTACGCCATCACTATCTTTGTTAATGAAGTGAGCATCAAAATCACTATATACAACGTACCTTAAAACTAGTTAGGATGCATTCCATTGACATAACCAAATTGTTCAAATGGAGTGTATGGGGATTCCAATGCGATCCGGCTCGAAGGACCAAATATACACTTTGGTTCTAAAGTACACGTACATTTCTAACTAAACGTGATTGTACGCCATCCCTATTTTTGGTAATGAAGTGAACATCAAAATCACTAGGTACAAAGTGTCCTAAAACTAATTAAGATGCATTACAGTGACACAACCAAATTGTTCAAATGAGGTATATGTGGATTCCAATGCGATCTGGCTCGAAGAATTAAATGTATACTTGTGTTCTAAAGTACACACACATTTCTAACTAATCGTGTTTAATTGTACGCCATCCCTATTTTTGGTAATGAAGTGAATATCAAAGTCACTAGTTACAAAGTGTCCTAAAACTAATTATGATGCATTACAGTGACCTAACCGAATTGTTCACATGATGTGTATGTGGATCCCAATGCGATCTGGCTCGAAGAACCAAATGCATACTTGTGTTCTAAAGTAGTATACCTACATTTCTAACTAAACGTGATTGCACGCCACCACAATTTGTGGTAATGAAGTGAACATCAAAATCACTATATACAACGTGCCTTTAAACTAGTGATGATGCATTTATGTGACCTAACTAAATTGTTAAAATGAAGTGTACGTGGATTTAAATGCGATCCGGCTCGAAGAACCAAATGTATACTTGTGTTCTAAAGTAGTATACCTACATTTCTAACTAAACGTGATTGCACGCCACCACAATTTGTGGTAATGAAGTGAACATCAAAATCACTATATACAACGTGCCTTTAAACTAGTGATGGTGCATTTATGTGACCTAACTAAATTGTTAAAATGAAGTGTACGTGGATTTATATGCGATCCGGCTCGAAGGACCAAATATACACTTTTGTTCTAAAGTACACATACATTTCTAACTAAACGTATATTTACCTTTGAAAGCACCTCATTTTCTGACAGTACACCCGACTGTAGATTTACCCGAGCTGCTCCCTCGTTACCTGTTGAGATTACCTGTCTGAACGGAGGGAATAGATTTTTTATTTTGAGCGGGAATCAAAGCGGGAATTTCCCTCCATCGCGCGTTCCGTTCGTTTTATGAGAATAAATTCCGGCGAAAAGGAGAAAGGAAGAGGGCCGAGGGTGGGTAAAGGAGGGATACGGCACGTCGACGATTCAAAAGACTACGAAACAAATTAGAAAGGTCTCTCGAAGAGGAAAAAGCCCGATAAATCTCGGCCGGCCCGAAACAGGCTAAAACGTCCATTCGTAAGTTTAGAGTTCGCGCAGGAAGCTCGGGGATTTTTTCCTCCCAGCAAAACTTCCGCACTTCCAGCGCAAGAGAGGGCGAACTCCTTATCTGAAACGTTGTAAATAACCCCTTAATGTTCCGAACTTACTGAAGACCGTTTTCTATTTATCGTAGGTAATGCGACCTTTGCGTTGGCCACTTTGCTGTCTTATTTATTATTTCTTGCCTCCTATCTGTTCCCTACTTCTTCTTCTACTCTCTCTCGCTCTCCGAGAATGCGAACAAATCGCATTAGGTCAGAGGGAGGAAATCTATATTGATGGAAGTACATAAGGAGGGACTCTTAGGGAGTTTCCCCGGCGAGAGACGCCATGAAAAATTAATCACGCCCTACCGTGCATCTTACGTAATTTCGTACTAACACTGACTAACGTTTCCGTAATTAGAGGTGTGTTGCGGAAAATGGATGAAAATTCTTGAACCGATTTTTGAATCGAAAAAGACGTTTATGAGGTGAATTAAGTTTTAATGGTTGAATAAGGAGATTTAAGGAAAGTCAGTCAAACATCATTCAAGATCAATTAAATCATTTTGGTATTTCGACCTTTTGCAAAGTTGACAGCGTTTTGAGAACTTCAATTCCAGGAGGATTTTCAATTCAAAACGACCCTAAAATTGATTCAGACACATTATCGGAAAATGTATTGGTACTGGTCGTTGTGATTAAGCGTCTCCATTAATTTGATGTATCTGATATCCGATCTCTAGATAAGATTTTATATTATCTGTTCCGTCTTGCAAAAGGTGATATTTCCTTTAATTTTTGAACAAAATTGCATTATTAATTAAAGGCTTATTGGTAGAAATTTGAATTCGATGTACCAAAAATTTTTTCAAGAAATAAAACTGTCATCAAATAGTAATCTAAGGATATCATTAAAGAATTATTTCTATTTATTATAATTTTTTTATTAAATATTAGCTTTAAAACATTAATACTTATTATTTTCCAAATATTTCTGTAAACTCTAACTCTAACTCTAACTCCAATTTTTAAAATTTTGAATTCCAATGTTGATTTCGAGTTGAAGATTAAATAATGTTTTTACTAGATTTTGGTATGAGGTTAACTGAAATTAAGGCACAATGATACATCTCACCTCCAGGCGTGACATATGGTGGAGGCGCCTGCGTAGACAGAATTCAAAACGTATATATTATGTCTCTTATTTCAAAAGAAAAAAGTACTCTTTCACCCTTCGTCACAAAAGGGAGCGTCTTTCAATCTGCCCCACATTTTCTTGACTTCAAAACGTATTTCAATGTTCGCCATTGTTTCCCAACAAACGAACCGAACGATTGATTTCAATCTTTTCCACAAATGAAGTGTATTTCGATTTTCTTCAGAATGCTGAGCCTACATCGAAGTTATTACAGAAAATGAACATAAGTGAAGGTTATTTTAGCTTCAGGTTCAATATTGGGGCTCTGAGTTAAGAAGTTGAGTGTTTGGAAAACACCTGGCAAACTATCTTATTTCTTAATATATTTTATTGTAGTGATATATCCCTTCTTATATTCGTTGCATTGTTAAGGGTTGATAGGCCTTCTTCCTCAATCCCGTTTAAGGACAACTTCCCCCTCCCTCCGCTCCTCCTGAGTGATAAACAGGACTGAGACGATCCCTCAAGTCGGAAATGACGAAAACGTTAATAAATCCGCCGGCGAAATCAAAGCGTTTAATTGAAATTCGTAATATCCCTCGCCACCTCCGACCCCCCCCCACTCCCCCCTCCTTCCGTCTTTAGCTGAATAATAATCGTCGCACCGCGAAACCTTCTTAATTCCGACGGGATATCTGCGTAATTTATAAATTCGGCCTGGAAAAGACGGCTTATCAGGGAGGCCCGAGTTAACGTAGCGAAAGGAGGGAGGAAAAAATTCCGGCGGAGGGGAGGGGAAGGGGGGGAGAGTTTTTTTTATTCCTCTGACGTCTTCATTCGTTAAATAACGAATCGGGAAGGGATGATAAATTTTCGAGTGTATTGTGGGGTTTATTGGATTTTAGGGTTTTTGTTTAAACCGAGGGAGATTAATGTTAGGCCCAAAAAATATATCCGTACCCGAAATGGGAGATATCATGGATGAAGGGCTCAATAACTGGAATTTATTAGTAGTTAAAAATATTACAATTGACACATTTTAATATTAACATCAAAACCTCAAAATCCATAAGCACAAAGCGAAAATAATGCCACATATAGTCTTCCTTCTAGAAATAACTAAGCTTTTTTTATTATACCCTTAAACTAAATTCTTATAGTAAATATTCGTGATTACTTAAGTAACCAAACAATTTCTTTATTTAGCTTAATTTGCTACAACTTGTCAAGCTTACGACCTGATGAAACATATCATTGGAATTTATTTATCAATTCGTTTCATTAACAATTAGGGCATTGAGAAGGGGAAATTGGTAACATATGGTAATAAAAGGGAATTCTAATTAAAACAAGACACCCAAAAACGATTAAAAATGAAAACGTTGAAAATTGTCACACTTTATATTGGTCGGAATGCTCTAATGGATATGACGTCACTACAGGGCAGTAAAGCTGTTCTCAGGATATATTGAATAACAGGCAGAATCACATTGTCAATTTATTCGTTCGGGGGACTGTCTGTAACACACTGTCTGTTTTTAATGTGAACATTGGCACAATATATTGGTCGGAATGCTCTAGTAGATATGACAACACTACAGTGCAGTCAAGCTGTTCTTAGGATATATTGACTATCAGGCAGAATCACATTGTCAATTTATTCGTTCGGGGGAGAGCTAACACACTGTCTGTGTTTAATGTGAACATTGGCACACTATATTGTTCGGAATGCTCTAGTGGGTATTGCGTCACTATAAGGCAGGAAGGCTGTTCTCAGGATATATTGACTAACAGGCAGAATCACATTGTCAATTTATTAGTTCGGGGAGAGTTATCACACTGCATGTTTTTAATGTGAACATTGGCACACTATATTGATCGGAACGCTCTAGTGGATATGACGTCACTACAGGGCAAGAAGGCTGTTCTCGGGATATTTTGGCTAACAGGCAGAATCACATTGTCAATTTATTCGCTCGGGGGATAGCTAACACACTGCCTGTTTTTAATGTGAACATTGGCCCACTATATTGGTCGGAATGCTCTAATGGGTATTGCATCACTACAAGGCAGGAAGGCTGTTCTCAGAATATATTTACTAACAGGCAGAATCACATTGTCAATTTATTCGTTCGGGGGAGAGCTAACTCACTGCCTGTGTTTAATGTGAACTTTGGCACACTATATTGGTCGGTATGCTCTAGTGGATATGACGTCATTACATGGCAGTAAAGCTGTTCTCAGGATATATTGACTAACAGGCAGAATCACATTGTTAATTCATTCGTTCGGGGAGAGCTATCACACTGCATGTTTTTAATGTGAACATTGGCACACTATATTGGTCGGAATGCTCTAGAGGACATAACGTCACTACAAGGCAGTAGAGCTGTTCTCATGATATTTTGACTAACAGGCAGAATCACATTGTCAATTTATTAGTTCGGGGGAGAGCTAACACACTGCCTGTGTTTAATGTGAACATTGGCACACTATATTGGTCGGAATGCTCTAGAGGACATGACGTCACTACAAGGCAGTAGAGCTGTTCTCATGATATTTTGACTAACAGGCAGAATCACATTGTCAATTTATTAGTTCGGGGGAGAGCTAACACACTGCCTGTGTTTAATGTGAACATTGGCACACTATATTGGTCGGAATGCTCTAGAGGACATGACGTCACTATAAGGCAGTAGAGCTGTTCTCATGATATTTTGACTAACAGGCAGAATCACATTGTCAATTTATTAGTTCGGGGGAGAGCTAACACACTGCCTGTGTTTAATGTGAACATTGGCACACTATATTGGTCGGAATGCTCTAGAGGACATGACGTCACTATAAGGCAGTAGAGCTGTTCTCATGATATTTTGACTAACAGGCAGAATCACATTGTCAATTTATTAGTTCGGGGGAGAGCTAACACACTGCCTGTTTTTAATGTGAACATCGGCACACTATATTGGTCGGAATGCTCTAGAGGACATGACGTCACTACAAGGCAGTAGAGCTGTTCTCGTGATATTTTGACTAACAGGCAGAATCACATTGTCAATTTATTAGTTCGGGGGAGAGCTAACACACTGCCTGTGTTTAATGTGAACATTGGCACACTATATTGGTCGGAATGCTCTAGAGGACATGACGTCACTACAAGGCAGTAGAGCTGTTCTCATGATATTTTGACTAACAGGCAGAATCACATTGTCAATTTATTAGTTCGGGGGAGAGCTAACACACTGCCTGTGTTTAATGTGAACATTGGCACACTATATTGGTCGGAATGCTCTAGAGGACATGACGTCACTATAAGGCAGTAGAGCTGTTCTCATGATATTTTGACTAACAGGCAGAATCACATTGTCAATTTATTAGTTCGGGGGAGAGCTAACACACTGCCTGTGTTTAATGTGAACATTGGCACACTATATTGGTCGGAATGCTCTAGAGGACATGACGTCACTATAAGGCAGTAGAGCTGTTCTCATGATATTTTGACTAACAGGCAGAATCACATTGTCAATTTATTAGTTCGGGGGAGAGCTAACACACTGCCTGTTTTTAATGTGAACATCGGCACACTATATTGGTCGGAATGCTCTAGAGGACATGACGTCACTACAAGGCAGTAGAGCTGTTCTCGTGATATTTTGACTAACAGGCAGAATCACATTGTCAATTTATTAGTTCGGGGGAGAGCTAACACACTGCCTGTTTTTAATGTGAACATTGGCACACTATATTGTTCGGAATGCTCTAGAGGATATGACGTCACTACAAGGCAGTAGAGCTGTTCTCAGGATATTTTGACTAACAGGCAGAATCACATTGTCAACTTATTAGTTCGGGGGAGAGCTAACACACTGCCTGTGTTTAATGTGAACATTGGCACACTATATTGGTCGGAATGCTCTAGTGGATATGACGTCACTACAGGGCAGGAAGGCTGTTTTCAGGATATATTGACTAACAGGCAGAATCACATTGTCAATTTATTAGTTCGGGGGAGAGCTAACACACTGCCTGTTTTTAATGTGAACATCGGCACACTATATTGGTCGGAATGCTCTAGAGGACATGACGGCACTACAAGGCAGTAGAGCTGTTCTCATGATATTTTGAGTAACAGGCAGAATCACATTGTCAATTTATTAGTTCGGGGGAGAGCTAACACACTGCCTGTGTTTAATGTGAACATCGGCACACTATATTGGTCGGAATGCTCTAGAGGACATGACGTCACTACAAGGCAGTAGAGCTGTTCTCATGATATTTTGACTAACAGGCAGAATCACATTGTCAATTTATTAGTTCGGGGGAGAGCTAACACACTGCCTGTGTTTAATGTGAACATTGGCACACTATATTGGTCGGAATGCTCTAGAGGACATGACGTCACTACAAGGCAGTAGAGCTGTTCTCATGATATTTTGACTAACAGGCAGAATCACATTGTCAATTTATTAGTTCGGGGGAGAGCTAACACACTGCCTGTGTTTAATGTGAACATTGGCACACTATATTGGTCGGAATGCTCTAGAGGACATGACGTCACTATAAGGCAGTAGAGCTGTTCTCATGATATTTTGACTAACAGGCAGAATCACATTGTCAATTTATTAGTTCGGGGGAGAGCTAACACACTGCCTGTGTTTAATGTGAACATTGGCACACTATATTGGTCGGAATGCTCTAGTGGATATGACGTCACTACAGGGCAGGAAGGCTGTTTTCAGGATATATTGACTAACAGGCAGAATCACATTGTCAATTTATTAGTTCGGGGGAGAGCTAACACACTGCCTGTTTTTAATGTGAACATCGGCACACTATATTGGTCGGAATGCTCTAGAGGACATGACGTCACTACAAGGCAGTAGAGCTGTTCTCATGATATTTTGAGTAACAGGCAGAATCACATTGTCAATTTATTAGTTCGGGGGAGAGCTAACACACTGCCTGTGTTTAATGTGAACATCGGCACACTATATTGGTCGGAATGCTCTAGAGGACATGACGTCACTACAAGGCAGTAGAGCTGTTCTCGTGATATTTTGACTAACAGGCAGAATCACATTGTCAATTTATTAGTTCGGGGGAGAGCTAACACACTGCCTGTTTTTAATGTGAACATTGGCACACTATATTGGTCGGAATGCTCTAGAGGATATGACGTCACTACAAGGCAGTAGAGCTGTTCTCAGGATATTTTGACTAACAGGCAGAATCACATTGTCAACTTATTAGTTCGGGGGAGAGCTAACACACTGCCTGTGTTTAATGTGAACATTGGCACACTATATTGGTCGGAATGCTCTAGTGGGTATTGCGTCACTACAAGGCAGGAAGGCTGTTCTCAGGATATATTGACTAACAGGCAGAATCACATTGTAAATTTGTTCGTTCGGAGGAGAGCTAACACACTGCCTCTGTTTAATGTGAACATTGGCACACTATATTGGTCGGAATGCTCTAGTGGGTATTGCGTCACTACAGGGCAGGAAGGCTGTTCTCAGGATATTTTGACCAACAGGCAGACTCACATTGAAAATTTATTCCTCTATTTATCGTGGGAGAACTGCCACGACATTATTTTTAATGTGAAATAATTCAATTTCTGATAATACTCGTTTTCTGCTCCTATATGTGATAATACCAACAATATATTACGTAAATTTGATTAAGATATTATACACTAACATTTGTCACCAATATTTTTAAAAGAGATTTAAAAATAATTTGTTATTATCTTCCTGAAAATAATGTAACCAAACTAACCTTTGACTAGCTTGCAAGAGATTATATGAAATTTATTGACACGAAGTAAACTAATGTAATGTGACATAATCTACTTAATGAAATACAATTCCCAACTATTTCGTCTATTTCCCTTACAAGTAGCGTAACACCATAAAGCACTCTTCCAGAAAGTGGCCTCTACCCCTTTAACCCAAAAGGATTGTTTTAAGTAAGTGCATGTAACTAGCAATATAAATCCCAATACGATGATACATTCCCCATCATTGATTTCTGTCATTTATTATAACTATTAAGCACTTATGCATAACGACTATTCGAAGAGATGCGAAGAGCGAGTCGAGTACTCTATTATAGCGACTAAATAATTCCGATCTCATATTCCGGGACCATAGCCTTTATTATACAACACTCGCGGATATGACTATGCGTCAAGAGATGAAAATGAGGTGGAAAGCACAAAGGGAACTACATGTAAATCGTAAATTAAGTTTAGTCTTTGTTATTCAAACGTGGAATATAATTAGTTATACACACACACACGACCGCAACCCGCCTCCCCTGCCCGAGCACCTGAAAAGTATTTCCCCTCGAATGATAAAGAGAGGGAATGATATCCTAATATTCCCAGTTTTGCAGAGGAGCCATTAGATTACAACGTCGAGACGTTATAGCCTCCCTTCGCGTAAATATGACTGCTTTTCGGCGGTGAGCGAAATATACGATTTGATTACATCCACCTCTATTCTCGTTGGGCGAAGGACAACATGATCGGTTGATATTACCTAATTAGATAATGGAGTTTTTATGCCGGCGGAGTATCACGTTAATGGATTGGGGAGTTTTGAAATTATCCAGAGGATTGTGGGGTACGGTTCGGATATTAAAAGGAGGGTGATATAAGGGACGGAAGGGGATTTCGTTCCGGAAATTTTGCTGCGTATAAGGTTGATTGTAATGAGAAAATTTTTTTAGGAGGATGATATTGTCACGCCCACGGGGATGACGTCAAACTGTTTTTCTCCAAATTTGCTCAAATATTTTTTAAATTTTGAGTGTATGTTCCAATGTCGGACATATATGATAAAGTATACTTACAATTTTGGCTAACTCTTCTCTAAGGAGCTCTTTGCACATGTAACTTTTTGGCAATAGGAAATTTCCCCGAAATCCACTCCATTATTTTTCATAAATTTTGAGTGTTCTCTCTACAACTGAATACGTATAAAACAGTTTAATACTATTTTTCGTTAATTATAAAAGGCACTTTACACTTTTACCTTTCGATTTTAGAAAATTTTCCCTAGATCTAGAGTAATGTTTTCTTGTAAATTTTAAATAATTTTCTACTATCAAATGTGTTTAATAGATTTTAATTACCTTTGGTTAAATGATCTCTGAAGACCACTTACCATTGTAATGTATGGTTTTTTAGAGATTTTCTCGAAGTCAGTCCGAAGAATTATATTTAAACTAGAACACTTTTCCTATTATTGAATATCTCTACTAAAGTGTATGATATTTGTGTCTAAAACTTCTCTAAACATCATTTTAGTGCGGTGAATTTTTTGCTTTTGGAAATCTTCTCAAAGTATACCAGTTTACACCTTACACTTGCCATTTTTCACTTTATGGGAGCTGATATGTTTACTTATACAAATTGTCTTGCAAACGTTAAATATTTTTTCTACCATCGAATATGTATAATAAACTTTAATAGCATTTTTGGTTAAATGGTCCCTGAAGACCATTTACCCTTGTCACTTTTGGATTTTTAGAAATTTTCTCGAAATCAGCCAGAAGAATTATTTTCAAATTTGGACATTTTTTCTATTATCGAATATCTCTACTAAAGTTTGTGACATTTGTGTCTAAACTTTCTCTAAACGACACTTTACTATGGTGATATTTCGGTTTTTGGAAATTTTCTTAAAGCAGGTACACTGCAATATTCTGTTTACATTTTACACTTGCAATTTTTCATTTTATGGAAGTTTTCCAAAAATCTGTTCTAATACTCCGTTCTAAATTTGTAATATTTTTGTGGTATCAAATATATGTAATGAAGTTTAGTAGCCGATTTAGCTAAATTATTGTCCCTGAAGGATATTTTACGATGGCAATGTTTGTTTCTTTTTAAATTTCCTGGAAATCGTCTTATAAAATTATTTTCAAATTTAGCGATTTATTCATTAATATTATATGTATGTAAAATGGATTTTAATAATATTTCTGGCTAAATCGTCTCTAGAGGTACTTTGTTCTTGTCATTTATTGGTTTCCGAATTGCTTTTAAATTTAAATAATTATTTTAAGATGTAATGAGTACAATCAAGTTTAATATTATATTTTACGAAATCCTTCCTTAACGGTAATATACACTTACTGTTTTTCGTTTTATTTTGAAATATTTTCGAAATTTCACCAAAGAATATTTTAAGAACACATATGAGTGAACTTACACTGCGAGTTAACTAGTTTGCGATGTTCCTGGTGACATAAATCAATGCTCTTTGTTATGTTTAACCCGCTAGTCTACCTTTAATCTTATGAACTACAACTCCTAACAGAAGTCTATTAAGATCCCTTCTGGGCTTTAGTCGTGACAATATTACCAATAATTTATGTTATAAGTAACTCTCGTTCACACTTCTCAAACTTGTGGGGTTGCAGGTAGAGCTAATTTCACCGCATTTTCTTTCTTATTAACGCGATCAACTAACAAATAATAAATATTATAATCAATGTTTCTCTCCTTGAAGCGTTCAAACATTCAAATGACTGAACTCACATAGCGAGTTAACTGATGTTTGTTATGTTCCTGATGACATAAATAAATGCACTTTGTTATGTTTAACCCGCTAGTCTACCTTTAATATTTTGAACTACAACTCCTAACAAAGGCCCATTAAGATCACCTCTGGCCTTTAGACGTGACAATATTACCAATAATATTTGTTATAAGTGGCCTACCTTCACACACATCAAACTTATGGGGTTGGAGGTAGAGCTACTTTCACCGCATTTTCTTGCTTATTGACGCGATCAGTCAACAAATAATAAATAATATAATCAATGATTCTCTCCTTGAAGCGATCAAACATTCAAATGACTGAACTTACATTGCTAGTAACGTCTGTTTTTTATGTTCCTGGTGACACAAATAAATGCTCTTTGTTATGTTTAACCCGCTAGTTTACCTTTAATCTTATGAACTACAACTCCTAACAGAGGTCTAATAAGATCCACTCTGGCCTTTAGTCGTGACAATATTACCAATATTTTTTTGTTTAAGTGGCTCTATTTCACATCCCTCAAACTTGTGGGGTTGAAGGTAGAGCTACTTTCACCTCATTTTGTTTCTTATTAACGCGATCAGTTAACAGATAGTAAATAATATTCTTCAATAGTGTCGAGCTGAGGTAAAATTACATTTTGTACTTAGGAAAATCAACCAATTTCTAATGTATTGACAATATCGACGTATGAGGAATCAAAAGGCCTTCCACAGTTTTCGTATGTAAGAGAACACAGTGCCCCCGGGTACCGATTTTAACACCGCATTTACCCTCGAGGGTAGGGGGTGAGTCACCACCCGCGACGATTCGAGGAGAAACGACGAAACGAGAAAGAAAGGAGAGAAAAGGTAGAAAAAGTTTTTAAAACGCGGAAGGGGATAATGTCGTGCGCGTTTTGCAAGGCTTTTTTTTATAATAAATGGGCCCGCTTAGGAGGGAACCTCACTGTTTTGGTAAACATTTAAGTCTCTCCGGAATTATTAGGATCATTATTCCTTTTGCGCGCATTCCCCTCTTGCGGCGGGGACATTTTTTATGTCGCGTTTCACTTCATTATCCACTGAAATGAGGGACAAAACGGAGGGAACGGAGGGTTGCTTCTGCCGGTTTGGATTTTTTTGACGAGGCGGTACAAACGGCTTAGGACGGCCCATTTACATTTCTGACGTGGGACAATTACTGATATCCTAATAACGACGCGATGGTTACAAACATCATGGTGGAAAATTATCATCTATCATTTAAGACTCAGTTGCGTAGATGATTGATGTGTCTATACCCCTCTATTTTCAAAATGATATGGTACGAAGGTGCTTAAAATACTTGAAAGTGCAGCACTTAAATAGTAATAAAGAGCCCATGCTGTATTTGACGGAAATATATTTTTCACGATTTTTCTAATATTTCCGTGGTGAGTTTAATGCTAAGGGTTGACGGGGTGGTTCTGGAATTGCCCTACTGGTCCCTATTGTTAGCAATAAATTAGTAAAAAATATGCCGCTTGGTTTATGTATATATCTCCTGCGTCTCCTGAGATACAGGTGTGGATGTTGTGGCTTAAGTTTTAAGTCAGATTTTCCCCTTTTTCTCGCTAAGGGGTGGAGCAAAAAATCTCGTTATGCGTTATAAATTAGCAATAAATTTAAACCAAAGGAAAACACCAAGTCTTAACCAACTGCTTTATTTAAAGATGAGCGACCGGTTTCGGCTTCATGGAAGTCATCCTCAGGCTCGCAAACAAGTTATTTTTAGGGATCCTGTTGCTTGAAATGTGCGGCGTCACACATGCAAAACAAATACGTCGACATACACAGTTAAAAATGAATAAAAATTAACACACATCGAACAAGGATGTTAACTACACAAAGTTCTTTCAGGACCTGAATACCTGGATACAGCCCTAAAAGAGTGAGTTTCCTCATTGTAGAGAGGTTGGGAAGTAACCTTTTTATCTTTATCTAGTTATGGAAGGATGGAAATTAGGCTAAAAGAAAGAACGGAAGAAAGTCAAATGTGATACCTACCAGAAAAATGAAAGGATTGGCAGCAGATAGGGAGCAATGTAAATTCAGACTGCTGAACCGAACCAATCAAATCGATTGAAAACTGAGACGTCACGTAATGATGGACTCGATCAAAATTAAAGTATATTTCTCCCTACAGAATTCATTGCTGCTTAAAACCGCCCCTCACACGATCGAGTTCCTCCCTCCCTTCTTCGCCGTCTTGTAACTGACGAGGTTCGGCGGCAGCTGCAGCTTGATGTTCACGGTCGCGTTCCACCACCTGAACCAAGGAGCGCACTGGTCCCTCGCGATCAGGTACATCGTCGCCGTGTACGCCAGGCCGATGAAGAACAGCACCGAGTACACGATCAGCCTGATCCAGTCCTCGTGCATGCTCAGCCTCGCCGCCTCGGCGACGAAGTAGTCCATGCCGACGAGGCACGAGGCGACGAGGCCGAACGTGACGACGGTCAGCACGACGACGATCAGCGCGTCCGACCTGACCCTCGACCTGTTCCGCGGGTGGCCGATCCACAGCCGGATGCCCTCGAGGAGGCTGTACCGCTTCGTCTCGACCGCCGTGTACCTGGAAACGAGTTTTTCAGCATATCTGAAGGAAAATACTAAGTTTTGGCCAACATTTTATTGGAAATGAGCGACCGGTTTCGACTGCTTAACAGTCATCTTCAGGCTCTCGCTAGATATATGAGGAAACATTATTTGACTGAATGTAAGTATTTTACGTAATAATACTCACAACAAAATATTCTAGGGCTCCGGTTATGCGACATGTGCTACGTCAAACGGTAAAACAACGTGGACAAAGCCAGTTAAAATTTAACACATATCAAAACACGAACTACAACTGTATGAAGGAAGCTCTAAGATGTTAACGTCCTCATTATACAAAGGGTGATCGACAACTGTCCTTTCCATATCAAATAGGACCGAAATTGACATTCTAGAAAATTCTCCAATGTGATGAAATAAGAAGGTTTCCCATTCGTGGGGACATGCGCAATTTCAAAATTGGCGAGTGCAGATAGAACACGATTCAACTCAACACAGAAACAAAGTTATACACGGTTGTTCTACCTAGAAAGGAACTTTGTCAGTAGGTTAGATTCCTTCAATATCCTATTTTATTACCGGTATGTAGACGACTGTTTGCTTCTTTCTGAGGGCGACTACACGGTGGTAGACACCTTCTTCTCCTTCGTGAATAATTTACATCCTAATATTAAGTTCACGATGGAGATGGAGAAGGACAACCGCCTTCCGTTTTCGGACATATAGCTCATTAAGATAGCTCGACCAATCGATTCAATTTTGAAGTTCGCAATTCGAATACGCCCACCTGATCACCGGACTTCCTTTACCTGAACCTGCACAGCTCGCAGTAGCTCCTGCTGGACTCGTTCAGCCACCTCTCCAGGCAGGAGAGGTGCACGTAGGCGAGCGTCCCCTTGCAGTTGCAGGGCGAGATGAGCGCCTCGCTCGCGGTGCTCGTGTGGCATATCCTGCAGGACGTCGAGTGGACGGAGTGCACCTTGCACGGACATTTCTCGGGAGCGGCGGGACCCTCGGGCGCTGTCCTCGCCCTGTCTGACATTGTCCGTTTGGCATGTCGTCTCGCGGCGCGACAGGAATGTCAGGAACTGTCGGGAACGGTATTGGAACTGTTGGGAACCGTAAGGGACTGTCCACGTGGATCTGGGAATGGTTTGGAGCTATTGGTGACTGTCTAGGGAAAACATGAGCTATTGGGAATTTTCGAAATTGGGAAAGATGGCGGCCGAACTCCGTTTTGGTATTGGTTCGTCTTATCAGACAGCTAATTTTGATAAAAAAAAATGGTGAAAGAAATTATTATCGACAAATTGGAACTAGTAATATTAACGTGTTCATGTACGAATAACACATTTGTGATATGACTACTTCTAGGAAAACGCATGGCTAGAAACCTCGAAACTCACCTTGTCTTAATGTACTTAAGAAAAGCCTATGACAGTGTTCTCCTTAACAAAACTATGCCCCGCAATAAAGATAAGTCGTGGCAGCGAGATTGATATTAAGACAGTTAAAAAAGTTTGTACAAGAATATGAAACAATATCAAAATTGGTAGCAGAGCGTCAGAATCCTTCCCAATTACAAAAGTACTTCCCCCATATGAGGATAGACGTAGACTTAGTGAAACCATTTACACTATTTTTCGCTGAGGATGAAGACGATGTTTATTACATACTAAGAATGCTAGAGGAAGAGTACAACAAATGGGGCTTCATTATGAATGTGTCATTTCTATGATGGTACCTTTGCAGTTATTTCTTTCTCCAGTCAAAATTTCGGTGTTATCAAAATCTATTATGTGTCATTCCTGTTGGAATGGCAGTGCTTGTTTGGAAAGGGCACAGGCATCTGGCCGTAATCTAATGTCGATTTTATGTAATACGATTCTGGCTTGGAGAGGATGTGAAGCTTGGCCTACATAGTGGGAATGACAGCCCAAACATTCAACACTATAAACAACTACTGACACATCCTATTTATGTAATGGGTCTTTGACTTTAGTGTAAAAGTTGCCAACTTTCTTATTCGTACTGTTAGCTATCTTAATAGACGGGTCTTGTTTTTAAGTTTGGGTGTAAGTTCTTTGATGTATGTAAGAGACCTCTATCCTACGTTTCGTTCAAACTCAGGTTCGGTATTGGTTGTCTTATTACTGAAAACTATTTTCACTGATATTGGGCTTATCTGGTATGGAAAATATTAGTTATCTAAAAGGAGCCCAAAAAAACCGTTTTCCAACATTAGCCATTTTATCCATTAGCCATCACCACTTTAAGCAAGTGTTTATACGTTGATGTAGTGTACATATAAGTGAATTGTCAATATTAGTAGTGGATCACACATATGCGAATCATGTGTTTCGCATTTATTATTTCCCAACTTTGGGTTAAGAAGAATTAATTAATGAGGGAAGCTCAAGTATTATTCTATATTATTATATCTGTAATTTATTAAAAGATATGTTCTATAAAATTTTCAGATTCACGTTGTGTAAAGTATTTATTTATTTTCTTTAATTTAACAAGCTCATTTACCGCAATTTCAAGTTATTTAAATGTAAATGTTACTAAGAGTTAAAGGTTGCAACTGTTTGAAGTTGACTGTATTATACGAAAAAATCTAAGTTATGAATGAAGCTCCTACATTATTATAACTGTACCTTATAACAAGGTATCTTTTTAAAATTTGTATTTCACGTTGTGTAATGTATTTATTTATTTTCTTTACTTTAACGAGCTGATTTGTCGCAACTTAAAGTTATATAAATGTAAATGTTAACAACAGTTAAAGTTACCTCTGTTTGAAATTGACGGTCGAATATGAAAAAATTTTTATATATCCAAAATAACAATTTTCCAGTAACTAAAAGACATTTTTAAATATGTGCCTTCGTTTGACTAATTATAGATGTAGAAACAGATTATTCTTCACTTTTTTTTAAAATAATTTATATTACTACAAACACTCTCTTTTGTAGCTAATCTTCCATGAATGTGATATTGATGTGTTTCACGTTGTGTAATTTATTTCATTATTTTCTTTATTTTGATGAGCTGATTTGTCGCAATTTAAACTTATTTAAATATAACTGTTAATATGAGTTAAACGTTACATCTGTTTGAAGTCGAGTGTTATATGAAAAATTCTTCATATTTCCAAAATAAATCTTTTCTAGTAACTAAAAAAATATATATAATATGACCTTCGTTTGAGCAGTTATAGGTATAGGAAAATATTAATTTTTTTAAAAAACAATTTAGATTACAACAAGCACTCTCTTCTGTAGCTAACCTTCCAGGAATGTGATATTGATCATCCATGATTCTCTTCTTCGTGGTGGCGCTCTTGTTCAAACATTTAGACTATATTAAATATTTTTACTGGCTTATTCCCTTACGTAACTCCATTTATATTAAATTTGCATATACTTTAGGTAATTTAAGTTTCCTAAAGTCTGATACTAACACAGAATTTGGAATTCAGATACCAAAATAAACAAACTAGACGTTTTAATTATGTAGATATCTTATAGAACAAATGTTCCTTCAAGACGTGGGGTAGGATTTTCAGTGAAAAGTCGCAAAATCTATACCTACCAAATGGAACAGTATTGTGTATTTTGATATCTTAAAGACATATTTCGGAGAAACTCGTGTCCATTTACATGGATGGACACAGTTATAAAATTATAGTTTCTACTTTGTATATATTGTTCCCATAGGCATTGCTGACTGAAGATGGACACAAGTTTATCCAAAACGTCTTTCTAGAATTAAAAGTACATATGTTTCATTTGATAGGCGTAGACTTCGCGAATTTTCTCTGATATTCCATTGATGTGACTAGTTTTACTGGAGGTTGACTAGAACCGAGTTCGGTCAAATAGTATATCGTGAATTAGGCTCAAATCATTACTCCACAACGTAAGTTCGTACTTGACGATATAATGAATATTCATCGTCGGAGATTGTGGTGACTTCGCCTCGAGAAGTAAAACGACGCCATAAAAAGGAACCCTCGCCGGACTAAATTGCGAGTTACGCCGCCAATCGGGACTTCCTCCCGACCAGTCCGTCGGAGTTAAACGAATTACCCTAAACGCCCGACGTGTACTCCACGTAACGCGCGAGGGGCGGAAATAAAAAGGACGAAAGATCGGCGAAGGGAAGAAAGCGACGTGCAATAGTAAAAATCCTGCGATAGCGCGCGACTCGAATCTCTAATAGTTACACTCCGGGACAAATCGGGCTGATGGCCTCCCACTCCCCCCACTCATCGTTTCCTCTTTTGTTTCGTTTCTTTTGCTCGACTCCTTCCGCCGAGAGGATGTCCGCGGTGATTTATCACCTCCCGCTTCTTATTGCGAGAGAGGGAGAGATCAAGTAGATTCGGGAAGTAGGTAGGTACTTGTGTGTGTGTGTTGTGTGGGTTTGTATCTTTATATATAAAGAGAATAGAATTTGAAAAATTGTCTTCTCGCAGACAATGGGCGAAACGACGGGATTAAAATGAGAGGGAAAGAATAGATGGGAATCGTCTTGGTTAACGACGAAACGGTGATATAAGCATTATCTAACTTAGTGAAGGGTATTTTTAGAACCTTGTTTACGATTTACTATTACTTATCATAATGGCTGCGCTATTTTCTTGCAAACCAAAACCTTTTATAACGATTTAATATTATTACTTAATTTCTGATAGCTGATATTTATTACCGTTATTGCGACACGATTTTTTGTATTATTATTTCAATGTATTATACATTCATTGGAACGTACAAACCATCTACCTAGTGAAAAATAATCTAATTCCTCTGCTTGATACTAGTTTACCTGTGTTTACAATGAAATGTATACGTAACTTTGTGTTACAATAAATGACGATGTATTTATTTGTTTCAGGTAAGTTCAGGTTGAGCAACTCCAAAACGACCAAAAGTGGCTTGTAAGTACTCTTAAAAATTACCAAAATCCATAACGAATTGACACTAATTACACTTACTCATTTTGTTATGCAGTCATCTTCTAATCTGGTCGTCAGATTCTGTGAAAATTAGGTAAATTGCTTCGAAAAAGTTTTTCCCTCAACCTTCATTGCTAAATTCTTCCATGTCGTCCTAGATGAAGGAATGGTAAATCAGGTCTTCATATCTATTCTCTTGAAAGTCTTTTTCATTCATAATCTGATTTGGAAAAGAAGATCAAATGACAACTGTGTATGACAAATGTAAGGAGTAAGTTAATAATCATCAGATTATAAGAACCTAGATCATTTCAAGTTAAATAAGATTTTAGTGTCTTACTTGTTTGAAAAATATTTTCTATTTTTTTGGAACAACAGTCCTATATATGGAAGGATCAATTTTTGGGTAATAAACTTTAAACAGGAAGTTAATTTAAAAATGTGGCAAGAAAATTCAATCTTAATTCAAGTGGAAAATCGTCACTATAAACAGTGACAGTTGTTTGTATATGTTACAGGGGTTTATAAATTGTACACTTATCAACGAATTTGTGTAAAAACTATAATTGTTCAGTGTGTATATTTCACTGACAAATGTTAGTTCGTTGCAAGTGAAAAAGAAGTGTCCATTAGATTAACTATGGACTAATACTTAACTTCTTCTTACTTTTAAACTAAGATTGTTCACTTTTTAAGATTATTAAGCCTTAAAATGGGATATTAATATTTAATTTATATTCGATTGTAAATGGAATACATCTTAGAAAAATTTACAATATTCGAAAAATTCAATCATTTTTTTTACCCAGTAAAACGAAAATAGCAATCACTACGGTAATATTGAATGTTTCAACTTAAAATCATTCTTTCTTATATTCGTAAATATATACATCATATATACATATACGTATATAATTTGACCAAAAAAATGTATGACATTTAATACATTGAAAACTGTAATAAACCTTAGAAAAACCTCTACTTACAACAATTGCATAATTAATTTCCCTCTATATAACTAATCCGTCTACTAAAGAAATAATTGATAACACCATTTTACAATTTTTTCTGATATTAAAATATCTTACAAAACTAGACCATAATTCATCATATTTATTTCTTAATTACAAAGATCATATCCCATCAATTTTGAAAACTGATATTTATAAATTTCATACAATTTCTTCGTTAAATATGAGTCATTTCTCATGATTTAAGTCCAACTAAAATCTATTTCGTCTTACCCTTTATAAATTTCAAAAACTTTAGTGTGATTTTCTGGAAGCTATAAATTAAATGTGCAACTCAGTCTATCATTAACTGTTTTAATATAGAAACTAACTTCTTAACAAATTTAATTTTTTCCTCAACCTATTAGAGAAAGCACAACTTTATTGCAGGTTATCGCTAAACCCAATCCTATTAATTTCAGGTGTATATTCCATATAACACTGAATGCTATTATAGACATATGCTACGTTTATGTATTGACTTAAACGTATAACTTTCATTATATTGAGTTTTAACATATCCCATGTTCAAATTATTGTTATCTCCAGACATTTTTGGCAAATTATTTCAGGCGGATTGTCCTGAAAATTTTCTGTTAAGAAAACATTGATATTTCCTTGAATTATCTCAGGAAGATTCTTTACATCTTTCGCTATTAATTTCATTAGTGGTCCATATGAACTATTTAGTCGTGAACATCTTAGTCAAAATTTAATCTACTCGCCTAATTAATTGCGAAAAAGCAATTTGGTTTATACAGTATTGAAACTTTTGGTGATAGTCCATTTTAATTTAGATGTATGGTACCGTATTGATAACATCTATGGCAAATATCAGGGAAATTAATTAATCAATATATTAATTCTCCTTATTAGTTTGCTTACGGATTCCCTCGATTTCATTTTAAGGTTGGAAAATTTTAATTAATAATTTTTGGTGCACTATGTCATCCAAAATTCTAAACAAAGTTTTTCTATATTTATTTTTTATAAGACATTTAGGATATGTCAAATTTTGAAAATTTAAAATTATTTATTATTATATTAGTTAGCTCTTTTACAATTTTCAATTAAGTCCATCTGGATCATAAATGTTATAACATCAGAATCACGTATCCGGAAGGTTTACAGGTTAAGTGAGTTTCTATTGTAAAATACACTGTCTAAAAAATTTTACAGCAACAGCTCTTTTGGTATTTACTGCTGTATAAAAATATTTGATGGTAGTTTTTCATCAAGAATGCACCTCCCTAGACTTATATTTTTTTAATCAAAACAGCGAATATGAGTAAATTAAAACTGGCTATAATAAATAGGCTGGAGATCTTAGCGAGAAAATTTGGGAAAAGCCGTGCTTTATAAAAGAATGTATGAAAGTGCAGATATTTACTGTTTCCTTTCAATTCACTGAGATAGCAAGTACCCTATATCGAACCAATAGGCGAGACGCTTCCACATAATTCACCTCGCATTAAGATCGCCGGAAATTTCCACAGAATTCCCCAACTCAACGAAACCTAAGCTTAAGCGCCGACTTTAAACGAAACTGCGTGGTCATCAAAGACCGCCGTACTTTCGCGGAGTTCCAACGAGGAGGGTCAAAACCGAAACTCAATCTCGAATTATCCACATCGGTCGCCTTGACCGATCACGTCAGAATCACCGCGCCCTCGGTCCGGATATATGTTTAATAACGTAGAAAGGGGGAGAAGCGGCCCTCCCTCCAGTTCGATCGCGGGCTGCGTTCGTGATTTTTCAGGACTGGATATAGGCGGCGTCTGAGAATAGGGACAGATGCGTCGAATTACACGGAATGAGAGAAATTAGAGGGAAAAAACTCACGAGCCACGATGAAATACGAGACTGAGAGACGGTCTGGGATTTATCGGCATCTGTAGCGAGGATCGATCGAATACGTCGTTAAGATTTGTAATTGAAAGCGTTTCTTCGAGGAACTGAGATTTAGTATAGTTATTTAGTAACTTGTGTAGAAATAATATTCCTTTAAATGACCAATATTTCTAGGAAAATAACCCCCTAAACACTAACTCCCTGGACACTTACCCCCCGGACATGTATACCTCTCGAAAAGAAAGAATTTCAAAGATTTCTCAGTCAATAAGCAATTAACTTATTTTGCATATCGAACTACTACATTACTGTTGACGCTTACGTCAACATTCTTTAAGGGAATTTTAGGTGAAGAAGTCGTAATTTATTGTAACCGAATTTATGGAACTTTTTACATAATTTAATCATTGAAATTAATATGCGTTGTTTTACAAAACAGAAAAATAAGTCATAATTAAGAGCGAAGATAGTTATTTAAAATATTATTGGATTGTTTTAACGTTCGCACACGAATCAATAACACTAGCGACCATTTCACGTTACTAGAGGAAAACAATTACGATTAAACGTGAGCCGGCCAAGTCCAATTCTCCATACTCAGCTGACTAAGCATAACACGACGTCTAGGTAAAACGATTCTCGAGAAGGTCAGTCTAGTGCAAGGTAACAAAACAAATAATATCTCATTTAACCAATGTAAAACAAGATGTATAAAAGCTCTGAAATTTGGGACAGTAAATTAGTATACGATGTATGCTCAAAACGACAGTGTGTTGTGATCTTGCTTCACGCCACCCAAACCGACAACCCCTAACCTCAAGAACCTCAACCCCGGAGAGCACGTTACGCCCTCTCTCCAAACTACTAGAAATTCAACCCGGACGCCCTGAGAGTTCTACGAGATCTTCAAGATACTACAACTTATAAACTTCAAGAACTTCCACCTGGACCTGTACGTTACGCCCTCAGGTCCACACCGGAGAGCACGATACGCCCTCTCTCCAGACTTCGAGAACTTCAACCCCGGACCTGCACGTTACGCCCTCAGGTCCACACCGGAGAGCACGATACGCTCTCTCTCCAGACTTCGAGAACTTCAATCACGGATCTGCACGATACGCCCTCAGATCCAGACCCGGAGCAGCACGATACGCCCTCTCTCCACACAACTAGAGCTTGAAGAACTTCAAGAGATCACGTCACGCCCTGATCTCCAGCTACTACTACAGTCTCCAGCCTTACAACCTGGAGACAAGATTGATCTCCGCAGCTACCCACAAGCTACGAGATATCTACATACAGTTCACTCTCTAATGAGATCACTTCACACTTCGTTCAATTACCATATATCAACTTTTTAATTATAAATATATTAAATTATTTTCAAGTAAAATTCACATAACTTTTCAATATAAAATTGAGGAGAACCCTGATCACGTAACGATTTCAAGAAAGGACTAACATAAAGGACTATATTGGACATCATCATTAAGGAGCACCCTTATCATGTAACGGTCTCCAGAAAGGATTAACATTAAGAACTATATTGCACGTCTTATAAATCTATTCACTGCCTAACTTCTTTCTTATTTACAAAGGGAGCTGACGATACAACAGATTTATTACACCCAACTATTAACCGGACATCTACCACAAGCCCAAAGGGAGATGTATGCGGATTCGAATGCACGCATTCTCAATATAGTGGAAAGATGTGATCAACGAGACATCTTAGATTATATTGGCGGAATTGCCCATAATCTCTCTTATTAAGATGAATTATATGTACATATATATGTATATACCTTCTAGAAGTATTGTAAATTATCAACAAATTCAATTTTTTGTACATTTTTCTGCTTGCTTCCGCTAATCATCATTTCCAAATTTTGGTATCTTTTCCTGTATGCTGTCATGGGGGAGGGTATATATCTGGAAGGTATTTGATATGGGGGTGGAATAAATGTCCGGGGGGTGATTGTCTCGGGGGGGTTATTGTCCTGTTATCATTGCTAATATATCGATCATTTAAATACTAACATATTATTTCGACAACCCATCTGTGTTACTTATTAACTAAGTAAAAAATTTCTTACGCTCCAGCTGACTGGAGTGTAGATAACTTGCTGAGCAATTCAAAAGAGGTCGTTAATTAACGGAAGTTTCTGGCAATCCCTTAAAAATTAATATATTCCAAACATTGCGGCATAAGAACGTCATTTGGGGCTTTTACAATTCAATTAATTTAACTTTCTTAAAAATAACGTCATTACTATTCATCATAAAATATTGAGGGTAGTCTCAAATCATAGTCATTACCGGACGCTATATTGAGTTAGAAAACAAATTATATCTGTCTGATAATGCAAGAAACATAATCAAATTACTAATATTAGAGGCTTTTTCAGCCTTATGTTAACCCTAAAAGGCACAAATATTAATTTACAGCTCCCCTCAAAATACGACTCTTATATGCTCTTTCCGAGATATACTTTAAACTTTTAGTTCTGTAACAGTAAAATACCTTCGATTTTAATAGTGATTACGCACAATGTAACGTCTAGACATCGTTTAATTTCAGATAAATTGCGAGAACATTTGTTTCAATGTTAGTTTGACACAAATACTTAAACGTGTTAGTGAACGAAGTGGATGTAGTGTATTTGGATTTTAAACCTGCAGATCGAACCTAGATTGAAACTACGGCATGTCAAGCCACGCAGTAGTACTTAAAGTTATTATCAGCGTTTATACTCATTTTTTGAAATTTTCTTAGAGACCTTAAGCACGCTTTTATTGTTTGGATGACATCACAAGTTATACTACTACTTAACCTGATTGAACCTCTTAACCTACTCCATTAATATATTAATACTTATAGTATTATTATTATTTTCCCTCGTTTCCTGGCCTTGCCCGCGCACTCGTATCTCACGTGACAAATCCAGTGTAATATCGATTTATAAAATATAGCAAATCAATTGTTACGCAATCTTAAAACGAACTTTGAAGTGTTTTATCTAAAGACACAAATCCATGAAAAGCAATTCTAATATACAAATTTGTCCCAATTTAATCTCTAAGTTACACACGAAGGATTCCCTTGTTGAGCACGTAACTTAAATATCCCTTAACTTGCTAACTGATTAGAAAATTCCAAAGTGCACCTGAGCTGAATTAAGTCAGTTATCTCTTACCTGAAATATTATAATGTTGGAGTACTTAAATGATGGAAGTTCTCAAAGTGAATATCTGTCTAATATACTCAAAAATGATATATTGTCATGCCTACGGTAATTCAGAATGTAGAACAAGAAAGAGAAAAGGTCCATTACAATTACTAGTTAAGTTTAACTTGGGTCCAAGGAGGAACGAGGCATGATAGTTAAAAACCAATTGGGTACTGATGTACTGCACTGACCACTGATGGGTGGGTCGGAATTTGCAGTAATACTTTTGCTGATTTAGCGTCTTCTGCCTCTTATTCTCGTGGTTGATGGATCTTAACATTGTTTCTCAATGGTTGCTGTTACCAATTCAACGCTCATGATGTTATAGTGATTGAATTGACATCCTAGAGTGGTAATTAGTAATTAAATCAAAGTTAACGTGATATCCAAATTTGACCATATTTTGATACAAATAGAAAAAGTTATTTGAAAATTTTTGCATAAGTAGATTTTTTTTAATAAACATGGTGATTTGGGTAGCGCGTTGTTTAAATACATATTGTGTACTGCTTGGAGATATGAGCTACGCCTATGGTCACATGGCTTCCTTTGGAGGTTTGGATACTGAGAATGTTGTATTTGATATTCCGATAAACGCTTAAAGTTGTTTTCTTAATGTTCTTGGATCCTATGCAAAAGTTTCCCAAGCTTATTTCTATACTGTGCGAGACCCATACTCAATACCAATTAACCGCAAGTTAAACGTCCGACCTATGCAACCCGCCGCTCCCTCATCGAGCCGTTCCACTCGAGCGCTCCGCTCCAGAATCCAAAAACGGGACATAATCCGAGACCTAACGAGAATTCTCCACGAAAATATACATTCCTCTTTTTCCCTTCCTCCCATTACGTCCGAATACATTCGGCGGGGCTTTAAACGGGGCCAGACGTCGGACCTTTCCCCATCGATTCCGATTAGGCGTTCTTTGGTCTCTCGTTAGTCTGGCTTTTGGATCGAGGGAACACAGAGCGAAAGAGAGAGAGAGAGAGAGAGAGAGAGATAGAGAGAGAGAGAGAGAGAGAGAGAGAGGGAAAAGGAAAAATTCGCCTCTTATATCAACGAAGGGACTAATGTTCTCGTGGAAATAATTAGAGGGATCGCGATCGTTTACGAGAGATGGAAATAGAGGAAAGAAAGAAAGACAAATCGACAAAACGTCCTGCTCGGGATGTTGATGGATTGGAAGGATGGAAACGAAAGCGTTGCAACTTCTTTTTGGTTGCAGAATGTAATAAAGACGTAATACAATGGTGTACGACAATAGGATCATAGCTTAAGGCCTGATTTATTCATAGATTATTGGTACGTTAAAGCGTATTAAGTTAACAAAAAAATCCAAAGTGCCAATAAAGACAAATTGAAATTTATAAAAATCTGTTAAACCAGAAAAGACAAAAATACTAATTGGTGAACAAATTTTAACACCCTGCGGGTGTGTAAGGAATTTTTTTGGTTAAATTTTTTGTAGCATTAAGACAGAGGACCCTGCATATGAAATAGCAAAATCGAAACGTGACTTATTTATGATTACTTATTACATAACGTTCTCCGGCTGATAAGTGTAACACGACCCCGTAAACTGCAAACTGTCGATAACAACGATGTCCCAATTGTGTAGGTCAAGGATAGTCATAGGTCAAATAGGAAAAAAGCAATCAATTAGAATTTTGGAGGGAAAAATTTTATTGAGTTTTGTTACCAAGAGTAAGGGAACCAAGTACTCCTGGGAATAAGAAATTGGGAACTACAGTTGAGGTCAAAGGTAGCGTCAGTCTAAAGCCACATGCTTAAGTTTGTTAGTTATTTGTTTATGTTGAACTTTTCACATAATGGCAAATAAAATGAAATGTGTATTTTGTAATAAAAAAAAAATGAGGAAAAAATCATAATATTTGTGGAAGAAAAAAAAGTGTAGAAAATTGTTAACTTTACGATATAAGTTTAACTTAAGATGTAATAAAATTAAGATACCAAAGCAAATTAATACCTCTGAAGGATACCAGCGACACTGTTACAGTTCTCTGACAGCCTTAATAGCTAAGTATCGCAATGATCCTGACAACAGTTCGTTATCAATAACAGCTTTACCTAGTACATCTAGTTCTACGCCGTCACTACCATATACACCATTAGGTGTGAGTGAGATAGTGCCACACAATGATGATATAGGTTCCAGTTCAGCAATAAAAGATCTTCCTAGTACATCTAGTTCAACGCCGTCAGTACCATATACTCCAACAGGTGTGAGTAAGATATGAGCGTTCGACGCGACACATATAGTTTTTGTAAACGTTCTATGTCATTTTGTATTATGAGCTGTCATTTTGATCAACGATAACAGATTAGTACCGAATCTCTCGGCGTTATCATTATCGACCAATATCAAACGATATTGCAAACACCATACACTTGCTCTCTGCTCTAACAGGTTATGGGCCCAGAATTCGCGTGGCTGAAGTCGTAATTTTTACTGTGAGAAGTCCTATCGCCGCTTAGCAACCCTTGCCGTTCCTGTGAGGTTAAGTAAAAATACGAACACGTATGGATGTTCTCCTCGAGCTCTACGCGTATTGAGACCCTCAACAAAGAAAACTATGTTACGTGGAAAATGCAGATGGAAGCGTTATTAATCATGAATGACGCATGGGACTATATGAACGGTGCCTGTAAGAAACCGCACGAAGATTAGGAACCTGCCGCAGCAAGAGCCTGGAAACGAAACGACAGCAAGGCCAAGTCTGACATTATACTGGGAATAAGCCCTTGTGAGTTAATGTAAATAAAAGGATGCACAACATTCAGGGAAATTTGGCTGAATCTAGAAGGTATAGACCAGTCCAAAGGACCAGCTCGAAAGGCGACACTTTTGAAACAATTAACCCTACAAAAGAGGGAAAAATCGGGCGATGTGCAAGAACACCTCAGGAAGTTCTTCGATGCGGTGGACAAATTAAACGAGATGGAAGTTATAATTAACGACGATTTGCTAACAATTATGTTGCTATATAGCCTACCAGTCAGTTTCGAGAATTTTCGTTGTTCCATTGAGTCCAGGGACGAACTACCATCCCCTGAGTCCCTACGCATTAAGATTGTTGAAAAATGTAATGCAAGGAAGGTCGAAGTCACCCAGAGGCCACAAGGAGCGTTATTCAGTAAGGAAAGAAAATACCGATACAAGAATCAGATAATTCAAGGGAATTCAGAAAAGAAACAGCCTCCTAATGAGAAAAACAGAACCAAAGACGTCTTCAAGTAGCGTTGTCACAGATGTAGGGAAATAGGTCATAAGGCTGCCGATTGCAGGAACGTGGAGAATCGCAGATCTTCAGCGAACAAGGCGGTAGATGTGTCCTACTACTCGAATGATAATGGTCGTGCGAAAAGAAGTGGAAGCTGGTGTCTCGATAGCGGGGCCTCGTCACATCTCTGCAGCGACATAAACCTCTTTTCTGAGTTGAAGTCTGAGAATAGGATGCTCAACCTTGCAAATAACTCCACAACGTCAATAACAGCTGAAGGAAAAGCTCTTCTAAAGGCCGATGTTTTGCCGACGGAATTCAAAAGATTTTTTATAATCTTTTTGATAATAATCCAAATTTAGTTCCACAACTGTTTATTTGGATAGAAACATTTTATTCTTCAGAAATTTTTGTTGAGGCTTATTTTCTTAAGCGACTGATTGTCTAACGATAATAAGCCAAGAGCTCAAGTTTTATTGCGAAACTTCTACGTGAACTTGAGTTATGTTCACACAACTTCTTGCTCGGGACGAAAAACTGAGGTTTCGTCAAGGCACGATTTAATCAAGTCTAACTTTAACGACAAGAAATCGTAAAGGAGTCTTCATAAATCCCCAGTTTTTGTCCCTCGTAAAAACTTTAATCCGTTTCGTGATCCACCGTTAATTGTGCGCGAATCAAACTACAACGTCGAGCGGCGAAAAAAAGGAAAAACATTCTTAAAATTTAAAGAACGACCCCTATTCAATGGACTCGTTGCAGCGTTTGAACTGCACCGCCACGAAGTTAAAGCGGAGCACTTCCGTAGATTTACTAACTCGCTGGGAAGTAATAATTATCGCCGAGAGGCACCAAACTAGCATCTGTTTGATTAGGGGAAGGGAAACTTTTAAAATGAGGCAAGTTCGAGCGCGAGTGAAAAACTTTTCCACCTCTCCTCTCCGCTTCTATTTAATATTTTATTTGTATTCGCTCTCTGTGCGACCGTAGGGGTGGGGGAGAGGGGGTGGTGTAGGCGTGTTCCAGGAGAAATTGCTTAGGGCTGTTTTCTGGATAATCCGCAGCGGTGAAGTTTTTGAAATAATGTCGGGATTACTTGAGAACCGTTGCGGAGTTTCGTTCTTAGACGTTTTGAATTTATTTTTAATGAAGAGTTTCGAATAGAACTTATAAACGACTATCGAAACTGGACTTCGGTATATCTCGATACCATCAAATGGCTCATACGAGAAATTTGTATCATTTTCTAAAGTTTCTTTACAACTCATTACCAAAAATTGAGCATACAAATATCTCAAAAAAATTTGAAACAAATTATTATGTTTAATGTTATTTTTAGGTATCTTTTCCAATTTTGAGATTTTGCCATAGACGACACCTCATCACGATTAACACAGTAGGGCGGAAGAACTTTCGACGGGACCAGGTGTTTGACGATGGGTTGATGCGAATTTTCGACGGCATGAATCAAAAGGTGGTTTTATTGTACAGGTATTTTCGACGGTAAAAAAATTTAACAAGCCCCCGTATTGATGGTTGAATTAAGAATGAAAATAAGGGGATATATACGTCAAAACAATTTATTTTTTTGTTTGTTTGTTATGTTACTACAGGACAAGAGAGCATGGAAAATCTGTACTGTGGGCATTGGTTTGTAACTTAGCACATCTAGAAATAATGTGTGAGGCACTTTACAACTAGATAGTCAATTATATCCAAAATTCCGAAACTGTAAAGTTCATGTAAACCAAAGGTTTCAAAAATCTCAACAAACGATAAAAAATACGAAAAACTTGCAGAAATATGCAGAATTCAAGTTCATATCTCTTGCTGCGTGCTGTTTTAGCTTAGCACCTCCAATAATTCTGTGAGTTTTTGTGTAATATATTTTTCACACCTCTCATAATTTCTTATTTACCTCTTCACACATATCAGTTTTAAATGTTTATTTGGAGCAAAATTTTTGAGTTAATATGGAAAACTACAGTCACTCTCTATTTCACTCTTAATTATACTATTTTACTACCACTGAAGTTGTTCGCGATGTAGGATTTTCAAGTACCTAAAAAAATTTTAGTTATAATATCTTTTATTAAAACTCTTATTAAAATTACTCTTCTATTAAAAATTATTAAAAGAAATATTACTTTCTGCCTTTATATCTAATTCAGTACCTGTATAAAAGTTGTGGGGTAAATAGGACAAAGGAGATTTCTAAATATGTTGAAACCATCAAAACTGGACTAATCTGGGTTTTATAATCTAGTAATAAACTTTGTACAAAAATTGTGGGATACATATTATAACTGTGGGATTTTTGAAATTTCTCTAGTCATCAAAAATGGTATACAATTTATTCTGTAATCTACCCATTTCACAAGTTTCTAGTTAATACTAGAACCTGTCTTTATTACTATTATATTAAAATGTTTAAGCACTATCAAGAAATGTACATGTAATTACTCAGCCTTGATTTTGTTTTAGTATATCTGTCTCGTTAAATATAAATTAAGGTTTTGTACCCCATTTCCCGATTCTCAAATAACAACCAAAATTGGGTTTGGACCCCATTAATCCTCTCGTAACAACCTTATTGGGAAATAATCCCCCCCCCACTCCCACCTTCCCCTCCCCGATACCGATAGATAAACAGTTAATAAAAGAGCGGGAGGGTGTATATAAAAGGAATGTTAAAACTTAGGCGGAAAGATGCATAAAAACTTTATTAAGAACCTTATAATTTCCACGGCGATAAACCCTTCCGACGGCCCTTAATAAATATTTATAGTAGCTACGCTTTTGAATTAGTTTATCTTCTGTTTGGCCCTGGAGTAATAAAAAAAATAAAGTAAAAGAGCGGGAAAGAACGGAGGAGCGGAAGGAGAAGAGGGAAAGAGAGAGAGAGAGGAGTTATTACCAAGTTATTTGCATAACTCGATTCAGATTGCCAGCAAGGATAGTACTTTGTTTTCTCGCCCGGGTTGCGAGTTAATGCGGGGGAGGCGAGCTCATTAAAACCTTACAATGTAATCGTTATTGCTACAATCGTTGTTGCTGCAATGAATCAATCTGGAATGGGGGGTAATGTAGACGAGATAGCCGGAAAATCCTTCAAAAGTGACGTGTAATGAAACTATCGTTTTACAATTTGTTCAAAAAGTATAATGCCATTCACCTCTAAAACCAACAGTTTATGGACATGTGTTCACCAAAACTCTTCTCTATATTTATTTAAAATTTGTGACAAAGAGTAGTCTCTGCTTTCCCAAAATGTTTCTAGTAGTATTCCCCTTGCGAGATCACTACCACTCATCAGGAAGATTTGGTACTAACAGTTGTAACGTGAATCTTACAGAATTCTTACTAAATAGAAACCTCGAGTATCTTCTATCTTGGAATGCACTAAAAGGGCTCAAGTACTTAGTTCGTGTATTGCTCAAATTTGAGTCAGTGGAATATGTATGAAATTTGAAAGAGATGAGGTCACTACCACATCTCTGGAAGATTTACAAGTGAAAGTTGGGACTTGAATTTATCAGGATCATATTTAATGAAAACGTGAATTATTTCTATTTCAAGGATTTACCGCAATTACACAAGGACTTAATCCTTATGTTAACATGCTCAAAATTAAGTCGACACAATATGATAAAATTGAAAATAGGTAAAGTTATAACCATATTCCTAGAAGATTTGTTTTTAACAGTATTAAAGGGTGCAATGATATGTACGTCAAAGACTAAGCATTGTAGAACGCTTTTTCTCTATATTTTGGCTACACTTGGTCTCTATATTTTGGTTTTCATAAGTATACATCTTCCTTTAATTGTAATTCTCGTCATACAATGTATAATTCGCACTCTCGGAATGCACTGAATTCCAGCACGTCCGAGGGTTTCCCATTACCTTCTGATCGATACTACCTGAAGAGCAAATGGTGTAATCGAATGCAAATTAAGTGCTTCTAGTCCAGTTAAATTAAATATCGATGTTGCTGCGGTTCGGCGTAACGTAACTTTCCAGTTATATCACTCGAGAATGATGTCAGGAATGGGCCAGATCAGAGCAGGAAGAGGTATTTATGACAAACGTTTTCAGAATTTGATGATAGTTTTGTTAGATTTTTTGTTGTATTTTCGAAAATACCAATGCAATTTATATTGCGAAATGGAGAAATATTCAGAATAGAATTTTATAATGGCGAATGGTTGATCTGTTTGAATTAAATTTGAGTACAATATCAACATTATGTTAAATCGAAACTTCATGAAAATTTTAGAAAAAAATTTCACATTTACAGGGCTCTGTACTTCATTACTGACAACATATTGGACTTTTAGGATATGTTAGAAATTCAGTGCGCAACTTACCTAAATACATATGGAATAATGCTTTAAATATTTTCTTATGAAAGATCAAATTGGGCAAAATTAGATTGTGTTCAAAAAAATGGAATACAATTGCCTTGTGACAATGTATTGTTTCGTATTTGTACTTTCACATTTGCTTAAAGAGGTAATATTTTAAGCAAATGCAAAAGAGCAAGAGCAATTTTCAAAAACTACTAGAATATTACCAAATTTGGACTAGACTATTAGTGTTACATTCACCGAAAATAGTTGAAAATTCTGCTATTTAAATATGCAGTGCCAATATTCAAAATTCAATTGAAAATTGCCTTGTGGTATTGTGTTGGTTCAAAATTATACACCCAAATTTACTTTGATTTAATTTAAGAATCTACTTAAATTTATTTTAAGCAGGCATAAAAGAGCATAAGCAATTTTCAAAAACTACCAAAATGATAGCAAGTTCGGACTAGAATGTTAGTGTTATTTACAAAGGAAAATTACATGAAAATTGTATTATTGAAATATGCAGTACCAATGTAGTGCTGATTGCTTCATTACTGGCATTATCGATGTATTGGACATTTAGGAAATGTTTGAAATTCAGTGCGCAACTTACCTAAGTACACAAGGAATGATGCTGAATAATAATAAAACATCAAATTGGGCAATTTTAGATTGTGTTCAAAAAATAGAATTCAATTGTCTTGTGACATTGCATTTTTTCATATTTCTACATCAAATTTGATTAAAGAGGATCAGTTTTAAGTAAATGCAGAAGAGCAGAAGCAATTTGCAAAAAGTACCAAAATGTTAGAAAACTTGAACTAGACTGTTAGTGTTAGTTTCAAACAAAAATATATGAAAATTGTATTATGTATATTTGCAGTACCAATATTTAAAACATATACAGCTGGTTGCTTCGTTACTAGCATTATCAATGTATTGGACATTTAGGAAATGTTAAAAATTCAGTGCGCAACTTACCTAAATACACAAGGAATGATGCTGAATGTTAATGAAGGATCAAATTGGGCAATTTTAGATTGTGTTCAAAAAATAGAATTCAATTGTCTTGTGACATTGCATTTTTTCATATTTCTACATCAAATTTGACTAAAGAGAATCAGTTTTAAGTAAATGCAGAAGAGCAGAAGCAATTTGCAAAAAGTACCAAAATGTTAGAAAACTTGAACTAGACTGTTAGTGTTAGTTTCAAACAAAAATATATGAAAATTGTATTATGTATATTTACAGTACCAATATTTAAAACATATACAGCTGGTTGCTTCGTTACTAGCATTATCAATGTATTGGACATTTAGGAAATGGTAAAAATTCAGTGCGCAACTTACCTAAATACACAAGGAATGATGCTGAATGATAATGAAGGATCAAATTGAGAAATTTTAGATTGTGTTCAAAAAATATAATTCAATTGTCTTGTGACATTGCATTTTTTCGTATTTCTACATCAAATTTGAGCAAAGAGGATCAATTTTAAGCAAATGCAAAAAAGTAGAAACAATTTTGAAAAAGTACCAAAATGTTACCACACTTGAACTAGAATATTAGTGTTATTTTCAAACGAAAATATATGAAAATTGTGTTATGCATATATGCAGTATCAATATTTGAAACATATAAAGCTGGTTGCTTCCTTACTAGCATTATCAATGTACTGGACAATGAGGAAATGTTAAAAATTCAGTGCGCAACTTACCTAAATACGTTAGGAATGATATTTTAAATATTTTCTAATGACAGATCAAATTGGGAAATTTTAGATTTTATTCAAAAAATAGAATTCAATTAATTGCCTTGTATTACATTACATAATTACATAGTATTGATTCATATTTCTACATCAAATTTGATTACACAGGATCAATTTTAAGCAAATGCAAAAAAGTAGACACAATTTTAAAAAAATACCAAAATGTTACCAAACTTGAACTAGACAATTAGTTTTATTTTCAAAAGAAAATTACTTGAAAATTGTGATATTGAAATATGCAGTACCAATATTTCAAACTTAAAGCACTGTGTGCTTGATTGACATTATTATCAACGTATTGGACATTTAGGAATTGTTAGAAACTCAATGCGCAACATCTAAACACATTATGAATAAAGCTTTAAATCTTTTTTAATGGCAGATCAAATTAGGCAATTATAGATTGTGTTCAAAACATGGAATTCATTTGCATGGAGACATTGCATGGTTTCATATTTATAAAGAAATTAGCTTTAAAAAGAATTAGTTTTAGGCTAAAGCAAAACAGCAAAATCAGTGTTAAAAATTGACAAAAATGTTACAAAACTTGAACTACACATTTAGTGTTATTTGCCAATGAAAATTATATGAAAATTTTATGTAGTGATCAATATTTGAAGCTCTATGACTTACATATTGTTCATTTATGAAATGTAAGAAATTCAGTGCGCACCTTATGTAAGTTCATAAGAAGTAATTCATTTGAAATTTTCGACAGAAAGATCAAGTTGGGCAATTTTAGGGTGTGTTCAAAAAATGGAATTAAATTGCCTTGTGGTACTATGTCTGTTCAAATTAGTACACTCAGATTTGCTCGAAGAGCATTACCCCGACTTGATGAATATTCAGCACATTATTATACAACCCCGATACCGTTATTATTATTTTTCGCCTTCAATTATCATTATTACGGGACCCCATCGGATCCACCTTTTGTCATAACGACCTCCGCTCCGTTTAAAGCGATGACTTCATCTCTGGCTGTCTCCCTTTTATTTCAATATATATTGCCCTAAAAGCTTTTATATTGCTTTTTGATGCGGCTCCGTCGAACGTTTTTGCATGATATTGTCGTCTGTCGGTAATGCCTTCGAATTTACCCTATACATACCTCCGCACCCCTCCGTTCCCGCCCCTCCTCTGGCGGTGCATTATCTTCCCGCCGCGAAAGCTTTATTATCCGAACGAAGGAGAGACATTACGACTTGGCATTTATTAAATTTTCGCGGATGAATCGAGGGACCGGAGACAGGGGAAAAACTATCGAGGGGATGGAATAGGGGGTCGCGGGGGTGGGGAGGGGGTTGCAGATGTTCAGATCTAAAAGTTGGAGGTTTTTATGGTGAGTTAGCTGATCCTGAGTACTTTGATCCTAAAGTCGTGGAGCATAAATAACATATTAATCAATACTTATAAAGCTCGCTTCTATACCTTCGGGAATTTTCACATCTTCACAAATTTCTCAACTTTCCTAGACACCATTGGGTTCAAAATATTTCTAGGCCTTTCTTCAGGTTTCCAGAAACTTTCTAGAAGAATTTTCAATGTCTCGGAAAATTCTGAATTGTCATTTATTTCTGTAGTAGCTTCAAGCGTACCCTTAAATCGTTAGACCCTTTCATTTCAGAGATTTCATTCGTCCCTTTGAAAATTTTCTATGATTTTGAAGTTTATAATGACTTAACAAAATGTCATTATAGCTTATTTATTTCTGAAGTAGCTTTAATGATCGCCTTAAATACTTAGACAGTTTCAGTTTCATGCGCCCTTTTGAAAAATTTTAATTGTTATAAATTTTATAGTTATCTGAAAAAGTGTCAGTAAAACTTACTAATTTCTGTAGTAGCGTTAATGACTGCCCTAAATCCTTAGAAAATTTCAATCTTCATGCACTAATAAAAATATTATTATTATTTGAAGGTGTCACTAAACCTTATTTATTTCTTTAGTAGGTTCAATGATTGCCTTATATTCTCAGACACTTTTAGATTTGATGAGCCATTTTAAAAAACTTCAATAATTATGAACTTTGTAATAATTTGACAAAGTGTCATTAGATATTTATTTTTGTAGCAGCTTCAATATTTTCTTAAAATGCTTAGACACATTTCTATTTCCTGCGCTCTTTAGGAAAACTTCAAAAATTATTTAGTGTAATTATTTCATAAACTGTCTTTAAAATTTAATAACTTCTCTAGTAGCTTCATTGACTGCCTTAAATCATTAGAAAATTTTCATTTTCATGCGCCTTTTAAAGGAATTCAATAATTGAGAATATTATTATTATTTGAAAAATTTTCACAATATTATTTATTTCTTCCATTTAAACTAATTTAATTCTATGGTAGCCTCAATGAATGCATTAAATCCTTAGACACTTTCAGATTTCACGCACAATTTTTATCAGCTTTGTTAATTATAAACTTTTTAATAATTTAAAAAACTGTCACTAAAATATGAACTTTGCAATAATTTGAAAAAATGTCATTAAAACTTATTTATTTCTAAACTAGCTTCAATGATTGCCTTAAATTCTTAGACACTTTCAAATTTCATCGACCATTTTAAGAAGTTTTTTTTAATTATGAACCTTGTATCAATTTGAAAAAGAGTCATTATAACTTATTTATAAGTATAGTAGCTTCAATAGTTGCATTAAATGCTTAGATACTTTCAGATTTAATGCACCAATTTATAAAGTTTTTCAATTATGAACTTAGTAACAATGTGAAAAAGTGTCATTAAAACTTTTTTATTTCTATAGTAGATTCAATGATTGCCTTATATCTTTAGACACTTTCAAATTTCATGCACCATTTTAAAAACCTTTTTTAAATATGAACTTTGTAATAATTTGAAGTGTCATTAAACCTTATTTATTACTAAAGTAGCTCCAATGATTGCATTAAATCATTAGACACTTTCAGATTTCACGCACCATTTTAAAAACCTTTTTTAAATATGAACTTTGTAATAATTTGAAGAAGTGTCATTAAAACTTATTTATTTCTAAAGTAGCTTCAATGATTGCCTTAAATCTTTAGAGACTTTCTGATGCATGCACCATTTTAGAAAGCTTTATTAATTATGAACTTAGTCATAACTTGACAAAGACATTTATAAGGCATTTATATTTGATATCAGATGACATTAGACATTTATTTTTTTAGCAGCTGCAATATTTGATTCAAATGCTTATACACTATCAGATTACATGCACCCTTTTGAAATATTTTTATAATAGTGAGGTTTCCAATTAGACTGTCAACAATACTGTCTAGTATTACTAGACAGCAAAGCCATCGAGGAAGTCGACGAATACAAATACCTGGGACACCAAATTAGAATAAATTGAGACAACCAAACAAAGGAATTACAGAGGAGGATTGGTCTTGGATGGGCAGCATATGGAAGATTGAGAGATATTTTCGATAGTGACGTTCCAATGAGCTTGAAACGTAAAGTATACGATCAGTGCATGCTGCCAGTAATGACTTATGGCGCCGAAACGCTTTCCTTGACAAAAGGCACTGTGGAGAAATTGGAAGTGGCCCAGAGAAGGATGGAGAGAGCTATGCTGGGTATTGGGATCCAAGATCGTATCAGAAACACCGAAATTCGACGAAGGACTGGGGTACAGGGCATAATCCGGCGAATAACAGCAGTAAAGTGGAAATGGGCTGGACATGTTGCGAGATTTAAGGACGACAGGTGGACCATAATAATAACAAATTGGAGACCCAGAGAGGATAAAAGAAGCAGGGGTAGACCACCAACAAGATGGAGTGACGATATAAAGAGGATTAGAGGACACTGGATGAGAACAGCTCAAGAGAGAACCCAGTGGAGCAGTTTAATGGACTATGTCCAGCAGTGGACTCAACACCAGGCTAGATGATGATAATGATGATGAGGTTTCCAATGCCTTAAATAAATGCTAGACGCAAATATGTCAATGTCTCATGACAAGTGTTTATAAAACTTTTTATAAGTTTCCTGAAAATGTGTTAGATTTAAAGATATCAGTTTCAAATTATTTCAGTCAATGTGAAGCTTTTGCTTTTTATATGGAATACTGAAAAATAAACAATATAAACAAAAAAACAGGCAATATAACCAAAAAACCAACAAATAAACAAAATCCAAACAAAAGAAATAGAGGGTATCGCATTCATCGGATTTGATGTATGCAAAATCGATGACGAAAGAGAATATTGCATATTTCGCTTAGTTTAACCTATCTCTGCATATTTACATATCCGGTTTTCCTTCGTAACAAATTTCGGAATAACTTTGAATTAAATTTTGTGTAAATATATTAACAAACAATATCAATTGTAAAGTGTATACTTTACACTTTGATTTCAGCGTCCATTTCCATCAAACTTTTCATCATGTGTTTTGCATACTTTTCAAATTCCTATGCATAGTTGTATACATTTGGGCAACTTTCTCATATATTTCATCCGAGACATAGTTGCGAATTTCCATTTACAAATTTACCACTGGCACACAACGACTTAATAGTTATGATAATGACTCAAAATTGAGTAGCAATAATATATTAATATTAAAAATAGGTGGTATCACTACCACATCTCTGGAAAATTTAATACTGAAAAATTAAATTGGAATAGTATGTATTTCTAATATATAATGTATCGCAATCTGTAGTATTTTCCATATGAGGATTAACAACGAAGAATCCTGAAATTAATCTATATTTATATTATATGCCCAAAATTGATGCGGTGGAATGCGTTTAATTCAGAAATTAGTTTCTTTAAGTTAGTTAAGAATTTTAAGTTTCAAATAAAATTAGGAGCAATAATATGTTAAATTTGAAGTATTTCATCATTACCACATCTCTGGAAGCTTTGAAACTAAAAGCTGAAATCTGAATTATCTAGAGTTTTAATTCTACCAAAATCTGTAATGTTCTCCTTAGTTGTTATGAGGAGTAGTAATGAAAACACCGGAAATTATTCCTTAAGAGGTATTTTCTAAATTGATGCGGTGGAATATATTAAATACGGAAATTAGTTCCTTAAAATAAATTAGTAATCTAATCTAATCTGAAAATAGCCTGTAATTGGTATAATTTGCAATTCAGCAATCAAAATGCATGCAACCATTTTTCAAACTACATATTGATATATGGAAACCATAAATTTAGTCACATAAACATAGATTTCGAGTACGAGATGTTTAAATTGATCACTAAGGGTTTTTTCTTATTAGTTTTCAGAATATTTTATTTTTCACATTGAAGTAACTTCTATAATAAATACCTAGCTTCTGAATGTCGTTGTACGACGCAAGGCAACCATTAACTATCTGGAAGACTAGATGGATATTATGAAATTTATCATCATATTGCCACGATAGCGATAATACTGTACTTAAATTACAGCGATCTGGGTCACGGCTTCACATTTGCAGTCTCCTCAAAATACACAAGTCAAGCAAAATTGATAAGTTTCTTTAGTGAAAATCGCCATTTTGTCGCCAGCGCTCCAGCCTCTGTCGTTTAATCAATAAAGCACATATTTGTACCATTTCAGCCTCTGAGTAGGAAAATTGGAATACATATGTACTTGTATAGCAGGAATACATTGCAGCAATTGCTTAGGTGGATTTTAATAGCTGAAACTTTGAAAGCAACATGAAGGATATGTTGGGATGTTCTCGGGGTCAGGAGCCGAAGCTGAGCTGGTGTTCTAGGTGGAACCCCCAAAAAATTGAAACACTCGTTTCAAAATCCAATCTTTAATCATTCAGCCGACGTTTCGTCCCTGATCAAGGACATATTCATGGCGCTATAATGGTGTAGGTAAGTATATGATATAACAATTTTTTCAAAAAAACTTACATTTTACAGGTACAAATAACATTTAAAGCCTTATCTAGTGTGCGATGGAATGGTCAAAAGATTCACAACAGTTCTTTGCTTACAATGATGGACCAAGATCACAAATGGGCCATTATTCTTGAGATCAAGAATAGAAACCCTTACACGAGCAATCTTCAGCACACAATGAGAAACCGAACGTCCTCTCTGGGGCCCCCAAATGGGTGACAATTTTTATTTTATTTTTTTTTTGTTTGTTACATTTCCCACCAATATTTAAATTTTTCATGTTTTAGGTGCCATCTGTTGTGCAGGACTTGAACGAGTTGTTGTCAAAACAGAGAACTGCGAACTCGAAGAGGAATAGATGGGTATTGCGTCACAGTCTCTAGTTATTCTGTCAGAAGGATAAAATCATAATTGATCAAATACACATTTATATTGCTTAGCAATGTTATGGAAATCATGTTGTCTATTGACGTTGTTGGGTGTCAACATGATGTGTAACGCTTCTAAAACTAATCTCTTGTAAAAATTAGGTTCTCTTTCCAAGACTGAAACATTATCAAAATCGAATGTATGATCCATAGTTAGGGAGTGATCAACCAAGCCCGAATGGTCATTGTTGTGCTTATTAATGTGTAATTTATGTTGATATATCCTTTTTTTAATGTATTGTTTCGTTTCTCCAATGTAAGACGTGTTGTTAGTACAGTTCAAGCAAGATATTTGGTACACTACACAACTCGTATTGTTAAGTTCTGTCCTATCCTTGATCTTCGAAAATATAATGTCATTTAGAGTCTTAAAGGAGAACCATGCAGGAGTTAGATTAATGCTACGAAGTAGTCTATTGGCAATATTATACATGTTCTCATGATACGGCAACCTGATATACACAGTATCGCTGATGTTATGTGGTACAATGTTACCAGTCCCTGGAATGCGATGTGACAAAACTTCTCTTCGTTTTTGTATAACGTTATTAATAAAGAATTTAGGATAGAGGTTCCTTAACATTGTTTGTTCTATGTATTTAATGTTTCGTTCCCAAAATTGTGAGTCTGAGAGGAGGATCGCCCGGTCTACTAAATTCGTAATGGCCGACACTTTGTATTTTCTCGGTTGATAAGAATAAAAGTTAATATATCTCCCCGATGCAGTAGGCTTCTGATACCAGTTGGTAGAGCAAGTACCATCCATAAACGTAATTATGGTGTCTAGGAAGGGTAATGAATTGTTATTCGTTATTTCGAATTGTTATTGGGGCCATTTGGGGGCCCCAGAGAGGACGTTCGGTTTCTCATTGTGTGCTGAAGATTGCTCGTGTAAGGGTTTCTATTCTTGATCTCAAGAATAATGGCCCATTTGTGATCTTGGTCCATCATTGTAAGCAAAGAACTGTTGTGAATCTTTTGACCATTCCATCGCACACTAGATAAGGCTTTAAATGTTATTTGTACCTGTAAAATGTAAGTTTTTTTGAAAAAATTGTTATATCATATACTTACCTACACCATTATAGCGCCATGAATATGTCCTTGATCAGGGACGAAACGTCGGCTGAATGATTAAAGATTGGATTTTGAAACGAGTGTTTCAATTTTTTGGGGGTTCCACCTAGAACACCAGCTCAGCTTCAACATGAAGGATAGTTTCAAAGATGGTCCAGTACATGGTTTGCGATAGGCCTTCAAATTACCCGTAATTAAGTTTGTGGTCTAGGTTGAAGTGATCGTCAATTTTCGTTTAGGCCTTGAATGACCATTGTATCTTATTGAACTTGTAGTCAAGTGATTCAAGACCCTATCGGGTTATTTAGATTAAACAACGTTGTAATATAAATTGTCATGTTTTGTCCTGTATATCAACCATTTGTACACTCGATATCAATGAAGCTACTTGTTCTGGCTTTTCCGTTCAACCAGATGGATTTGTATGGCGCAACAAGGAAGCACTCAACCGCGAACCGAGACTTTAATTCGTACCAACTATTCTCATTTATTGCGTCATCTTATCGAATCTCACGTAAGTAATAAGAACCCAAACAGTTTCAAAACGACACACTCATCTTAACCTGAGAGCCACGTCGCCTTCCCACAACGAGGAAGACCCCACGGATCGCGCTCAATTATGCAAATTCTCGGCGAAATCAATCATCCCTACGCACGTACCTTCCTCCCTCCCCCGTCCCGCCCCAACCCTTCGTGGATTGTTCGCGAAAATCCAATCTGCCGAGCGGGAAGGGCTGTCTCTTAACCTCGGAGGCATTCGCGGAATCAGTTCTCACGGGTGTGATTACATATTCGATAAACTCCGTCGGATCCCGTCTCGGATTATACCTTCTTGATTTAGGTTACCTTGCCATGACGAGAGGATGATAACCGGGAGGTTTAGTGGGTACTGTGCCGGCGTAGGGTAATTTGAATTATAAGGAAGAGTAGTAGGATGTTTTGGAAACTTTGACAGTGGCATATTTTACGGAAAAGTAGCGTAACTAAATATCGATCAGTGATATTAGAGCTGAAGGATTTGATGCTTCGATATTGAATTATTTAAATTTGTTTCGATTAAAAATCTCTTGGAAAACTTTTACTTTACAATCTGGTGTACATACATTTGACAGGATCTGGTTCTTCAATCAATCAATCAATCAATTAGCCAATCAACCAATCAATATTCATTTAATTCCAATTTTGACGTCATTGACATTTTTTGAAATTATTATTGTATACATAATAAATACCCAAGATAAAATAATGGGTATCAAAAGCTTTGATACTTTCCTGTTAAATTGTGTTTCAATCAAAAATTTATAGTAAGTTCCATTATTTTACAAGGTGATGTGCGTGCTTTGGAGAAGATCCGACTCATCAATTATTCAGTCAATATTTACTTCCAATTTTGAGGTGGTTTTCATGTTTTCTAATCGTCATTAAATAGATAAAAATACACAAGGTAAAATTGTGTTACGTAGAGTCCTTGATGCTTTGATATTACTAAAATTTATTTCAATCAAAAATTTATAACAAAAACTTTTACTATTCAAAGGGGTGTACGTGCTATTTGCTTATGTACATAAACACACATTTTGAGTATGAGAGTGGGAAGACAGGGAACTCAGTAACGTTTCTAAATTTTCCTAAAATTTCCATCTAAATTATTCTAAAGACACTCCTTAAAATCAGATTTTGACCAATAATTTTGGTTCGACATGACTATAATACGTATTTATTAACTGACCTAGTTCTAAGACTTATCGTAAATTGACGAAAATAAATTTTATTGAAGTTAGTTTAGAAGGCAATGAAATTTCCAACGAAGGTGTTAGTCCGCTGATATTCCTAAAAGTCTAACCTCATTTCTGCGTTACAAAATGTTTTCACCAAACTAAATTACAAGGTATTCAATGTTCCTATCCCGACAGTGCATCCGCAACATTTGGATCTCTTCGATATTGAAGATAATTTCCTAGAATTGAAGAAAAATGATAGTCTTTCAGTTGATTTAATGTATATTGTTTGTAAATTTCGTAAAAAATTCTAAAACCCAATTCCCTGATACTAATCAGGGATACGTCAACGAAAAAAATAACTTTCTGATAAAAGTCGCCTTAGAAAATTATTTTTCTCTGTATGCCCGCGAAGAGTAAAACTCCCAAAAAAATATAGGCGAAAAAAATAACTTCGATATGAGTCGGCGAAAAACTCATTTTGCTCTACATGCCCGCGAAGAGTATAACTCTTAAAAGATTATTCCAATGCGTGACTGCGAAAAATATAATTAATGTTACTGTGTCAACGAAGACTATAATTGACAAAAGTTGGCTACGGAAAAATTATTTCTAGGGAGGTTTTACCAAAAAGAAGTATTTTTATGGGTGTGCTCGAAAACAGTATAACGACCAATAGAATTCTCACTAAAATCTACTATTTACATCTGACTTACCCATTATAGCGCATTCTTTCAATTTAGAATCATATATATATATATATATATATATATATATTTAATCTTCCTCCTCTCTTCTTATTATATGCTCTCTTAATGAAAATGCTGCCTGAGAATTTTATTTGAAATTGCATACATTATTGTTATGGCTGTATTGTTGTACGACAGTGTCCTGGCTGAATATAGGGCTATGTTGTGGCTACTAGAACATCCTATAAACTTGAATTCAGTTTAACCCATGGAATAATCAGTGCCTCTAAAATCTTATATTTATATCTGATTTTCCCATTACAGCATGTTCATTTAATTTGAACGATAAATTCCCAACCATCATCCTTACATTCTGTTTACATCCTTTACGACTCTTCTTGATAATATTGTTTGAGAGAAAGTTTGACTTGAAATTATATACATGCTTCCCAAACTAGGATAGTTGATAAAAATCTTCAAAATATAATTTTGTTAATTGAGTAAAATTGATTTCTTTGAAATATTTTTTTTATTTGTAAAAGGCAAAATATATAAAAGTGCAATAGAGGCCGCTAAATATCGAATACCTTGATTATCAATAAATCTATGAATAATGGAATCTGCACATATAAATAATAATGCTTTAAATAAAGCATGACCTGGGGGCGAGCGAATTTCTGTCGTAAATAGAACGTCAATACCAATCACAAAATTGAGGTGATTATTCCCTGCTCTTCCTTAATTCCAAGCACAATTTCTTACCATAAAAGTGAGACTAATTTGAGCAGACTTGTCCAGAAAAATACCAAACAAAAGATCAAGCGTATTATTCGGCCTATATGGTCTTATTACTACGTTAACATTCGCTCACCATTAATACTCCCGCTTCGTTCCAGGTCTCCTGGATCAGGAAACGCGACCTGCACATCCTGACGGCCGGCATACTGACCTACACGTCCGATCAGCGATTCCAGGTGATCAGGCCGGACAAGTCCGACAACTGGACGCTGCAGATCAAGTTCCCGCAGCTGCGGGACTCGGGCGTCTACGAGTGCCAGGTCAACACCGAGCCGAAGATGTCGCTGCCGTTCAGGCTCAACGTCATCGGTAAGGCGGGAGTCTGTGATGAATCCCGAGGGAACGAGAGGGAATAGTGGAAATTGGGAAATGGGGTGATAGTAGTTTTGGCTTTTAGCGCTTAACTGGATGTATTAGGTTGTATCAAGTTTTTGAAAAAGTTATGGAGTTGCTTCAGGAAGCAATTTTCTCAATTTTAGAGACAAATCAGTACCGGCTTGAATAGCAGAATGGGAGACCTAAAAAAGATTTGAATTTCCCAAACCCAGTAAATATTTCATATGGGAACGATATATAAAGAAGTATCTCTTCCCTACCTTCTACGGCAGATAAGTGTTGAATTAAATAACTTTCACATGGTGTGAGGTTAGTAGTATCCACATATTTAATATTCCAGGAAAAAAAATTATTTCAAAATTTCTACAAAAATTTTTCCCAGAGCTATTAACTATTAATGAAAATTTTATCCCATATGATTTCACACACTTATCATCCCCAGGCGACAGCCAGTGTGGTGAATGGTATCCGATACAATTGTTTATTTATGAACAATCTCTCTTAGAATAATTTTTACTAGAAGTCTCGAGATAATTTTTTTCCTGGACTATAAAATATAAGGATGTCTAACTTCACACAAACGAAACATTCCCCTTTCCCCTCGGTGGCCCAATTACTCCTCTACACTAATTTTGCGACTAAAGCGCATGCGTCGCTCACCACCACCATCTACCGGTCATATACACTTGTAAACCAACCCTTACTGTAATCTTAACGTTTCCCCTTTCGATCCGGGAAAGCTCCCACCCTTCCCCTCTCGACGTCTTAATCTATTTTCCGCTCGATAAAAACTCGTATTTCGGAAAATAATGAACCCCTTCCACGAGCAACATGTTTTCCCGTAGCGATATAACGAACCAGACCAGAAAATATGTTCATCTTTATTGCCGGGGCCCTTTCTCGTAGAAGGGAAAATTCCGAAAAAGATGGAACTGGGGAATCGACTCCGGGCCCTACCCCCGACCCCCTCCTCCCGGAATTTTCGGTGACATAAAAAGGGATAAACAGTCCATAAGGCGAGGGTGGGAGAAAGAGAGAGAAAGAGGGGGGGGGTTGAGGGTGGCTAGAAGAGGTGTAGGAGGGGGTGTGTGTGTAAAAGATTCGAAAACATATTTATTGCGGGAATAAAGTCGCCAGGGAAGGTTTTTCATTGTTTACCTCATATTTATGTATTTCGGCGATATTTCTCTTTTATCCCCGACCGGATTTCTATTTTATAAAGGCACCGGCAAATAAAATGTCGGAAATGCATTTCAATCAATTCTTATACTTTCTCGAAATCGATAGGAAGGAATACGTTTCGAAATGAGACGGCACAAGTGCAAATAAAATATAAGTGCTGTGGATTCCCTTCTTCCTTTACAGACTTTGTTTCTTTGCGAGACAATGTAAATTTCCTGAAAACTGAAGGAAGACAATTGGAAAAATATAAGTAGAGGATAGATTGAGAAATTTCGAATATAAACAAGCTGTTAGTTTCCACTTTCAATCAAGTTGATAGATGGCAGTTACAAACTCTGTTTTAATACAAACCACCAGTATTCCCTTATTCCCAAAAATCATCAAATTTCATTATTTATATTGACCATTGAATTGATACACGCTAAGTTTGTGTAATTCAAAATTTGCTTTCATTTAAAGAATTCAGTTCCTAAAATGTATGAAATCGGAAATTCTAAACTCAAAAATTTTATTCTTCATATCTGTCAAAGAATGCATAACTCCTCTTTATTAATTTGATGATGATAACTTTGGCAAGTTTGAGCCGAACCTTCAAAATGTTAGTTTAGTTCCAAATGTATGAATAGAATTCCCCTGTAATCCCAAATGTCCTGCAAATGTAAATTTTATTAAGATAACAAGTTGTTATTGTACTTAAGAACCCAATCCGAACTGCATAGCCAATAGGTTTCTGGGATATCAACCTGAAATAATCTTGCTGTAATATCTAACATGCTGAAATAATATTTATTGGACGTTGTTTACTGGAATAATAATGTTTTCAACTTCCCCAAAAATTTTGATAACTTTGTATTGAGATCATTAACACTCCTTTGGAATATTTGTATATGAAAATTGCAACCTGAATTTTCCAGGATTTTTTACTGAATCACATCTGAAATATCTCGTTTTCAATGATTCACTACTGCCGCTTAAGGACAATGAGATACTACTCAAAACGTGATTGCTGGAATACAAAAAATGGAAAAGTGTTGGTTCGTGAGCTTAGGGTATCCTACATTAGTATGACATAAACTATTAACGAAAGTACTTAAAATGAAGTGTTCTGAAGGCAAACAAACTTTTTTACTTAAACGAAGGCAGATTTTACAGGTATTACAAACTTTGTTATATTAACTACTTAACTTAGAATTACTTAAGCAGCAGAATGATGAAGTCACCTCATAAGGTTGAGCATAAGTTGCTGTGTTAAAGATATTCAATTAGTGTTTTCCAAAAACCAAAATTCAATTAGGATAACCGACTTTTCAGGTTGATAAAGGATTTAAACCTGTAATATGCAATCATTAAAAATTCCCTGGAAAAACTCAACATCTCATGTTTTTGACACAGGATTTGCCCTAGAAGGAATTATTCCTGAATTTTTGTATAATGCAAATAGCAGTGCTAAGGTTGAGCTAAATTTTTCATATACATTCGTCGCGATGTAAAAGTTTGCAAAAGTGTTAAAGTGGAATCCTGCACTTGCTCTAAGTGAAAGTATATGTGTGTGTATTAGATAGACATGAACCTATTTTATTGAAAGGTCCAATTATGGTTGCTTACTAATACTTTTCTGGAATCCTGAAATAGTCAAGACTAAAGAAATGGATCTTCTTCAAAACTTTATTAAAAACTTAATGTTGAAATCACTATCACTTGTCTGGAAGATTTATACCCCAAAGTTGTAAACGGAATTTTCTGGATTTTGTTTTCTAAATCACTAAACAACCTGAAATATCTTTCTGTTGAGATTTTAGTAGATTTTTGAATGTCCAATTATGGTTGCTTAACTAATACTTTTTCTGGAATCCTGAAATAGTCAAGACTATAGAAATGGATCTTCTTCAAAAATTTATTAAAAACTTAGTGTTGAAATCACTATTATTTGTCTGGAAGTTTTATAACCCAAAGTTGTAAACTGAATTTCCTGGAGTTTGTTTTCTAAATCACTAAACAACCTGAAATATCTTAGTTTTGAGATTTTAGTAGATTTTTGAATATTTAAGGACTTATCATTAGGTTAAAATATCCAAAATAACATCGCCAGCATACAAAACTTGGAAATAGTTTGGTTAGGAAAATTGAAGTATTCTAAATTGATTTGAAATAACTATTTATAAAAAATGTTTGTAATTTGGTGGTTACAACGTAAACAACCTTTTTTGTGTTACGTACCTGTAGATTGATTTCGAAAAATTTATTTAGACACACCAAGAACTTAAAAAATGAAAATTTCTAATTCAAAATTTAAATCCTCCATAACACCCAATTATGGTCCAATTTCAATCTTTACATTACAACATATCCTTGAACGAGGGTGGGTTATTTAACCTAAAATATGTAAACAAAATTTTCCTTATATTACCTATTTAAAAATTCCATTACCACATAGTTAATGTGAAATTGGTAATGTAAATATTAAATTAAGTAAGCCTGTAAGTACTCCCACGTTGATTCACGGTTTGCTATTAAAATATTAATGGTAATTACAACACATAAAATTAATTACATTAAAGTGGCCTAATTAATTTAAGTAAAACAGCATTACAAATTCCCTAAGTGAATACCTATACCAAGTCTCCTAATTAACTACCGATTAAAATAATTAAAGGCTCTTTAAATAACGTAGCTATTAGAGCCGACATTGAAATAGGGTCTGATATTAACTAGAAATGAAATAATGATTTTCTAATATACGCATTTGAAAATTAAATTTTAAAATTTTAAAAATTAAATTGTCAAATATGAAAATTGTATTCGGGACAATTATTGATGTATTATTATTTCTGTGTATATCAGGATTCCTTGAGTTCGAAAAACATGATTATGAGAAAAGTTCCTGCGTGCCTTGGGTAATTTTTTCAGAGAAAGAAAAATCAGAATATATTTTATTTCTTGAAGTTTTCTTACAATCGGCTGCAAGGAGCTCTCTAGTTATATTTCTAATTCTATTATCAAATACCCATAAAAAATTCATAATTTTGTTGATTAGATATCCTCTAAAAGGCCCTCAAATATGCCATATTTGGGTTTTTTCATTTTCTGGAACTCATTTAATTTTTGTGAAACATTCATTGTTTCTTTATACTGTCAATATAATAATAATAATAGTAATCATTATAATAGTATATATAGTATACATTATAATATAATAATGTTTATAATAACATTATCTGTAATCAAGTTCTATAATATTTTTAGATAAATATTCTTTGAAAGACACTTTGCCCTTGCCCTTTTGGGTTTTTTTCAAATTCTCTTCAAATTCGCTTCGAAAATATTTTTATAATTTTATATAACTATGTATTTTATTGTTAAAGGTGTATAATAAGTTTTTAAATTTTTGATAAAATTTTCTATATAGGACACTTCACATTGTTGGAAAGTTTTCTCAAAAGCGCTAATTTTGTAATTTTGTAAAAGCCAATTGAAACATCGTCAATTTTATATTGAAATCAGGCAGATACTTTTCGAGAAATAAACAATTAAAAATTTTTAGTCAAAGTAATCAGTGGCCAAAAATGGTTGTGCTCGGATGTTTTTCATTTTTGAACCTTAGATTTTGATGTATCAAACCTTTGATGTTTGATGTATTTTGGTATGTATTGGCAGACTACATCCATATATACAGCGGAGTTAACAAAAACAAAAGAGCATGTAGGGGTGTATCTATTCTGATAAACAAGAAATATTATAAAAATTTCACCAACTGGGATGCAATTAATGAAAGAATTTTAACAGCAAATCTTAATATTCACGGACACAGGGTATCTATATTAGCGACGTATGGCCCCAATGAAGATGCCCCACAGCTCGAGAAAGATGAGTTCTACAACCAGTTAGATGACACACTTATCAATTGGGGAGACCAGCGCGAATATATTGTACTCGGAGACCTAAACGCACGCGTTGGTAGTAGGACAGATAGTAACGTCATTGGGAAGTTTGGCGAACAAATCTTAAATAACAATGGTCAAAGATTAATTGAAGTAAGTCAACAACAAAAACTAAAAATATTAAATTGATTTTCGCAACATAAAAACATTCACAAATATACCTGGCACCAAGACACCAGAGGACAAAAATCCATCATTGACTACATAATAATCAAACAAAATACTAAATGGCAGGTACTAGACACTAGAGTGCATAGAGGGGCGGAATGTGGCACGGATCACTATTTCCTGGCTTCAAAAATCTATATTCCGTTTAACACATTAAATAGCATACAAAATTCGGACTGCTCAAATCAGAATAAAATAACTGAGACTAAATGTAACATCAAAGGTCTGTATGAATCCAGTATTAGAGGATTATACCAAAATCGCTTGGATCAAATACTAAATGATAAACACCTAAGAAGCCAAACCAAGCACCTATATGCGCATGTTATAGAAGCCTTAAAAACGGCAGCTATCGAAGCTCTAGGCACTATTAATACCCCTCCACGTAACAAAAAATAACGTTACTTGGAATGAAGAGCTAGAACATCAAAGGAATACAAAACAAGAAGCATACCAAAGATATGTGAATACAAAAGACCCACATGATAAAACCACCTAAAAAGGAGAGCAATCAAGATTTAAAAACATGATAAAGAAAAATAAAAATGACACATGGGAAAGGAAATGTAAAGAGGTCGACAGTTATTTGGGAGGCACAAGATCATCAGAAGCGTGGAAATTCATACAAACTTTAAAGACGAACACCATAAACAGAATGAACTTCCAGCCTATACAGATGAGCGAATGGTGCCAACACTACTCCCAGCAGCTCATAGAAGACAGATCACAATACTTGGCAACCTCTCCAAAAATGTACCAAGTTCAGGGCCCACCCCTCGAAATGAACGAAGAGAGGATATGGAGAGTAGTGAGAACAATGAAAAATAACAAAGCTAGTGGACCAGAAGGCATACCTGCGGAACTAATTAAATATGGGACACAAAAACTCATTAAACACATACAAGAACTATTTTCTAGGTATGTAATTGGGGAAAATATACCTTTAGTGAGGAGAGAGGCCTTGATCACCCCTATCCACAAAAAAGGGCGTAGAGATGACTGCTCCAACTATAGGTGTATATCTGTTACCAGCACTATGAGCCGTCTGTATGGGAAAGTTCTCCAAAGTCTCTTAGAAGAAGAATACGGACATCAAGAAATCGAAGACCAGGCAGGTTTTCGAGCAGGTCGCTCTTGCATTGACCATATTTTTAGTCTTACCCAACTTAACGAAAAGAAAGTCTCAAGAAATAGAGAGGTGTATCTTCTATTTGTGGACCTTACAAAAGCGTATGATACTGTCCCAGTGCAAAAACTGTGGCAAGTAATGGAAAGATCTCGAATAAATAATACCCTAATAACAGCGATAAGGCAACTTTACGACCAATCAACCTCCAGGGTTAAGCTGAACTGTGAATTATCGGACAGCTTTCCAGTTACCAAAGGTCTGAGACAGGGCTGCTGCTTGTCCCCCACCTTATTTAAGATATACCTCAATGAAGTCCTAAGAAAATGGAGAAGAGCATGCAGCGGAATGGGCATACCTATAAATGAAAGTACAACCATATATACTCTACATTTCGCCGATGATCAAGTGGTCGTTGCACAAGATAAAGAGGACTTGGAATTCATGACAAGAAGGCTGTTTAAAGAATATGAGGAATGGGGACTCTCGGTCAATCGATCAAAAACAAAATACCTGTTCATTGGAAACGACAGAGATGATCTACACCCAGAAGAGGACGAAACAATAGGGGCGTGTACGGAATACCTATACCTAGGAACAAAGATTGACAGTGGGGGCCGTACAGAGAAAGAGATAGAAGAGAGAATTATAAAAGGGAGGAGAGTGATAGGATGCCTAAACTCCATCCTTTGGTCAAAGTGCATCTCCCGAGAACGAAAACACCTCCAATACAACTCCATATTTGAAAGTATAGTTCTCTATGGCTGTGAAACTTGGCAACTTACGGCAAATTTAGAGCGACGGCTGCTTTCCCTAGAGATGGACTTCTGGCGTAGAGCAACAGGAAAATCAAGAATTGAAAGAGAAACGAACGAAAGAATTAGAGAAATTATGAACGCCCAAACAAATATTATAGAAGAAATCCAACGAAGACAGTTGGTGTGGTACGGACACGTTGAACGGATGGATGACACACGAATCCCCAAGCAAATCCTCAAATGGACACCAACAGAAAGAAGAAAAAAGGGAAGACCTAAGGCGACATGGATGGGAGGAATACAAAAGGCCATGTCGGAACGTAACCTTCAACCAGGAGATTGGGACGACAGAAGAGAATGGAAGCGAGGAACCGGAAGGCGCAGGACGCTATAGGACCGGACAAAAGAAGAAGATTTTGATGTCCAAAACTGTTCAGAATTGAAAGTTATATCAAATTTAATATAGGATCAATCGCAGTATCTTCAACTTTAGTTCCAATCACAAAAATACAGATAAAGATACAGATATAAAAATTCAACAAATTAAATATTATTTAAAGTTAAATTGAACAACTTTTTATTGAAAAGCAGAAAACGTTTTTCAATTTATTGGTATTCTAGTTTTAAAAATCCACAGACCACTGCAGTCTACTGAGTTTATGTTTGATATTTCCAATAACAGTACTGAATTAATCATTAGATTTTCAAGTAAATTTCAATTGTACCATAATTTACCAAAATTTCAAAACGTTAATTGATCATTAGATAAAAGGATTTTCTGGAAAATGACCATTTTTTGATAAGATCCTGACACAAAATCCAAAAAGCCTTATTACGTTTCAACGGCAAAGTAAACCAGCAAATGAGCTATATACAAAATACTAATTAGAAACATGTATCAACATTTTCGAAAATCACATTTAATCCATCTGAATTGGTAAAATTTGAAAGTATTAGCATAAAGAATTTTGAGAATTGTAGAAAGTCCATCATTTGGAAAATGCTTATGAACCTTTTAAAAAAGCAGGATAACCAAAATTAGTAGCATACACATACACATTTTTTGAAAAACATGTTTTGAACTCTAAGGCGCAAGTCTTTAAATTTCGAATCTTCCTTTAATAAAAAATGGCAATGGCATACCGAAAGAGGAACTTCATTAATTTCTATTGCCTTTACAGTATTTATCTCTGTCTCGCTTCAACAATTAATTTCTAAGTTATCAACCACCATGCCCAAATTAGACCCTCCTTGCCTATTAAGACTCTTACACTTTATACAAAAACATGCCACACTTCCAACTTTTCTATCGAGATATTTCACTTAGCGACTGCGATGTTTATCAAAGAAAGCTCCCCGGGGCTTCCCTCGGTGGAAAGCAATTAAGTTGCCCCGTAATAACTTGGAAAATTTAAATATTTGCCCCTTGATTAAAATACGTCCCGCGGTGGAAACCTTCCCGTGGAAAATCGTCGGCATTCCCGGCCAGCAGGTATTCTGACAGGCGACAGGTATCGGAATTCGGGAAAGTAAAGGACAAACTGGAATTTATTGGAAATCTTCAGGGATACATCTCAACTCAAGTTTAGTTTTCAAGTTCGTTTTAAGGGAGTTAATTACTATTTAAATGGATTTATAAATACTTCGAGCCTTATTGGGGGATCAATGGTCCTCGGAAACTTGGGAAAATTTGATACTTGGTGGTCTTATTAAGGAAGTTTCTGGTAGATTCCAGACTTTGGGGTTTTTTAAAATCTTCTTGTCTAAAGTTGAGTTTAGTCCAAAGTTATCGGAAGATTTGTTGCACTGATAATTGCAAAAGTTGCAGAATTGGAACGTTGCAAATTTGGATAGTTCTGAAATAGAAAGAGGAGAGAAGTTTGTAAGATAACAGGAGAAAATAGGGATTTCATGCATCTCCTCAATTATTCCATTATTTTCCGAAAAATGTTATAAAATTTGTGAGATTTGGTGGGAAATTTCGAAATTGTTGATTGACTTCTAGTTTGAACATATTTCCAAACACTTTTTTCATAATTAAATTGGAGCTTCAACATTGTCATCTTAGTTCTCTGTATATCATCTTTCTTGATATTTTAAGAATATGTTCAGGATATTCAGGAAAGTCTGAATTTAATTTTCCATCAAATTTGACAGACACTACCAAATAACTTTCTCCGGATATCAATGGAACTCTCATTAATGTTGTGGAGTTTCATGAAGTTTAGAGGAAATTAGAAAATTCTAACGTAAAATTTTTTTAATAGAGTTTTAATTATTAATTTTTATATTTATTAGTATATTATTATTATTATTTACTTTATTTAATTTTATCGAAATTCTGACTTATGCTATGATATTCATAAGATGACATCTTTCATATATTTTTCAGATATTTTATATAATTATTATAATATTTATATATTTTCAAATATTTTTTGAAATTAGCTCTCTTAACGGAGTTCTGAACTTTTGAGCAACCTTGGGGAAATTATAAGGAACTTGTGACAATTTTCAATGAAGCAATTAACACTCCGAAGCGAGTTATAATTGTTTTAGACTAAGTTAACTTAACCATTATCTAAATTGCTTTTTAAATAAATTTTTGTGAAATTTTCGGAAATTTTTTTTTATTATTTTTTTTTCTGAAAATGAACGAATCACGTTACGATTGTCTTCAGGAAAAGACTACATTATTTACCAAATCAGAAGTGAGAATTTAATTTAGGAGTACATGTAACTTCATTACAACCAAAACAGTGCTCCACTTTACACCACCTAAAAATGAGGCCACATGTTCTAATTTTATCTAGTCAATAAACGAGGGATATGTTGAGAGAGAAAGAGAGAGAGATAGAGAGAGAGAGAGATTCATGAAAAGGATCAACTATGAGCATTCATGCATATGTCACATGATCCAATATGGGATTTAACATGTCCATTTTTACCGGAAATATCATTAGCATTTAAATTACGCTTAAGTCGTGCAATAACAAGGATATACCTGCTTTACCCAATAGAGATGTATTCTATATTTCGGAACTAACTTCTACCTTCTACTTATAATCCCGATTTACAACATTTGTACAAAATGATAGTTACCAAATATTGAAAAATAAATTAATGTAACTTCAACCGTAAGAACTAAAGAAATTATAACTTCAAGTCGCTTTTTGCTGTAATAAGTTTCTACCTTACAATTGCAATTGATAACTATATGAATTGACGAGAGGAAATGAAGGAAGCATATACGTAACAACATATCTGTGAATGTCTGTTACGTTATATCACTTCAGTATTATTCCTAAAAGATGCATCTGACATTTCAAATGAATACTACGTATTGACGCATCCTTCGTGCTTGGAGTTGAATAAGGGATTGTTTAATTAATACAATTGAGTTAAACGTTATATCGGAATGTTGAAATAAAATTTTGAGTCATATTTATCTTTAAGCAAATATCACTAAATGAAAGAACCTTAATAAACTCTTAATGAAATCTGTTCCTTTAAGAAATAATTTTTTTGAGTATTAGGGTGTGTTAATATTTTTTTAATTGAATGAGTTCCTTTATTGCCTACAGCGCTGTATTTTCTGAAAATTTATGGAGGAAAACTGGAATTTTTAACGCAACTGAACGATTTTCAAATTTTATAACGTTAAATCGTTAATAACGTTAGATTCCGAGAAATGTTATATTTTTTTCCTTTAGGACGAAACGCCATTTCTAATTTTTCAGATAGAAAATTTGGAAAAATTTTAAATTTTTAAATATGAATTTCGCGCCAGAAATTGTGGAAAAATAACGTAATGTGAGCAATGAAAACCACCTTTCATTGCTAAACAAAAATGATTTACCAAAATTTATTATAATTATCAAGTATAACTCATCAAACATACATAGCTGACGTATCATTTAGAACGGTTAAATTTTGTTTTGTGTATGTTTTTGAGGTTAAGTAGCCTAATTTGTTATTAGTGTATTGAATTTGTCGATATGTTATTAATTCAGTAATATTTGATATTTTAAAATTGATTTCTTAAAAATTTAGTTATGCTGTCTGTGAGGTTGACAATTGTGGAGAGATATACCTTTGAATGTACTACATGATCGTAATTTTACCCAATAATTTTCACTAATTTTTACTAATTGTTCACTATCATTTTCAATATTAATACACACACATTAATTTTATCACAGTTACCATCACCAACGTCATCATCGTCATCATCGTCATCATCATCATCATCATCATCATCATCATCACCATCATCATTATTATAATTATTAATGAATAAATTTATTTTATTTTATCTAATATCCCCACATAATGTCAATTATATAATGAAACCGTAATATCTAAATTTTAATTGAAATTACAATTAAAATCAAGATAAATTGAGAGTATTAAAGTATTTCCTTTAATAATGGAGTTCATATTTCAATTCATAAAATTTTTAGAAAAATTTTGGAAAATATTAGTCCACGCTTCATAACTAAAGGATTTCATATCTCGAAGAAGCTCTAAAAATGATATTGATTAAGTTTCTTCTTAAGAAACCTTCAGAGCATTGACCAATTTGGTTAATGAATTGCAAGAGGTAGATTATAAATATCTAACATAACTAGTTCTGTCGAATATTTCAAACTATACGTATGTATGTCACTTTTTGTAACGTTTTATGATCTTTTTGAAGATTGTGCTAAAAAAAATCAGTTTATTGATAGATACTTAGAAATAGCTCTTAACCCGCAAATATGTTTCAAATACATAGCTCTCTTCTGATTTGAAACTGACACTACTTTCTAAACAGTACAACCTAACAGTATTATAGCTATAGAGAAATTTAGTTGACGTATCTCCCAAAAAATTTTTGATTAGCAAATGCAATTCAGTGACTATAAACGAAGTGATTTCAATTTTCATATCTAGCACCCAAGCTATCCATATCTTAGAAACTCTTACTAGTATTACGTAAATGTGATTTTTTTATTGATTTTCCGGGGTTAGTTTTCTTAATTTTAACCTTCAATATAGTTATCAAAAACCCTCTGTTGATTTACATTGACGATTTAATCACCATTATTCAAAAATATTTTTCCTGTCAAATTTTATGATTGTTGAAGTGTATAAAACAAATTCTCCTAATATCTTAAATTGCAACAATTTGTTATTTTAAAATTTGATATGAAACAATTTTTTGTCTAACTTTACTAAATGACAAAGTTCAACTTGAACAATTTTAACTATTAAGATACTATTCCAAACTCAATCAGACCCTAAAATACGTTAAATTTGAGGTTGCAATGGTGTTTAATATGTAATAGCAATAGAGTAGCAATAATTCTTCAGTGAATTCCTTTGAATTCCCAAACAGTACGTCACAAGATTATAGAATGAAATAGATGGAATTTCTAAATTCCGGTAGTATATGAATGAATCTCCAATTTATTATCTCCAATTATGTAAGTGTAAAGTGAAACGTTTGAAATATGTCGTTACAGGAATGAGCTTCAAAATGACTTTAACAGAGTTTTAATAATCTTCCAAAGATAATTTTTTAAATTATTTTTCAAGACTTCAGAATTTCAGAACTGACAGTTTGAATAAGTCTGAAAATCTCTGAAAACATCATTTATCCAGATTTTCCTTTAGAAACTAATAACAGAACATTACCAAGCTCGGAAAATTATTAAAATAACTAGTCTTATCGAAAGTTTCAAATTTATGGAATTTCCCCAGAAAATGTAATACAAATTCGGACTTCAAAATAACACTACTCACTAAATACTACAATCGATAAGAGGAACTTGCCATTTCCCTCCATATAACCGACTTAAGACAATTTAAGGAATATGAGAAATCTGGCGCCCGAGCTGCCCATATCTTAAGAACGCCTACTTCAGACATCCCGAAAGTGTCAATTTTTTTAAATAGTGGACAGTGTGTCTGCGTTTTGCTGTAAATAACCACGAAAAGCTCTTAAGGGCACATATGAAATATTTATCTCTACTTTTCTTTACACTTTCAAAATTTCACTTAAATCTTCACGTACAAATTTCTCCTACAAGGTTTGAAATAAAATAAAGAAACTCCCATAAAGCAACCTCCCATAAGTGAGTACGTTTTTCTTGTCGTAAAATTTACTAAACAGGAACGGTACACCACATGCCCCCTAAGCGCAATCTAAACTCCATCATTACCATTCCCGCGCCGACCTGAGGGGTACACCTACAATTTTATATAACCTCACGTAGGGCCGCTCACCGTGAGCCGTAAACTGAATTTTATTCCCTTTCCTGAAAAGGGGGCTGGAGGATGTTTATGTCTAAATGTAAGAGTTACATTTTACGTCGGGAACTTAGTTATTCGACTGGTCCCGTCGTATTCCTCACATGCACACACACACAGAATGCGGGAGAGAGGGGGTGGGTTTCATTTCGGATCCGCGAAAGTCGAGAGGGAGGTAAGAAATTGGCGGGATCCTCTTGAAATATTCATAAGGAGGAAGGGATGAAGGAGATGCGGTCTGCGAGATGGAAATTAGTCTTGGAGATTTTTAAAGGGAGGAGGGAGGGGTGGATTTGATTCGAGTTTAGCGGGAGAGGCGGCGGAAGTAAAATGTTTTTCGAAAGTTGGGTGAGTCGAAGGGGATCCAGTTTGCGTTGCAAAAATTCAGCGAATCTGGAAAGTTTTGTGAAGCAGAGTGGACAAATTTACAAGAGACTCTCGTTTGAAAGAGGTGGATTTTTCAAGTTGTAAGTTCGTAGCACTTTGGTACAAACATATATTATGGGTGTCTGCAAAAGCAATTTTAATATCTCAAGTACCTCAAATGGCTCCTTAAAATCTGGCGCCCAAGCTTTCCACGTCTTAAAAATGCTCGCCACTACTACGTGGGCTTGATTTTTGTTTGTTTTTTCCAAGTCTTCGGGGAAATTTTTAGTACCTCAACTCCTGCAAAATTTGCAGGAATTGAGTTTTTTTGCTGAATCCTGCTGAATTTTTTCAGCAAAATTTTACACCCTAAGCAAACCAAGGAAACTTAGTTTATCATTTATAATCAATAACAAACTGAAGTTAAATTTCAATTGACGTTTTATTAAAAATTCTGGCAGTTAAGGATTTTTTGAACTATTTTAACACAACTGAAAAATTTTGTTTCAAGCAGGTGTCTCTAAGAAGTCTTGTAGAACAGTTCTATTGGTTCATTAATAGTGCCCTTTAAGATGACAGATACTAGTTTCTTTATAGTTGCGGCTTTAAAATATTTTTCGATGTATTGAAACTTGTCATTTTGTTGTGTTTCGGCATTTTCAAGGTTCAATAATTCAGAAATGTCCTGGAAACGTTAATGAGTAGGAGGTTATTCTTTAAATACCAAAATCAGAACCTAAATAAGATGGGTAACTAAATGCTTAAAAATAGTAAAACTGTACAAATCCTTAAATGAATAGTCTGAACAAAAATTTTAACACATCTTTACAGAATTGTAGAAATGAGCTTCAATATTAATAATATATTTCGGTGTAAAATAGAGAATAGACAGTAAAAATAGAACATAAGTTTGACCATCACCAGAATTGAAACTAACACTTCCACTCAAATTGCTCTCGACCTACACAAAGTTGCAGGTTACTGCACGTTACTAGAAGGTGATGAGATTGAGATGAGAGAGAAGAAGATGATTTCACCAGATGAAGCTGCGTCTATTAAGAGAGCTCAATCAGCAGTAAACTCCAAACATGTAATACTATCTAATTTGGCATATATGTCTGGGAATTTCTAAAAAATTCCCCAAAATATAATTTATTTGGAAAATAGGCAGTCCTTAATGGAAAGTCTTTAGGTCTTTTCTCAGATTAAAAATAGTTTTAAAAATGCTGCTGGTCCTGTCGGAAAGAAGCTAAAAATTAAAATGGAGAAAGTAGTGGGAAATTATCCCAAAAAATTACTTTTATCAGACAGAACACAAAATTTGTTACTAACAACAATAGAAAAAAATGTTAGTTTTTTTAGTAATGAAAAATAATGAAATTAATAAACATTGTAACTCGAAATGTAATGTGTTTACTCTTATCGGTTCTCGGCGGCTTACCTCAAATGAACGCCGCTACGCTTAATTGAGTCCCGGCAATATCCTATTAAGGAAGAGTGATTTATTACCTTCTGGACCTTTCTACATAAAAAAGAAGGTTCGAGTTATTTCAGGCACTATCGCGAATACAATTGAGGTGTATATAAGCGGGCTTGCGGTCGGAGATTAGATTAGACGTGAAGCCGCGAGTGAATATACCAGACGAAAGACGGACCAGCGAAATAAATAAACATTTAAGAGTGATATAAATTAATTAGTTAGGAAACAGTTAAGTGAAGTAAAGAAAGTAGAAAAATGAAGTAGTGTGTAGTGTATAATTAGGACAGTGTAAATTAATTAGAAAATAAACGTTACAATATAATAAATAATAAAAATAGTTGTGAAAAAATTAAAACAACATATGTATCATAACATATATATGTATGTATATGTAATTTTCTTTGCAGTTTGTTTTTGCCTAATATGGTATTACAATTGCATAATTGTGACAGTTTTTCTTGCCTAATTGTCTTTTTATTTTGTCTATTTTACGATTTCATCATGTCTTACTATCCACTCTTTAGTTATCATGTATTAAGTATCTAAACGTACATCTGAATGAAACCTGGGACCAGTCTAGGGAAATTAGAATAAGAACTGAGTATCAGTTTTAATAGTGTGAGGACCCTGATCTAAATCATGAAGCTTATACTGCAACTATGCACCCACATCTTAAGGTACTAGTACGGGAAATTTTTTTGGAAAAATCTTTTGTGTTTTTAACAGATTTCGATTCCATATACCATCAAGAGTCACCTCCAAAAATTTTATAAAGAACTAGAACTTAAAAGACTTTTTAAATTTTTTTTTTTTTTTGAGAAATTGAAAATGCCATAAGTGCCCTTCGTGGGGGTTTTAGAAAAAAAATGTTTCAAATAAATATTGTAACACTATATTAGGTTAGTTTAAAGATAAAATTTGGTAAGAATCGGTAAAGCCGTTTTAGAGAAAATTGAGATAAACTGAAAGTCCACAAAAGTAGAGGGCCCTTTGCAGAAGATCTGTCAAAATATCGATAATGGCAATCTATAAGGATTGAATAGTAAACGTACGAAGTTTAAAAAAACCTTAGACTCGTTTTTGGAGTAATCCAAAAAAAACTTAAAAAAACTAAAAATTACTAGTAAAATACCCTTTGCCCTCCACTGATTTCGATGAAATTTATACAGTATTGAGATTTCAGGGGATCTAGCCTAAATGTAAAATTTCAACTTTCCACAATTCATAGTTTCTGAGAAAATGTTGGCCACATGCATACATACACACATATACATACATATAGTCCAAGAGCTAGCAACATAAAACAGTATCAGTATTCGTTATTCATTATTTCTTAAAAAAAATGGTGTAACGATGTGTTGAAGACAATTACTATACTATTGACAAGTAGCCTAAGTCTAAATATGACGTGGAATCAGTTGTCCAATGTATACAGAATATTGAGAAGGTTTCAATAGAATACGTAAATAGAGCCGTTAAGTCTAGTTGTTAATTTAATAGCAGTATCTAGTAGTTAATGTTTATACCCGAAGTTTTCTACACATTCTAAGAAGGTTTCAACTTCCAACGTTTTCTGAAAACGTCTCAATTGTCGTAAAAAGCATCCGTTTAAAGGAAATCATGAATGATTATTCTATAAGAATATATTTCAAGGATCCTCTCAAACGAACATAGAGAAAGTGAATAGCGGTCGGGGACGCTTTCACAATAGACGGATAACTACGAATAGCTCGGACGGCTTAAGACTATCGGTCGGGGACAATGCACAATTTACGTACACTCACAAGTAACAAATAATTCGGCGGCTTATAACTAACGGCGGTGACGTTTACAATAGACAGATAGACGGATCGACTTGCTATAAACAAGTCTTGGTTCTCATCTTGGATTAACTCGGGCAAAGAACTCCGGAGGGGGGAGTGGCTTATATAAATTTAGTCTTGATATTTAAACGATGGTAGATTGAACATTGCCTGATCGGACGCCATCTATTTGAGATAGGTTGGATTTTACGATTAATTGTACGGTGGGTGGTCTACCCTCGACTGTCTAAAATCGGCTTCGTTACAACCCGGAAAAAAAGTTTTGCACGTGTAGGTACCTCATTAAATTTTCCGTTGAGACTATAGAGAAGAGACTATAGAAACGTCTAGAAATGCCAGTATCTCAAATTCCGAAAGTCAGTACGATTACAATACTGTCTCTTATTACATGGGTACCACATATGAGATAGTAAAAACATGAAAACTACCCCATTCTACCAAGTAATTTTCTCGTTATCTTCGTCTTTGTTATCCACATGATGTTACAACTTCCTCAGAAAACTCAACACTTTCACTCAACTCGCCCTCGACCTACTCAAAATAGCAAGTTAAGTCATCCCTGCCTAACCCAACTTTTTCCCTCGTCGCTCCCCAGGCGCGCGCAATGATTTAGCCGGGCCGTAACGTTCTATTAAAGGCCCGGTCGCACATAAATCCCGATAACTCAATAAGGCAACGAGTTTCGACCGATACATCAAGACTTGAACGTCCGGGGCGGGTGCACCTCCCGAGAGGGCAGGAAAGAGAGAGGGAGAGAGAGGGATGAGGCCAAGGGGGAATCATTATTTAACAAAGATAAACGATCCACGTCGAAAAACTATGAGGTTAGACTTTGGTTGCGTTACGCAAACATACGTCGCGGAGATCGAAGGCAACGGGCTGCTGCTGCGGGATCGACGGGATATAACCGGGATAGATCCGGAGGTGGGAAGTATCATGTGCGGATTTGTTCGGTACATTTCTCATTCGACCGTTCGATAGGAGTAATTTACGGCCGGGGCCCGCGGCCCGGACGGGTTTACTTTTCGAATTTTAGTCCTTCCCTTCGATCCGGGTCAGTTCTCCCATCCGGTGAGATATCGTATTGATTTAAATTTACGAACGGATGGGATTTTGAAGGTTCGAGCCGAGGATGTGAGTGCTGTGTGTGCGTGTGGAGGAGAGCATTTGTATCTTGTCTGGTAAACAATTTCAATAAGAGAGCGCAGAGAAAGGGCTGAAGGGAAAGTCTCTCGGAAAAAATATTGGCACGTCCACGGTTTAGACCCTTCGAGGCTGACAAGAATGGTACGTGGGTGAGTGGAAAGTTTATACGTTGAAACGAACATCGAATCTGTACAGTGGGAAAGGAGTGGTGGTCTGAAGGAATGAAGTAAACTGGAACATAAAGGGCAAACTTTAGGCCTAGAACCGAAAAACTTTCTAGAGATTTCTTATGGAACGAGTTTTCCTTCGCAGCTAGTAGTTTGCAACAAATTTCAAAATCTCGGATTTTTAATTTTCTTCAAACTCCTTCCTGAAATGTTTAGTAAAGAGCTCCAAATTTTGTTTTTCCACCAATATTGCTAAATTATCTTCAAAATCCTGAAATTTTATACGAATCGATTAAATGTAAATGCATTTTAATGCACCTTAAATCACTGCTAAATTATCTTTTAAAAAAAAATTATCAATTTCAGATTTTTCGGCATTTAGAAAATTTCCTTTTCCTGAAATTTTGTTATAAATTGATTAATTGTTAAGGCATTTTAATTCATCTAAAATCACAGCTAAATTAACCTCCAAAACGAAATTCTCAATTTCAGATTTCCTGGCATTTAGAAAATTTTATTTTCCAGAGATTTTGATATAACTTGATTAACTGTCAAGGCACTTTAATGCATCTTAAATCAATACTAAATTATCTTCCAAAAAAATATTTCTCAATACCAGATTTCCTGGCATATAGAACATTTTCTTTCCCAAAAATTTTCACATAAATTGATTAATTGTTAAGGCACTTTAATGCATCTTAAATCACCGCTATATTATCTTAAAAAAATTATCAATTTGAGATTTTCAGGCATTTGGAGAGTTTTCTTACCTTGAAATTTTCATATAAATTGCTTCATTGTCAAGGCACTTTAATGCGTCTTAAATCACTGATAAATTGACTTCCAAAAAGAAATTCTCAATTTCAGATTTCCCGGCATTTAGAGAATTTTCTTTTCCTGAAACTCTCATATAAATTGATTAATTGTTAAGGCACTTTACTGCATCTTAAATCACTGCTAAATTATCTTCTAAGAGAAATTATCAATTATACATTTTCACGCATTTGGAAAAATTTTCTATTCCCGAAATTTCGATATAATTTGATTAATTGTTAAGGCACTGTAATGCATCTTAAAAGACTGCTAAATTATTTTCCATAAAGAAATTCTCAATTTCAGATTTTCTGGCATTTAAAAAATGTCCTTTTCCAGAGATTTTCATACATTTGGTTAATTGTCAAGGCACTTTAATGCATCTTAAATCACCGCTAAATTATCTTCCAAAAAAATATTATCATTTTGAGATTTCAAGGCATTTAGAAAATTTTCTTTTCCTGAAATTTTCATATAAGTTGAAAAATTGTCAAGGCATTTTAATGCATCTTAAATCACTGCTAAATGATCTTACAAAAAAATATATCAATTTAAGATTTAGAGGCATTTAGAAAATTTTCTGTTAATGAAACTTCCATATAAGTTGATTAATTGTCAAGGCACTTTAATGCATCTTAAATCACCACTTAACTATCTTCCAAAAAAAATTCTCAATTTCAGATTTCCCGGCTTTTAGAAAATTTTCCTTTCCTGAAATTTTCATATAAATTGATTAACTGTCAAGGCACTTTGATTTTTGAAAAAAGAATCACAAATTCCGATAATCTAACTCGTGAAATGGTTTTCTGAAATTATTTTCATCGATGTTATCAAAACACTACTAATCAATTTTCATTCAAGAGGGAAATTACACAATTTCGGATTAATCTCCTCTCAAGAAGAAAATTTTAGAATTTCAGTTTTAAGATAATCCGAAATGTTCATCTAGTCTAGTCAAGATGTGTGTTTGCTGCGAAAAATAGTTAGAAGGCTCGGAAAAATATGAGCGATAGCTCACTCGACGCGGAATGCAAATCTAAGAAATGGGTTTTGAGGATTTTTTCTGCTAAGAAAAATTGCAATTGTTATTAACAAAAAACGAAAAATAAAAACGCTCTTTCGATTTTTTTATGACAACTCAAAAACCATAAGAGAAAGAGGAATTCGCAAAAAAGATCCTTAAAGAGGAGGAAATTTCCGATAAAAAAGTCCCGACTCCCGGATTTCTATCTCTAATATTTATATTTTAAATTTGTTGCTGAAAGTAAGGCTCCACGCGACCGATACGGCGTGCGCTCGCCGCCTCTGAAGCGACTACGTCATAGAAAATAATCTTTTTAAGGTACTAAGTATTATTTTAAAATTTAAAACAAACTTTATTGTATTCTACACACTTAAAAGAACAATGTCCCGTCGGAAAAAAAATTTTAAATGGATTTTTCAAAAAGCTAACCTATTGTTAATAAACTAATTATTTTCGTACTTCCGTCTTCATTGAAAGCAGGCTAAATGATTAAATAAATTCACCATAAATATTTTGCTTCTCGGAGTCCTTTCTATTAGTGTCCTCAATAAAATGACGTTATAAAATTATTTAAAATTATCTTATTTAGTTTACAACGAATTTTTAAAATCAACAAAAAACGCAAAACCCCGAAATTGTTGCTAAAAATTTGTTTTCTCTTATATATTATGGCATGCCTGTTTTTATATTCAAACTAGGGATTAAATCATTGTGGAAAAATTTTTTTACGGCTATTTGTTTAAGAATTGTTTATAAACAAACGGCTTAGTTTAATATTTTTGTAAATTCTTTTTTTACCATTCTATTGTTTAGGATTAATTATGATTTTTAAAACAAAAAAAAATGTCCTTAAAAATTTTGTTATAGTTTATAATCGTTTTTTTTTAATGTTTTTATTATTTAAATAATTAATTAAGGAATAATTTTGTGTTCAAAAATCTATATAAAAATCTCTTAATAGAATAGGGAAAAGAATTTTTTTTTCACTTATAATTTCATTATTTATTAAGTTAACAATTTGTTATAAAAAGTTTTTGGGTGTCACAATATTGTTTTTCTATTACTACTAAAAATTACAAAAACAACGATATGCAACAAAGTGACGTAACAAAAATTATTTGTATAATTTTTTTTTGTTTTAAATTTTTTTTTTTCTCACTTTGTTGCATATCGTTGTTTTTGTAATTTTTAGTAGTAATATAAAAAAAATATTGTGACACCCAAAAACGTTTTATAACAAATTGTTAACTTAATAAATAATGAAATTATAAGTGAAAAAAAAATTCCTTTTCTTATTCTATTAAGACATTTTTATAATGATTTTTCAACACAAAATTATTCCTTAACTAATTATTTAAATAATAAAAACATTAAAATACGATTATAAACTATAACAAAATTTTTAAGGACCTTTTTTTGTTTTAAAAATCATAATTAATCCTAAACAATAGAATGGTAAAAAAAGAATTTCCAAAAGTATTAAACTAAGCCGTTTGTTTATAAACAATTCTTAAACAAATAGCCGTAAAAAAAATTTTCCACAATGATTTAATCCTTAGTTTGAATATAAAAACAGCCATGCCATAATATATAAGAGAAAACAAATTTTTAGCAACAATTTCGGGGTTTTGCGTTTTTTGTTGATTTTAAAAATTCGTTGTAAACTAAATAAGATAATTTTAAATAATTTTATAACGTCATCTTATTGAGGACACTAATAGAAAGGACTCCGGGAAGCAAAATATTTATGGTGAATTTATTTAATCATTTAGCCTGCTTTCAATGAAGACGGAAGTACGAAAATAATTAGTTTATTAACAATAGGTTAGCTTTTTGAAAAATTCATTTAAATTTTTTTTTCCGACGGGACATTGTTCTTTTAAGTGTGTAGAATACAATAAAGTTTGTTTTAAATTTTAAACATACTTAGTACCTTAAAAAGATTATTTTCTATGACGTAGTCGCTTCAGAGGCGGCGAGCGCACGCCGTATCGGTCGCGTGGAGCCTTACATTCAGCAACAAATTAAAAATATAAATATTAGAGATAGAAATCCGGGAGTCCGGACTTTTTTATCGGAAATTTCCTCCTCTTTGAGGATCTTTTTTGCGAATTCCTCTTTCTCTTATGGTTTTTGAGTTGTCATCAAAAAATCGAAAGAGCGTTTTTATATTTCGTTTTTTTTTAATAACAATTGCAATTTTTCTTAGCAGAAAAAATCATCAAAACCCATTTCTCAGATTTGCATTCCGCGTCGAATGAGCTATCGCTCATATTTTTCCGAGCCTTCTAACTATTTTTCGCAGTAAACACACATCTTGACTAGACTAATCAATGATTTCCAAACATTCTTGTTTAATTTCCGTTTAAGGAAAATTCACTGTGTCCGATTTTCAAACTTTCAGAAAAATGCATCCTGAAATGTCCACCGGAGCACTCCATATAATGTTGATCAATTAAATCCAACATTGATATTCCAGAATTTCAGATTCTCTGCTTTACAAGAAATGGTTTTCTGAAAATTTCTACAGATTTGATTAATTTTGAAGAATAATAAGGACATTGCTGAATAATCTTTATTCAAGAAAATAATTCCTGAAATGCAGATTTTCAGACTTGGGAAATGGTGTGATGAAATTTTCACCGGTATTATTAAAGCACTTTTAATGAATTTTTATTCAAAAAAGGAATATTAGATTTTCACTACCAGAAATTCTGTATCTGAAATTTTTACGAGAGTTGTCAAACTTTTGGAAATTAATTTTCATTCAAAAAGGACACCACATGATTTCTGAAAATTGGTCTCTAAGAGTTTGCCAGAGTTATCAGATTTACAGAATTCCAGATTTTCACAGTTTCAGAATATCGTTTTCCTGAATAGACACCAAAGTGGGTAAAATATTGTTAGTTAATTTTGTTTCAAAGAAAATTCGCGATCTGAGCTTCAGAAAAATTATTTTCTGATATGTACCTCCAGAATTGATTCATTTTAAGTCACTTTCATGCATTTTAATATATTTCTGGCAAAATTTGGTACAATAAGGAAATTTCAGAATTTCAAGCCTTCAGATTCATAAAATAGTATTCTGGCATTTTCACTATAGCTTTAATAAACTTTGATGTACAATGAAAATTTCAGTATTTTATATTCTCATATTTTCTTAACACTGATCTCTGAAATGCTATTCAGAATTTTCAGAACACTGTTGCTTTATTTTATATCAAGTAGAATATTTTGTCATTACAAATTCCGACTTTTAGAAAATCATTTTTTCTGATATCAGGGTTGATGAATTTTTAACACAGTTCAATTCATTTTAAGACATTATTAAATAATTTTTATTAAAAAAAGAAAGAGATTATAAAACTTCTGATTACCATATTTGGGTTTCTGAAATTCTCAACTGTATTATATTGTCACACGCCTGAGGGCCTAGGGCCCAAAGGGAGTGCTCTGGTTGGGGGGTAGCTCGGTGGAGACTAAAAAGAAGACATGGTAACACAGACAATATTTATTCAGACACTAAATACTATAGGGAAGAGAACATCGGAAAACAAAATTAAGCAAGTGATCAAAAGTAGAAAGTGAGAAAAGTTTAAAGGGAGGTGGATGCTTACTGTTGGGTGACGATGGGCAGCAGGCGCAAGGCTCCTCCAATTAGCTCGAGGGACGGACTCTCAGACGGGCAACGTGACGTGGTACTTGATGACTGACTTCCCCATCGTTATCATCGATCCGTATAAATATGTGCGGGATGTTTATGAACGTGATGTCGTACCTGTTCGAGAGCCGTGTATCGTCCTTTGGTTTAAGGTCGCCTCGGTGCTGAATAAGCTTAGACGGCGACCTATTTTCGCTAATTGGGGCCGCATCGCGACAATATGTTGTCAAAGTACGGTTAATTTTTCATTTAGGAAGGAAATTTCCGAATTTTATATTCTCCGACATTAATAAACTTATTTTCTGAAATGTTTAAAATTTTCACACTTTTAAAAGAGATTTTGGGAATGTTCACGAAATTTATCAAAAGACCTAATTAATTTTCATTTAAAAGGAAAGTTTCAAAATTCCACTCTTTCCCGAACAGTTTTTTCTAAAATGTTCATCATAGGTAATTTTCTTTTAAAGAAAATTTACACTTTCAGACATACAAAAATTTGTTTTCTGAAATATTTAATGGAGTTGTCAAAGCGTTGTTGATAAACTTTGATTCAAAGAGGAAAAGAGGAAGATTTCCATATTTTCAGAAAATTGTTTTAAAGAATTTTCACAAAAGAAAATTATAACGTTTATTGGGGTCATGGGTCAGTGTAGTGATATATGTCTCTCTGTTTCGTACCTTGAAAATCACTGAATTTTAAAAAAACAATCAATAACAATTAGTGTTTAGGCATTAAGCTGTTGGAACACAATTTATTCGTAGTAGTGGTTACTAATAATTACAATAATTGTAACAGTAAATAATGGACAAGTAACAACAGTGGCTTCATTTAAACTAAACCTTTAATAAACTTCTTGGCAAATTTATTATAAATTTATGTTTAAGAAAGTTTACCACAAGTACATAAGCTATGCAGGTTCTTGTACAAAATCTTATTATTTAAAAGGAAGGATCGTTAGATTGGTATTATTTTGACCCTGAAATTAATCTTATCTAAGGAACCATTTACCAACTTAGGGACCTTAGATTTGGGAAGACTATGTATTGTGATTTGATAAAGATATCCCGTGACGATCTTAAACAATTGCTTAATGAAGGCATTGAAACTATATAAGTAGATAAGTTTTTCTACAATAACAATAATAGTAATGCTGAAGGACATTGTTTTGTTTGGGAAATTATAATTACACCAATAATTATTTTGTTTAAGCAAAATTACACTCTACCTTATACTTGAGATATGAACGCATGGGCAAGGTCAGTTACAATAGAAAAGCTAATTTAATAAGCGACTAATGAGGATAAGAACAGACTAATGAGCATAAAAAGAGACTAATTTATGACACAAAGTTTATTGTTATTTAGATTGGACAATCCTATAATTACATTATTGAATGATTTAGTGAAGGTGCTGAATGTATATTAGTTGATAAGATTTTCTATAAAAACAATCATAATCAATGTTTTGCTCAGGAGATTATAAGTTCATTACTAATTGTTTTATGTAATTAAAGTTACATTCGACTTGTGACATGAGACAGTGTACGAACAAGATCAATTATGGTTCATAGAGACAAAATAAAACATTTTTAATTTTTCCTATAGGAAAATCAGAACTTTGTAAAATATGTTTTCATTTTCATAAAAATCACTACGTAGGTATATCGAATTATACTAAATTGTTAGGCTGTTTGAATAAAGATTTGCTGAAATATTTAGTCCAATAATTTTTCGAAACTATTGGAAGTTCATGGTCTATAATGTCCAGTATTTTTTTAAATAGTTTGGGAGTAATATTACACCAATGCCAATGTGTTTAAACTTTGGATAAGTTTGGATTTGGACGATTGTTGGCACATTTTGGATACTTTAATGAATGAGAAGGAAAAGTCTCGTGAAAAGTATATCGCCGGCACGGTTTTGATTAGTTCTTTAAGCTGTTAGTAATTCCATTTCTCATATGTTCTTGTTCATCTCAGGTTTAATATTTAAAAATTCATTAGCAGTTATTTATTTTACACGCTGCATTTAATGACAGTGAACTAAAGTTGGAACCCAACGGTTTCTGAAAATCAAAAGAAATCTCTTCAACCAACTCTAACCAGTCGTTTGTTCCGTTTGAATTTCCGAAAATGCTACATCTAACGAGAAACCGGTATGATGTATTTAAATCCAACTTTTACCTTTGTGTCTCTTCGTTATTTCGCGAACGAGTCTCCGCTTTTAGAATCGCAATAACTACAAAAAACCCATCCACACAGCTCTCCCATCCACAACGAGATTTCCTCTCACTTCCACAGAGCAACGGGTGGGAAAGCGAGACTATCCACCCCTTTAACAAAGTAATATTTCACTAATTTCCGCTCCGCGTACGTACGTTACCAGTCTCGTGCTCCGTGTTATTTTTTCCCCTTTCCATTTCTGTTCCAGAAGCGAGAGCTCGGATAATAGGACCAAGCGATCTGCACGTTAAGGCCGGCAGTTCCATAACGCTCACCTGCCTCATAAACCAGGGGCCGCACGATTTAGGCACGGTGTTCTGGTACAAGGGAGCCGACATGTTACAGACGTCGCAGGTACACGTCAACGATGCAGATTACAACAGCAGACTGACTATAGAGGTAAAGTATATGACGTCCGTACATACGCCCTCGAGTGAGATCGTTACCGTTACTGTGCCACGTTTCGCGGTTAAATTTTGTACTTTTTTCGGAATGGAGCGCGATGGGATTTCTTTTAGGACTTACCAGAGAAAACGTATATTTCCCTTACAGTGAATAACGTTGGCTACTACCAGCGAAGAAGGATTCTGCAGACATATTACTAAAAGGTCGGAGATCATCACCACTTTTTCCAATATTTCCTCCTTAATCCATCGTTAGATGCAACATCCAATATTTATATTTAATTTGAAAAAGTGAATTTTATGCTTTGACTCACTTCATATATTCGTCGCGAAAATTATCAAATCGCATCCACTTTTTCGCCCTCGAGTATAAACGGAGGCGCTTCGATTGCGCAATACCTTAACGTACTCTCATGATAAAAGATTCGCCATAAGAAAAGTCAATTCGTCTTTATCACCTTTTATGGACCGCCGGAGCTCTCTCCCTCTACAGAAATCATTTACCTTGCCAGCGCGATGGATGTATGTTAGGGAAATGGATGGGAAGGTGAGATGGAATGGAGGAAATTTAAATTCGTTTATATATATCAGTGATAGTTTTGGCGATTATTCATAGGTAATGAGATTTTTACTCTTATTCTTAAGGTTAGATTTGAATTGATACAGTTAATCTTGTGATAAGAGGGAAATAGACTGCTGTTATTTGATACGTTCGATAGGTTCATTACCTAAAATTTGCATCCTTTAAACATCTATCCCTTAACTTTACACCCTTCAAACTTTCATCCCTTGAATTTATATTCATTAGAATTTCATCCCTTAAACTTTAATCCCTTAGATTTGCATCCCTCAAATGTTCACCACTTAAATTTTTCATCCCTTAGACCCTCATACCTTGAATTTACAATCCTTAAACTTCTATAGTTAAAACAGGAAGGTTGTTGGGATTTCAGTTTTTCAGGTGGGTAAAACTGCATTCACTCAACGTTCTCCTGTAATGACCAATCTTCCTCACAAACCTTCACCATTGATTTAAGAAGCAATATGTCTTTCCCCAGTTAGGCCCAATCAATCGTTTCCTCTACTGCTGCACCTCCCTCTATGCTGCAAACCAAATTCCCTTCTCTCTCTCCCCTTCTCTTATCTCTCGTGGTAATCCGCGGGTATTCCCGTTAGATAAATTCAAAATTTTATATTTGGAAAGTACGTACGATTCCTCGGCCGGAAGCTGTCTACAAGACTTTACGGCCTCATAAAATTAAGCCCGGTTTATGGGTCGTCAGAGGGTGGGATACACGGAGATCCGGTCTCCCTTTGTAGATTGCGAGATGAGCGTGGATGTGATGGGGGTTAATAGAAAAATCGATGGAAGTCGAGGGTGAATTGGATGGGGTACGTTTTCTGCGAATCTGTGGCAGGTTTCCTAGGTTTTAATTGGGAAATTCTGCGTATTTTGCAAGATAAGCAAGGTTAGTCGAAACGGGTGTTATAAGGGTTACGCGTACTTTCAATGCAACATTACATACTTTATATTTCAAACTGTGTATCTTTTTATTATCGTTAAAACTGTTTCAGAAATGTCATGGATTGTTTTTAAATATAAATGTAACCAAATACATATTAAATTATATGACTTAATACTTCAAGGTTGTCACAACTTCCTTGAACTCCTCGACTTCACTTGTAGTGTTCGAACTCCTTTGAGAGATCCAGTTACATTTGCATTTCTAAAGACAATTGCAACCCTCAAAAAATGTTATCGTAGAAACTTTTATTGTTCTTCAAAATGTCACGTATATTCATATTCCTTGAGATCATTGCAACTGCTTTAACAATATTGGATTAAATATAACTATTATAACTAGATTAATTGTCCCGCAACATTCTTTTAGGCATCAAGTCTCCTCATTTCATACGCCATGCTAGTTATAATTATGTTAAAGAGTATCTAGATAGATTGTTTTAACGTTCGCACAAGAATCAATAACACTAGCGACCATTTCACGTTACTAGAGGAAAACAATTACGATTAAACGTGAAGCGGTCAAGTTCAACTCTCTTATACTCAGCTGACTAAGCAAAACACGGCGTTTCGGTAACGTGATACCGGTCGCTCCTCGAGAAGGTCAGTCTGGGTGCAAGGTAACAAAAACAATAATATCTCATTTAATCAATGTAAAATAAGATGTATAAAATCTCTGAAATTTGGGACGATAAACCAGTATACGATGTATGCTCAGAACGACAGTGTGTTGTGATCTTTCTTCACGCCACCCAAACCGACAAACCATAACCTCACGAACTTCAACCCCGGAACTGCACGTTACGCCCTCAGGTCCACACCGGAGAGCACGTCACGCCCTCTCTCCACAACAACTAGAACTTCAAGAACTTTAAGAGATCACGCCACGCCCTGATCTCCACCTACAAGAACGTCTTCAGCCTTACAACCTGGAGACAAGATTCATCTCTGCAGCCACCCACGAGTTACGAGAGATATCTATACAGTCCACACTCTAGAGATCATTTCACACTTTCGTTCAATGTGTAACTGCTAACTTGGAGATTTCACAACTCCTTTAGAACTTCATAACTCCCTATTTTGAATCGCTATGTTTGTATTATAACAATTTCAATTTCTTTTAAAATATCGTCATGTATATTTCTAAAAATGTCACATATTTCCATATTTCTCAAGATAATGGTAACTCCTTTAAAAACCTTGTAGGATCATTACATTTGTAATAGTCGTCTAAGTAGTACCTCAACTTGCTTCTTAGCGTCAACACTCCATATTTCATACTCAATGATAGCTGCAGGTACATACGAGTAGTAAATGCCATAAGATCAATATATGTATAAGAGCTGTCCAAGAAATTTCCCAACTCCACTTATAGTTTCGTAGCTCCTCATTTTGGAACGCCATGTTTTTATTAAACCACTCGAACTGCTTTAAATTTCCCATTACAAATGATTGCAACTACTAAGATAACTGCAGCTCTTTTAAAAATGTTGCAGAATCAGTACAATTGTAATAATTGGATTAGAAGCTTAGAAATAAAATTAAAAGAAATTAGATTCATTTTAGGTGTCGAAACTTCCTATTTCTTCCCCCATGATAATTTCAATTATTTTATAAAAATGTCTCAAAATCAATACAAATATACCAGCTACATACGAAATATCTCAGCTTCTTTTATAGCTTCATAACTCTTAATTGCAAACCGCCAAAAACAATTTTAACCACTTTTATAAATCCTATTATAAACTATGTCTTAAATATTTGCATCTCCCTTGAAATGTTTTATGATCCTTACAGTTGTAGTTAATGGATTAGTTGCCCCACAACTTCCTTTATTCGTCAGAACTCCTTATTTGATTTATAATAATAGCCTCAGTAACTTTAAAAATTCCATTAACATTCATAAATAGATAATAGCTAGCTCATCTGCTATAAAATCTCATCAAAATTATTTTTTAATATCTCACATATTTGAATATTTCTCAGGATAAATGCAATTCCTTCAAAAATGTAGCAATATAATTACAATGTTAATAACTGGCAAAAAGTCCCTTAACTTCCATGGTAATTTAATTAATATAAACACTGATTGCTACTTTGTTGTTTATTTTTTAATTGTTAACTTACAACAACTGAAACGATACAGAAAATGTCTTATGTCTTGAGATCCGTAAATATATGACATTTAGCTTAAAAGCTTATGAACTAATTTTACAGCTTCATTACTCCTCTTTTTGAAACGTCTATTAAAACAATTTGAACTCCTTAAAAACTCCATGATAAATATGTCTTAAAAAGGTGTAAGATTCATTCAATTGATATAACCAACTTAGAAGTCTATCATCTCCTTTTAAGCATCAGTACTCCTTATAGCGAACGCCATGAAAGTTGTAATTACATTAAAAATAACTCAAGATCAATTCGTACATCAAAGCTAGCTTAGAAGTTCTTCAACTTCTTTTAAACGTCTATAACTTCTCACTTCAATGCGCCCCATTTCTATTAAAAGCATTTCACTTCCGTTTGGATTCCCGTCGTAAATATTTTAAAGCGGGACGTTTACACTCTTTTAAAATATCAGAGGATTATTCAATTATAACAACTTGTAAGTCTTCAACTCCTTTAAAACGTCAGAACTCCTTATTTTCAGTATCATGTTTTTCTTTAGATAATAGAAACTTCTTAGGATCATAACAAATGAAAGACCTTTCTTAGAAGCATCGAATTTAATTGGAACCGTTACAACTGTCAATTTGACAGGCCTGTTTTCAAAGCGATAATTACTATTTTTCTCCAACACATGACAGTTATGACTGTCATTATTAATGTCTTTTAGACAAGAAACTATCAAATAACACACAAGTGTGTTATAATCCATAACTCACTAGTGACGTTCACGTTCATATTTAAAATGGTATTCTATTTATTTATTTATTTATTGCCCGTGACAACCAAACAAACAACCCACTTTACCCAAAATGTAAAAAAGTCACTGTCCAGTCATTCTGGTATTTATAGGGTACTGAGACGCAAGTAGCTTTGATTTGATCACAAAGCTGATTAATTATTCTCATAAAAAACGATTTCTCCAACTTGTTGGATAAAACATTGTATGTCACTCGCGTGTTATGTTTCCTAATTCAATTGAGAATTTATACCACTCGGCATGACTTATTTTCAACATAACACACCAGTACCATAAATAACTATTAAAATGGCATTATACAAACTTCTAAGTGTACATGGAAATGTGGCATATTGTCATAGTTCTAAAGTTGAGCTTATATAAAAATATCGGATGAGTGCGATTGAAAATGTTTCTGCTTAATTTAATACGTTGAAACACTTTATTTTAAACGTTAAGTAAACTGCATTTACTGTCTTAAGTTTTATATGAATTATCGTATTCCTCTATTTGTGTCGCTATCTAATTTAAAAACCCCTTAACTTCAATTTCAACAAACAAATTATAAAGTAATGTATTTTCTTAAAAATTCTGCAATACTTATGAGAACTGACAAGCTAAGTGACTAATTTGATAAGTACGAATAACAAGATACGCTCTCTGTTAATATGCTTTTGCACAAGGTGAAGGATAAAATGGTTATTTAAATATGATTTAATCATCTGACTTGTGATTATATTTAAAACAAAATCCATCTTCCAGGTATATTCCCTTGTACATTTCACAAATGTCGCACATTATTGTGGCAATCTTGAGGACGCAATTTGTAGAGAATATAAAAAAATTTAATTTGCATTAAATACATATACGTATTGTGTTTCTTACAATATTCATGACTTTTTAAATTAGAAAAAAGTTCCCCTTAAATGAAATGTGACGTAAACTTGGAATCCTAGTAATGGGATGGCAGGTATCTTTTCTATATTTGACTACAATTATTTTTGGTTTCATGCCAGAAGCTTAGGTTACAATGTAAAATTACAGCAGTTGTTTGGGTACAGTTTAAGTACGTCTTCTAGACACTTTATATAATTTTATAATTCTGAGCGTTATCAACCACTTTGGTTTATTGGTTCCTATAATTGTAATACCTGGGTTACCTACAATATGACTTGGTTGTGTATTATATTATGTATGATAACACATCTCTACATTTGCTCTATAGAGAAAAGTTAAACATATTTTATGATTTTCCGAAAGAACTTAATTTATTAATAAGCAAGGTGACATTTCTGGTTCAGTTCTAGTTTCTTCTGTTATCATGGAAGATATAGCATTTCTAACATTTTCCCCGAGTACAGGTGATTAAGAAAGTTTTGGTGATTTCCTCTGTTTCTTCCCCTTCATCCTCCTCCTCCTCCTTCGACGAGTCATTACTTCTATTTCTCCGTTAGTGGAAATTTCAGATTTTTCTCTTGCGGTTAGCACTACTGTATGTTCTTCAGTTTCACTGCTGGTTGTTTCTTCTACAGAAACTTTAATATTGTCATCGCATTTTTCTGAAATATTTGTAGTTTCTGTTCAATTTCTTTCTCTGTGTGATTTGTTTTTTGATGTTCATCACGATTCAGAAGTTTCAGGTGTTTTAGTAAATCCACTGTTTTAATTTTATTACAATGGTTCTGGTGATTGTTTCTTGTGGTTCTGTCAGGATCGAAGACAACGTTCTTCAACTATCTGCTGGGATTCGTAAACCAAGTGTCCTCTTCGACAGTTCCTCTTCATCTGTGTATTAGTAGGTGTTTCTTGAGTTGCCAAAGGTTGGTTGGTAATTTCACGGTATCCTCATCTTTGTTATCTGCGTGATTTTTCCTTTGATGGTTATCAGAGGCCGTTCTGTATTCAGGTTTTCAATTGTATACATTCAACTTCTGAGGTTTGATTTTCTGTTTTTCATCTCCTGCTTCAAATTGTCATTCTGGTGTTATCGCTGCAGCCGGAATTGGATCCAGATTCCATTCTCAAGGAGATACCTGACGTAACGTTCATTCAAGTTTAGTTCAGATGAAATTGTCATTTTGCGGCAAATCCAGCAGCATATGTCCCTTCATCTCATTCTGCCTTCCTCTCTATTTCTCTCCCTCTCTCTGCATCGCTGTCCGTGTTCCCAACCCTCCTCGACATTATTGGAGCCGACGTGATGGGAATGTTAGTGACCAGATTTACACGCACACACACACACAGACAGACGTAGTCTGCATGTTTGACGGGCCCTGGCCGCGGTGTGATCGCATTAAAATAAAGACGGATGGTATTTAAAATTTATTACCCCCGGAATCTACATAATTTGGGTGGTGTGTGTGATTTATCATGCGTATGTGCGGACCGGTATGTATTCATAATTTACTTTCGAAGTCGAAACGGAATTGATGTTTGGGGCGGTGGAGTAGGAGGTTTCGATTTTGACGATCCTCGTTAGTATTCATTCGGTTGAAGAGGGGTGGGGGTACTTGTTTACCGGGGCGATCTAGAGGGGCGTGTTTCCTTCGGTGATTTTTGAGTTCCAAGTATATCCCCAGACGTTAAGAGATGCTTGGGAGATATCTAGACATCTCCAATTGACTTTGGAAATCTACAAAATTAGTCAATACACTTAAACTACTTTCTGTGAACTTGATGTGCTTAGAATGTCTCTCATGGAACTTCCAAAATTACATATTCCAGAAACTACAAACATATTTTCAAATTCGGGAAACTTCCTAAAGGCTTAAAAATATCCAATAGCTTCAAAATATCTGGAGGATTAAAAAAGAAACCCAGAGATGTCTCAATGACGTTTCCTATTGTCGCGATGCAGCCCCACAACCGCCTAGGTCACCGCCTAAGCTAATTCAGCACTGAGGTGACCTAGACCGAAGGACAATACGTGACTCGCGGATAGGCGGCGGGCACGTTTGTCACCAAACGACAAGTATTTTAAACGGACGGGCAGTAACAAACTGCCCGTCTAAGAGTCCGCCCTATTCGACATGTCGCTAGTTGGGAAAGCCGCGTACCTGCCACCCTTCCACAAGTGAAAGTAAGCAACCACCCCTCTTTATCCTGTTGCCATTTGGTATTTTCTCTTCTATTCTCTATTTATCATTTTTGGCCTTGTTTAATGCTCTCTCTCTCCTAGGTGTTATGTACCCAATAAACCGTCATTAATGTTACCCCGTCTTTTTGAATTGTACCTGCATATACCCCCAACGAGAGCACTTCCTTTGGGTCCAAGACCCTCAGGCGTGTAACACTATTTATACCAAAACATCTCATACCTTCTAAAACGTGTAATATATTGTCATGCACAACACAGCAATGATATAGAATAAGTACTTAAACCAGAAGCAATACGTGAATTTCCAAAAAATAATTACCGAAAATAATTTCATATCGAGACACGTATGTTTATTCAAATTGATAAATCATGCAGCCAAAGAAGTACGAAATTTAACATTGATCGCCATTAAATGAGGATGCGGATAAACATCCTGGAAGGTGATCGGGCTGTCGTGTAGCTGGGCAAATGTATGAATACGAGGTTCCGAGGTACTTGCACCTATTGTACTTCCAGGCCCTTTGGAGGCTCATGTAAACCCTTTACGCCACATTTATTAACATTGTCTTTTATAACTTTTGCTCATATTTACTCTCTCTCTCTCTCTATCATGCTCTCCTCTAAGTATCCTTATTTGAACCATGACTGCAACCTTTTTTGGAGATATATATCTTTGATGAAGCATGAGACTGAGGGTGTGAGGTGATAGGCTATTCACGTCGTGCTTCTCAGACGACCGAATAGTTATCGCCGAAGATGAAGAGGATCTCAGTTGTATTGCCAGGAAACTTAAATTAGAATATGGAGCTGCCGGTCTCCAGATGAATTTGTCCAAATGTGTATACCTAATAGTAGGAGATGAGGAAATGAAGTACCTTACTTTAGATATGGAAAAATAAAAGGAGTAGAGATTGGCAAATATCTGGAAGTAATTTTTAGTAAGTTGGGAAACAGCGAAAACGATATCGAAGTAAGGATTCACAAAGTTAGTGCAGTCACCAGAGCATTGAATTCCCTTCTCTGGAGTAACAAAAATTAAGAAAACTACGAAGAAACTTAAAGGGACTGATAATGACTAAACTTAATAAAGGGACTGATATTGTCGCAGTATTAAGGTCCTATGACCTTGAAGTGTGCTCTGGTTGGTGATGGTAGCTCAGAACATAATAGTTACTTATAGTACTAGAGTGTTATGTTGAAAATAAGTCACGCGAGTAGATTTATACCACGATGCCGTCAGGCCGAGTGGTATAAATTGTCAAGTGACTTAGGAAACATAACAGGCGAGTGGCATACAATGCCACTCGCCACATCCAACAAGTGGAAGATATCGTTTTTTTACCCAGTACCCGGTACCTCAGTACCCTATAAATGTCAGAATGACTTGACACTAAATTTTTTACATTTTGGTTAAAGTAGGTTGTTTGTTTGGTTGCCACGGGCAATAAATGAATAAATAAATAGAATACTACTTTAAATATGAACGTGAGTTGTCTAAAATGGCATTAATAATGACAGTCATAACTGTCATGTGTTGGATAAAGAAACTTAATAACATTTATTGGCAACTACTGGTTCATTTAAGGGGAGAGAGTGTGAGAGAGAGAGCCCATGATAAAGAGCGGCAAAGACGAAATGAAAATAACCAGACAATAACAAGAAAAACAAAAATAATAAATGATGAACAAATGTGTGCCTACAGAATTCGCCAGAGAGCTTGAGGGGTAGCTGGTGCAGGAATCGCAGCATCACAGAGGACATGACTCCTCAAGCAAAACAGCTGACGAGCATGTAGCTTAATTGGGCCTCGTGACGCTATACTCCACTGATTAATTCAGTCATTAATTCAATTTCTAATTATTTATTTATTTTAACTAAGTACATATACTATATTAATACATAATATCGAAAGGTACAAATGATTAAGATCCGTAAGAGGTGAGTTTCACCTGTGCAATTACATCCAAAAAAGTGTTATACTTAAAATCTTAAAACTAAAATTATAACTAAATTCTATCAAATCAAGAATGTAATTTTTGCTCCTCATTATTTTTAATTACTCTTTGACTCTTTTAGGTGATCATTTTTTCAGTTGGTAATCTTTGTAGTTTTGCGTGTGCTACATGGTTTCATTAAACATACGTGCCTCGCCAGGAGATTCCTTTACGAGGTCATGTTGTGCAATTGACGTTTTGCTGAGGGTGCGCGTCCTCGTTCTGGATTCCTGCGAAGTCAATCGCGATAGAGACTTCGGTTAAACGGTCTTAAAGTCGGTTTTGCTCGGGCGCCAGATTTGAGAGGTTTTCTCCCTCGGTTGTACGCCTGGGTAGTTTACCTACTTAGGAGAATGCCAGGGCTGTCCGTAAGAATAAAACACACAAAACGGAGAATATTTAGACTAATTCATGTTGAAATGGTAGTGGCAACGATGTGCAAATAAGACACCCACGTTTTGTTGTTGTTTATATTTATACATTTCGGACTAGCGATATAAAGTCACCTACACGAGTTAGTTCCAGATAGACAAGCGATGGTGGATTGAAATTTCTCTTATCTGTCGCCATCTATCTGCGGTAGGTTTGGTTCAACTGGTAAAGGTACGGTACTTGGCCTATCCACGGCTAACAAAAATACTGTAACACCCTGCGGGTGTTTAAGGGATTTTTTATATTTATTTTATTAGATTTGGGAACATTAGGAAAAAAAGACCCTGTATATGAATTGACTAAAAGCGCTACGTGATTTATTCCTCACTACGTAACACAATAAGTCGGTAATTAGAACATACTCTTGTTATTTAGTAAAATGACGCGGAAACAGCTGATTTGGAAGCGCTGAATTGGTAACAATATCTGAGATCGAAAATCGGACCTTGCCCCGCACTTTTGTCAAGTAAGCAAAGGCGGATAACAACATCTAAGTAATTAAGAAGGCGGACTTTATGACGTAAGGCGGTTATTCATAGGTTCAGTAGAGGAATTTCGACCAATTACAATTTAGGAGGTAAATTTTTATCGAATTTTGGTACTCGGAGTAGGAGAGTCGAGGGCTCTTCTGTTAAAACCCTCATATAATACAGGGGCTAATATTACAATACGCTCCGTTACATTATCTTTTTCTAACTTTTCTCGGCACGTCATGTTAACTTCGAAATATTATTTCTAGTATCCCAAGCAAGTACAATAATTGACAAGTACCGACATCTTCGATTGATTTTTAAGATATCTCAGATCCCCGTCGACCTGTCAAATCAAAATGTGAGGACGCGACCCATCCGTATAAATGAACGACCGCCGTCGCCGAAAGAATGAAATATTCCCGTAGGAAGGGCCCGGAGATCTTCCCCTAAAATTATCACCCTCGGATCGCATCATTTCTTTTAAAATGAGTTCATAACTTATTCGCGCGTAGCTTCGGCCCGGCGGCGGCGGCAAAGTAATCCACTGTCATTTATAAAATGAAACGTTCAAGGGCTTTGTTATCTGGAACAGAGGAACCGTAAGAAGAATCGTCAAGAGCAATTACAAAGTAACGCGCGACAAAAACCCGCTACGTCTCTTTCGCTTCCCCTCTCTCTTTTTCTCTCCCTCTCTTTCTGCCTCTAAGTGATTGTACTACACAAAACGCGCACGCATTTCGGAAATGGGAAGCCGGGAGGGAAATCGGGAAGGTTTCCACGGGAGGTGGGGGGATTTTCGGAGAGGAGGAGGGATGTTTGCCCTTTATTCGACGAATATTAATCGAGAGATGCATAAGGACGGAAAGGAAGAGGGAAATAAATACTTTTTGATCCCTTACGTCCTGACGGTCTTTCTGTTTCTTTTTTGACAGGCCGGACGAAAATGAAAAACCTCACCCTCGTCTCGCGGCGAGGAATAGAAACGTAACAGATATTCGCGAAGGGCTGGTTAAATTCTAACCGACCTGTCACGTCCTCGAAATAAACAGGAAGTACAGATACATCAACGTAATCCTCGTTAAATTTTAATCATGTGAAGGTTCATCTTATCAGACAAGCAATTTTGTTTTTATTTTTTAGTGAAAAAGGACGCTAAAAGTATATATTAACAAAAGTAACATTTACCTTTGGCACTCTGTAGCTTTTAGGTCAGAACAAGTCACTTGGCCAGAAACGTAGATTTAACATTCAAATCTATAAAGAGCTACAGAGACATCCACTTAATCCCCATTAAATTTTAATCAGGTGAAAGTTCGTCTTATCAGACACAACCAATTGTGGTAATTTTTTTTTAGTGACACAGGACACTAACATTATATTAAGAAAAGTAACATGAACCTTAGGAAATCTGTAGCTTTTAGGTCAGAACAACTCGTCTGACCAGAAACGTTGATTTAACGTCAACTTAATCCCCGTTAAATTTTGATCAGGTGAAGGTTCGTCTTGTCAGACACACCCAATTTTGGTGATTTTTTTTCAGTGAAAGGTAACTTAATTAAAATTAAAATTAATTTTAGCAAATCTGTAGTGTTTAGGTCAGAACGACTCGTCTGACCAGAAACGTAGATTCAACATACAAATATATATCTCGAACAAAATGAAATACCTCCAAATCATATTCCCTAGTTCATGAGACAATTCTAATGCCTTAAACGGCTGGTTAGATCTCTAACGGAACCTCCGGAAAGGTTTTAAATTTAATTATTTATTTATTATATTTATTTATTTATTTATTTATTTATACTCATACAGACACACTGAAGAGAGTAATTAAATGCAAGAGAACCAATTTAACCTAATAATAACTTAATACTGTCACGAAGTGACCCCAATTAGGCGAAACCAGGTTGGGTCGTATCCATGTTAATACTCCAAGTCAGCACTGAACGGCTCCGACAACCTTCGGGCGGGCACGTTTGTCAACAAACGAGAACTATTTATACGAATCGATCAGGAGTTCAGTCGATCAAGCACCCGCAACCCGTGTCGCCGCCCGTGGCCCTGCCGGCCACCCCTACGGGGGGGTTGTCCCCCCGGGATTTCGCCATTGGGAGACCCTCGTCCCTCTCCAGGCTCCCTAGGGATTAATGTAAGCATTGTACCTTTACACCACTCTAATTCTGCCTTTTTTGTATTGTTAACTTATATATTTCTCCTTATCTTACCGCCCTTTAATAAGGGCCCACTCTCTCTCCCCTGTATGTTAGTCATAAATAAACCTTATTAGCATTGCCCCTGTATTTTTACCATCTCTACCGAGCTACCACCCCCCAACCTGAGCACTCCCTTTGGGCCCTAGGCCCTCAGGCGTGTGACATATGGTGGAGCCGCCAAGTTTCGACCCCTAGGGGAGATTCCTCATAATCTCTCCTACCCCCTCTGAGCAATTTTTCTTTTCCACTTCCACTTATGGTGGAAGCACCGTGTTTCGGCCCCAGGAGAGGTTCTTCATAATCTCTCCTACCCCCCTATGCAATCTTTTTCTTTTCCCACCTCCACCTATGATGGAGACTCCGAATTTCGGCCCTTATGGGAATTATTTTTAATCCCTTTTGCCCCAATCCACATGTTTCTAGGCATTTTAATTCAAAATAATCGTTTTCCTTTTATCTATTCGTTATTTCTTTTTTTCCGAGCGAAATCGTCGCAACAATAAATAATTGTTGAAATTCCACATCCTAATTAATCAGCATTTTCATTTAATTCACGGTCAATCGCGCAATTCAAAGTATAAGCTTAACCTTGATGTGTAATTCAAGTGCACGTTATATTTATTTAAACATGTTTGGTAATTTCTTTCGTATCTAGGTTACTAAAAACAGGTGAGAGAGTGTTTTTAAATTAAAAATCGAAAACTTTTATAACAATTTTATTTAAACTTGATCTCTTTTCTTAATTTTCTTAAATGGTTGCTTACATTAGTCCTATCCTATTCCCGTATATCCAGCCCTAAAGCCTGTGCCCTAATCCCTAATAAAAGGCTCTCCAATGAACCTGTGTCATGTCGTATACACGTCTAAACGCGGTCTGCGGCCGATATTTTAAACTTTGTTCCCGAGATTGTTCCCGTCAAGCAAGTGCAGTACTCCAACCGAATCGAGGCCTCCTACAGGCAACGCTAGTGCCCTTGCCACCACAAGTTGAGGACCAAGAGGCGCCTAGTAGCAGGAGAAAGATGGACTGCAACCCACGGGACGAGAGGGACCCGACAAAAGAGGACAAGGGGAACGAGGATGTCCCCGCCCGCTACCGAACGCGGAAAGGCCACGACAAGGACACGCAGGACCTGCAACAAGGGATGGAGGCGATCGAGGACGTCGACGAGAGACGTCGAAACAGGCAGGGCCGAGACCACTACGAGGCAAGCACCTAGAGATAATCGACAAACCTAACCATATTCCTATAATTAATCAAATTCCTATTTAATAACCTATAATTAATCAACAATCCTAACCTATATGCTAAAAAAACCACCCCCCGCCCTACAACTAAACATCCTCCACCGAACACCCCGGACGAACAAGCTGGAAGACCTGTCACCGAACCTATTCTACGGCCAAACCGAAGGACTGTGTCTGCGTAATAAGCCCCGTACAATGATGGCGGACCACAACCCAGGGAAAAAGGACCCTGGTGCAGCTGGGATGGAACCCCCACCGCCAACGATAGGTCAGGAGGACCGAACGAGGCCGACCCCGGACTACGAGTCGACAGGAGGAGGAGCGGCCCGCTTGAGGACCCTGGATAAGAATCGCCGAGGGAGGCAGATCCAGGAAGACGAAGCAGGGACACATCGACACAGGACGACTTCGAGCGGACAGGAGCGCCGCGTCAGAGGACTTCGGCCAGACACGCAGGACGAGACAGGCCCAGGACGACTACAAGGGTGGACAAGGGTGGACTGCTGGGTCGCCTAGAACTTCTCCTAGGACGTCTACAAGCGCTCAGTACGCCGGCGGCAGAGAACGCGCCGAAGCAGGCGAAGAGTTCGTCACCAGGACCGAACTGGTGAAGCTGCCCATGACCCGGTCCTGAAGGAGCGCTCCGTGCTCCCGTAAGCAGGACAGGGCGTTATTCGAAGGAGGATGTAATGCCACAAGGACTACGACACCGCATATTTGGGTTCCGTTGTGGTTTTATTTCTTTTTATTATTATTTTATTGTCCAATTCTGCCTAGGGATTGTGTAGTTTAATAATTGTTTTATTGGGGAGAGTGAGTAGAGCATGTTTAACTTTTGAAATTATTAATTATTTTCGGTTTCATCTCAATTTTTTTTTTGGCAATTGTTGCTTTTATTCTTACGTAAGGAACTTGCACTTTCATTAACTAATTAAGTTTGCAATTAACTAGCGAACTGGGGGTGAGCATATTGAGTCGAGATCAATTTCAATTTCACTGTAACGACTTTTGAGTTTTGCACATTTGTTCCCTTTTGTTTTTTTTACAGGTACGTAGATAGGACTCAGCTGCGTCAGCCAGAAAGCTAATATGTTATGGGCGTCGAATCCCGCCCACCGTTTTTTAGTCTAGGCCCTCGCAGTCCCGAGTAAGCCGCCCTTAAAGTAAATAGGAGTTAAGGCAGAGAGGAGGTACCTCTCTAGCCAGCGTTGATTAAGGGAAGGGGTGCCTGGAAATAGGCCCACAAAAAGGGCAAACGCACCCTTCCCGTCACCGGTAGTAGGGGGTCAGGAAAGGCTTTAGGGAAAAGCATCGACCCACCTCCCCGAGACACAAGAAGCGACCCGGACACACCGCCAGGCCAAGGAATAAGGACCAGAATATGGGGGTCCCGGCGCTTCCCGTAGGTAATAAGGGCAAGGACGGCCCTTGAGGTTTAAAGGGTGGTTTTGGTTGGGAATGTAGAGGACTCGGATGGAGGAACGTGGGTAGGAAGAGACGTAAGTAAATACAGGTTTTCTGGCTGACCAGGTAAGGGAGAAAGTTCTTTGTCAATTTGTGTGGACTCTGCGTACTTATATCATAACTGGTTTTGATTAGGGATTCTTTTTTGTTATCAGGAACGGCGGCGCATGGTACGCTCCCCTGGCGGGATCCTGGACAGGCGGGCTCGAGATCTTGGAGAGATGCCAGTTAATAAATCGACTCGACCCCCAGTGCGTGAAGCCAGCGTGGTCCGCCAGGGGCGCTCCGCCCGCAGCCACCCCAGGATGAACTGCTTGTTGGTCAAAGTTTCGAGGAGATCAGCGGCGTCTCCGCAGATGAATATTAAGCACTTGTTTATTTTTTATTGTTATTATTATTTATATTGTTATTATTTTTATTGTTACATTTCCTTTTTTTTCTCTCTTTATTACATTTTGGAGTTGTGGGTGATTTCATTACCTTGTCCCTTTCCCGGGTTTTTGGAAAAATGGGGGCCATTTTTGTGAGGAGGGGGGTAATGTCACGAAGTGACCCCAATTAGGCGAAACCAGGTTGGGTCGTATCCATGTTAATACTCCAAGTCAGCACTGAACGGCTCCGACAACCTTCGGGCGGGCACGTTTGTCAACAAACGAGAACTATTTATACGAATCGATCAGGAGTTCAGTCGATCAAGCACCCGCAACCCGTGTCGCCGCCCGTGGCCCTGCCGGCCACCCCTACGGGGGGGTTGTCCCCCCGGGATTTCGCCATTGGGAGACCCTCGTCCCTCTCCAGGCTCCCTAGGGATTAATGTAAGCATTGTACCTTTACACCACTCTAATTCTGCCTTTTTTGTATTGTTAACTTATATATTTCTCCTTATCTTACCGCCCTTTAATAAGGGCCCACTCTCTCTCCCCTGTATGTTAGTCATAAATAAACCTTATTAGCATTGCCCCTGTATTTTTACCATCTCTACCGAGCTACCACCCCCCAACCTGAGCACTCCCTTTGGGCCCTAGGCCCTCAGGCGTGTGACAATACTACAGAGAACAAGGGGAATATGATACGATACTATAGACAGGATAACACAAGATCAGCATACAAAGTTTAAATCTAACGTACAGATATTGCCCATTCATCCTAATTTGCACTTAGTACAACACTTTTTGTATTTAAATGTATTAAATCTATATCACATTTTTGCATTATCACATTACATTCATGCAGCAATGCATTTGTTGGTGAACAGTTATTCCAGGCTGAACAAGAGAATATCCGCTGGTTTCTTACTCTTAAGCTAATTTTAAAATCAAAGAAAGTAATTTTCTTAATAAAGAAACTTCATTTATATTTTTTGTTGTTAACAATGTTGAAAATAAATATTACTCTATTTAATGTTCGTCTCACAGCTAACTTTACCGTATCAAATATTAATTAAATTAAATTATAAAATTAATAATTAAATAAAATAATTAATTGATAAAATACAATAATTTAATAAGGGACACGCCCACTTTTCTCGGTTCCTTAAAACTAACCTAACTTCAAAGTCCGCAAACATGTGGTCAAAATCAATGATTAGTTAATCATGTGGTAACTGGATTTAACCAGGGACGAAACTACAAGCCACTGTGCTGTAATAAAACATAAATAGATACGTTAGATTATTAAATTTATATAATCAAATAATTCAAGCATACATACTCTACTATTTATATTGACACGTCACTAATATGTATTTAAATCACTCCTACTTATAAATGTTTGCTTATAACGACGAACCGTATATAATACCGTACTTACGTTCGATTACCCACCGCCGATTTTTCATTGTTTTTGTGGTTATGTTGACGTACTGTCGCATATTATTTATGATGGACTCGTAATGTGCGACCATAATAGATGTATTATATTTTAGATAAGTTATTGTAAAATGTATGAAATATAGTGAAAATCGTATAGAGGGAACTTTGAAGGTATTGAGTGCTCACCTTATATTTTAAACGAATATTAATAAATTTACATTCCAGAACATGAAAACATATTTGTTGACTTAGTCGTGTGTATGCCTATGTTGTTGGATACGATAAGCACAGTTATATTTGAATCTGGTAACAATCGTAAGTACAATAACATTTTAATTTCTCGATATATTCCTAAAGCTTGGTTATATTTTAATCAAGCCGTGGTAACTGGAGACTTTTTTTATTTATATATATGTCTCAGTATATTGTAATGGCTCTGTTACAGCACGATGAATTGTGGAAAATAAACAGGACTTCTAGTTAGAAAACCTGAAGGATGATTATATTTTAATCCATCCGTTATAAGACTTTAGACAGTACGAAAAAACATTATGATTCTGATCGCATTACTAAGGCACGGTTACATTTTAATCGAGCCGCAATAACCCGTTGAGCTGTAGGAAAAATGATATGACTTATAATAGATACTCCTTATGTTCGATTATAATTTGATCGAGCCAATGTGAATACATGAGATGAGATTCTGGTTTTTAATTCCCGAGCTCTGTAATATTTGAAACGGTTCATACTAACTTCGAAAAAATAATATGATTTCTGGTTATATTCCTAAAGTTTGGTTATAGTTTAATCGAAACGTAATACCTCTTTATACACCATGAAATAATAATATGATTCTAGCCACTTTCTTTAACTTTGGCTATTTCTTTAATGTTACATGTTACATAATAACCGGTTGGATTGTAAGTAAGATTTCTAGTGATATTTTCAAAGCTTGGTTATATTTCAATAAAGCTGTATACACCTTATGTTTAAAAAATAGGGATATCCTTTTTGAGTTGCATTTCAAAAGTGCCGTTATATTTTAATCGGTCCACAATAACTCTTTGGGCAATGTGACAATATTAGGATTCTGGTCGCCCTCTTAATGCTCGGTTATATTTTACCATAACATTTAACCAGTACCACAAAAACTTTGTATAAAGAGGCGGATACATTATTTTCTATAAATATTTTATAGCTGAAGTTAAATTTTAACGAACCGTTGTTAAACCCCTCCAACCTTTATAACTGGACGAACTGTAGGAAATTAATAAACCAGTTCTAGATACGATCCATTAAGCATGGTTACATTTTAATCACTCCCTAATAATTCTTTGGATAGTACGTTAGTAACAGTATGATTCTGATCGCTTTCGCATGGCGTGGTTATATCTTAATCGAGCCCCAATATCACCTGGGAATGTACAACATAATAAGATTTCTGATTACAATCCTGAAGCTTGGTTATATTTTAATCGAGCTATAATAACTCTGGATTAAAAAATCAATTAGCATTTGATGGGTGCCGTTATATTGTAATCGCACCGTTATATCTCAATGAACTTTTATAAATAAATTTATGAGTTTAGTCTGGACCAATTAACCGAGGTTACATTTTAATCGGTTCTAGATAATCCTTTGAACAGGACGAAATCATAACATGTTTCCCGTTGCTTTTCCAAAGTTAGGTTATCTCTTAATCGGGCCATAATAACCCGTTAAAGTGCAGCAACAATATGCTTCAAATGATATACCCAAAGCTCTGTTATATGTTAACCGAGCCGTAATAACTCTGGAATGAAAAATATGAGATACAAGAGTTGTTTAGAGGTAAAGGGAAAGGTTATATCTCTACGAACTTTGGGAAATAAATTTCTAATTAAAACCCATTAAGCGCGGTTATTCTTTAATCGGTCGGTAATAGCTCTTTGGCCAGTACGAATTGGCACCTTTATTACGGGCATTTTCTTAGGGTTCCGTTATATCTTAACCGGTCTTACTTATATCTTAATCGGTTTATACTGTAGGAAATTAAAACAATATTTAGTGTACGCTTCATAATGATATTCCCAATGCTTTGTTATATCTTAACCGGGCCGTAATAACTTTGGAATGAAAAATATGAGATACAGTGTTGTTTATACGTAAAGGGAACGGTTATATCTCTACGATCTTTGGGAAATAAATTTCTAATTAAAACCCATTAAGCGCGGTTATTCTTTAATCGGTCGGTAATAGCTCTTTGGCCAGTACGAATTGGCACTTTTATGGTGGGCATTTTCTTGGGGTTCCGTTATATCTTAACCGGACCATGATAACTAGTTGGACTGTAGGATATAAAGATATCACATCTTAAGTGTAGTAAATTTTTGAAAAAAATTTAATAATAACGATAAATAATATTAATAAAATTTTAATTTCGACATTTTAGGCTGCAGGAAATTAAAACATTATTTTGTATACTCTTCATAATGATATTTCCAAACCTCTGTTATATTTTAACCGAGCCGTAATAACTTTGGATTGAAAAATATTAGATACAAGTGTTGTTTATAGGTAAAGGGAAAGGTTATATCTCTACGAACAGTAGGAAATAAATTTCTAATTAAAACCCATTAAGCGCGGTTATTCTTTAATCGGTCGGTAACAGCTCTTTGGCCAGTACGAATTGGCACCTTTATTCCGGGTATTTTCTTATGGTTCCGTTATATCTTAACCGGACCATGATAAATACTTGGACTGCAGGATACAAAGTTATCACATCTTAAGTGTAGTAAATTTTAGAAAAAAATTTAATAATAATAATAAATAATAATAATACTACAATTTAAATTAAGAAATTTTAGACTGTAGGAAATTAAAACAATATTTTGTTTACGCTTCATCATGATATTCCCAATGCTCTGTTATATTTTAACCGAGCCGTAATAACTTTGGATTGAAAAATATGAGATACAAGTGTTGTTTATAGGTAAAGGGAAAGGTTATATCTCTACGAACAGTGGAAAATAAATTTCTAATTAAAACCCATTAAGCGCGGTTATTCTTTAATCGGTCGGTAATAGCTCTTTGGCCAGTACGAATTGGCACCTTTATGCCGGGCATTTTCTTGGGGTTCCGTTATATCTTAACCGGACCATGATAACTACTTGGACTGTAGGATATAAAGATATCACATCTTAAGTGTAGTAAATTTTAGAAAAAAATTTAATAATAATGATAAATAATATTCATAAAATTTAAATTTCGAAATTTTAGGCTGTAGGAAATTAAATCAATATTTTGTTTATGCTTCATAATGATATTCCCAAAGCTCTGTTATATCTTAACCGAGCCGTAAAAACTTTGGATCGAAAAATATGAGATACAAGTGTTGTTTATAGATAAAGGGAAAGGTTATATCTCTACGAACAGTGGGAAATTAATTTATAATTAAAACCCATTAAGCGCGGTTATTCTTTAATCGGTCGGTAACAGCTCTTTGGCCAGTACGAATTGGCACCTTTATTCCGGGTATTTTCTTATGGTTCCGTTATATCTTAACCGGACCATGATAAATACTTGGACTGCAGGATACAAAGTTATCACATCTTAAGTGTAGTAAATTTTAGAAAAAAATTTAATAATAATAATAAATAATAATAATACTACAATTTAAATTAAGAAATTTTAGACTGTAGGAAATTAAAACAATATTTTGTTTACGCTTCATCATGATATTCCCAATGCTCTGTTATATTTTAACCGAGCCGTAATAACTTTGGATTGAAAAATATGAGATACAAGTGTTGTTTATAGGTAAAGGGAAAGGTTATATCTCTACGAACAGTGGAAAATAAATTTCTAATTAAAACCCATTAAGCGCGGTTATTCTTTAATCGGTCGGTAATAGCTCTTTGGCCAGTACGAATTGGCACCTTTATGCCGGGCATTTTCTTGGGGTTCCGTTATATCTTAACCGGACCATGATAACTACTTGGACTGTAGGATATAAAGATATCACATCTTAAGTGTAGTAAATTTTAGAAAAAAATTTAATAATAACATTAAATAATAATAATACTAAAATTTAAATTTAGAAATTTTAGACTGTAGGAAATTAAAACAATATTTTGTTTACGTTTCATAATGATATTCCCAATGCTATGTTATATCTTAATCGAGCCGTAATAACTTTGGATGGAAAGATATGAGATGCAAGTGTTATTTAGAGGTAAAGGGAAAGGTTATATCTCTACGAACTTTCGGAAATTAATTTCTAATTAAAACCCATTAAGCGCGGTTATTCTTCAATCGGTCGGTAATAGCTCTTTGGCAAGTACGAATTGGTACTTTTATTCTGGGTATCTTCTTAGGGTTCCGTTATATCTTAACCGGACCATGACATCTACTTGGACTGTAGGATACAAAGATATCACATCTTAGGTGTAGTAAATTTTAGAAAAAAAATTATATTAATAAATAATAAGAATACTAAAATTTAAATTTGGAAAATTTGGGCTGTAGGAAATTAAAACAATATTTTGTTTATGCTTCATAATGATATTCCCAATGCTCTGTTATATCTTAACCGAGCCGTAATAACTTTGGAATGAAAAATATGAGATACAGTGTTGTTTATACGTAAAAGGAACGGTTATATCTCTACGATCTTTGGGAAATAAATGTCTAATTAAAATCCATTAAGCGCGGTTATTCCTTAATCGGTCGGTAATACCTCTTTGGCCAGTACGAATTGGTACTTTTATTCCGGGCATTTTCTTAGGGTTCCGTTATATCTTAACCGGACCATGATAACTACTTGGACTGTAGGATATAAAGATATCACACCTTAAGTGTAGTAAATTTTAGAAAAAAATTTAATAATGATAAATAATATAAATAAAATTTAAATTTCGAAATTTTAGGTTGTAGGAAATTAAAACAATATTTTGTATACTCTTCATAATGATATTTCCAAAGCTCTGTTATATTTTAACCGAGCCGTAATAACTTTGGAATGAAAAATATGAGACACAAGGGTTGTTTAGAGGTAAAGGGAAAGGTTATATCTCTACGAACAGTGGGAAATAAATTTCTAATTAAAACCCACTAAGCGCGGTTATTCTTTAATCGGTCGGTAATAGCTCTTTGGCCAGTACGAAATGGTACTTTTATTCCGGGCATTTCCTTTGATTTCCGTTATATTTTAACCTGACAATGGTAACTACTTTGGACTGTAGGAAACAAAGATATGATATCTTGTGCAGTAAATTTTAATTGGGTTTTGAAAGAGATTAAAACGATATTTTTTATTATTTTAGTACAGACGTAATGGCTGAATTTTAGGTAATATTGATATAACTTCTTGTTTATATTTAATGAGCGCAGTAATATTTTATTCGAGAACTTGTTGAACTACGTGTAGTAATGATAGTATAGTTTGGTTATTAATAGAAATATTACGTCTTCTATCAAATGAGGAAGAGGAGATTCAAAGGCGTTGACGAATGAAGAAAAAGTATTTTCAATATTTTTTAATATTTCCAATAAAACTTAAAAAAAATTAGTTTAATGTGTAATTTGGATGTTATTTTCAAAGAGGGTTATTAAACAGCCTCCCTTTGATGTTACGCAATATCGCCTATTCAGTTTTTTCGTTTTTTTTAAGGACGAGAAATTTCTTCATAAAAGATTTATAAGTCGCGTTAATCACGACTGTCGCGCCTTTTAATTAATCCGAGAAGAGTGACAGTTAAACGAGAAGCGAGGACAAACGATGCGATTTTCTTTCACAATTTACTCTCGCCTTCGTTTCACATTATTTACGAATTTTCTTTTTTTTTTGGAAATACGTGACAAGAGTTTCATAACACAATTTCCAGGCCGGGGAATAATTCACGCCTACCCGTCCTCGCCCCGCGGGGCTTATTTTATGAAAATATTTCAATATTTTATATCTCTCGTCGTCTCTTTCCATTTTTCACACCAGCCCGTTATTAGCATCTCATTTTCGCTTATCTCCTTCAGATATCGCGAGAGCCAATTTCCCGTACCGGCGGTCTTACTCTATGGCTGGCGTTATTATCGGCCGCTTTGTACCTCGGATGTGTATATATACGAATGGTTTATTTCGCGCGACGGACTATCATATACAAAATTCGGTGCACAAAGGGAACGTGATAAATAAAAATTTTCCTTTTTAAGGACGTGTCGTAAAGTAATACGTTTCGATCAAAATTGCCTTTAACCGAGGCGTGTGATACAGAATACAGTTCGGTGAAGAGGATTACGAAACGATAAGTTTTATTTTATCGTTTTATTTTACGTAAAATCGTTTCGTAAAGGCGCTTACATCTCTTCGCTGAATTTGTGAAAAGTAGTTTTCGAGTAATAGTACCGTAATGGGATTCGGTTGAAGTTCATTGAACCTTCACCTTCTAAACCGGTTTAACCACCCCCTCCACACAATAACCACTCTTATGACCTTCAAAACCGGTTTCCAACGTGAAAGGTCAATGAACTTCATTCAAATCCTGTTACGGGACAGTTACTTGATACCTACTGTAAACTGAGATATACGTATAAGGTTCATTGAGAACCTAGGAAAATATACAAAATCCATTCCTCTTTACTGCTGTTATAATACTATTAGTTACTATTTTTAATAATTACTAGTTAAGGCCTGATATAAAATTTTAAACGCTCTTAAACCGTTCATGGATTATTATCCACGTTAACTGCATGAACAACTTATGAAATTAAATGTTTTTAAATGTAATAATGGAACTAATACGGTCAGATTTAAATATAACGGAGCACTGTCAACTCTATTACAAGAGTTGTATTATGTTTCAAAAAGTCCTTCATAATATATTAAATTTCTTCTATTTACGAAGAGTATTTATTAAATAATAGTACCGTAACAGGACTCGGATACAGTTCATTGACCCTTCACCTTAAAAACTGGTTTAACCCCTCCCTCCACTCAATAACCACTCTCATGACCATGAAAACCGGTTTTCAAGGGGAAAGGTCATGGAACTTAATTCAAATCCCGTTACGGGACTGTCATTTGACACATACCATGAAATCATAAAAAATATACAAAATTCATTCCTTCTTACTACTATTTGTTAACGATTCGCGATTTAAAATAAGATTTGAAATAAAAACCCTATATTTAAATAAAAAGTTATATTGCCGCCTGTATGACACGTCAACTCGCTCGCTCGCTCGAACCGAATCTCTCTGCTGATTGTCCATCAATGATTGCCGTCCCACTGCTCCGCGGTCTCTCTCGTCTCGTACCCGTGGTTCCCGGAGAACCTGCATCAGCCCTTTTTCGGTGCAGGCGTGCAGGCCTCTCGTCTCGACGTATACAGGGTGATGGTTGTATACGTCCTGGTGACTGACGATAACATTCGGCCTTTCCTGACATCAAGTGCGCCCTCGCACTTGCCTCTCCTAGGGAACACCAAGACCGGGACTTAAGAAAGTTACAGACTGGCGGTACTATCGGCATTCGGACATTTTGTACCTGAACGAAAAGTTCAAATAATTAGTTATTGATTTAGGGATTATAGAGCTAATAATAGCGGTGGGCTAAAATAAAAACGACAATAGTACTGTCAAAATTAGAGACACGGGGAATACCAGTAATAAAATATATGATGAACTCAATGAGTTCACTCCCTCAACATGCCAGGACAACAACTTTCGATAACAAGGTGCAGGATAAGGTAAAAGGTCCCCTTCCGGTAGGACGTCCCCCATAGCACGGTTACCGTCCCCATGGTCCTCCTGACCAGCAGACTAACTCAATGCTAGCGGGCCCGCCGAGAATTCACAGGCAAACCGATCACAAGCTATTGCTACAGAAACGGCGCCACAGATACTTCTCGAAAGGATAGGTAAACTCACGTTTGTATAGGAGAACATACGAAAAATAAAGAATGTAAACTTAAATAAATGGCAGTCAAAAATAAAGGGCAGAGATTGTATACGGGGAACATACGAAAAATAAAAATGTAAACTTAAATAAATGGCAGTCAAAAATAAAGGGCAGAGATTGTATACGGGGAACATACGAAAAATAAAAATGTAAACTTAAATAAATGGCAGTCAAAAATAAAGGGCAGAGATTAGTATACGGGGAACATACGAAAAATAGAAATGTAAGCTTAAATAAATGGCAGTCAAAAATAAAGGGCAGAGATTGTATACGGGGAACATACGAAAAATAAAAATGTAAACTTAAATAAATGGCAGTCAAAAAATAAAGGGCAGAGATTGTATACGGGGAACATACGAAAAATAGAAATGTAAACTTAAATAAATGGCAGTCAAAAATAAAGGGCAGAGATTAGTATACGGGGAACATACGAAAAATAGAAATGTAAGCTTAAATAAATGGCAGTCAAAAATAAATGGCAGAGTTTAGTATACGGGGAACATACGAAAAATAGAAATGTAAGCTTAAATAAATGGCAGTCAAAAATAAAGGGCAGAGATTAGTATACGGGGAACATACGAAAAATAGAAATGTAAGCTTAAATAAATGGCAGTCAAAAATAAAGGGCAGAGATTAGTATACGGGGAACATACGAAAAATAGAAATGTAAGCTTAAATAAATGGCAGTCAAAAATAAAGGGCAGAGATTGTATACGCGTATACGGGAAATATACGACAATTAAATGTAAAAATATGTAAATATCTGTCAAACGTAATTATGAGCGCAAACATCTGTCAAAAATAATTATGGGTGAAAATATCTGTTAAAAATAGTTAAGGGCGCAAATATCTGTCAAAAATAATTATGGGGGCAAATATCTGTCAAAAATAATTATGGGCACTAATATCTTTCAGAATAATTATGGGGGCAAATATCTGTCAAAAATATTTATGGGTGCAAATATCTGTTAAAATATGGGCGCAAATATCTTTCAGAATAATTATGGGCGCTAGCACAACCCACGCTAGAGAGCACGGATCTGGAACACAAGGCGTCCCCCATGTTCCCACTGTAACTCTTCTCCTAGCCACACCCCCGGACAACCGGTTGGAGCTCTTCTTCAAAGGTTTCCAGCCCCTCGAGAATCTCATCGGAATCTCAGCTCATCTCATCTCATCTCATCTTGCATCTCCACGGTAGACTCGAGGGCTCAACCCAAAGAACCGAGACATCCAACCTTCCATGGCAGTGTTGTACCCCTTATCTTACCTTCCGCAACTGTTCGGACAACCGGTTGGAGCTCTTCTTCAAAGGTTTCCAGCCCCTGCTCGACAACGCATCCCCAGGGTAGACTCGAGGGCTCAACCCAAAGAACCGAGACATCCAACCTTCCAGAACAGTGCACAAATCTACATCTTACCCTTATTAGAACCGTATCCACGGTTTCATGTTCTCAACTCCGGCCACGCCAACATATGGCACCTGAGAACGAGCCATGCCTGGGATGTCCTTTACTTCGTAACGGTCTCCTCCCATCAACTTCACGACCCTGAACGGTCCTCTCCACTTTGGAAGTAGCTTTTGGCTCCTACCAGTGGCTGGCTGGCTGGTTATGCGAAACAGGGCCAAGTCCCCTACGGCATACGGCTGTGCCCTAGTACGTTTCTGGTCAAACCGGCGCTTCTGCTCCGCCGGATACTGACCAACACTCCCCTCAGTACGTTTTCGGATATCTGTAACATTAATAGTCTTAGGTTCACCACCTTCAAGTTGGCCATGCGCAAAAACCCTATAGTAACAAAAGCAGTTAGATGAATCTAATCCGCAGCTACTGGGATTTGATGATATCCCGAAAAAGATCAAGGCTGGTGAAATATTTAAAACCAGAGAGACGCTTCAATTGCTCTTCTATTAATGGTAAGTGTTATGCTCACGATTCTCGTTTATGGTTATTAACTTCCTTTTTCAAACCGTGTCCCTCTATTCAACTAACTCACGATTTCTTGTTATAGTTATTACTTTCCGCTACCAAACTTTATTATTTTATTCTATTAACCACGTATCAAAGATTGTCATTTACTTCCTCTAGAAGCCAGATTTATTTAACAAACACTATTTTCAACAATGCATGTTACTTCGTCCACGTTTTGTCTTTATTATCCAAAACCAATTAACTCTTTCTTTTATAACCTAAGATTTATTAACTATATGATATCTGAACAATACATATTCGTTTATACACGTTTCTTCGTTATTACTATTGTCTTCCGTTCTAATCCTAATATTCTTTTCTCAAATAATCACGTCTTCTACATCCTCGATCCAAGGAACCACGGCACTCGTACCTATCCCTTCTATTCGACTAGTAATGATATTAACGAAAGTCTATAAATACTGTTCACGTCAGGGTACAAAGGACCATTGTTTTATAATCTTTCTTCGACACACGTCTTTGTCAGTTGGCGTAAATATATTTTAAACGTAAAAACTTGTAACTAAACATTTTTCTTCGTATCAATAAATAAGTTAGTAAGTGAAATTAGTGTTCTCTTTTCGTGACCCGAAGGGTCCCAACATAAATTGGCGCAGTCACTGCAGGATTTTGCAGAAATCGCGAATTTGTTACGGGAAGACTTTTTCTTCGGAAAACTTCGATAACTACGACAAGTTCAGTGATACCTGCAGCCGGTCACGATTTGTCAACCAAATCGGTGAGATTCATCTCTTCAGACTTCCGGACCAATCCGCTCATCCTCCAAGAAAGAAGATCAACACCTTCATCTCTTCGATCATCTAGATCAATCCGCTCATCCTCCAAGAAAGAAGATCAACACCTTCATCTCTTCGATCATCTAGATCAACTAGCTCATCCCTCGACAAAGGAGATCTAAACCAATCCAGTTACTCTCCGACGGAGATCAACAAACAATACGAGGTAGGTCGTACTTAAATCCTTACGCCCCTCAATTCCCACTCTCTTTGTCATTTTTTTTAAAAATAGTTGATAAAGTTCTATTAAAATTTTACGTTAGTCGCAATGGTCCCGCCACTGACACAAACTATCGAACAAACGATAAACAACCCAGATTCAGTTAACGATACCGACAATAATGACGAAATTCGTAACGAACAACCTCACAAGTTATCCTTTTTATGTTCACTAATAGCCACATCTTTTAGCGGCGATAGAGCCGAACTACATGAATTTATTTCAAATTGTAATAACGCGTTTCGATTTGCAAACACACAACAAAATGATGCGTTATTGGCTTTTGTGATATCTAAAATTACTGGTAGTGCTAAAGCACAACTTAGAGATAAATCTATTAAAGATTGGAAACAATTAGAAAAACTTTTACGCGAATTGTATGCTGATAGGAAACATTACACTCAGTTAATGGAAGAACTAAACACTATCAAACAACATAATACAGAGACTATTAGATCTTTTTATAATAGAGTAGATAAAATTTACACAAGACTCCTAAACTCCCTAGTTTGCAAAGACGAAAAGGAACGGTTAGGTAGAATCGAAACAATTAAGGAAATCTCATTGCAGAGATTTATTTTGCATTGCCTGCCAGAGATTTCCCGGTTTTTAAGAGGTAAGGAACCGAAAACATTGTCAGACGCATTTAATGCAGCCATTGAAGAAGAACGCGCATTACAAGTTTCCAAATCGAATTTTGCAAGAAATAATAATTCTTCTAATAATAATAGGTATTGTCAATATTGCAAAACGAAGACGCATTATACTAGAGATTGTTTCAAGAAAAATAAAAGTAACGGACAATTTAAAGAAGCCACCGTAAACATAAATAAACCTCTTTTTAATAATTCAAATAATAATCAGCAACGTAAAGAAAACCAAAATCAACAGAAAATCTGTAACTATTGTAAAAAACCAGGTCATTTAATTGCTGATTGTTTCAAGAGGAAGAGAAATAATGAAAGAAATGGTTATAACAATCACGCTACGAATAACTCTGTTCATTTAAACGAAAACACCCCCGCGAACAACGTCGTTTCTGCGGAATGGGAATAAACAAAACCGACGTTAATTATAAAAATAAATATAGTTTTGTAGATCGTTATCCGGCTCAAAATAAAAATTTAGGTCATAGTAACCTTTGCCGTAGATCTCAGAGTCCTTCTATCTCAAACCCATCAGGTTCATCAAAATTAATTCGCGATAAAGATACTGTTGATTGCTATCCGGTTCAAGATAAAAATTTAGGTCATAGTAACCTTTGCCGTAGATCACAGAATATCTCTATTTCACACCCATCGGGTTCATCAAAATTAATTCGCGATAAAGATACTGTCGATTGCTATCCGGTTCAAGATAAAAATTTAGGTCATAGTAACCTTTGCCGTAGATCACAGAATATCTCTATTTCGCACCCATCGGGTTCATCGCAATTAATTCCTCACAAGGACACTGTAGATTGTTATCCGGTTCAGAATAAAATTTTAGGTCATAGTAACCTTTGCCGTAGATCACAGAGTCCCTCTATTTCAAACCTATCAGGTTCATCAAAATTAATTCGAAATAAGGACAATGTAGATTGCCATCCGGTTCAGAATAAAATCTTTGGTCGTAGTAACCGTTGCCGTAGATCTCAAAATTATCCTAATCCAATCTTAGAAGAAAATGGATCAAGTTCAAATAAACGTAAACAATATAGGGTACTATTAGATAATCTAGATAAAAACCCTTATCTACAATGTTCATTTCAAAATAAAAAATTTACGTTTCTTATAGATACTGGCGCTTCGGTATCTTTATTAAAATTTCAAGAAAAATTAGATATTTCTGAAATAAATCTTTGTTCCAACGATCAAATTACCTTAACAGGTCTGAGCGCAAACTCTCCAGTAATTACATCTGGTAGTTGCATTCTAAAATTACGGATCAATTCTCAAGAGATTCCCGTAAAATTCCATTTGGTGAAGGATAACCATAATCTGCCACACGACGGCATAATAGGAAATGATTTCCTATCCTCTCATGGAGCAATTATTAATCTAAACAAATCTGAATTATTTCTTAAATCGTTAGAAAACCCTATAAAAATAGTATGTCATTCAACGAAAAATAATCCATTCTTTCTAGAACCTCGGTCAGAGACCGTTGTCGAGATCGATATAATAAATAAAGAAATTTCAGAAGGAATCTGTCCCGAAATTATTATAGCTGATGGCGTATTTCTCGCGAAATCGATTGTAACTGTCAAAAATGGAAAGGCAATTACGACAATTCTAAATACTCAAGACAGGAAATTAAAAATTAATAAAATTAAACTCTATCTAGAACCTTTCGCAAGTTCAAATGCAAAAATATTCTATTCTAGTCCATCTGAAAATAACTCGAGTAACGCGCGAGATAGATTAAAATTATTACATGAAAATTTACGAGTAAATCACTTAAATCCTGAAGAAAAGTACTCAGTTTTAAAAATTTGCGACGAATACAACGATATATTTTATCTTCCTAACGATAAGTTGACTTGCACGGACCTTCTTAAACACGAGATCAGGGTATCAGATGAGACACCAGTAGTTTCCAAAATTTACAAGTTTCCCGAAATACACAAACGAGAGTTAGATAAACAAATCGAAAAAATGCTAAAACAAGAAATAATCCGACCTTCTGTCTCTCCTTATAATAGTCCACTTTGGATAGTTCCGAAGAAGAAAGATGCTTCTGGAGAACAAAAATGGCGAATAGTCGTAGATTTTCGAAAATTAAATGATGTAACGATAGGAGAATTTTTCCCCCTACCAAACATCGAAGAAATCCTAGATCAGTTAGGTCATTCTAAATATTTTACTACTTTAGATTTAGCTTCCGGATTCCATCAAATCCGAATGAAGGAAACAGACATTTGTAAAACAGCTTTCAGTACACCATCCGGTCACTACGAATACCTTCGTATGCCTTTCGGATTGAAAAATGCCCCTAGGACTTTCCAAAGGTTAATGACCACTGCTCTTGTAGGTCTCCAAGGATTACAGTGTTTTGTATATCTTGACGATGTTGTTGTATTTGCAAATTCTATATCAGAACATTCAGAAAAACTTCGCAATATTTTTAATCGATTACGATCAAATAATTTACTCTTGCAACCCGACAAATGTGAATTTATGCGCAAGGAAGTCGCTTATTTAGGTCACATTATCAGCGATAAAGGAATTTCACCTAACCCAGACAAGATATCTGCTATAAAAAATTACCCTACTCCGAAAAATCCAAAACAAATTAAACAATTCTTAGGATTGATTGGCTATTATCGTAGATTTATCAAAGATTTCTCTAAACATTCGAAGCCACTTACCTTTCTATTGATGAAAGACACACCATTTCGATGGATTGCTGAACATGATGATGCTCTAGATTACTTTAAAAACGTGTTAACCAAAGAACCCATTTTACAATATCCCGATTTTTCGAAAGAATTCTTAGTAACAACTGATGCTTCTGACTATGCAATTGGTGCAATTTTATCCCAAGGAGAAATTGGCAAAGATCTTCCGATAGCGTACGCCTCACGCACTTTAAATAAAGCAGAATGTAATTATTCTACAATTGAAAAGGAATTGTTAGCAATCGTTTGGGCCGTTCAACATTTTCGACCGTATGTCTATGGAAGAAAATTCACAATTCTGACAGATCATCGTCCACTAACATGGCTTTCAAATTGTAAAACTGCCAGTAGTCGTTTATTTAGGTGGAGATTGAAACTCGAAGAATATTCTTACGAGATAAAATACAAGCCAGGTAGAATCAATTCAAACGTAGATGCCCTCTCCAGAAATCCTGTTCTATTAAATTGTCGTATAAAATCACAAGAAGAAAACTTTAGCGAATTTATAAGATATCACTACGAAACTCTAGAAATTCCAGATATGAAAACGATTAAAGAAAATCTATTTACTAAATTTCCTAATGCTCTTGCGTATTCTAAAGATTTCGATGAAAATAATATTTATTCTGAAAATTTAGCAACAACTTACGATCTTACAAAAATTAATCATGAAAGTATAAATCAATACGATTCTGTCCTATTGGAGACACAAAATAATAAGAAATCATTCCTAATGATAACCAAATTAAATCATTTTGACAAATTAACATACAACGATCTATTTTATTCACTACAAAATCTTAGAAGATCTTTAATAGACTCTAAAATAAAGAATATTTTTATCAAAAATCCAATCGAAGATAATGCTCACTTAAAACAGGAAATATTCAATAAATTAATAAAGTTCCTATTTTCAAAAACGAATATTACCGTTTCATTAATAAATAAACCGTATATTACCCCAGAAACTAAAGAGGAAATAAAAAATATTTTTAAGGAAAACCACGAATCATCTATTGCGGGTCATGCCGGATTTCTAAGAACCTATAAACGCATAAAGGAAAATTATAAATGGTTACATATGAAAAGCGATATTAAATATCTTATAAAGCATTGTGAATCTTGTCAAATTAACAAACATGAAAATCAAACAAGAAAAGCACCTATGGAAATTACGACGACTAGCGAACGTCCATTCCAAAGATTAGCTATCGATGTAGTAGGACCCCTAGATTTAACCGAAAACGGAAATAAATTTATCATAACGATGCAAGACGATTTAACCAAATATTCTTTTGCCGTTGCTACACAAAATCATGAGGCTAAAACCATAGCTGATGTAATTCTTAGATTTATTACAATCTTCGGAATTCCCGAATGTATACTTTCTGATCAAGGTACGGACTTTACTTCCAAAATAATTAGCGAATTAAATAAACTTTTTAAAATAAAGCATATATTCTCAAGTCCATATCACCCACAAACAAACGGAGCTCTAGAAAGGTCACACCTCACATTGAAAGAGTATTTAAAACATTACATAAACGAAAAACATACCGATTGGGACGAATACGTTCCATTAGCAATGTTTACCTACAATACTCACTATCACAAAGCCACTAACTTTACGCCTTACGAATTATTATTCGGACACAAAGCAATCATTCCAACATCATTAACCTCAAAACCAGAATTTAAATACACTTATGATGATTACCATTCAAACTTAAAGTTAAAACTGCAAAAATCTTTCGAGATCGCTAGAGAAAACATCCAAAAATCTAAAGAAAATTCGAAAATAAATTATGACAAAAAGGCTAATAATATAACGTATAAAGTAGGCGATCAAGTACTCATACAAAATAAAAATTTTAAACCAGGAATTAGCAGAAAATTGCAACCTAATTATAAAGGACCTTACGAGATTATTGAAATTCATCCAAATCAAACTGTTAAAGTAAAAATAAAAAGAAATAAAACCGTAACATACCATCATAATTTATTGAAGCCATTCTTTTCAGATGAAAAGGACGACCGACCTGATAGCCCTTACGGCACTTCTTAGTTTTTTCCTGACACCTGTCCTGTCCAATGAAAAACCCTATCACACCGAGAAAATCGACATTAGCTCAGGTATATTCTTCCATCAAATAGGTCAAGCAAAGATTTCTCATGATCACTTTACTCTTTTATCATACCGAAACATTAGTATCTATGAACAAAAACTTAATCTGATCCACATAATCTATCAAAAAACGGCACCACTTTGTCAAACTCGAGGTAAAGACTTATATTTAAGTACATCCCACGAGGAGTTCTTATGTAGCGAACGTATAGAGTTATTAAAAAATCATATTAATGGTCTTAACGAAAAATTCGATTCCCTTTCTCATTTGACTGGTCACGAACCAGATGATCTCATTAACAAACGAACAAAAAGAGGATTATTTGACGGTGTTTCGTACGCATTCAAATGGCTTTTTGGCACACCCGATGCCGAAGATGCAAAATATTACACGGAAGCTATTGAAGCAGTCGTTAAACAAAACGACGACATGAAAATTCTAATGAGACAACAAATTCATATTATAACGGATGCTATAACCGATTATAATAAAACTGCACAGCTTCTTCACGCAAATGAAGAACAATTAAATAAAAACATTGAAAAATTTAATATATTTTCAACACAAACGATTCAAAAACTAAACTCTTTAAACTACCACCAGACAATGACTGATCACCTAAACCTATTGACACAAATTGCAAGTGAACTCGACGAAGAACTAGACGTAATAATATCCGCAATTTTATTTTCTAAACAAAATGTCTTACATCCCTCAGTAATAACCCCTAAACGTCTTCATAATGAACTCATGAAAATTAAGACTAACACCAATTTCGAACTTCCAATCAGTAATGATAACATGAATAACATTCACAAATATTTTCAAATTTGTGATCTATCGGTGATATATTCCAATAAAAATCTAATTTATGCTTTAAAAATCCCCTTAGTTACAAAGGAACTTTATCAATTATTCAATCTCGTACCACTACCTGCATCCTTAAATTCTACGTCCGTATACTCATTCATAAATCCCTCGTATCCCTACCTATTGTTAAGTACGACACGTACCTTTTATGGAGAACTAAGAGACCTATCGAGTTGTAAATGGTCGCCACCCACTGACTATTTATGTACACACGCCACCATCCACCTCGTAAAGGAAAGACCTACATGCGAGACAGATTTGAAATTGCGACGATCACAAATCATCCCGAAGAGCTGCAACACTAGAACAATCAAGTCAGAAATAGAAACATGGCACCCTCTCTCTCCGAACCAATGGTTGTATATCCTAACGCAACCAGTCGCTGGCACCATTAGCTGCGATGAAACAAGTGCTCCAGTTTTCGACTTCACACTACAAGGCACCGGTATCTTCACACTGAAGCCCAGATGCAAGTGCTACACCCTATCCACCTTACTGGTAGCTACCACAAACATGACAACCAATTTTACAAACTTCGTCCCTTCCGTCGACATCACGAACGACGATTGCTGCCAAAAGGAACAAGAATTCCTTACAAATGAGGAAATGAATCCTATCAAGTTAAACAATTTGAATTTAAACGAGTTGCGACACGCGCAACATAAGCTTCAGCAGTTCGACGAAGAACTTAAAGAAAACATGAACCGCCCGTTCATCCTTCATGGTACAAAGTGGTACAATACCTTATTAGGAAGTGTGACAATCATGATAATTGTCATTGTTGCCTGTTGTGGATGCTGCAGATGCTGCAGATGGAGACCACTCACCTGGCTGAGACGCCTCTTCACCACCGACAACTGCAAATACCTAATTTGCGTCAACAGCCACAACGTTATCCATCGCAACCGACTCAACACATCCAGCTGGGAGCCCCAGAGAAATTCCCGCAGTCTTCGATCCCTCACAGCCTCCTCCACGGAAGGTGCTGGAGAAGGAATACCCCTGCGACAAGTAGAACCAGAGTATGTCGTCATCGAACCAAGAAGCCGGGCAAAGGAAGAGAGACTTTTCAAGATATAAAGTGTAGTGAAGTGTCGTGATCGCAAAAATATTACGCTGAGGTGGAATAACTGAAAAAAGGTCTGTAAAAAGTTAAACTGTCTCGAAATTTTAAAGCGAATTGTCCCCTAAAGGTTACTAACTGAATAATATTTTATAAATTCTCTTAATTTTTATATTCATGATTGGTTATCTTAGATCGGTACCTATCTTAAATTAATTTATATATAATAATAATTTTCTTATTGGCTTAAAATGCAAGTAACTTGTAGGCAATTCTATTAAAGGAAATATGTATTCTAATCTTTAAGTATAATGTTTAATAACATATTTAAACTCTAACAACCTAAATAATCAAATATTCATTTATTATTTCTATTTACTCATTTATTCATTTATTATTACTTAATATTTTATATTATTGTCTACCTTTATATATATCTAAGAAGATGGTTTAATAATACTATTTAAATTTAAATTTAATTATCTTACTAAATTACACTAATAAAAAAAAAAAAAAAAAAAAAAAAAATCTTGACTAATTTAAAGTATTTACAACAGTATTATTAAACTTTCTTTATGTTTTATCAACGTTTTAATTTTTGTACTCTTACGTACCAGACTTGAACAGATTCTTTTGTTTTGACAAGCCAATTAGAGCCTTATCAAAACACTTAATCGGGGAGGATTGTTATGCTCACGATTCTCGTTTATGGTTATTAACTTCCTTTTTCAAACCGTGTCCCTCTATTCAACTAACTCACGATTTCTTGTTATAGTTATTACTTTCCGCTACCAAACTTTATTATTTTATTCTATTAACCACGTATCAAAGATTGTCATTTACTTCCTCTAGAAGCCAGATTTATTTAACAAACACTATTTTCAACAATGCATGTTACTTCGTCCACGTTTTGTCTTTATTATCCAAAACCAATTAACTCTTTCTTTTATAACCTAAGATTTATTAACTATATGATATCTGAACAATACATATTCGTTTATACACGTTTCTTCGTTATTACTATTGTCTTCCGTTCTAATCCTAATATTCTTTTCTCAAATAATCACGTCTTCTACATCCTCGATCCAAGGAACCACGGCACTCGTACCTATCCCTTCTATTCGACTAGTAATGATATTAACGAAAGTCTATAAATACTGTTCACGTCAGGGTACAAAGGACCATTGTTTTATAATCTTTCTTCGACACACGTCTTTGTCAGTTGGCGTAAATATATTTTAAACGTAAAAACTTGTAACTAAACATTTTTCTTCGTATCAATAAATAAGTTAGTAAGTGAAATTAGTGTTCTCTTTTCGTGACCCGAAGGGTCCCAACATAAGGGGTCTTTATTGGTCTGGCACGATAATTTTGTTTAATGCTCGATACTCCCGATAATCCACGCATAAGCGTCCCTCTCCGTTTTTCTTAGATATGTAATAATCTGAACCGAAGGGGTATCTCACGGGCCGGGCGACGAGTGACATGGGTCCATCGCTATCCGCTCGGCCGGCTCGGCACATACGCTGACTGTGATTCCCTCACAATTCCGTGTTTTAAAAGATCAGCAGTAATGTCTTGAATCTGTTTACGTTCAGGGTCTGAAAATTGTCTTGGCCTAAATGCTATAGGTTTCTTACTTGTAACTGTGATGTGCATCTCACAAAATGACGTCATACCTAACTCAGTCATTTCTCTAGCAACACAATTAGGATATTCGTTTAATAACGTTAAAAGGGAATTCACGGTTTCGGGATCCTCGAGTCCTATATTAATAACAGCAGTATCAATTAAGTTTACGTTTACAGTTTCTGAAAATACCAACCTACCACCTGTTTTACTATATTGAATGTCGTCTTGTTCCGTAAAATTCTGTCCAATTAATACGTTCACACTTCACACCCATAATGGGGTATGATAAACAAGTCAATGGCCCTCTCTATACCGTCGACCGCCACGTCTGCGCCATAAAAATATTTGGGTGTCATATTACCAGACAGGGTTTTTAGTATAACGTTATTTATAATTTTCTGGAATTTTAACTGAAATTGAACCGCCGCTTGTTTTGTTAAGAGAGAACATTTACTACCCAGATCCATCAATTTTATCCAGCCACTCATCGATACTCTGAGTGACAGGGTCAAACTCCTGGATGATGTCAAGGTTTAAAGAGGCAACACTTACCAAGCTATTCCGGGCACCTAAATCTTTAGCCAACTTATCTATACCTTGGATCAGTGCGTTACTCAACCCGATGATATCGCTCGTGACTCCATTCCTACCAGAGCGTCGAGAGTCTCCACCTACGCTATGGGGCTGCTCCCCCAATTCCAAACTTGGAGAGCGTCTCCTCGAGCCACGTGAACGTTCTGCTTTCCTGGACTGCCTCGAAACCTTTCGGACACCTTTCGACCTCCGCTCTGAGTGACGTTCCCTCTGCTGGGAACTCCTGGAGGATCCATGTCGCTTGGCCCTTTTTTCCACAACTTCACTAACCGCACAATTTGCCAAAAGGTCTTCGCGGATTCTGATCCCACTTCTGATGTTAACGATTCGCGATTTAAAATAAGATTTGAAATAAAAACCCTATATTTAAATAAAAAGTTATATTGCCGCCTGTATGACACGTCAACTCGCTCGCTCGCTCGAACCGAATCTCTCTGCTGATTGTCCATCAATGATTGCCGTCCCACTGCTCCGCGGTCTCTCTCGTCTCGTACCCGTGGTTCCCGGAGAACCTGCATCAGCCCTTTTTCGGTGCAGGCGTGCAGGCCTCTCGTCTCGACGTATACAGGGTGATGGTTGTATACGTCCTGGTGACTGACGATAACATATTATAATAGTGTTAGTTGTTATTTTTAATAATTATTGGTTATTATGACTGATATAAAATTTTAAACGGCCTTAAACCGTTTAAGGACTATTATCCACATTAACTACATAAACAACTTATAAAAATAAAACATTTTGAAAGCACCCATTAAACAATAACGGTCAGATTTAAATATAACGGAGCGTTGTCAAATCTATTACAAGCGTTGTGTTATGTTTCAAGTAGGCTTATATAACCTTTAATATTTTATATTACGTTTCTGAACAATCTGTTAAATATATTTTCACAATATATATTCTGTTACAGAACTGTTCTTGTATACCTACTATAAATACAGTAGTGTCTAAATTTAAATGAAATTTTAAGAAAATATACAAAATCGTTTATTACAACTATATTATCAAGCCTTATGGAGGTAATTAAGTTATGATACATATTAACTAGGCAGACGATTTATTGAAATTAAAAAAAAAATACAATTTACTTGTATCGGTTAAATTATTACGGTACGATTTAAATATAATCTAGTGCATTCAGTACTACTACAAATGATGTTTGTTATTTCCAAGGTTTATTAATTGTGAATACAATATTACTAATTCCGTTCATTTTTATTTAATCTAATAGCCCCATAATACAGAAGCTATGATGCTCTGATTAAATTTTTACAAAGTTTGTTTATCTTCTATTGCGCAGGTGCTGTTGAAATATTACCCGCCTTAGTAAATAGCAGTCATTCCCGAGTGACTCCACTCTAGTGTTGTAATATTTTAAATTGTAACATTATACATTTATTATTAGCACAATACATTTACATTTCTGTTTTGACACCAAAGTTCTTGAAAATGTTCCCAAAAATTGTTTTAAAAATATAAAATTCTTTAGGAAAGTGTATGTACTCTCACCAAAGTCAATTTAAGGTGTACGAAAATTGTAACGACAAGAACGCAGTTTTTGACCAAAGTTGATCCGCTGGAAAGATCGCCTAATCAATCGCCATTTATGGCACAACTGTAACGTTTTCTTGTAATCTTAAATTGAGTTTTGAAAGAGTACACTAAAGTGAGATATTGAGGTACAACATAAAAATTTCGTAAAGAAGTAGAAAGGTATTATTTATCACTTCTCAATTAACGCAACGGTCGGCCATATTGTTACGCCCAAACGTGCGCGCGCATCTATCGCTTTCCCTTAATTTCCCATGCACATCTCTCTGTTTTATATTACGATGAGACACTTATATTGGTATAATTATTTGTTGTAGACTCACTGGCAGGACGGATTGACGTCTTCGCTACATTTAACCCACGCGCACCTTTCGGACTCTGGGAACTACTCCTGCGTCCCGACGGTCGCCGGTGCGGCCAGCGTCAACGTGCACGTCATCAACGGTAAGGAAACAGAAATCAGTGTCGTCTTTAAGAAAAAGCGGGTTTCTTAACAACGTGACAATTTCAGAAATAGTCACTCGCTTTGTATGCGCAAATGCTAAAGTTATATATTGTCAGAATGTGTAAGGTGGGTTAGAGAGTCACAATATATTATGAAAACTGGAGGGGTTACAGTAATATTTTATTAACTTAAGTATATATCGTAACGTTTATTTCTTATTTATTTACACTGTCCTTATTATACACTACACACTACCTAATTTATTTAGACTAATACTGCACTAATTAATTTATATAACACACTTAACTTTAATTTATTTGTACAATTCGCTTATTTGTTTTTCGCACTGTTTTTCACTCGCGGCTTTACGTCTAATCTCATCCAACCGCAAGTCCGTCATTATATAGTCGTCCATTATGTCTCGAGAACCTTCTTGAAACGACCCGAAAGTAATAAATCATTCTTTCTTTAAATGGATATTCGGGAGTATTCTGGACTGTCTTTTTTATAGGATTCAATTAGCGGAGGCCTTCCTATGAGGCAGGCCGCCGGTTGATAAGGAGAAGGCTTACTCTGGTTGTTTACATTTCGCGTTACAATATTTTATACATAGGTATACATTTATGTATTTTATATACTATATATACATAGTATATATTATTTTGCTTTATATACTTAATTAACTTATATACTATATACAATTCACTTAAAGTTGTGTGATACCGAGTGATCATTTTAATTTGATAACTAAGTCGGTTCTGGGTGTGTTCAAATTTCAAGAACATTCAAAGGTTGTTCACATTTAACGACGTACGCACAAAAACGCGAGAATTTTGGGACTGTTTTAGTTCTCTATGTCGTCAAAATGTTAATATACGAATACTCGTCGAATTTACAAGATCACACTGTATTATAGAAACAGAGTCTTCAAAAAGTTTCAATGCCTTAAGTGGCATGTTAAAGTAGTTAGGTGTATAATATGGAGTGATCACTTTAGTCTTATATCTGCTGAACCAGAAATTTATTGACGTCCTCAAACATGTGTCGTAAATCGTTAATGTAGAATTTCAAAAGTTGTCACAATGCTGTCAAATTTAACGGTATAGCGAGAAAAGGAAACGCTCATTCCTTAACTCATATGTCAATTGTAGTCAAAATGCCCATAATGAGATTGTCATGAAAATTAAATGATCGCACTGTATTTCTGGAAGTGGTGGAACGCTAAAATACTATTAAGTTTCTATTAAATGACATATTCAACTAGAAAGCGGTTGTGATATCGAGTGATCGTTTTAATGTCACTTTCCAATAAGCTTAAAATGTAAAACAGCGACGTAAGTCGTAGCTCGTTACTGCAAAATTCCAAAAGTCGCTACAGTGTGTTCAAATTTAGTGACGAACCGAAAAGGAATGCTCACTCAGTAGCTTTTTTAGTGTTACATATTGCCTAAATATCCAAAGTCACATAGTTATAAAAATTAAATGATCGCACTGTGTTTTGGACAGTGATAAACCATAAGATGCTATTAAGTTTCTCGTAAATGATATATTTAACGAGAAAGCGGTTGTGATATCGAGTGATCGTTTTAATGTGTTGTTCCAATAAGCCTAAAATCTATTAGAATGACGTAAGTCGTAGCTCGTTACTGCAAAATTTCAAAAATCGCTACAGGGTGTTCAAATTTAGTGATGAACCGAAAAGAAATGCTCACTCAGTAACTTTTCTGGTGTTACGTATTGTCTTAATGTCCAACGTCAAATAGTTATAAAAATTTAATGATCGCACTGTGTTTTGGAGAGTGATAAACCATAAAGTGCTATTAGGTTTCTCTTAAATGTCATATTTAACTAGAAACCAGTTGTGATATCGAGTGATCGTTTTAATGTCACTTTCCAATAAGCTTAAAATGTAAAACAATGACGTAAGTCGTAGCTCGTTACTGCAAAATTTCAAAAGTCGCTATAGGGTGTTTAAATTTAGTGATGAACCGAAAAAGAATGCTCACTCAATGACTTTTCTCATGTTGCGCATTGTCTAAATGTCCAGAGTCAAATAGTTATAAAAATTAAATGATCACATTGTATTTTGGAAAATGATGGAACCATAAATTACTATTAGGTATCTTGTGAGTTACATATTTAAATAGAAAGCGGTTGTGATATCGAGTGATCGTTTTAATGTCACTTTCCATTATGCTTAAAATGTAAAACAGCGACGTAAGTCCTAGTTCGTCACTGCAAAATTTCAAATATCGCTACAGGGTGTTTAAATTTAGTGATGAACCGAAAAAGAATGCTCACTCAATGACTTTTCTCATGTTGCGCATTGTCTAAATGTCCAGAGTCAAATAGTTATAAAAATTAAATGATCACATTGTATTTTGGAAAATGATGGAACCATAAATTACTATTAGGTATCTTGTGAATTACATATTTAAATAGAAAGCGGTTGTGATATCGAGTGTTCGTTTTAATGTCACTTTCCAATAAGCTTAAAATGTAAAACAGTGACGTAAGTCGTAGCTCGTTACTGCAAAATTTCAAAAGTCGCTACAGGGTGTTTAAATTTAGTGATGAACAGAAAAGAAATGCTCACTCAGTAACTTTTCTGGTGTTACGTATTGTCTAAATGTCCAAAGTCAAATAGTTATAAAAATTAACTGATCACATTGTATTTTGGAAAATGATGGAACCATAAAATGCTATTAGGTATCTCGTAAATGACATATTTAAATAGAAAGCGGTTGTGATATCGAGTGATCGTTTTAATGTCACTTTCCAATATGCTTAAAATGTAAAACAGCGACGTAAGTCCTAGTTCGTCACTGCAAAATTTCAAATATCGCTACAGGGTGTTCAAATTTAGCGATGAACAGAAAAGGAATGCTCACTCAATGACTTTTCTCATGTTGCGCATTGTCTAAATGTCCAGAGTTCATAGTTCATGTCCATAGTTAAAAAAATTATATGATCACATTGTACTTTGGAAAATGATGGAACCATAAATTAGTATTAGGTATTTCGTGAATTACATATTTAAATAGAAAGCGGTTGTGATATCGAGTGTTCGTTTTAAAGTCGCTTTCCAATAAGCTTAAAACATAAAACAGCGACGTAAGTCGTAGCTCGTTACTGCAAAATTTCAAAAGTCGCTACAGGCTGTTCAAATTTAGTGATGAACCGAAAACAAATGCTCACTCAGTAACTTTTCTAGTGTTGCGTATTGTTTAAATGTCCAAAGATAAATTGTTATAAAAATTAAATGATCACATTGTATTTTGGAAAGTGATGGAACCATAAAATACTATTAGGTATCTCGTAAATGACATATTTAAATAGAAAGCGGTTGTGGCATCGAGTGTTCGTTTTAAAGTCACTTTCCAATAAGCTTAAAATGTGAATCAGCGACGTAAGTCGTAGCTCGTTACTGCAAAATTCCAAAAGTCGCTACAGTGTGTTCAAATTTAGTGATGAACCGAAAAGGAATGCTCACTCAGTACCTTTTCTGGAGTTAGGTATAGTCTAAATGTCAAAAGTTAAATTGTTATAAAAATTAAATGATCACACTGTAATTTGGAAAGTGATAAACCATAAAATGCTATTAGGTATCTCGTAAATGACATATTTAAATAGAAAGCGGTTGTGATATCGAGTGATCGTTTTAATGTCACTTTCCAATAAGCTTAAAATGTAAAACAGCGACGTGAGTCGTAGCTCGTTACTGCAAAATTCCAAAAGTCGCTATAGTGTGTTCAAATTTAGTGATGAACCGAAAAGAAATGCTCACTCAGTAACTTTTCTAGTGTTGCGTATTGTCTAAATGTCCAAAGATAAATTGTTATAAAAATTAAATGATCACATTGTATTTTGGATCGTGATGGAACCATAAAATACTATTAGGTATCTCGTAAATGACATATTTAAATAGAAGGCGGATGTGATATCGAGTGATCGTTTTAATGTCACTTTCCAATAAGCTTAAAATGTAAAACAGTGACGTAAGTCGTAGCTCGTTACTGCAAAATTTCAAAAGTCGCTACAGGGTGTTTAAATTTAGTGATGAACAGAAAAGGAATGCTCACTCAATGACTTTTCTCATGTTGCGCACTGTCTAAATGTCCAGAGTCAAATAGTTATAAAAATTAAATGATCACATTGTATTTTGGAAAATGATGGAACCATAAATTAGTATTAGGTATCTCGTGAATTACATATTTAAATAGAAAGCGGTTGTGATATCGAGTGATCGTTTTAATGTCACTTTCCAATAAGCTTATAATGTAAATCAATGACGTAAGTCGTAGCTCGTTACTGCAAAATTCCAAAAGTCGCTACAGTGTGTTCAAATTTAGTGATGAACCGAAAAGAAATGCTCACTCAGTAACTTTTCTGGTGTTGCGTATTGTCTAAATGTCCAAAGATAAATTGTTATAAAAATTAAATGATCACATTGTATTTTGGAAAGTGATGGAACCATAAAATACTATTAGGTATCTCGTAAATGACATATTTAAATAGAAAGCGGTTGTGATATCGAGTGATCGTTTTAATGTCACTTTCCAATAAGCTTAAAATGTAAAACAGCGACGTAAGTCGTAGCTCGTTACTGCAAAATTCCAAAAGTCGCTACAGTGTGTCCAAATTTAGTGATGAACCGAAAAGAAATGCTCACTCAGTAACTTTTCTGGTGTTGCGTATTGTCTAAATGTCCAAAGATAAATTGTTATAAAAATTAAATGATCACATTGTATTTTGGAAAGTGATGGAACTATAAAATACTATTAGGTATCTCGTAAATGACATATTTAAATAGAAAGCGGTTGTGATATCGAGTGTTCGTTTTAATGTCACTTTCCAATAACCTTAAAATGTAAAACTGTGACGTAAGTCGTAGCTCGTTACTGCAAAATTCCAAAAGTCGCTACAGTGTGTTCAAATTTAGTGATGAACCGAAATGGAATGCACACTCAGTACCTTTTCTGGAGTTAGGTATTGTTTAAATGTCCAGAGATAAATTGTTATAAAAATTAAATGATCACATTGTATTTTGGATCGTGATGGAACCATAAAATACTATTAGGTATCTCGTAAATGACATATTTAAATAGAAAGCGGTTGTGATATCGAGTGATCGTTTTAATGTCACTTTCCAATAAGCTTAAAATGTAAAACCGTGACGTAAGTCGTAGCTCGTTACTGCAAAATTCCAAAAGTCGCTACAGTGTGTTCAAATTTAGTGATGAACCGAAAAGAAATGCTCACTCAGTAACTTTTCTGGTGTTACGTATTGTCTAAATGTCCAACGTCACATAGTTATAAAAATTTAATGATCGCACTGTGTTTTGGCGAGTGATAAACCATAAAATGCTATTAGGTTTCTCCTAAATGACATATTTAAATAGAAAGCAGTTGTAATATCGAGTGATCGTTTTAATGTCACTTTCCAATAAGCTTAAAAAGTAAAACCGTGACGTAAGTCGTAGCTCATTACTGCAAAATTCCAAAAGTCGCTACAGTGTGTTCAAATTTAGTGATCAGCCAAAAAGAAATCCTCACTCAGTAACTTTTCTGGTGTTACGTATTGTCTAAATGTCCAACGTCACATAGTTATAAAAATTTAATGATCGCACTGTGTTTTGGAGAGTGATAAACCATAAAATGCTATTAGGTTTCTCCTAAATGACATATTTAAATAGAAAGCAGTTGTAATATCGAGTGATCGTTTTAATGTCACTTTCCAATAAGCTTAAAAAGTAAAACCGTGACGTAAGTCGTAGCTCATTACTGCAAAATTCCAAAAGTCGCTACAGTGTGTTCAAATTTAGTGATGAACCGAAAAGAAATGCTCACTCAGTAACTTTTCTGGTGTTACGTATTGTCTAAATGTCCAACGTCACATAGTTATAAAAATTTAATGATCGCACTGTGTTTTGGCGAGTGATAAACCATAAAATGCTATTAGGTTTCTCCTAAATGACATATTTAAATAGAAAGCAGTTGTAATATCGAGTGATCGTTTTAATGTCACTTTCCAATAAGCTTAAAAAGTAAAACCGTGACGTAAGTCGTAGCTCATTACTGCAAAATTCCAAAAGTCGCTACAGTGTGTTCAAATTTAGTGATCAGCCAAAAAGAAATCCTCACTCAGTAACTTTTCTGGTGTTACGTATTGTCTAAATGTCCAACGTCACATAGTTATAAAAATTTAATGATCGCACTGTGTTTTGGAGAGTGATAAACCATAAAATGCTATTAGGTTTCTCCTAAATGACATATTTAAATAGAAAGCAGTTGTAATATCGAGTGATCGTTTTAATGTCACTTTCCAATAAGCTTAAAAAGTAAAACCGTGACGTAAGTCGTAGCTCATTACTGCAAAATTCCAAAAGTCGCTACAGTGTGTTCAAATTTAGTGATGAACCGAAAAGAAATGCTCACTCAGTAACTTTTCTGGTGTTACGTATTGTCTAAATGTCCAACGTCACATAGTTATAAAAATTTAATGATCGCACTGTGTTTTGGCGAGTGATAAACCATAAAATGCTATTAGGTTTCTCCTAAATGACATATTTAAATAGAAAGCAGTTGTAATATCGAGTGATCGTTTTAATGTCACTTTCCAATAAGCTTAAAAAGTAAAACCGTGACGTAAGTCGTAGCTCATTACTGCAAAATTCCAAAAGTCGCTACAGTGTGTTCAAATTTAGTGATCAGCCAAAAAGAAATCCTCACTCAGTAACTTTTCTGGTGTTACGTATTGTCTAAATGTCCAACGTCACATAGTTATAAAAATTTAATGATCGCACTGTGTTTTGGAGAGTGATAAACCATAAAATGCTATTAGGTTTCTCCTAAATGACATATTTAAATAGAAAGCGTTTGTGATATCGAGTGATCGTTTTAATGTCACTTTCCAATAAGCTTAAAAAGTAAAACCGTGACGTAAGTCGTAGCTCATTACTGCAAAATTCCAAAAGTCGCTACAGTGTGTTCAAATTTAGTGACGAACCGAAAAGGAATGCTCACTCAGTAGCTTTTTTAGTGTTACATATTGCCTAAATATCCAAAGTCACATAGTTATAAAAATTAAATGATCGCACTGTGTTTTGGACAGTGATAAACCATAAGATGCTATTAAGTTTCTCGTAAATGATATATTTAACGAGAAAGCGGTTGTGATATCGAGTGATCGTTTTAATGTGTTGTTCCAATAAGCCTAAAATCTATTAGAATGACGTAAGTCGTAGCTCGTTACTGCAAAATTTCAAAAATCGCTACAGGGTGTTCAAATTTAGTGATGAACCGAAAAGAAATGCTCACTCAGTAACTTTTCTGGTGTTACGTATTGTCTTAATGTCCAACGTCAAATAGTTATAAAAATTTAATGATCGCACTGTGTTTTGGAGAGTGATAAACCATAAAGTGCTATTAGGTTTCTCTTAAATGTCATATTTAACTAGAAACCAGTTGTGATATCGAGTGATCGTTTTAATGTCACTTTCCAATAAGCTTAAAATGTAAAACAATGACGTAAGTCGTAGCTCGTTACTGCAAAATTTCAAAAGTCGCTATAGGGTGTTTAAATTTAGTGATGAACCGAAAAAGAATGCTCACTCAATGACTTTTCTCATGTTGCGCATTGTCTAAATGTCCAGAGTCAAATAGTTATAAAAATTAAATGATCACATTGTATTTTGGAAAATGATGGAACCATAAATTACTATTAGGTATCTTGTGAGTTACATATTTAAATAGAAAGCGGTTGTGATATCGAGTGATCGTTTTAATGTCACTTTCCATTATGCTTAAAATGTAAAACAGCGACGTAAGTCCTAGTTCGTCACTGCAAAATTTCAAATATCGCTACAGGGTGTTTAAATTTAGTGATGAACCGAAAAAGAATGCTCACTCAATGACTTTTCTCATGTTGCGCATTGTCTAAATGTCCAGAGTCAAATAGTTATAAAAATTAAATGATCACATTGTATTTTGGAAAATGATGGAACCATAAATTACTATTAGGTATCTTGTGAATTACATATTTAAATAGAAAGCGGTTGTGATATCGAGTGTTCGTTTTAATGTCACTTTCCAATAAGCTTAAAATGTAAAACAGTGACGTAAGTCGTAGCTCGTTACTGCAAAATTTCAAAAGTCGCTACAGGGTGTTTAAATTTAGTGATGAACAGAAAAGAAATGCTCACTCAGTAACTTTTCTGGTGTTACGTATTGTCTAAATGTCCAAAGTCAAATAGTTATAAAAATTAACTGATCACATTGTATTTTGGAAAATGATGGAACCATAAAATACTATTAGGTATCTCGTAAATGACATATTTAAATAGAAAGCGGTTGTGATATCGAGTGATCGTTTTAATGTCACTTTCCAATAAGCTTAAAATGTAAAACCGTGACGTAAGTCGTAGCTCGTTACTGCAAAATTCCAAAAGTCGCTACAGTGTGTTCAAATTTAGTGATGAACCGAAAAGAAATGCTCACTCAGTAACTTTTCTGGTGTTACGTATTGTCTAAATGTCCAACGTCACATAGTTATAAAAATTTAATGATCGCACTGTGTTTTGGCGAGTGATAAACCATAAAATGCTATTAGGTTTCTCCTAAATGACATATTTAAATAGAAAGCAGTTGTAATATCGAGTGATCGTTTTAATGTCACTTTCCAATAAGCTTAAAAAGTAAAACCGTGACGTAAGTCGTAGCTCATTACTGCAAAATTCCAAAAGTCGCTACAGTGTGTTCAAATTTAGTGATCAGCCAAAAAGAAATCCTCACTCAGTAACTTTTCTGGTGTTACGTATTGTCTAAATGTCCAACGTCACATAGTTATAAAAATTTAATGATCGCACTGTGTTTTGGAGAGTGATAAACCATAAAATGCTATTAGGTTTCTCCTAAATGACATATTTAAATAGAAAGCAGTTGTAATATCGAGTGATCGTTTTAATGTCACTTTCCAATAAGCTTAAAAAGTAAAACCGTGACGTAAGTCGTAGCTCATTACTGCAAAATTCCAAAAGTCGCTACAGTGTGTTCAAATTTAGTGATGAACCGAAAAGAAATGCTCACTCAGTAACTTTTCTGGTGTTACGTATTGTCTAAATGTCCAACGTCACATAGTTATAAAAATTTAATGATCGCACTGTGTTTTGGCGAGTGATAAACCATAAAATGCTATTAGGTTTCTCCTAAATGACATATTTAAATAGAAAGCAGTTGTAATATCGAGTGATCGTTTTAATGTCACTTTCCAATAAGCTTAAAAAGTAAAACCGTGACGTAAGTCGTAGCTCATTACTGCAAAATTCCAAAAGTCGCTACAGTGTGTTCAAATTTAGTGATCAGCCAAAAAGAAATCCTCACTCAGTAACTTTTCTGGTGTTACGTATTGTCTAAATGTCCAACGTCACATAGTTATAAAAATTTAATGATCGCACTGTGTTTTGGAGAGTGATAAACCATAAAATGCTATTAGGTTTCTCCTAAATGACATATTTAAATAGAAAGCAGTTGTAATATCGAGTGATCGTTTTAATGTCACTTTCCAATAAGCTTAAAAAGTAAAACCGTGACGTAAGTCGTAGCTCATTACTGCAAAATTCCAAAAGTCGCTACAGTGTGTTCAAATTTAGTGATGAACCGAAAAGAAATGCTCACTCAGTAACTTTTCTGGTGTTACGTATTGTCTAAATGTCCAACGTCACATAGTTATAAAAATTTAATGATCGCACTGTGTTTTGGCGAGTGATAAACCATAAAATGCTATTAGGTTTCTCCTAAATGACATATTTAAATAGAAAGCAGTTGTAATATCGAGTGATCGTTTTAATGTCACTTTCCAATAAGCTTAAAAAGTAAAACCGTGACGTAAGTCGTAGCTCATTACTGCAAAATTCCAAAAGTCGCTACAGTGTGTTCAAATTTAGTGATCAGCCAAAAAGAAATCCTCACTCAGTAACTTTTCTGGTGTTACGTATTGTCTAAATGTCCAACGTCACATAGTTATAAAAATTTAATGATCGCACTGTGTTTTGGAGAGTGATAAACCATAAAATGCTATTAGGTTTCTCCTAAATGACATATTTAAATAGAAAGCGTTTGTGATATCGAGTGATCGTTTTAATGTCACTTTCCAATAAGCTTAAAAAGTAAAACCGTGACGTAAGTCGTAGCTCATTACTGCAAAATTCCAAAAGTCGCTACAGTGTGTTCAAATTTAGTGACGAACCGAAAAGGAATGCTCACTCAGTAGCTTTTTTAGTGTTACATATTGCCTAAATATCCAAAGTCACATAGTTATAAAAATTAAATGATCGCACTGTGTTTTGGACAGTGATAAACCATAAGATGCTATTAAGTTTCTCGTAAATGATATATTTAACGAGAAAGCGGTTGTGATATCGAGTGATCGTTTTAATGTGTTGTTCCAATAAGCCTAAAATCTATTAGAATGACGTAAGTCGTAGCTCGTTACTGCAAAATTTCAAAAATCGCTACAGGGTGTTCAAATTTAGTGATGAACCGAAAAGAAATGCTCACTCAGTAACTTTTCTGGTGTTACGTATTGTCTTAATGTCCAACGTCAAATAGTTATAAAAATTTAATGATCGCACTGTGTTTTGGAGAGTGATAAACCATAAAGTGCTATTAGGTTTCTCTTAAATGTCATATTTAACTAGAAACCAGTTGTGATATCGAGTGATCGTTTTAATGTCACTTTCCAATAAGCTTAAAATGTAAAACAATGACGTAAGTCGTAGCTCGTTACTGCAAAATTTCAAAAGTCGCTATAGGGTGTTTAAATTTAGTGATGAACCGAAAAAGAATGCTCACTCAATGACTTTTCTCATGTTGCGCATTGTCTAAATGTCCAGAGTCAAATAGTTATAAAAATTAAATGATCACATTGTATTTTAGAAAATGATGGAACCATAAATTACTATTAGGTATCTTGTGAGTTACATATTTAAATAGAAAGCGGTTGTGATATCGAGTGATCGTTTTAATGTCACTTTCCATTATGCTTAAAATGTAAAACAGCGACGTAAGTCCTAGTTCGTCACTGCAAAATTTCAAATATCGCTACAGGGTGTTTAAATTTAGTGATGAACCGAAAAAGAATGCTCACTCAATGACTTTTCTCATGTTGCGCATTGTCTAAATGTCCAGAGTCAAATAGTTATAAAAATTAAATGATCACATTGTATTTTGGAAAATGATGGAACCATAAATTACTATTAGGTATCTTGTGAATTACATATTTAAATAGAAAGCGGTTGTGATATCGAGTGTTCGTTTTAATGTCACTTTCCAATAAGCTTAAAATGTAAAACAGTGACGTAAGTCGTAGCTCGTTACTGCAAAATTTCAAAAGTCGCTACAGGGTGTTTAAATTTAGTGATGAACAGAAAAGAAATGCTCACTCAGTAACTTTTCTGGTGTTACGTATTGTCTAAATGTCCAAAGTCAAATAGTTATAAAAATTAACTGATGACATTGTATTTTGGAAAATGATGGAACCATAAAATGCTATTAGGTATCTCGTAAATGACATATTTAAATAGAAAGCGGTTGTGATATCGAGTGATCGTTTTAATGTCACTTTCCAATATGCTTAAAATGTAAAACAGCGACGTAAGTCCTAGTTCGTCACTGCAAAATTTCAAATATCGCTACAGGGTGTTCAAATTTAGCGATGAACAGAAAAGGAATGCTCACTCAATGACTTTTCTCATGTTGCGCATTGTCTAAATGTCCAGAGTTCATAGTTCATGTCCATAGTTAAAAAAATTATATGATCACATTGTACTTTGGAAAATGATGGAACCATAAATTAGTATTAGGTATTTCGTGAATTACATATTTAAATAGAAAGCGGTTGTGATATCGAGTGTTCGTTTTAAAGTCGCTTTCCAATAAGCTTAAAACATAAAACAGCGACGTAAGTCGTAGCTCGTTACTGCAAAATTTCAAAAGTCGCTACAGGCTGTTCAAATTTAGTGATGAACCGAAAACAAATGCTCACTCAGTAACTTTTCTAGTGTTGCGTATTGTTTAAATGTCCAAAGATAAATTGTTATAAAAATTAAATGATCACATTGTATTTTGGAAAGTGATGGAACCATAAAATACTATTAGGTATCTCGTAAATGACATATTTAAATAGAAAGCGGTTGTGGCATCGAGTGTTCGTTTTAAAGTCACTTTCCAATAAGCTTAAAATGTGAATCAGCGACGTAAGTCGTAGCTCGTTACTGCAAAATTCCAAAAGTCGCTACAGTGTGTTCAAATTTAGTGATGAACCGAAAAGGAATGCTCACTCAGTACCTTTTCTGGAGTTAGGTATAGTCTAAATGTCAAAAGTTAAATTGTTATAAAAATTAAATGATCACACTGTAATTTGGAAAGTGATAAACCATAAAATGCTATTAGGTATCTCGTAAATGACATATTTAAATAGAAAGCGGTTGTGATATCGAGTGATCGTTTTAATGTCACTTTCCAATAAGCTTAAAATGTAAAACAGCGACGTGAGTCGTAGCTCGTTACTGCAAAATTCCAAAAGTCGCTATAGTGTGTTCAAATTTAGTGATGAACCGAAAAGAAATGCTCACTCAGTAACTTTTCTAGTGTTGCGTATTGTCTAAATGTCCAAAGATAAATTGTTATAAAAATTAAATGATCACATTGTATTTTGGATCGTGATGGAACCATAAAATACTATTAGGTATCTCGTAAATGACATATTTAAATAGAAGGCGGATGTGATATCGAGTGATCGTTTTAATGTCACTTTCCAATAAGCTTAAAATGTAAAACAGTGACGTAAGTCGTAGCTCGTTACTGCAAAATTTCAAAAGTCGCTACAGGGTGTTTAAATTTAGTGATGAACAGAAAAGGAATGCTCACTCAATGACTTTTCTCATGTTGCGCACTGTCTAAATGTCCAGAGTCAAATAGTTATAAAAATTAAATGATCACATTGTATTTTGGAAAATGATGGAACCATAAATTAGTATTAGGTATCTCGTGAATTACATATTTAAATAGAAAGCGGTTGTGATATCGAGTGATCGTTTTAATGTCACTTTCCAATAAGCTTATAATGTAAATCAATGACGTAAGTCGTAGCTCGTTACTGCAAAATTCCAAAAGTCGCTACAGTGTGTTCAAATTTAGTGATGAACCGAAAAGAAATGCTCACTCAGTAACTTTTCTGGTGTTGCGTATTGTCTAAATGTCCAAAGATAAATTGTTATAAAAATTAAATGATCACATTGTATTTTGGAAAGTGATGGAACCATAAAATACTATTAGGTATCTCGTAAATGACATATTTAAATAGAAAGCGGTTGTGATATCGAGTGATCGTTTTAATGTCACTTTCCAATAAGCTTAAAATGTAAAACAGCGACGTAAGTCGTAGCTCGTTACTGCAAAATTCCAAAAGTCGCTACAGTGTGTCCAAATTTAGTGATGAACCGAAAAGAAATGCTCACTCAGTAACTTTTCTGGTGTTGCGTATTGTCTAAATGTCCAAAGATAAATTGTTATAAAAATTAAATGATCACATTGTATTTTGGAAAGTGATGGAACTATAAAATACTATTAGGTATCTCGTAAATGACATATTTAAATAGAAAGCGGTTGTGATATCGAGTGTTCGTTTTAATGTCACTTTCCAATAACCTTAAAATGTAAAACTGTGACGTAAGTCGTAGCTCGTTACTGCAAAATTCCAAAAGTCGCTACAGTGTGTTCAAATTTAGTGATGAACCGAAATGGAATGCACACTCAGTACCTTTTCTGGAGTTAGGTATTGTTTAAATGTCCAGAGATAAATTGTTATAAAAATTAAATGATCACATTGTATTTTGGATCGTGATGGAACCATAAAATACTATTAGGTATCTCGTAAATGACATATTTAAATAGAAAGCGGTTGTGATATCGAGTGATCGTTTTAATGTCACTTTCCAATAAGCTTAAAATGTAAAACCGTGACGTAAGTCGTAGCTCGTTACTGCAAAATTCCAAAAGTCGCTACAGTGTGTTCAAATTTAGTGATGAACCGAAAAGAAATGCTCACTCAGTAACTTTTCTGGTGTTACGTATTGTCTAAATGTCCAACGTCACATAGTTATAAAAATTTAATGATCGCACTGTGTTTTGGCGAGTGATAAACCATAAAATGCTATTAGGTTTCTCCTAAATGACATATTTAAATAGAAAGCAGTTGTAATATCGAGTGATCGTTTTAATGTCACTTTCCAATAAGCTTAAAAAGTAAAACCGTGACGTAAGTCGTAGCTCATTACTGCAAAATTCCAAAAGTCGCTACAGTGTGTTCAAATTTAGTGATCAGCCAAAAAGAAATCCTCACTCAGTAACTTTTCTGGTGTTACGTATTGTCTAAATGTCCAACGTCACATAGTTATAAAAATTTAATGATCGCACTGTGTTTTGGAGAGTGATAAACCATAAAATGCTATTAGGTTTCTCCTAAATGACATATTTAAATAGAAAGCAGTTGTAATATCGAGTGATCGTTTTAATGTCACTTTCCAATAAGCTTAAAAAGTAAAACCGTGACGTAAGTCGTAGCTCATTACTGCAAAATTCCAAAAGTCGCTACAGTGTGTTCAAATTTAGTGATCAGCCAAAAAGAAATCCTCACTCAGTAACTTTTCTGGTGTTACGTATTGTCTAAATGTCCAACGTCACATAGTTATAAAAATTTAATGATCGCACTGTGTTTTGGAGAGTGATAAACCATAAAATGCTATTAGGTTTCTCCTAAATGACATATTTAAATAGAAAGCGTTTGTGATATCGAGTGATCGTTTTAATGTCACTTTCCAATAAGCTTAAAAAGTAAAACCGTGACGTAAGTCGTAGCTCATTACTGCAAAATTCCAAAAGTCGCTACAGTGTGTTCAAATTTAGTGATCAGCCAAAAAGAAATCCTCACTCAGTAACTTTTCTGGTGTTACGTATTGTCTAAATGTCCAACGTCACATAGTTATAAAAATTTAATGATCGCACTGTGTTTTGGAGAGTGATAAACCATAAAATGCTATTAGGTTTCTCCTAAATGACATATTTAAATAGAAAGCGTTTGTGATATCGAGTGATCGTTTTAATGTCACTTTCCAATAAGCTTAAAATGTAAAACAGCGACGTAAGTCGTAGCTCGTTACTGCAAAATTCCAAAAGTCGCTACAGTGTGTTCAAATTTAGTGATGAACCGAAAAGAAATGCTCACTCAGTAACTTTTCTGGTGTTACGTATTGTCTAAATGTCCAACGTCACATAGTTATAAAAATTTAATGATCGCACTGTGTTTTGGCGAGTGATAAACCATAAAATGCTATTAGGTTTCTCCTAAATGACATATTTAAATAGAAAGCAGTTGTAATATCGAGTGATCGTTTTAATGTCACTTTCCAATAAGCTTAAAAAGTAAAACCGTGACGTAAGTCGTAGCTCATTACTGCAAAATTCCAAAAGTCGCTACAGTGTGTTCAAATTTAGTGATCAGCCAAAAAGAAATCCTCACTCAGTAACTTTTCTGGTGTTACGTATTGTCTAAATGTCCAACGTCACATAGTTATAAAAATTTAATGATCGCACTGTGTTTTGGAGAGTGATAAACCATAAAATGCTATTAGGTTTCTCCTAAATGACATATTTAAATAGAAAGCGTTTGTGATATTGAGTGATCGTTTTAATGTCACTTTCCAATAAGCTTAAAATGTAAAACAGCGACGTAAGTCGTAGCTCGTTACTGCAAAATTCCAAAAGTCGCTACAGTGTGTTCAAATTTAGTGATGAACCGAAAAGGAATGCTCACTCAGTACCTTTTCTGGTGTTAGGTATAGTCTAAATGTCAAAAGTTAAATTGTTATAAAAATTATATGATCACACTGTAAGTTGGAAAGTGATAAACCGTAAAATGCTATTAGGTATCTCGTAAATGACATATTTAAATAGAAAGCGGTTGTGATATCGAGTGTTCGTTTTAAAGTCACTTTCCAACAAGCTTAAAATGTAAAACAGTGACGTAAGTCGTAGCTCATTACTGCAAAATTCCAAAAGTCGCTACAGTGTGTTTAAATTTAGTGATGAACCGAAAAAGAATGCTCACTCAGTGACTTTTCTCATGTTGCGTATTGTCTAAATATGCAATGTCAAATAGTAAAAAAAAATTAAATTATCACACTTTGTTATATAAATCGGGCATAATGTCAAGTAAGCAAATGGATTTCTATGGAATTTTGAAATATTAAAGATTTTTAATACTGAGTGATTGTTTTTAATTTAAGTAAGGTTTAGATTTGTTGACCCGAAATGTTAATGGTAGCTTGTTACCTCAAAACTATAACAATACAGGGCGTTCATGTTTTACTGCAGACCTAAACAGCAAATTCGTACTCTGTGACTATTCTCTTGTTCTGTTATTAAAATATACGAAGAAAAATACTCATCAAATTTAAAAGATCACACAGTTTTGTGGAATCTGAGTGGATGGACACAAAATAGTACCAAATGACATTTTGTGAATTGACATTTTAAAGCAGAAAGGTGTCTAATAAAGAGTGATCATTTTAATGTCATATCTAATACACCTAACATAACCTAAAAACGCCACAGGGTGTTCACATTTACCTGAGGCCCAAAACAAACATGATTGTTCTTGATTTTTGTGTGGTCAAAATGTTTAAACAAATTTTAAAAATCACATTGTAAGGAATGGTGGAAATTAAAATAATTTTCAAGTGCCTTAAACGACCTTTGAAAGCAGAAAAGTATGTAATATCGTGTGATGATTTTAATTTTATACTAAATACACTTAACGTATCCTGAAATCGCCACAGGGTGTTCTCATTTCAGGATAGGCCCAAAACAAAATATTCTGGATAGTGCGTTTTCGAAATAGTCAAAGCACATTCATGAAATTTTCATGATCACATTGTATTTTAAGAAATATGAGGAACATTAGTTAATTCCAAGTGGTTTAAGTAGCATGTTAAGGCAGAACATTTTACAATATTGGGTGATCATTTTAACGTCATATCCAGCAGAATTAACATAACCTAAATACGCTACAGGGCGTCACATTTAATAGTAGACCCAAAACACAACGTGACTATTCATGAGTATTGTATTATTAAAGTTTTCGACGTTAATGGTTCATAATGATCCCACCGTAAATTAGAAGGTCATATAGGTATCACTCGTCTCTATCCCAACTCTATCAAAACTCACGTCCAAAACTCATATCCGGACACGTGCGCCACGCAACTAATTTTAAATAAAATAACCGAAAACTTTGTTCGCAGTTTCGCGCAAATAAAATTTTAACTGCCGTATAAAACCGACTCGAAACGGTTTTTCCCAATTTACAACGTCAGCGCGCCGTATTGCCCGGAACGTTATTAAAACTAATTCCAAATTCGATCCCGGGACGGACATAACACTATAACACACGTATAAAGCGTATCGAACTATTTCCGTTAATAACTCCGGCCATTACTACCCTGAGAGGAGCCGAGAGAGGGGGTGGTGGGGGTGGTTTTGATTAAATTTAGTTAGGGGTTGGGTGTAATCGGATCACGCCGTATGCGTATGTGCGTTTATTAAAAAATGGGATTATCGATGATTATCGATGTGAATATCGATTTCCTTACTGATCGGGACCAATGAGAAGGCTCCTTTTTAGTTCGTAGTCCAGTTAGACAACTAAATTCAAGTGATTCATTGGGAAGCATTAGGTCCTGGTCCTTTCACTAGAGTATATAGGTAATAAATCAACCAATGGAATTTAGTTAACACATTATCGATATAATCTTAAGTTACATGCAGTCCAATATCGTTACTAACATATTATCGATAGTATCGAGATAGTATCGATATGAATCAATAACGATGGAGGTAACAGAAATCTATTATATCTATCACTGTGATATTTGAATTGATTTCAGTCGATTTCAAAGTAAGTTTGTTTTAGTGTTTGTCTGCTTTTGAAAAATTGGTTTCTATGGATTTTGGACTGAAATTCAAAAATAAGAAATTAGTTAAATCCAAGTAGATTGAGGCCCAGTTTCTCAGTAAAGATTACTTAGTAGTTGATAATCAGTTAGTAGTCATAACAACAAACTAAACAAACTTTTTCAGAAATTTGAACTTATTGCAAAGTCTACATTTTATTTTATTATTATGTTTGAAATAGTTGAAAACAGTTTTGAAACACAACTTGTTTTGAGCAAGCTTCACTTTAAAGCATGACGTACTCTGGACTTACACTAATCATGTATGCACTTTTTGGACAATTTGTACTATTATGACTTGACTATGAACAGGTTTGACTCAGTGTAAGTCAAATTGTACTGAACAACTAACATTAATTCTGAGCTGATTTTCAATATGTGTTTTGATGTAGATTTCGAACCAAATTTGCTAGCAAATTAATGAAAACTAGTTCAAATATATATATGAGAAAATTCCAATGTAAACACCAAATCCTGTGGACTTACCCTAACAAGGAACAAATTTTATTGAAATTTTGATATTTTACTAAATCTACAATATTTTCAGTTTGATTCAAATTTATATCAAATTAGCCAATGAGTGTACATTAATTATAACCAAAATTGGATAAAGTGCATTCTAAACGTAACTCACCAATTCAAATTTGTTTGAACCAGCTGCAAATCCTCTAGAAACAAGGTTGTTTGGAACAAGCTTCACTCGATTGTATTTTGGACTGCTGTAAGCTGTGAACTAGCTTCACTTCATAAGATTTATTATTCAAAAAGAAACTTCTTGGATACTTTGGATTTTCTTAGAACACACATCTGCACTAAAAGCAAATTTGATTTTAATTGTAATTAAAATTATAATAAATAATTGGCAGTAAGCTTTACCAGATTTTCAGTAGGTAATTTGAGATAGGTTTTGAACTAAAAGTACTATCAAACCATTCAAAATTAGTTCAAATATAAGGCTGAATACGAACAGGTTTCTATTTAAAGTCCAAATCATCTTGACCTATCATAACAAGAAACAGATATTTTCGAAATTGGATTGTGTAACAAAGTCTATATTAATTTCAGTTTGAATAAAATTTATACCAAAGTTAGCCACTAAATTTACATTAATTAGTACAAAATTGGATAAAGTGCCTTCTAAACGTAACTCACCAACTCAAATTATGTTTGTACCAGATGCAAATCTTCTAGAAACAAAGTTTGTTTGGAACAAGCTTCACTTGATCGTACTTTGGACTGCTGTTAGCTGTGAAACAGCTTCACTTCATAAGATTTGTTATTCAAAAAAAGGAACTTTTTGGACACTTTGGACTTTCTTAGGACTTACATCGGCACTAAAAGCAAATTTGATTTTAAGTGTATTTAAAATTAAAATTAATGATTGGCGGTAAGTTTTACCAGATTTTCAGTAGGTAGTTTGAGCTAAGTTTGAACTAAAAGTACTATCAAACCGTTCAAGATTAGTTCAAACATAAGGCTGAATATTAACAAGTTTCTATCTAAAGTCCAAATCCTCTTGACCTGCCATAACAAGAAACAGATATTGTTGAAATTTGAATATGTTACAAAGTCTACATTATTTTCAGTTTGAATCAAATTTATATCAAATTAGACACCAAATTTACACTAATTAAACCCATGATTCGATATGATGCCTTTCAAACACAGTTCACAAGTCCAAATTTATGTTTTAGCACTCTAGAAACAAAGTTTGTATGGAACAAGTTTCATTTAATATGTGGGACGTATTTTGGACTTGTTCCAGTTAAAACAGAATGTTTTTGGACTATTTGGACTTGGTTTGGAAACGTTTCTGTACTAAAAAGTTATTTAACTTAGTTTATATCCAATTTTAAGTATCTTTATCTGCATTTTGATAGTAGGGTACTATCAAACTAGCCAAAATTAGTTTGACTGAAGTGTTTACATGAACAAAACTGTTACGTTGTTTAACGAACAAATCCTATGGACTTGCAGTAGCAAGAATTGGACTTGTTTTTGATGAACTTGTTACACAGTCTACACAATTCACAATTTAAATAAAATTTATATTAAATCAGCGGCAAACTGTACGTTAATTTCTATCACAGTTTTGACAAGGTGCCTTTTAAACGTTAGTAAAAAACCCAAATTGTGTTTAAACCAGCTGGAAATGGTCTCAACACAAAGTTTGTTTTGAACTAGCTTCACATCATAAGACTGACTGTTCAAAAATAAATCGTTTTGAACACTTTAGAGTGTCTTCGAGCACACATCTGCACTAAAAGCAAATTTGATTTTAACTGTAACTAATATTGAAATTAATAATGGACAGTAAGTTTGACCAGATTTTCAGTAGGTAACTTGAGCAAATTTTTGAACTAAAAGTACTATCAAACCATTCAAAATTAGTTCAAATATAAGGCTGAATACTAACAAGTTTCGATCTAAAGTCCAAATCCTCTTGACCTGCCATAACAAGAAACAGATATTTTTGAAATTGGAGTATGTTACAAAGTCTATATTCTTTTTACATTGAATCAGATTTATATCAAATTAGTCCCTAAATTTACACTAATTAAACCCATGATTCGATATGATGCCTTTCAAACACACTTCACAAGTCCAAATTTATGTTTTAGCACTCTAGAAACAAAGTTTGTATGGAACAAGTTTCATTTAATATGTGGGACGTATTTTGGACTTGTTTCAGTTAAAACAGAATGTTTTTGGACTATTTGGACTTGGTTTGGAAACGTTTCTGTACTAAAAAGGGATTTAACTTAGTTTATATCAAATTTTAGGTATCTTTATTTACGTTTTGACAGTAGAGTACTATTAAACTAACCAAAATTAGTTTGACTGAAGTGTTTAGAAGAACAAATCTGTTACGTTATGTAACGAACAAATCCTATGGACTTGCAGTAGCAAGAATTGGACTTGTTTTTGATGAACTTGTTACACAGTCTACACAATTCACAATTTAAATAAAATTTATATTAAATCAGCGGCAAACTGTACGTTAATTTCTATCACAGTTTTGACAAGGTGCCTTTTAAACGTTAGTAAAAAACCCAAATTGTGTTTAAACCAGCTGGAAATGGTCTCAACACAAAGTTTGTTTTGAACTAGCTTCACATCATAAGACTGACTGTTCAAAAATAAATCGTTTTGAACACTTTAGACTGTCTTCGAGCACACATCTGCACTAAAAGCAAATTTGATTTTAACTGTAACTAATATTGAAAGTAATAATGGACAGTAAGTTTGACCAGATTTTCAGTAGGTAAGTTGAGCAACGTTTTGAACTAAAAGTACCATCAAACCATTCAAAATTAGTTCAAATATAAGGCTGAATACTAACAAGTTTCTATCTAAAGTCCAAATCCTCTTGACCTGCCATAACAAGAAACAGATATTTTTGAAATTGGAGTATGTTACAAAGTCTATATTCTTTTTACATTGAATCAGATTTATATCAAATTAGTCCCTAAATTTACACTAATTAAACCCATGATTCGATATGATGCCTTTCAAACACACTTCACAAGTCCAAATTTATGTTTTAGCACTCTAGAAACAAAGTTTGTATGGAACAAGTTTCATTTAATATGTGGGACGTATTTTGGACTTGTTTCAGTTAAAACAGAATGTTTTTGGACTATTTGGACTTGGTTTGGAAACGTTTCTGTACTAAAAAGGGATTTAACTTAGTTTATATCAAATTTTAGGTATCTTTATTTACGTTTTGACAGTAGAGTACTATTAAACTAACCAAAATTAGTTTGACTGAAGTGTTTAGAAGAACAAATCTGTTACGTTATGTAACGAACAAATCCTATGGACTTGCAGTAGCAAGAATTGGACTTGTTTTTGATGAACTTGTTACACAGTCTACACAATTCACAATTTAAATAAAATTTATATTAAATCAGCGGCAAACTGTACGTTAATTTCTATCACAGTTTTGACAAGGTGCCTTTTAAACGTTAGTAAAAAACCCAAATTGTGTTTAAACCAGCTGGAAATGGTCTCAACACAAAGTTTGTTTTGAACTAGCTTCACATCATAAGACTGACTGTTCAAAAATAAATCGTTTTGAACACTTTAGACTGTCTTCGAGCACACATCTGCACTAAAAGCAAATTTGATTTTAACTGTAACTAATATTGAAAGTAATAATGGACAGTAAGTTTGACCAGATTTTCAGTAGGTAAGTTGAGCAACGTTTTGAACTAAAAGTACCATCAAACCATTCAAAATTAGTTCAAATATAAGGCTGAATACTAACAAGTTTCTATCTAAAGTCCAAATCCTCTTGACCTGCCATAACAAGAAACAGATATTTTTGAAATTGGAGTATGTTACAAAGTCTATATTCTTTTTACATTGAATCAGATTTATATCAAATTAGTCCCTAAATTTACACTAATTAAACCCATGATTCGATATGATGCCTTTCAAACACACTTCACAAGTCCAAATTTATGTTTTAGCACTCTAGAAACAAAGTTTGTATGGAACAAGTTTCATTTAATATGTGGGACGTATTTTGGACTTGTTTCAGTTAAAACAGAATGTTTTTGGACTATTTGGACTTGGTTTGGAAACGTTTCTGTACTAAAAAGGGATTTAACTTAGTTTATATCAAATTTTAGGTATCTTTATTTACGTTTTGACAGTAGAGTACTATTAAACTAACCAAAATTAGTTTGACTGAAGTGTTTAGAAGAACAAATCTGTTACGTTATGTAACGAACAAATCCTATGGACTTGCAGTAGCAAGAATTGGACTTGTTTTTGATGAACTTGTTACACAGTCTACACAATTCACAATTTAAATAAAATTTATATTAAATCAGCGGCAAACTGTACGTTAATTTCTATCACAGTTTTGACAAGGTGCCTTTTAAACGTTAGTAAAAAACCCAAATTGTGTTTAAACCAGCTGGAAATGGTCTCAACACAAAGTTTGTTTTGAACTAGCTTCACATCATAAGACTGACTGTTCAAAAATAAATCGTTTTGAACACTTTAGACTGTCTTCGAGCACACATCTGCACTAAAAGCAAATTTGATTTTAACTGTAACTAATATTGAAATTAATAATGGACAGTAAGTTTGACCAGATTTTCAGTAGGTAACTTGAGCAAATTTTTGAACTAAAAGTACTATCAAACCATTCAAAATTAGTTCAAATATAAGGCTGAATACTAACAAGTTTCGATCTAAAGTCCAAATCCTCTTGACCTGCCATAACAAGAAACAGATATTTTTGAAATTGGAGTATGTTACAAAGTCTATATTCTTTTTACATTGAATCAGATTTATATCAAATTAGTCCCTAAATTTACACTAATTAAACCCATGATTCGATATGATGCCTTTCAAACACACTTCACAAGTCCAAATTTATGTTTTAGCACTCTAGAAACAAAGTTTGTATGGAACAAGTTTCATTTAATATGTGGGACGTATTTTGGACTTGTTTCAGTTAAAACAGAATGTTTTTGGACTATTTGGACTTGGTTTGGAAACGTTTCTGTACTAAAAAGGGATTTAACTTAGTTTATATCAAATTTTAGGTATCTTTATTTACGTTTTGACAGTAGAGTACTATTAAACTAACCAAAATTAGTTTGACTGAAGTGTTTAGAAGAACAAATCTGTTACGTTATGTAACGAACAAATCCTATGGACTTGCAGTAGCAAGAATTGGACTTGTTTTTGATGAACTTGTTACACAGTCTACACAATTCACAATTTAAATAAAATTTATATTAAATCAGCGGCAAACTGTACGTTAATTTCTATCACAGTTTTGACAAGGTGCCTTTTAAACGTTAGTAAAAAACCCAAATTGTGTTTAAACCAGCTGGAAATGGTCTCAACACAAAGTTTGTTTTGAACTAGCTTCACATCATAAGACTGACTGTTCAAAAATAAATCGTTTTGAACACTTTAGACTGTCTTCGAGCACACATCTGCACTAAAAGCAAATTTGATTTTAACTGTAACTAATATTGAAAGTAATAATGGACAGTAAGTTTGACCAGATTTTCAGTAGGTAAGTTGAGCAACGTTTTGAACTAAAAGTACCATCAAACCATTCAAAATTAGTTCAAATATAAGGCTGAATACTAACAAGTTTCTATCTAAAGTCCAAATCCTCTTGACCTGCCATAACAAGAAACAGATGTTTTTGAAATTGGAGTATGTTACAAAGTCTATATTCTTTTTACATTGAATCAGATTTATATCAAATTAGTCCCTAAATTTACACTAATTAAACCCACGATTCGATATGATGCCTTTCAAACATAGTTCACAAGTCCAAATTTATGTTTTAGCACTCTAGAAACAAAGTTTGTATGGAACAAGTTTCATTTAATATGTGGGACGTATTTTGGAATTGTTCCAGTTAAAACAGAATGTTTTTGGACTATTTGGACTTGGTTTGGAAACGTTTCTGTACTAAAAAGGGTTTTAACTTAATTTATATCAAATTTTAGGTATCTTTATCTACGTTTTGATAGTAGAGTACTATTAAACTAACCAAAATTAGTTTGACTGAAGTGTTTAGAAGAACAAATCTGTTACTTTATGTAAAGACCAAATCATATGGACTTGTACTAACAATAAATAGACCTTTTCAATAAAGGTGTTACACAGTCTACATAATTAAAAATTTGAATCAAATTTATATCAAATTAATAACAAACTGTATCTTAATTTTTATCACAGTTTTGACTAGGTGATTTTCAGTAGGAAACTTGAGCAACGTTTTGAACTAAAAGTACTATCAAACCGGTCAAAGTTAGTTGAAATATGAAGCGTAATATTCACAAGTTTCTATCTAAAGTCCAAAAATTCTCTGGACGTTCCCTGACAAAAATCAAAATTTTGACAATGTGAACAAATGTTACAAATAGACACTATGAAAATTAATAATTAAAAAAATGAACATTGTAACAAAGTCGTAACCACTTTCAGCATGAATAAAATTTGGATGAAGTTAGCAACTAAATCTACATTAATTTTAACCATAATTTGATTATGGGCCTTTCAAACATGGTTCAAAGTCGAAATTATCTTTGAACCAGGTTCTAATAGTCTCGAAACAAAACTTATTTTGAATAAGCTTTACTTCACAAAACTAACGTACTTTGGGCTTTTAGTCAAAAATGGAACTTTTTCTACCATATAGAAACTCATGTCTGAAGTTGACATAGGTTGAACTTAATGTAAGTTAAATTTAATTTAATTAAAGTCATTTAAAAATATTATTTTTGAGCAAGGTTTAACCAGTTTTACGTTTAGTTGTACTTTTTAATTAGAGAAAATTGTGGTGCAAACATGATGATAAGTTACAAAATATATCCTTTTTGAGTAGGTTGCAGCTTTGAAAAGCTGCCAGTCATAACATTTTGAACGTATTTTGTCACTACTTAAATTCAAATTCGAACCAGTTTGAATCAAATTTATTTTTGACTTGAAGATTATAAATATTATGAATCGAAATGAGGTTATTTATGAAAAGTTTCTAAATTAATAACAGGCTCAAAACACAAACACTTACCGCTGGGGGGAATATTTTCATCTTTTTTAGATAATTTTAATTAGGGGACTGGGCCTTACTTTTGTATGTCTCGGAAAGAAGTGTATTAATTAAGGTACTTATTAATAATTGTTATTAATGTAATTGTAATTAAAATTAATCAATAAGTGTTTTGTACACCAAAACCGCATTTTTAAATGAATAAATTGTTTTTTGTCGAAGATATGGTTTCACAAGAAGAAATGGCTTGAAATTTGTTTCGAAAATGGGACAAGTCGCTTTCCAAATTTACGTCATTTGATCTTGATACTTTCCACATGTAAGTACTTCGTACAAGAGTAAATTTCATTTTATCATTCGAACTACAAAACCTCCCGAACCTAATTTACATTTTAATGGATTCCCTTTCACCTTGGCTCCCGGCTAAACAACGAACTCAAAGGCCGCCGCCCTCCCCCCACCCTCCGCTCATCCCTTACGGAATTAATAAATAATCGCGAGAGGGCGCGATTAATCAAACCATCGAAAGTGAGAGTGAAACGTTTTAAAATTACCGAATAAGAACACAAACGAGCCTCACACCCCCGCGGCCTTGTAAAATTTATTAGGGTTGCGCTTAAAGGGGGTTAAGGGATGCGCCCTACCCGTCCCGGGAAGGTTATTAAAAGGTGTACATCACCCCGGGACGGAAATCCTGGCACCGGTGAAATACAATAATTACTTTCTAGTTAGTTCGGTGATATTAAATATTCATCCCCCTTAAACCCCCGCGGCGGAGGGAAATTCGGGAATAAACGATAAAAACGGGGAGGGAAAAGGGGAATACACGGTGCAATAATTGAATTCAATTAGGAAGTAATTACGATGATTTTGTACTATGGTAGACCTTTCGATTTCTCTGTCCATCCGTTATTTTTTCCGGCACGAGCGACGGGCTAATTTATTTCCCTGAAGATGGACGGGAAAATTGACGAGATCGCGTGTCGAATTTTCTACGATTTATCGCCGAATTTTACCATACACGAGCGTTAAAAAGGGTATTAATTAAATCGTGCGTGCCGGCGGCCCTCACTTCGCACGAAACGTATAGGAGGATATACAGTGTGTTGGTATTATTCGGTGAGCGGTAGGAGATTTAAAAATGTTTTTTGGGCAGTGATGGGTATAAGGATACTCCCATGGTGAATATGACTCAATGCATTTACTTGCACTAGTTGATTTACATACTAATTATCCTTCTTAAGGATGAAAATGTTACATTAACGAAACTAGAATTTTTTTCCATGTGAAAACGGTATTTTCCAATTTTCCAGAGATATTTTCCAAGACCAAATTTTTAAATTTTTGCCGTCATTTATATAATGATATAGGCCAAGGATTTTGGATGAAGTTGGATATACAGAGTGTTCTACAGGGAAAACGATGTACGCTAAATATAGGTATGGAGAATTTCCAAAAAACCAGAAATATTTAACAATTCCCAAAAAAATTTTTACGACCTCCAATATTTTTTCGAAAGCCCCGGTAGCTTCAACATTAATTTCCATAAAAATGCAATAACCTAAATAATATTTAATAATCGAAACACTATAAAAGAAAATATGGGGAAATCTTAAAGACGCCATAAGCCTTTAAAACTTGTTAGAGCAATTTTGTGTATCTTGCATAAATATTAATAGTTTCGAAATATAATAATATTTTTTAGAAATCTCCGGTAGCTACAACATTAATTTCAATAAAAATGTAATAACCTTAATAATATTTAATAATCGGGACCCTTAAAATAAAATTTGGAGACATCTTAAAGACACTATAAGCCTTCAAAAGTTGCAAAACATGCTATAGCAATTTTGTGTATCTTGCAGAAGTACTAATAGTTTCGAAATATTATATTTTTTCGAAAGCTCCGGTAGTTTCAACATTAATTTCCATAAAAATGCAATAACCAAAATAATATTTAATAATCCAGACACTATAAAAGAAAATCTGGACATATCTTAAAGACACCATAAGCTTTCAAAACATGCTAGAGCAATTTTATGTAACTTACAGACTTATTACTAGTTTCCCATAAAACATTCTGAAGGTAATCAAAATCTTTACAGAAGCCACAAGGATTTTTGTTTATTAATTGAGCAAGTTCAGGAGAAGATCTACAAAGCTTCCATAGTCAGCAGGACTGTTTTACTAGTCCCAAAAAAATTTTTAGAACCATAAATTTTAGAGCTAATTTATCAAGGCAATTTTCAAAGACGCCAGAAGCTTTTAAAGCGTATTGATTTTGAACAACTTTCCAACAATTTTGAGTTTCCGAAATTTTTGACATGTTTCGAAAATTGAGGTAAACTAAGCCAAAATTTTCACAGAATTCCACATAACTATGTACTTCACTTTTTTGAGATATTTATTTATTTCTACTTCCTGGAAAAGGGCTGAAAACTACAGTGTTACATAATGTTCTAGAACCCATTAATTTTTCAAAAAATTGTGAAATTCTGATATTGCATACACGTTTCGGAATATAGAGGTAAAATATACCAAAATGTCCACAGAATTCCACTTAATTAGATCCTACACTTTATGAGTGATTTCTTGAATTATATTTTTTTGAAAAGCGCTAAAAATTGCCTTCACACATGACACTCCAAAACTGATGAACTTTCCCACAAATTGTGAAATTGCTATATTGTAGGCATGTTTCAGAATATAGAGGTAAAATATACTAATACCTCCACAGTATTCCACACACTTAATTCAACCAGTTTTTGAGTTATTAAATTCTACTTCTTTGAAAAGTGTTCAAAGTTGCTATTATACATAACTTTCAAAAATTACTCATTTTTCCAAAAAATTTAGAAATTTCGATACTATCTTCTAGTTTCGGAATATGAAGGAAAACTAAACCAAATTTTCCACAGAATTCCACATAACCTAATCCCTAATTTTTTGAGTAATTAGTTTAATTATACTTCTTTAAAATGGCTGAAACTTGCTCCTATACAACATTTCACAAAACTCATTAACGTTCCCAAAAATCGGGATATTTCTATATTCTAGGCACGTGTAAGGATATGAAGGTAAAATAAACCAAAATTTCCACAGTATTCCATCTACCTAATACAACTACATTTTGAGTTACTTATTGAATTCTACTTCTTTAAAAAGAGCTCAAAATTCCTCTCATACAAAACTTTCCAAAACTCATTAACATTCCCACAAATTGTGAAATTCCTATACTGTAGGTACGTTTTAGAATTTAGAGATAAAATATACCAAAATCTCTAGAGTATTCCACATACCCAATTTAACCACTTTTTGAGTTATTGAATTCTACTTTTTTGAAAATAGCACAAAATTGCTCTTATATGAAACTTTGAATAACTTCTTAGCTTTCCAAAAATTTGAGAAATTTCGATATTGTATTCCTGTTTCGGAATATGACGGTAAATTCAATCAAATTTGCCATAGAATTCCACATAAATAATTCCTTCATTTTTTGAATTATTTATTGAATTCTACTTCTTTGAAAAAGGAGGAAATTTGCTCCTATACAATATTTTCCAAAACTCATTAACCTTCCAAAAAATTGTGTATTTCTATGCTGAAGGCACGTTTATGAAGGTAAAATAAACCAAAATTTCCACATTATTCCGCCTACCTAATTCCAATACTTTTTGAGTTATTTATTGAATTCTACTTCTTTGAAAAGAGCTCAAAATTGCTCTCGTACAAAACTTTCCAAAACCAATTAACATTCCCACGAATTGTGAAATTCCTATACTGTAGGCACATTATAGAATATACTTACAGGCAAAATATACAAAAATCTATACAGGATCCCACATACCTAATTTAACCACTTTTTAAGTTATTGAATTCTACTTCTTTGAAAATATTCCAAAATTGCACTTATACGATACTGTCAATAACTCCTTAGCTTTCCAAAAATTTGAGAAATTTCGATATTGTATTCCCGTTTCGGAATATGAAGGTAAATTAACCCAATTTTTCCATAGAATTACACATAACTAAATCCTTCATTTTACTTATTTATTGAAACTTACTTCTTTAAAAAAAGCGAAAACTTGGTCCTATACAACATTTTCCAAAACATATTAACATTCCAAAAAATTGTGTATTTCTATGTTAAAGGCACGTTTAAGGATATGAAGGTAAAATAAACCACAATTTCCACAGTTTTCCACATACTTAATTCAATTATTTTCTTAGTTATTTTTTAATTCTACTTCATTGAAAAAAGCTCAAAATTGCTCTCTTACAAAACTTTCCAAAACTAATTAACATTCCCACAAATTGTGAAATTCCTATACTGTAGGTACGTTTCAGGATATAGAGGAAAAACGTACCTGAATTTCTACGGTATTCCACATATCTAATTTATCCACTTTTTGAGTTACTGAATTCTACTTCTTTAAAAATAGCTCAAAATTGCTCTTATACGAAACTTTCAACAACTCCTTACTTTTTCATAAATTTGGGAAATTTCTATATGGTATTCCCGTTTCGGCGTATGAACAGTAAATTAAACGACATTTCCCATAGAATTTCAAATAAATAATTCCTTCATTTTTGAGATATTTAATGAATTCTACTTTTTTAAAAAAGGCGGAAAATTTCCTCATAGCAACATTTTCCAAAACTCATTAACTTTCCAAAAAAATTGTATATTTCTATGTTAAAGGCACATTTAAGCGTATGAAGGTAAAATAAACTAAAATTTCTACACTATTCGACATACTTAATTTAATTACTTTTTTGAGTTGTTTATTGAATTTTACTTTTTTTGAAAGGAGCTGCAAATTGCCCTCACACAAAATTTTCCAAAACTTAATATCATTCCCACAAATTGTGAAATTCTCATAGTTTAGGTACGTTATAGAATATAGAGGTAAAATATACCAAAACCTCTACGTTTTCCACATACCCAATTTAACCAATTTTTGAGTTATTGAATTCTACTTATTTGAAAATAGCTCAAAATTACTCTTATGCAAAATTTTCCAAAACTGCTCAACTTTCCTAAATATTGTGAAATTCCAGTAATGTCGGCACGTTTCGGAAAATGGAGGTAAAATAAACTAAACTTTTCAAAGAATCTCACATATCTAAAACCCACACTTTGTTGAAGAATTTATTGTATGCTACCTGTATTAAATGTGCAGGAAATTGCTTTCTTACAAAGCATCTAAGTTGTTATTTATATCATCCTACTTACACCACATGTGGAAACCTCGAAATACCATTTCCAGAGTGAAGTTACTGAACTGTACAAACTTATGTCAGACATATGCCAACTCTCTTGCTTTAAAATTTAATGTATATTTGAATAAATATTTTAAATTAGAAAATTATTTGTTATTCTTCTTCCAGGTGAGCATCCAGCTGCAATGCAACACGGCAACAAAAACACGGCGGCCCTGCCACTGTCGCTACAAGGCACACTTGTATATAGTATCTTTGTCTACGTGATAAAACACATCAGATGAAACCTCTTGTAAATACCTAATATTAATGATAATTAATAATACGTCGACATTCATCCAATCATTCCACAGGACTCGCCCTCCCATACCAACCTATACAGATTGGATTAAATAATTTAATAATAACTAATGATAATATCAATTCCCTTAAATATGTTTGTCGTTATGGTGGATTCTATCTAAGGGGAGTATGTTTATTGATATTTTTATACCATATTATTTCCGTCTTATTGATATTATTTTCATTACGCCCTTAGGCGTGACAATATCTCGTCTATAAAATTGTTCATCCAATCTGTACACTTTATCCCTTCACCCTATCTCTCCTGCTTATTTTTCCTTTACTGAACGTTATGACTGTACATATCTTTTCAGAGATAAGGAAGGGGTTGTGTGGAATTTTCGAATAATTAAATCGAAGCTCATTGTTGGACGTTACATCGAAGAGTTGTGTGTATATAAATTATGAGAGATAAAAAATACGATTGTTATTCAATGAGTCGGTTAAATGTGTTTAAATAAATCTATTTTTGTGACAAGAAGTGCGTCGGTTTTAACAGCGGCGAGACACGTGAAATTGTTATGGCGTGTCACGGTGCATTTAAGGTGGCCGTCCCTGGATAACTACTTTGTTCGTAAATAAAATTTATTCCAGGCGCCTGTTTTAGTTTTGATATTAAGAGAGGATTTATTTATATTTGGAATTCGGTCGCACACACACACCCCCTTCGCTCGATATTAAAGTTGCTTTCAGCCACCGTCCCACTCGGTCTCCCCTTCCACCTCTCATTCTGTCTCTTTGGTATTTTAAGATTTCGTTGGATTTGTTCGAAAAATAAAAATGATCATGTAGATATTATTTATAGAACCTCAAACTTTTTGTATAAATAAAATATTAAATGTTGTCGAGGAGTTTTGATGCCTACCCCATGGACGTAACCTGAATCCAGAAATAAGAATAATATTAATATTATTACTGATAATAAGCACTTTCATCCAACAAGGAACCAATTGCAGGACAAACTATTGTTACATAACAATCAAATCAATTACATGAATTATTAATTGAATTGATTATTAACATTGTTATTAAAATTATTAAATTAAATTATTAACTACATTACTTGAAACGAATCAAATCAATTTTGAAAACTATTTGCAAATTGCAACTTCCTTCAATCACTCACGAGATGTTAAATAAACACCTCCGAGTTCAAAAAGAGAGTTCAAAATTCCATAGGACACTCAATTAAACAACTTCGTGAGTTTAACCAATATATGAGTATTGGATTTTTAAAAATATTGCTAAATTAACTTCATTACGTTACTACATCGGGTAATTAAATGGAAAGCAATAACTTCAAAATTCCCTAACTAGTTAAACTCTTTTTTTGAGTAACTTTTTGAAAATAGAAATCTGTGTTCAATTGTGTTGCTACTTTTCATATAGCACAACAAATTTAAATCCTTGATGTAGAAAATGCTGAAGTCCACTAAATTTTTTTTAAATATTTTAAGTCACAATTAACAGTGAATTTTGCAATAATTTGAACAGTTTGAACAATTTTCATAAATTTTTAAAATCATTGCAAACCCCATGTCAAATTGTTAAATTATATTATCTACATCAAAACCTTTCCAGTAAAGGAGTATATACTTCCTAAACTCCCTAAGGGCAATTCAATACATAATTATAGCGAGTTTTACCAATATCTGAGTTTCAATAAAAGACAAGATTTTGAGGCTTGAAAATCGTTGAAAAATGCGAAGTTCAGTTGTGTCATCCATTTACATATACCACAACAATTTAAACCTCCATTATAACAGCTAAAACTCAATGTTCCAAAGTTCAGTACATTTTATTACTATTATTTCGCATTTTGTTCTATCACCATCTAACGAACAATAGTCAAAGTTCATTGGGTGATATTTAATTAATCGACATCTATGAGGAAAACTAGTAACTACTACTTGAAACAGTCTTTATTCCTAATAACTAAGTCCTTTTCTACCTCCTGATTCCATTTACAACTCGAAGTTTAAGCACCGTCCAGCAGATAGCGCTGTATCGTTAATATGCAGGCAACCCAACGTGCAAGTCGAAAACAAATTAAAGTTTTGGTGCGAAACAAAAACATTTTGAATGGGACGGAAGAGAAAGTTTGAAATCTTCGCGAACGTTTTATTCATGTGCAGATTCTGACGTTGAAAAGACATTAAATAAAAAATGTATTGATAGGAGAGTCGTTGGTATCATCGCAGTTGGCGATTTGACGCCCTAATTGATCAACATACATTCATATCAACCAATGACTCCTGGCATTTCTGGGATCCTTTTAAAACAGAACTGTTTGTTCATCCTCATTCGTTTACACCAAAATATTTTGGGGTAAGATTTAAGTTTGATGTAGAAAAATTTTTTTTTATTGGTACGTTATTTTGCCTATTTAAAACATGCTTTGGCGTGCGTAAATCGAGCTTTATCGCACCCGCGTGTTTTAAAGTCGCCATGGACACGTATCAACAACGGCCATCTCAACCAATAACAGAGCGTCTTTGGCCGTAGCGGGACGAGCCTATTGGTCGCACGACGGGCGACGGGCCGTCACGAAGTGTCACGAGTGTCGTTCAAATTAATCATATTGGGTATGCACTTGGTTTTGGTATAAAAAATGGTACCAATAAAAAAATAGCGTAAAGTATTTGTGGATATCTGCTCTTTCAAACACGAACGAAAACCTCAATATCATACTTTATCCACTCATACTTTAATATACTATTCTATAACAATAATAGAAGGTCTAGATACTTTCTGCCGACCTTAGTAAAAATCTATGTTCCTAAAAGTTCTGAGGACGAATATCGAAGACATTCAGAACAGGCATGCCTTCTCGTCTTATTTACAACTATAAGAAAATTTGAAGATTGTAGATGGAAGATTCCAGAAGTTCCCCTAAAAATTTTGAACGAGCTCTATGTTTCCTGATACCTTCGTAAAATATAGAAGGTTCTAAATGTCCTCGGTACGAATTTAGACGTCTGTCACAAGCACCAAGCATCCCCATTAATCAGTAGCGATGATAAGAAAATCCGGAGATTCGAGGAGAGATTCGTGAAATTGTTTAAAAAATTCTGAACGAACTGCTTGCCTTCTGATGATTGATTCTTTTGGAAACGTCAACCTTTCTCGTTTTATTTACAAACAGAAGAAAATCTTAAGATTCTATAATGAAGATTTCGGAAGGTTCTAAGAATTTTGAATGAAATAGACGTTTCTTGATGACACTGGCAAAAATATAGAAGATTCCAATTAGCATCGGACCATACCTATCTACAAACATAAGAGGATAAGAAGAGTCTACAAAAAATATTCGCAAGGTTCTGATAAAATTTCTAAATTATCTAGATGGTCCCTAATGACCTCAGTAAATATCTAGAAGCTACCAAATGGTTTCAGAACGATTCTAAGTAGGTAAGTAACCTAGAAGCCTTTTGCAAACAACCAAGCTATCTCAAGATTTTGAAGCTAAAAGATCGTTGAAAAATGCAAAATTTAATTGTGTCATCTATTTAATATACCGCAACAACTCTAAAAGTCCATTACAAAAATGGCTGAAACTCGCAGAACTTCTTCAAAACACTTCAGTAAACCAACAACCTGTGATGAACTTGGATATAATTTTTCAACTCATGAATCTTCCAAAGTTGGGTACATTTTATTACTATTATTTCGCATTTTGTTCTATCACCATCTAACGAACAATAGTCAAAGTTCATTGGGTGATATTTAATTAACCGACATCTATGAGGATAACTAGTAACTACTACTTGCAACAGCCTTTGTTCCTAACAACTAAGTCGTTTTCTACCTCCTGATTCCATTTACAACTCGAAGTTTAGGCACTGTCCTGCAAATAGTGCTGTATGGCTGATATGCAGGCAACCCCATATGCAAGTCGAAAACAAATTACAATTTTGGTGCGAAATTACAATATTTTGAATGGAACGGAAGAGAAAATATGAATCATGGCCAACGGTTTATTCTTGTGCAGATTCTGACGTTGAAAAGATATTAAATGAAAAATGTATTGATAGGAGATACGTTGGTAAAATCGCAGTTGGTGATTTGACGCCCTTATTGATCAACATATTCACATCAACCAATGATGGCATTTCTGGGATCCTGATAATAAGTTTTTAAAAAAGAACTGTTGGTTCATCCTCATTCATTTACACCAAAATATTTTGGAGTAAAACTTAAGTTCGATGTAAAAAAAATATTTTTCTATAACAATTATAAAAGATCTAGAGATACATTCTGCTGACCTTACTAAAAATCTATATGTTCCTAAAACGTCTTAGGACGATTATCGAAGCCTTTCGAAACCTGCAAGCATTCTCGTCTTATTTACAATTGTAAGAAAATTGGAAGATTCTAGAAGGAAGATTCCAGAAGTTCCCCTAAAAATGATGAACCACCTCTATGTTTCCTGAACACTTTCTCAAAAGAAAAAAGGTTTTAAATGACCTCGGTACGAATCTAGAAGTCTTTCAGAAGCACCAAGCATACCAATTAATCATTAGCGAACATAAGAAAATCCAGAGATTCCTGAAATTGTTTAAAAAATTTTAAACGACATAGTTGTTCTCTGATTCTTTTGGAAACGTCAAGCTGTCTCGTTTTATTTACAAACATAAGAAAATCTCTTGATTCAAGAAAGAAGATTTTTGGAAGTTCCTAAGAATTTTGAATGAGATAGACGTTCCTTGATGACTTCTGGTTTCTAGAATTCAATTAGCATCGGGCCATACCTACCTACAAACATAAGAGGATAAGAAGAGTCTACAAAAAATATTCGAAAAGTTCAGAAAAAATTCTAAATAATCTAGATGATCCCTAATGACCTCAGTAAATATCTAGAAGCTACCAAATGGTCTCAGAACGATTCTAAGTAAGTAAGTAAGTAACCTAGAAGCCTTTCGCAAATACCCAAGCTATCTGTATTCAGTTGCAAGCAACAAAAATTCTGGAGTCATTAGAAAGGGGATTCTAGAAATTCTTCTAAGAATTCAAAATGTTGTAAATATTTTTGTGATGTTTATTGGTAAACTAAATGAATATCTAGAAGCTACTATATGGTTTCAGAACGATCCTAAGTAAGTAACCTAGAAGCCTTATGCAAACACACAAGCTACTCTATTCAGTTACAAATAACAAAAATTCTGGAGTTTTTAGAAAGACGATTCCAATTCATAATAATTTAGACATTTTTGTGATGTTCAGATGTAGTTTTTTTTATAGATCTTACCCTAAATGCAATATGAAGATATCGCAGTAGGTAGGTACTCGTATACTTTAAAATATTTCGATACAGAAAGTAAATAGAATATAGCAGTAGCGTAACAGTATAGAACATAGAATAGAACATCAATAAATGTATCGCTTTAATAACTCAAAGTGATAAGTGCTCGCAAAAAAATTAATTACACTAATAAAAATAAGAACAGAAACCTAAAAGTCTCTAAAAATATCTTAACGTTAACGTTATAAGTTAAAGGAGTATAGTCTTGTGAACACAAGAAAAGATTTTGAAGCTAGAAGGTCGTTGAAAACTGCTAGCTAAGTTAAATTAATTTTGTCATCCATTTACATATAGCGCAACAGCTCTAAAAGTCCATTATAAAAATTGCTGAAACTCACCGAACTTCTTCAAAACACTTCAGTGTCAAAATTGGAAATAATTTTTTAGCTCATGAAGTTTGCAAAGTTGGTTACGTTTTATTACAATTTTTTAGCTATATGATATTTAGCCATCTAGCGAACAATAGTTAAAATTCATTGGGTGACATTGCATTAGTTGACAACTATGAGAAAAACTGGGAACTACTACTTTCAACAGCCTACGTTCCTAATAACTAAGTCGTTTTCTACCTCCTCATTCCATTTACAACTCGAAGTTTAAGCACTGTCCAGCAGATAGTGCTGTGTGGTTGATATGCAGTCAACCCAACATGCAAGCTAAAAACAAATTACAATTTTGGTGCGAAATAACATTTTGAATAGGACGAAAAAGAAAGTTTGAAATCTTCGCCGACGTTTCATTCATTTGCAGATTCTGACGTTGAAAAGACATTAAATGAAAAATGAATTGATAGGAGAGACGTTGGTATAATCGCAGTTGGCGATTTGACGCACTAATAGATCAACATACATTCACATCAACCAATGACTCCTGGCATTTCTGGGATCCTTTTTAAAAAAGAACTCGTTTGTTCATCCTCATTCATTTACACCAAAATATTTTGGCGTAAAATTTAAGTTTGATGTAAAAAAAATGTTTTCCTATAACAATTATAAAAGATCTAGAAATTTTCTGGTGAGCTTAGAAAAAATTTAAGTTCTTAAAAAGTTTCAGAACGAATACCGAAGCCTATCGGAACAGGCAAGCCTTCTCGTCTTATTTACAATTACTATAAAGAAATTTGAAGATTCTAAAAGGAAGATTCCAGAAGTTCCCTTAAGAATTTTGAAGGAGCTCTATATTCCCTGAAGACTCGTAAAAGACAGAAGGTTCTAAATGACCTAAAAATATAGAAGATTCCAATAAATTAGCATCGGTCCACACCTACCTATAAACATAAGAGAATAAGAAGAGTCTACAAAAAATATTCCCAAGGTTCTGATCAAAATTTTAAATGATCTAGATGATTCGTAATAACCTCATTAAATATCTAGAAGCTAAGTACTAAACTGTCTTAGAACGATTCTAAGTAAGTAAGTAACCTAGAAGCCTTTCGCAAACATCCAAGCTATCTCTTTCCAGGTACAAATCACAAAAATTCTGTAGTCTTTAGAAAGCGGATTTTAGAAATTCTTCAAAGAATTCAAAATAATGTAGATATTTTTGTGATGTTTAGTTGTAGTTTTTTGTTTTTATAGATCTTAGCCTAAATGCAATATGGCGATATTGGAGGTACTCGTAATGTATAAAACATAGAATAGAACATCAATAAATATATTGCTTTAATAGCCCAAAGTGACAAGTGCTCGCAAAAAAATTAATTACACTAATACGAACAGAAACCTAATCGTTAAAAGTCAAAGGAGTGTAATCTTGCCAACACAAGGCAAGATTTTGAAGCTAGAAGATCGTTGTAAACTGCTACCTAAGTTACATTAATTTTGTCATCCATTTACATATAGCGCAACATCTCTAAAAGTCCATTATAAGAATTGCTGAAACTCACCGAACTTCTACAAAACACCGCAGTAAACAACGCGTCATGAACTTTGAAGTAATTTTTCAGCTCATGAAGTTTACAAAGTTGGTTACATTTTATTACTATTATTTCGCTTTTTGTTCTATCGCCATCTAACAAACAATAGTCAAAATTCATAGGGCGATATATGATCGACATCTATGAGAAAAACTAGTAACTACTACGTGCAACAGCCTATGTTCCTAATAACTAAGTCGTTTTCTACCTCCTGATTCCATTTACAACCCGAAGTATAATCACTATCCAGCAGATGATGCCGTGTCGTAGATATGCAGGCAACCCAACGTTCAAGTCGAAAACAAATTACGAGTTTTGGTGCGAAATAACATTTTGAATGGGAAGGAAGAGGAAATTTGAATTCTTCGCCGTTTTATTCATGTGCAGATTCTGACGTTGAAAAGATATTAAATGAAAAATGTATTGATAGGAGAGACGTTGGTTTAATCGTAGTTTGGCGATTTGACGCCCTAATTGATCTACATACATTCATATCAATCACTTACTCGTGGCGTTTCTGGGATCCTGATAATAGATTTTTAAATAAGAACTGTTGGTTTATCCTCCCTAGTCGTGTGTTCTTGAGAAAAACTGTCTCATGTAATAAGAAAAAGTATTGTAATCGTGCTGATTTTTGGAATTTGAGATATTAGCATTTCTGGACGTTTTGAGGTCCCCTGAGTTCGGAAAACATGTTTTTGGAAAACTTTTGTGTATGTATCGGGTGTTTTTTTTAAATGTCACCTCATAGTAGGCCGTGGATAGTGTTTGTGAATGCGCCTTACTAAAAAATTTCAAAATTGACATAACCTCACTTTTTTAATAAAAATTGAAACTGCTCCAATCAGTTACTAATGGCTTGAAAAACATAGCTTGGCTCTATTAATTAGGCGTAGATGAGTGAGCTGTCTTTTTCAAGACACTATTAACCGATTGGAGCAGTTTCAATTTTTATTAAAAAAGTGAGGTTATGTCAATTTACTATGAGGTGAATTTAAAAAAAAAAACACCCGATATAATGTATGTATGTGTATGGATATATGTAGTATGTAGTCAACGTTTTCTCAGAAATTATAAATAGTGGAAAGTTGAAATTTGGTATTTAGGCTGGATCCCCCGAAAACTCAATATCACATAAATTTCATTAGAATCAGTTAATGGCAAAGAGCATTTTACACGTCATTTTTTAATCTTTTTAGGTTTTTTTGATTATATCAAAAATTTCAAATGTATTTTTTTTTCAAAATGGCTTCTCCAATTCTTACCACGTTCTAGATTTGAGTTGGCCTCACCAATGGCTACAACCTCTTTTTGAAACATTTTTTTCTAGAACCTCCCTAAATGGCACATGCTTATTTTCAATTTGCCAAATTTATTTTAAAAATGCTCTTAATATTTTCTTTAAACTTTATATTTGAATTAACATATTGAACGTAAATAATTTTTATTAGAAACATTGTGAATGTTAAAAATATTATATGAAATAATATAAAAGAGTTTTAAAAAATAACTCACCTTGCAAACATCTTCTCTTATATATCTGCCCTTATCTGAAGTTCTATGCCATTGTCGACGAAAATACTCACCTGAAGATGGAATAAAGGAAATTAAGCACCATCAAACTGTTTATAAAATATAAGTTTCAATAATATATTATAAAACTATTAAGTAATTAAAATATATAACAATTATTCTTATGATCCATGTCTGGTAGGAATGTGATGAATAGACGGAAACAACACGTTGTAGATAATTTATGGTAAATTGTCATACAAAGTCTAGTAAAAGATGTATACGAAAATTTCAAAAATATTGCAAAATTGAAACCATTCCCGAGCGATTTTTAAAATAAGAGTACCTTGGAGAAACTAACAGAAAAGTAGTGTTAGAGCAGACACTTTCTCCTCAAGAACCAAAAGGAAATGCGGATATTTCTTATAATAGGCCAGGGAAATATGGAAAAAGTACCCATTTTTACCTATATTTTAAAACAAAAAAAAAATTGTCCTAAATCAATTTGCGGAAAAGTTGGCCATCTTTTTTTCACAGCTAATTTGTTTATAATAATTATGAAACCTAACTAACGCCATTTTAAAGATAAAGAGTTGAACTATTCGCTAAATAAATTTGAATAGTATTGAACTTCAACATCAAGTTTGATGAAGCTTCAAATGTGCAGCTCGACTGAAGACGAGCTGGGAACTTGAAAACTGCGAGCTCAAAAAATGAAAAGGTTACTTCAAATCGAAGCAGAAAGTAATTAATAGATATTTCTGGCAATTATTAACGGATTTTGACGATTCTTTTTTTAATTTGGAGCACCTCGTCGAGTACAATACAAATATGAAACCTGTTAATTAATTACCATTTAAATAAACAAAGTGATTTCTTTAAACATTTTTCCAGTTTTGTTATTAATTGTTTTCGGTATTTTTCATTGTTATTACACTATTGTTTGCTTATTTAGTGATCGAAGATTTATATCAAAACAAAAAATTCATATTGTTTTATATAAAACTGATCAATATTTACAATAAAATTTACATATAAACATAGTACCTACAAAAAACTATTGAGAATCAGTATAACACATTATGAATTATAGATTTATATGTTCTCTTTGCGTACATCACAAATACACAATTTGTTTATAATTATATTCATAAATAAACAATGTCATTTGTTTAAATAAATTTAAAAAAAATCCCCAAAAAATCAATATTTTTTTTTGTTTTTTTCCCTTATCGAAAGAATAGGTTGTAAGGGCTTTTTTAATAAATAATTTTCATGTAATATGTTAATGACTCTTAAGTATACGAAACATAATCTAGTCATTTATATTAATGATTCTACTAGTTTTCTTTTACTTTAAAAATTTAATAACACTTTAAAATCTATCGAACAAGCAAAATTATTGACTGTTTGGGAATGTTGTATTAATTTATTTATTTATTAACTTCTTTTATTTATTAATTAACTTCAAATATACAAAAGTATTTCAACAACTACATTTTTTACAAAATAGTACTATTTTTTGTTGTGTTATGTAATGTTTAAACAAACTAATTTTTTAATATAGCAATTTTGTTTTTGTTTCTTGGGGTGCACACCAAACATTTCTGTTTTCCGTTAGTAATAAGCGTAGTAACATTCAAAAATACTGAAAATAATTACTAAAAAACTGTTTATAAACTATATAAACTGTTAAAAAAAATTAAAAAAAAAATTATACAAAAAATTTTTGTAACGTCACTTTGTTGCATATCGTTGTTTTTGTAATTTTTAGTAGTAATAAAAAAAATATTGTGACACCCAAAAACTTTTTATAACAAATTGTTAACTTAATAAATAATGAAGTTATAAGTGAAAAAAGAAAACTCTTTTTCCTATTCTATAAGAGATTAGAGATTTTTATAATGATTTTTGAACACAAAATTATTCCTTAACTAATTATTTAAATAATAAAAACATTAAGAAAACGATTATAAACTATAACAAAATTTTTAAGGACATTTTTTTTGTTTTAAAAATCATAATTAATCCTAAACAATAGAATGGTAAAAAAGAATTTCCAAAAATATTAAACTAAGCCGTTTGTTTATAAACAATTCTTAAACAAATAGCCGTAAAAAAATTTTTCCACAATGATTTAATCCTTAGTTTGAATATAAAAACAGCCATGCCATAATATATAGGAGAAAACAAATTTTTAGCAACAATTTCGGGGTTTTGCGTTTTTTGTTGATTTTAAAAATTCGTTGTAAACTAAATAAGAAAATTTTAAATAATTTTATGACGTCATCTTATTGAGGACACTAACAGAAAGGACTCCAAGAAGCAAAATATTTATTGTGAATTTATTTAATCATTTAGCCTGCTTTCAGTGAAGACGGAAGTACGAAAATAATTACTTTATTAACAATAGGTTAGCTTTTTGAAAAATGCATTTAAAATCTTTTTTCCGACGGGACATTGTTCTTTTAAGTGTGTAGAATACAATAAAGTTTGTTTTAAATTTTAAACTAATACTTAGTACCTTAAAAAGATTATTTTCTATGACGTAGTCTCTTCAGAGGCGGCGAGCGCACGCCGTATCGGTCGCGTGGAGCATTACTTTCAGCAACAAATTAAAAATATAAATATTAGAGATAGAAATCCGGGAGTAGGGACTTTTTTATCGGAAATTTCCTTCTCTTTAAGGGTCTTTTTCGCAAATTCCTCTTTCTCTTATGGTTTTTGAGTTGTCATCAAAAAATCGAAAGAGCGTTTTTATTTTTCGTTTTTTGTTAATAACAATTGCAATTTTTCTTAGCAGAAAAAATCCTCAAAACCCATTTCTCATATTTGCATTCCGCGTCGAATGAGCTATCGCCCATATTTTTCCGAGCCTTCTAACTATTTTTCGCAGCAAACACACATCTTAACTAGACTACTACAAAATGCTAACTTTGAATTAGTCATAAGGTTCTAAGATTTTTTCGGGGACACAAAAATGCAAAAAAAACACGTTTTTCGACTTTTAATTGTTGATACTTCAACAATAGCACAAAACTTTTGCTCGATAACGTATAGGTTTTACTCCCGTAAATCCCTTTTACATGAATAACTGCTCGGTTACCTGGTTACTTGAGTGTCACGAAAAAATCTTATTTCCCTGGTCTATAAGTTTTCCACGCTTATAAAATAAAATGTTTGTTGCAAATTAGTTTTAAACGAAACGTACCATTTGACAATGGCACGTCGGCATGATGGCAACTGCTTCCACCCTTGCCCTGCTACGCCACTGTCACAAAGAGCACTAATCACTATCTGAAACAATAATAAGAACATTATTCATAAATCACCTTAATATCAATGAAAAATAATAGATGCTCTCAGGGCCAGATAACACTAATGTGATTTTTCTCTTACACAACACCTAATGTGACTAATAGATTATCACAGTTTTATATCACATAAAACAATATAAAGGAATGTAATGCTGTTGTAAAATACTAGTTTGCCTTAGTACGAAGACACAAGTATATCCGAAAATTCGGCAAATTTAAAAGAAATTGCCAAAAAGGCGCGTCCGATAATCAAAGATTAAAACAAATTAAGACAAACGAGCGAAATGTTTGCTGCGAAAACAAGAAAAAGAAATCTGGCAAAAAACCACCTCGTCGTTACATAACTACTGATAAGAAAGGTAAAAATCGTGATGTGTTCATCAGAGTACTTTCTCATATATGGGGTGTTTCAATATGCGTTTGCCAAATCCAAACGGGAAATAGATACGGTTTATTTAAGCAACAAACCGAAAAACGACAAGTACCTATAAAGTACTACTCAGCGTAAATTTAGCCAAAAACTGTACAAAACTTTTTTATGTATTATATCCAATGTAGAATAGGTAACCAAATCTTCATAAAAATTCTTGGAGCAGATTTCGGGAAAAATTGAAAAAATTGAAGAATGATACAAAGTGCCTTTCACATAAGATTTTGCAAAAAACGATAGAAAAGTTTATTGTATAGTAATTCAATGGTAGAATTATATTCTAAATTTAAAATAAATTCTTGTAGCAAATTTTGAGAAAAAATCAAAAACCGAAAAACGACAAGTATAAAGTGCTCTTCGCAGAAGATTTAGCCGAAAACGTTACAAACCTTTATACATATTTAATTGCACAATAAATTTTCAAAGTTTAAAAAGAATTCTTGGAACGAATTCCGAGAATAATACAAAAACCAAAAATCGACAAGTATAAAGTATCCTTCACAGAAGATTTAGCAAAAAAACGTTAGAAAACTTTTTTATACATGGGTGATTCCACGTCAACTGTCGTGAGGTGAGTATTATGCCAAATTTTCAGCCAAAAATGTTACTCGTAGCGTTTTTTTTTTACAGCCAATTTTCTGTCTTCTCGCGTTTTCCATTTTTGGCGCCAAATTTTCTTCAAAACGTTACCGGAAATACATCGCACGCTAGAAATATTTGGGTATATGTAATCGATGTAAAATTTTCCAGGGAATCAATTCCCGCTCCCAGAATTTTTCTAAGATTTTTCCAATTTCGAGAAATCCCAAAAAAAATATTTTTTTAACTAGTTCTAACTAGCGTGAATCAATTTTTGGATTTTTTTGCAGGAGCGCAGATTTTTTGTCTTTTAATGTACTTTTGGGGACTTTTAACTTTCCCGTGTGTATTTTGGTGTGAAAGTGCCAAAAGACGCCAAATTTTGGAGAAAATTTGGCGTAAAAAATGGGAAACGCGAGAAGACTGAAAATTGGCCGTAAAAAACGCTAGGAGTAACATTTTTGGCTGAAAATTTGGGTTAATACACTTATAATCGAACCTACAATAGGATGAAATAGTTTTGGTTGTGGAAAAAAATTATGACCCGCCAACCTCACGACAGTTGACGTGGAATCGCCCACATATTCAACAGTAGAATAAATATTCAAAATGTAAAAAAATTCGTGGAGTGGATTTCAAAAAAAATTGAAAAAACCGAAAATTGACAAGTATAAAGTGCCCTTCACGAAGTATTTACCCAAAAACGCTAGAAAACTTTTTATACACATTTAATAGTACAATAAATATTCAAAATTTAAAAAAAGTGAATTTCGAGAAAAATTTAAAAAAACCGAAAAATGACAAGGGTAAACTATCCTTCTATCCTGACCTAGTTTAATGAAATGCTTATTTTCACGTCCTGGTATGGTACAAAGTCTAAATACAAAGTTTTGACTGTTTGTGGTTTTTGGTTTTTGAGAAAATCCTACCAAAGACATACATACACACACACACACATAGAGACGGTTTTCCAAAAACATGCTTTTTTGACTCAGGGGAACTCAAAACATTCAGAAATGCTAATAATTCAATTTCGAAAAGTCGACCCGATTACAATACTTTCTCATATATGAGTACCTCATATGAGAAAGTAAAAATGGATGGAAATCGATATGAAATGTGTAGAATAAATCTTATGAATTTAAAGTAGAATACAACTTCGCCGTTTTGTTCACAATTCGACTAATTATGAATAAATAATTCATTAACGCTAGACGAAAACATACATTAAAATAGAAGTAATCAATATTCAATGCATTAATCAAATCACAACTACCTAATCAATCACATTAAATAAATAAAAAGAATCTCAAAACTTTAGCATTGAATTAAAAAAAAAAACATAATCACCTTTACACTAATGTCAATTTCCGAACAGTACCGCGCGTCGATAGCACTTTTTCAAAAAATTGGAGAAATTTTAAAGAAATACCCAAAAAGGCATACGTCCGATAATCAAAACCGATCCGATTACTTCCGATTCACACGCACAACTGATGGATGATCGTAAAGACGAAATATTCGAACGTTGCGATGAGTGTTCGTTACGAACGTAAGACAAAAAAATTACTTCGTTATCGCTGTGACTGATAAAAGAGACGAGAAATAGTCGAAAGTCGACACGAAACAGAATAAATCGAGTTTGAAGTTGTAATAAAATAAAACGTACTGTTTCCTTCACAGTAAAATTACTTGAATTGAAATGCTACTGTGGAAGAATGATATTGTAACGAAACGGTTCGCCGCGATATGAACACGCCGAGAGCTACACAAGTTCGCCGAATTGCGATCCCGAGAAGGACGGGTCGAAGCCGACGGCTCGAAGAGCCGAGAAGGTTCGATGCGATAACGGGTTCCTCGAAAATCGAATATTCTAGCAATTATCGCGAAAGTTCGAGAAGGTTTCTACCTGGTATATAAGGAATGCCGGACCCAAGGCGAGTTCAGAGTTCAGGTCTGGCGTTCGATTTGATCGGACGTGTTTACCTGGAAGTCTCCTGTGCGACCCGAGCAGGTAGATTGTTTACGTTCGCGACGAACCGTGATTACGAGTGTTCCGAGAAGTGATTAGTGCTAACGACGACTGCGAGTTAACGAGGTGCTTTGCAACCTTGCTAACGAGCTTAGCGTTGGCGAGGTTGTTTGTGTGCGACGATGACGTCGAATACGGACAAGGCGGCGGTGGAGAACGCGCTGAAAGTGTTGATTGGCATCGGCGAGGAGAACCTGAGGAAGGTTCTTGACCTTCTTTTCGAGGGTCTCCACCTCGATGTCACGTATAAGAAGAGAGAAGACAAGGAGAAGACGACGATTCCCCCCAAGAGGGAGGAGAAGGGACCCACCAGGATGGACTTCACGACAGACGACGAGAAGTTTGTGACGCCGAACAAGAGGGCCAAGATTTCAAAAACCACCGAAAAGAATGAGATAGTGACAAAAAATTCTTTTTCAGGGCTCGCAATTGAGACGACGGTCACCAACAAGGACGAGAAGGACGAGAGCGAGAAGCAGGACGAAACCCCACAGGCCCCAAAGAAGAAGAGGATTCCCCCCATCGTGTTGAGGGAGAAGCAACAATGGACCGAGGTGAGCAAGGAGCTCACCAAGAAGAAGATTACAGTGGTCAAAGCCAAAAATACCAAGGACGGGATCAAGATACAGACCACCACAGAAGAGGATTTCAGGAGGACCACCAGGATGTTCGATAACAAGAAGATGCCTTACCACACCTACCAGCTGCAAGAGGAGAAACCGGCGAGAGTAATATTGAGAGGAGTACCGGAATACGTCACCGAGGAAGAAATCAAGGAGGACCTGAACGAAAAAGGATTCGAGCCAATGAAGATAACGAGGATGACGAAGACCATAAGGACGGACAAGGGAGGAGCGAAGAGAGTCCCGATGCCACTAGTGCTGCTCCAACTAGAAAAGAAGGAGGAGAACAAGAGGATATACCAGCTGGCCGAGGTCACCCGGTGCAGTATCAAGGTCGAACCCCAACGTCAACGGGGAATTGTAGGGCAATGTTTCAGGTGCCAGAAATTCGGACATGGACAGTCTCGATGCACTGCCCCACCGAGGTGTGTCAAGTGCTCGGGATCACACGAGTCCAGAGAATGCACCAAATCCAAACAGGCCCCGGCTAGATGCGCTAACTGCGGTGGAGCACACCCGGCCAGCTTCAGAGGATGCACGGCGTACCCTATCACAAAGGAGGAAACCAGGAAGCCGCAGCAAGAGAGGAGACCAGGAGTGAGCTACGCTCATGCGACCAAAGGAGGACCGGACCCGACGACTACCAGAGGACAAGAGACGACGACAGGACGCCCACGGGAACAGCAACAGCCGGAAGTACTACGAGCCATCGACGAAATGAAGAGGATCTTCGAGAGCTTCCTACAGATCGCCGCCAAGTTCAACCTGACACCGACCAATGAATAGGACAAAACCCGAAGGACTACGCATCATGACATGGAACGCCAACGGACTGAAGGAGAAGAAGGACGAACTACAGGAATTTCTAGAGGAGTATAATATCGACATCGCCCTGATACAGGAGACTTTTTTAAATATCACTGACCAGTTTCTAATTCGAAATTTTTCTATTTTTAGGAAGGACCGACCAACACACGGAGGAGGCGTACTGATAGCGATAAAGAAGAGGATATCACACCAAGAGATACCACCCTACCAGACGGAAAATATAGAGAGCGTAGCCATCGAAGTAGAGATGAAGGATAAGAAGATAGACGTCATCAGCGCATACAAGCCGCCAAGGAAGGAACTACTGGACGAGGAACTCAACACCATATTCAGGGACATAGACAAGCCGAAGATACTAGGAGGGGACTTAAACGCCAAACACAGGGATTGGAACTCGAGGAGCGCCAACAAGGCTGGAAGGAAGCTACAGGAACATTCAGCGAGATTCGGATACGACGTCATAGGGCCCGAGGAACCAACGCACTACCACCACACCGGACGAGGAGACATTCTGGACATTTTCATCATGCAGGATACAGGATTGGACTATGAAGTCGAAACAATGGAAGAATTAACATCGGATCACAAACCAGTTTTGTTTCAGGTAGGAAGATGGGAGCATCGACAGGAGACAAGCACTAGGACGAAAATCGACTGGGAAGGATACAAAGAGGAAATACGGAAGGCGAGCCAGACGGGAACGATGGACACTAAGGACGAAATCGAGAAGGAAGCGGAGAAGTTAACCAGGGACATCAACGAAGCCGTACGAAGGAATACCACGATAATCCACGAATCAACAAGGACGGGGGACATACCGAGGATCATCAAAGAGAAAATAAGGGAAAGAAACAGGCTGAACAGGAGATACAGGATTAACTACGACCCGGAAATTAAGAGGACCATCAACCGGAAGAACAAGGAGATCAAAGAAGAACTGGCAGAGCACAGGAGCAACAAATGGAACGCATTTTTGGAAGAACTGGACGAGGATACAGGAGCGCACTGGAAGATCATGAGGAAGCTGAAGAAGAACAAACCTTCAACTACGAGTACTGCTATTCATGGAAAATTTGGTTTATGTTTTAGGGACGAGGACAAGATAGAGGCGTTCGCAGATACCATGGAGGAACAGTTCAAGATGAACGAAGGCCAAGAGGACGACATCGACTTCGAAGAGGACATCGACAGGAGGGCGGCCAAGATCAGAAGGAGAAAGTGCGAGGACGAATTGGAACCCACGACGATGGAAGAGATGGAGGCGATCATCAGAACCCTACCTACGAAGAAGGCACCAGGACGGGACACCATAACAAACAAAATGATAAAGGAACTACCGGAGGAGGCAAAGAAGAGGATCCAGGAAATCTACAATGCGGCGATGAAGAAGAGATACTACCCACAGATATGGAAGGAGGCAGACGTCATCATGTTCCCGAAGCCAGGCAAGGACAAGAAATTCCCGCAAAACTACCGCCCCATAAGTCTTTTAAACAATTTAGGAAAACTACTGGAGACGATACTACTGAGGAGGATCAAGGAGGAAGAGGAGAGTCTACGTATCATACCGGACGAACAATGTGGATTCAGGGAAGGACACTCGACGGAGCACCAGGCGCTGAGGATGGTAGAAGAGACGATCAAGGACATCAACGAGAAGAGGACGACATGCATGGTACTATTCGACGTGGAGAAGGCGTTCGACAGGATTTGGCACAACGGACTAATAGCAAAGATGGACGGATTAGGATTCAAGACGGCGACGACCCAGATGATACAGGACTACCTACGAGACAGGAACTTCAGGATCAAGGACAAAGGGACGAGATCGAGTAGCAGGAGGATGGAAGCAGGAGCACCACAAGGATCGGTATTGGCACCGGTCCTATACAACATCTACACTAGCGACATACCGATTGGAAGAGGGAACAGCCACACGAGGACCTATATCTACGCGGACGACACGGCGAAGGCGGCGACATCGAGACAAACCGACAAAGCGACGGAGTACCTACAGAGAGAAGTGGAACAAATGGAAGAATGGACGAAGAAATGGAAGATCAAACTCAACGCGGAGAAGACAGAAGCAATATACATAGGACCGAAGACTAGACGACCGACGACCAACATCACAATAGAAGAGAAGGAACTGGAATGGAAGGAAGAAGTGAAATATCTAGGAATCCACATAGACCGAGGACTTACATGGAGAAGGCACATAGAGGAGACCGAGAAGAAGGCGAAAGACCGACTGAACAGACTGGGACCACTAATAGGACGACGGAGCAAGCTGAGACTGGAAACCAAGAGGAAGATCTACCTGGCAGGAATAAGACCTATAATGACGTACGGAACAGCAGCGTGGGTACAAGCAGCAAGGACGCACCTGGAGAAACTGGAGAGGATACAGAACCAAGCGATGAGAAGGATGACGGACGCACCATGGTATATGAGGAATGAACAGCTTCGACGGGACCTACGCATCGAAGAACTAAAGAAGACCATCAGGAAGAGGACTAGAAAGACGATAATCAAGGCAATGGAGCACACGAACCCACTAATAAGGAAGGCAACGGACTACGACGAGGACGCAAGATCAAAGAGGAAAAGACCCAAGACGGCAATGAAGGAAGACTAATTACGAAGGACATACCAGGAAGATGAAAACACAATAGGAGGACCACCAGGACGACCAGGACAACCAAGGAAATACCATCACGCGGAGGAAGAAGAACCTAGAGGGAGAAGTAAGGAGCCAGGCGCTCAACTTCGGGAAATTGAGGACAACATACGTTACGGCGAGTTCAGTTGAAGAACCGGTGTGTAAACATTCGAGCGGGAGACCGCGCGCGTTAAATTAATAAACATTTGTATGTGCGAATATAAATTAAGTTAAGGGATTGTTAAGTTAAGTATATAAGTGTCGTGTAAGAAATAAATTAATTAGTACAAATCGCGTAGTGTTTAGTTTTAGTAAATAGTAGAAACGTTACAATATAATTAATTAATATTACAAGAAAGTAGATTAACACTCATGTAATTAAATCAGATAGTTTGATTATAAATTAAAGGCAGCTAAATGCCGTTTCTTTTACCGTAAGATTAATTGAAATCACGAGCAATTACCGACTAATAAGTCATTTCAACCGGAAGATCAAAAGAATAAGGAAATATACCGGAAGGTTAGATTGAAATTGATATAGTTACATCAAACAGTTTAGTGCGTTTGATATAAGTAATCCAACAAATGGCAAAATTACCACTAAACGTGACAAAAGTTAACGCCACCTTCACGTAAACCTTTATTTTTTGCATAACTTTCATCCTCCCCCACAAAATAGAAATTATGTAAATACAAGTTTGGGAAATTTTGCCTTTGGCGAAATCCCTTTGTTTTTAGCGAGTTTAAAGTCAATATATCTTAAAAGTAGCGCAATTGGTAAGGACAATGTGTTAGACAGAGAAAACACTATTTGGAATCAAAATGGCTGAGTGACAGTTGTCAAACGCTTGTCAATTGCTATTTTAACTTGTCACGGGAGGAAGTTCAAGTTCGATCGTAATAAATAAAACGTTGTCATTACAACTTTTCGCTTGATTTATACCTTTTTTTCTCCTACAAATTTCAGTAACTACTCCACATACAGTTGAATGCCAAAAATTTTGGTTGTTTGTCATGTCATGTCAAACATGTCATTTTTTCATAGATATGCAACCGAATAGCAACATTTGTTCAACATTTGAATTTACCACGTAATTTTGGAATCAAAATGGCGGCCGAATTGCGCTACTTTGGAGGTATAGTGACTTTAAGACATTTATATCAACCTGGACATCTATCGGAGAGAGGCATAACAGGCGAATAAATGCAAACTCGACGTCCTATTGTCGCGTCATCTACCGGAAGAAATATGAAGACGAACATATTCTTCACAGACGCATTTATCACAATAAAGAAACCTGTAAGGATAATTCATAGAAGTATTCTGTAAGTGAACTGATAGTAAACTATGCACAATACTCAATTGCTGTTTAATGGCAATTATCTGGCGACATCAATATTGAAGTAGTCGATGTTGCTCGTATATAAACGTTAAGCCATACAGAAATCTCCTTTCACCTCTTCTGTCTTCATTTTTCATTTCATTAAACTGTAAACGTCTATGCTGTAAACTTAACTACGTATAAATAGAGGTAGGTGATAAATTACAATACTACTTAAACAGAATTGTCAATATAACGAATCTGCACTGCCTGTGTGCAAATCTGTAATTACTAAAACGCCTTGGACAAGTTTTAGGTACCGTCCTCCAGATGGAGAAAAATCTACAGCAAAAATAAGTTCAAATTGTACTAAACTGAAAGAATTATTTATAAGAAACTTACCTTGGAAGTTAGCTTAAAGGCAATCCTGGAATGTGAACCGGGTCACACGTTTAGTATCAATTTATTGATATTATGGGTGAAAATACCCCTGCAATGCAGGCAACCCGATATACACCTATAAATTGAAAAATAAGAATGTTGTATTGAAAGACTTGAGCAAAGTTGAGTGAAATGAAACTCTTTTAGTTTATAAAGCTAACTATAGCAAACAATTTCTCAAAATTTCAGCTAAATCTGAATTTCAGTTAATAGTTTATGAATGTATGAATCTCTCAGAACTGCAAGTTCATATGCAGTCCAGTCCATTTTGGACACATTTTTTAAATAACTTAGTAACTCTTAACTGATGAACTGAACAGTGTATAAAGTAGCTTTTATTAACGAATTCTGGAGAGTTTCAGCTAAATCAGAGTTTAAGTGTATTGTTTGAAGCTCTTAGATACAAGCGTCCTAATACACCTTGTTATCCATCACGAATTTTAGCTAAATCTGTACTTCAGTTAATATTTTATGAATGTATGAATCTCTCAAATTGGAGAGTTTATATCATGAGAGCATAAAGTAGATTCAATTATCTGATTATAGATTTTCACAAAAGTCAGAAATATGTTGAATTTTTTAAACTCTTATTAACAAGTATTCTGATAATAGATGGAATATGACTCTTTCAGCTGATCAAATAAAGTTTAAAACTGTACTAAATGTATAGATTTGTCTAAATCTGAATTCTGTTTAATATTTTGTCACAATTTGAGATCTCCCAATGGTAAGATGCAGGATTTCCAAATTTTGAAAATTACAACATTCTCATGTTCACATTTGAAATTTACCCCTTTTGCCCTTGCATCAATTTTGAATTAAAATTTTGTATTAAGTTTAAATTACACAAACTGATTGCTGTCCATTTCATCACTGTGATTAATCTGTCTAAATCATTTGATGTAACCTTTAAAAAAAATATAATAAATGAACTAAATCAAATTTAAGCAAAACTTAATCTGATCTGCAAAGCTAATTACTCTGCAAAGCTGATCTACACTGTTTCAGTTAAATTATTTTTAATCAGCCTTAACTACTCCCAAGGAAAATAAATACAAATGAGCTAAAACTGAAAAACAAGGAGGCAAAATGTATGTATATTTTGGTTGATTTAACTAATTTCATTATTATTAGGAATTTAAATAAAATTAATTAAAAGAAATGGTTAGTGAAATGCTTAGTAATAAACAATAAATATCTATTAATATACATATTAGATATTAATATACTAATAATTTTGAATAACTAAAATTAGTATATTATGTATAATTAGTATTAGTATTATTATTATTATTATTAATATGTATTATATTAGTATATAAATGACTATAATAAGAAATACAATTAATTAATATAACTTCAAAAAAGTGAGGCAAAAAAAGGTGTTTGTGGATTTCAATTTAATTCGCGTTTGCCTAAGCAATTAGTTATTAGTTAACTATCAGTTAACTTCATTTACTTTTAATGAGACCATCTATTTTATGAAGTATTTGAAATTTGGCCGAATAAACTTTAAGATATAAATTCAGTTAAGACAAGCTTGAGAAAAGGTTAGTGTTAAAAAAAGCATTATGATAACTGTATATTCGTCACATTTTGCATGTTTCTTGAATATATGAAGTCATTTGCATATTTTCCCCAAAAGTTGCATATAATGCAATTAATCCAGAAAAAAGTATTTATTAAGTAACTCAATTAAGAAATGGAGAAAAGTTAAAAACTGTTATTTATCGCTTATTTAAACTATTTTTGAAAATTTCAAAAATGTTTGAAAAAGGAATAACAGATGTGGGTTTCGGTATTAAGTGAAAGTGGTATAATCAAGATTATAATAATTGATTAATTAATGACTAATTCCACCTTACTTTTTTTTGTATGGATGTCACTAATATAAATTAAAAAAAAATATGTAAAAATATTTTTGTTCATTTTGAAAATAGGAATTTCCCTCCAAATTGATGTAATTTTAAATACGTGCATTAATTTTGGTAGAAAACAATAATAGAAATGAAGAGAAAATTTGGAAAGTCACATGTTTCTGAGTTGGTAATTAGTTTTAATAGTTTCTTCTGTCTCATTAATTTAATAATAATAGTAATAATAATACCTGTGATAAAAGTATCAATAAATAAATTTTCTATTCCAATTATCATTGCATACCCTTTTTTCTGGAATATTATTGCATATATTATGTACCAGGAATGTTAGGGATAGGTTGGAAGGTACAAAAATGAAACTTATTCGGTTCGTTATATTTTTTTCCAAATAAATGTATATATTTATTATACTGCTCAATGAAAACACAGTCACAACATCCCGGCCTTGTCCCCCCCGGGCGGGGGGTCGGGCCGAAACAATTGCTGTACACCAAATAGTAAAATTGTCTAATGTAACATGGATACGGCACACGCTAAAAAAATGAAAAAACCAAAAAAGCAACGTAGTAGGAATTAGTGCTCTCCGCACGACTATGAGTACTTTGTACGTATATAGTAGTAAATAGTATACGTCGCCACGCCCTCCTTCATTCAAGAATAAAATACGAGACAGCCACCCGCCGCCTCTGCCCCCGAACCACCCCGCACACATACTATATATTTATATATAATAATTTTTTTCATATATACAAATTTATTTAAAAATCCCTAAAGCCTCTTAAATTTATATTCAACCTAAAAACTTCTACAATAATTTTGTCAATACCAAATTTTGATTTACACCAATATAAATATAAAAATACTCTTAAATTTTTACACATATAAACTTTTTTTTCGAGGGGGGACGGCCCGGAGGCCGGCGGCGGGAGGGTTATTTTTAATTAATTTTGAGCTATGTTTAATTTTTCTCTCACATATTTTTCATTTTTTTTTTCATTTTGTACTAAATATACAATCTTATTTCGATTCTATCGACGCTGATACCTAACCTTAAGATTACGTGGAGCCTCGTGGCGTCAACACCAGTGACGTTCTCGACAACATTTTAGGTTCAGGGGCCACCCCTTCATCTTTACTTAGACCGGGTTTTTGTGTAGCTCGGCCTAAAGGTTGGGGACCCGCCAAGGGAGAGGAATTAAGCCTGACGTATTGTGGAAAGGTAAGCCAAAGTTGTAGGCAGGAAGTAAATTTCCATATAAAAATTAACTTATTTTTAAGGATCTTAAAAGCTTTGTTGAACCTTTGTGGGCTATAGAACCCTTTGGGGCACAAGGTTTATTTTTCGCTGTCCCAAAGGTTATCCTGGCAATCCTAGAAAGTGTTAGAACTATCTGTAAAACTTCCAGGATCTCGTTTTTTTGATTTTCTCCTAATTTCTGGGCTTTAAGCACTCACCAAGTTTTCATTGAAATTTCCCTAGAAACCCATTGAAGGTTATAAATTTTGTTTCTCGCCGTTCAAATGGTTATGGGATATTAATGGCAATCTACTAATCCTAGAAACTGTTAAAACTATCTGTAAGACTTCTAGGATCTTGTTTATTGGGTTTTCTGTAAACTTCTGGGTTTTCAGCACTCACCAAGTTTTCATTGAAATTTTCTTAGAAACCCATTAACCCTATTAATTTCGTTTCTCGCTATTCGGATGTTTGTGAGATAATAATGACAATCTACTAATCCTAGAAACTGATAAAATATCTGCTAAACTCCGGGATCTTGTTTATTGGGTTCTCTAGAAATTTCTGGATTTCAGCGCTCACCAAGTTTTCATTGAAATTTCCATAAAAACCCATTAAAGGTTATAAATTTTGTTTCTGGCTGTTCGGATGGTTATGGGATATTAACGGCAAACTCATTCTAGGAACTATTCAAATTGTCTGAAAGGCTTCCAGAATCTTGATAATTGGATTTCCTGAAAATGTCTGGGTTTTCAGCACTCACCAATTTTCATCGAAATTTCCTTACAAACCCATTGGAGGTATCTCTATTAATTTTGTTTCTCGCTGTTCGAATGGTTATTGGATATTGTTTATTGGGTTTTCTTCAAATTTCAGGGTTTTCAGCACTCACCAAGTTTTCATTGAAATTTCCCTAGAAACCCATTGAAGATTATTGAGTTTGTTTCTCGCTGTTTGGATAGTTATGGGATATTAATGGCAAACTAATTCTAGGAACTATTCAAATTGTCTGTAAGGCTTCCAAGATCTTGATAATTGGATTTCCTGAAAATGTCTGCGTTTTCAGCACTCACCAATTTTCATTTGGAGCTCACAAACCAATTGGAGGTATCTCTATTAATTTTGTTTCTCGCTGTTCGAATGGTTATTGGATATTATATATTGGGTTTTCTCAAAATTTCAGGGTTTTCAGCACTTACCAAGTTTTCATTGAAATTTACCTAGAAACCCATTGAAGATTATTGAGTTGGTTTCTCGCTGTTTGGATAGTTATGGGATATTAACCGCAAACTCATTCTAGGAACTATTCAAATTGTCTGTAAGGCTTCCAGGATCTTGATAATTGAATTTCCTGAAAATGTCTAGGTTTTGAGCACTCACCAATTTTCATCCAAATTTCCTTACAAACCCATTGGAGGTATCTCTATTAATTTAGTTTCTCGCTGTTCGAATGGTTATTGGATATTGTTTACTGGGTTTCCCCAAATTTCAGGGTTTTCAGCACTCACCAAGTTTTCATTGAAATTTACCTACAAACCCATTGAAGATTATTGAGTTGGTTTCTCGATGTTTGGATAGTTATGGGATATTAGCGGCAAACTAATTCTAGGAACTATTCAAATTGTCTGTAAGGCTTCCAGGATCTTGATAATTGAATTTCCTGAAAATGTCTAGGTTTTCAGCACTCACCAATTTTCATCGAAATTTCCTTACAAACCCATTGGAGGTATCTCTATTAATTTTGTTTCTCGCTGTTCGAATGGTTATTGGATATTGTTTATTGGGTTTTCCCCAAATTTCAGGGTTTTCAGCACTCACCAAGTTTTCATTGAAATTTACCTAGACACCTATTGAAGATTATTGAGTTTGTTTCTCGCTGTTTGGATAGTTGTGGGATATTAATGGCAAACTAATTCTAGGAACTATTCAAATTGTCTGTAAGGCTTCCAGGATCTTGATAATTGGGTTTTCTAAAAATGTCTGGGTTTTCAGCACTCACCAAGTTTTAATTGAAATTTCCCTACAAACCCATTGGAGGTACCTCTATTAATTTTGTTTCTAGCTGTTCGAATGGTTATTGGATATTATATATTGGGTTTTCTCCAAATTTCTGGGTTTTCAGCACTCACCAAGTTGTCATTGAAATTTACCTAGAAACCTATTGAAGATTATTGAGTTGGTTTCTCGCTGTTTGGATAGTTATGGGATATTAACCGCAAACTCATTCTAGGAACTATTCAAATTGTCTGAAAGGCTTCCAGAATCTTGATAATTGGATTTCCTGAAAATGTCTGGGTTTTCAGCACTCACCAATTTTCATCGAAATTTCCTTACAAACCCATTGGAGGTATCTCTATTAATTTTGTTTCTCGCTGTTCGAATGGTTATTGGATATTGTTTATTGGGTTTTCTCCAAATTTCAGGGTTTTCAGCACTCACCAAGTTTTCATTGAAATTTCCCTAGAAACCCATTGAAGATTATTGAGTTTGTTTCTCGCTGTTTGGATAGTTATGGGATATTAATGGCAAACTAATTCTAGGAACTATTCAAATTGTCTGTAAGGCTTCCAAGATCTTGATAATTGGATTTCCTGAAAATGTCTGCGTTTTCAGCACTCACCAATTTTCATTTGGAGCTCACAAACCAATTGGAGGTATCTCTATTAATTTTGTTTCTCGCTGTTCGAATGGTTATTGGATATTATATATTGGGTTTTCTCAAAATTTCAGGGTTTTCAGCACTTACCAAGTTTTCATTGAAATTTACCTAGAAACCCATTGAAGATTATTGAGTTGGTTTCTCGCTGTTTGGATAGTTATGGGATATTAACCGCAAACTCATTCTAGGAACTATTCAAATTGTCTGTAAGGCTTCCAGGATCTTGATAATTGAATTTCCTGAAAATGTCTAGGTTTTGAGCACTCACCAATTTTCATCCAAATTTCCTTACAAACCCATTGGAGGTATCTCTATTAATTTAGTTTCTCGCTGTTCGAATGGTTATTGGATATTGTTTACTGGGTTTCCCCAAATTTCAGGGTTTTCAGCACTCACCAAGTTTTCATTGAAATTTACCTACAAACCCATTGAAGATTATTGAGTTGGTTTCTCGATGTTTGGATAGTTATGGGATATTAGCGGCAAACTAATTCTAGGAACTATTCAAATTGTCTGTAAGGCTTCCAGGATCTTGATAATTGAATTTCCTGAAAATGTCTAGGTTTTCAGCACTCACCAATTTTCATCGAAATTTCCTTACAAACCCATTGGAGGTATCTCTATTAATTTTGTTTCTCGCTGTTCGAATGGTTATTGGATATTGTTTATTGGGTTTTCCCCAAATTTCAGGGTTTTCAGCACTCACCAAGTTTTCATTGAAATTTACCTAGACACCTATTGAAGATTATTGAGTTTGTTTCTCGCTGTTTGGATAGTTGTGGGATATTAATGGCAAACTAATTCTAGGAACTATTCAAATTGTCTGTAAGGCTTCCAGGATCTTGATAATTGGGTTTTCTAAAAATGTCTGGGTTTTCAGCACTCACCAAGTTTTAATTGAAATTTCCCTACAAACCCATTGGAGGTACCTCTATTAATTTTGTTTCTAGCTGTTCGAATGGTTATTGGATATTATATATTGGGTTTTCTCCAAATTTCTGGGTTTTCAGCACTCACCAAGTTGTCATTGAAATTTACCTAGAAACCTATTGAAGATTATTGAGTTGGTTTCTCGCTGTTTGGATAGTTATGGGATATTAACCGCAAACTCATTCTAGGAACTATTCAAATTGTCTGAAAGGCTTCCAGAATCTTGATAATTGGATTTCCTGAAAATGTCTGGGTTTTCAGCACTCACCAATTTTCATCGAAATTTCCTTACAAACCCATTGGAGGTATCTCTATTAATTTTGTTTCTCGCTGTTCGAATGGTTATTGGATATTGTTTATTGGGTTTTCCCCAAATTTCAGGGCTTTCAGCACTCACCAAGTTTTCATTGAAATTTCCCTAGAAACCCATTGAAAATTATTGAGTTTGTTTCTCGCTGTTTGGATAGTTATGGGATATTAACGGCAAACTAATTCTAGGTACTATTCAAATTGTCTGTAAGGCTTCCAGGATCTTGATAATTGAATTTCCTGAAAATGTCTAGGTTTTCAGCACTCACCAATTTTCATCGAAATTTCCTTACAAACCCACTGGAGGTATCTCTATTAATTTTGTTTCTCGCTGTTCGAATGGTTATTGGATATTGTTTATTGGGTTTTCCCCAAATTTCACGGCTTTCAGCACTCACCAAGTTTTCATTGAAATTTCCCTAGAAACCCATTAAAGAATATTAAGTTTGTTTCTCGCTGTTTGGATAGTTATGGGATATTAACGGCAAACTAATTCTAGGAACTATTCAAATTGTCTGTAAGGCTTCCAGGATCTTGATAATTGATTTTCCTGAAAATGTCTAGGTTTTCAGCACTCACCAAGTTTTAATTGAAATTTCCCTACAAACCCATTGGAGGTACCTCTATTAATTTTGTTTCTCGCTATTCGAATGGTTATTGGATATTATCTATTGGGTTTTCTCCAAATTTCAGGGTTTTCAGCTCTCACTAAGTTTTCATTAAACTTTCCCTAGAAACCCATTGAAGATTATTGAGTTGGTTTCTCGCTGTTTGGATAGTTATGGGATATTAACCGCAAACTCATTCTAGGAACTATTCAAATTGTCTGTAAGGCTTCCAGGATCTTGATAATTGAATTTCCTGAAAATGTCTAGGTTTTCAGCACTCACCAATTTTCATCCAAATTTCCTTACAAACCCATTTTAGGTATCTCTATTAATTTTGTTTCTCGCTGTTCGAATGGTTATTGGATATTATATATTGGGTTTTCTCCAAATTTCTGGGTTTTCAGCACTCACCAAGTTTTCATTGAAATTTCCCTAGAAACCCATTTAAGGTTTCCCTATTAATTTTGTTCGGATGGTTATGGGATATTAGAGATAATAGAGAATGGTAAAATTATCTATAAGACTTCCAAGATTTTGTTAATTGGGTTCTTTACAAAATTCTGGGTTTTCAGCACTTCTAGTTTTCGTTGAAATTTCAAAGGAGAAACTGATTTTACATGGTCGATTCAAAAACAACTAAAAGAGCATAATTGGTGTCAGTGATGTTTGCTTAATTTTTTAAACTTTTCAGGGTATTATATCTTCTGTAGAAGTTTGTCTATTTGGAATCTTCTGAAATTTCAGGGATCTACGTAACTTCCTGTTTGAACCCAGAAAATGTTTCAAGGAGTTTCTGGTTTCATCTGGAATTTTTGAAGTAGTAGTAAGAACATATAAAAGTTTCACAGGACTTAATGTAAGAAACATTTAAAGTTTCCAAGTGTCCTAACCAAAATTTCATTAAAAGTGCTCACTTGTCAGTAATTTCAAGGTTCCAAAACTTCCTGAAATTGGAAAATTTTGGGCAGTTTACACAACTTCCAAACTTATCCTCTATGTGTATGTCATAATTGACTCCAACAGGGAGTTAGAGGTTTTTTAATCTTAAACAAGAAAATTTGTTAAGTTTGGAAGCTTTGGAAAGTTAAGGCATAACTCGATATATCAGAGCTTGCCTTAACAGAATTTCAACAAATTTAATTTATTAATTATGTTCAATGACTTTACAAGGCTCTATGAATTTTAGTAATTTTTTGAATCTATGTGGAAATTCCGAAGAAGTATATTAAAGTCGTAATTGACTGTGCTAGAGAACACCGTAGGGTTTTAGTAATTCGTGAATAGCTGAAGATTTTCTAAGACAACTCCTTGCACAGTTTTCAAGACATTCTAGGTTTTAAGAAGGCCCTGGGTATTGTGAAAGTCGTAAAGTAGTTTGAATTTTGTTGGAATCATTACAATTGATGTGGATTTAATTTAGGAGAATAATATATGGGGTATTTAATCCCTCTGAGAACATTGAAGAGTTTTTCCAGGGTTCTATTATTGTTTAACCAAGAGGAAATATTTGATCCCTTTCAAGACTTTCTAGGTTTCAAGAATTTCTTGGGTTTTGTAAAAGTTGTGGGAAAAAGTGTTTACACACATTTGAAGTTTTTCGTTGGTAACTGATTAGTTCTTAAAAAGAACCCAAAAGGACTTTAAGAGATATTATATATTTCAGGAAGAATTGAAGATACTCTGAATGAAATCCCATTGGATGGTTGTATGAAGATTATCGGAAAATTATGGAGGGGCCTGGAAAAATCATTAAATATCTTCATTGGTTTTGTGCGTTAAAGAAGTGCCTGGATTTTTGTGAAAGTTACTCTTGAAGAACTCTGTGTTAAGAAATTTCCTTGGATTTTTGTGAAAGTTACTCTTGAGGCATTCTGGGTTCCAAAATATTTTGGGTTTATGTGGCAGCTATTTTTGAAGTATTCCGAATGAAGCAATTATTTCGGGTTTTTGTGAAAGTTACTCTTGAAGCATTCTGAGTTAAAGAATTTCCTGGTTTTTTGTGAAAGTTACTCTTTAAGCATTTTGGGTAACAGAATTTTTTTAGGTTTTTGTGAAAGTTACTCTTGAAGCATCCTGGATTAAGCAATTTTCTATGTTTTCATTTTAATTTTTTTTTGTAAAATAACGTTCTTGGGTTTTGTGGAAGTTAACCTTGAAGGATTCTGTGTTAAAGAATTTCCTGGATTTCTGTGAAAGTTACTCTTGAATCATTCTGGGTTACATAATTCTTGTGTTTTTGAAGAAGTTCATTTTAAATAAATTTCTGGGTTTATGTGGAAGTTACTTTTCAAACATTCTGGGTGAAAGTTATTTCGGGTTTTTGTAGAAATTACTCTTCAAATATTCTGAGTTAAAGAATTTCATGCATTTTTGTGAAAATTTTAATTTTAATAAAAACTTAAAATTATGTTTTTTGTTTCAACTTTAACAGAACTCAAGAAGTCTTACATGTTTGTTTCTAATTCAGGAAAAATTTGAATTTTTTGAAACATTTCCAGGCATTTCTGGGTTACCACCAGTTTTCATCACAATTTTACATTAGCATAATTTCCTGGGATTTGGGTCCTTTCCATAAGTTTCTCATTGAACCATGAAATATTCTATTAGAATTATAGATATTCTATTTCATTATACTTTGCACCACTAATTATTTGAAACAGAAGCTTTAACATAAATTAAGGGAATACCTGGAAATGGATAATGAAACATTGAAAATTAACAGGATTTCGTAGGTTCCCCCTAGGTGTTGCTAACTCTTCAAAACTTCATGGGATTCAAGAGTTTACTAGAAATTTTTATGGGGTATACACAAACCAACTCCATTAGTTCTGATGGTTGATTCATAACCAACTTTAGTCTATAGACTTAGTCTGGTCTTATAGAAAGTTTTTGGTTAATTTATGAAAACTTGAAAATTTCCTGAAATATTTTCAAGAATTTTCTGGTTATTGAATACCCTCTTGGGGGCGTTAGTTTTTCATAGGAGAACCTTTGGAAAGTGTAGAGATCTGAATAATTTTATTGATTCATTGGTTTTTGGATCACAAAGCTATTAAGAACTTATGGGAAAGTAGGTACTGAATTTTTGGTTCATTAATGATAACTTGGTTTTGTAAAATATTTTCAAGAATTTTCAGGTGCTCCATTACTCTCTTGGGTGTGTTAGTTTTTTATGGGAGAACCTTTGGAAAGTCTGGAAATCTGAGTAACTTTACTGATTCGTTGGGTTTTGGACAACAAACGTTTTAAGAACTTACGGAAGAATTAATGTGTGAGTTCAATTTTTGTTGGATTTACATAGATGCAGAGGAAGGTACTGGATTTATTGTTTATTCATGAAAACTTGATTTCTTGAAATATTTTTCAAGAATTTGGGAAAAATTAATGAGTAAGTTCAATTCTTGGTGGACTTCAATAGATGCATAGGTAGGTACTGGATTTCAGGTTAATTCATGAAAACTTGGTTTCCTGAAATATTTTCAAAAATTTTCAGGTGTTTAATAACCCTCTAGGGTGTGTTAGATTTTCATGGAAGGACATTTGGAGAGTCTGGATATCTGAGTAACTTTATTGATTCATTGGGTTCTGGACCACAAAGCTTTTAAGAACTTGTAGGAAGAACTAATGTGTAAGTTCAGTTCTTGGTGGATTTCAATAGATGCATAGGCTGGTAGTGGATTTTTTGTTTGAAGATTTCCTGAAATATTTTCAAGAATTTTCAGTTTTTTTATCACCCTCTTGGGTGCGTTAGATTTTCATGGGAGAACCTTGGAAAGTCTGGAGATGTGAGTAAATCTACTGATTCATTGGGTTCTGGACCACAAAGCTTTTAAAAGCTATGGGAAGAATTAATGTGTAGGATCTTAATTCTATTCTTGGTGGATTTCCATACATGTATAGGTAGGTACTGGATTTTGGTTCATTCATGAAAACTTGGTTTCCTGAAATATTTTAAAAAATTTTCAGGTGCTCGATTACCCTCTTGGGTGTGTTAGTTTTTCATGGGAGAACATTTGGAAAGTCTGGAAATCTGAGTAAATTTACTGATTCATTGGGTTTTGGACCACAAACGTTTTAAGAACTTATGGAAGAATTAATGGGCGAGTTCAATTCCTGGTACATATTTATAGATGCATAGGTAGGTACTGGATTTTTGGTTGGTTCATGAAAACTTGGTTTCCTGAAATATTTTCCGGAATTATTAGGTTTTCGATTACCTTCTTGGGTGCGTTAGTTTTCATAGGAGAACCTGAAGAAAGAGTGGAGATTTAGTAACATTACTGATTCAATGGGTTTTGGACCGCAACGCATTTTAGAATCTATGGGGAAAATTAAGGAATAAGTTCAATTATTTGTGGATTTTCATAGATGAATAGGTCGGTACTGGATTTTTGGTTGATTTATGAAAATTTGGTTTCCTGAAATATTTTCAAAAATTTTCAGGTTTTCGATTACCGTCTTGGACGCGTTAGTTTTTCATGGGAGTACCTTTGGAAAGTCTGGAGATATGATTAAATTGACTGATTCGTTGGGTTTTGGACCACAAAGCATTTAAGAACTTATGGGAAAAACTAATGAGTAAGTTTAATCTTGGTGGATTTTTGGTTCATTCATGAAAACTTGATGGTTTCCTGAAATATTCTCAAGAATTTTCAGGTTTTTGATTACCCCCTTTGGTGGTTAGTGTTTTATGGGAGAACCTTTGGAGTGTCTGGAGATCTGAGTAATTTTAGTAATTCATTGGGTTTTGTACCGCAAAGCTTTTAAGAACTTACGGGAAAAATTTATGAGTAAGTTGAATCCTGTTGGATTCCCATAGATGCATAAGTATGTACTAGATTTTTTGTTTATTCATGAAAACTTGATTTCCTCAAATATTTTTCAAGAATTTGGGAAAAATTAATGAGTAAGTTCAATTATTGGTGGATTTCTATAGATGCATAGGTAGGTACTAGAGTTTTGGTTAATTCTTGAAAACTTGGTTTCCTGAAATATTTTCCGGAATTATTAGGTTTTCGATTACCTTCTTGGGTGCGTTAGTTTTTCATAGGAGAACCTTAAGAAAGAGTGGAGATTGAGTAACTTTACTGATTCAATGGGTTTAGGACCTCAACGCATTTTAGAATCTATGGGGAAAATTAAGGAATAAGTTCAATTATTTGTGGATTTTCATAGATGAATAGGTCGGTACTGGATTTTTGGTTGATTTATGAAAATTTGGTTTCCTGAAATATTTTCAAAAATTTTCAGGTTTTCGATTACCGTCTTGGACGCGTTAGTTTTTCATGGGAGTACCTTTGGAAAGTCTGGAGATATGATTAAATTGACTGATTCGTTGGGTTTTGGACCACAAAGCATTTAAGAACTTATGGGAAAAACTAATGAGTAAGTTTAATCTTGGTGGATTTTTGGTTCATTCATGAAAACTTGATGGTTTCCTGAAATATTCTCAAGAATTTTCAGGTTTTTGATTACCCCCTTTGGTGGTTAGTGTTTCATGGGAGAACCTTTGGAGAGTCTGGAGATCTGAGTAATTTTAGTAATTCATTGGGTTTTGTACCGCAAAGCTTTTAAGAACTTATGGGAAAAATTGATGAGTAAGTTGAATCTTGTTGGATTCCCATAGATGCATAAGTATGTACTAGATTTTTTGTTTATTCATGAAAACTTGATTTCCTGAAATATTTTTCAAGAATTTGGGAAAAATTAATGAGTAAGTTCAATTTTTGGTGGATTTCTATAGATGCATAGGTAGGTACTAGAGTTTTGGTTAATTCTTGAAAACTTGGTTTCCTGAAATATTTTCCGGAATTATTAGGTTTTCGATTACCTTCTTGGGTGCGTTAGTTTTTCATAGGAGAACCTTAAGAAAGAGTGGAGATTGAGTAACATTACTGATTCAATGGGTTTTGGACCGCAACGCATTTTAGAATCTATGGGGAAAATTAAGGAATAAGTTCAATTATTTGTGGATTTTCATAGATGAATAGGTCGGTACTGGATTTTTGGTTGATTTATGAAAATTTGGTTTCCTGAAATATTTTCAAAAATTTTCAGGTTTTCGATTACCGTCTTGGACGCGTTAGTTTTTCATGGGAGTACCTTTGGAAAGTCTGGAGATATGATTAAATTGACTGATTCGTTGGGTTTTGGACCACAAAGCATTTAAGAACTTATGGGAAAAACTAATGAGTAAGTTTAATCTTGGTGGATTTTTGGTTCATTCATGAAAACTTGATGGTTTCCTGAAATATTCTCAAGAATTTTCAGGTTTTTGATTACCCCCTTTGGTGGTTAGTGTTTCATGGGAGAACCTTTGGAGAGTCTGGAGATCTGAGTAATTTTAGTAATTCATTGGGTTTTGTACCGCAAAGCTTTTAAGAACTTATGGGAAAAATTGATGAGTAAGTTGAATCTTGTTGGATTCCCATAGATGCATAAGTATGTACTAGATTTTTTGTTTATTCATGAAAACTTGATTTCCTGAAATATTTTTCAAGAATTTGGGAAAAATTAATGAGTAAGTTCAATTATTGGTGGATTTCTATAGATGCATAGGTAGGTACTAGAGTTTTGGTTAATTCTTGAAAACTTGGTTTCCTGAAATATTTTCCGGAATTATTAGGTTTTCGATTACCTTCTTGGGTGCGTTAGTTTTTCATAGGAGAACCTTAAGAAAGAGTGGAGATTGAGTAACATTACTGATTCAATGGGTTTTGGACCGCAACGCATTTTAGAATCTATGGGGAAAATTAATGAATAAGTTCAATTCTTTGTGGATTTCCATAGATGAATAGGTCGGTACTGGATTTTTGGTTAATTTATGAAAATTTGGTTTCCTGAAATATTTTCAAAAATTTTCAGGTTTTCGATTACCCTCTTGGGTGTGTTAGTTTTTCATGGGAGAACCTTTGGAAAGTCTGGAGATATGAGTAAATTGACTGATGCATTGGGTTTTGGACCAAAAAGCATTTAAGAACTTTTGGGAAAAACTAATGAGTAAGTTTAATCTTGGTGGATTTTTGGTTCATTCATGAAAACTTGGTTTCCTGAAATATTCTCAAGAATGTTCAGGTTTTTGATTACCCCCTTTGGTGGTTAGTGTTTCATGGGAGAACCTTTGGAGAGTCTGGAGATCTGAGTAATTTTAGTAATTCATTGGGTTTTGTACCGCAAAGCTTTTAAGAACTTATAGGAAAAATTGAGGAATATGTTGTATCTTGTTGGATTCCCATAGATGCATATGTATGTACTAGATTTTTTGATGTAAACTTGATTTCCTGAAATATTTTTTTAGAATTTGGGAAAAATTAATGAGTAGGTAAGTTTAATTATTGGTGGATTTCTATAGATGCATAGGTAGGTACTAGAGTTTTGGTTAATTCATGAACACTTGGTTTCCTGAAATATTTTCCAGAGTTATTAGGTTTTCGATTACCCTCTTGGGTGTGTTAGTTTTTCATGGGAGAACCTTTGGAAAGTCTGGAGATCTGAGTAACTTTACTGATTCATTGAGATTTGGACCACAAAAGTTTTAAGAACTTATGGGAAAAATTAATGAGTAAGTTCAATTCTTGGTGGATTTTTGGTTCATTCATGAAAACTTGAAGGTTTTCTGAAATATTTTCATGAATTTTTAGGTTTTTGATTATCCCCTTTGGTGGTTAGTGTTTCATGGGAGAACCGTTGAAAAGTCTGGAGATCTGAGTAACTTTACTGATTCCTTGGGTTTTGGGCCACAAAGCTTTTAAGAACTTATGGGAAAAATTCATGAGTAGGTTCAATTCTTGGTGCATTTCCATAGATGCACAGGTAGGTACTGGCTTTTTGAAAGGAGTTTGGAGCGTGGGTTTGGTGGTGGTGATTACTGGATTTTCCAAAAAATTTATTGGAAGATCCGGACGGCCCTGCGGGTCCAATTGTAATTTCGGCGGACCCGCGAGCCCAGTGAAGGCTTCGCCCCAACGGCCGAGCCACATCGACAAAATTTCAACCGAAACGTATTTGAGAAAACTCGCCAAATGAATTGTACATTAGATTTACGATTACATATCCATGCGGCTTGTCCAGCCGCATTTCCGGAAATTTAGATTGCCAAACGTTGACAAAATTCGCCTCTTATCGAGATGGCGCCGTTGTCGAGAGTCGTACGCGTGTGTAGCGGTAGTATAAAGGAAGACCGAGGAGTCAACTGGTGCGCGAGTGTTCTTATTTTCATTCTCTTTTATACAAAAATTAAACTTAATAGGGATGGCGGCGGCCGGCACTGGCTCGCGTCCCCCGGCCCGGTATTGCACACTCGGGGGCCGGTCCGGTCCTGGCGAGAAATTTTGAATTTCGCGGGAATGTCGTGTACGATGCGCGTGAGTGTATTTACAGTGTATACTGCTCGTCGGCCCCCGTCGATTTCGGGAGGGGAACCCGGGGGACAATCCAGTGCCGGAGCCGCCTAACAAATAACAATAACAGCTAACATAAACTGTGTTTATATAACATGGGTAACTGAAACCATTGATTCTGTATGTTTATTATCTACTTCTATAATCAAAGTGACTATATACCACAAATAGTATAGCCTTGAGGTGGACAATCACCCACCCTTTCCGGCCACCTTAGCATAACAATATAATATTTTAAGAAATTATCTTAAGTTTATGTTAAACCGAGTGTCTTCTTGTGTCACAAAACCATTCGAGAACGGACAGGCGGACAGGAGGGGGCCCAGGGGGCGCTTTGGTTGGGCGTTCTGTGTCTATTTAGGGCCCTTAATTTGTAAATTTTTTTTTCATTTTTATTCGTAAAAACAACTTTGAAGGCACTTTTTTGACGGACGAATCGGCCCAAGTGGAATTTTGAATGTGTGAATTTGAGTGCGTGTGTGCCGGTGCGAGCGAAATTTTGAAATTGCTGCGGTCTTTTATTATTTTATGCGGTTGCCTTCATTTAACCTCGTTTCAACTATTGCGTCGGTCCTGTGTGTCATTTTGTGGCTATTTCGAAGATTGAGAGCCTCCCCCGGGGGCCCGTCCTGCCACAAAACAATACGATTGAGTATGTGTGTGTGTGTGTGTTTGTGTGAACTTTACATTAACGAAAAGTATAAGGAAACGAACAAGAACGCTGATAGGCTTGTCCGTAGTCGTCGCGTGCGTACACTTCCCGCGCATGCCCCTTACACGAACAAACCTACCATATACCGAGTCTATATGTCGAGTTATTTATATTTATACACAATATATTATTATGTTCAATGTTCGTCGACGGTGCGATGCGCTTGCACCACCCTCCGATTAAGGGAAGGTCACCTAGGGGGTGGGTACCGTCGACGGGGTGTATGTGTTTTGCGTGTGTAAGTTTTGCGTGTGAACAACCGAGGACTACGAACTTAACGGAAATATAATCCTCTTTTCTCCTATTGTTAGTGGCTGCGCTGTAAAATATACTACATGAGAACCATAACGCATCCCGTCATAAACGAAAGACGTGAACCGAGGGCGAATTTAACGGAGACACCCGGCATTTTACCAACAATTGTACATGTATACTACAACTCACACAAAATTCTATGTATTACATATTGGACTAGATTAGTTGATAATTAATTTTTACGGAGAAATATGGTTAAATCGTCAGTGTCAGTGTCAAAGAACAATACACACTAGCAAATCAATAGCGCTATTAAATGGTAGGAGACTTTTTTTTCCGTCATAAGAAAATAGAATAAGGCAGATTTTGGTTATACACACTCATATCATTTTTTTTTTGCTTCGAATTTTTTTTTAAGGCGCAGAGGTGCTTAAAATAAGCTTGTACTTTTTTCGTGATATCTCTTTTAGTCGTTTTTTTGAACCGGTGACCTAAACAGTATTGTTCCGAACAGTGTATTTTCGAAGTACCTCCTGTAACTGAATATATATAGATGTTGTCCGAATGTGTGTGCATTGAAACCAAACGTTTGACGAGGGGCGACGTGGCAACAGCGCCACGTCCCATCGCTTCTGACAGCTTATTTCGTTAGTTCTCCATCGACTATAATGTGACAAAAAAATTATTCCAATTTCTCTGACTAACTTTACTCACCAAATTCACTCTAAAGTAGTTACTAAATACCTACTTAAGAGTCAGAGCAGAGTGTACACTACGACGGCCTTATCGACTTTTCGGTGCGAACATTCCAAAAAAATTATTTTTTGGTCGAAAGCAAATCAGTCAGAAAATAGTGATTACAATAAAACCAAAAAATCAACTGGATCCAAAATAACTTGCAGTTGAAGGAAGGGCAAAAAGGAATGAAACAAGTGGGAAAAGGCTAAGTAAATTGTGTGAAATCTCCACCGTAGCCGATGTCATAAGGAATAAGTCATTTTAGTAAGACTTAGTTTAGAATAGGGGAAAATATTAATATGAATGTAATGCTAGGAAAAATTCTAATGAACATTGTAAAGGATCAAAGGGCATGGGGTCCTCCATAGAAGTTAGGTAAAACGACATTGTCGTTACACACTTGGAAAATGTGTGGAAATTGGAAAAATGTATATAAATCAGTGTAAAACTCATCTCCTTATTTTCAGATGAATTTTATTTTACCTGTTCAAATATTGACAAGGCTTATTGGAGTAGAAGAAGAATATAGTAAAATAATTCAGAAATTGGAAAATCTACATTTTGAATTTCAGGAAAGTTTCAGCAATTTTGAAACATTTCAGCAAAATCTGAAAAATGCCTCTTACTTTCTGCGTTACTTTATCATGAGAAATCGTTATCGTTGCGAAGGGATAAGTTTGATTTGACGTGCAATGGAATATAGTCAAATGCATTTGGTAAACGTCATTTTTCAGGAAATTCGAAAATATGCATAATACGAAATTTCAGCAAAATACTGAAATGACTCAGAACAAAGCATTATAAACCTGAAACGTTTTTATCTGATTCTATCTGATTTGAGTTGCAAAATAATATATTAAAATGCATTTGGTGTGTCTTTTAAGAGGAAATTTGAAAATATGCGAGATATGGATTTTCACCAATATCTCGAAATTCTTCAGAAAAATTTTTGATAATCTTGACATCTTTCTGGTTTGAGATCATTAACATTTCGTACAGCTGTATGTAATTCAGGCTTATTTTTGCAAAATAATATATTAAATTGCTTTTGGTAACAATTCGAAAATTTGCCGAAAGTGCAACTTCAGGAATTTCAGGTTTTTCAGAATTTAAGTTAGAATTTAAATTTTGCTTCTATACAGAGAAATGGAAGATATAGAGAAATATTTTCATCCAATTTAATATGAATAATTCATGAAAGTGCGCAACTCTAGATATTTCCATACGAAAACATTTATAGAGTTCACATATTTCAAGCCCTATTCTGGAGATTCTAGAATACGGAAAGATTAATCTATAATTATAGTGAAAATATGAAATAAGTAGGCAATACGTAAACAGCATTACAATGTTCTGGAAGGTACGAGTAATTTGATCGAAATTAGTTGCACCTTTGTATTCCATCAGGAATTTCCAGGAAGAAAATTTCCAGGATAGACATCTTTTATAGAAATTCTAGAAGATGCGAGTAATTGGATTGGAATTATCTCTTATTTAAAACAATTTATACTCTAAAATACTGTCAGAAAAACACAGTCATATATTTCAGAGTTTGGACATTCCTATGATGACTTTGATAGATTCTGGAATACACAAAAATTGTTTCATTGAAAATAGCTGATTCCTCTATAATAAGAAGGTCATATAATTCTAGAATATTTGGAGTTCTTAAAAATAAATTTAGAGCTTCCAGATTATACAGAGCTTGTTTTTATGACTTCATTGGGGTAATTTGGTAGACTCTGGAATATACAAAACTTGTTTCATTGGAAATTTAGAGCCGATTATTCTATAATAAGAAGGTCATATAATTTTAGAATATTTGGAGTTCTTAAAAATAAATTTAGAGCTTCCAGATTACACAGAGCTTGTTTTCATGACTTCATTGGGTAAATATTTGGGCAGTATTAGATTGTTGTGTGGGATTTGGATATTTTTGGGGCCAGCTTAAGAGATTCTAGAATACACCAAATGATATTAAAGTCATATTGAAAATTCAGAGGTGATTCCCCTATAGCTACTAATTCTAGATCATTTAGATATTTACAAAGGAAAGTTTGCAGATTCTTGATCTAGATCACTTGGGCACTTTCAATGTCAATTTTGGAAATTATAGAATTGGTACGGTAATGTTTATATAGAGATATTCTGGAAGGTATGAGTGATTTGATAGAAATTTGAAAGTAGAAATACGAAATTTGGACGTTTCCTGGGTTAGGTTGAGATGTTCTAGAATACTCATAAGGTGTTCTAAGGACATGTAGAAGATGATTCCTATAATATGATTCCTATACGAAATTTGGACGTTTCCTGGGTCAAGTTGAGATATTCTAGAAAACTTAGAATTTGTTCTAAGTACATATAGAAGATGATTCCTATATAGTTATTAGAGCGTTAAATATTCTAGATTATTTGGACATTTCCAAAGTAAATCTTGGATTTGGGAGTCCAGAATACAAAGAATTTATCTCAAAATGTCAGTGAAGGTCCAAATATGACTTCACAATATTTAGACAGTACCCAGAAATTTCAGAATATACGTTCCTGGGTCAAGTTGAGATGTTCTACAATACTCAGAAGTTGTTCTAAGGACATCTAGAAGATGATTCCTATGATATGATTCCTATACGAAATTTGGACGTTTCCTGAGTCAAGTTGAGATATTCTAGAACACTTAGAAGTTGTTCTAAGGACATTTAGAAGGTGATTTCTGTGTAGTTATTAGAGTGTTCAATATTCTAGATTATTTGGAAATTTCCAAAGTCAATCTAGGATTTGGGATTCCAGAATACAAAGAATTTTTCTCAAAATGTTAGTGAAGCTCCAAATATTATTTTACAATATTTAGACAGTAGCCAGAAATTTCAGAATATACGTTCCTGGGTCAAGTTGAGATGTTCTACAATACTCAGAACTTGTTCTAAGTACATGTAGAAGATGATTCCTATAATATGATTCCTATACGAAATTTGAACCTTTCCTGGGTCAAGTTGAGATGTTCTAGAACACTCAGAAGTCGTTCTAAGGACATCTAGAAGATGATTCCTATGTAGTTATTAGAGTGGTAAATATTCTAGATTATTTGGACATTTACAAAGTCAATCTTGGATTTGGGATTCCAGAATACAAAGAATTTTTCTCAAAATGTTAGTGAAGCTCCAAATATTATTTTACAATATTTAGACAGTAGCCAGAAATTTCAGAATATACGTTCCTGGGTCAAGTTGAGATGTTCTACAATACTCAGAACTTGTTCTAAGGACATGTAGAAGATGATTCCTATAATATGATTCCTATACGAAATTTGAACCTTTCCTGGGTCAAGTTGAGATGTTCTAGAACACTCAGAAGTCGTTCTAAGGACATCTAGAAGATGATTCCTATGTAGTTATTAGAGTGTTAAATATTCTAGATTATTTGGAAATTTCCAAAGTCAATCTTGGATTTGGGATTCCAGAATACAAAGAATATAGATGATTCCGTACCTTCAGTACCTTTCAGCAGAAGATATTCGTTAATTCGATATTTGGAGATTTCAGGGATGAAGATGGGAGGTTATAGAATACACAGAAATTATTTTAAAGACAGATAGGATACCGTCCCTAATAGTAATAGATTAAAAGATTTTTACTTCTATATCGATGTGATAGTTACAGATCAATTGATTTCTAGATTCTTTGGACATTTCCAATGTCAATCTTAGATTTGTAATTTTAGATGTGGGATTCTAGAATAGACAGAATTTGCCTTATAAACTTCACTGTGATTCCAAACATGGTTCCACGATAGCACTAGCACGATATTTCAGAATAATCGAGTTATTGGATCGAAAATACTTAGATGTTTCCAAACCTTCAAGACCTTCTAGGAGGAGATGTTCGTTGATTCGGTACTTGGAGATATCAAGGGTCAAATTGGGAATTTCCAGAATATATATAAGGTATTTTGAAGACATCTAGAATATAACTCCTCAACAGTTATTATAGTGTTAAGGAATTCTAGAGTATTTGTACATTTCCAGGATCAATTTGGGAGATTCCAGACTTTTGGTACTTGGAGACGTCAAGGGTCAAATTGGGACGTTCCAAAATATATAGAAGTTATTTTGATGATATCTACAATATAACTCCTCAATTCTTATTATGGTGTTAAGGAATTCTAGAGTATTTGGACATTTCCAAGATCAATTTAGGAGATTCTAGACTTTCGGTACTTGGAGACTTCAAGGGTCAAATTGGGACGTTACAGAATATATAGAAGTTATTTTGAAGACATCTAGAATATAACTCCTCAATAGTTGTTATAGTGTTAAGGAGTTCTAGAGTATTTGGACATTTCCAAGATCAATTTAGGAGATTCTAGAATGTCCCGAATTAGAGCGATCCTAAACAATTATGTGAATTTGTAGAATGTACATAGATTAGTGACAATGGACAATAGGAAGTGGATTAAAGGGCAAAAGTAAGGCCTGCAAGCAAATATTATGAAATGTCATAGTAAATTAATAAGTGAGTAAAAATATGTATCAACTTAACGCGAGGAAAGGAAAGAAATTGGAATAATTTGTTTGGAATTAGTTAATTAAGCCAATTTTGTCGCATTTTACAGACAGCTAATTAAATTAATAAATCTGTCTCTCGTCAGAAGCGACGGGCACTCCGCCTTCCCATTCGCCCCTCTTAATCGAACCGAAAGTATATCTCGAACGGCCAAACATGGAGAAACCTCGCGCGCATGCGCGCACGCCCCACTCCTTCCCCACCACTTTCCGTGAGCCCCTCTCTCTCCCACTCTCGCTCTCACTCTTTCTCCCCTAATTTCGACAAGAATTTTTGCAACAAATTTCGATATATCAATTTTTTTCCGAAACGCATAAAATATATCAATCTATCAACACTATAAAAAACTTTGATTCTAATCGCTATCACTATTGGTCGGGGCTCCGCGGTAGCCGGAGGGGGGCGAGCGGAGGGGGTGCGCGCATGCGCGCTAACGTCAATCTAACCGAATAATAATTATATAACCGAAATGGGGGGGACGGGGACGGGGATGGGAGGGGGGTCCTACCTAAAGAAGGGAAACTACACTACGGGCCGGCGAGCCGGGCCCCATGGATCGACCTCAAAAATTACTTATACAGTCTCATCCAGAAAGCAATGTAATTCCTCCGGGACCTGGTGCCAGGTCTTTTCTGAATTCATCTGTTGGACTTGTCTTCAACAATTCGAACGATTAGCCGACTTCCGCTCGGCTAAGGGCGAATTGAGAGGCGGGAGCCTCGGCTCCCGCTCAGTTTACGATAAGTTCATGAAAATGTCATCGTCTGTCTTGGAATATCTATCTGTTTTCCTGGTTTTTTTTTGCGAAGTTAAAGTTGGGCTGAATTGTTAAAACCAACAGTAACTTTTTGAGGTCTTACTTTGTCAAGTTCACGGACCAATCATAATTATAAAGAAGAAGCACAGTCTTCCAGGGGGGCGTCGCGTCGCGTCACCCCCTCACCTCGATTACTACTCTTACCGCTTAAATACAAAAAAAATGTCTGCTTCTTGTCTATCATTACAACCAGTCCATAGCCAAGTGAAAATCTGCAGGGAACGCTTCTCTAGACAACATTAAAAATAAAGCACTTTGGGTATTCTCTTCGTTATCCCTAGTAATTTTTAATTCATTGTCACGCGCGGCCGGTCCCCAAACGTTTGTACTTAGGTTTGCTACCCGATTCGGCTATTGCTTAAATGGGAAAGTAAACACCGAGAAATGCGTCTTGTGCCAGCTACACGAGAGGCTATTGCAATGGAGAAAAGCTACACGTCTCGGGAGATCGTGGAAGAAAGTCGAACTATCGTCACAGATGAACAAGTTTCCTTGCAGAATTTGCTACAACATACATAAGAATCTGCTGATTTGCTTCGTTTGTCTGAATAACTTTAATCAAGATTCTGGGCAAATTGAATTCCTACTCTATTAGTACTTCTAACAGTGTAAAGTTGGTGAGTGGATTTTCACTATTCTCCACTTCCTAGTACTGAAGTCCCTAGATAGTGATACGTGATGCGTAAAGAAATTTAGTGCATTGATAAATTAGTCTAATGTTAGTACTGTCAAATAAACGTTAGTGATGAATTTTTTTTCAAATTTTAAAATCCCCTTTTGGTACAAGTCTACTTGTAAAACCATACCTATTTTGTTTTTAATTTTTAAAATCATTAATACTAACACTTTACAGTGGCATTTATGTTCACTGCATATTTCTCACATCTTGCATATATTAATGTCTAAACTCATTTGCATATTTTTCCAAAAACTGCATATCCTGCAACAAACACAAAAAAATGTACTACAAGAATTGAATTAAGATATTGGTGATTATGATCTACAATTGCATATTTCAAACTGTCATTGCATATATTGATCAAAATTACTGCATAGTTACTCTCATACTCCTGTTACACATTCATGTACATACTTCTTTCTGTAATTATTATGACGAATGATTTGGTCTATATATGACGCTCACTTAAGTACCAATATGGATAATAAGGATGAAGCCTCTTCGTAAAATACTAAAATTTCCGAAATTTCTAGCAGTATTTGTTGAAAATGGCAAGGAGAGCAGGAGAAACGTTTTAGGGAAATATCAGGAATTTTGGAAATTTTCAGGAAAATGTCAGAATTGTTGCTCTTGCTTTATTTTATTTTTATATTATTACTGAGCAGTGCTAGATGTAGATAGGAATGATTTGAGTATAGTTTGGTCTATATGAGACTCACTTAAGTATACAGATAATAGGAATGAAGCCTCTTCGTAAGATTCAAAAATTTCAGAAATTTCTAGCAATATTTGTTGAAAATGGCAAGGAGAGCAGGAGAAACGTCTTAGGGGAATTTCAGGAATTTTGTAAATTTTCAGGAAAATTTCAGAATTGTTGCTCTTGCTTTATTTTATTGTTATATTATTACTGAGCAATGCTAGATGTTGATAGGATTGATTTGAGTATGGTTGGGACTATATGACTCACTTAAGTATACAGATAATAAGAATGCAGCCTCTTCGTATATTCAAAAATTTTTAGCAATATTTGTTGAAAATGGCAAGGAGAGCATCAGATACGTTTTAGGGAAATTTCAGGAATTTTGGAAATGTTCAGGAAAATTTCAGAATTGTTGCTCTTGCTTTATTTTATTTTTATATTATTACAGAGCAATGCTAGATGTAGATAGGAATGATTTGAGTATGGTTTGGTCTATATGAGACTCACTTAAGTATATGGATAAAAAAAATGAAGCCTCTTCGTGAGATTCAAAAATTTCAGAAATTTCTAGCAATATTTGTTGAAAATGGCAAGGAGAGTAGGAGAAACGTCTTAGGGGAATTTCAGGAATTTTGTAAATTTTCAGGAAAATTTCAGAATTGTTGCTCTTGCTTTATTTTATTGTTATATTATTACTGAGCAATGCTAGATGTAGATAGGAATGATTTGAGTATAGTTTGGTCTATATGAGACTCACTTAAGTATACAGATAATAGGAATGAAGCCTCTTCGTAAAATTCAGAAATTTTAGAAATTTCTAGCAATATTTATGAAAATGGCAAGGAGAGCAGGAGAAGCGTCTTAGGGAAATTTCAGGAATTTTGGAAATTTTCAGGAAAATTTCAAAGTTGTTGCTCTTGCTTTATTTTATTTTTATATCTTTACTGAGCAATGCTAGATGCAGATAGGAATGATTTAAGTATGATTTGGTCTACATGAGACTCAGTTAAGTATATGGATAATAAGAATAAAGCCTCTTCGTAAAATACAAAAATTTCAGAAATTTCTAGAAATATTTGTTGAAAATGGCAAGGAGAGTAGGAGAAACGTCTTAGGGGAATTTCAGGAATTTTGTAAATTTTCAGGAAAATTTCAGAATTGTTGCTCTTGCTTTATTTTATTGTTATATTATTACTGAGCAATGCTAGATGTAGATAGGAATGATTTGAGTATAGTTTGGTCTATATGAGACTCACTTAAGTATACAGATAATAGGAATGAAGCCTCTTCGTAAAATTCAGAAATTTTAGAAATTTCTAGCAATATTTATGAAAATGGCAAGGAGAGCAGGAGAAGCGTCTTAGGGAAATTTCAGGAATTTTGGAAATTTTCAGGAAAATTTCAAAGTTGTTGCTCTTGCTTTATTTTATTTTTATATCTTTACTGAGCAATGCTAGATGCAGATAGGAATGATTTAAGTATGATTTGGTCTACATGAGACTCAGTTAAGTATATGGATAATAAGAATAAAGCCTCTTCGTAAAATACAAAAATTTCAGAAATTTCTAGAAATATTTGTTGAAACTGGCAAGGAGAGCAGGTGAAACGTTTTAGGGAAATTTCAAGAATTTTGGAAATTTTCAGGAAAATTTCAGAATTGTTGCTCTTGCTTTATTTTATTTTTATATTATTACTGAGCAATGCTAGATGTAGATAGGAATGATTTGAGTATGGTTTAGTCTATATGAGACTCACTTAAGTATATGGATAAAAAGAATGAAGCCTCTTCGTGAGATTCAAAAATTTCAGAAATTTCTAGCAATATTTGTTGAAAATTGCAAGGAGAGCAGGAGAAACGTTGTAGGGAAATTTCAGGAATTCTGGAAATTTTCAGGAAAATTTCAGAATTGTTGCTCTTGCTTCATTTTATTTTTATATTATTACTTGGCAATGCTAGATGTAGATAGGAATGATTTGAGAGTATGGTTTGATCTATATGAGACTCATCTAAGTTTATAGATAATAAGAATAAAGCCTCTTCGTAAGATTCAAAAATTTCAGAAATTTCTAGCAATATTTGTTGAAAATGGCAAGGACAGCAGGAGAAACTTTTTAGGGAAATTTCAGGAATTTCGGGAATTTTCAGGAAAATTGCAGAATTGTTGCTGTTGCTCTATTTTATTTTTATATTATTACTGAGCAATGCTAGATGTTGATAGGAATAATTTGAATATGGTTTGGTCTATATGAGACTCACTTTAGTTTACGGATACTAAAAATGAAGCCTCTTCGTAAGATTCAAAAATTTCAGAAATTTCTTGCAATATTTGTTGAAAATGGCAAGGAGATCAGGAGAAACGTTTTAGGGAAATTTCAGGAATTTTGGAAATTTTCAGGAAAATTTCAGAATTGTTGCTCTTGGTTTATTTTATTTTTATACTATTACTAAGCAATGCTAGATGTAGATAGGAATGATTTGAGTATGGTTTGGTCTATATGAGACACTTAAGTATATGGATAAAAAGAATGAAGCCTCTTCGTGAGATTCAAAAATTTCAGAAATTTCTAGCAATATTTGTTGAAAATGGCAAGGAGAGCAAGAGAAACGTTTCAGGGAAATATCAGGAATTTTGGAAATTTTCAGGAAAATGTCAGAATTGTTGCTTTTGCTTTATTTTTTTTATATATTATTACTGAGCAGTGCTAGATGTAGATAGGAATGATTTGAGTATGGTTTGATCTATATGAGACTCACTTAAGTATATGGATAATAAGAATGAAGCCTCTTCGTAAGATTCAAAAATTTCAGATATTTCTAGCAATATTTGTTGAAGATTGCAAGGAGAGCAGGAGAAACGTTGTAGGGAAATTTCAGGAATTTTGGAAAATTTCAGGAAAATTTCGGAACTGTTGCTCTTGCTTTATTTTATTTTTATATTATTACTGAGCAATGCTAGATGTAGATAGGAATGATTTGAGTATGGTTTGATCTATATGAGACTCACTTAAGAATACGGATAATAAGAATGAAGCCTCTTCGTAAAATTCAGAAATTTCAGAAATTTTTAGCAATATTTGTTGAAAATGGCAAGGAGAGCAGGAGAAACGTTTTAGGGGAATTTCAGGAATTTTGGAAATTTTCAGGAAAATTTCAAAGTTGTTGCTCTTGCTTTATTTTATTTTTATATTTTTACTGAGCAATGCTAGATGCAGATAGGAATGATTTAAGTATGATTTGGTCTACATGAGACTCACTTAAGTATATGGATAATAAGAATAAAGCCTCTTCGTAAAATACAAAAATTTCAGAAATTTCTAGCAATATTTGTTGAAAATGGCAAGGAGAGCAGGTGAAACGTTTTAGGGAAATTTCAAGAATTTTGGAAATTTTCAGGAAAATTTCAGAATTTTTGCTCTTGCTTTATTTTATTTTTATATTAATATTGAGCAATGCTAGATGTTTATAGGAATGATTTGAGTATGGTTGGGTCTATATGAGTCACTTAAGTATACGGATAATAAGAGTGAAGCCTCTTCGTAAGACTCAAAAATTTCAGAAATTTCTAGCAATATTTGTTGAAAATGGCAAGGAGAGCAGGAGAAACGTTTTAGGGAAATTTCAGGAATTTTGGAAATTTTCAGAATTGTTGCTCTTGCTTTATTTTATTTTTGTATTATTACTGAGCAAGGTTAGATGTAAATGGTAATAATTTGATCAGAACAACGTACCATGTATGAATGTAATAAATCTCGACTGGGGAATTTCAAAATTGTTACTTGAACTAATGAAGCAAAAAGCAGACCTTTGTAACGCAATCTCATTACCTACAAAATTTCGACTTGCGCAGAACTCCATTTCGAGCCTCCTGCCACGAACTCCCACCCCCGCTTTCGATAAATACAGTTTTAGATCTGAAGAACCGGGGTCGTTTTGGGGTTTGAGGACCGACCGCATAGGGTACTTTACAATCGACAACGTTAAATACTTTTTTTAAATCTAATAAACAACTATATTTATATTTAAATTTTTAAGAACGTCTCTGTTTAGTGTAACGTACCGTGTCTAATACTCTCTCTCTCTTTTTCTCTTATTACTCATTATTTTTTTGGTTTGCATTTCGTTTCCGTCAGCGTCTCCGACGGGTCCCGAGCGTCTAAATCAAAAATCGAACTTAGGACGTCCAATAACACCCAAACCATCAATTTTGAAAAGTAACCGAAAATCGTTAAATATCGAACGTAAGACCAACTAAGCCGTAAATGAATGGCAGTCTTTCGAATTTCGGCAGTTTCGAATATATAAAACTTTAGGAACAGTAAAATCACAATTTCATAGCCTAGCTGTAGACTAAGATAAACCATCGCTCGGGGCCCCTTGTTATCGACGTTGCTTTAACTTTTTTGTTGCTATTGCGGGATGAGAAGGAATACTTGAAAATATGTACAATTTGCAATGTTCTCGTTATCTCTCACTTGCTTGCTTTTTCGGTAGCGTCGCTGCGAAATGAAAAACACGTCTTTTACCTCCACTGTAAACTGGTGACCGACAATCCGCGGAAAACAAAACCAAAAAACACAAAGAAACCAAAAATAAAAATCAAAACTAAATATACTTTTATTATCTGACTAGTTGCCTCACACAGTGTCAGCGAGATCGTGTAATAACTACACTAGTATTGTGCACGTGGAAACTTAAATAAAATAAAATTAGGTAAGGGGACCGTGGCGAGTAGGTACGCTAGGCGGGAACTATAACACCGGAATTAACGAGAGCGGCGTTGGGGCCGCTCTCGCTAAAACACTCGGTACAACCCTCTTCGGATTTAATAGATATGACGTCTAGGATAACGAAATTACACCCAGAACCCAAAAAAATTGACATCCCTGGGTGGGACTTGAACCCATAGCCTCTGTGCCCACGCGCCATGGGTAAGCGTAGAGCCACAGGTTGTGGGTTCAATTCCCATCCAGAGTGGTCATTTTTTCGGACTTGAAGGTGTAATTTCATTATTACACATTACGGTAAACTAAGATAACTATAAATGTCGGAAGATCCGCAAGTATCTACTCGCCACGGGGGACAATGAACGAACCGCCCCCGCTCCCCGCGCCGCACTTGACGCATCTCATGCACGCGATGCGGCGCCGGGGGCGGGTCAGAAGGGATCTGATCCTCTCGGAGGCCGAGGCTTCGTCAACAGGTCGGGCGGTCTCCGAGTGGATCCGAATCGCTTAACGTAACGACTAGCAAAAATAAAACTTTGGTTAGGAATGTAATAATAATAATAATAATAATAATAATAATAATAATATTTGGATAAATACCATGTACAAGTCGGATTTATATACATAGGGGGGTAAATTGTACAACAGTTTACAGTGGCAGCAAATCGAAACTTGCCAAAAGTAAACGGAAATATGGTGGTGCAGATTTTGAACTTGCTAACTGCTGGTTTGAAAAACTTAGGACTTGACGTCGGTATAACTTTTCTATCCGGTTATCAGGTAATCACTTGAAAAATTGATTGATATATATTTTGTTTTATATATATATTCACTGTTCGTCATGTAAACGAACGCAAAGCCTGAGGCGATTATTATTAATTAAGTCTTTTGTCTGCCAACTTAACACGACTATGTAATAATAACAAATTGTCCAAGTGTTGTTGTTGTTATTGTTGTTGTAATGTTGTAACGTATCCGAACGACGGCGAGTTACGCCGATTCGACTCGCAACAACCGAACCCAACAAACCACCGGTCGCAATACATGTGATGTGCGGATTTAAACAACTAAAAAGACCGTTGACAGTTCCGGATAATGATGATGATGTTGTGATGATGGACGATGCGAGCCACCGATTGCCACGCGGTGCTAACAGGCCGTACCGTTCGGTAACCAGTGGTGGTTCGCGCCCTTGGGGCGTTCCTCGCCGACCGGTCACTCGAGCTGCTCGAGGAAGTTCGGCGATTTGAAGTACTCGGGGACGGGGTCGTCCAGCCTCGAGATAATCTTGTAGATGGACTTCTTCCAGGACTGCTCCGCGTCCCTGCCCTCCTGGATCGCCTTGAAAAACTCACGCAGGGTCTGCTCCACGACGAACCTGAAGTTCGAGGGGACCTGCAACGTGCGGTAATTTAGTAAAGCTACAGTGGTACCGGTAAATTCTGAGGGGCATGCGTTAAAGGCATCCAGTGGATCTATGTTGAGTCTTTGGACTAGTTCAATACTCTTCTGGTCTTTAAAGTGACTGGATCCATGTTCCAACTTTGAGAAGGGTTCAATCTGCTGGTTTTAAGGAACCTCCAGAGAGCCATCAACATTTTGTGAAACAAACTGACTTTCATTTGGACTTCTCTGGAGTAACATGATTTTGATTCAACTCAGTCGACTCATTTGGGACTATTTCAAGGTTCTTCTGATCTTTAAAGTACTTGGATTAAGTTTGCCCAATTCTCCAATTTTGAGAAGAGTTCAATCTGTCGGTTACAAGAAATCTCCAGAGCCAAGTTACAAGGAACCTCCAGAGAGACAATAGAATTTTGTACAGAAGATTGACTTACATTTGGATAACTTGATGTGAATTGATCCCAGTGGACTCATTTGAACTATCTAAAGGTTCTTCTGGTCTTTAAACTAACTGGATTAGGTTTGACTAATTCTCCAATTTCGGGAAAAGTTCAATCTATTGGTTTCGAAAAACCTCAATAGAGCCAATAACAGCCAATAGCTTGTTTTTCATTTGGTCTCTCTAGGCTAAGTTAGGTTAGGTTAGATTAGATTGGATCCACTTTTGAATTTTGAGAAGGTTTCATTCTGTTGGTTTCAAGCAACCTCCAGAGAGCCAATAGAATTTATAGCAACAGATTGACCTATATTTGGGACTTTCCTGGAGTAACTTGATTTGGATTGATCCCAGTCCACTTATTTAGACTATATCAAGGTTCTTCTGCTCTTTAAAGTAACTGGATTAAGTTTGACATATTCTCCAATTTTAAGAAAAGTTCAATTTATCGGTTTTGAAGAACCCCTATAGAGCCTATAACACTTGGTATAATAGCTTGTTCTTTATTTGGCCTTTGCAGGTTAAGTTACGTTAGGTTAGATTCGCATGGGTCCATTCTCCAATTTTGAGAAGGGTTCAACCTGTTGGTTTTTAAGAACCTCCATAGAGCCAATAGAAATTATGGCAACAAATTGACTTACATTTGGACTTATCTGGAGTAACATGATGTGGATTGGTCGATTTGAATTAACTCAAGTTTCCCCTGGTCTTTAAAGTAACTGGATTAGGTTTGACCAATTCTCCAAATTCGAGAAAAGTTCAATCTATCGGTTTTGAAGAACCTCAATAGATCCTACAACACTTGGTATAATAGCTTGTTCTTCATTTGGCCTTTCTAGGTTAAGTTAGATTAGGTTGGGTCCATTCTCCAATTTTGAGAAGGGTACAATCTGTTGCTTTCAAGGAACCTCCAGAGAGCCAATAGAATTTATGGCAAGAGATTGACCTACATTTGGACTTCTCTGGAGTAACTTGATTTGGATTGATCCCAGTCGACTCATTTCAACTATCTCAAGGTTCTTCTGGTCTTTAAAGTAACTGGATTAGGTTTGACCAATTCTCCAATTTCGAGAAGAGTTCAATCTATTAGTTTTGAAGAACCTCAATAGAGCCTATATAATAGCTTGGTATAATGGCATGCTCTTCATTTGGCCTTTTTAGGTTAAGTTATATTAGGTTGGGTCCATTCTCCAATTTAGAGAAGGTTTCTGAATGTTGATTTCAAGGAACTTCCAGAGAGCCAATAGAATTTATAGCAACAGATGGACCTACATTTGGACTTCTCTGGAGTAACTTGATTTGGATTGATCCCAGTCGACTCATTTGGACTACTTCAAGTTTCTTCTGGTCTTTAAAGTAACTGGATTAGGTTTGACATATTTCCCAATTTTAAGAAAATTTCAATCTATAATAGAAATATATAATCTAAAATAGAATTTACTGTCAACAGATTGACCATCATTTGGAGGTCTCTGGGGTAACTGGATTAGATTCAATCCAATCCACTCGTTTGGACTAGTAGAAGGTTTTATGACCTCTAAAATGACTATTAGATTTGACGCATTCTCCAATTTTGAAAAGAGTTCAATCTGTTGGTTAAAAGAAATATCAAAAGAGCCAATATAATTTCATGCAACAGACTGGTACTCATTTGGACCTCTCCGGAGTAACTAGAGTAGACTGTACCCAATCGACTCATTGGGACTCCTGAAAAATTATTCTTATCTTTAAAGTGATTGGACAAGATTTGACGCAGTCTACAATTTTGAGAAGATTTCAATCCGTTGGTTTTAAAGAACCTACAGAGAACCAATACAATTCCTTAGAAAAGACTGATTTTCACTATGACATATCCGAAATAGCAGGATTAGATTGAACCCCATCAACTCGTTTGGACTATTACAAGGTTTTTATGAAGTTCTAAATGACTGGATTCGATGTAACACATTTTTCAATTTTGTGAAGAGTTCAGTATTTTGGTTTCAAGGAACCTCCAGAGAGCCAATAGAATTTGTTGCAACAGATTGACCTTGATTTGGACTTCTCTAGAACAACATGATTTGGATTGATCCCAGTCGACTCATTTAGACTATTTCAAGATTCTTCTGATCTTCAAAGTAACTGGATTAAGTTTGACCAAGTCTCCAATTTCTAGAAGAGTTTAATCTATTGGTTTCGAAAAACCTCAATAGTGCCAATAACACTTGGTACAATAGCTTGTTTTTCATTTGGTTTTTCTAGCTTAAGTTAAGTTAGACTAGATTAACCCAACTGACTCGTTTGGACTATTGTAAGGTTCTTCTGATCTCAAAAATGACCGAGTAAGATTTGACTCACTCTCCAAATTTGAGAGGTGTTCAAATGTGTGGGTATCAAAGAACCTCCAGAGAGCCAATATAATATTGTATAACAGATTGATTTTAATTCGGATCTTCTTAAAGTTACTGCATTATATTGACCTGTCTTTACAGTTCTGAAATGGGAAAATATCTTGGGAATAATTTTACCCTCAATTTGTCAGTGTTAAGGAACATACAATATCATTTGGGTTAAGGGACTGATTTTCATTAAGACTCTTTTAATATTCTTCTAGTTTTTGAAGTTACTTGTACTTCTTTTCCAATTCTTAAAGCAGAAAATGTTATGGGAATGAATTGGGACATAAGGTTCATTGGAGCTTTCTGGGTTGGCCTCTTTCCATGCCCTCCTGATCACTGGCTGGATCAAATTGGATTTATTTTTTAAGGAGATAATGTCATGGGAGTTTACAATCAGTTGGAGTCAAGAAATTTCCATAATGCCAACACTATTTTGGCCCCTCTGAGTTAGACTCCTTCCATGTATTCTCATGACTTTTGAAGTAACTATATTACACTGGAACAATTTTCAAAGCTTCAAAGAGTACATGATTGATATTTAGTCCAATCTGTTGTCGCCAAAGAAACCCCAAAGAACCAATTACATTTTGTACTAGACATTGGGACTTTCTGGACTGGAATTATCCAATGATCCCTTGAATTCTTTGGGAAAGAAATGTCATGGGCTTATCCCAATCTGTTAGTACCAAGCAATCTCCAAGGAATCTCTATTTTGTACTTAATTGGGTCTTTATGATCTTAAAAGTGACTACATTAAATTGAACCCACTGTCCAATTTAAAAGAATGATATCTTATGAGATCAAATTTGAGTCTGCTTTTGAACAGTTTGTCCAATGAAATTTCAAGGGGAAATCTTAAGGAATCTCAAAATAAATTTGGAGATTACTTTATGAGAGTTAGTAGTTTAGCTTAGTACGAGACTAGTTTGGTAGAATCTTTCAGGTTCAGTTGTAGTAATAGAAAATGGTAAGAGTAATGTGACTCACTTAAAACAAATAAGTGTTTCTTGACAAACCTTAAAAAACATTTTTGAAGAACTAAACAACTTCAAAGGGAGTGCCAAGATTATTAAGGGTTCAGGAATGTATGTTTCATAGAGAACTTTACTACAATTTTTATAAAGTGTACTAATTTCTGGAATCTAAGTTAGAAGTATTGGGATAGTCCAAAATGTCATAGAATATAGTTTAAAGGAGATTGAAACCCACTTGTCTGTTTCCAGTACTTTAAAGAGGATGCAGAAGATTGATAAGTTGAAATTAAATTGGGATTTCATAAAGGAAATCCCAACTTGTTGATTTCATCTATGTAAGCATTTGGGTTAACTGCAAATCATATTAAAAACAACAAAATGTGCTAACTACAGTAAAATAAGACTAATTCGTATACTGCATTCGCATTTTACCTTCAATTCTCGACACTTCGAGTCGATTTAAAACGCGAATGCAGCACATCGCACGTTCACAAGTTACGTGAACACCTCCAGAACATCTAACATCGCCTTTTTGTCTCGCGTAAGGGAACAAAGCGACAAATCAAAGAAAGAAAAGAAGCGCAAACGTAAAAATGAACAAAAAATCTGATCAAAGATGTCCCGGATTCACGAACCTGCGGGCCGCATACCTCGATGTGGTTGTTTCTATTGTAGTGCAAGTTGAGCACCCTGTAGAGCTCGGAATCGCCGCCGACGTGGAGGTCGTCCGCGTTCTTCACGCCCTCCGAGACCGCCTGCCTCGCGTACTTCTCCATCTGGATGTAGTAAAACTCCCTGCAAGAATATTTCAGTAAAGTTAAGAAGGGTACATTAGGTTCTTCGTGAATCATTACAGTGTGTTCACAAATTGCAAATCACAGAAATGACCTGTCAAACTGACAGCTCGCGCAGGACTGTCATAACTCGTATGATTTTACTATTGCTACATTTCTAACACCATACACACTCTATACCATAACTCTATTGCAGAGTTACAGTTAAGATTTTGGACTGTTTCATACAACAAGGTAAATATTCTTTGAGGATAACTAGCAAGTATATGATCTACATGTCAAATTGACATGTTCAACCATATTCACGATAAAGTTCGGTTAGGTCTATTTTCAAAGGTTCTTTAAGTCTGTGTAACTGCCTTCTAAATGTACAATTACCCAAATAATCACAGAAATGGTCGCAGGAAATGTAACGTCCTTGATTACGTCACTACACAGTAAGTCGATATTATGGTGGCACCGCCGTGTCAACCCGTCAAAAGACAATTTGTTATGGATATCGCAATGCAATTGTTTTACATGTTTCACTTAATTTCCGTTTAAGTTTTGCTTATTCATTAACGTTATTATTTCAGTAGAATTCAGTAGAATTAGAATCAGATCCAGAATCAAAATTAGAGAACAGATCCATATATAGACATCCACGTAGACCTCAGTAGAAGTTGGAATTAGGTAGAATTCAGTAGAATTAGATTATTCAGTCGAATTAAATATTTCAGTAGAATTAAATACTTCTGTAGAATTCAGTAGAATGTAGTTAAATATCATTATCAGCGTATCAATACGGAGAATTACTGAGGATACAATATTTTTTAATTAGCGAAAGTATCGATCTGTCCGTATCTTTCAGCATGTGCTTTCGACCTCGATAACGAAATCACCTTAACATTCACGAAACACTGTCGCCCGCTGGTCGTTCTTAAGCAACCTATGCGGGCTTGAACCTTTAAGGGGTCAAAGAAATCCGAAGTAAACGGCGAAAAGTAAGCAATCTCTCTCGCTCTCTCTTGAATGTTAAAATTCCCCCTTCGGAAACATATATAATATCCGCCGCAGAAATCGAACGATTCCTCATCGATCCCCTCTCGCCTCCCCTCGCGAGCGACGCAACAATACCTTCCAGGGCCCTAAGCGAGAAAAGGGACAGATGTTCGAACATGACGAAAACCGTTACGGCCCTTCGCCCTTGTCATTTAAATTTCTTTTTCGGCGGAAAACGGGAAGAGTTCGGCAAACGAAGAGCGAAAGTGTGAAATTAAGTGTAATCCTCTATAGGCGGTAAATACAGTTTCGTCCTTAATCCCTTTTTGAATAAATTTTGTAATACACTTTGGGTCCCGTTCTAAGCAATTACAATCCAAATTTCACATTCTACAACAAATTGTGATGATGCCTCTTGGGCTTAGTGAGTACATGTTTGATCCTTGCCCCCTTGCGTTTCGAAAGATTTCACCATTTCCAACAATTTTACTATGTTTCGTAATCTCATCAGTGGTCCTCAGCCTTCTCTTTAGGATCGTCCCGGGATCTTGATACACACGTAATCGATGTTTGGAGTGAGAGGACGATCGAAGCAACAGTTGTTAACATTAATATTTTACCACCGGCTAATACAAGCGTATTAATTATGCATGCCCAATTGGCCTATAATTGGCGTTTGAATTCATTGACATGACACCGTCATGTTTAGCTAATATTAATACTGTTTAGTTGTAAAGCGAGAGATATACACACGTATATAGGCACGGCCACTCGAATAAGTGGAGCGACTGGAATCTGCGAACGCGTCGGATTTCCGATAAATTATTATTGGGATTATGATATGTTTATGGCCAATATGATAAATTAGTTCTTCTGCAACTTTACAGCGACGTTCAGAAAGATTGTGGGAAGCCCATATGCTCAACTAAAGGAGAAAGTTATTACACTACTAACTAAAATAATAACTTAAAAGGTGAATTCACAGTATTACAAGTTATACGTAGCACTATTGTAGGTGATATTGCATGTACAAGTGCCTACAATTTATATTATTATTTTTTATTTTTTTTATTTATTTTATTTATATTATTTTATATTTAAAAAATATTAAAACAATAATATTTGAAACACACTTGAAACTAATTTTTCGGTAGTTCATATCACAAAATGGAAACGTCCTAAGAAAAGATTCTAAAAACCAACCAATTCTAAAGACATTATAATTAACTTTTTCAGAAATATATTTAAATTACACAACTATCACTATTCGTTTATATTTAACAATAGACTTGGAACAAAAATTACAAAATCCGAAATTTGCAACGGCAAAATAACTAAAATAACTAATAATAAAAATGATTATCCAGATTAATAAAATATTCGAAAAAAAATTAAAATTCATTTTTCGATAGTTTATATCTTGGAAAACAAATGTCTAGATAGAAATATAAAAAAATAAAATATCAAAATTAATAACGTTGCAATTTCTACTTTCACAGATACTTCTACTTTTTAAACCACTCAAATAGCACTCCTGAATTATATTTAAAAATAGGCTTGGAGATAAGTTTCCAAATTCAAAATTTCTTACAAACAAAATATGTAGCTCAATTTAAGGGATCCAAGTATCATCCCATAATTGACAATTTTACAGGTAAATTTGTTTGTTTAATATGTCGAATGAGAACTTCCTATTTCAGTCAGAAATATTTAAAACACTAAAAACAAAATTTAAGAAAAAGTGTAATCCATTTCTCGATAGTAATTGAAAAAGAAATACAACACAAAAAATTTCAAAATTAGAGACACTTTAAGCCTGAAATTTACTGAAAAAGGTATGAACCACAGCAATACCATTTCGCGATTATTTAAATAAATAGGCTTGGAGCAAAATTTTTAAAATTCTAAATTTCTTACAAACGAAATAACTCAATTTACAGTACTAAAATATCATCGAACATTTGGGAATTTAATAGGTAAATTTGCTTGTTTAATATGTTTAAATAAGTACCTTCTACTTCAATTACAAATATTTCAAAAAATTAGAAACTAAATATAAAGAAAAGTAAAACCCATTTTTTGGTGGTACATATCTCAAAAGGTAAGTGTCTTGAAAAAGAAACACAACACACAAAATGTCAAAATTAGAAACATTTTATACCTGACATTTACAGAAATATGTTTAAACCAGAAGAATAACAATTTTCGATTATTTAAAAAATAGGCTAGGGGCAAATTTTCAAAATTCTAAATTCCGTAAAACGAAAATAACTAAAATGTCAGGAAACAGCATCCAAAAGAAATAATCGCATTTCGTCAACCAAAAATATTAAATATGGGTTGTTTCACCAATTTTTAGAAAATATAATTTTTTGAAATATTACAATTTTGACTTGAATGTAAATTATTTTTAAAGAAATTTTGTCGCCTTTGATATCAAAAAATCCCAGGTAACCAAAATTTTAAAGACACTCTTGGGCTAATTATTGCATTAAAATAATTATCCCTTTTGTCTCACTGAAATTTTGGAAATTCAACCTCGGAAAATTTTGATAAAATTAAAAAAAAATATATTAGCGTAATCATCACTAGTTAATATCAATTAAACTATAATATTTTTCTAACGAAAATTCAGGTCTGGCATTGAAAAAAGTATCCTTTTTGTAACGAACTTTTAAATCGTCAATTTTTATAATTTTTTACAATTAAAAAAATTATTCTTTCATGTTTGTCTCAATTTATATTTATTGGACGAATTTATGATAGATTTATGAATTCTTGTATCCCAAAATTATGTCTATTACTTAACCGCAATTTTGAAAATCCGATTTTGAATCTCTTTAGTTGCATAGCCAATTTGAACCCTTTAGATTTAGAAATACTTTTTGAAATATGTTTGGAATATATTTACAAATATTTATTTTTGAATAATTGATATTTTGTAAAATAAATGCCTTTCGAAATATTTCTTCTTCTGGAGGGAAACTATAAAAATCCAATTTTGGAACATTTTTGGAAAAATGGCAACGTGGTCAAAAAGTCGAGTATAGATTTCTCAATATAATCCGTAGGTTATGTCACAAGGACGTTTCTCAAACCTTGTAAAGTACATATACGCACTTTGGATATTCCAAAATTTTACATTTTGGAAAAAAATTAGTAAGATGTCATTTTAGAGCATCAGTCAATAGAACTCGCCTCAAAAATAGATAGAAATAGCAATATTGACTGTCGGTAATAACTAGGAACGATAATAGCAATTGTAGAAATAATTACATCCTGTGCGTAAACGTGACAGAATATAATCGCCTAAACGTTTATAATGGTCACATTGCATAACATTTTTAAAAATAGAAAAAGGTACGTTATATAACTTAATCCAACAAACTGGACTATTTGATGCCTTTAAAATGTCTCAAATAATTGAGAAATTCTGTCAAGATTTCTTAGTAATCTCAGAATAATTTCAAAATAATTTATGGAAAATTAACAGCACCGAATTTTAGTTTTTAGTAAATATCAAATTATAGTAGTCTATACAGCAATGGTTTCTAAGAAAAAGTTTGTAATCAGCGACTAATATGAAAATCGAATTTGTAAATAATCTTAGTTTAGTCAATTTAATATGATTAATATAATTTTACCAAATTACTCAGTTTTACTGAAATTCCCAAATTACTGTTGGTAGAGTTCAAAAATTAACAAAAAATTGGATCAAATTAAATCCAAAAGCTATTTTTTAATAGTAAAACTAGATCAATTAGCATAAATTAAATTAGAACGAATATCAAAATTACTAAGAAATTCTGTAATTATATTAAACGCCTCTGTAGTCCAGTCAAAGATTACAAAATTGGTTTCCGGTGACACGTATCGCCAAATTATAGATAAATTTAGAACTTTGGAGAAATTTTCGAGAAAGTTAGTGAGATATTATTAACAAACGCCTCGATATGTTGGAGATGAAAAAGTTTCCAGAAAATATTTTGAATCCAAAATTATAGAGACGTACTGCAAGTATGTCAATTCGTAAGTAGGTAATTCAATCAGAATTTATATAAGTAACTGAAATTGCATATATTGTGATTCTAATATAGTGACTATATATGCTGTAGAGTATAGTGATATTTTTAAGTAGTGATCTTGGATGTAGGATCACAATGTAGGATCGGTGACAAATGTTGCCAAGTTTTACATCAATTTAGAGCTTTGGGGAAATTTTCGAGAAAGTTGATGAGACATTATTAACAAACATCTCGATTTGTAGATGAAAAAATTTCCAGAAAATATTTTGATTCCAGAATTATAGAGACGTACAGTAAGTAAGTCAATTTTTAAGTAGGTAATTCAATCAGGATTTATATATGTAACTGAAATTGGATATATTGTGATTCTAATATAGTGACTATATATACTGTAAAGTATAGTGATATTTTTAAATAGCGATTTTGAATGTAGGATCCCAATGTAGGATCGGTGGCAAATGTTGCCAAATTCTACATCAATTTAGAGCTTTGGGGAAATTTTCGAAAAAGTTGATGAGGCATTATTAACAAACATTTCGATTTGTTGAAGATGAAAAATTTTCCAGAAAATATTTTGATTCCAGAATTATAGAGACGTACAGTAAGTATGTCAATTCCTAAGTAGGTAATTCAATCAGAATTTATATAAGTAACTGAAATTGGATATATAGTGATTCTACTATAGTGACTATATATACTGTAGAGTATAGTGATATTTTTAAGTAGCGATCTTGGATGCAGGATCGCAATGTAGGATCGATAACAAATGTTGCCAAATTCTACATCAATTTAGAGCTTTGGGGAAATTTTCGAGAAAGCTGATGAGACATTATTAACAAACATCTCGATTTGTAGAAGATGAAAAAATTTCCAGAAAATATTTTGAATCCAAAATTATGAAGACGTACTGTAAGTATGTCAATTCGTAAGTAGGTAATTCAATCAGAATTTATATAAGTAACTGAAATTGGATATATTGTGATTCTACTATAGTGACTATATATACTGTAGAGTATAGTGATATTTTTAAGTAGCGATCTTGGATGTAGGATCATAATGTAGGATCGGTGACAAATGTCGCCAAATTCTACATCAATTTAGAACTTTGGGGAAATTTTCGAGAAAATTGATGAGACATTATTAATAAACATCTCGATTTGTAGAAGATGAAAAAATTTCCAGAAAATATTTTGAATCCAAAATTATAGAGACGTACAGTAAGTATGTCTATTCTTAAGTAGGTAATTGACTCAGAATTTATATATGTAACTGAAATTGGATATATTGTGATTCTAATATAGTGACTATATATACTGTAGAGTATAGTGATATTTTTAAGTAGCGATCTTGGATGTAGGATCACAATGTAGGATCGGTGACAAATGTTGCCAAATGCTACATCAATTTAGAGCTTTGGGGAAATTTCGAGAAAGCTGATGAGACATCATTAACAAACATCTCGATTTGTAGAAGATGAAAAAATTTCCAGTAAATATTTTGATTCCAGAATTATAGAGACGTATAGTAAGTAAGTCAATTCCTAAGTAGGTAATTCAATCAGGATTTATATATATAACTGAAATTGCATATATTGTGATTCTAATATAGTGACTATATATACTGTATAGTATAGTGATATTTTTAAGTAGTGATCTTGGATGTAGGATCACAATGTAGGATCGGTGACAAATGTTGCCAAATTCTACATCAATTTAGAGCTTGTGGAAATTTTAGAAAAAGTTGATGAGACATTATTAACAAACATCTCGATTTGTAGAAGATGAAAACATTTCCAGAAAATATTTTGAATCCAAAATTATAGAGACGTACTGCAAGTATGTCAATTCGTAAGTAGGTAATTCAATCAGAATTTATATAAGTAACTGAAATTGAATATATTGTGATTCTACTATAGTGACTATATATACTGTAGAGTATAGTGATATTTTTAAGTAGTGATCTTGGATGTAGGATCACAATGTAGGATCGGTGACAAATGTTGCCAAGTTTTACATCAATTTAGAGCTTTGGGGAAATTTTCGAGAAAGTTGATGAGACATTATTAACAAACATCTCGATTTGTAGAAGATGAAAAAATTTCCAGAAAATATTTTGAATTCAAAATTATAGAGACGTACTGCAAGTATGTCAATTCTTAAGTAGGTAATTCAATCAGAATTTATATAAGTAACTGAAATTGAATATATTGTGATTCTACTATAGTGATTACATATACTGTAGAGTATAGTGATATTTTTAAGTAGTGATCTTGGATGTAGCATCACAATGTAGGATCGGTGACAAATGTTGCCAAATTCTACATCAATTTAGAGCTTTGGGGAAATTTTCGAGAAAGTTGATGAGACATCATTAACAAACATCTCGATTTGTAGAAGATGAAAAAATTTCCAGAAAATATTTTGAATCCAAAATTATGGAGACGTACTGCAAGTATGTCAATTCCTAAGTAGGCAATTCAATCAGAATTTATATATGTAACTGAAATTGGATATATTGTGATTCTAATATAGTGACTATATACACTGTAAAGTATAGTGATATTTTTAAGTAGCTATCTTGGATGTAGGATCACAATGTAGGATCGGTGACAAATGTTGCCAAATTCTACATCAATTTAGAGCTTTGGGGAAATTTTCGAGAAAGTTGATGAGACATCATTAACAAACATCTCGATTTGTAGAAGATGAAAAAATTTCCAGAAAATATTTTGAATCCAAAATTATGGAGACGTACTGCAAGTATGTCAATTCCTAAGTAGGCAATTCAATCAGAATTTATATATGTAACTGAAATTGGATATATTGTGATTCTAATATAGTGACTATATATACTGTAAAGTATAGTGATATTTTTAAGTAGCTATCTTGGATGTAGGATCACAATGTAGGATCGGTGACAAATGTTGCCAAATTCTACATCAATTTAGAGATTTGGGGAAATTTTCGAGAAAGTTGATGAGACATCATTAACAAACATCTCGATTTGTAGAAGATGAAAAAATTTCCAGAAAATATTTTGAATAAAAAATTATGGAGACGTACTGCAAGTATGTCAATTCGTAAGTAGGTAATTCAATCATAATTTATATATGAAACTGAAATTTCATATATTGTGATTCTAATATAGTGACTATATATACTGTAGAGTATAGTGATATTTTTAAATAGTGATCTTGGATGTAGGATCACAATGTAGGATCGGTGACAAATGTCGCCAAATTCTACATCAAATTAGAACTTTGGAGAAATTTTCGAGAAAGTTAGTGAGATATTATTAACAAACACCTAGATTTGATGGAGATGAAAACATTTCGACAAAATATTTTAAATCCAAAATTATAGAGACCTGCAGCAAGTATGTCAATTAGTAAGTAATTAATTTAATCAGAATTTATATAACTGAAATTGGATATATTGTGACTGTAATATAGTGATTATATATACTGTAAAGTATAGTAATATTTTTAAGTAGTGATCTTGTAGTAACTCGATTTGTTGTAGATAAGAAAAATTCAAGAAAATATTTTGAATCCAAAATTATAGAGACGTGCAGCAAGTATGTCAATTAGTAAGTAGGTGTTAGGATATATTAGAGTAAGTAGGCCAATCAGAATTTATATAACGGAAACTGGATATATTGTGATTCTAATATAGTGATTATATGTACTGTAAATAAGTATAGTAATATTTTTAAGTAGTGATTTTGAATGTATGATCACTGTTTTCTCTCACGCTCTGTAATGAACAAAAAAAATCATCAAGTATAGTGATAATTTTACGTAGTGGTTTCGAATGTAGGATCACTGTTTTTTCTCACGCTCTGTAATGAAAAAAAAAATCATCCCTATTTACAAAAATGAAAAAAAAAACATAACAAAATCGTCCCTTTCGACTTCTGTCCCATTCAATATCACCGCCCTTTTCGTCCCTTCGCGCCGTCACTGCGCTCCTAAGAAAAAACCTCCAGGTAAGTCACTCGGAGGGGGGGCCGAGAAGGTAGAAAGACGTTAGGGCTTCGAAGACGTTTCACGCACAAAAGATTTAACATCTGGCTTTTGATTCGAGGGCCGGGCGCTTTCCCCCTAACGCGAAACCGGAACCCCTCATTAAAGAAATTCCCAGGGCGTCTTGGCGAAGGGATAAGGCACGCGCTCGTCGCGTAACGGATTTTCCTTGCGACCCGGCGACGGTTAAGATGTTTGAACAACTGTTGAATGTTGAGTTTGATTGATCGAGAGGCCGGAATTGGTTCCTCGATACTTCGAAAGGTAATTTCGGGATGAGTAGGTAAAAGACAGACGGAGAAAATAGCGACATTGGGTATGTGGGCAGACTGCGTTACTCAGCTAAATTATTACAAATTGGAAACTTCTTTAGAACTAATCTAATTTTTCAGGAAATATTTTAATACCAACTACAACAATATAACTATTTTTAAACTCATCTACCTGATTTTTCAATTACATATTTTTAAAGTTTTCACAAATTTGATGTTAACTAACTCAAAATCTGAGACCACACAGAACTTATTTTGGAAATAACTTTTATAACAAATAGAAAACTTCTACAGAGCTCATCTAACTTTTCAGGAAATATTTTAAAGCCAACTGTATCAATATAATAAATTTTTGAACTCACCTTCAATATGTCATCATTCTTTTATAGAAAATAGAAAACAGTTTTGTATAGAAAACTTCTATAGAACTCATGAAATTTTTCACAAAATATTTTAATACCAACTTCAATTAAAATTATTTTTAAACTCATCTACAATATAACGCCTGCTTTCCAGTTGCATACTATTAAATTTTCCACAGATTTCATATTAACAAACTTAAAACCTGAGACGATATGAAATTTCTATATATTTTTAATATTTTTTTATTTTATTTTTTTTTATTATTTTAGATATACTTTTATAGAAAATAAAAAAGAAAGTTTTATGGAAAACTCCTACAGAACTCATATAATTTTTCAGGAAATATATTAAAGCCAACGGTAACAATAAAATTATTTTTAAACTCATCTACACATATATCACCTGATTTTCTAATTACATACTTTTAAAGTTTCCACAAATTTCATGTTAACTAACTCACAACTTAAGACCATAAAAAAGGATGTTGAAAATACTTTTATAGGAAATAGGAAAGACTTTTCTATAGAAAATTTCTACAGAACTCATCTAGTTTTTCAGCAAATATTTTAAAGCCAACTATAACATTAAATTTATTTTTAAATTCATCTACAATATATCATCTGAATTTCTAATTACATATTTTTTCAGTTAATTATTAGTATTATTATTATTATCAGTAAATTAATATATTATCACTATAAAATAATTTTAAAACAAAATTTCTACTCCATTACTAAAATTCTGAAATCTTGAAGATATAATTTAGAAATTGATGCCACAATTCCAAATTCCTCTTCATAGAGCAGATTCCACAGAATCCCTACAAACTTCCAGATTTTGTTATTATATAATCATGTGATCGTTAAAAACGGATTTTGAAATTTCTAAAGTGGTTGTGCAATCAAATTTTCAAAAAAAATTATTTTTGGAGACCAGTACGGGATAAAAAGAATATTTTTCTGTATCTTTTACTGGCCAGAAACTATTTTAAAGCCAACTTCACAATTAGAGTAGTTTTTAACCTTGAAATTATCTAGAATATTCCAAAGAAATTTGTAAATATTTTGAAACTACCACATATATTATCACAACTTTTAATGCTGGTTATTTTGAAATTTTCACAAAGTTTAAATTACTTCCACAGTTAATGACAGAATCTCATAATTTTCTTTAAACTCCAGGAATACCTAACTTAAATCCCTCATTCACCTTACATCTGAACGAAACCAACGGAGATTAATTAAACCCACAACAATCCCCGTTTAAACAAATAAATAAAATTCTTCGCCCTACAACTTTAAGTAAAATATAAAAAATAATTTAATGAAATTAAAATTTTCCATCCCCCGCCTTATTGTCGCAGCTGAAACCGCACGACTAATGACTAATTATACATGAAAGCTAACGAGCCTAAAGTGAAAAATCCTAAAAAGACAACCCCGCCGAAAAAAAAAGAAAAATCCTTTCCCTACTAATTAGACTCAAGACCTTAATTAAGTAATTTTTTAAATCGAGTAATAGGCAGTTTGTCAAGGGAAAGCGAAACGACGTCATTAAGGTACACGAGCGCGTGTTATGTGTGTGTATATATACCAGCGCCATGTTGTGTTTGCTTATATAAGCTGCTAATTTCTCTTAATGTCATTCTTGGAAGAAAGGAAATTTCACTTTACGACGCCCTTTTGGGGCGTCAAAGGGGAAACAATCTTAAAAACGTCAGGCTAATTCAAAACGTAATAATCTTAAATTAAAAATATTAAAAACGCGTTTGGTACGTTGAGATTAATTGGACTTCAGTTGCATTGCATTATGCGTCACGATATTCCATATACAATTGCTTGAAATATTAGGTATTAATTAAATTGATTCTTAACAATACTGTAATCCAAGGAACAGGAGACGCTGAAGCAACAACTGAAGCACACAAACGCAGCTTATGCTACAATTGGATGCTTTCTTGACACTATTTGACCATTTCATCCCTTCTCAGTTGAGTTAAATGGCCCAAGGTGATTTCTATGTTGGATTTGAAAGTTTACAATCCAAAAGGGCGACGCTGAGTCAGCAAGGTGGACACTTTAAATATCAACGCAATGAGGATCAAGATGGGTCGATCAGTCTTCGGTCAAGTTCACCACAGGTACGCTGTGGGTTTGCCCCAAGGTTTAGAACAGTTTTAAACAGTCAGCAATTTGTCTTTGACGCTTTCTTGCCTCGCAGTCATACTATTTTACCATTTCACTTTTTCTCATTTGAGTTAAATGTTATAAGCTGATTTTTATGTGGGTTTTGAAAGTTATCAATTCAAAAAGGCGATGCTGAGCCAGCAACATGGACACATTGAACACCAACGCAATGAGGATCAAGATGGCATCGATCAGTCTTTGGTCAAGTTCACCACTTATACGCTGCTGGTTTGTTAAAAGGTTCAGAAATTTTTAACATTCAGAAATTTGTTTTTGACTCATTTAAGACACTCTAAATCAGCAAATGAGGCACTTTAAATATCAACGCATTTGTTATCAAAATTGTGTCGATCAGTCTTTTGTCAAGTTCACCATACGAACGCTGCGGGTCTCTCAACAGGTTTAGAACAGTTTTAAGCAGTTAGATATTTGTTTTCGACTGATTTAAGACACTTTCTAGCCTGATAGTCACATTATTTGACCATATTATCCTTGCCCACTTGAGATAAATAGCATAAGGCAATTTCTGTGTCGGATTAGGAAGTCTCCAATTTATCCAATCAAACAACATAGAGAAGCTGAATGATCAAATGAACCACTTTAAATAGCAACGCAAAGATGAACAAGATGGGACCGATCAGTCTTCTGTCAAGTTCACCATACGAACGCTGCGGGTCTCCCAACAGGTTTAGAACAGTTTTAAGGAGTTAGATATTTGTTTTCGACTCATTTAAAGACACTTTCTAGCCTGATAGTTACATTTGACCATTTGATCCTTGCCCACTTGAGATAAATACCACAAGGCAATTTCTATGTCGGATTAGGAAGTCTCCAATTTATCCAATCAAGCAACATAGAGACGCTGAATCAGCAAATGAGGCGCTTTAAATACCAACGCAAAGATGAACAAGATTGGATGGATCAGTCTTCTGTCAAATTCACCATACGAACGCTACAGGTCCCCCAACAGGCTTAGAACAGCTTTAAGTAGTTAGATATTTGTTTTAGACTCATGTAAAGACACTTTCTAGCCTGATAGTCACATTATTTGATCCTTGCCCACTTGAGATAAGTACCATAAGGCAATTTCTATGTCGGATTAGGAAGTCTCCAATTTATCCAATCAAACAACATAGAGAAGCTGAATGATCAAATGAGGAGCTTTAAATACCAACGCAAAGAAAAACAAGATGGGATCGATCAGTCTTCTGTCAAGTTCACCATACGAACGCAGAGGGTCTCCCAACAGGTTTAGAACAGCTTTAAGTAGATAGATATTTGTTTTCGACTCATTTAAAGACACTTTCTAGCCCGATAGTCACATTTGACCATTTGGTCCTTGCCCACTTGAGATAAATACCATAAGGCAATTTCAATGTCGGATTAGGAAGTCTCCAATTTATCCAATCAAACAACATAGAGAAGCTGAATGATCAAATGAACCACTTTAAATGCCAACGCAAAGATGAACAAGATGGGATCGATCAGTCTTCTATCAAGTTCACCGTACGAACGCTGCGGGTCTCCCAACAGGTTTAGAACAATTTTAAGCAGTTAGATATTTGTTTTCGACTCATTTAAGACACTTTCTAGCCTGATAGTCACATTTGACCATTTGATCCTTGCCCACTTGAGATAAATACCATAAGGCAATTTCTATGTCGGATTAGGAAGTTTCCAATTTATCCGATGAAACAACATAGAGACGCTGAATGATCAAATGAGACACTTTAAATAGCAACGCAAAGATGAACAAGATGGGATCGATCAGTCTTCTGTCAAGTTCACCATACGAACGCTGCGGGTCAACCAACAGGTTTAGAACAGTGTTAAGCAGTTAGATATTTGTTTTCGACTCATTTAAAGACACTTTCTAGCCTGATAGTCACATTTGACCATTTGATCCTTGCCCACTTGAGATAAATACCATAAGGAAATTTCTATGTCGGATTAGGAAGTCCCCAATTTATCCCATCAAACAACATAGAGACTCTGAATGATCAAATGAGGCACTTTAAATACCAACGCAAAGAAAAACAAGATGGGATCGATCAGTCTTCTGCCAAGTTCACCATACGAACGTTGCGGGTCTCCCAACAGGTTTAGAACAGTTTTAAGCAGTTAGATATTTGTTTTCGACTGATTTAAGACACTTTCTAGCCTGATAGTCACATTATTTGACCATATTATCCTTGCCCACTTGAGATAAATAGCATAAGGCAATTTCTGTGTCGGATTAGGAAGTCTCCAATTTATCCAATCAAACAACATAGAGAAGCTGAATGATCAAATGAACCACTTTAAATAGCAACGCAAAGATGAACAAGATGGGACCGATCAGTCTTCTGTCAAGTTCACCATACGAACGCTGCGGGTCAACCAACAGGTTTAGAACAGTGTTAAGCAGTTAGATATTTGTTTTCGACTTATTTAAGACACTTTCTAGCCTGATAGTCACATTATTTGACCATTTGATCCTTGCCCACTTGAGATAAATACCATAAGGTAATTTCCATGTCGAATTGGGAAGTCTCCAATTTATCCAATCAAACAACATAGAGAAGCTGAATGATCAAATGAAGCACTTTAAATACCAACGCAAAGATGAACAAGATGGGATCGATCAGTCTACTTCCAAGTTCACCATACGAACGCTGCGGGTCTCTCAACAGGTTTAGAACAGTTATAAGCAGTTAGATATTTGTTTTCGACTCATTTAAGACACTTTCTAGTCTGATAGTCACATTTGAGCATTTTATCCTGGCCCACTTGAGATAAATACCATAAGGCAATTTCTATGTCGGATTAGGAAGTTTCCAATTTATCCGATAAAACAACATAGAGACAATGAATCAGTAAATGAGGCAGTTTAAATACCAACGCAAAGATGAACAAGATTGGATCTATCAGTCTTCTGTCAAGTTCACCATACGAACGCAGAGGGTCTCCCAACAGGTTTAGAACAGTTTTAAGCAGTTAGATATTTGTTTTCGACTCATTTAAGACATTTTCTAGTCTGATAGTCACATTTGAGCATTTTATCCAGGCCCACTTGAGATAAATACCATAAGGCAATTTCTATGTCGGAATAGGAAGTCTCCAATTTATCCAATCAAACAACATAAAGAAGCTGAATGATCAAATGAAGCATTTTAAATACCAACGCAAAGATGAACAAGATGGGATCGATCAGTCATCTGTCAAGTTCACCATACGAACGCTGCAGGTCTCCCAACAGGTTTAGAACAGCTTTAAGTAGTTAGATATTTGTTTTCGACTCATTCAAAGACACTTTCTAGCCTGATAGTCACATTATTTGACCATATTATCCTTGCCCACTTGAGATAAATACCATAAGGTAATTTCTATGTCGGATTAGGAAGTCTCCAATTTATCCAATCAAACAACATAGAGAAGCTGAATCAGCAAATGAGGCACTTAAATACCAACGCAAAGATGGACAAGATATGACCGATCAGTCTTCTGTCAAGTTCACCATACGAACGCTGCAGGTCTCCCAACAGGTTTAGAACAGCTTTAAGTAGTTAGATATTTGTTTTCGACTCATTTAAAGACACTTTCTAGCCTGATAGTCACATTTGACCATTTTATCCTTGCCCACTTGAGATAAATACCATAAGGCAATTTCTGTGTCAGATTAAGAAGTTTCCAATGTATCCGATGAAACAACATAGAGACTCTGAATCAGCAATTGAGGCACTTTAAATACCAACGCAAAGATGAACCAGATGGGATCGATCAGTCTTCTGTCAAGTTCACCATACGAACGCTGCGGCTCTCCCAACAGGTTAAGAACAGTTTTAAGCAGTTAGATATTTTTTTCCGACTCATTTAAGACACTTTCTAGCCTGATAGTCATATTATTTGACCATTTTATCCTTGCCCACTTGAGATAAATACCATAAGGCAATTTCTGTGTCGGATTAAGAAGTTTCCAATTTATACGATGAAACAACATAGAGACTCTGAATCAGCAAATGAGGCACTATAAATACCAACGCATATGGGATCAAAATGGTATCGATCAGTCATCTGTCAAGTTCACCACACGAACGCTGCAAGTCTTCCAACAGGTTTAGAACTGTTTTAACCAGTTGGAAATTTGTTTTCGACTCTTACTAGCCTGACAGTCATACTATTTCACCATTTCATCCTTTTTCATTTGTGATAAATGCGATGAGGTGATTTTGATGTTTTGATGTGACAGTTCTTACTTCATATGATCAAACAGAAGGAAGACGTTAAATCAGCAACGTGGACAATTTTAATACCAACGCAATAGGGATCAAGTTGGAATCGATCAGTCATCCGTCAAGTTCACCACAAGTTGGCTGCGGGTTTGCTAACAGGTTTAGAACAGTTTCAAACCGTCAGAAATTTGTAATGACGATTTTATGCCTTGCAGTCATACTGTTTGTCCTTTGCATCCTTTCTCATTTGAGTTAAGTGGCATAAGGATAAGTCATCAGGTTTTGTTGCTACAAATTAGCATGAAAGTGAGGATAGCAACCGGTATCCTTTGTCGGTCTGGTTTGTGGCGATGTGTGTTAAAACCTCCCATTAGAGCTATGGACAGTATCGTCATATACAAAAGAGGTCATTTAAAGTACACTTGCCTCTCGAGTGTTTTTTTCCAGATGTGCTTATTTCGAAACGGGACCAATCGACGTGTTTACCCGACTTATCAACTTAAAGTAATATCGATCGGCAGGTCCTCCTAGGCAGAAATAACACCAATATTAGATAAAAGCTAACGCGGGGCCGAAGCAATTTCCATATTCTTTTATTACTCAAATTGGATAGATTAGTGAGCGCGATATTGAATTCCTTATCTTATCGCGCCCGCCCCATCTGTCTCTAATAACTTACTTGGGCGGGCGAGAAAGTCGCTGTTTGCGTATCATTAGGAGCCACGCGAAAAAAGGTCGATCGATCCCGATACGAAACCTCGCTAATTATCTCTCCCCCTCCCCTCTCCCCGATATGTGTCGATTTTAATTGGTAATTAAGCGAAAGATTCTCGAAGTGACCGGATGTAATTTACCGGTGTACACCTTTCGATCTACGCCCATAAAATCGCAGGAGGTGCAATCTTCGCCGCACATGGTCGTGTCGATAATTAATCATTTTAATTGGTAACGCGTATCGATTGGTCCCGGTTAAGAGGGGGGCGGGCGGGTTGGTCACACCGCAAGGAAGTTACCAGAGATGTAATCACCGTCTACTGCTTTCTTTCCGATTTAACGTGTGGACGTCCAGCGGTCCATGCTCGTCGTGGTCTCGTGGTGTACAGTCCATCTCGACTCTCTTTTACTCATCTTGCCATTTTTGGTCGATAGACATCCACTGTTTGATGCAGGTGTCCCATTTACTTCTCCACACAAATAGTGGATCATTCTTCTACCAAACCACTGCAGAACTGTCTTATTTCAGATTTCAACACTTGGAATATGGTGTCACCAACACCCCTCCATTCACAGAAGTTACATTCACACTAATAGTTAGTTATAAGCAAGGAATTGTTATGTAACAATTCCTTGTTACTACATCTCCTGATCCATCTTCCACTGTAGGTTAGTGCTCATTACTTTGTCCACACCATCTCCTTGACTGGTTGTCCAACATTTATGAAATCATTAATATATACAATTCTATTACTTGCCATTAACGCATCATGTTTTACCTTCTAATGTCTTCTAATATAATGTGCTTTCAAGATTTCCTGTCGTGTCGAGTAGCCATCTTGGCATTGAGATGTGAGTTATCAGAATTAACCACAAGGCAGGTAGAGGAAGTGAGATACCAAGCTTGACCCAACAGGACGAAATCTGAGCATTAACCGCCAATATTCTCGATAATCAGTGAGTTAAGAACGTTGTAGGTTAGTGGGAAAGTAACTCTCCTATTATCTCATTCTATTGGTTGTCCAACATTTACGCAGTAATTAAAATGTACCAGCCCAATATTTTCTATTATCATATTCCGTTTTACATTCATTTCTGATTGCCCTTTCTAAGTTTTCTTTCGTTTCGAGTAGCCGTCTTGGCATTGAGGTGTGAGTTATGGGAATTAACCACGAGGCAGGTAGAGAGAGTGAGTTACAAACTTTACTCAACGGGACGAAATATGAGGCTCAACTCACTCAAAATCCTCGATATCAGTGAGTAATGAACATTGTAAGTAAAAGGGAAATTAACACTTCTACTATCTCCTCTCATTGGTTATGCAACATTTATGAAGCAATTAATAGCCCATTTCATATTCACCTCTTATATCACCATTTCGCTCTATATCGCTTCCCTGATTTTCTGTCATTTAGAGAAGTCTTCTTGGAATTGAGGTGTAAGTTATAGGAATTACCAACGAGGTAGATAGAGGAAGTGATTTACATTCGTAACTCAACAGAACGAGATATGAGCCTCAAATCAACTATACTTAAAGTCATCGATATCAGTGAGTTATAAAGATTGTAAGTTAGTAAGAAATTAACTCGGACAGAAATTATATTGGTATATGTAGTGTGTTATTAGGCATTCTCATTGGGACGTCTTCAAATAAGGAACTTTAACTAAATAATACGAAGGATGAGTTATATGTATGATTTCAACAGTATGAGTTATAATTTTTACTTCTATATTAACTTATTTCCATTATATTGAACTTAATTTAGTTACTTAAATTTATTTCAGTGAGTTATGAACATCCCCACATCCCCCAAAAGTAAGTCAAAAATTACATTTAGTAAGACATAAACTATGCTATAAATACTTAGTTGAAATCAGTAGTAGAGTGTTATGAGCATTACGCAAATACAGTTATGAGTTACCATGCAGGAATTTTAATAAACTGATACGAGAAGCAAGTTATAAACTTAACTCAACAGGATGAGAAATAAGATAACACTCAAAACGTAATTTAAAATGTATATCAGTTAGTTATGCAGAGTCTAACTAGCTCAATTGGACATAAAATCATTTATAAATATTGAGTTGTGATGAGTTAGCGAGTAATGAATATTACTCAATAGAGAGTTTCGTTATCATCCGGGAATTTTAATAAATCGATATCAAAAGTGATTGAGTGCCTAACTTATCATGTGCAATTTATCTAAGTCTTCTAGAAATAGTCGAAAAATATGACGAAGCATGAGCATTACTCAATAGGCAATTTAGCTTGTCATTTTGGGCAAAATTAATTGTTAGGTCAAACAAACTTTAAAGTCAGTTAGACCTTAACTCTACGAGTAACTAAATATTACGTAATAATAATTTTTGAGTTATTATATAGACTTTATCATTAATTAAGTGGAGAAGTAAGTTAAAGTTTAACTCAACTGAAGAAGATACGATTTCTAACTCAAAAAGGTATTTAAATTCACACCAGTGAACAATGAACATTGCACGTACGTAAGACGGGTGGAAATTAAATCTGTCATAAACTAGAATAGTAGTGAGCTATGAGCATTATTCCATAGAAAGCCTAATAGCATTCATTTAAGAATATCAATGATTTGATGCGACAACTTATTTAAAAACTTAACTCAACATGGTAAGATATGAGTTGAATCTAAAATGTTATTTAAATTTATCACACCAGTGAGTTATGAACATTATAAATTCGTTAGGCTATATTTTTCCTCCAATAAATGTTCGTATTATTTAATAGTGCGTAATGAGCATTATCCAATAGGTAACTTTGAGTCATCATGTAGGATTCACTTAAATCAACGGGATGTGGCGTAAATTATAATATAAAAGTTATATGACTTAAGTCAGAAATGAAGAAAAGTTAAAAACGTTAGATATTAGCTATTTCATAAATTGTCGCAGTGAGTTATGAGTATTACTCAATAGAAAATCCTGAGTTGGAATTTAAGAACTTGATAAGCTGAAAACTGGAAGTGAGTTACAAGCTTTTATATTAAGGACAGTTTGAAAAGTCAGGAAAATTAGAAATGAACTGTTTTGTAAATTATCATAGGGATAATTACTAAATAAAAAGGATTTTAATGAACTGATACGGGAAATAAATTACAGTTAAAATTTTATCTCAAAAGATTAATGAAAATTATAATGTAGTGAGTTAAGAGCATTACTCAATAGAAAACCCTGAGTTAGCATTTAAGAACTTTGATAAGGTGATAACTGGAAATGAGTTACGAACTATTATTTTAAGGAAATTTTGGCAAGTTAGGAAAATTAGAAATTAACTCTTTTATAAATTATTTTAGGGATAATTACCTACTAAATAAAAATATTGATATTAATTCCAGAATTTTAATGAACTGATACGGGAAGTGAATTGCAGTTAAAATTTTATCTCAAATGATTAATGAAACTTATAATGTGGTGAGTTACGAAAATTATAAATAATGAATTTGTTAATAATGAGAAATAACAAGTTATGAACACTATTAAATATAGATTTATAAGTTATGTGAAGTTAAAAGTGAGTTATAACTCAATGGTATTAGTTATAAAATGTAAATATAACAACAGCTACCTTTACATTAGTAGTTCTGATCATTCTTAGTTAATTAGAAATTAACTCCAATTAATTAGCAGTTAGAAATCAAGTCCTAAAATAACGTTTAGAATTTTTATTAAATTGAGCGGAGGAATGAGTACCAAGCATAACTTACTGACATCAGTGACTGATGAATATTATTATAAATAATTAATTTGTTAATAATGAGAAATGACAAGTTATGAACACTACTCAATAGAGAGCTTTAAGTCATGTGAAGCTAAAAGTGAGTTACAACTCAATGGTATTAGTTATAAAATGTAACTATAACAACAGCTACCTTTACATTAGTAAGTTATGATCATTCTTAGTTAATTAGAAATTAACTCCAATTAATTAACGTATTTAGAAGTCAAGTCTTAAAATATTGTTTAGAATTTTTGTTATATTGACCGGAGGAATGAGTACCAAGCATAACTTACTGGTATGAGACAGTAGTCTTAAATTCACATCAGTGAGTGATGAGTGAGTAAGTAAGTAACTCTTTTACAGAGAGTAGTAATGAGATGTATTGAGTAACGGTATTGTACAATAGGACTCTTGGTCGTACATAAATGGCGTAACGGAAGTGTTACGAGAAATCAGTAATTGTCCCTTGTAACGCGACAAATCGATAAGACTCGTAGTAGCCCTTCCACCGTGTAAAAAATCTTCTTTCCGCCTATTCCCGATACGTAAGAGGGGTTGTTTCTCCCGGAGCGAAACTTTTCCCTCAAGTTTTCTCGCGCCATGTTTACGCCTGAAGCGGAGCATGAAAAAATTTCGTTGGTATTTGCTCCCCGAGCGGTTTATTTAAAAGTAACTCCCGTTCAATACAGTGCGCATTTTTTCTAATTAGCATCGACTAATTAGCGTAAACCAAGTTGGAAGTTACAATTCCCGCGAACGCGAACTTACGCCTACAATGCTCTTTGTCTTCGGAGGTACACGTATATATATATAGATGCCAGGCGACACGATCTTTTCCTCCATTCAGCGAAAGAAAAAGTTTTCATTCCACAAAGTGCATTGTTTTCGACAGCAGGCTAAGCGCAAATTTTACATCGTTAATTATCTTCTAGGATCAAGGGGACCTCGACGAGGCCAAACTCGCTGTATTAAACGCAGAAGACAAATAGTGTAATAATGTGAGATTTTTGTCTAGTGGATGATGGAAAGAAAGGGAGAAAACGTTTCCAGGTCCTATTGTTCCCGGTTTCCCGGTATATCTCTAAATTAAAATACTAAGTACGCGGGCCGCGAAGCTACACGGGGAAGTAATAGTTAATTACTCACTAGTGGCAGACGTTCTGGAACATCGCAAAATGTTTGCAATTTTACACGCTAGAAGGACCAAAAAGTGACCCTAAGACTCTTTTACTATCTAATGTCCTTGAACTTTGTTCACACTCTTTGAGACCCTTTGGCCAAAGGAATTGTCTACCTGTAAATCTTGTGAGAAAGGCTTCGTCGCCGTCGACAAAAAAGATTTTTATAATGATGTCAAAAAGGGCAAAAATCCACTCAAAGATTCGTCTTGTACTATCTAATGTCCTCGGATATTAGTCTCACTCTTTGAGAGCCTCTGGTCAAAGTAATCGTCTAACTGTAAACCTTTGCAGTTTTGTCATCTTTGCCACAAAAATGGTTTTAAACCTACACTACCAAAAGGGCCAAAAATATGACATAAAGACTTCTTTTTTCCTTTATTACCTAATTCTTTTGAACTTGAGTCACACTTTTATAGAGACGCTGGTCAAAGGAATCGTCTAACTGTAAACCTTGTCAGCCTCGTCAATTTTGTCGCCAAAAGAGAACTTTATCGCAGTGTTAAAAAGGGCAAAAAGTGACCTTAAGATTCGTATTTTACTATGTAATGCTTTCGGGCATTAGTCCCACTCTGTGAGATCCTCTTGTGATGAAAGGAATCGTCCAACTGTAAACTTTTGTAGTTTTGTCATCTTTGTCACCAAAAATGGTTTTAAATCTACACTGCCAAAATATATCATTAAGACTTCTCTTGTATTAGGTATCTAATGCCTTTGGACTTAAGTCACATTGTGAGAGAGCCGCTGGCCTGAGAAACTGTCTAACTGTAAACCTTGTCAGTTTCGTCATCTTTGTCACCAAAAATGGTTTTAGACGTACACTGCCAAAATGGCCAAAAGTATGACACTAAGAATCATCTTTGACTATCTATTGCATTGGGCCTTAAGTCACACTCTTTTAAAGCCTCTGATCAAAGGAATCGTCTGGCTGTAAAGTTTTGCAACTTTGTCACTAAAAATGGTTTTAAACCTACACTGCCAAAATGACCTAAAATATGACACTAATACTTGTCTTTTATTATCGAATGACTTTGGACTATAATCACACTTTTTGAGAGTCTGTGATCAAAGGAATTGTCTAACTGTAAATATTGCCATCTTCGTAACTTTTGTCACCAAAATAAATTTGCATCAGTGTCAAAAAGGGCAAAAAGCGACCTTAAGATTCGTCTTTTACTGTCTAATGCCTTCGGACATTAGCCCCCTCTTTGAGAGCCTCTGGTCAATGGAATCGGTTAACTGTAAACCTTTTTAGTTTTGTCATCTTTGTCGCCAAAAATGGATTTAAACCTACACTGCCAAAATAGCCAAAAATATAACACTTAAGACTTCTCTTTTATTAGCTAATGCCTTTGGACTTGAGTCACACTCTTTGAGGTCCGCTGGTCAAAAGAATTGTTTAACTGTAAGCTTTGTCAGTTTTGTCAATTGTGCCACCAAAAAATTTTTAATCATTCAGTAGCAAAATGGCCAAAAAGTGACCTTAAGTTTCATCTTCTACTATCTAATGCCTTCGGTCATTAGTTTCACTCATTAAGAGCTTCTGGTCAAAGGAATCATCTAACTGCAAACCCTTGCAGTTTTGTCATCTTTGTCTCCAAAACTGATTTTAAAATTACACAGCCATAAGGGCAAAAAATATGACATTAAGACTTCCTTTTATGATCTAATGGCTTTGGACTATAGTCACAGTTCTTGAGAGTCGCTGGTCAAAGAAATTGTCTAACTGTAAACCTTGTCAGCCTCGTCAATTTTGTCGCCAAAAGAGAACTTTATCGCAGTGTTAAAAAGGGCAAAAAGTGACCTTAAGATTCGTATTTTACTATGTAATGCTTTCGGGCATTAGTCCCACTCTGTGAGATCCTCTTGTGATGAAAGGAATCGTCCAACTGTAAACTTTTGTAGTTTTGTCATCTTTGTCACCAAAAATGGTTAGACACTGCCAAAATGTCCAAAAATATATCATTAAGACTTCTCTTGTATTAGGTATCTAATGCCTTTGGACTTAAGTCACATTGTGAGAGAGCCGCTGGTCTGAGAAACTGTCTAACTGTAAACTTTGTCAGTTTCGTCATCTTTGTCACCAAAAATGGTTTTAGACGTACACTGCCAAAATGGCCAAAAGTATGACACTAAGAATCATCTTTGACTATCTATTGCATTGGGCCTTAAGTCACACTCTTTTAAAGCCTCTGATCAAAGGAATCGTCTGGCTGTAAAGTTTTGCAACTTTGTCACTAAAAATGGTTTTAAACCTACACTGCCAAAATGACCTAAAATATGACACTAATACTTGTCTTTTATTATCGAATGACTTTGGACTATAATCACACTTTTTGAGAGTCTGTGATCAAAGGAATTGTCTAACTGTAAATATTGCCATCTTCGTAACTTTTGTCACCAAAATAAATTTGCATCAGTGTCAAAAAGGGCAAAAAGCGACCTTAAGATTCGTCTTTTACTGTCTAATGCCTTCGGACATTAGCCCCCTCTTTGAGAGCCTCTGGTCAATGGAATCGGTTAACTGTAAACCTTTTTAGTTTTGTCATCTTTGTCGCCAAAAATGGATTTAAACCTACACTGCCAAAATAGCCAAAAATATAACACTTAAGACTTCTCTTTTATTAGCTAATGCCTTTGGACTTGAGTCACACTCTTTGAGGTCCGCTGGTCAAAAGAATTGTTTAACTGTAAGCTTTGTCAGTTTTGTCAATTGTGCCACCAAAAAATTTTTAATCATTCAGTAGCAAAATGGCCAAAAAGTGACCTTAAGTTTCATCTTCTACTATCTAATGCCTTCGGTCATTAGTTTCACTCATTAAGAGCTTCTGGTCAAAGGAATCATCTAACTGCAAACCCTTGCAGTTTTGTCATCTTTGTCTCCAAAACTGATTTTAAAATTACACAGCCATAAGGGCAAAAAATATGACATTAAGACTTCCTTTTATGATCTAATGGCTTTGGACTATAGTCACAGTTCTTGAGAGTCGCTGGTCAAAGAAATTGTCTAACTGTAAACCTTGTCAGCCTCGTCAATTTTGTCGCCAAAAGAGAACTTTATCGCAGTGTTAAAAAGGGCAAAAAGTGACCTTAAGATTCGTATTTTACTATGTAATGCTTTCGGGCATTAGTCCCACTCTGTGAGATCCTCTTGTGATGAAAGGAATCGTCCAACTGTAAACTTTTGTAGTTTTGTCATCTTTGTCACCAAAAATGGTTAGACACTGCCAAAATGTCCAAAAATATATCATTAAGACTTCTCTTGTATTAGGTATCTAATGCCTTTGGACTTAAGTCACATTGTGAGAGAGCCGCTGGTCTGAGAAACTGTCTAACTGTAAACTTTGTCAGTTTCGTCATCTTTGTCACCAAAAATGGTTTTAGACGTACACTGCCAAAATGGCCAAAAGTATGACACTAAGAATCATCTTTGACTATCTATTGCATTGGGCCTTAAGTCACACTCTTTTAAAGCCTCTGATCAAAGGAATCGTCTAGCTGTAAAGTTTTGCAACTTTGTCACTAAAAATGGTTTTAAACCTACACTGCCAAAATGGCCAAAAATATAACACTTAAGACTTCTCTTTTATTAGCTAATGCCTTTGGACTTGAGTCACACTCTTTGAGATCCGCTGGTCAAAGGAATTGTTTAACTGTAAGCCTTGTCAGTTTTGTCAATTGTGCCACCAAAAATTTTTTAATCATTCAGTAGCAAAATGGCCAAAAAGTGACCTTAAGTTTCATCTCCTACTATCTAATGCCTTCGGTCATTAGTTTCACTCATTAAGAGCTTCTGGTCAAAGGAATCATCTAACTGCAAACCCTTGCAGTTTTGTCATCTTTGTCTCCAAAACTGATTTTACTCATTCGAGTAAAACTATTTACTATTCGACTCACCTGAAGTTGGAGAACCACTTCACCAGCTGGGCAGTGTTGTTCTTATTGAACTTGATGTCCGGGAAGTACATCTTGAGCACCGCCGAGCTCGGATACCTCACCCAGAAGAACATCAGCTTCGCCTTCCTGAGGTGCATCGGAGTCAATGTCGACGAGTGCTCAGAAGTCAAGGAAAAATTCGACTATGGGAGAGAGAGAGAGAAAGAGAAAAAATAGAGAGAGAGATCTCGTTGTTTCGATTTCGAAACGCGCCTCGTATGACATAATCCAACCTTAGATTTCTTTCGTCCTAATTCGATTATTTATAAGTCTTCTTGACTTGGGGTTAAGTTCTGCGATTGAATGGTAATAAAGCCGATATTAGAAGCCCTACGATGGGGGGGCGTGCTCGGTTTTATTCCATTTGAAAAACAAGACGTCTTATTATCCGGTACGGTTCTTTTGTCATTAGGCGATGTCGTAACCGCAAAAGTATGTTATTACTTATCGGTTATTTATCTGTCTTAATGCGCGATGTGAGAGTGGGAGCATATGTGGGTCGAAATGGGAGAAGGTCGATACCGAGAAGAGGAAAAAATGTATGTAAAGTGATATCAGGCGACTTTCTCCGCGAAATTGCCGCCAATTAAATGGGCGGTTTAACAGGGGGAAATATCGGAGCTCAAAATTACCTATGGCGTTTAGTTTCAGTTTGACACGTTTACGACAAAACTGGAATTTTCAAACTGTAAAAACCGAAAGTTATACTCATTTGTGCTCACTTCCCCCTTCAAATTTGAACTGAGATTTTACAAAATCCTTCATATCAAAAATACTACATTACGTTTTCCCCCACCATTTAACACCATCATCTCCACAAACCCATTTCCTCAAATTTCTCGGTTAAAGACACGTTTCGAGTCAATTTAAACCCATCATCAGCTCAAATTCTAAAGAAACATGGTCTTGTCATGATATAGCAAAAAAATCTTAAGAACTAAATTTTCTGTTTTGACTCAATTTTATTATTAATAGCAGTTTTGACTCAAGACATTGTAGCTCATGGTTCAGCACTAACAGTACCTTAGGCGTTACCAGTTCAGTAAAATCAAGAGTATGTAATTCTTTCAGTGAAATTTAAATTTCATATCGGTTCAACACTAGTCTGAATCAGCTCAAAAGAGCTCAAATATAATGCCCTAACAAACTGGGCTGGGTGAAATCATCTCAACGTAACCAATTTCAACAAAATCCCCAAGCTGTTTTAAAACAGCTAAAAGAAAATTTCAAAATAAACTCAAAATCGAGTACTCTCTCCAAAGTCAATTTAAGACGTACAAATACAGGTCGAAAATTTTCTGTTGTATTATATTATATTATATATTATTTCTATTGTTTGTAATCAAGTACGAACTTAACGAAAAATCTAGGATGTACAGGGTGTGACGAGATTCATGTGCCAAACCTTGAAAGGTCGGTTTTGGGTACCGAAATGGAGTACCGTAACAACAAGTTATTTTAGGATAGGAAGTATGTTATATCAGCTGTCATATAAGAATATTTGTTAAACTTACAATAACCCCAAGTTCTAATAATCTAATTACAGCTACAACGGTGCTCTTAGTTACACCGCCCATAGCTCAATATTGAATTATCTTGAGTTATACCTTGAGCTTACTACTGCATTTCCTTGGAAATAAATGTTGAAAATGAGTCACAGTCATTTTTGGAAATTTTAGATTTTCCGGATTTTTCCCAAAAAATTCCTCATTTATCAAAAGTTCTATTAGACTCATTTTTTAAATTATTTATTTATTGTAGCGAGCCCTAAAACACCCATAATTAATTGCTCAAGAGATATTTGGAAATATTTAAAAAAATATTTGGGAAAATAGGTCCGAAAGGCGCCCATGTGAATTTTCGGATTTTCATGTATTTTCCTACAAATTCTTACAAATTTTATTCTGAAATACGACATTTTTAGTAAAAGAGTTTGTTTTTATGAGTTCGGCTGTTGTGAATTTTCAATTTTTTTCACTTGAAACAAATTGTGAAAATTGAGCTTCAAGGACACTCTAATATTGTGAATTATTGATATTCCAAAAATTTTCCTAAAATTGATTAATTACCATATACACTTAATTTAATATTTGCAAGAAGCTATCTCATTACTACAATTTTTTACTTGAAATATTTTTTACTTGAAAAATTTTTGAAATATTGAAAATCGGAAAATTCACATGGATGCCTTTGGGACACATTTTCCCAAATATTATTTTAAATATTTCCAAGTATCTTTTGAGCAATTAATTATTGGTGTTTTAAGGCTCGCTACAATACATAAATAAATAGTTTATGAACTTTAATTCATTTTTGTATATTTAATTTTTTTTTATATATTTTAGAAATTTTTTAGTTTTTAATATTTTTTTGATAAATTGACTAAAAAATTTAAATAAGGGGGTGTAATAAAACGTTTGATTAGTAAGACAATTTTTAGTTCAAGGTTAAAAATTTTTGAAAGTATCTTATATATATTTGGTACCACACTTGGCAACGTGTTTTTTCGAAAAATGTCCATTACGATACCCAAAAACGATCACCCCTTGACGTACATAAAGTGAATCCCGTCGCGCCCCCTCCTCCCATATCATCTCAATTCATACACATTAGTATACTCTCACAAGTCTCAATTGGAACACTTAACAAAATCTTAATTTACTGAGGACATTCGAAAAGATGTCGTTATCTCCACACAAAACCATGGGAATTATTTGGTATATTTTAAAATTCAGATATTGAGTCGCCCAAATAATAGTAATTTATGGTACTAGTATGTTATGTTGAAAATAAGTCACGCGAGAATAAATTTTCAAGTGACTTAGGAAACATAACACGCGAGTGGCATACAATGTTTTATCCAACAAGTGGAAGAAATCGTTTTTTATGAGATAATAATTAATAAGCTTTGTGATCAAATCAAAGCTACTTGCGTCTCAGTACTCTATAAATGTCAGAATGACTTGAGAATGACTTTTTTACATTTTGGTTAGAGTAGGTTGTTTGCTTGGTTGCCACGGCCAATAAATAAACAAATATATAGAATACTACTTTAAATATGAACTTGAGTTATTTGAAAGTTTACTTGTCTAAAATGACATTAATAATGACAGTCATAACTGTCATGTGTTGGATAAAATCCTAAACAAGAATGCATTGATATCTACAGATAAAGAAATAGATGGTCCATTGGGTAATAAAAATGGTTTTACGACAGCGGCAACTTCGTTTGTATCTCCTCCTTCTTCTATGGTCCAGGTATATAGTCGAGCAGTGAAATCGAGTACGAGAAAGTACGCGAGACTCTACAGATACTGAATGGTCCACTGGATCATAAAAGAGCTGTGTTTGTCGCCGTTCCAATTGAGGCTACTAGACAGTATACTAGCTAGATACGTGTTAGGTAATACGTACACATTGGGTACTAAGATTTTTGCTAAAATCTTTGCATAAAAAGGATATAGTAGGCTGCATGCCGTCGTAGGAGATGTCGCCCGAGTTGCAGTCCGAGTTGCGGTCGCCGTTGTCGATGTTGATGCCGCCCGAGGGCGCCCTCATGTGGCCGCCGTAGTCGGGCGAGCCGCCGTGCTGGGCGGCGGCCAGCAGGGCGGGATGGAGGAGCGTCGGGGGGTGGTGCAGGGGCGGCGACTCGCGCTCGATCTTGTGCATGCGGGGCGGCGAGGAGGACGCCTGCCAAGCCAAAAATTCGAGACATACAAACGGTTTGCCTTTCGTAACAGACGAGATGAGAAGAAATTTCTTCCGGCGCACCCGAATTGCGGTGCGGATAGCTCAGCCCGCTATTACCCCACCGAAATTGCGGTGAGGAAATATTTTCAACCTGTTACTATAACCCGAATTGCGGTACGGATCACACATTTATAAACTCGGTCATCGGTTCTCTTCGTTTTACTAAACCTCAATTGTTTACCGTTGTATATGTACCCTAATATGTACTACCACTTCCGGAAGTTCGATAATTACTTTTTATAAAATCACACAGGTACGAATTTACCTATCTTGGGAGATACACAGGGATTACTTAAAATTATCGTTAAATTATCATTCAGTAAGTAGAGGTATCGCCTAACTTGCTGGACCGCAATTCGGGTTAGGGATTATAGGTGTCCCCTTTTCAGAACTGATGTACCTGTAGGTCCCCGCACCGCAATTCGAGTGCGCCCATTTCATCTTGTGACTTCTGAAAATCTTCTGAATTTAAATTGATGTTTTGGCAATGAAATTTGCCAAATATGCCGAGATAGGTCCTGTAGTAAAGTTGAAATTAGGTATTTCTGATACTTTTGAAAATATTTCAAGCCAAATATTAAACGTGACAGTCCCTTGCGTACTTATAATTTTAATCAACAATTTCTGAATTTATATTACTATATTTGGCAACGTAATTTGCCAAGTATGCCAAGAGAATGCACTTAGGTTCTATAGTAAATGTGAAATTCGTTATTTCTGATACTTTTGAAAATATTTCAGGCGAAATATTAAACGTGACTTGCGTACTTATAATTTTGATCAACAATTTCTGAATTTATATCCATGTATTTGGTAATGAAATTTACCGAACATGCCGAGAGGTTGCACTTAGGTTTTCTGGTAAAATTGAAATTAGCTATTTCTGATACTATTGAAAACATATATGATGAAATATTAAACGTGACCATACCTTATACACTTATAATTTTAATCAATAATTTCTGAATTTATAGTGATATATTTGGCAATGAAATCCGCCAAGTATGCCAAGAGGATGCACTTATGTTCCATAGTAAAGTTGAAATTAGTTATTTCTGACACTTTTGAAAATATTTCTAGGGAATTATTAAAAATGACCGTACCACGCCTACTGAGCAAAGTTAATTGAAAACTGTGCTTCGCAATGTCCTGCATTTTTCGAAATATCGTGATTTTTGAAAAGGAAAACATGATAAATTTTTGAAAAACTTATTATTTTGACTGATGATGAAGACAAGTCATTCGAAACTTTCATCGAACATCGGATAAATGTTTCTTCGTTAAAACTACTTCCTGTTGTAATCCGTGCAAGACTCGTTCATCAATTTGATAATTTAATTACAAATAATTTCTGAACAGTTTATAGGCGCATTCGCCAATTTATAGCAACCTTTTTCAGTTTTCTCTTATGAAGACTAATGCGATTAATATTCTATACAGGGCCTTTCACTAAAGGCTCTCAAATACGAAAGGAATTTGGGTCCCCTATATTTCGATTAAGTGTCAAACAATTGTTAAGAATGGTCAGCCTCGGTTAAAATCCACCTTACGCATTATATCAATTTACGTAATATAGGAAATATATGAATATTATAAGCAAAAACGTAATTATGTGTATTCGTAATTAATCTGCATAAAACTCTCCTATGAATTAATAAATTTAGGCTAATAAAGAAACTATAGTAAATGTAATATACCCAATATATATGTAATAGAATAATATAATAAATAAATTAATAAATTTATATATTGAAATGCGTTATTTCTGACACTTTTGAAAATATTTCCAATTTTTAATAACAAAGGCAAATTTTCAGTATGTCGTTCCTATCTCGAAAAGTAAATGATATTTTCATGATTTTTTTTTTCAATTTTTATGATGAAATCGCTTTTTTTATTATTCTATTCTATACAAATTCTAAACTATTCTATACTATTCCACATTTTAGTTTTGCATTTCAAATTCTGAAAATTCAATTCTGGGCCACCTTTGTAAGAAATTACAAGTGGTTAACATTCCCTATTTTGAGAACAAACTCAGATTTGTGAATTTGCCATTGCGACTTGCAGGGTGAATGGAAAGAATACATGTTAGTTCTATACCACAGTCTAAACTTTATATCTTTAACGGTTTTGGAAGTATTGGGATTTTTTAACCGAATTATGAATTTTGTGTATTTTGTATTTCGGAAAGTAAACTACATTTTAAGGATTTTTCTTTGACTTTTGAGGCGAGCAAATCAACCCCTTTTACTTGCATTTTAAATTTGTTTAAATATTTGTTTTAATAAATTTAAAACTCAATTTTGGGCTCTTTTACAAAAATGCCAAGTGGTTAAAACTTCCTCTCATGAAAACAAAAACAAAATTGGGGTTGGCAATGAAACTTATTTTGATGTTCTGATGCTTTTGAAAATTTTTGGCATGTTGCCGTTCGTCAGAAAGATAGCTTAGTTAATCTCAAAATAACATCTAAAATTCGCAAAAATTAAAGGTGACTTTTATGAGATATTCGAATTTGAAGAAAATGACAAATTTTTGGTTTCTCCCTTTTCCTTAAAAAAGTTTTCGAACAATTTGAATTTTGAAAAATCCTTGTGAAAACTGAGAAAATTTGCACATTTTTAAAATAAAGCTGCGATATCAACTTCTACATAACTAATACTTGGCGTTTGAATGTTTTAGAAAAATATAATTGTAAGTGTGAAAAGTGCATATTTCTGAAAATCCATAGCTCTCAATTGGGACAATACACCACATTTCGGTTGGTGAGAAAGCTATATTATTTAGCCACGAAATGTATATCCAAAATTGGCAAAAAATGGAAGATATTCACATTTGTAAAAAAGGACTTCAATTTCTAATTAATATGGAAAAATTATGTGAAACGTGATAAAATTTTACCCATTGAAAAGAGTTACGATACAACCTTATACAAAGCTGACAGTTAACTGTTGAATTTTTCAAAAAAAAATTAATTCTCACATTTGAACGCCAGAAAAGTCTATTGTTAGGAAAATTCATATTTCCCGAACGGAGCAAAATTGCATATTGCAGCTTTGAGAAAGAGATCCTGTTCAATATTGAAACACATACCAAATGCGCAAAAACGAAAAATTACCTTTTCGGGATATTCACTTTCCAAAACAAACGACTTTTCAGTTTTTCGCTTTTACATAAAAAGTTTTCTAGCAATTTGAATCTTTAAAAAGGCATGTGGAAGGTAATAAAATTTTGCACATTTTGAAATCAATACTATACGAGCCTATATACAATTAATGTGAGGCCGAAATCCGTGAAAATAACAAGTGTCTTAAAAAGATTTTGTCTATTGAACTGGGCATAATGATATACTGTCGTTGAGCAATAAGATAGTCTCTATAGCTTTGACTGACGTTCCCAAAATTCGGATAAATTAGGAGTGTCCTTTTTGAGATAATCAGATACTTAAAAAAAGGACTTTTCATTTTTTTGCGTGTACCTAGTTTTCTAGCAATTTCGATTTTGAGAAATTTGCGTAAGAGCAGACAAAATTTTACACATTTTGAAAAAAAAATATTTCATAATCAATTTTGACTTACAATGGTCCAAAATATGTTTTTCGGAAAAGTGGGGAACACAAGTGTCAAATGTGTACGTAGAAAAATAAGCAACAATTTCAGAAAAACTGAATTGGAGTTACCGCCAAATAAGTGCACAACTCTTCATTTTTAAGAAGAGTTTTCAGGTATTTTCAAGAATTTAAGTACACCTAACAATTCTCGGCCGAATCTACTGCAATTTTTAATTATTTCGGGAAATTCCCGCCACGGCGTTCGTAAATTTTTTCCAGGAAAAATAGGGAAAACACGAAAATGCAAGTAGAAAGATAAGCAGCAATTTCAAAAAAACTAAATTGAACTTACTGCCAAATAAGTGCACACCTCTTGACTTTTAAGCGAGTTTTCAGGTATTTTCGAGAATTTGATGACACCTAATAATTCTCGGCCGAATCAAATGTAATTTAAATTTTTTTTTTTGGGAAATTCCACCCGTGGCGGTCGGAAAATTTTGTTTTGGAAAAATGTTTTTTCGGAAAAATATGTAAAATGCAAGTAGAAAAATATGCCGTAATTAAAAAAAAAATACTGAACAGAACTTACTACCAAATACATGCAAATGTCTTGTCTTTAAAGAAGAGTTTTCATGTATTTTCGAGAACTTAATGATACCTAACAACTCTCGGCCGAATTTATTGCAATTTTTAATTCGTTCGGGAAATTTCACTCGCGGCGGTAGGAAAGAAAATGTATTTCGTAAAAATAGGGAAAACACGAAAATGCAAGTAGAAAAATACGCGGCAATTTCCAAAAACGAATTTAACTTACTGCCAACTAAGTGCACATCTCTTGACTTTTAAAAAGGGTTTTCATGAATTTTCGAGCACTTATTGATACCTAACAACTCTCTCGGGCGAATCTATTGTAATTTCTAACAATTTAGAGAAATTCCACCCTTGTCGCTCAGGAAGAAGTAAATGCGAGAAATAGAGTACTTATGTGCGAGTTACCTGCATGGCCATGTGGTGGCCGTGGCTGGGTCCGTGGAAGAACGGGCTGTACGGCGAGAAGACCTGCGACTCGTGCAGGCCGGGGTTCGGTATCGCGACCGACGTCGGCAGCGAGACGGGCAGCATCGGCGGCCCCGGCTGGTGGTACGGCGGCGGTCTCGGCGAGGCGCACGTGCCCGCCTCCATCTGGGCCGGGGACATCCCCATGCCGCCTCCGCCACCGCCTCCGCCGCCGCCACCACCTCCTCCGCCGCCTACGCCGCCGCCGCCTCCGCCGTCCTGCCCGCCGAGGATCCTGCTCACCGTCCTCGGCGTGATCCGCGTGTCGGTCACCTTGTGCCTCTTCTTCTTGGGCGCGACGACGAGGCTCAACGCCTCGTTCTGCTCGGGCGTCTCCTGCTGCTGCTGCTGCTTGGCGGACTGCACGCAGAAGTGGTTCATGCCGTACAGCGGCGCGCTGATGCCGGGCGGCTTCGGCGGCTGGAACATCGGCGGCCGGACGTGCAGGTCCTGCTTCTGCATCTGGTGCATCGGCATCATCGGCGGACAGCCGCCGCCCACGCCTACGCCGTTCATCAGGTGATGCTGCTGCTGCTGCTGCTGCTGCTGGGGCGGCTGCTGCTGCGGTTGCGGGGGCTGAGGCGGCGCCGACGGGCGCTCCGCAGTTGCCGCCGCCTTACTCCTAGGCGACTTCCTGTCGAGCAGCTGCGATGCCATCAGAAGGTCCTTGTTGAGCTGCTCTGCGGCCGTCGCCGCGTCCTGCTGCTTGCACCGCTTCTGGTGCACGAAGCGCTGCAGTATCGAGTCGATGAGGTTCGAGAGCGAGGACGTGATCTCGGTCTTGAGGGCGTCGGCGAGGCCCTCGAGGTCGGTGCCGCTCGGCGTCATCGTGCGCATTATGTTGAGGCGCTCGGTGATGTGGTCCGACGAGGAGGACGGCTTCGGGTGGTTCGGAGGCTCAGCGACGGCGGCGGCCGCTGCGGCCGCCGCGGCTTCCTTGGCGAACCTCGCCTCCTGCTCCATGAAGAGCTTGTGGCTGACGCCGAGGTACATCGCGGCCGCGCTGCTCATGTGCTGGTGGTGGTGGTGGTGCGGGTTGTGGTGCAGGAAGCCGTTGTACGGGCTAGGCGGGGTGAGCTTGAGCTTGCCGGGGTCCTGCTGCTGCTGCTGTTGCTGAGTCGGCTGTACGACGACAGGCGTCTGCGGCGAGGGCGGCGCCGAGCGCCTGTTGCTCTGCTCGCTGTCGCTCGGTATCTCCTCGACCTCCTGGCTCTCCTCGGAGCCCTGCTCGACCCTCGTGCACAGCTGCATGTACTTCTGCTGCATCTCGGCGAGCTGCTCCTGCATCGAGCGCAGCTGCGACTTGAGCATGCTCTTCTCGACTCGCTTCTGGCGTATCGGCTCGATCTCCTCTTCGTCGTCGTCGACGGCCGCGTACCGCTCGGCGGCGGCGCTGTCGTGCTGCTGCGGCTGGTACAGCTTGCGCTTCTTGCAGCCGTTGACCTGGGGCGGAGCCGGGCTCGAGCGCATCCCCGAGACGATGTTCTCGACGCGCGCCTTCTTCGCGTCCTCCGGCTTGGCCGGGCTCGAGGGCTCGACCTTCGGCGAGGGCAGCGACTCGGTCTCCATGCCGTTGAGCGCCTCCTCGATGAGCTCGGCCTGCTGGCCGGCCTCCGCGAGGCACTCCTTCATGGCGACGGCGGCCGCCTCGGCGACGACGTCCGGGCTCGCCTTCGGTTCGTTGTTGTTGTTGTTGCTTATGTTGTTGTTGTTGGTGATGTGGTGCGTCGTCGTCGTTGTCGTGGTCGTCGTGGTATCCTGGGCGGCGTGCTCGAGGGCGAGCAGCTCGTGCTTCCTGCCCTGGAGGATGTCGCGCAACATGTGGTGGGCGGCGAGCTGCTCGCCGGGCGTCGGGCTCGCCGCGTTCGGCGGGCCGCAGCCGCCGTCCTCGCTGCTGTTGTCGCCGCCCGAGGGGTCCGACGAGGAGTTTGCGGGCGGCGGCGGGGCGGGCGGCTTCTGCCTGCCGCCTCCGCCGCCGAGGAGGTCGTTGAGCATCTTGGCCGGCGCGAAACCGGTCGGCCCGAAGAGGCCGAACTGCTGCTGCTGCGTGAAAATGGCGCCGTAGAGGTTGTTACCGCCCGCGAGGAAGGCCGGACGCGAACTGAAGTTCGGTATCGAGGAGTACGAGTTGCGTGGCTCGCCGGCGTCGACGCGCTGTCTAGTTCTTTTGCTTTTCTTCAGGAGCTTATCTGTGTACAAACCGAACTCACTCTCCTCCTCCGATGACATCATAAGTTGGAGCGTTATTGGTCGTGCGGGTGCCCCCTCTCCGGATCACCGTCTCCCCCACTTTAAGAATAGTCGCCCATGTCAATACCTGCAACGTTAAACAGAGACGGAATGAGTCGGTGTACCTTACTGCTTGCCGGCATCGCGGCCGATACTCGTACTACAATCTACTACTAATACTACTACTAGTTCTAATCTACCACGACGCTACGCGAACCGCCACCTGCCGGTCTTATACTCCGGTCGAGCGTGGAACAGAAGCGGGCCGGACGATGGGGCAACAGAATTACACGATACGTTAAGGCGGCAGTCTCGTTCAAAATTAAATTTATTTAGAACTCATTACTTATAACATATAGCATTGTAATCGTGCTGATTTTGGGAATTCGAGATATTGGCAATTCTGGACGCATTGAGGTTCCGTGAGTTCGAAAAACATATTTTTATTTAATATATATGGTCGTCGTTTTCTCAGAAACTATAAATAGCGCAGAGTTGAATTTTTGTATTCAGGCTGGATCCTCTGAAAACTCGCGACCACATAAGTTTCCTCAAAATCAGTTAGATGCAACCCATTGATTGCCGTTATCGATATCGTGACTGCTCTTCTGCGAAGGGCCCTTTACTCTTGTGAATTGTTAATTGTGAGTTTTTCTCAACATTGTCCAAAACGGCTTTACCGATTCTTACTAAATTTGAAACTTTAAATGACTTAACTAATAGCTACAACTTCTAGTTGAAACATTTTTTTCTAAGACCTCCGTAAAATTTTTTTTTCAAGAAGGCTTTGAATGATTTCTCTAATTTACTCTATATTTGAATTAACATATTAAATGTATACAATTTTTGTTTGAAACGTATTTCCTATAAATGTCCTGAGGAGCACTTTACTCTTAAGAACTATTATTTTGATGTACAATTTGCTTTAAAACCGGTTTGGTAATTTATACCAAATCTCGTAATCTACGTTAGTTATTTAATGACTATACCTTCTATTTGAAACATTTTTATCCAAAATAGCCCTAGAGTACACTTGCTTAAGTGCACCTCTTTGTAAAGTAATTATTCAGTTTAACTGATATATCTCCATCAATTACTGAAGTTGTTTTTATTTATTCTAAGTCGATGATTAGATTCTTATTTCGGAGTATGCACCTTTAACTTTGTTATTGTTATTTACATAAGTAAATTTAGTTATCACTTCGATGAAGTTAATTGTATCCAAAAACATTTTTCAGTACCTTTTGTCATCTAACAAACAACCAAAAGAAATATTTACTAATAAGAGAAAATGTTAATATTCAGTACTAAATTTAGTTCATTAACAGGTGGTAATGTCGGCATGAATATTTTGCCCGGCTATATGAGAGTCTTACGATGTTACACATCGCCATTTTACTGGTACTGTGACATTATGAACTTTCTAGAAAAAAATAAAGACAAAATTCAAAGTGAGTTCTGCCTTTATACTCTTTTATGATATAAACAAAAAAAAACATTTTTGGAAAATTTTCAAATTGGTTTACGACAGTTTTTCTAGAAATGTAAAAAATCGGTCCTTTTTTGGGAAAAGTACGTTTATAAAAAAACAAGAGGCATTTATATGCATTTTTGTAGGTCTATGTGGTAGAAAAAGGTATAAAGAACAGAATTCATATTGAATTTTGTCTTTATTTTTTCCAGGAAGACCACAGTGATTGGTAGCAGCAAAAAGAGGCATTTTTACAAGACGCCCTCTCCCACCGCCAAACAGTACTAAAAATTAAAAAAAAATTCTTCGATAAATATAGAGTAATATAAAAAAACATATTTTTGATTATAATCAATAACCTTTAAAAAAATCCCAAAAAAAATATTTTCTTTTCTAATTTTCTATTCGCCTCCTAACCGCGAACGCCTTTTAAAAGATGTTCCCTACTACGATGCGTCGTAAAGAAAATTCAAAATTTGTTGAATACAATCTTTTATAAAATTTACAATTTCAGCATTGACAAAAATCCCGAAATTCTTGTATTACACACAATATTTATAAACTTCATACAAAACTAAGAATTATTTATAAAACTCTGAAAAACGAAGAACTGAAGAGATGAGAAACTTGCACTGTGCTATCAAGTCACACAATATTGTAAAAAAAATTCTATATATTTTAGACACTTAATTATACGTTAATCAAAGTAATGGTGGTCGAGTGATAGTTCAAATTAAACTAAGCTATTACTAACACACATTATGAAAATTAGACAGAAATCTCATTTAATTTAATTGTGACGATTTAATTCAATTAGTCAATATAATGAAATTAAGAACCTCATTAAACGATTAATCTTTATATAATGTTTTCTACAGGTTTCAGTCTGAGATTCTTTTTATAGGACGACAAGTTTTTATTTTAAAGAAATATACTTAGAATGACTAGTTCGAAAATATTAATTATTAGTGTTGGAACTGATCAATTAAAAAGATGTGGCCTTTAGAAATTGTCATTTTACATAGGAAGTTATAGGGCTGAAAATTGAAAATTCACAAAAATATTATTATTTAATCGAAAAATGTGGTAAACTATAAAAAAATGTTTTTCTGCATTACTTTCTGTTTTCCAGGAAATATTTATTCACCCAAAACGCAGTATTTATAAGATATACAAATTTATGAACTTTATTAGTGAGTACTGCCTAATCAGACAGACCAGTAATTTAGGAGTAATTTTGGAAAACTTGGAAAAAAAGGTAAAAGAAGGGCAGAAATTTATATATAATTAGCAGTAACTCAAAAATCACTTCAATCACTATCGATAGCTTCAGCTTGCATCTTTTACTATTCCCTCTTAAATAGATGGTATTATGTAACCCTAAGTTATATATAACTTATGATAACAAACATAAAGGAATCCTTTTGAAATCACAATAGAGATATTTCCGTCAATCACTAAACTACCTCCAATACCGACTTATCCACTTTCGCAACCCACTTTTATGCCCCCTCGCCTGGAGCATTAACGTGCATATATACATTATACTACATTCTCATTTACTGCTACGGCACAACTGTTGATCCGACCCTCTCTCTCTTTCTTTCTCTCTCAATATTCTCATTCTCACTCGGTCGTTGTGAAGGAAGGATCGTCGCTTAGTTGGGGGGGTTAGTTCAGTTGCTTACCGACTTTAGTGCCGTTAGGCATGAGCGGATAACTACTATTGTGGCTGGGGGGTTGGGTTTTATGCAAAATAGATAATTTTGATGTGTACTCTTGGATAAAACCGCTTGTATTATAAGGGTTCGAACTCAAATTGCATACTTGACATCTGTAGATTTTTCTGTACATAGAACATGTATGGATAATTTTAAGTTAATGTATAACTGCATTGGGATGGTTTCTTAACGCAATAGACTTGAATATACCCAGTCTTCTGGGTTTTTCTGGAATATTAGTATTTTACTTGGGATTTAGATATTTGCAAGGGTTTCTCACAAAACCTCTCACAGCTTGTCATATATGGGTATTCTTGGTTTCTCGTGGCTCCAGAATTTTATAAAGCATTATTATAACAAGTATACAGAACATTCTATCAAATTATGGAGGTTAGTAGAACTCTGCGAAGCAACCTATGACGTTCTATAATGCCGGAATTAATAGGGAATCTATATATAATCTATATTATTATTTTCTAGAATTCAATCAAAAATTAATGTTTTGCATGTGGAAAGCTAAGTAATAGCAGCCACATTCCACATTTCAGTACACGTGCAAATGACATCAAATTGATGATTAATTGATGAAGAGAGCGTGTGATTTGTAGGAAGAATAAATAGAATTCGGCTAAACATTCCAGAAGATTGCAAAACTATCAGAAATTAATTAAAATGGCAGAACTGTCTAATAAAACTTTATACATGGTTTATAGTGCCTAGAATCCTGTACAAATTAATACCCGGAAACTTCAGGTGAAAAGTTAGGTTATAATACATTTTATTAATATTTAATCTACTCATTTATTAATTCATATACATTTTTGTTAGATTTATATGTGTAATATATTTATAATTAATTTTCAGATTTTTTAAAAGCTATTTCCGATTTCTGAAACGACAAAATTAATTTTTCGAATCTTAGTACCTAGTACATATTAATTCCAACGTTGTGTATAATAATAATAGTAATAATATCATGCCTTACTTATTAGTAGTAACGATAGACACTACATGAACCTACGTATAACTTTATATATTAATAACTAATTTCATTAGGTACTAATTTGAAAAATATATAGATGTGCAATATCTTAATTATTAATACAAAATATGAGAAACTAATACGATAGAAATATATCCAATTTTGTAAGGTTAATAAACGCGTCTTTTATGAAAAGTATAGGTTAGGTTAGGAAACATTGTAGGTGGTAATTATTATAATTCGTTTTATTCTAGAATCCTGAAGATATGAATACTTGGGGAAAAGTGGGGTAATCAGTTAGTTTAATACAAATTTTAATAACATTTAATCTTCAGATTCATTAATTGGTTTAAATTTTTTAGTTTATATGTATCATAAATTTTTAATAAATTTTCAGATTTTTTAGAAATTATTTCCAACTTCGGAAACTGCATTAATAATTTTTCAAATCTTAGTGATATATATTAATTTCAACGTTGTGTATAATAATAATTAATGTTAACGATACACACTACATAACCCTACTTATAAATTTATGTAATAAATATTTCCATTAGGTATTAATTTGGAAAATATATAGATGTGCAATATCTTGTTTACTAATACAAAATATGAGAAAGTAACACAATGGACATATAGCCAATTTTGTAACTTTAAAAATTGTGACTTTTATGAAAAATATATATTAATTACTTAATTAGGAAACATTGTAGATGGTAATTATTGTATCTCGTTTTATTTTAGAATTCTGGAGAAATGAATACCTGGTAAGAGTTGGGTAATCAGTTATAATATCAACTGATTTAAAATTTGTAGTAGATTTATAAGTATATGTCTATAATATCCTTGTAATTATTTTGAAAACTTTTTAGAAATGATTTCCAAGTTGCGACACCGCATTAATAATTTTTTGAATCTTAGTAGTACACACTAGTTTCAAATTTGTATATATAAGTAATAATAATAATACCTATGCATTACATACGCACTAACGGTAGATGCTACATAACCCTACTTATTAATTTATATAATAACTAATTTCATTAGATATTAATTTGGAAAATGTGTAGCTGTGCAATATCTTGATAATTAATATAAAATATGAGGAGGTAATACGACAGACATATAGCTAATTTTGTAAATCTAAAAATCGTCACCTTTATGAAAATATAGATTAATTAGGAAACATGGTACGTGGTAATTATTATATCTCGTTTTACTCCAGAATTCTGGAGAAATAAACACCTAGAAAAACGCGCGTAATTTGAGTTTATAACACATTTATATAATATTTAAAAGAAAAAATGATTAATTGATTTAAATTTTTGGGAAGATCTATATGTATATATGTATAACAAATTTTTAATTATTTTCAGCGTTTTTAGAAGTTATTTCCGAGTCCCGAAACGACATATTAGTACATACTGGTATAGTATGTCTAAGTGGTACATATTAGTTTCAAATTTCTGTATAATAATAATAATACTAATTATTAAAATTATTTAATTATTTTTAAATTATTTATTAATTTATTAATTTAAATTATAAAAATTATTATTAAAATAATAATAATAATAATAAAAATAATATGCAATACATACGTATTAACTACATCACCCTCCTGATAAATTTATATATTAAATAATTTCATTAGGTATTAATTTGGAAAATGTGTAGATGTGCACTATCTTGATTATTAATATAAAATAGGAGAAGGTGATACGATAGACATTTAGCCAATTTTGTAGATTTTAAAATCGTGACATTTATAAAAAATATACATTAATTAGGAAACATTGTAGATGGTAATTAGTATTATATCTCGTTTATTCTAGAATTCTGGAAAAATAAACATCTGGAAATCCTGGGGTAATTAGTGAGTTTATAACACATTTTAATAATATTTCATAGAAAGATTGATTAATATTGATTTAAATTTTTGGGTAGATCTGTATGTATATATGTATAACAATTTGTAATTAATTTTCAACGTTTTTTAGAGTTTATGTCCAAGTTGCAACGCGGTATCAATAATTTTTTGAATCTTAGTAGTACACACTAGTTTCAAATTTGTGTATACTAATAATAATAATAATAATAATAATAGTAATAATAATAATAATAATAATAATAATAATAATAATAATAATAATAACACTAATACATACGTATTAACCTACTTATAAATTTATATATTAAATAATTTCATAAGGTATTAATTTGGAAAATGTGTAGATGTGCAATATCTTCATTATTAATATAAAATATGAGAAGGTGACACAATAGACATATAGCAAATTGTGTAAATTTAAAAATCGTGACCTTTATGAAAAATATAGATTAATTAGGGAACATTGTAGGTAATAATTATATATCTCGTTTTATTATGGATTTCTAGAGAAATGAATACCCCTGGAAAAACTGGGGTAATTAGTGAGTTTGTAATACATTTTAATAATATTTAATGAAAAGATTGATTAATTGATTTAAATTTTTGGGTAGATCGATATGTATATATGTATAACTAGTTTTTAATTAATTTTCAACGTTTTTAAATTTTATAACATAGTATATAACATACTATATAATAAAATATAATATATATAATAATAAAGTAATAATAAGATTAATAAGTTTACAAAGAAATAATTTCCGAGTTCCGAAACGGTATTAATAATTTTGTGAATTTTCGTAGTACATACTATAGTAAATCCACTGAGAAGAAAACATCCACAGAACGAGAAAAGGTGGTAAAGTTAGACAACACCTAATACACGTCATTTGCTATTGGTGCAAAGGTCATAAAACTTTCGGCGGGAATTGTTGATGTACAGAGTCGGTTCAGCAAAATTAACAAGTTAGTTGTGTGATCTACGGTTGTGGAAATTATGGAAAGACACCTTCCCTGCTCGCCTCCCAAAAAGAGACCTGGAACATACTTAAGCTGCGGGGAGAAAACCATTATTTTAAATGTATACAGAAAAGAAAGAAATGAACATCCTTAGTAAAAGATAAATTATAGTCAAGGCGATCATTCTTAATGCGACCCTGTACTTATTCGCTAGCTTGTCGCGCGCTTTGAATTTCGACGTTTGTGTTTCATGGAAGTTTTCTTCTCGATGGATTTACCACAGTTTCAAATTTGAGTATATTAATAGTAATAACAAAAATAATATGCATTACATACGTATTAACGACAGACACTACATAACCCTACTTATATTTATATATTAAACAAGTTCATTAGGTAATAATTTGGAAAATGTGTAGGTGTGCAATACCTTGATTATAAATATAAGTAAAATATTAGATAGTAATATGATAGAGATATAGCTAATTTTGTAAATTTAAAAATCCTAACCTTTATGAAAAACATAGATTAATTAGGAAACAGTCTAGGTGGTAATTATATCTTGTTTTATTGCTATAGAGCGCCTTGAAGTTTTCATTCCAATCGACTAAACCTAAATGTGTTCACATCCAATTTGCCATTACCGCAATTGTGCAATATGCTAATTTGCGAATCTCTCTCTCTCTCTCTCTCTCTCTCTCTTTCTCTCTCTCTCTTTCACTCTCGTCATTATGGGTTTAATCCGACATGAGGGAAAAATTCCACGATGACGGTCCGCTCCCCGTGACGCGTCCATCAAAAGGTTTTTCGAGCCGACCGACGCGCCGTTTACCTGTCAAAATCGCGAACAATATAACAGCGAGATGCACATTTCATCTCTGCACTCGCGTAGGTACGCGTATTATGCGGGGAAAATGCGAAATTATCGCACCGACACGCGGAATATTTTATTATATCGTCATCGTCGGCGACGAGTTTTCGCGCCGCACACCGTCGAAATAATTAAACTATTCAAATTAGTCATTAATCTTCGTGCGGCGCACCGGCAATTAATAACGCCCCCCCTATCTCCCCCCTCACAGCTCCGAGGCGACAGGGAGACATGTCGATGGGTATGGATAGTTTCGACTGGAGGGGAACCATCAAACTTTCCATTTGGAACGTTGGAAATTGGAAATTTGAACAATTTTGAGGTTTAATAACAAACAACACAAAGTATTGTCCCTGTAGTGTCCCTCTGCGCAACGCAACGATCGGGCGGAGGAAGTTTGGACCGCGACCAGGTAAGCTGATGGGAATTTTGGGCGGCACGACCTAAAAGGTGGTTTCATTGTACCGGTATTTTGGGCAGTAAAGATTTTTAACCCTGGCGCATTGGTCTTTGAATTATAAATCTTTATCACGAAAATATTAAAGGGCAAGGAAACTGGATTAAGCCAATAGAATACGCATATTACAGGAAATCCCATCTAAAAGGGCAAGCGAAATCGAAACCCCATCTAAAAGGGCAAGGGAAATCCTTGCTGACCGTTCCTACCGATACACTTGCTACCTACCTGTCTTAAGCCACGGCCCAAATTTCTTGTAAGATTATTTGACCCTTCAATTAAAGCAAGTATACCCTCATTATTTGCGGCCCAAAGTTCGCCCGCCGCAACGATCAGTAGAAGTTAGTCAGTGGTCACGGTCAAGTTCGTCACATAGTAAATCGGCAATACTGCGAAAGCGACAACCTTTCCCGCTTCCCTGGGACGACATATGCTATGCTTAACCGAAATTAAATATTACTTCTAATTAGGCATTACCTTTTTCGTTCATTGCCCCTTACTGGAAACCACATTACCCTATAGTAACTTCCTGCTCTACACCTTCACCTGAATCTCCTTCAAATCTCCCCATTAAAATAACAACATTTTGAACTTTCCAGCTATTTAGACACAAGACCGATATTAGATCTCGCCCTGTATAGCACAATCTCCATATTTCAATTATCAAGAATTTATTCGAGATAAATTCAAACATGTTACGACCAATCGGCTCCCTTAAACCTCTTGTAACGCAAAACATAAACATCAGCGTGAAGCGTGCTCCTCCTTATCCTACGCGGGCAACGCAGTTCAAAGGAGACCGCTTCGCTAAACTACGACCAAAAAAACCTACTCGAACAATCCGGAAACGACCAATTAGGGAAAGAATTATCCAGTAGCTTCTGGAAGATATTATTGACGCTATAAATTGCTTAACGGTGCGGCCGGAGGCAGAGTAGACAAGGAGCCGTCGTGAGCGAAAAGTGCGATAAGCAGACTAGCGAAAAGTGTACAAATAAATTAGAGCGTTAGGTGTGTAATATCAATCAACTAGTTAAAGAATAGACTGAATAAATTAGGTAGTGTTAAGAACTGCATATATAAATTAGAATAAACGGTACACTATTTTAGGTGTCACGTGATGAAATTAATAGTTGTAATCGGTTATTGATAGTATTCAACGAGTGCAATTAGGAATAGTAATAGGACTGCTAATGTTAAATAGCTGAGCTTCACCGGATCAGCTTATTATATCTGAATCAGCTAGTCTTAATGTTCGTACAGAATGTCATGTGGATGATCATGCTTTATTATATTTAATGCATAATTACATTGTTATATAAATTTTAACCTAAAGAACCGGGACGATAATGTATGTATTACCTGGCATTTATTTATATATATATGCAGGTGAATCACCAGTTAAACTGAGTGAAATATAGGTTTTGCCAAACTCTACTCATAAAATATTGCTTTGATAATTGTGTTTAAAACGCACTTAATGATTTTCAAAGCTAGAATCACCGTCACCTTCCATAAATTTTCCAAACATTGGAAATGGAGAGCAATAATTCTAGAAGGTGTAAAGTTACACTATGAGGATAACTGAAATATTTTAAAAGAGTTAAGAGGGCATTTTGTAACCTAAAATGAGTTATGAAAAAAGAGTCAAAATCGATACAAATAAAAACATTTTACTTAAATCATGCAATCTAGAATCATCTTCGTTTTCCACAAATGTTTTAACTTTAGAAATGGAAGGCCATAATTCTAAAAAGTATAAAGTAATACAATTCAGACTACTAAATAACATTTTAACAACATAGAGGAATTTCTATTATCTAGAATGAGCCAGGAAAGAATAACTAAAACTAGTACTCCTGGAAAATGTTGAAGGTTGTAGTATCTCTTAAAGTTGGCCATTCCTTACGGGAAATGAAACTCAAAGTCTTGCCAACAAGGAGATATCAACGAAGAAGATACTACTGTACAACAGTACGGTCCAATTGTACGAAGACTGTATAGTAGGACAAACACTATTGGAATGACCTTACTGATGGAATGGAAAGATTGGATTAACCATTGGATCCAATATGCCTACAACTTAGGATTGACAATACAACCATTCCGACCTGTGGGATGGTTGGAATTGGATCAAACCCAGAAGTGCTACAGCTAGCATAACCGCTAAGTGAACTAAACGATCTAAGGTACCCTTTAAACAAACCATTAATGGTAAAGGAAATTTCTTAGGAATCTATAAGGTGCTTAGGGAGTTTTCAAACTCTTGAATGATTAGATGCCCAAAATGGAACCCATAAAGCCCACTGTTTCAGGTTTGGAATGACCTTACTGATGGAATGGAAAGATTGGATTAACCATTGGATCCAATATACCTACATGAGACGACATAGTCTTCTGGAGAATTTAGGATTGTCAATACAACCATTCCAACCTGTGGGATGGTTGGAATTGGATCAAACCCAGAAATGCCAGCGCTAGAATAACTGCAAAGTGAACTAAACAATCTGAGGTAACCTTTAAACAAACTAATAATGGTAAAGGAAATTTCTTAGGAATCTATAAGGTTCTTAGGGAGTTTTCAAACTCTTGAATGATTACAACCAAAATGGAACCCATAAAGCCCACTGTTACAGGTTTGGAATGACCTTACTGATGGAATGGAAATATTGGATTAACCATTGGATCCAATATACCTACATGAGACGACATAGTCTTCTGGAGAACTTAGGATTGTCAATAAACCATTCCAACCTGTGGGATGGTTGGAATTGGATCAAACCCCGAAATGCCAGAACTAGCATAACTGCAAAGTGAACTAAACGATCTGAGGTAACCTTTAAACGAACAAATAATGGTAAAGGAAATTTCTTAGGAATCTATAAGGTTCTTAGGGAGTTTTCGAACTCTTGAATGATTAGACGCCCAAAATGGAACCCATAAAGCCCACTGTTTCAGGTTTGGAATGACCTTACTGATAGAATGGAAAGATTGGATTGACCATTGGATCCAATATACCTACATGAGACGACATAGTCTTCTGGAGAACTTAGGATGGTCAATACAACCATTCCAACTTGTGGGATGGTTGGAATTGGACCAAACCCAGAAATGCCAGAGCTAGCATAACTGCAAAGTGAACTAAACAATCTGAGGTAACCTTCAAACGAACCATTAATGGTAAAGGAAATTTCTTAGGAATCTATAAGGTTCTTAAGGAGTTTTCAAACTCTTGAATGATTACAACCAAAATGGAACCCATAAAGCCCACTGTTACAGGTTTGGAATGACCTTACTGATGGAATGGAAAGATTGGATTAACCATTGGATCCAATATACCTACATGAGACGACATAGTCTTCTGGAGAATTTAGGATTGTCAATACAACCATTCCAACCTGTGGGATGGTTGGAATTGGATCAAACCCCGAAATGCCAGAACTAGCATAACTGCAAAGTGAACTAAACGATCTGAGGTAACCTTTAAACGAACAAATAATGGTAAAGGAAATTTCTTAGGAATCTATAAGGTTCTTAGGGAGTTTTCGAACTCTTGAATGATTAGACGCCCAAAATGGAACCCATGAAGCCCACTGTTTCAGGTTTGGAATGACCTTACTGATAGAATGGAAAGATTGGATTAACCATTGGATCCAATATACCTACATGAGACGACATAGTCTTCTGGAGAACTTAGGATGGTCAAAACAACCATTTCAACCTGTGGGATGGTTGGAATTGGATCAAACCCAGAAACGGCAGAGCTAGCATAACTGCAAAGTGAACTAAACAATCTGAGGTAACCTTTAAACGAACCAATAATGGTAAAGGAAATTTCTTAGGAATCTATAAGGTTCTTAGGGAGTTTTCGAACTCTTGAATGATTAGACGCCCAAAATGGAACCCATAAAGCCCACTGTTTCAGGTTTGGAACAATCTTACTGATGGAATGGAAAGATTGGATTAACCATTGGATCCAATATGCCTACATGAGACGACATAGTCTTCTGGAGAACTTAGGATTGTCAATACAACCATTCCAACCTGTGGGATGGTTGGAATTGGATCAAACCCCGAAATGCCAGAACTAGCATAACTACAAAGTGAACTAAACAATCTGAGGTAACCTTTAAACGAACCAATAATGGTAGAGGAAATTTCTTAGGAATCTATAAGGTTCTTAGGGAGTTTTCGAACTCTTGAATGATTAGACGCCCAAAATGGAACCCATAAAGGCCACTGTTTCAGGTTTGGAATGACCTTACTGATATAATGGATAGATTGCATTAACCATGGGACCCAATATACCTAAATAAGACGACATAGTCTTCTGGAGAATTTAGGATGGTTGATATAACCACTCCAACCTGTGGAAAGGTCTAACACTTGAAATAAACCCAGAAGCGCTGGAACTAGCAAACTCGTAAAGTGAACCAATCGATCTGATGTAACCTTTAAATAAACCCATAATGGTAAAGAAATTTCCCAAGAATCTATAAGGTTCTTAGGGAGTATTCAAACCGTTGAAAGATCCGAGGCCCAAAATGAAATCCATGAAGCCCAACATTCAAGTTTGCAATGACTTTACTGAATGGAAAGATTGAATTAGGTTTGGAAATTTGGTTCTATAATCTAGAGAGGAGCAAAAATGCAAATCTAATAAATAATGGTTTGGACTGCTATAAGGGAAGGTTTCGTAACTTGAAATGGATTAGACATGGACGTGCAAGGTATCCTAAAGATTTGAAAATGCTAAGATAGCATTCCCGTTCTTTGAAGCGAGCAGAAGGAAGGTTGTTTCCGTTTCAAGAAACCCATAGGGCTGCAATAGGGCTAAAAATACTAATATGATGAATAATGGTTTGGAATGCTATAAGGGAATGTTTGGTAACATGAAATGGATTAGCCTAGAACGTGGAAGGAATCTTAAAGGATTGTAAACGTTAAAATCTGCATTGCCGTTCTTTGAAACGAGCAGAAGGAAGGTTCTTTGAGTTTCAAGGATCCCATAGGGACACTATAGGGCAAAAAATGCAAATCTGATATAAATAATGGTTGGGATCGCTATAAGGGAAGGTTTTGTAGCATGAAATAGACTGGGCAAGGAAATGGAAGGAATCTTAAAGGTTTCAAAGTACTAAAATCAGCATTCCCTTTCTTTGAAACGAACAGAAGGAAGGTAATATTTCAAGTAACCTAAAGGGCTGCTATAGGGATAAAACTGCAAACCTGAAAAATTGTGGTTTGGATCGCTTTACGTGAAGGTTTGGTAACATGAAATACATTAGAGAAGGACATGGAAGGAATGCTAAAAGATCTAAAATGCTAAGATCAGCATTCCCTTTCTTTGAAACGAGCAGAAGGTAGGTTGTTTCCGTTTCAAGGATCCCATAGGGCTGCTATATGGCTAAAAATGCAAACCTGATAAATAATGGTTTAGATTGCTGTAAGGGAAGGTTTTGTAATGTGAAATGGATTAGACAAGAACTTGTTTGGAATTCTAAAGGGTTGAAAATGCTAAAATCAGCATTCCCTTTCTTTGAAACGAGCAGAAGGAAGGTTGTTTCCGTTTCAGTGATCCCACAGGGATGCTATAGGGCTAAAAACGGAAATCTGATAAATACTGGTTTGGATTGCTATAGGGGAAGGTTTGGTAACATAAAATAGATAAGACAAGAACGTGGAAGGATCTTAAATGTTTGAAAATGCTGAAATCAGCATTCCCGTTCTTTGAGGCGAGCAGAAGGAAGGTTGTTTCCGTTTCAAGAAACCCATAGGGCTGCAATAGGGCTAAAAATACTAATCTGATAAATAATCGTGTGGAATGCTATAAGGGAAGATTTGGTAACATGAAATGAATTAGCCTACAACGTGGAAGGAATCTTAAAGGTTTGAAAATGCTAAAATCAGCATTGCCGTTCTTTGTAACGAGCAGAAGGAAGGTTGTTTCCGTCTTAAAGATCCCATAGGGCTGCTATAGGGCTAAAAATGAAAATCTGATAAATAATGGCTTGGATTGCTATAAGGGAAGGTTTGATAACATGAAATTAGATTAGACAAGAAGGTGGAAGGAATTCTAATGGTACGAAATGCTAAAATCACAATTCTCGTTCTTTGAAGCGAGCACAAGGAAGGTTGTTTCCGTTTCAAGGATCCTATAGGGCCACGCGTTATTTTCTAAAACCGTATTACCTTCACATACGTTTTATGGTTAGACAACGTGCCTCTCGACAATACCCCAACAATGTAACGGCCCATCAACTCGATCTGAACGATTTTATTACGTTCGCCATCTCGCATGAGTCTTGGAGATATCTTAGAAATTCTCGATTTACGCCCGCCACCTGGTTTTTTCCCTAAATCACCCTCTCCCATCGTCGGATTGTGCTCGTTGTAAAACTGGCCGATTATTACGTGTTACAACTTTCTTGAAGGAGTGGGCGGGAGGTAAATAGCCGAAACATGCCCACCTGTCGCATAAATTCGCAGTGAAAAGAAGCGACTTCCGGCCCACCGGAAGAATGGAATCTTCTCGTCGGGGTAGGAAGTAAAGTGGGAAACGGTGATTTACGGGCCAGAAGGCGGCGGTGAGGAGGGCAAATTAGGTTTTTGGAGTCGTAAGTGATGCGAAGGTGACAGGCGTGCAGGCTGATTGCGACAAATATTTTAAAAGGGCGTTGAATGGTACAATGGGCACGTTGAAACCGTTTAAGAGTCCGGGATAACAAATGGAAAGATAAACGGAGATGTCCAGTCAAGGTAACTGTTAATTGAATGCTCCTCTTTGTGAAAATCGACTGGTCGCTACCCGTTGGTGACAATGTAACAGCAACACCTTTATGGGTGCTTATTACTACCAACAACTCGACTAATTGGTTTAAACTTGTTATGACTGGTCACTAGATAGCCTCTAGCGTAATGCAACTCAAACAACAGTTAATACTTGTAGTCCAGTTCTGGTACCAATTTTTTATGGAATTGCCAAAGGAATAAAACTGATTATTGTCCCTGAGGGTACATGACACCCCTTTTCAAGAGTGAATATTACGAAATTCCAAGCCAAAAATGTTGTTTCGAATTTTTGGTTGAGTCAATTATTTAGAGTTTTTGATGAATCCTGCTGATTTTCTGATATGTATTTTAAAATGGCTCTGGTTACAAAAAAGGACCTTTTCACACAACAATTAAGGTAGGATTAATTTTATATAAAAATATAATTTTTGTGTTACACTTATTACAACGATAAAAAAAGAATTTGATTAAATATATTGAAATTATCTTCACCATACTATATCAGATAATTAAACTAAGACATTATATCAGAAATATTTGGTTTTAAATTTTCACAAACAATTTACAACAGCAAATACAGAGTAACAAGTACAGAAGAAAATTAATATTTTTTTTTTTTAGATTTGATAGACCTGGGGCTTTATTATTAGTCTAAGGATTTTAGTAAGTTTAGAAAAAGATGGGATTTGGGAATTAACGCTCATTTAAGAAGCTAAGATGTTGGATCGTCTTGTAAGTAAACGTACAAATAAGAAGCTTATTTAATTTAGTAATTTACACTACTATTTTTGTTCAAAATATCTTTCTAAAATTTTACTAAAAATAAGGATTTTTACGAGGAATACACATTTTCCCGTTTACCCAACTAATCTAAGAAGACACTTTTCACTTGGGTTCTTATATAGCAACTGCATAAACGTGTGGTCTTATAGTTTTATTAATCTGGAATTTGGGTATAGTTTCTCAGAAAACGTAATATTTTCCTGTAAAAATAATTCATTATTGGTAAACAATTTTCTGTAATAAGTATTGACCATTTCTGGGACAACAATATCAATTTTGAGCATTGGGATGAAACGGGAAAAAAATAAAATTAATTTCAAATTTTCAAAAAAGTACATTTTCCGGAAAAGTTCTAAGGCAGTTTTCCCGTTTTCCCTTAGAACTCCCATGGGAACCCCCGCGTTTCTCGGATCCAAACGAGACGGCATTCGCAAACGTGTTCGTCGCCATCCACAAAATCGTAGTGTATAACATGCATGTTCATCGCTGAGAATCATCATCATCATCATCATCATCATCATCCAATTACACTTTACAGACGGTGATGGCTTCGCGTCACACATTCACACTTGGCCGCTAACTATGTTTATCCGCCAAGGGAATTAAAGAAAACGGAAGAGACATTTAAAACTTGATACGCTCCTCTCTGCCCGTCTCTCTCTATCCCGAGAATATCGCGCGGCTTAAATATAAATTTTCTCATAAGGTCGCCCTCGTTTAGGTAATTAGCTAATTACTTTGTTTGAATAAGGCCAACGCGTCGAGAGAGAGAATATGGAAATTCGCGCGAGGGCAGGAAGTCGCTTATTAAAAAGGTTGAAAGTCGGGTTTTTTCTCCCTACCGCCTCGTTTCGTTAATATATCTCACACGTTCTGTATTAATCCGTGAATTTTTGGGTATAATTCCCGTACAGGACATCACCGAGTTGTTTGATGGGCATTTCTATTGGTATATTCCATCTCATCATAATGACGGTGTCTGAGCCCAATTACCCATATGACTACAATATAGAGCTCCAAAGGATATGGCTTAAATTGACAGGAAAAATCACGAACAGTACAAATTATTCTGTTTAGTGATCAACTAATAACTAATCAATAATCTAAGCTTTAAGCAATAATCCCCGATTAATAGTAAATACTACCGATGATTCTAATATCAATGAAACACTGTCACAGAGCTACATATACCTCCATGTTCCCCCTGTTCAGAAGCGAGCTTTTCACCCAGGGGTGGAAAAGCCACCCCTTCTTGTGAGATGAAACATTTTTTTAGTCAAAATAGGCTCATAAATGTATAGATTTACCAATTCTAAGTAATTTTCGTTATATAAAGTTCTTTCGTTCTTTTGAATTAATTCAACTCCTTTGTTCTCAAACATTATAACAATCCAATATATTTAGATAAGATAAGGTAACTCTCCGAGCACTTCCTGAAGCCACACATGTGTTTAAAAGTAGGACTACACATTTAAAATATTTTATAAACTATTCAATCGATCATGCTGAAATTTTGTCCACATTGAAAGCTTTGAAAATGCACCAAATATCACCTCAGTTGATTTGTTCACAAGTTATTAACAATTTAAGTAATTGCACAAATGAGGCTTTCTTGCAAGTATCTCGGTAAATAATTAACCGATTTCGATAGTCAGCAACTCAAACTAAAGATCCTTCCAATAGCTACAACTTTCTCATTTAACTTTTTCACCTTAGATGAAAGCGGGAAGTTTTACAAGCGAAAAACTGAATTTTCCACGTATAAACTTCGTTTATTTATCCGGACGCAAAATTAGCTGTATCTTTTGATACCGTTAAGTTTTTGTTTCTATCATTTGAGGCCCTCTCCAGCGGAGAACTTTTATTTTCATGAAAAGACCTGACGAGAGATACGTCACACTACCTAAGAAATTCTACGAGTATTTTTCCAGATCTCTCCTCTGAATAGAAACGGTGTGACGGTCTTCGTACATACTAAGGAGGCAGTATGTAAATGAAGGTGTGGGTGTGTGTGTATGTACGTACAACGCTCATTAGGTACACACGAATTGTCGCCGCCGGTACGGAAGGAAGGAAACCCTATCCGATGTGTCTTCAAGAGGAGACATGGTGGTTTAGGAAGAGTGTCCGGGAACTATTTAGTTGCTCTTAACAATCTCACGGTGATTGTTCTAACAATCGTCATCGTCGCGTCCCCTCGGAAAGGGAAAGGGGATCTCCTGAGAAAATACCGGCATCCTACGCCTTATCGATTAATTTTTAGTATTGTTCCGCCCCACGGATGTAACACAATAAGAACGAAGTCCCCTTCTCCTCCCTTTCCTGATTTTTACAAAGATACTCGTCGATGGATTTCAAACAAAAAATTTTAGTTATTACATTATTATTCCCCCAAATTTTTCTCATTGAAACCTAAATTAAAATTTCTTTAAAGAATCGTCTAATCATTCATTTTTAGATTCACAGTGACTGTGTACCAAAGTAAGGTTTCCAAGTATCCGATGCCCGAACTATCCGAATATCGAATACACAAATTATCCGGATATCCGAATATTCCCTTAGAAATGCATTGCGGCGTCTACTAAAATTTTTATAAAGTTGGATATTGTCTAATTAATTTTTCAGTTATTAAATGTGATTTGAGGCAAAGCTTAAATTAGATCTACATAAAGTCAATGAGTTAGGATTTTCCTTGCTGTGAGAATTGAATTTTAAAGATATCGAATTAAAAGATTGCAACTAGGGCGAATTGACGTGTGTCCATTAATCCACCAATAATGTCACAAAATAAATACTACCCATTCTTATCTTGAATTATGATCAGTCTTATAGATGATCAGTCTTATAGTGAGACAGTCTTATAATGATTTCATCTGAGTAACAAATAAATTAAGTGACTAATTTTTTTAATGACGCAAGTATGACGAATTCACGTGTGTCCCATAATAATAGAGTAAAGTGGATAAAACCTGGTTAATTATTTAAATGTGGTCCAATTGAGCAATTCAATTAAATCAATGATATTAATTGAGTCATCCTTTGTTAAATATTTTTTTATTATATTTTAATTGTGGAAAAAACAGAGATCCAAATACATCACCTAAGGCAAATTTACATAAGTTTCACAAAATTGAGTAATTGACGTTTTATTTGAAGGGATATAAAATTAATATAACACCCCTAGGGAGAATTGATGTGTTTCGATCATAAAGTGGATAACACTTAGTTTATTAATTGAGTAAGATATGCTTATGACCTCATAAAAATTCTATAGATGGGGCTAATCTTTATTTCTGTTTATTACGTTTTAATGGTAGAAATATCAAATTTTAATAACGAACGTAAGATAAAGTATCATAATGTATTTCAGAATAACGAGGCAAATTTGATAAAAGCTTGCAAAGCAATTAAATATGGTCTAATTATCATCTCAGTTGTGTCATGTAATTGTTGAGTAGTTTTTGATTATTTTTATGATGTCTTAATTAAAGAGATATCAAATTCAAATAAGTCAACTGAGACGAATTGACATGTTTCCAATAAAATAATGATACAAAATGAACTAATCCCAGTTAGTTAGTTATATGGATCCCTGGATTGACCTCAGTTGAGTTTAATAATTTTAATATTAAATATTTATATATTTAATATTAATATTGAACTGCATCTGATATTCCTAATTACATTTTAATTGCGTAAATATCCAAACACATAAGATAAATAAGCATACCAACCTTTGACATCAATGAGATAAGATTGATAGAAGCTGAAAATTTAATTAAGTATAAGAAAACTTATAATGACGATAATTAGGTAATTGATGGTTATTTAATTTATACAAATTAGGTGAATTTCAATTTTTTATAGAGTTTTAATCGACGAAATATCAGCTTTAAATAAGACAACTATGACGAATTAAAGTGTTTCCTACAATGATTAGTGAAAGGTTAGTTAATTAAATATAGATTAATAATTGACTTAGTTGAGTGTTCTATAAATTGAACTGGTGTTAATTTTGTTTTATTACATTGTAATTGTACAATAATCAAATTTAAATAGCGCAAGTAAGACATTAACATAAGCTCCAAAATAATGAGAATGAAATTGATAAAAAAGGTTAATTAATTCAGCAAGGTCTTATAATTACCTCAATTGAGTTTTGTATTAATCAAGTAACTTTCAATTTTTATATGAAATTTTAATTAAAGAGATCTCAAATTTAAATAATAACCGTAGGATAGAATATATTAAACCAGGTTAATTAATTAAATATAGATTAATAATTGTCGTAGTTGAGTGTTCTATAAATTAAGCTTGTTTGAATTTAGTTTTAATAAATTGTAATTGTAGAATTATTAAATTTAAATAACGCAAGTGAGACATTAACATAAGCTCCAAAATAATGATAACGAAATTGATTAAAATGGTTAATTAATTGAGAGAATTGAGTTTTATATCAATAAAATATCTTTCGATTTTCATATGAAATTTTAATTAAAGAGATATCTAATTTAAATAACAACAGTGAGGCAAATTTATGTCTTTCCCATAATAATGTAGCACTGTTGATAATCCCTGGTAATATAGACCAAAATGATCGTAATTCAGCCTCTTTTTAAATTAATTCAAACCTATAGTTTTAATTATGTTTTACTATATTTTGATACCAAAAATATCTAATTTAAATAACGAACCTACGACAAATTAACACACGTTGTAGAATAATGGGGCAAAATTTATGCAAGCCAGCTAATTAATTAAGTAAAGTAATATTATTATCTCATTTGAGTTCTAGGTTAATTGAATGATGAGTTTGTTTGACGAAAGACATTATAAATCCATTTTGACCCATTTCATTTAGGAAAATTAAACATTATTATTTAAATTAAATGCCCAAAAAAATGAACTTATAGTTTGGGAAACTATACCCATAGTTTCATGAATTAAATTTTCTCCCCCTTCAAAAATTCTCTCCTCGGCGTGAGAATTTTGAAATTTCCTCAATTTTCGATCAATTTTATGTCTACGTTTTTAGAAATTTTTGAACATTTTCCTTAAAATACGTGAAATATCACAATGTCGTAGGTTTCATCGTGGGGAGTTCTCCAAATCTCCAAATCTTTCAAAAAAATTGCATTTTCCCAAAAAATTAAACTTTGGCGAAAATCTCTATGAAAATCGAAAATTTAACTTTCCCTCCTTAAAATCGACTTCATATTTTCCACCCTCAGCAGAATAAAATTGGTTAAACGAACGTAAAACGTCTCGCACCAGAAATCCCAAAGGCACAATGACGTTCGTACGTTTTCTTCTGAGATTTATCTCTCAAGTGACAAGTTGTTCTCCCTAAAAGCACATTATCTTAAGTACCAGACGTGTGTGAGTGTGTCTGTGTGCTTGTGGGAAGGAAACGGATCTCCATACAAATCCGATACGACAAACGCGAACTGATATAAATGTAGCCGAGCTTTAGAATTACGAGAGGAGTAGCGTAAAGTGACGCACAAAATAATTTTTAATTTACTGACTACTATCCTGAAGGTTCCGTTAAATATACGGAGTCTTAAAAGTAAGTGTATAAGTTGTGATGGTCAGGCTGACCAAGATGTCTTAGCAGACGTTTGAGGAATGTTAGTATCCCAATAAAGTGGGAATAATATTTCTGATTAAACTTCGCTAGTAATTAAGAGTGAAGATAATTCAGTGAGTAAGAGGTAGATAATTCTGTAAGACGTAGAACGAGTTAAACAAATATTTATGAAAAATATGACATTTTTCAATTATTATGCAAGATACCTTATGTATGCATTATGTGCAAGAGTTAATATTTGTTTATTGACTTTAATGAAGTTATTTTGATTACAACATAGAAATTATAATATGGAAATGTTTGGTAAATATCCAGGTTTAAAAGAATGTGTAAATTATTTAAGAAAGATTAAGAGCGGATATTTAAACCTTACCGTCAAACGTATAGATGCTGAAATTACAACATGTAATTTTTATTGTTGGTTTTGGAAATTTTCATTTTTTGGTAAATACGTATAAATATGTTAAGAGGTATATAAAACCGTTGGAATATATTCTCGAAATTAATTCAGTGTAAATTGTGTAAATGTTTAGTGGTAAGAATACCCGACGCGAAATTGGGAGACCCTGGTTCAAATCCCGGCTGAGCTACAAATTCCATTTTCACAGATTCTCTTACATTTGTTTCATATATAAAGCTGTGTTAGATATTAATGTATATATTAAATATTTGACACTACGCATTGCAAAATAATACCTAACATACTATATTTAAATAGATATGCAAGATTCAATAGAATCAATAATGAGTGTTCATTACTTTCAATGTGCAACATCATTTACAATTTGACACTTTTCTGGTAGTGCCGATTATTTTACAACTACCGCGACATATTCTATAATAATATTCTAAATATCGAATTAATAGTAAATATAATTATTCTGCTTTAAAAAAAGCTGAAATTATAATATGAAGAAACTAAGAAAGTTCTGAAGATATGTATTTATGAAGTTTATAGACCCATTTCAAGTGGCATTTATAGCTAGAAAATTTCCACCATGGCCACCAAGTATTCTAAAACACTTATAGAAGGTGCAACAGTATTTGAAATTATATATCTTCTAGAATCATCGTTACTTTTCCAAATCAATACGGATTTATACGCTGCCTGCAAAAGAGAAAATCTAATGTTTAAAATTGATGATCTCATTTTTCATTATATTTTATTTGCAATTTTTTACCTATTAAGCTCGATATATGTGGCCAGTTAAGTTACGAGGTTGTTCAGTGCGGCGTATAGACATGACTTAAGGCATTCTATAGAACTACCACGACGTATTCTACACTACTTGCTAAATATGGAATTAATATAAAATATAATTATCATGCTTTTCAATTTTCTAGAAATACTCTGAAACTATAATTTGTAGAAACTAAGAAACTTCTAGAGAAATGTATTTATGTACATTTTAAATGGCATTTGAAATTAGAAAACTTTCACGACGGCTACCAAATATTCTAAAACACTTATAGAAAGTGCAATACTTTATAAATTTCCTAGTATTTGAAATTATACATTCTGCAAAAGAGAGTCTAATTTTTAAAATTCATAGTCTCATTATTTTATTTTATTTGTGATTCTTTACCTACTGAGCTCTATATGTGTGCAAGATGCTTCATAAGGTTGTTTAGTGTGTCATAAGAAATTGATGTTTCTTGATTCATATCACTGTTCAATTGTTTTAAGAAAACCTATAAAACTCAGTTTACATAGCTTTTTCCCATTTAGGCAACTACTGTCGTCGCAGAGGAACCCCAGACAGTACATAACGTCTTAAAGACATCCTTTTTACGCCTTTTTTGTGCCTGGACGCATTAAGACATAAAAAGTACATCTATAAGACGTCCAAAAGACGTCTAATTTACGTCGATTTTAAGCCTGACCTTTTTAAGCCTGAAGTGGACGTCTTTAGGAGGTCCATTTTCTGGATGTCTCTAAGATGTCCAGAGCTGAATGTCTTAATGACATCTAATTTTCGTCTATTTTATGCCCGAAGTGGGCCTCTTTAGGCCGTCCAGTTTTGGATGTATGTAAGATGTTAAAAGGCGAACGTCTTAATGACGTCTAATTTACGTCAATTTTATGCCTGCTCTCGTTCATGCCAGAAATAGACGTCTTTACGACGTCCAATTCTGGATGTCTCTAAGATGTTCAAAAGCTGACGTCGTAATGACGTAAATTTATGTCCTTTTGATGCCTGACCTTCTTTATGCCAGAAGTGGACCTCTTTAGGCTGTCCAGTTTTGGATGTATTGCAGATGTTAAAAGGCGGACGTCTTAAGGAAGTCTGATTTACGACAAATTTATGCCTGATCCTTTTTATGCCTGCAGTGGACTTCTTTAGGACGTCAAGTTCTGGATGTCTCTAAAATGCTCGAAAGCATTTACGTCAATTTTATGCCTGATCTTTTATATCCCTAAAGTGGACATATTTAAGACGTCTATTTTTTGATGCCTCTAAGATGATAAGAGGCGCACATCTTAATGAGTTCCAGTTTATGTCGATTTCATGCCTGGCCTTTTTCATGCCTGAAGTGGACCTCTTTAGGACGTCCATTTTTGGATCTCTATAAGGCACTAAATGACTGACGTCTAAATGAAGTCTAATTTACGTCAATTTTATGCCTGCTCTCTTTTATGCCAGAAATAGACATCTTTACGACGTCCAATTCTGGATGTCTCTGAGACGTTCGTCCAATTTATGTCGTTTTGATGCCTGACCTTCTTTATGCCAGAAATGGAGCTCTTTAGGCCGTCCAGTTTTGGATCTATTGAAGATGTTAAAAGTCGGACGTCTTAAGGACGTCTGATTTACGTCAATTTTAAGCTTGATCCTTTTTATGCCTGAAGTGGACTTCTTTAGGACGTCCAGTGCTGGATGTCTCTAAAATGTTCGAAAGCGGACGTCTTAATGACGTCTAATTTACGTAAATTTTATGCCTGATCTTTTATGTGCCTAAAGTGGACCTATTTAGGACGTCTATTGATTTTAAGAGGCGTACATCTTAATGAGTTCCAGTTTATGTCGATTTCATGCCTGGCCCTCTTCATGCCTGAAGTGGACCTCTTTAGGACGTCCATTTTTGGATATCTATAAGATACTAAAAGACGGACGTCTAAATGAAGTCTAATTTAGGTTAATTTTATGCCTGCCATTTTTTATATCAGAAGTGGACGCCATTATGACTTCCAACTCTGGATGTCTCTAAGGAGATCAAAATCTGACGTCTTAATGACGTCCAATCTATGTCGTTTTCATGCCTGACATTCTTTATGTCTTAAGGCCGTCGTTTTGGATGTCTCGAAGATGTTAAAAGACGGACGTCTTAAGGACGTCTGATTTATTTTAATTTTTTATGCCTGATCTTTTTTATGTCTGAAGTGGACTTCTTAAAGATTTATAATTTTAGTTATGAAAATGCACTTTTCTGTACAGAATTAAATTTCTTATAAATTCCCTATTTGGCAGATTGTCACGTGTGAGTCTGTAAGTATCGCTAGAAGCTTAGGTTGTGAACAATTTAAATCCAGATAAATGCAAATGAAACACCTGCCCAATCACGTAATGAGTATAGGTTATATTTTGATACACATGGATGAGATGGTACTTGAACAACTGCGTTGTTTACCGAGATGTTCAATATTTTCTGAACTAAATTTAAAATTATTTAAATGTGCAATTCACATATAAAATTTGGAAAACGTGAACTTCTGTGAAAAGTTATTTTTCTTGTTCTTCTCCCCGATTTTCCCGATGACAACGCTTTAACCGCTTTAACCGCTCCGATCATACTATTACCCGTCAAGTCTGGGAACGCTCCAGATTGCGTCTTTAACCCACATAATTTCCAATTACCGCTTGAATTATTAACGGCCGTCCCCCATCGAATTAATTTTTTTCCTCTCTCCTTCTCTCTCCGCGCATTACCGTCCAATTTGCCCGTGCATATTAAATCGCAGTTGATTTCCCTAATTTCCCGGCTAATAAGCGATACGCGACGGAATGAAAAATTCAACCCTCCGCGGACTCACGAATTAAGGGTAAGTTACACAGATTACATATTTTTTCGAAAAACGGGAAATCAATGCGCTAAGTGAAACTTAACCGGGAGGAAATTGCGGGTTTCGTCCGTCCCGGAAGGTAGCGATCTGTTTTTCGTCACGAGCCCAAAGTCGATGTAATTTACTGCACGTAACCGGCGGGCGGTGTAATCGCGGTTTCTTATGTCGTCACGTTTTCGAACTGTAATCCGAGATTAATTAATAAATAATTGGGGCGTGCCGTCTGATTTATGAGGAAAAAACACAAGCAATGGAACGAAAATTACAATAATTTAATGCATACTTCTCTAAAGTTCCTTATCTTGTATTAATTTCCATGACACGTGGCCAAAATACTTTATTAAATTTGAAGAATTGGCATCCCTGATTGCATGTAATACACACATCGGCGGTATCATGCAATTGATACATAGATATATGTCAAATCATATTCTTCATTAGCATAAGAATTTTGTATCCATCACCTCCTTCCACATTCACGCAGTTAATGTATTTATGTAATTTAATTCACGTATTGCTCTTGTGTTTAGGTCACCTCCGTGCTGATTTAGCTTAGGCGATGACCTAGTCGCGCTAATTGGAGCAGTATCGCGAAATATGTTTAGGACCCCTTAGTTAACCTTCCAAAAAATTATTTTAAATCTATATTTCTTAAATATTTAATATTTCGCTTATATTTCCAATACACTGTTTCTGTATGTGGACGAATTACCTTCTTAACGTTAATGAACAGCCGTTAATTATTGCATATGTTATATATTTCCATTTTTTTAAATATTTCATATTTTGCATATACTATTTCCATTACACTTATTATTACTTAAGTGCCCATATAATTTGCACGAATATATTCTTTCAGAGTTTGGTAGATTCCACATAATTAATACTCAAAGTTGTATAGAAAATGTTAAGAGAATTACCTGGAAGATTAACAAAGACTCTAATTTCAAATTTTGATTGAATGTGTGCCATCATATACAGTGGTGTTCCAGTAGATCTGTCTCACACAAAATTTTTACATTTTCATTGAGTACAATATTGTAAATTAAATCATTGCCAGCTAAATAAGCATATTATAGAACATATTGAAAGCCTCTCTCCTACACCTTTCTAGAATTCGAGCTGTTACATTAAAAAATTAAAATATCATTAATTAGAAAACTGAAAATATATATTATTTGTTATAAGGTTTCTAGAAAATGTAGTGATGACTAAAGAATAATTTAAATGACCAGGTATGTGTCTAATTTTATGTAATATTAAATTCCATGGAGCCAATACAATTTGAACAGATATATTCTCCTAGAAGTTGCTTAATATCAACAGACCCAAGCATCACAGGAAATTTCAAATGTTATTTAAGCAGAATAATATAAATTAACAAATTGTGCCCAAAGTTTCTATGAAATTTATTGATGATTCTAGAATATTCTTGAAGTCTCTTTCCAACACTTTTTAAATCTCAAGCTGTGACTTTAGAATATTAATATTTCGATAGTTAGAAGATCTCTAATAAACCCTATTATCAATAAAATTTCTAGAAGATGTAGTAGTACCTACAGAAAAATCTAGAAGACCAGGGAGCTGTGTAGTTATAAATAGTATGCCAGTATCACACAGCAACATTTAATAGTACCTATATAATTTGTACAGGTATATTCCTCTACAATTTCTTTAGCATATATAAACCCAAGTAAGATCTCAAATAAATTCTATTACCAATAAATTTTCTAGATGAGGTAGTAGTGCCTACAGAAAAATCTAGAAGACCAGGGAAATGTGTACTTATAAATAGCATGCCAGCATCACAGCACCATTCAATAGCACTAATATAATTTGTAAGGGTATATTCTTCTAGAATTCCTTTAGTTTCTAGAAACCCAAGCAGTACAGGAAATTCCAAATTTCTTTAGGTGGAATATTGCAAATTAATTCGTTGCTCCCAAAGTTTCTAGAAGATGTATCGGTAATTATAGAATATTCTGGAAGTAGCTTCCTATTTTCTAGAACTCAATATGTGACTTATGAAAGTTAAGGTTTAGATAATAAGAAGACTCCAAATAAATCTTGTTATCAGTGAGTGTTCTAGACGATGTAGTGGTGTCTATAGAAAAATCTAGAAGGCTGAAGTGTTTGGTTACAAATAGTATGATAGTATCACACAGTACCATTCTAATATATAATACTTATGTCCTTATGATAATATTCTACAGATATGTTCTTCTAGAATTTCCTTAGTTTCTATAAACTCAAGCACCACAGGAAATTTAAAATTTCATTACGTAGAATATTGCAAATAAGCTCATTGCCCCCAAAGACTCTGAAATATATATTGGCTATTACAGAATATTCTGGAAGTCTCCTTACTAACACTTTCTAGAACACAAGCTGTAATTTTTGACAATTAAGGATGCACTAACCAGAAGACCTATACCCAAAAGTTCTATATGTTCTATGGTGGTGTCTATAGAATAATGTAAAAGACGTGGTAAGTGCCTAGTTACATATGATACAGCAGTATTACACAGTACCATTCCATGGTGCCAATATATTTTATATAAGTACATTCTCCTAGAAGTTCCTTAGTTTCTATAGACTGAAGCATTACATGAAATTTCAAATTATGTTAAGCAGAAATTGCAAATTAGTTTGTTGCCCATAAGTTTCTAGAAAACATACTGATGATTAGAAAACATTCTTGAAGTTTCCTTCCTAACACTTTCTAGAACTCAAAATTAATATTTAAACAATTAGAAATTTACAGATAAATTCCATTATCAATAAATGTCATAGACGATGTAGTGATGCCTTTAGGGAGATCTAGAACACCAGTGAAATGTCTAATTATAAATGATATGTCATGATACACAGTACCACACAATGATATATTCTTTTAGAAGTTCCTTGGTATATAGATCCAAGCACCACAGGAAATTTCAAATTCCATTAGGCAGAATATTGCAAATTAATTCACTGCGCCAAAGTTTCTACAAGATGTATAGAATGTTCTGGAAGTCTCCTTCTTATATCCTTCTAGAACGCAAGCTGTGGTTTTGAAAAACTAAAATTTCAATAAACAGAAGACAGCAGGTAAATTCTCTTTCCTAAAAATATTCTAGAAGATGTAGTGGTCCATATAGACTAACCAAGAAGAGCAAGGGAGTGTCAAATTAATATTTATTTATGGTACTAGTGTGTTATGTTGAAAATAGGTCACGCGAAAAATTCTCAAGTGACTTAGGAAATATACTACCCGAGTGGCATACAATGTTTTATCCAGCAAGTGGAAGAAATCGCTTTTTATGAGATAATAATTAATAGGCTTTGTGATCAAATCAAAGCTACTTGCGTCTCAGTACCCTATAAATGTCAGAATGACTTGACAGTGACTTTTTTACGTTTTGGTTAAAGTAGGTTGATTGTTTGGTTGCCACGGGCAAACTTTAATTAACCAGTAATAAGCAATCCATTTTGGCAGTATAATTTGTGCAGATTTATTCCTCTGGAGTTTCCTTGGATTCTATAGACTAAAGCACGGCAGGAAATTTCAAATTCCATTAAGCAGAATAGTGCAATAAATTTATTGTCTTATTAAGACGATGTATTGGTTATTATAAAATAATCTGGAAGATCTGGAAAATCACTTTTAGTCCAAATTGGAGGTATATTCCAGGGATTATAAAAGTGCAAATTATAACAAATCTTATAGACATGTATATATCTTATGAGTACTTTCAGCTTCGTTTGATTCGCTGTTGTGCCACGAACTTAATTACGAAATTGAAGTACGCTCAAGCTTTACGGACTGAAAGACTTAAGGCTTCTTCTTTCGAATTGTCAATTCGCTAATTATTATTTTTCCCTTCCCTATTCATGCATCGAGTTATATGCACCGTCAAAGTGTTCTCAGTTGGTACCTACTCTGCGAGCTTATTGCTCGCATCTTATTAAAACCGCTGGAAGAGAGAAAAACTTTTCAAAGCTAAACCAACAATAAGAAAGTGTCCTCGTGTCCCGCTCGCATCCTTGCGATCATTAAAACACATCCTGCGACATCTCGCGTCCTCGATCGCTGAAACACCACTCGAGGGTGAGTTTTTCTTTTCCGTTTGCAGCGTTTATAAGATTTTCCCTTTTAAATTCAGCGCATATTATGAATAAATTTCTCATAAGAATCCTCCTCTCTTTCGCTGCTTCTCCCTCTTTCTCCTACTTCCCTGAAAAGGGGGAAGTGGATTCTCCTCGCGTCTCTCTCCCGCTCACACACACATACATACGTATACATAGTTAAGAACGGGAGAGATTGGAAGGGTTATGAGTGGTCTTGGGGTAGGGAGAGACTGGGGATAAGGTTTTTTCGAGTGGAAAATGTGATTTCTTCGTCTTTCGTGTGTATCATCGACGCAGCGAAAAATCCTCGGCGGGGAGTAATTTGGCGGGGGGAGAGAGGGAGAGTCGGGGGATCCTTTTAGTGAGGTTTAAAGTGCTGGGAGATCGACTTTGAATACCTGGAAGAGATGAAACCGTAGAATGGCCTGCCATTACATAGCACAAAGGATTGATTGTCTTCGGGCGAGCATGAATATGAATCTTAATAATTAGGGAGCGGATGGTGGGGCATTTACGGTTATTCGGACTTAAATGCATTATGTGACTATGCAATTAGGGTGTCTTATATCGTAAAATAAGTGTCGAAAGTCGCATTAAGTACATTTTCAGATTTTTACTTTGGATGACATAAAATTAGACCGCCAGAATTCAACTTTTGTCAACAGAGTTAATTATTTTGTTTCTATCCTCGACTTGGGTTATCAAAATCCTCCCTTCTACATTAACCTGCTAAAGTTTCCCTTTTCAAAGTCAAAGTTTCTTGTTCCATAACATCCTGATAAAATTCAATTTTTCAGGTATGGATGTGGAAGTGGCCTTCATACCCTTCAAACTCACCATTTAAATGCTTGAAACTTAATATTCTCCGTTAAATACTTTCTATGGCAATACATCAAAAATATTTTTTTTTCGACTTTCCCTCTCCTTGCTAAAAGAAAAGTGACTTTGAACTGAACATATTGTCTTTTATTCTAATTTATTCATACAGTTCTTAAAACTACCTAACTTATTTAGCCTATTCCTTAAGTAACTAATTTATGTTAAGGCGTCAGAAAAGGAAGCACGCTTCACGCTGATGTTTACATTTCGCGTCACAATATAGCAATTGGACTCCAGCAGTTATGGCGGTTTGAGTTATAATTGATCAAAGTAGACGAACGTACGTCTTTAGAAGCGCTAATAGTAGATCAGTCGTAACAGCCACTTTCTGAAGTTCCACAGTTTATATTAAAAAGGCTATCAACGTGCCCCAGACGAGGTGAAATGACCCAACTAATATTCACTTTATTAAGAACCCCATTGCCTGTGTATATTAAATGGAAGCTGTTGTTTGAGACTATCCTCAATGTTGTGAGATAATTAGTAACCGCGTAATTAAAGAATTGAACGAAACTCACCTATAACGTAGACCTAGACGATAAGCCAATAAAACCTTCTTATCTCTTATTTAATAAACTTAAGATTAACTTTTATCATACCTTAGTTAGATTAACGCCCAACAGCTATTTTCTTTTCTCTTACAAGCAAACTCTATTTTATCTAATTTAATATTTTATCTAATAATTTATTATTACAGTTTTATAAAAAATAATCTAATTTATTCTAATATAATAATTTTATTCAATTCTAGAAATTTTATGCTGACACCTTCCAGAATTAATTGGTACAACAAGCTCCCCTTCGAGACGATGTTAACAGTATGCCCTGCCGTGGTGTACTCCTGCTCCTATTCTAGCCATTTGTAATTTATGTCTCAAATTAATTAATTTTTTGTACTTCGTATTTAACTTTCTCTCCCATAATTAAGGTTATAGGCGTTATAAACACTGTTAAACTGATAAATGAGAAAAACTCCAAAGTGGAACCTAAAAAGCAGAAATGTGATTTGATCACAGCCTCAACTAAAAGCATGTAACCAACAGTATTATTTTAGGATAATAAGGAATTTAAACTTAAATAGATTTCAGTAAGGTAAACTGAAATTGGAACAATTGAACTGAATTAATAATGTAAGACAAATATAGAGGGTGTAACAAATCAGAAGAATGGATGGATCTACCAGCAGATAAGTGCTAAGTACAAGGAAGGGACAACATTCAGTACAGAAGACTAAAAGAAGTAAAGCTGTGGTCTGAAAAGTTGTAATGAGAGAATTAGATTTCAGAATGTATGCACTGGACCTTTGTACTGAAATTGAAGAAATTGGACTAATGTATTAATGACAAGTGAGGCTAGAATTTTTCACAAATACAAATGCATGCTTTTCGGAACACATATTAGTAAATAAGCTACAATAGTTAGTAAATGAGTTCCTAAATGCAGCAATAAGATAACGCAAAACAAAACTTAACACATACAGCTAAAATTACATTTTCGGAGAAATGAATGCGTTAGACTGAAGGAACTGGATTTCTTGAACTGGAATTGGAGGAATTGTACTAAACTATTTCGAAGAAAAAATAGTGAGTAAGCGAGAAACAGTATAGGCTCACTAAGAAATGTTTTACATGAGTCGATTTGTTCTAGTTCTACTTTACGAAATGTGCCGGCTCTAGTCTTTGTAAAAATTGAAGACTTCCAATTTGAACCATGACAAGCTGAACACTACTAATACATCCTCATGCTACTAACTAACTAAAATAGGTAGTTACCCAAATATAAATTACTATATTGAAGTCATATCAATGACAGGCAAAAACAATATTCCGTGCAAGCAACAAATATAATAATCTAACAAACGTAAGACGCTATATCAGTAACACTTGCACTTTACGCAGCTTGTCAAGAGAAGTTCAAACACTCCCAGGTCAAGTTCAACACAAATATAGTTACAAAGGGAGTTAAACCATACGTGACCTTTTATGATAACTAAGTAATATCTTTTGTTTTTGAAGCATCAGCTTCTGTTTAAATTAATTATTCGCTCCTTCCTATTGTGTTTTTGGGAAGTTTGTTGTGTATTTTGACCTAATTTTTGGGGAAAATATATTCCCTCTATGATTTATCACACCCCTGAGCGTGACAATACCTAACCAAGCACCTAATTTGTATGATAATTAGAGGAAGGTGTAAGGCTTTACGCTTGTCCTTTGAACGGATATGTTTTTTACAAATCTACAACTCCTGGCTCCATAACTTTAAGGTACGAAAATAAAATTAAGGGGGCATTTGGTGGAGTTTTGGTACATGAAGGGAAGAAGAATCAAGAATCAAGTGAAATACCTGCTAATTTAGAGTTACTAGGAATAATACGTCTAGTCTACCAGAAATTTAAAACATCTAGATAAGCACATGGTAATAAGCACCAATGGTCAATTTGTAGTACGAAAAGTATTATATTTTATTCTAGCCTTGAAATAGAAACTCACAATTTCCGTCCTTTTAATGTGGATTATTGTTGTTCTCACGTTTTGGTATTAAAAATCTTAAAATGTGCCAAGTCAACAGTAACCAAGTTACAAGAGGACTTAAAACTTCTAATTTGGACAGTAGCTTCCCCATTAGTTTGAATCTGTTGGGCAGTTTAAAACAGATGCAAGGTTCTAGTACTTTATAAGTTTATAAAACTAACAAACCTAATCACAAGAAACAAACTAGAACGTCCAAACGGTCAAACAATGTTTCTCAAATTGCTATCCAAGTATTACGAGCAACTCTTATGAGTTGCTCGTTTCCATGTCTTGAAAATTCGAAAAATTTCCAAGATCCCCAACATCTCTTCGACATTTGGGCGAAATCTCCCGACTTCATTCATCACGGTTTTCCTCGATCGACGCCGGAAGCGAAAAGATGAAAAATGAAAAGCGAGCTCCGCTCGCTTAATAAGCAAACAGAAAACTATGGAAAAGGGTCTCGATATTTGCTTACGTACCCACAGATTACGGGGCTCTTAAGGTATCGATTGCCGGTTATTAACTATTCTGCTCCACTTTGACTCGAGAACACCAACAATTGGTTCGTTATTACGTATCGACGAGGACGACGAGAAGAGAGATTATTTGTGACGTGAAATGTGGAATGTTACGGGAGGGTGTTCTGATTTGAAATAGCAACTACAGAAGTAAACTTATACAGTGAGGTCGTAGAAGTTAAGTTAGACCAAGCAATTCTCATGGTAGAATATTGGTTAGGTGGGGGTAAATTAAGTTTGCCAGATGATGCTGTTGTGGGAAAAATTGGCTAATGTCGAAATGTGGTATTTTATCTATATATAACTATACCCCCTTATAAACAAGGGAAATTTAATTTTGTCAAGAGCAAATTAGTAAGAGTAAAGAATTTGTATGTGATCAGTTTCACTTCACAGGTTGATACCTAAGTCATGCAATGCAATGTAATGTAAGAACAAAGTGGTGCAAAATAAGATCACTATTCTTAGGAACCATCAAATGTAACGTATGCGTTCTATTTCATAGAATTTAAAACTATGGGGAGGATGTATAATTTGGCCCAAAGAATGTATATCAAACGTATGACTAACTTGACAAGTCCGAAATTAGCAGAGCGATTAAAAGCAAATATTAAAAACACTAATGGTAGTAATGTAATAAAATAATTTCAGTTGTATTTAAATTATTTAAATTCACTGGAATTTACATTTCATTATTTTCACCATGTGCTTAGATTCCTTCAGGTTGATACCTTTATTTCTTTTATGTCCTTCCATTGCAAGTAAACGCATCTGTAATTGACTTACATTAGTAGTGTAGTGAACAATTCTGCATGTCATGCAAAAACAGGCTTTCTAATACAGGTTTTTGATATAAGTAGTAGTTGATTGAACTTTATTTCTTCTGCTCGATGCAATATAATTTAGTATTCAATTAATGGAATAACTTTGGACCGTTCGAAGTCATTAAGATTAATTTCCTGATGATTCAATATCTTTACAAAATGGTGAACATTATACTTGTCAGATGAGATACATGATACTTGATCCAGCGTTATAAAATACATACACAGTTGCTAAGCTTAGTTTTTGAATTAATTGCAAGACAATTCGGCACTACGTTTATGATATGGTTTTGGTCTTTTCGTGCTCATTTTGGTCAATTTCAGATTTTGAAGTTTGAATGTATCACTTTCCAATAAAAGTTCTGCATTTATGGCTTTACGGCCAGGTCTTTACATTAGCTACTGAATCATCAAGCAAGTTTGCCTTTTGGTTGCTTTATGATATTCTGATATTATTTTCGACCATTTTTTACATAATGACTTGATATCTTTACAAGAAGTTCTCATGAAGCGTTTCCCAAATAACACAAACATGCTATTTAATGTATTGCTTACTGATAGCGTCTTGTTGACTGTAAGGACATCTACATTTCCTTCATGGGATTCGATTGCACCATTGAACCCAATTTGGTTCATTTCTTATTAACAGTAATGACTTGGTAGTTTTGAATACAGCACGTAAAAATTTAGAAATACCGTATTTGAAAAGTTGTCGTTTTTGAAATAATTTCTAACTGACTGCGCCTTGTTGGTAGCATTCATAAGACGCATTTGGACCGTAGGAACCCTTGTTCACCCTAGCAGGAAGAGCTAATGCACCACTTTGAATTCTAGCGATCATAATGACAGTAGTTTTGCAGAACGTATCTCCAATCAAGTCTCGCTTGTAATGTATTTATTACAACTGACCTTGCCCCCGCGCTCGTATCTCACGTTATAAGTCAAGCGTTATTTCATCTATACAGTGCCATTATTAGGGTAGTTATACTTGTAATAACACCGCACGTTTGATTAAGGAGTGTTATCATGACCGTAAAATTAGCAAGAAGCTGCCTGTTCACTCAGTAACTGTTTAAGGAAATTTAAAGATTCCATGAGCATGTCAAGGCGAGTTAAGTTACTTGAAATGTCCTCAGATAATGTTGGAGTGAGCGTCAGCACTAAATCTCTTGGATATAGTGTGACTTATTGTTGGTTTAGGAAGTACTAATGAAATTTCAAGTAAAGTGCCTATTTTAGTTATTTGTACTGTTATAGTATTTGTGTTTGTGTTATTTGTGTTACTTAGTAGTAGCAAGAAGTTTTCGGTTCAGTTAGTAACGATTTAAGGTAATTTAAAGATTACTTGAGCAGGTCAGGACTAGTCAAGTTACTTGAAATGTGCTCAGATAACGTTGGAGTTAACATTAGCACTACTTCTCCTGGATATAGTGTTATATATTGATGGTTTAGGAAGTACTTATGAAATTTCAAGTAAAGTGCCTATTCCAGTCATTTGTACTGTTGTAGTCTTTGTGTTTGTATAATTTGTGTTGTTTAGTAGTAGCAAGGAGCTATCTGTTCATTCAGCAGCTATTTAAGGTAATTTAAAGGTTCCATGAGCATGTCAAGACGAGTCAAGTTACTTGAAATGTCATCAGATAACGTTGGAGTGAGTGCCAGCACTAACTCTCTTGGATATAGTGTTATATAGTGTTAGTTTAGGAAGTAGCTATGAAATTTCAAGTGCCTATTTTAGTTATTTGTATTGTTGTAGTATTTGTGTTTGTATCATTTGTGTTACTTAGTAGTAGCAAGAAGTTGCCAGTTCATTCAGTAACGGTTTAAAGAAATTTAATGATTTCTTGAGCAGGTCAGGACGAGTCAAGTTACTTGAAATATCCTCAGATAACGTTGGAGCTAGCGTCAGCACTAACTCTTCTGGATATAGTGTTATATATTGTTGGTTTAGGAAGTACTTATGAAATTTCAAGTAAAGTGCCTATTTTAGTTATTTGTACTAATAATTCTTCAACCAGGCATTGAATCAAATTTTTCTGGTTTAACTGGTTTAGCCACTGAACGGACGAGAAGGACGTAAAGTCGATTTGTTGTCGTCGAGCGAAGAATAAAATCGCGGCATCGTTTTAAAATCGGATAACGACGGCGATACGATCGGGTCTCGAAACACTAAATCCCACTTATATGCAAACGATGCCACGCCAGACACTTAACTCCTCGGCCGGCCCCGTATAATCCCCGTCTTATGGCGTAACTTCCATCCACTTCAATTCCGCGGCGGTTTATGTGTTGTGACACGTTGTAAAGGAAGCGACGAACAAATGTCAAGTAGGCAATATATCCGAGGCGGAACGATATATTTTTTATTGTATCGAGGTGTCTTTTTTATTAGGAGTTTTATAATCTCGCTCGTGGGGGATGACTTTTAAAAAGGGATACCCCTCGCTCGCCCTCGCACCCCCAACATTCTCATGTTTATTATATTCCCGCGGTTATGGCCTGCGGTAATTTCGGATTTACGTCTACTTGCGAACGATAAGCATTTTTATAGTTAATTCCCTTCGACGGCCGTAAAAAGGTAAGAGAGGGAAGCGCATACGCTCGCCGGGGGTTTATATTACGGCTACATTGCCAATTTTTCCGAATAAAATTGCTTTCACGCCCGCTCGACAGCAATTACTATCCGATTTCAATGCGAGACGGATTAAATCTTCATTTTCACGTATGCATCCCGTACGTGTGTGTTATTCACTCGCTAATGACTTTGGACGTTATGAAAACTGGTCCTGCAAAACTTTCTTATTAATCATAAAATCGCTCGCTAATGGCTCCTTTTCACGGCGCCCGCGTAATTTCCGATGCGATCGTCCATTCACGCGACGCGACAAAAAAATTTTGTATCTCGAGGAAAAATCGCAGGAGGAGGAGGAGGAGGGGGGAGGAGGAGAGGGATTTTCCGGCGGGATCAATCCTTTCCCGGCGTCTTGTTGGAGGGGCTCGCCGGCCGGGAAACGCTTTCAAAGAATTATCCGAGGAGATGTGATTAAAAGACTGCGAGACGTGAGGGAGTGGGGAGGATTTTCCAGCCGACCAGATCGAGAGGATGGGAGGATGAAAATTACTCGACTCTTAGAAGGAGGATCGTCATTAGTGGTATCCAGAGTTGGAACTTTGGAAATATGCAAAATTCAAATTTGGGGACGTATTTACATATTTAAATTCATATTTGTGGTATACTTTACGTTTCTTAAATTATCCCTCTAGACTATCCTCCTCCCTTAACGGGAATTCTCCGTCTTTACATTCATCATCATCATCATCATCATCATCATCATCATCGTCATCATCATCATCATCATCATCATCATCATCATCATTATCATCATCATCATCATCATCGTCGTCGTCATCATCATGATCATTATCCAGCTTGCTGTTGAGTCCACTGCTGGACATGGGCCTCCATTAAACTGCTCCACTGGGTTCTCTCTAGAGCTGTTCTCATCCAATGTCCTCCAATCCTCTTTATATCATCACTCCATCTTGTTGGTGGTCTACCTCTGCTTCTTTTGTCCCGCTCTGGGTCTCCAGTTTGTTATTCTTATGGTCTACCTGTCATCCTTAAATCTCGCAACATGCCCCCCCCCCATTTCCACTTCAAAGCTGTAATTCGCCGGATTATGTCCTGTAACCCTGTCTCAGCATCCCTGTCCTTAAAACTCAGCATAGCTCTCTAAGAGCGAAGGTTGTCCAGCTTCTCTATGTTGGCCATGGCAATGTAAACCAAAGGAAAACACCAAGTCTTAACCAACTGCTTTATTCAAAGATGAGCGACCGGTTTCGGCCTCATGGAAGCCATCCTCAGGCTCGCATTACATGAATGAGCAGCATTAGAAAACAGAAGGTAAGTACCTTACAAAGCAATACTCACAAGTTGTTTTTAGCTCTCTCCGTCCTTCTCTGAGCCACTTACAATTTCTCCACGGTGCCTTTTCTCAAGGTAAGTGTTTCGGCGCTATATGTCATCACTGGCATCACGCACTGATCGTATAATTTCCGTTTCAAGCTCATTGGAACGTCACTACCGAAAATATCTCTCAATCTCTTTTTACATTACTAGCAAATAAATTAACAGGAATAGAGTAGATATACTAGGCTGGTTCAGCGACCGAATTCTGTACATAACCTCACTTTCGAGGCCCCAGGACGCTACTCTTGGGTCGCTCGCGCCAAAATTGGACAGCATCGCTCCACAGCACGGAACACAAAATTCCTTGACAGTGTTTGAAGCACGGAACACAAAAATCCTTGGGGAAGCGGCCCTTCGCGCCAAAATTTGACAGCAACTGCAACCTGACGCCACCAAGGGAAAGTGGTTGTAGGAAGCTAAGAAGTCGAGAGGTATATTATATAGGCTGGTTCAGCGACAGACTTCTGTACATAATCTCACTTCCATGCTACTCTTTAAAGTCACTATATATCCAAAGTAGCGCAATTCGGCCGCCATTTTGATTCCAAAATTACGCGGTAAATTTAAATGTTGGACACATGTTGCTATTTGGTTGCATATCTTTGAAAAAAAATGACATGTTTGACATGACATGACAAATAACCAAAATGTTTTGCATTCGACTGTATGTGGAGTAGTTTGTGAAATTTGTAGGAGAAATCAAAACGAAAACTTGTAATGGCAACGTTTTATTTACTACGATTGAACTTGAACTTCCTCCCTTGACAACTTAAAATGGCAATTGACAAGCGTTTGACAACTGTAACTCCGCCATTTTGATTCCAAATAGTGTTTTCTCTGTCTAACACATTGTCCTTACCAATTGCGCTACTTTATATAGCTAGTGACTTTACTACTCTTGGGTCGCTCGCGCCATAATTTGACAGCTTGGCTCCAAAGTATGGAACATAAAAATTCCTTGACAATGTCTGAAGCACGGAACACAAAAATCCTTGGGGAAGCGGCCCTTCGCGCCAAAATTTGACAGCAACTGCAACCTGACGCCACCAAGGGAAAGTGGTTGTAGGAAGCTAAGAAGTCGAGAAGTATATTATATAGGCTGGTTCAGCAACAGACTTCTGTACATAACCTCACTTCCATGCTACTCTTTAAAGTCACTATATATCCAAAGTAGCGCAATTCGGACGCCATTTTGATTCCAAAATTACGCGGTAAATTTAAATGTTGGATAAATGTTGCTATTTGGTTGCATATCTTTGAAAAAAAAATGACATGTTTGACATGACATGACATGACAAATAACCAAAATGTTTTGCATTCGACTGTATGTGGAGTAGTTTGTGAAATTTGTAGGAGAAATCAAAACGAAAACTTGTAATGGCAACGTTTTATTTACTACTATTGAACTTGAACTTCCTCCCGTGACAACTTAAAATGGCAATTGACAAGCGTTTGACAACTGTAACTCCGCCATTTTGATTCCAAAATAGTGTTTTCTCTGTCTAACACATTGTCCTTACCAATTGCGCTACTTTATATAGCTAGTGACTTTACTACTCTTGGGTCGCTCACGCCATAATTTGACAGCTTGGCTCCAAAGCATGGAGCAAAAAAATTCCTTGACAGTGTCTGAAGCACGGAACACAAAAATCCTTGGGGAAGCGGCCCTTCGAGCCAAAATTTGACAGCAACTGCAACCTGGCGCCACCAAGGGAAAGTGGTTGTAGGAAGCTTAGAAGTCGAGAGGTATGTTATATAGGCTGGTTCAGCGACAGACTTCTGTACATAACCTCACTTCCCGGGCTTCCGGATGCTACTCTTGGGTAGTTCGCGCCAAAATTTTACAGCTTCGTTCCAAAGCATGAAACACAAAAATTCCTTGACATTGTCTGAAGCGCGGAACACAAAAATCCTTGGGGAAGCGGCCCTTCGCGCCAAAATATGCCAGCACTTGCTGAGAAGTCAAGAGATATGTTATAAGAGTCCCATTAAAAATGAAACGGTTCCCGGCCTCCACAGGGTTCTTCCCGCCACCGGACTCTTCTATCTGGTTCTCAAAGGCTTTGAAGAAAACTTTTCTTAATTATTATAACCACTTGTTCCAAAAACAGTTATAAGAAAAGTCACTGATACTTTGAATACAAAGATTTATTTCAAAATCAAATAATTGCAGCACATGGAACGTTCAACCTATGAGATTAGAGATCCACAGAACACCAAATGCATTGATTTGCTTGATGTGCTACATCTACATTAAATTAAGAGTATAGCATTAGAATTTCCTCATATTGCATCAGAGTGTAAGTATCATAATGTCTTTGATTTACTTTTTTTTTTTGAAATTGTGAACTAGATATGTTAACCATCAACCAATCAGAATTATGTATCAGTGATAGAGGAACAAATCAAGAAACAGACACGAGCTAATAGAACAAAGAATATTGTCATCCAGTTCAGCTAACCCCACAGTAATGTCATAGCATTTAATCTGAAATAATATCAATAATGACAAAGTAGAATTGATACAATTAAAAGTAATGAAGGTGTAGATGCCACTGGTACTCCGAATTAATTAAAAAATTAATTATACTGACGACGGTATTACTGATGAGAAGTCCATTATCATCGCAGGTGGTGGTGGTGGTGGTGGTGGTGTTGTTGTCGGTCTCCCTCGTTAAGTCATTCCATCGGAATTAATTCCGACAAATAATAACAATGCGCGAAAATTGCTACGGTGGCATATGGTTGTTGCTGTTGTCTTCTCTCTCTTTCTCTCTCTTCCTCTCCCTCTTAAAAACCGCCGGCACGCAAGATGCACTTCCGGTAAATCGCGAGTGTGTACGAGCATTTCCGTTCGGTCATGCGATGTGAACACCTAGGAAGTGTTCCCACAGACACACGGTGTGATATATGCCCCCCTTCACTATCTCTCTCTCTCTCTTAATGAATAAGAAGAAATTATATAGGCCGAAAGTATGTTTATAGGGTGGCGGTGGTTTATGGGGGTGAACAATGGGACCAGATGCACGTCTGGCAGGTAATTACTCTTTTTCTTTTCGGGGGCAGTTTGGGCGTACTAAGTCACGGAATTCGAAAGGAGATTATCGTTACGAGCTGTGGTGTATACGGAAACAAGAGCGTTGTGTCCTGTTGGGCGGGAATTGACTAATCGACTTGAAGGAGATTCACGCCTTTTGTAAGTTAAGAGTGGATCATTACACTCTTTGCTCCACGACATGCAATTTAAGTGTAACTGATGAAATAAATTTATTATACCGTTATTAATAAGCACTGGTAATTTACCTTCTATCCATTCAAAATTATGAGCGTAACTGAGAAGAGAGTTAAGATAAGTGCAAAAGTGTTAAAATAAAGTGGATTCCAAATTCTAAAAAAAATATCAGGAGTGCTGCAATGTAGGTGAAACTCACTAAATATATTCAATATACTGTCTTTAATAAATTCTAACAGTTTCACTTGTATCCATTTAAAATTATGAGTGTAAGTGAGAAGAGAGTTAAGATAAGTGCAAGAGTGTGATAGCAAAATGTATTACAAATTCACTTAAAAAAATATCTGGAGTGCTTCATGTAGATGAAACTCACTAGAAGCACATGAAGATTTTATGAAAGACCAATCAATGCGGACCTATATCCACCCCTTGAGTAGCTAATTGTACTTAAATTACATCTACCTGAATAAATTAGACTCAGTTAGTTACTTGATGTAACTTGCCACCCAGGGGAATCAACAGGTATCACACAAATCACTCAAGATAATCAAAAACAAGTGTTACGTCCCTAGACACCAACCGTAGCTAATATAGTGACTATGTCACAAAACTAATAGTATTTCTTATATTAACGTTTGAAGGTACATAACAAGTGTAGCTTGCATGATACCTATTCCTACTAGACTGCAGATCAACTGGTTGCTCTATTACTGGACTCATTGAGTTAGTCAGCAACTCACATTACGTCAGTATGGTAGTTGCTAGGAAGTTCAACAAATAGCTAAGTAACGTAATTGAAAAACATCTAAATCAGTTTTAAAAATAATGACTAGATTATTGGAGTAAGTGTAGTTAAACTAGTACCTCCTTTGGTGGTTGAATAAATTAGAGAGTTTATTATTATAGCAGTACTAGAGGTCCACATTACGGTAAATACAGTTTCGTAGGTAATCCTTTATTTCACATTCTACAGCAAATTCTGATGATGCCTATTAGGCTCAGTGCGTACATGTTTGATCCTTGTCCTCTTGCGTTCAGTGAGTACATGTTTGATCCTTGCCCCTTTGCTTTTACAACGTATTTTCGAGCGTATCACATGACGTTCGCGTATCAGAAAGATCCAGCGGTTGAAGGTTGAAGGGATAGAGTAGATCAGGTAACAGGACTACCTCTCGATAATCAGACGAAAATGTGTCGATCCTCCCGATATTAAGTAGCGGACGAAACTGTATATTTTCAGGTAGGAATTCCTTCAAATTATATAGTTAAGTGTATGGGTCCTGATAAATTGAGTTATTCAGCAGTAGTTGCATGGGAGTTCATGGAAATACTAATTAAATTACATAGTTACTAGAAGTTTAACTGTACTAGACAAACATGTGCTTGATTAACTGAGTTGGTTCGTGTATGTGTTCTACCATTAGGCATATCGCCAGTTTTTCCACTTAGTGATAATTAGAAACCGTGTCCACTACTGATACTTATTAAATACCTTTACAATGTTTTACAAACATTGTAAGGGTAGTGCACCACTCTCCATTATTTTCTCCCCGAGAGCGTCCATCGTCCGACAAGGCCGCCCCCATGTTTTTCCACGATTTCACTCACTTCATTAACGATGCGAAATCAAAACTAATTTTCATCGACTCGTTGCTCGCGTATGCTAATTAGAAATAGGATGTGTATGGCTGGCAGGGAGAGAGCATTCCCATTTAGAGCTGCTGTGCTCTCCCTCTCTCACTACGCTTTTATTTTTGTTTTTATTTCGCCGTTCCTGCACAAAACAAGCCAAGGGTCAGTTTTATTCACTAGTCGGGCCTCCGGAAAAAAAAGTTTAGCTCTCTTTTTCGACGTTTGATGTGTTGCAGCTTTTCCACTCTTTATGCGCCTACTTTAAAATTTCATTTAAGGATGCTCGTTTTCGCTCTTTTTTTCCCCAGTTTCCTGCCTTAGGGACAGCTAAACAGATTTGCAGGGGTTGTCTGTTCCGTTTGGAAATATAACGTTTTCTCTCCATTATTTCAAAATTCGAGTCGAAATCAATACCTACACGCCCTAATAGGGTTTGTAACACAATTAACCATTTCGATAGGGCTCCCTTAAGCACATTGAGCTTGCTGATATTAATTAAGTTATAGCTGTTTAGCGCGACTGAAAAACAAAGGGCAGGACTGCAGTTAAAATAACGTATTTAGCAATCTTTTTACTGACCAACTGAACAGAGATTTCGTTGTGTATTTTAACAACTGATTACACAACATGCAACTAACTAACAGAAATGTATTTATCCAATCTACACCTTATTTATCAATCTAGTTCCTGACGAGGTGCTAACTATGGGAAATATTTTTGGGTACTTTAATAACTAATTTAACAATCTAGTTACTGGCGAGCCACTAACTAACAGAAATGTCTTAGTCTACTCTAACGTCTTATTTTTCAATGTAGTTACTACCGAAGTTAATGGAAAAACAAAGGGAGGAACTGCAGTTAAATAACGTATTTAGCAATCTTTTTACTGACCAACTGAACAGAGATCTCGTTGTCTACTTTAACAACTAATTAAACAACGACCAACTAACTAACAGATATGTACTTATCCAAACTAAACCTTATTTATCAATCTAGTTCCTGACGAGATACTAACTATGGAAAGTATTTTTGTGTACTTTAATAACTAATTTAACAATCTAGTTACTGGCGAGCCACTAACTAACAGAAATGTCTTAGTCTACTCTAACGTCTTATTTTTCAATGTAGTTACTACCGAAGTTAATGGAAAAACAAAGGGAGGAACTGCAGTTAAATAACGTATTTAGCAATCTTTTTACTGACCAACTGAACAGAGATCTCGTTGTCTGCTTTAACGACTGATTAAACAACGAGCAACTAACTAACAGAAATGTATTTATCCCATCTAATCCTTATATATCAATCTAGTTTCTGATGAGGTACTAACTATGGGAAGCATTTTTATGTACTTTAATAAGTAATTTAACAATCTAGTTACTGGCAAGCTACTAACTAACAAAAATGTCTTAGACCACTCTAACGTCTTATTTTTCAATGTAGTTAGTAACGAAGTTAATTGAACGACAAAGGGAGGAACTGCAGTTAAACAACGTATTTAGCAATCTTTTTACTGACCAACTGAACAGAGATCTCGTTGTCTACTTTAACAACTGATTAAACAACGAGCAACTAACTAACAGAAATGTATTTATCCAAGCTAAGCCTTATTTATCAATCTAGTTCCTGACGAGGTACTAAATATGGGAAATATTGTTGTGTACTTTAATAGCTAATTTAACAATCTAGTTACTGGCAAGCTACTAACTAAGAGAAATGTCTTTGTCTCATCTAACGTCTTATTTTTCAACGTAGTTACTAACGAAGTTAATGGAAAAACAAAGGAAGGAACTGCAGTTAAATAACGTATTTATCAATCTTTTTACTGACCAACTGAACAGAGATCTCGTTGTCTACTTTAACAACTAATTAAGCAACGCGCATCTAACTAACAGAAATGTATTTATCCAATCTAAACCTTACTTAGCAATCTAGTTCCTGACGAGATACTAACTATGGGAAGTATTTTTGTGTACTTTAATAACTAATTTAACAATCTAATTAGTGGCAAGCCACTAACTAACAGAAATGTCTTAGTCTACTCTAACGTCTTATTTTTCAATGTAGTTACTAACGAAGTTAATTGAAAAACAAAGGGAGGAACTGCAGTTAAATAACGTATTTAGCAATCTTTTTACTGACCAACTGAACAGAGATCTCGTTGTCTACTTTAACAACTGATTAAACAACGAGCAACTAACTAACAGAAATGTATTTATCCAAGCTAAGCCTTATTTATCAATCTAGTTCCTGACGAGGTACTAAATATGGGAAATATTGTTGTGTACTTTAATAGCTAATTTAACAATCTAGTTACTGGCAAGCTACTAACTAAGAGAAATGTCTTTGTCTCCTCTAACGTCTTATTTTTCAACGTAGTTACTAACGAAGTTAATTGAAAAACATATGGAGTAACTGCAGTTAAATAACGTATTTAGCAATCTTTTTACTGACCAACTGAACAGAGATCTCGTTGTCTACTTTAACTATTGATTAAACAACGAGCAACTAACTAACAGAAATGTATTTATCCAATCTGAACTTTATTTATCATTCTAGTTCCTGACGAGGTACTTAATATGGGAAATATTGTTGTGAACTTCAATAACTAATTTAACAATCTAGTTACTGGCAAGCCACTAACTAACAGAAATGTCTTAGTCTACTCTAACGTCTTATATTTCAAAGTAGTTACTAACGAGCTACTAACCAACATATATAACTCTTATCTAGTCTATCAATGAATTTGACATTCTAATCACTGACGAACAATAACTTATAGAAATGTTTTTATCTAGTCTAACACTATTATAGCATTCTATTTACTGATGAAGTACTAACTAAGAGAAATATTTTGGTCTACTAATTTAACAATATAGTTGCTGAGAAGGTAGTAACTAAAGGAAACATTTTTTGCTACTTTACCAACTAATTTATTAATTTATTTACTGACGAGCTACTAACTAAAAGAAATATCTTCATCTACTCGAACAACTAGGTTTTCAATCTAATGACTAACTAGATACTAACTAACAGAAATATCTTAGTCCATTCTGACGACTAATTTTGCAATTTAAATACTAACGAGATACTCACCAACAGATACGTTCGTCTAGTCTAACAACTAATTTAGCATTTTAGTTACTGACAAGGTACTAACTAAAAACCGTGCCTTTTTCTTGTACAACAATTAATTCAGCAATCTAGTTCCAGACGAGCTACTAACAGATCTAGTCTAGCAACGAATTTAGCAATCTAATTGCTGACAAGATTGATGTTAAAAAATTTTTTCGAAACTGACTTCAGATGAAACCTAGCTGAAAATTTTATTAAACCTTATCACACATATTGAAGGGTAAATTAAATATAGTAGTTCGTTTTGTTTCATAAGCAATAGTTGTCAAATAAATATAAGTGTATGCGCACATAATAAATCCTGATACAAAAACCAACAAAAACCATTTAGACTTTTTTGACATTTGGCAACAAGGCGGATTAGTACGAAGTAAATCGTAGAGATGGAGCATTTCGCAATTAACACTGTAGGTAATCTAAACGTGACAAAATTTTCAAAGGACTTAAACTTCGATATGACAATGCTAAGCACAACTTCATTGGTTATGTAATCGACGTACTCTTGAGGTTAAAGTTTAAAGTTAGGTTAAGTTAAAGTTTAAATTTGGACATTACACAATTTCCCGAAACGTACAGTAATTGACTATAAATTCTTATGTAAGAATATCCATTAAATTTGGAACGACTTGCAAGATTTTTATTTTTAAGATACTTCCAAACAAATTCTTGAAAATCTGCGACTCACTTAAATCGCAAGCGAATAAAGCTTGCTCCGTTTCCAAGACTTCCCCTGCGGTCCATTAATCACTTTCACGAAGACAAGTTACAAAACCGAAATTTTTCCCCTCCAGCTGTTTATTTAAGAACGCCAACGTGTATTTATTGTTACATTTCTCATCGGAAACCCTTCTCGCTCCTTTACCCTTCCTTCGGCCACATCTGAAGTGTAATCTTCAAAAAGGAGTAATATCACAATCGGCGAGAGAAAGAGGTAGGAGAGACGGAAAGAAAGGCAGGTAAGGACTTTCAACTTATACCGAAATTTGTTTTCGCCGTCGAGGTAAGAGGATGAATTTATTCTGCGGTTTTGCGAGAATGATATATGCATCTGCCTTGCCGAGTTGTAATAAGACACCTTGAGTTTTGGAGTTTTGCATGCATCTGCACACTGCGAATATACGTGTCCCTTTGTCGAACGAAGTGAAAAGGGTTTCTGTGATTTCGGGGAAAAAGGGTTTCGAGATGTTTACGGCGATGTCTTTCGTGGCCCACACACCCACCCCAAGAAATAGACATTCCTTAAAGGATCTCATACTTTTTAGAATACCTTGAAATCATACGCATCGAATTGGAAAAGGTATCCCTTCGACTTACTTTCCAGAAAGCTTAAAGAAATGTTGTACTCTTCTAAAATTAAACATCAGATTTCAACTCACTCCTGAATTTTTTGTAAATTTTTAACCCCCTTGAAGCCTAAGGTAATTTCAAAAAATACTTAACGCAATTTACAATTTTTGCAACATTTAATGCAATTAGCAATATTTTTTTTAAATCTGACGATTCTTTTTGATGTAATAATTTGTTTATCTTTAATTGTAGAAATTATTTTCGAAAATTTTGAAAAATTGGAATAACAGAAATGATGAAAAACACATGTCATGGGCCTTCATCTTTCTAATCTAAATACATTTCATCGCATTTTTTTAAAAAATAAAGTCAAAAACTGACTATTTGTCCGTTTTTTAGAATTTCCTTTATAAAATCTTACGAAAAGTTCATCCAATTTTTTCTTACCTTATATTACACTACAAAGTTACTATATATTCTTATAAAACTTTTATAGAGTTATATCAATAAAAGCATCAAAAGTAGCATATGTAGATTAGGTATTTTTCAATATTTTTTATCCAAAATATGCTATACGAATTACAAAATCTAATTATTATTATCTACACACGCTACTAAATAAAACGATATGAAACCTAAGGCCAGACAATTGATTAACTAATTATTTCATTCAATTACAGTTAGTTAATTTATGTTTCGTTAGACATGTAGCTGGGAGATATTTATGTGAGCATAGCTACCACACTATTGAATCAAGATTACTAACTAAAATTAGATCTGAACATTCCTTCAAGGGTATTCAAAAATTAGATTCAATTTGAGCTATTTAACTATATAACTCGATAGTTCATATTATTTCGTCATACTAAATTTTAACTGAAAACTATTAATTTGAGTCAAATATCAACCTTACCTACTAAACTATTGATTAAGGATTACTAACTAAAATCATATCTGAACCCTCTGTAGGCTGTTTTCCAACATTTGATGCAATGTGAGTTACCTAACTAATTAACTCTTGAGGTAATAACACACCAGGTAGAGTAAATTCATATCGTCTTAGAACTTTAGGTGATACTAGCTGGTTCAGTTTGTAGTTAGTATTACAACTTTTACCCATTTCAGTCAACTAAATGGCCTAGCTACTAAATTATAATTCAAGATTACTAAGTAAAATTAGATCTGAACGCTCCCTCATGCATTTTTAACTATTTGAAGTAATTTGAGCTACCTACCAGATTAGTTAAATATTGAAACATTAATATATGAGGTAGTTAACTCATACTGTATTAAAACTTCAGCAGATATTAGCTAATAGCTAGGATTAGAAATTTTACCCATTTATATCAACGATATAGCCTTAGCTAATAAACTATTAACTCAAGATTACTAACTGAAGTTATATCTGAACGTTCCCTTGGATACCTTCTATTATTTGATGTAATTTGAGTTCCCTAACTAATTAACTCTTAGGGTTATAATTCATCACGTAGAGTTATTTCATATTGTATTAGGACTTTTGCTGGTCTCAGATGGTTTAGTTGGTATTTAGTATTAGAACGTCTACCCAGTTGAGTCAACTATCTAGCCCAGCTAATAAGTTATTGATTCAATATTACTAAGTAAATTTAGATCTGAACGTTACCTCAGGTATGTATAAATAAATGATGCAATTTCAGCTACCTAACTAATTATCCCTTAAGACAATAACACATCAAACACAGTTAATTCGTGTTGTATTAGAACTTTAGCTGTTATTAGCTGGTTTAGCAGGTAGTTACTATTAGAACTTTTACCCAGTTGACCCAAATATTTTAGCCCAGCTACTAAATTATTGATTCAAGATTACTAACTAAAGTTAGATCTGAACGTTACCTCAGGTATGTACAAATAAATGATGCTATTTCAGGTACTTAACTAATTAACCCTTAAGATAATAAACATATCAAGCACAGTTAATTCATGTTGTATTAGAACTTTAGCTGTTATTAGCTGGTTTAGCTAGTAGCCAGTATTAGAACTTTTACTCATTTTTAAACCAAATATCTAGCCTAGCTACTGAACTAGTGGATAGAGATTACTAACTAAAATTAGGTAAGAGATAATTCCTCGAAATGAGTTCAGACTAAGGTTCAGCTACCTAACTAACTAACTGTCAAATTAATAATATTTATACTGGAGTTATTTCACATTGTTTTAGAACTTTATCTGGAAGATATTTATTTGACTGAACTAACCAGCTATGCTATTTGAGTATTGGATCGATTACTAGCTTAAATTAGATGTGGACATGCCTTCAGATCAGTTGGAAAATTTGACGTAGTTTTGGCTATCTAACTAATTATCACGCTATGTAATAATATTTCAGTTAGAGTTATTTCACATAGGCTTTAGAACTTTAGCTGAAAAATATTCATTTGAATGAAGTATCCAGCCTATCTAATTAACTATTAAAACAAGATAACTAACTTAAGTTAGATCTGAACTTTAATATAAATGTGTTGAACAATATATCGGAGTTTGAGTTACATAACTAATTAATCTAGTTCGCAATACAACAAATAAAGTGAATTCATATTGAGTTTTAGCTGGAAGATACTCATTTAGCTGAACTATCAAGCTGAGCTACCGACTAAAGATCCCTTACTAACTAAAGTTAGATTTGAATGTGCCTCATAGTGCGTTAAAACAGTTGATGCGGTTTGAGCTACCTAACTAATTAACTCCCGAGTTCATAGTACATCAACTAGAGTTAATTCACTCTGTATTAGAACTTCAACTGGAAGATATTTATTTGAGACTACTAACCAGCTTAGCTATTTAAGTATTGAATCGACATTACTAGCTTAAATTAGATGTGAACATTCCTTCAGATCAGTAGGAAAATTTGACGTAGTTTTGGTTAACTAACTAATTAGCTTTCTACTTAAAAATATTTCAGCTAGAGTTATTTCATATTTGCTTTAGAACTGTAGCTGAAAAATATTAATTTGAATGAACTATCTAGCCTAGCTAGTAAACTAATGAATTAAGATAACTAACTTAAGTTAGATCTGAACTTTCCTTTAAGTGAGTTGAACCAATTAACGCAGTTTGAGTTACATAACTAATTAGCCGAGTTCGCAATAGATCCAATGAAGTAACTTCATACTGAACTAGAATTTTAGCTGGAAGATAGTCATTTAGCTCAACTATCAAGCTGAGCTACCGAATAAGTACCCCTACACTTTCTAACTAAAGTTAATTGGAATCTTCCTCAAAGTGCGATAAAACATTTGAGGCAGTTTGAGCTATTTAACTAATTAACTCTCTAGTTCATAGTACATCATCTAGAGTTAATTCACTCTGTATTAGAACTTTAACTGAAAGATATTTATTTGAGTTAACTATCCAGCATAGCTATTAAGTATTGAATTGACATTATTAGCTTAAATTAGATTGGGACATTCCCTCAGATCAGTAGGAAAATTTGACGTAGTTTTGGCTATCTAACTAATTATCACGCTATTTAATAATATTAAAGCTAGAGTTATTTCACATTGGGTTTAGACCTTTAGTTGAAAAATATTCATTTGAATGAAGTATATAGCCTAGCTAGTAAACTATTGAATTAAGATAACTAACTTAAGTTAGATCTAAACTTTCCTTTAAGTGAGTTGAACAATTTAACGCAGTTTGAGTAACATAATTAATTAATCGAGTTAATAATACATCAAATGAAGTAAATCCATATTGATCTAGAATTTTAGCTGGAAGATACTAATTTAGCTCAACTATCAAATTGAGCTACCGAATAAAGATTCCTTACTAACTAAAGTTAGATTTGAGCGTTATTCTAAGAGCATTAAAACGTTAGATTACCTAATTAACTCTTGGGATAATAACACATCAGGTAGAGTTAATTTATACTGTATTAGAACCTTAGTGCGGAGTTAGTTATTTCGCTATTACCTAGTATTAGAACTTTGCTCATTTAAGTCAAATATCTAGCCTAGCTACTGAACTAGTGGATAGAGATCACTAACTAAAATGAGGTATGAAAATTGCTCGAAATGAGTTGGAAAATTTGACTTAGTTTCAGCTACCTAACTAATTAACTGTAAAATTTATAATATTTTTGCTAGAGTTGTTTGACATTGTATAAGAATATTAAGGGCCGGTACTTTGGGTCCTGATTAAACGTCGGATTAAGTTAATCTCCTATTAAAACAGCCAGTCAACTGAATCGCAGTTATAAATAACAGACGAAAGTAGTCATACTTTAGTTGGTTGGCTATTTTAATCGGGAATTAACTTAATCCGATGTTTAATCAGGACCCAAAGTACCGACCCTAACTGGAAGATATTTATTTGAGCCAACTAAACAGCTTAGCTATTTAAGTATTGAATCGACATTATTAGCTTAAATTAGATGTGGACATTCCTGCAGATCAGTAGGAAAATTTGACGTAGTTTTGGTTAACTAACTAACTTTCTACTTAATAATATTTCAGCTAGAGTTATTTCATATTTGGTTTAGAACTGTAGCTGAAAGATATTAATTTGAATGAAATATCTAGCCTAGCTAGTAAACTATTGAATTAAGATAACTAGCTTAAGTTAGATTAGAACTTTCCTTTAAGTGAGTTGAACAATTCAACGCAGTTTAAGTTACGAAACTAATTAATCAAGTTCGTAATACATCAAATAAAGTGAATTCATATTGAACTAGAACTTTATGTGGAAGATACACATTTAACTTAAATTTCAAGTACAGCTACTTAACTACCGCATCAAGATTACTTACTAACTAAAGTTAGATTTTAACGTTCCTCAAAGTGCCTTAAAACATTTGATGCGGTGTGAGCTACCTAATTAATTAACTCTCGAGTTCATAGCACATCAACTTGAGTTAATTCATATTGTATTATAACTTTAGCTGAAAAATACTATAGTTTTATAGTTAGACCTGAACTTCCCTTCAGGCCCATTGAAAAATTTGATACAGTTTGGCCTACTAACTAATTAACTGTCTAGTTCGTAATATATAAACTAGGGTTATTTCATATTGTTTTAAAACGTTAACTGGAAGATACTTATTTGAGCATAGGTATCAAACTGTTGAATGAATATTACTAACTAAAATTATGTATTGGAAGTTCCCTCAACGGCTTCAAGTGTACTGAAGAATTTGACGCAGGTTGAGCTACCTAACTAATTAGCTATCCTCGACTAGAGTTAATTCATATTATTTTAGGAAATTTCAGGCAGATTGCAGGAAACTGTGATTTTGGGAATAGCTGAAACATTATTTCAGTATAAGAGTGAAGTTAACTTATCCTCGATGGTAAGGAAAATTTGTATAACTTTACTTTTGGAAAAAGTTGAAATGAGTTTGAAATAAATATTTTTTTAAGTTAGTAATTTGATAGTCGGTTTGAGCTGTACCAAAATTGGTGCAGACTGGAAGGAGCTGCCCAAATTTTTTTTTAAATATGGTGGATACTGGCGGAAGTGAACGTAACTAAAAAATTATATTGGATAGTTAGTTAATCGCCAAAAAATTTTTAACTGAAAATTCCTGAAAATTATGATTGTTTTACCTCAACTTACAGTGATTATTTCAGTTGTTGTGATTTGATTTTAAATGTAATAAGAGTTATAATGAAAGTTGTTGCTCGTAGTAGATGACTTCCATTTGACGAATTGTTGTCGTAACTGTCTCGTATGCCTTTCATGAATATTTATTAGACACTAATGAAAACCCCAATTAAACCCAATCGATAATTCGCATAATTAACCCGCCAATTTCAAAACGCCACTGTCGTCGCCTATAAGCACGTCTTTCCCCGACTCGGTATTTAACCATTTTTAACTGGCAATTAGCGATACCCCCCTCTTTTATTATAATCTTGCTTGCACTGATTCGCATCCTGTCTTTGTCATGCCCGTGCGCTGTGATTATCGCCTTATACTCATTCCCTTGTTTCCTCATTATGCACTTCCTTTATAAAGATTTTTCTCAGCAAGGGTTTACTTTAATTCCTAGAGCGATAAAGAGAGAGAGAGAGAGAGAGAGAGAGAGAGTGGAATAGAGCGACTCGACGTCAGGATATTAAATAATTACTCAATTACCTTAATGAATGGAGGAAGCACAATAAGTAGAAGAAAGAGGAGTAGGAGCAAAAGAGCGAGAGAGACAAGGGAGGGTGACCGTTATACGCGTTTACCGATTTTACAGAAATACTAAGAACGTTCAGTTTCTCACGAGAACGCCCTTAGTATTTCTAATACGACGAGGGTTGTTTAGGATCCTCGTACCGAAGAGATCTTGTCCGTGGGACAAGTTCCTCGCACAATACAAGGTAGATTCTAAAGGAACCGAACGGTTGGGAAAGTAGGTTCCGGGCACAATGCAAGGTGTTTTAGGGCCCTCCTAAGGGGTGTATTGTAGATCGAAATAACCGATTTGGTACTCGATTTCGAACAGTTGAAGCCGGTATTTACCTAAAATCTTGAAACGAAGATTTTTCCATGATTTCCATGACACTCAAGGAAATTTTTCTATGAATTTTTTTTTAGGTGAAAATTGCAATACAATTAATTTTGAAAAAGAAATATGACCACTTGTGTTGCACCTAATCAGTTGTTAATCGAAATAACACACCTACTTATTAAAACTGTATTTAGAATGCATGAAATAACTTCTTTATTGATAAATATTGCAATTCTTCCATTAACACCCGTTTATTTTAAAAATGAAACACATCAAGAGCAACTTTTCCTGCCAATAGGAAATAGGTTTGACAACAAATATTTATTAAAAATTATTTAAAATTATTCTTAAACACAGTTACCCAATTACTACTACAAAAATCATTAATATAAATAAATATTAATAATATTACTTAGAATTGTTATAATAGTTATGATTTTTTTTATATTGTAATAATTAATAATTTAATTAGTTTATTAAAAATTATTTCAATAATTTAATAATTTTTTTAATAAAATTTTAAGCATACTATTTTTAGGCACGAAAACAAATCTGTTTTATAAGTAGCTTAATTTCAAATAACGTAAATGGTATAAAGAACTTCAATTTTGACAGTTTAAAATTAATTTTTTTTTTTGAATAAATATTGAATTTAATTTTTTTGAACAAATTTTTTCCTCGATATTGTCAATTTCTAAAAAAATTACATTTTGATTTTGCAACTCTTTTAGTCCAGTAGCTTTAATATCTCTATTTTGTTGACCATCTTTCTCTTTTTTAAGCTTTAATAATAAGCTATATTATAAATAAATAAATAATAAAAGTAAATAAAGAAGCATGTAATAAGCAATGATAAGCTTCCATATGGCTAAGAGGTAAGCGTTATACCTGCTTTGACAAAATTACATTAACCTAGAAAATATGCAAAGAAACGGACAATATCATTGAAATATACCAAATATGCAGAGCTCTAGCGAATTACGCAAAATATATTGTGTATATCATATTGTAACGCGAAATGTAAACAACCAACGTAAGCGTACTCCTTATCTGACTAGGCGGCCCACCTCAAAGGGAGGCCGCTCCGCTAATTGAATCATAAAAAAACAGTTCCAGAATACTCCCGAATATTCATATAAAAAAAAATGATTTATTACTTTCGGGTCGTTTCTAGAACAAAGAAATTAGGGAAAAGAAGGATCAAGTACTTTCAAGAAGGTTCCAGAATACATTATGATTAGAGGAGAAGCCGGCGACTAGTGAAAACAGTGCGATAAACCGACAAGTGAGAATTGTACAAATAAATTAGCAGTTAAGATTGTGATAAAATTAATTAGTTAGGAAATAGTCTAGATAAATTAGGTACTGTTAAGACCGTGTGTAAATAAATTGGAATAAACGTTACAATTTGAAGTTTTTAGAAAAAATATGCAAACGACTTAACAGAATATGCAAAATATGCCGAATATGCATAATTGATTTTCTTTACTGATAATGTAGTTTAGATGAAATTCCATAGAGATTAACATGTTGCATTGCGAGAAACTTGAAATAACAATATATTTGGATTTTAGAGTACCTTAAGATCCTAAAAAAAAATCTGGTAATGTGAGTGCATTTTTTTTAAATCAAGCTAAAATATTTGAGTTTTTCTCATATTTTTGAACTTCTCCTGCGTATCATCTCCTCTTAAGTGAACATTAAGATAAATCTAACATAGTTCCAAGTTACGGTACTTGCGTAAGCCCTCTTGCTCTGTGATTGAACCCCCAAGCCTCCCTTGTACTACGTACCCACCCAACCCTTTCGGGCTCGAAATCCCCACATTTCCCCTTGGGGAACATCTTAAGCGGGGATCTCGTCGGGGGTCGCAACCCCTTCCCGACGTCGAGAGCGAAAAGGAACGGATACACGTAAGGAGAAAAGGGGGAGAAGACTGCATTATAGGAACGTCGAGGAGAGAGAGGCAGACGGAGCTGCATTGATAAGAAGGGCGAACGTCGTCGGTAGACTACCCTAACCTGCCCCACACCACCGTCGGCCGCCTCCTCCTCCTACGCCGACGGAGGTTCTCGCAGTTTGTATTGATCCTCCTTTCCCTTCCGGCCGTATCGCTTGAAGTCGAATCAATGGTCTCAAGTCCGCGGTTTATTACGCAATTTTTATCCCCTACTCCACTTCCTCCGACCGCTCGTCGAAGATGAAGACGTCGCGTGGCGGAAGTGGGGACGGTTTTTGATTATTCCACGATGAGGAAAAGGGGCCGTCATCGATTGGTTTAACTGGATTTGTAGCTTTTTCACATTTTCCACAGTTCCAGATTCTAAATTCCATCCAAACTCAATTCAAGGAGCAGAAAATGATTTAACCGTCACGTTAAACCTGCACCACGAACTTAAATCGAGCATCATCGAGAGTACCAAGGTCGTGACGATCTCACTCTCTTGTTGTAGTCAGCAGTTTCTCATCACGTCGTCCATCTTAACAAGCACACTTTTCACACCTTTTGAAAAATGTTGCTTCTGTATATTTCCACATTTTCCACGTTGCATTGCTACCAGATATTGATTCTTAACTCCATCCAAACTCATCTTAAGAAGCAGAAAATGAATTAACCATCACATGAAACCCTGACCTCAAATCGGGGTTCTTCGAGAAGCCGAAGATCGTCATGATCTCACTTTCTTGTTCTGATCAATAGTCTCTCATCACGTCGTTCATCTTAACAACCATACGTTCCATCCCATTCCAAAAATTTAGCTTTTTTAGCTTTTCCACATTTTCCACATTACATTGCTATCAGATCATATCTAAACTCCGTTCGAAGTCAATTTAAGGAGACAAAACTGAATTAACCGTCACCTAAATCCAACACCACAAACTTAAATCTTGCTTCTTCGAGAAGCCCAAGATCGTCACGATCTCACTCTCTTGTTGTGGTCAGCAGTTTCTCATCACATCGTCCACCTTAACAATCACACTTTTCATCACATTCGAAAAATTTAGCCTTTGTAGCTTTTCCACATTGCATTGCTATCAGATATTGATTCGAAACTCCGTTCGAACTCAATTTAAGGAGACAAAACTGAATTAAACCTCACCTAAATCCAACACCACAAACTTAAACCTTGCTTCCTCGAGAAGCCGAAGATCGTCACGATCCCACTCTCATGTTGTGGTCAATATTATCTCATCACGTCGTCGTCCAACTTAACAACCACACGTTTCATCATATCTGAACAATTTAGCATTCTTAGCTTTTCCACAAGTTCCATTTTGACGTGCTAAACGTCTTATAAACCTGCACTTTCCAGAAAACATTGTAACGTTACGCCAGACCCATGCGTGCGAGCGAGAGTGAGAGCGGTTGCCTTGCGACGCATGTATCTCTTTTCCACTACAGCGTTCGAGTGAAAGCTCGATTTGGCGATCGGCTCGGTTCGCGAGCGCGATGGAAGGGGTAGGCGACGGCACGGATAAAGTTATCTGAATCTGAAGATTTACTGTGCATACCGTTGCTTATTACAATTACAATTATAATTGCGGCAATAAGGTAATTAATTCTTGCATTCTAAGATTGTGATTAGTTGTATAATCTTATGTATTTGTTCTTGGATTATTAAAACAAAGTAGCATCGGTCAACATGTGCAGTAATAATAGGTTATGTTACGATTTCGACTAAAGAAATTATGATGAATGATAAAAATTATCGTATAAAAAGTGGACTACTTTCATTTAGTATTCCATGAAAACAATTATCCTGTGTAGCAATTCATGTAAGGTTCAAGATTAATCTTCACCTTCACACATGTCATAACAATGTGTCTATAATGACAAGTTGGACCGGCCAACCGAAGTGCGAATAAATCTTCTATAATATAAATGATATCATCAATGATAATTTAGTGATAATAATTCAATGCAATTCATAAACGTATGCAATTTTTCATCAATGTTCCTAATTCCAAAAATTTATAAAGCACAGCCCATTTCAAATCTAGAACTCAAAACAAATTTCAATTTCAGCGACATTCTTCATGAAACAAATTTGGATTTAAAATTTTTCAAAAACAAAGATATGATCATCCTTTTCTAAAGGATATACTTAATTCAAAAATTTCAATTCACTCCAGAAAACAAGGCAACTTTTGCCTTTTCCTTGGAATCAAATTTCAATTTCTTCTAAATAGCATTACTAAATCTGCCCCCACAAAAGGTTCTAAAATTCCAAAAAATTTAAATCTTTGTTGTTTTTGAAAAAAGGAGCTGGATTTCAAAATTTTACAGAAGAAAACCTCATCCAGAAACCACCAATCTTTTCAAATGTATCTTATTTTCTCATCGCAAAATTAAATCAATGTCATTGTTCTGTTGAGAACGACCTTGAATTCAACCATTTTCAGAAACAAAGTTAATATCAACCATTTCCAGCAAGCTAAATCTTACCAAATTTCCCCTTTATTCCAGATAAACAATCGATAATGCATTCAATGTCAATAATGTCTTTAAGTATGTTTGTAGTACGTTGTTTGTAAATTTCTTGCCCATTGGGAGCACTTTAATTTTCCAAGGGTAGCAAGAATTCAAAGTGTCAAAATGTACTTTGGAAAATTTTGAGCAAATCTAATTTTATCGATCTTTCCTTTTGTTCTAATTGCTTTAATATATTTTGGAAACGGATGTGTATAAAAAGTGTTTCATATGTTTCCAAGGCAAAAGAGGTCTTTCAATTTTTCTGAAGATTTTTCTTCGGAATATCTTTTTTTTTTCTTTTTCTCATAAAAATGCGAGAAGAGGAAATTGAATTTACGGCCATTTCTGACACGAAATGATTCTCCAAATTGTCTAAAGGTGCTTAGAACCAAAAATTGTAACGTGAAGACATGTTTTTGAAAACACAACATTTCGAGATATCCCTGGAAGAAAGGGGAGTTTGGTACATTTCCCGAATTAGATTACTTGATAACTCGTTTTTCAAAGACTTTTCAAGAAGTCTTATGGTCCGGCGGTCTTCCCTCGATCGAATCGTGACTGGAACCCCGGACGGAACTTAGGAAAAAAGTCACCGCAAACGGCGTATAATCAGACATCCTTCCTTCCGGCGACGCGTGCCGCGAAGTGTGCCAACCCTAAATTACTGGGGGAAAGGGGGAAGGAGCAGGGGGCTTCCCCCGGCGGAGCGTGACGTCAAAATTGATTAGAAAAAACTTCCAATTTGACTCACGTCCTAAATTAGGCGACGAAAAATAGAAAGAGGAAAGTGAATAAATAGTACGTACGTGGTATAGGGTGGCCCAAAAACACTAGTAAACCAGATTTATAACTAGGTATTATATTAAAAAATACAAATAAATTGTTCTGATTCCAAATTTGGATTTCGATGTAATAAAGGGTTCTAAAGCGTCCTTGGAAAATTTGGTGCATTTCAATTATTTTCGTGGAGGAGGTTTGAAGTTGTTGTCATTTAATAACCTGATATTGTGATATCAGGATATTAATTTACAATTATTTAACAATTAATATTTAACATATTAATTTAACAATAATTGTTATTAATAACAATAATAATTAATAATTTATTTATAAATTATAAATAAGATAATTATATTATAATATAAATATTATTAATATTATTTATTAATTTTAATAACTAAATATTAATTTAATATTATAATATAAATAGATAATTTAAGAATGATTTAAAAAAAAAATTATACTCACTTTATACACTCATTATATGGGACCTAATACATAAGGCATTAACCATTAATACACCTCATTTACTTCCTCGAGTTGAGATACACTTTCGGTAATTATTAACGGACGGGTGTACTATATAAATCAAGGCAAAAAATCGTAATGTCTTCATTCCGGGATCGCCCTGTATATCGTCGCCGTGATACCGGAAAGGTGCCCGGTGTGACGTCACGAGGTGTGATCGTCCACCGGAGATGGGCCCATTGAGCGTTTTGTTTCCGGTTCCGTTTTTTGTTCGTTCCTGGGCATTTCGATTCGCTTCCAGCCAATCAGATGCCGGCCAAAGGGCAGATCGCTTTAATCCGAACGCTCTTTCGCGTATCACGAGTAACAACCGGAAACGAGAAATTTTCAAAATATTTTAAATGCGCAAAGTAGATACTGAAGTGAGAAGAAATGGTACTGTGTCCTTCAGGTAAGATTCTGCCAAGAAAATTATTTAACTTTATTAAACACATTTGACTGTAGAAGACACTTAGAAAGTTTCAAAGGGATTATTGAACTTCGAAAAAAAAATCCAAAATTGCCGGTATATATGGGCAAATTTTAATAAAAACTTAACTGGCTTATTTTGGTACCGTTCAAAATCCATATTCAATGAACAGTTTATAAATTTGAATTTTCTGGAAAAACATATCACAGTTACTTTTTCAAAATAACGTTTTCTTACATGTGCCTTATATGAGAAAGTTTCAAAGCGGAATGAGTAGGCGTGAAAGTCAAAATCATCGTTCAACTTGCTATTTTTCAGAGAATCTTTGCCGCAATCGGAAATGTGGCAACGTCGCGTAACTGCAAACAAAGTTAAGTGCTTACGTCGAAGCAGTGGGCGCCATACTCGTTTTCAATATAGTAACCCCATAAGAAATTTCATGTTTTTGAGTTATAAACGCAAAATAAGGTCTCCAGTGTAGATTTAAAAAAATAAAATTGAGACAACATAAGGTTAAAAAAATTTTCAAAATACAATACAACCAATAAAGTTACATCTTGTAGACATTTTGGAATAAGCGACGCAAACCTCTAAAAATTTGAGAAGATGGACAAACTATTTTAAATTTCCATATAAAATTTTTCTAAGTATTTCTGGACATATTTTTAAAATCCGTACGAAATTTTGAAATATATTATTTCTTTCAAAAATGTTCAAAGTACATTGTAACGAGCAAAGTATCAACTTTTTTTGACATTTTGGAACAAAATTATAACAATGCAAACTTCCAAATAAAATTTTCGAAAGTATTTTTGGAAATATATTTAAATTCTACGAAAATTTGAAAAATATTTTCTTTCAAAAATTTTCAAAGTACATTATAACTAGCAAAGTTACAACCTTTTTTGATATTTTGGATCAACATTAGAACAAACTAATGTAACCTTCCAAATAAAATTTTTCGAAAGTACTTTTGAAAATCTATTTAAGGTCCCTACGAAAATTTGAAAAATACCGTTTCTTTCAAAAATTTTCCGAGTACATTTGTAACCAGCAAAGTTACACTTTTTTTGATATTTTGGGAAAATATTTTTAAAGTACATTCTAACCGGCAAAGTTATGACTTCTTTGGACATTTTGGAACAAAACTAGAACAAACAATTGTAAACTTCCAAATAAAATTTTCGAAAGTATTTTTGAAAATATTTTTAAAATCCATAGGAAATTTTGAAAAATACTATTTCTTTCAAATATGTTCAAAGTACATTGTAACTAGCAAAGTTACAAGTTTATTTGGCATTTAGAGCAAACTAATGTCAACTCCCAAATAAAATTTTCGACAGTATTTTTGGAAGTATTTTTAAAATCCTTAAGAAAATTTAAAAAATATTTTCTTCCAAAAATTTTAAAGCAGATTATACCCAGCAAAGTTACAGCTTTTTTGACATTTTGGAACAAAATTAGAACAATCTAATATAAACCTACAAATAGAAATTTGGAAGGTATTTTTGGAAATATTTTTAAAATTCCTACGAAAATTTCAAAAATATTGTTTCTTTGAAAAATTTTCAAAGTATATTGTAACCAGCAAATTATCAACTTTTTTTGACATTTTGGAACAAAACTACAACAAACTAATGCAAACTTCCAAATAAAATTTTCGAAAGTATTTTTGGAAATATATTTAAATTCTACGAAAATTTGAAAAATATTTTCTTTCAAAAATTTTCAAAGTACATTATAACTAGCAAAGTTACAACCTTTTTTGATATTTTGGATCAACATTAGAACAAACTAATGTAACCTTCCAAATAATATTTTCGAAAGTATTTTTGAAAATCTTTTTAAGGTCCCTACGAAAATTTGAAAAATACTGTATCTTTCAAACATTTTCAAAGAACAGTCGTAACTGGCAAAGTTACACCTTTTTGACATTTTGGAACAACATTAGAACAAACTAATGTAACCTTCCAAATAAAATTTTTCGAAAGTACTTTTGAAAATCTATTTAAGGTCCCTACGAAAATTTGAAAAATACCGTTTCTTTCAAAAATTTTCCGAGTACATTTGTAACCAGCAAAGTTACACTTTTTTTGATATTTTGGGAAAATATTTTTAAAGTACATTCTAACCGGCAAAGTTATGACTTCTTTGGACATTTTGGAACAAAACTAGAACAAACAATTGTAAACTTCCAAATAAAATTTTCGAAAGTATTTTTGAAAATATTTTTAAAATCCATAAGAAATTTTGAAAAATACTATTTCTTTCAAAAATGTTCAAAGTACATTGTAACTAGCAAACTAACAAGTTTATTTGGCATTTACAGCAAACTAATGTCAACTTCCAAATAAAATGTTCGACAGTATTTTTGGAAGTATTTTTAAAATCCTTAAGAAAATTTAAAAAATATTTTCTTCCAAAAATTTTAAAGCAGATTATACCCAGCAAAGTTACAGCTTTTTGACATTTTGGAACAAAATTAGAACAAACTAATATAAACCTACAAATAGAAATTTGGAAGGTATTTTTGGAGATATTTTTAAAATTCCAACGAAAATTTCAAAAATATTGTTTCTTTGAAAAATTTTCAAAGTACATTGTAACCAGCAAAGTATCAACTTTTTTTGGCATTTTGGAACAAAATTATAACAAACTAATGCACACATCCAAATAAAATTTTCGAAAGTATTTTTGAAAATATGTTTAAAATCTATGAAAATTTGAAAAATATTGTTTATTTCTAAAATTTTCAAAGTACATTATAACTAGCAAATTCATTACCAAAAAATCTGTCATTTTCCGAATTGACCAGCCGAGCTAAGAAGACCTGTCATCGAAATGAAAGTGACGCCTCATTGTGCTCGATCCCTTTCGGCGTCTCGAGAACAAGAAAGCTCGCCTCGCGAGTCAACGCCGGGGAAAGTAACGACACACACATTCATTCACATATTAATAAGCCGAGGGTCGGAGAGATAGGAAATAGAAAGCGAAAAAATCTGGAGAGAGAGTGTGAGCGAGAGAACACTTGAGCAGTCTGGCCCTTTGTCTCTTCCCTCTAAGACAGCGACGCGTTCAATGGGGGTAGGGAGCGAATACGCGGACTTAACGTGTCCTCCCGCTCGGGCAGGACACGTTTTATTATTTTCTTTCTTTATCTCTCCCCGTAAGAATACGACTCTACCGTGCACCTACTTCACGGGTTTTCATTACACCGTCTTCCTTAATTAATGCTCGGTGTATCGCAATTTTCTACAGAGACATGGGTGGAGGGGGGCGAGGGGGAGGGGGAGGGGGCGACGTCGACGACGCTCCCTCGGATTAGTGCGGAGGGGAAAAACACGAAAATATTTTTTCTCCAGATAAAGCGGAAAATATTTCCCGGAAGGGAACGACAAGAATATATAATACCTAACCTAACATTCCGTTATAAATACCTTTGAATTGATTGGAGTATCAAAGATTAACGAGTTGAAGATATTTCTTCTCGTACCGGAGATTTCCATAACAACGGACTTCAATATCATTCCAATAACGACATAGAATTGAATTTATCTTAATTTAAAAAAAAATTCTTATAGTACATGGATTGGTACAGGAATGCTTTCAGTTGTGCTATCATCTGAGGGAGTTCCTTGGACCAATTTCAATGTAACGGCGACCATTGCAATACCATCAAATGCAACTGGAGATTGACATAATTAGGTACCTCAATATTAGACTAATATGGACATAGCATTGAATTTACCCTAATGTACAAACCAAAAAATTATTAACAGTTAATTCAATCTAAAAAGAATTTAATGAAAAATAGCTTCATACATCTTATAGCCCATGGAGTGTTTTCGGTTTTGCTATCAACTGAGGGAGTTTCTTGGACCAATTTCAATATGGCGGCGACCATTGCAATACCATCAAACGCAACTGGAGAATGACATAATTAAGTTCCTCAATATTTGACCAATATGGACATGGCATTGAATTTGCCCTAATGTACAAACCAAAAAATTATTAACCGACAATTCAATCTAAAAAGAAATTCATGAAAAATAGCTTCATACATCTTATAGCCCATGGGGTGTTTTCGGTTGTGCTATCATCTGAGGGAGTTTCTTGGACCAATTTCAATGTGACGGTGACCATTGCAATACCATCAAACGCAACTGGAGATTGACGTACTTAAGTACTTCAATATTAGACCAATATGGACATAGCATTGAATTTACCCTAATGCACAAACCAAAAAATTATTAACAGATAATTCAATCTAAAAAGAAATTCATGAAAAATAGCTTCATACATCTTATAGCCCATGGGGTGTTTTCGGTTGTGCTATCATATGAGGGAGTTTCTTTGACCAATTTCAATATGGCGGCGACCAATGCAATACCATCAAACGCAACTGGAGATTGACATAATTAAGTTCCTCAATATTTGACCAATATGGACATGGCATTGAATTTACCCTAATGTACAAACCGAAAAATTATAAACCGACGATTCAATCTAAAAAGAGATTCATGAAAAATAGCTTCATAGATATTATAGCCCATAGGATTTTTTCGGTTGTGCTATCATCTGAGGGAGTTTCTTGGACCAATTTCAATGTGACGGCGACCATTGCAATACCATCAAACGCAACTGGAGATTTACATAATTAAGTTCCTCAATATTTGACCAATATGGCCATGGCATTGAATTTACCCTAATGTACAAACAAAAAAATTATTAACCGATAATTCAATCTAAAAAGAAATTCATGAAAAATAGCTTCATACATCTTATAGCCCATGGGGTGTTTTCGGTTGTGCTATCATCTGAGGGAGTTTCTTGGACCAATTTCAATATGGCGGCGACCATTGCAATACCATCAAACGCAACTGGAGATTGACATAATTAAGTTCCTCAATATTTGACCAATATGGACATAGCATTTAATTTACCATAATGTACAAACCAAAAAATTATTAACAGATAATTCAATCTAAAAAGAGATTCATGAAAAATATCCTCATAGATCTTATAGCCCATAGGATTTTTTCGGTTGTGCTATCATCTGAGGGAGTTTCTTGGACCAATTTGAATATGACGGCGACCATTGCAATACCATCAAACGCAACTAGAGATTGACGTAATTAGGTACCTCAATATTAGACCAATATGGACATAGCATTGGTTACCCTAATGTACAAAACATAAAATTATTAACAGTTAATTCAATCTAAAAAGAAATTCATGAAAAATAGCTTCATACACCTTATAGCCCATGGGGTGTTTTCGGTTGTGCTATCATCTGAGGGAGTTTCTTGGACCAAATTCAATGTGACGGTGACCATTGCAATACCATCAAACGCAACTGGAGATTGACGTAATTAAGTACTTCAATATTAGACCAATATGGACATAGCATTGAATTTACCCTAATGTACAAACAAAAAAAATATTAACCGATAATTCAATCTAAAAAGAAATTCATGAAAAATAGCTTCATACATCTTATAGCCCATGGGGTGTTTTCGGTTGTGCTATCATCTGAGGGAGTTTCTTGGACCAATTTCAATGTGACGGTGACCATTGTAATACCATAGAAGGCAACTGGAGATTTACATAATTAAGTTCCTCAATATTTGACCAATATGGACATAGCATTGAATTTACCCTAATGTACAAACCAAAAAATTATTAACAGATAATTCAATCTAAAAAGAAATTCATGGAAAATAGCTTCATACATCTTATAGCCCATGGGGTGTTTTCGGTTGTGCTATCATCTGAGGGAGTTTCTTGGACCAATTTCAATGTGACGGTGACCATTGTAATACCATAGAAGGCAACTGGAGATTTACATAATTAAGTTCCTCAATATTTGACCAATATGGACATGGCATTGAATTTACCCTAATGTACAAACCAAAAAATTATTAACCGATAATTCAATCTAAAAAGAAATTCATGAAAAATAGCTTCATACATCTTATAGCCCATGGGGTGTTTTCGGTTGTGCTATCATCTGAGGGAGTTTCTTGGACCAATTTCAATATGGCGGCGACCATTGCAATACCATCAAACGCAACTGGAGATTGACATAATTAAGTTCCTCAATATTTGACCAATATGGACATAGCATTTAATTTACCATAATGTACAAACCAAAAAATTATTAACAGATAATTCAATCTAAAAAGAGATTCATGAAAAATATCCTCATAGATCTTATAGCCCATAGGATTTTTTCGGTTGTGCTATCATCTGAGGGAGTTTCTTGGACCAATTTGAATATGACGGCGACCATTGCAATACCATCAAACGCAACTAGAGATTGACGTAATTAGGTACCTCAATATTAGACCAATATGGACATAGCATTGGTTACCCTAATGTACAAAACATAAAATTATTAACAGTTAATTCAATCTAAAAAGAAATTCATGAAAAATAGCTTCATACACCTTATAGCCCATGGGGTGTTTTCGGTTGTGCTATCATCTGAGGGAGTTTCTTGGACCAAATTCAATGTGACGGTGACCATTGCAATACCATCAAACGCAACTGGAGATTGACGTAATTAAGTACTTCAATATTAGACCAATATGGACATAGCATTGAATTTACCCTAATGTACAAACAAAAAAAATATTAACCGATAATTCAATCTAAAAAGAAATTCATGAAAAATAGCTTCATACATCTTATAGCCCATGGGGTGTTTTCGGTTGTGCTATCATCTGAGGGAGTTTCTTGGACCAATTTCAATGTGACGGTGACCATTGTAATACCATAGAAGGCAACTGGAGATTTACATAATTAAGTTCCTCAATATTTGACCAATATGGACATGGCATTGAATTTACCCTAATGTACAAACCAAAAAATTATTAACCGATAATTCAATCTAAAAAGAAATTCATGAAAAATAGCTTCATACATCTTATAGCCCATGGGGTGTTTTCGGTTGTGCTATCATCTGAGGGAGTTTCTTGGACCAATTTCAATGTGACGGTGACCATTGTAATACCATAGAAGGCAACTGGAGATTTACATAATTAAGTTCCTCAATATTTGACCAATATGGACATGGCATTGAATTTACCCTAATGTACAAACCAAAAAATTATTAACCGATAATTCAATCTAAAAAGAAATTCATGAAAAATAGCTTCATACATCTTATAGCCCATGGGGTGTTTTCGGTTGTGCTATCATCTGAGGGAGTTTCTTGGACCAATTTCAATGTGACGGTGACCATTGTAATACCATAGAAGGCAACTGGAGATTTACATAATTAAGTTCCTCAATATTTGACCAATATGGACATGGCATTGAATTTACCCTAATGTACAAACCAAAAAATTATTAACCGATAATTCAATCTAAAAAGAAATTCATGAGAAATATCTTAAATGCTATGGCATAGATCTTATAGCCCATAGGGTGTTTCGGGTGTGCCATCATCTGAGGGAATTGCTGGACCTAATATCATTATGACAGAAATACCTTTTAATCCAATACCTGTACGTACTTATAAAGCAAAAGATGTTCCTATAAACTTTATGTCATCATATCTAGAGGGTTATTAAATATTTATAGGTAAATCATCCTGACAGATCATTGTAATCTCTTAAATTTAAAACTTTTTTAATAACAATAAAATAATTATTGTCACTGAACGGAGTGAACCTCACAACAGCTTCTCATTAAAGTGTCTTTGTGGATTTTAGTGAATCACAACGCTTTAGTGTAGAATGTTAGTGTCAATTTATTAACCAAAGAGCTGTTCGATGAAGTAGGAGTTCCCTACGGTTTCAAAAGTTCATAAGAAAATTATTCAAACTCATATTACTACGATCTACATTAATGGTTGTTTCTTGAATTGTTTTGAAGACTTTTAGTGAGTCACAGCACTTCTTATAACGGAGTTTTGAAGTTGTGATGCTAAAACTCACTATAATTACTACATGAGCTGTCTTTGAGGACTTTAGTGAAGTCAGGACTTCTTCAGTGAAGAAGTATTGAAGTAGTCAGTCTTCATTTGACAACCTGACGAAGTATTTGGTTGAAGTGGCAATTTGACATTATTGCAAAAATTCATAAAAAATAATGTATACTCAGATTATGGTAAAACTCACTAAATTTGCTCAGTGAAGTATATTTAATGATCACTTGATCATAGTGAGTTACAACCATTTTGTGAAGCGGTCTTGACGTTGGAGGTGTTTAAGTAAAAACCCTACAGTGAGATTTAGTTTGTAATTTACAACGATTTTAAAAATTCATAAGAAATAATCCCAATTAAATCATTGTAAATGTCACTGTAGTCCTGGTCTATTGAAGTAATTTTAAAAAGTTGGTGAGTTTTATAACTTTTTATATACAAGATTCAAAGATATGACGTTTTATGTAAAAGTTGACAGAATTGAACTAATATAGCTGCAATTGACAACTACTTCTACTTTCAAAATTCATCATTTTTGTACTGGATCACAGATTTTGGTAAATATTAACGTTATTTTTGAATTTGTAAGTTACACCTGCTTTATCTAACGCAGTGATATCAATATTTCCAAATCTATTCCTCACAACTTAAAAATTACTTAGTAAAATGTATAGAACTATTTGATCACCTTATGAACGACTTCCAAACTTCTTTAATGTTGTAAAAATTGTAAAATCTTAAGATCTGAAAAGCATTATCTCATCTCAAATTGTCGGGCCACGACGTAATATCACGCTAATGATATTAATGGACACGCGGAACTTTATTTGTCTAACCGCAAATAATTGCGTGGAGTTAAATTAACCTCAATTTGGAAGTACAAATTATAACATTTCTAATGCAATCGAACTGCGTGCGTGTGTTTGTTAATATTATTAACTGCTACAATGATATACGTAATTCCGTCGGAATTATTACTGGCTTTGGTTAAGTACGCAAATAGTGGAAATTAAATAAACTAAAGTGGTCTGGGTGCCACAAACTAATAAAAATATAAGAACACACTGCGTACCTTCCGGAAGTAAATTGTGTTAAATATGTATAGAATGTAAATATGATAGAAATAATCTATGGTTCATATGTACGTAATAATATTATTTTATATAAAGCAATGAGCCCATTATTACTAAAATGCCAAACTATTTCAGGAGATATTTTAATCCGGATCTGGAAATCTTTGAATCTATTGCTTGTCTATATTTACAACAGTATGTAATAATGAGAGTCGTTGGCTAATATTAATTTACGACCTACTTAGATTTCTGGCCTTACTTTACATGCGTGTTTCATGCGGTATAATGTATATGGTAGTGGAGCGTGTGTGTGATTTTGTTGAAAGTTCGGGTCGTTACGGTCGTTGGTTTTACGGCGTTAAAGAAAGCTATGCTTCCAAAAGTGGCTCAATACGAAGTATTTCCGTCCATGTCTTCTACATGGAAATATACCCAAATCGCCTCATAATCGCCCTATTTTCGAAAAACCCGTTACGTTCATGCGGACTAAGTGCGTTAGAGACCTATTCAGGAAGCTTCACAAACATAAACAATTAGAAATTAGAAGCTGGCAATGAGGAAGAGACAAAGAAGGCACCAGGAAACGACAGGATGCTGAAGAAACTACCGGAAGGATACATGGAAAGATTAGCAAGGTCCAGCAACGCAGCAATGAAGAGGAGGTATTATCCGAAACAATGGAAACTAGGAGAAGTCATAATGATATTGAAGCCAGAAACTACAACACTACTGACCCATCACACTACAGAGCAACATAAGGAATGTAGGCAAGAGACAAAGAAGGAACTAGGACACAAGAGGATGCTGAAGAAACTACCTGAAGAGATTAGCATTGGAGAGATTAGCATGGTCCTGCAACGCGGTAATGAAGAGGAGGTATTATCAGAAATAATGGAAACTAGGAGAAGTCATCATGATATTGAAGCCAAAAACTACGACAACACTACTGACGCATCACACTGCTGAACAACATAAGGAATGTAGGGAAGAGATAAAGAAGGCACCAGGATAAGACATGATGCTGAAGAAACTACCAGAAGGATACATGGAAAGATTAGCATGGTCCATTAACGCGGCAATGAAGAGGAGCTATTATCCGAAACAATGAAAACTAGGAGAAGTCATCATGATATTGAAGCCAGAAACTACGACAACACTACTGACCCATCACACTATTGAGCAACATAAGGAATGTAGGGAAGAGAAAGGGAAGATTAGAAGGCACCAGGACACGACAGGATTCTGTAGAAACTACCCGAAGAAGGATACATGGAAAGATTAGTTAAGTCCAGCAACGCGGCAATGAAGAGTAGGTATTAGCAGAAACAATGGAAACTAGGAGAAGTCATAATGATATTGAAGCCAGAAACTACAACACTACTGACCCATCACACTACAGAGCAACATAAGGAATGTAGGCAAGAGACAAAGAAGGAACTAGGACACAAGAGGATGCTGAAGAAACTACCTGAAGAGATTAGCATTGGAGAGATTAGCATGGTCCTGCAACGCGGTAATGAAGAGGAGGTATTATCAGAAATAATGGAAACTAGGAGAAGTCATCATGATATTGAAGCCAAAAACTACGACAACACTACTGACGCATCACACTGCTGAACAACATAAGGAATGTAGGGAAGAGATAAAGAAGGCACCAGGATAAGACATGATGCTGAAGAAACTACCAGAAGGATACATGGAAAGATTAGCATGGTCCATTAACGCGGCAATGAAGAGGAGCTATTATCCGAAACAATGAAAACTAGGAGAAGTCATCATGATATTGAAGCCAGAAACTACGACAACACTACTGACCCATCACACTATTGAGCAACATAAGGAATGTAGGGAAGAGAAAGGGAAGATTAGAAGGCACCAGGACACGACAGGATTCTGTAGAAACTACCCGAAGAAGGATACATGGAAAGATTAGTTAAGTCCAGCAACGCGGCAATGAAGAGTAGGTATTAGCAGAAACAATGGAAACTAGGAGAAGTCATAATGATATTGAAGCCAGAAACTACAACACTACTGACCCATCACACTACAGAGCAACATAAGGAATGTAGGCAAGAGACAAAGAAGGAACTAGGACACAAGAGGATGCTGAAGAAACTACCTGAAGAGATTAGCATTGGAGAGATTAGCATGGTCCTGCAACGCGGTAATGAAGAGGAGGTATTATCAGAAATAATGGAAACTAGGAGAAGTCATCATGATATTGAAGCCAAAAACTACGACAACACTACTGACGCATCACACTGCTGAACAACATAAGGAATGTAGGGAAGAGATAAAGAAGGCACCAGGATAAGACATGATGCTGAAGAAACTACCAGAAGGATACATGGAAAGATTAGCATGGTCCATTAACGCGGCAATGAAGAGGAGCTATTATCCGAAACAATGAAAACTAGGAGAAGTCATCATGATATTGAAGCCAGAAACTACGACAACACTACTGACCCATCACACTATTGAGCAACATAAGGAATGTAGGGAAGAGAAAGGGAAGATTAGAAGGCACCAGGACACGACAGGATTCTGTAGAAACTACCCGAAGAAGGATACATGGAAAGATTAGTTAAGTACAGCAACGCGGCAATGAAGAGTAGGTATTAGCAGAAACAATGGAAACTAGGAGAAGTCATCATGATATTGAAGCCAGAAACTACAACACTACTGACCCATCACACTACAGAGCAACATAAGGAATGTAGGGAAGAGACAAAGAAGGAACCAGGACACGACAGGATGCTGAAGAAACTACCAGAAGGATACATGGGAAGATTAGCATGGTCTACTAACGTGGTAATGAAGAAGAGCTATTATCTGAAACAATGGAAACTAGAGGTCATCATGATATTAAAGCCAGAAACTACGACAACACTACTGACCCATCACACTATTGAGCAACATAAGGAATGTAGAAAATAGACAAAGAAGGCACCAGGACACGACAGGATGCTGAAGAAACTACCGGAAGGACACTTGGACTGATCAGCATGGTTCATCAACGCAGCAATGAAGAGGAGGTATTATCAGGAAGAATGGAAACTAGGAGAAGTCATCATGATATTGAAGCCAGAGAAAAACAAGAAACTAGCACAACAGTACTGACCCATCACACTATTGAGCCTGAGCATCATAAGGAATATGATGGAAAAAGTCATACTAAGGGGGATAAAAAAAGAAAGAGGACTGGATATCATCCGGGACGAACAAGGCGGACTTAGAGGTCATTAAACGAAAAATCAAGTAATACGACTTATGGAGAAGGCAGCCAAGGACATCATCGAGAAGAGGACGACGTGCATGATGCTGTACGACGTGAAGAAGGCATTGATAGCAAAATTGGACCAACTAGGACTCGGTAAAGCCCATACCCAGATGGTACAGGACTACTTGAAAAAGAGGACATTCGTCATCAAGATCAGAGAAGAGACATCATTAAAGAGGGCAATCCAAGCTGGTACACCAACCATATGGATCAATACTGGCATCGAAACTATGTAATATTTAGACGCCCAACGACATGACCACTGAGGCTTTAGGAGTAAATACTCCTATGCAAACGACACACAGAAGGCAGAGACACCTATGGACTTAACGAAAGCAACGGTATACCTACATAAGGAAGTGAAGAAGATGAAAGGCTTAATGAAGAAATTGAAGGTAAGGATCAGCTTGGAAAAGGGCTATACCACATGTATAGGAGAGATGGATGGATCAAATGAGAAGATCAACAGGGGGGGACAAGGAAATCGAATAGAGCAAGGACGACTCCAACCACATAGATCGATACTGCCACCGGAACAATACAATATTTACACTCCCAGCAAGGATTTAGGAAGAAATACTCCTATGCGAACGACACAGCGAAGACAGAGACACCTATGAACTCAATGAAAGCAGCGGAATATCTACATGGGGAAGTGAAGAAGATGAAAGGCTGGATGAAGAAATTGAAGGTAAGGATTAACTTGGAAAAGAGCAAAACCACATGCATAGGAAAGAAGGATGCGTTTCACAAAGAAGACGTGAAGAAGGCTACATTGATAGCAAAACTGGACCAACTAGGACTCGGTAAAGCCCATACCCAGACGGTACAGGGCTACTTGAAAAAGAGGACATTCGCCATGAAGGTCGGAGAAGAGACATCAATAAAGAGGGCAATCCAAGCCGGTACATCAACCACATGGATCGATACTGGCACCGAAAATATGCAATATTTACACGCTCAGCTACAGTTCCAGTATGGATCATGCGAATGACAAAGCGAAGGAAGAGGTACCTATGAACTCAACGAAAGTACTGGAATGCCTACATAGAGAAGTGAAGAAGATGAAAGACTGGATGAGGGTATCGAAGGTATGGATCAGCTTGAAAAAGGGCTAAACCACACGCAGAGGAGAGAAAGATGGATCAAATGTGAAGATCAACGTGGGAGACAAGGAGATTGAATGGAGGAATACTTAGAGATACACATCAATCGAGGATGGACGTGGGACCCAAAGCAAACGTTTTGTAGAAAAGTAAATTGAAAACAAACAAACCACCCCATTGAAAACACCTAACAAATCGTGATACATCGCGCAGGGGTGAGAGGGGTGAGGAGGGGAATCGGGGGAGCACCGTCTCCATCCCCCGAAATCGCGAGTGGGGTAGGCCATGGAGGAATCTACCCGTTCCCGGCACGCTTTTCATTTTTGAAACGTACGAGCCGGACGGGGCGAAATCCTCCCTCCCCGCTCCACCAGCGAATTAGCGTTGGTCGAGGATGTGGGGGAAACGAGGCACAGGGAGAGCAGAGAGAGAGAGGGAGAGAGAGAGAGAGAAAGAGGATATTAACCGGGAGTGTATGTGTGTATGTGTAGGGAGAGAAAAAGGGACCTACGGTTCGGTCCTTGCGGGAGCGCATGTGCTAGTGTGTTGAAATTAAAGCGGCAATGAGGGAATCAAAGAGCGTACTTTTCACAACGATGACCGCTCCTCTCTGTTCGATCGATGTTTTATAAAGCGAAGCTGCGGCCACACCCAGAGGGGCTAATTGAATGATCTGCCCGTGCACTAGACTTGCACCGCGAATTTTATGCCGGTGCAGTTTTTGTACGCCCCCGCCACCCCCACCACCCCCTGAAGCTCCCGGTCAATATCGACGGGACACATCCGTCAAACTGATACCCGTCAAAATCGACAACGATACGCGGACTTTTCCGATGCCACGTTACAAATTGATTCGAGGGGGGAGGGGATTTTTGTGCCAAGGCGCGCAACGTGCAATGACCGTCGTGTCCCCCCGAAGGGAAATGAACCTGAACAACGTATGGCTGGATGGACCGAGAGTTCGATCCTGGAGAAACCGACGTCGAGAGAGAAAGTCGATCAAAGTGCGTGTGAATAGAACTTTTGGGAAACATTTTTAAAATTCAACCAAGCGAGGATGGATGTATCACCAACATTACGCTCACAAAAATCAAATATTATTATCTATCATTTCCCAAAAGATAGTTTTTCCAGCCTCAAATTTGTTGCAGTTATGAATTTTTTAAAACTGGTAATTTTTGAAGGTTTTCCGGATGTTCTCAGTGAAAAAATGATTTGTACAGTATATTATTGTGTAAGTTTTTTTGAAAAAAATTAAAAAAGTTTTTAGAAAACAGGCACATTTGCACACTGGGAGTGCCGCCAGTCAAAAGCTAGCTTTGTTTTGCGTAACTTTATAGAAGGTTAAAAATTATTGTGAGTTTACCAATAGTTTATGTAAATGAATGACTCTCCAAAGATTTACTTGAAATATATCTTAGTATTATTATTTCAGTCTATAAATTCAATTTGTAATGTTAAAGTAAGTTTAATAATTTTAAATATAAAATAAGAAATCGAATAAGAAAATATATTTATAATTGAGGATACAAAAAAAATTGTGTAGAAACAGTTGCCATATTTACCAAATTCTGACGTCATACTTTCCTAGCGTATTTTGTCACGACAAAATGCTCTATTGCTTGGCTTATTCAACAAACCAAGTGGCGCCGTGGACGATGCATACTCATTGCAGCGCTTCCATTATTTTCCACAAGCCCCATAACTTCTCTACGATCGCTTATACTAGTCCTTCTTCTAGGCATTCGGTGATAAGATCTCTTGTTTAAATAGGTTCTAGTTTGTTTTTCTGTTAACCTCTCTTTTTGCTGCCACGGCTAATTTGACGGGACACATCGGTTTTATGACACGGAACGTAGATTTAAGAAACATTATTACACATCCATACCTCCTGGCCCTTCTGCTATCCTGGTACTCGAAATCCGATTTTCAGAAAAGGAATAACAGTGTAATTCAAGAAGAAACTAAAACGGCGTCTTAATAACCAGAGTACTAAAAATATCGACGTGAAATAAGATGACGAGAAGTTTATGACAAATCATTCTAAATGTATACAAAAGTAAATATATCCTTCAATTTAATTGTAATAAAATTAACCCTTGTAATTACATTTTCATATAATCTTTGTCTCTTGCTTTAACAGTTGCTTTAACTAAAGTGTCATTGTTTACAGTATGCAGACTACTAAAAGAAGGTTCTAGGGAGAACAAAACAAGGCGAGATAAAGGCGTATCGAAATAAATGACTGGTGCTTCTTTGAACACTGTAGGAGAAATAATTTATAAAATGTATGGTGAGGATAACTATCCAACACTAAGTACTGAGTACTGATGAGTATTTGAAAATTGGTCTAAGCGTATATTATGGAGGTATTTAAAGTCTAAAGGTTTTAAACTGAAAGCCTTGAATAAACGGCTAACTATTATGGAATCTAGTCGTTTAATATATATAAGAAATACTCATCTTAAAGATATTAAACAAGTTCGGGATGGAAAGAAATCTATTTAGATGAAACCTGAATTAACACTAATGACATTACCTACCAAAAAGCGTTAGACTAACGACAGCAATTTATGCAAAGTGGACGTTCCTCCCACAAGAGGCAAACGTATTTGCATTTTACATTGTGGAAGTCAGTTTGGATGGGTGGAAGGTACACCTCTCTTATTCACAAAAGATGTAAGACATTGCAGCTTGGATTATCACCAGGATATACATAGCGTGTAGTCTGAAAATTGACTAGCACTGAGTACCACTCCAGACAATCATACAAAATACCAAATTCTGGCTCTAAAAAGCCAGAGTCGTTCCGATAGGTACAACCTGTCCGATGATACTTCACAATAAACCATCCTATTAGTTAGTTAGGTACCATCTTCTATATTTCAGCTTTAGTGTCCTCCAGCGTACATTAGGCGGAATATGCAGGCGTTGTTAGGGTGAGAAGGGGTGTTCACACTATCGGCGATCGTTCATTGTCTCCTTCGTATTCTCCTTCTTTCCGTTAATGTGCCATATGGCCGCATGACCCCGATGTGCTTTACCGAATTTTCTCACAAACTGCCTAACATCTGTTACGATATGTGCGCGAAGGGTGGGCCTTTCTTATCAGCACACATCGAGCTCTCTTGTTTTGTGCGCTAGATTAGGACGTGTAGGTTTTATCGAATGTGTCGGTTTTCGATCTAGACAGCGTTTACGTCGTTATCGCCTAAATTACCTTTTGTTGGGGTTAAACCTAGTTTCCTATTTTTCCTATTTGTAAAAAACAGATACGTTGCACTCTGGGAGTGCCGACAGCCGAAAGCTAGTTTTGTTTTGAGTAACTTTATAAGAGGTTAAAAATTATTGTAAGGTTATGCATAATATACGTAAATGAATGACTTGCCAAAGTTTTACTTGAAGCATATTTTAGTATTATTATTTCAGTCAAAATTAACGAAAAGCGAAGCCATCACGTAATGTCAACGTAACGAAAAGACAGGCAGACTTCTCCAGAGATGGTCTAATCGCTATGAAAATTAGAAAATCCCCAAGTTCGATTCGCTAGCGGATCGTTCGCATGACTCAAGACGGAGAGCGTGGCCGCCTGTCAGACTGTCTAAGAATAATTAGAAAATCGTACGTCGGTAGGAACGGTTCTCGATTTCGCCGCGGCAAACGTCAAATTATTAACGAACTGACGTTTTTCCAACGTTTCGCTAACGAACCTTCCCGCGACCCGCGCCATATGGCCCAGTGTGGAGTAGGACCGAGCGATGGTGGGGGGCGTGGGGGAGGAAATTTAATTATTACTTTTTTTCTGTTTCTACTTTCGATCTAATTTCAATTTCTCCTATCATTCAGACGACTTTAGTTCCTTCGTGTGTATCTTTGGTTAATTGTGAGACATACTAGATTGGTTTCAAAATGCAATTAAACTCCCTTTTATGGACATTGATGGATTTTGATGAAATTTTGCAAGTGAATTTGTCTTAGCATCCTCTTCCAAAGTTATATGATTAAAATGTGTGCTTTTGGTTTTTAAGGGGTGAAAGCTACTCCTTTTTACCAAAACTTAAACACCGCATATTTAAGCTATATTGGAATCTTAATAATGTTTAAGTGTGATAAATAAAAATTTGTTTCTAATATGGGAATGCATTTTATGATACATAACTACTTTCAACCCTTAAAAACTACCCATTAAATAAAAATTTGCAAATAAATAATTATTGCAGTTTTTAATTATTTAATGATGCATATTATAGTGAATTAAAATCTACTTATTAGTCATAGTTTAATTTCTTAACTATTTAATAGTTTCAACCCTTATATACCACCCCTTACTATGAACTTTATTACAAAAAGTTTTTTTAGACATGTCAAAATTTTAAGTGGCCTATTAATTTTACAATTCATAAATCTACTTTGTGATATACCTATTACATTTATTCAACCCCTAAAAACCATCTTTTATATATAGGGTAATGTATAAAAATGGTTTAAGTACTATAATTTCAAATTGGTCAATGATATGTGAGTGCAATAAAATAACATCTCCTCGCTCTAAATATTTTGCTGTTTCAACCCCTAAAAATCACCCCTTTTTACAAAATATTATAGTAAAAGTATTAAAAATTTGTGTTTTCATATCTCTAAAATTATAATTGCTATTTTGCTACTCAAAAATAATTGAAACTGAAGATATTTGTACGCTCTGAAAAAAATTACGAAATGAGGAAAACGTAAATGGTTTTTCATTAATAATTTCTATAGTTTTAAAGATATTTAATTGGCCTAAAGCTTATTTGGTAGGGAATTTGAAGTGTTATCAGATTTCTGAAGTTTGACTTTTTGAAGTCCTTAATTTTTCAAGGATACCATTTAAAGTGCTTCACAAAAAGGTACTTCTCACACTTATATGCAAACTTCAAATGTCAATATCTTAATTAGTTTTGATCGAAGAAAAATTAAAAAAAAATGTCAGCTAAAAAAATGTTACATTTTAGTAATCGCCATACTTTTTATGTCTTTTAGTTGTCGAGTAATTAAAAAAAAAATAAAAAATTAAAAAAAAATAATAAATTGATTTTTTTTCAAATGTAAGCATTTCAAACTGGGTAAAATTTTAGGACCAGTTATTAGTATATAAATAAAGCTAATTTTACATATATTAATTGTTTATTTTTGGGGTTTCATTTTTGTGGCAAATTCATTGATTTACGTTTTTTAATGATATTATCGTTTTGTTTTTGTAATAAGTCGGTTATTTTCCAACCAAATCAGTTTCACCTTAGCTCGTTTTAAAGGACTCACTGAATCCTTCAAAACACATTCTAAGTACTTTTTTTGAAAACCCACTCCATTTTACGTTATTTGACGGTAAAACGTTCGATTCTAGGTTAATTCATATAAACCCCCGATTTCATCACACTGTAACTCGGGTTATATTGCTGTGATGAAAATTTGAAGACCGCCATTCGATTCGCTATTTTAAAGGGTTTTTTTTACTCTTATGACTTTTTTGTTAAAAATTTACTGTTGTCGAGTTATTTTTGAAAAACCACCCAAAAACATGCATTTTTTAGGTACAAATCAACAACCCCAATCGTCAATAACTCACAAAATATTAACTTACCGAGTAAAGTGTATATAACATTTTTTGCTTGAATTTAAACACTCTATAAATTGCAGGGGTTAGTTTGAGGTTAAATATTTTCACCCCCGAGAAGGGGTGGCACTCACCCCCAGGGTAAAAGCACACATCGGCACTATATAACTTTTTTCTTTTGTACTTTTCTTATGTATATTTAAAATTTCTGGTCAATGAAAGAAGACTATACCATGCTACACGAAAAGTAATTTGGGACCAACTATTTTAAGCGGTAGTTCAGTATAATAGAAAAGTTATGAATTAACATCAATATTGAACTTAACAAATTTGAAATGGAATGTCCTAAGAACAATCACAGTGCGTAATTCATACTACTTCATACTAATAATATTACAAATTCTTTGTAGTAAATCACCCTTAAGAGCCTATATGGATCTAAAAAGCAATTTTGAAATTTACCATCATTTCCAAATTCTGCAGTTGCTTAATAGGGGATTTCATTAAATGTTGTATGCAATCTTTTCATGATTTATCAGTATTTCTAATAAGAGATGCTAAAGAAATATTTAAATTAAATGAAATTTATAAATAACTTAAATTAAACTTAATTTTATAAATTTAATAAAAATTCATACGTGGTCATTTTTCTGGGAAAATTTTAAGATTTATCAAACGTTTCGCGAAATTGGTATACATAGTCGAAATAAAATTCATAGTATTAGAAATAACATTTTCCGGAAATCATTTTGGAAACAACATTTTCCTAATTACTTTGGGACAGGAAAATTGAATTTTCCGGGATAGTACTGTAAAGATTTTACTAGACGCAAAATACAGTTTTATTTGTTTTCTTTGTTTGCTACTTTGTAACTATAGTTGCTAACAAAATTGACAAACTTGATTTTTGTGAAATTTATAAAGAAAATTTCTAAAATTTGAAAATTTCTTTTTTTACGATTTCCCGAAAAATTTAATGCAAAACACATCACTCAAATTTCTTACTTAACTCGCAGCTTTGAAGTACTCAGCACAAAGTGCCTCGTATTTCTGTTTAGCTTCTCTTCAGTATAATATGTGAGACATTCCTGACTTCCTTATATAACTATTTGGAAAAATGACATTTTGATGTAAGAAAAGTGCTGTCAAGTTTCTTTTGGAAACATTGCAGTGTGATTACATTACTAAAATAATTTTTGGAAAACATGGAAATAATATATGAATTTAACTTGTTTTTTAAATTCTTAAAAACTAAGTATTCCATTACTCATTCCAATTCCCTCCCAAAACTCCAAATACAAAAAAAATATGACACGATCATCTTTTCTAACAAAAAACCGACCCGATGAAACGAATCAAACACGTGATACAATATTAGCACAGATGGGAAGGAAGTAGATCCTTTTTTATTTTAAACGACCAGTCATTCTTGATCAATTAAAGAAGACATTAAGAAAGGGAAACGCGGCCTCCTTGGAATGGGACCGATCAGCAGTGACGGCCGGTTAAAAGTTACGGTTATGGTTATTAGTTATTACCATTGTTGTTGCTGTTATATATCGATAACAAGGCGAAGACGACAGACAGTGCGAAGGTATTCGAAAACAACGATTGGAACGTACTTTAAGTAATGCCAGAGGCGAGTCTACGTCTGCAGAAATCACACAAAGGATTATTTGTAATTTGAATTAATAGATTAGATTGAATCGAATCAATCTTATTAGTCAGCGTGTTATTGGAAGGAGTGTTTATGTAAGCGGATGGGGAAAATTCCATCGAGACATATTAACTGCAAATTCTAATTGATATATATTTTTTCAATTGACAATTGACGATGAAATTGTGGCACACAATTGCCACAAATGTGTTTTACAGTTTCTTTTAAGAAAAGAGAAAGACATGTTTGTTCCAGTTAAAAGATATTACTTAGTGCTTGTGAAATCAGAATTGTACATTAATATATCTGATTTATATAAAAAAATTAATCAAAAGTATCAATCAATATGAAAAATATCCTTGTAAAACATGCAATTTGCATATAACCTGAGGCTTACAGTATTATATGGAATTATAATTTTATAATATTGATTATAACCAATTTTTTTTATATTAAAATTATATTAATTCAATTAAGCAAAATCGAATTCTTAGATAATATTATATCCATTCTTCTGTAAAATAATATTTTTGATTTCCTCATATTTCGGTAATTTTTTGGAAAAAAATGTCCAGAAAATGAGAATAATACAAAAATGTATTAATATGCTAATATCACTGAAATAGGATGAAGATGGTTAGAATATAAATGTTAGGTAATTCCAATTATTTTTTTTACGAAAAATACACATCACAACAAGATAATTTAAGTAAGAAATATCGAAAAGATAATATTTTATTTGGAAATGTGGAGAAATGGTTTAGTCTATTGGTATTTATATCTTGTTAGGAAGAAAATCTCGATATCTCAAAAATATCTACAAATATCAACGAATCTTGGAAATCAGAATCTTATCAAAGAATACAAAAGACGGTTAAATTATGAGAGTTAGATAATTTTAATTGGATTTTTTTAGAAAAGGCGTTAGATGGTTTTGAGAATTTTTAATTCAATAAACATATAATTCATGAAATATGCTCTCTGCATATATTCGAAGCATACTGATGACTGATGGCTAACCTTAAGTAAGTACTGAAAAGTGTCAAAATATATTAATTGGAAGTGGGAAAATCAGAAATCCACAAAATATTTTATATGAAAATCTTAAGAAATGATCCATATTTTTGGTTTTCAAATATTTAAGATATTTATTAGGAATGAAAAATTAGATTTTGGCATGGATTTTGAAAATTTATTTTCGAAATTTTTATGACCCATAATTCTAGTATAGCTTATGTAAACCCAATTCACATTTTCTTTCGTTTTGTCCCTTATTTTGCTCTTGTTAACCTGATGATGATCTGCGGATCGAAACAGGTAGTTTGAATTTATTAAAACATAATAAAATTGGCGGAAGACACAGCGTTTTTATTTACTATAGAACCTGGTTTAGAGATGGATAAAAATATTTGGGAATTATGCGAAAGGTTTAAATAGACAAATATAAATAACACCTGAAAAATATTGAAGAATATTGAATAATGTAGAGTTAATATATGTGATTTATTTAAGCTTTTACAAATAAGTTAAATACGTTTCCAAATATTTTATTTATTTAAAATATAGTTTTGAATGGTTCTAATTAACAAGCCACAAATTTTCTGAAAAAAATTTATACTAAATAACTATATTCGTATAGTTAATTTTCAAATAGGGAAAGATTAAAAGATAAAATATTATTTTAGTAAAACTCAGTTAAATAATTTACTTGCATGATATGATTATATAAACAATGTTTTAATAAATTAGTTTTCAAGAAAAATTTAGATTTAATCGTCTTAAAAACATTTTAAAAATATTCAAAATTATTGAATGGGGAACAGGGAAAATAAGTTTGTTTTGGTTCAGTTGGTAGCAAGTTTCGAACCTTCGACCATCCTCAGATATACAAAAAGAGAGTGTAACGAAGAATAAAAATATTTTTACAAATAAGTTAAATACATACGTTTTAAATTTTTTTTATTTATTTAAAAGACAGTTTTGAATTGTTCTAATAAACAAGCCTCAGAATTACTGAAGAAATTTATACTAAATAACTATATTCGTGTAGTACGTGAATTAATTTTCAAATAGGGAAAGTGTTGACTCTACGATCAACATAAAAGAGAGCTAAGTAGGGTTGTAGGGATTTAATAGGGAATTTAGGGAACATAATCATCAATTAGGGATTAATAACCATTTAGTAGGGAACTAGAACAAGTTGTTATTAAAACATCTTAGGTGAAATTTCCACTTGCAAATTAAGTAATCCAACATTAATTAGAACAACTGAGTCAGGAAAATAATCTAGTGTGTTTGCTGATAAAGTAATTAATTACTATTAAAGAGGGTATTAAAACAACTGAGTCGCTTAGGTGGACGAAAGAGCGCGGATCAAAGTGATAATTTCAAAATCTTACAACAATAATCAGTCGCACAAGCATAACACCAGTTCTCATAATATGATAACAAACGCGCTCCGTTAGGTCAAGCACACAGCTAGGTCAGGGAAATTACAATCTAGGACGACGAAAGATAACAAAACTTAATTTGCCGTTTAACCAATGTAATTTGAAGATGTATAAAAGCTTGTGAAATTTTGGTAATAGACCAGTATACTCTAGTATGCTCAAAGCGACAGTGTGTTGTGATCTTTCTTCACGCCACTTAACCCGACAAACCACAACCTAACAAACTTCAACCCGGAGAGTACGTCACGCCCTCTCTCCAAACTACGAGAACTTCAAACCCCGGATCTGCACGATACGCCCTCAGATCCAACCCGGAGAAGTACGTCACGCCCTCTCTCCAAACTACAAGACCTTCAAGAACTTCATGAGATCACGTCACGCCCTGATCTTCAATCTACAAGACCGTCTTCAGCCTTACAACCTGGAGACAAGATTCATCTCCGCAGCCACCCATGAGCTGAGAGATATCTACATACAGTCCACTCTCCATAGAGATCAGTGCACACTTTCGTTCAGAAAGATGACAAGATATAAAACATGATTTTAGTAAAACTCAGTTAAATATTTTACTTGCATCATATTATTAAACAATGTTTAATAAATTAGTTTTCAAAAATATTTTGATTTCAATTTCTTAAAAACGTTTAAAAAAAATTCAAAATGATTGATAGGGAACCGGGAAAGTAAGTTTGTTTTGGATCAGTCGGGAGCAAGTTTCGACCCTTTGACCACCCTCAGATCTACAAAAAGAGAGTGTAACGAAGAGTAAAAAAGGAAATTTCCCTCATTTCCACACTCTCTGGCAGAACTGCCTGTTCTCCACTTATAGAAGAAAATTTCAAAGAAAAAAGACAAAATGTTATTTGAGTAAAACTCAGTTAAATTTGTATCTTATTATTACATAATGCTTTAATATATTACTGTTCAAGAAAAATGATGTAAATTTGTAAAGAAACATTAGAGAAATTTCAAAATGTTTGAATTTCACAAAATGTCCGTACTATAAATAGAGGTAACGCATAAGGGAACAGGGATCAGTTGGTAACAAGTTTCGACCTTTTGACCATCCTCAGATCTACAAAAAGAGAGTGTAACGAAGAGTAAAAAAGGGATATTTCCCTCATTTTCACACTCTCTGGCAGAACTGCCTGTTTTCCATCTTTAGAAGAAAATCTCAAAGAAAAAAGACAAAACATTATTTGAGTAAAACTCAGTTAAATTTGTATCTTATAATTGCATAATGTATTAATAAATTACTTTTCAAGAAAAATGTTAATGAAAATTTGTAAAAAACATTTTAAAAATTTCAAAATGATTGAATTCCACAAAATGTCCGTACTATAAATAGAGGTAACGAATAAGGGAACAGAGATCAGTTGGTAACAAGTTTCGACCTTTTGACCATCCTCAGATCTACAAAAAGAGAGTGTAACGAAGTGTAAAAAAGGGATATTTCCCTCATTTTCACACTCTCTGGCAGAAATGCCTGTTTTCCATCTATAGAAGAAAATCTCAAAGAAAAAAGACAAAACATTACTTGAGTAAAACTCAGTTAAATTTGTATCTTATGATTACATAATGTTTTAATAAATTATTTTTCACGAAAAATGAATTAAATTTGTAAAAAAAAACATAAGAAAAATTTCGAAATGATGGAATTCCACAAAATGTCCGTACTATAAATGGAGGTAACGAATAAGAGAACAGGGATCAGTTGGTAACAAGTTTCGACCTTTTGACCATACTCAGATCTACAAAAAGAGAGTGTAACGAAGAGTAAAAAAGGGATATTTCCCTCATTTTCACACTCTCTGGCAGAAATGCCTGTTTTCCATCTATAGAAGAAAATCTCAAAGAAAAAAGGCAAAACATTATTTAAGTAAAACTGTTAAATTTGTATTTTACATAATTACATAATGTTTTAATAAATTATTTTTCAAGAAAAATGATGTAAATTTGTAAAAAAACATTAGAAAAATTTCAAAATGATTGAATTCCACAAAATGTCCGTGCTATAAATGGAGGTAACGAATAAGGGAACAGGGATCAGTTGGTTACAAGTTTCGACCTTTAGACCATCCTCAGATCTACAAAAAGAGAGTGTAACGAAGAGAAAAAAAAAAAGGATATTTCCCTCATTTTCACACTCTCTGGCAGAATTGCCTGTTCTCCATTTTCAGAAGAAAATTTCAAAGAAAATGTCAAAAAACAAAACATTATTTGAGTAAAACTCTGTTAAATTTGTATTTTATATGATTACATAATGTTTTAATAAATTATTTTTCAAGAAAAATGATGTAAATTTGTAAAAAAACATTAGAAAAATTTCAAAATGATTGAATTCCACAAAATGTCCGTACTATAAAAGGAGGAAACGAATAAGGGAACAGGGATCAGTTGGTTGCAATTTTCGACCTTTTGACCATCCTCAGATCTACAAAAAGAGAGTGTAACGAAGTGTAAAAAAGGGATATTTCCCTCATTTTCACACTCTCTGGCAGAAATGCCTGTTTTCCATCTATAGAAGAAAATCTCAAAGAAAAAAGACAAAACATTATTTGAGTAAAACTCAGTTAAATTTGTATATTACGATTACATAATATTTTAATAAATTATTTTTCAAGAAAAATGTTAATGAAAATTTGTAAAAAACATTTTAAAAATTTCAAAATGATTGAATTCCACAAAATGTCCGTACTATAAATAGAGGTAACGAATAAGGGAACAGAGATCAGTTGGTAACAAGTTTCGACCTTTTGACCATCCTCAGATCTACAAAAAGAGAGTGTAACGAAGTGTAAAAAAGGGATATTTCCCTCATTTTCACACTCTCTGGCAGAAATGCCTGTTTTCCATCTATAGAAGAAAATCTCAAAGAAAAAAGACAAAACATTACTTGAGTAAAACTCAGTTAAATTTGTATCTTATGATTACATAATGTTTTAATAAATTATTTTTCACGAAAAATGAATTAAATTTGTAAAAAAAAACATAAGAAAAATTTCGAAATGATGGAATTCCACAAAATGTCCGTACTATAAATGGAGGTAACGAATAAGAGAACAGGGATCAGTTGGTAACAAGTTTCGACCTTTTGACCATACTCAGATCTACAAAAAGAGAGTGTAACGAAGAGTAAAAAAGGGATATTTCCCTCATTTTCACACTCTCTGGCAGAAATGCCTGTTTTCCATCTATAGAAGAAAATCTCAAAGAAAAAAGGCAAAACATTATTTAAGTAAAACTGTTAAATTTGTATTTTACATAATTACATAATGTTTTAATAAATTATTTTTCAAGAAAAATGATGTAAATTTGTAAAAAAACATTAGAAAAATTTCAAAATGATTGAATTCCACAAAATGTCCGTGCTATAAATGGAGGTAACGAATAAGGGAACAGGGATCAGTTGGTTACAAGTTTCGACCTTTAGACCATCCTCAGATCTACAAAAAGAGAGTGTAACGAAGAGAAAAAAAAAAGGATATTTCCCTCATTTTCACACTCTCTGGCAGAATTGCCTGTTCTCCATTTTCAGAAGAAAATTTCAAAGAAAATGTCAAAAAACAAAACATTATTTGAGTAAAACTCTGTTAAATTTGTATTTTATATGATTACATAATGTTTTAATAAATTATTTTTCAAGAAAAATGATGTAAATTTGTAAAAAAACATTAGAAAAATTTCAAAATGATTGAATTCCACAAAATGTCCGTACTATAAAAGGAGGAAACGAATAAGGGAACAGGGATCAGTTGGTTGCAATTTTCGACCTTTTGACCATCCTCAGATCTACAAAAAGAGAGTGTAACGAAGTGTAAAAAAGGGATATTTCCCTCATTTTCACACTCTCTGGCAGAAATGCCTGTTTTCCATCTATAGAAGAAAATCTCAAAGAAAAAAGACAAAACATTATTTGAGTAAAACTCAGTTAAATTTGTATATTACGATTACATAATATTTTAATAAATTATTTTTCAAGAAAAATGTTAATGAAAATTTGTAAAAAACATTTTAAAAATTTCAAAATGATTGAATTCCACAAAATGTCCGTACTATAAATAGAGGTAACGAATAAGGGAACAGAGATCAGTTGGTAACAAGTTTCGACCTTTTGACCATCCTCAGATCTACAAAAAGAGAGTGTAACGAAGAGTAAAAAAGGAAATTTTCCTCATTTCCACACTCTCTGGCACAACTGCCTCTTTTCCATCTATAGAAGAAAATCTCAAAGAAAAAAGACAAAACATTATTTGAGTAAAACTCAGTTAAATTTGTATATTACGATTACATAATATTTTAATAAATTATTTTTCAAGAAAAATGTTAATGAAAATTTGTAAAAAACATTTTAAAAATTTCAAAATGATTGAATTCCACAAAATGTCCGTACTATAAATAGAGGTAACGCATAAGGGAACAGGGATCAGTTGGTAACAAGTTTCGACCTTTTGACCATCCTCAGATCTACAAAAAGAGAGTGTAACGAAGAGTAAAAAAGGGATATTTCCCTCATTTTCACACTCTCTGGCAGAACTGCCTGTTTTCCATCTTTAGAAGAAAATCTCAAAGAAAAAAGACAAAACATTATTTGAGTAAAACTCAGTTAAATTTGTATCTTATAATTGCATAATGTATTAATAAATTACTTTTCAAGAAAAATGTTAATATAAATTTGTAAAAAACATTTTAAAAATTTCAAAATGATTGAATTCCACAAAATGTCCGTACTATAAATGGAGGTAACGAATAAGGGAACAGAGATCAGTTGGTAACAAGTTTCGACCTTTTGACCATCCTCAGATCTACAAAAAGAGAGTGTAACGAAGAGTAAAAAGGGATATTTCCCTCATTTTCACACTCTCTGACAGAACTGCCTGTTCTCCATTTTCAGAAGAAAATTTCAAAGAAAAAATCAAAAAACAAAACATTGTTTGAGTAAAACTCAGTTAAATTTGTATCTTATATTATTGCATAATGTTTTAATGAATTATTTTTCAAGAAAAATGATGTAAATTTGTAAAAAAACATTTTAAAAATTTCAAAATGATTGAATTCCACAAAATGTCGGTACTATAAATGGAGGTAACGAATAAGGGAACAGGGATCAGTTGGTAACAAGTTTCGACCTTTTGACCATCCTCAGATCTACAAAAAGAGAGTGTAACGAAGAGTAAAAAAACGAAATTTCCCTCATTTTCACACTCTCCGGCAGAACTGCCTTCAGAAGAAAATCTCGATATGTGAAATAGAACTTTTTTACCGCACCGTCTTGCTCGTATCTCCTTTCGAGTACCCACACGCACCTTTCGTATCTTTTGTAACGTACCCCGGCGATAATCGCTCAATAAGGCGTGTAATGGTAACTGTGTAATTATTGCTGCCGACGGCGGCATCTGCACGCACTCCAAAAACTCACCCCCCGCACGGGGGGTGAGTTCTTAAAAATTAATAAATCCGACCAGTTGAATGTATATCGATGTATTGTTAATAAACGTTATATATATTGTCCCGTTTGCGTGGAAATTAGGTTGTGTATATTTTAATTAATTTCCGCGATCAACAGGTCTCCCCCTCGTTACATGTACCGATTGTATTTGTTTTTTAAATGTGAGTACATATTTTTTTCCGGGCGATTGAAATTCCCCGGATTCAATCGCCAATAACGAGTGTCACTTTTAATAATTTATTATATCAACAAAGCGGTTATTATATTTAATCGGCGCCGCGTGGGAAAGTGATTTTTTCCGCATATAAACGCATCGGATGCGATTTAATTTTATTCATTTTTCGGTTTCGACGTTTAATTGGGATCGCGATGGAAATAGTGTGTACCTGTTGCCCAATGGGAACAGCTGTTAGTAGCACTGAAAATTAATCGAGTAACGCTGCAACTCTTCAATTTTGTAACAATTTTTTGTCAGTAACAAAAATCTAAATTCGAGAGAGAGACGATTCGTCACATAAGTGTACCAGTGACCTAGTCTTAGGGGTGAGTTCACCCCAACCCCATTCGGAGACAATGAAAGCACCGCCGTACGGATCCTTGGCGAACCCCAGGGACGTACTCAGGAACACCAAACTTTGAAACCTGAAAACGAACAAAACCACCCCATCACTGAAAACTACCCCTACGTAGAAAATCTCTCATAGCTTCGGGCACGTGCGAGGTCCGGCCCTGAAGGTTGCAATAATGCGAAAGAGGGTTGGAGGAAGGAAGGAAGGGTAGAAAAGAGTGGGTCCCGGCGAGTGCAGTCTCTGTTTATTATCGGGGAAAGGAGGGTCGGCGTCTTTGTTCCCGCAATTCGGAGAGAGAGAAAACGAGGAGGTTAAGTCAGCTGGCCGAGTTAAAAGTGGAAAAAAGAGGAGCGAGAGAGAGAGAGAGGAATTGTCCCTTCTAGATGGAGCTGCAGCTGTCCGTTTGCTTTGATGCCAGTGACGTTCATAAGGAATTAATCTAACGACATAAGCGTAAAATGGGCTCCGAAAAGATCATCCAAATAGTCCAGCTTATTGGATTGCCATTGGACCCTCGATCACCAATTGACCAAACCGTTACGACAACCAAAACAACCCTTGAGGCTACCATAAGCGATGTTCAAATATTCAAAACACTAAGTAAGTGATTAAGTATTGCTGGACTTCTCGGCAGCGTAATCTTGTGTTATTAATTGGACTTTTCCCTTGGAGAAGATTTGACGAATTTGTTTAATTAGATCAAATTGATGACTAATCAAGCATAAATAACTTAAATCAAAAAGGACAATAAAACAAAGTTTCGTCGAGGAAAATTTTGGGTGCTAAGGGTGTTTTACCTACAAACATTAAGAAGCATCAAAGCACCTGCATTTTGATTCAAATATGACTGACTGAATAAATATAAATAAATAAGGTCATTTTTCATATCAAATTAGTCTCACAAAAGTTATTTAATGCATAAAAGAAAATTTTTTTTCAGGTAAAAATTTGGAAAAACACGCTTTTTAAAGAAAAAGAAGAAAATGGCTGAATTCAAACGTTTATATCTCAGTCAATTTTAAACATATAAAGTCTCATGAGCCACCATTTTAAAGATAATTTCATAAGCTTCCTTTTGTATGAAGCAATGCCTATAACCAAATTCACTCAGACAAAAGTTATAGTCAGAAATTCAAAAATGTTTTTTACAATTTATCGATTTTTTCAATTTAGTATTTTGAATTTATTTTTTTAAAGGAATATTTTTGGATTTCAAAAAACATGATTTCGATATATAGGAAATTTAATTCTCTACAAAAAATGTTAAGGCATATATCTTCGAAAAATGCATAGTTTTTGGGCTATTCCGAAAAATCGAAAAGTGGCCAAACTTACCCCATTCTCAAGAACGCAGGGCTAGATTTAGTAGCACTTTTGGATTTTATCTCTTTAAAAGTTAATTGACCGTATGAGACAATATGGTACCTTGAACGCGTTAGTTCCTTTTACCCCCGTTTTTTTTTGGACATAGTCAACAGCCTATTAATGGTAAACGACACACTCAAAAATAATGTTCGATTGATTCACAGATTTTTTCAAGGAAAAAACATAGAAATGTACTAGGACCAAAATTACCTAAAGTCAACAAGAAAAACCATGGACATCTATAGGTCTATTCAAGAATATTGGGCGGTGAGTTGAGCACCAAAAATAACATACCCAAAATTAACAAAAGGATCTAAGGATCAAGATCTTTGTTCAAGGACAACGAAGGATTAATTATAACGTAACCAAGAATTGTATTTTTAATGGATGATTACTTAAATTTAGAAAAGGACCAACAGATCTGTTGCGTTGGTCAAAGATAACAGCCGATATGTTACTTATCCAAGAAGAAGAATCAAAGGATCTAACAGCTTTGCTCAATGAACACTAGCTACCATCTGAGGACCAAGATTGATCCAAAAGATAAAAACCAAAGTGCTAAAACTAAGTAACAAACAATCAGTTAACTCTAGCTGATATTCTTAACTGATCTGATCTAACTGTCTAACTGATCTATCAAAAATATGGATCAAATGATCCCCTCTATCCTGATGTCCATTCCTGACAAGTACTCTTATAGACAACGAATGGTTCACTAACATAAATCAAGGATGATAAAAGGATCATTTTTATTATTTACGATTAATTACAAAGGATCTCCTTGGTTGCATAAGGGGAGCATACTATTATAGTTGCCAAGATTGAAGTGAAGAAATATTGATATACAACTTACAAAGGGGATCAGGATCAAGGATGATTACTTACGAAAACTAAGGATAAATTGATCGACGAATGTATCTAATGGTAAAAATGGATAAACGAGCTGAAATCAGTGAAAATGAGTAATGATCTACGAGTGTCTCTTCAGGATAATGACGAAATGAACGATAGTTTTGATTAGTGGATAATTACAATGGATCTGCTTAGTTGCATAAGGAGAGCATACTATTATAGTTACTAAGATTGAAGTGAAGAAATATTGATATACAACTTACAAAGGGGATCAGGATCAAGTATGATTACTTATGAAAACTAAGGATAAATTGATCGACGAATGTATCTAATGGTAAAAATTGATAAACGAGCTGCAATCAGTGAAAATGAGTAATGATCTACGAGTTTCTCTTCAGGATAATGACGAAATGAAGGATAGTTTTGATTAGTGGATAATTACAAAGGATCTGCTTGGTTGCATAAGCGGAGCATACTATTATAGTTGCTAAGATTGAAGTGAAGAAATATTGATATACAACTTACAAAGGGGATCAGGATCAAGGATGATTACTTATGAAAACTAAGGATAAATTGATCGACGGATGTATCTAATGGTAAAAATGGATAAACGAGCTGCAATCAGTGAAATGAAGGATAGTTTTGATCAGTGGATAATTACAAAGGATCTGCTTGGTTGCATAAAGAGAGCATACTATTATAGTTGCTAAGATTGAAGTGAAGAAATATTAATATACAACTTACAAAAGGGATCAGGATCAAGGATGATTACTTATGAAAACTAAGGATAAATTGATCGACGAATGTATCTAATGGTAAAAATGGATAAACGAGCTGCAATCAGTGAAAATTAATAATGATCTACAAGTGTCTCTTCAGGATAATGACGAAATGAAGGATAGTTTTGATCAGTGGATAATTACAAAGGATCTGCTTGGTTGCATAAGGAGAGCATACTATTATAGTTACTAAGATTGAAGTGAAGAAATATTGATATACAACTTACAAAGGGGATCAGGATCAAGTATGATTACTTATGAAAACTAAGGATAAATTGATCGACGAATGTATCTAATGGTAAAAATGTATAAAAGTGGATAAATGAGCTACAATCCATAGAAATGATAAATTATCTACAAGTTTCCTCTTAGGATAATAAAGAAATGAAAGACAGTTTTGTTTTGTGGATATTTACAAAGGATCTGCCGAATTGTATAAGGGCAACGTACTATTCCCAGACAACACACGACGTCTTAAAGACGTCTTGTAAAGGTCTTATTGTGGTCTGGACGTCTGAACACCTAAAAGAGACGTCTTTAAGATGTCTTGTTTTGGACGTCTTTAAGATGTCTTATTGAAGTCTGGATGTTTGTTGACCAATAAAATTCCTCTTTATACGTCCGCATATGGACGTATTAAAAACGTCTTAATTTGGCAGGTCATTATTAATAAAGATACTTTTTTCAGACAACTTTTGGAATGTCTAATTAGGAAGTATTTAAGGCGGTATTATATGTTTGCAGATTTAATAATAATATTTATATAAAATATATCTGGACGAAAATTGAGGTGCTTTCATTTTGGCCTAGTCTAACAATGCGTTCTAGAGACGTCTTAATGACGTCTTACATACAGCTTGCAAGATATCTTAAAGACGTCTTATATAGAGGCTGCAAGACATCCTAAAGACGTCTTATATAGAGCTTGTAAGATGTCTTGAGAGATTGTGGACATTTTCAAGACTTGATATATCCGCTTTTGCTACCACAAATGAAGATTTGATGATGTGTTCTTCTAGGTGGAATCGGAAGATGTAGACGTGTGCTGGGGGTTGAAGCTCAAATGCCGGAGGAACTTTCTTGTTAATCCCCAAATTATCCAAGAAAAAGGATAAAAAAGACACCAGTGGATGTCTTGACATGTTTTTCAATATCTGTAACGACAAGTTAGTCGACGTTTCGTCAAATTTTACCTAGAAGAACACATCATCAAATCTTCATTTGTGGTAGCAAAAGCAGATACATCAAGTCTTGAAAATATAGACAATCTCTCGGCGAAACGTCGTCTAACTTTACATAAATTGAAGAACACGTCAAGACATCCACTGGTGTTTTTTTATCCTTTTCCTATGACAATTTGGGGATTAACAAGTAAGAGATTAAAGGGTCTTTAATTTTGTTGAAGAATAATCTCTCTTCTTCCTACAACTCACAGGATATTGTATATTCTCAGGATACGCCAATGTAATCCGTTTACATACGATTTTTATCAAGCAGAAATTCTCTCTCTCTCTTCTCTCGTCTCTGTAGACGCGTGTCGGGCACGGGCCCCGTTTTTTGACCCTCCTGAGCAACCCAACAAAAGAAAAATTCCCTCTTCAGCCCTCCCCTCTACGTACACACACACACACACACACACCGGGCTCCTAATCTTAATGCCCTTTTGTCATGCAAATGGGACATCTGCCGACGCCGCCGCCGCCGCCACCGTCGAACCATTACGTCACCGACGGCGTGACGCCCGGATCGCACGTCTTGCAAGACGTCGCGTGACGTAAGGAAGGTCGACCGTCTTCCGGGTCGTGACGTCACACCCTTGAGGAGGTCTCGTTCTTTCCGGGGGGGCACGTCACGCGTAGACGTAGTAAGCAGGGCCGACGACGACGGGAAACATGTGCGGCAAGACGTAGTAGACGATAAAGGAAAGGAAAGGAAAGGAGGGTTCGAGGTTTCATTCATAAGGAGCTCCCATTCATATCGAGACGGTGGGTAATCGTCGATTAACCAACGGGTGCCGATGGACCCGGTGAGATTTGTCTATGTACGACGTGAAGGAATATCTATCAGGCACTACTTACACGTAAAGAAAATATAATGATAATATTGTATATCGTGTATATATATTGTTCAATATGTTGCTGTTACAATATGTATATATTGTAATATTGTATACAGCAGGGGTGAACACATCGCAATAAACAGTTTATCTTAAGCTAAGCTTTATTAAGGCATTTAAGCCATATTTAGTTCGTATTTTTGTTAGACCGTTGCCAAATTTCCTTAGCCTGCTAAATCATCCTTGGGATCTTTTTAAAGCAATAAATAGTGCGATATAAAATTTCTTTTTGAGTGATAACTATATTTAAATTAGGTACTTTATTAAAATTTAGCATGTTCAGCAAATAAAATTAATTACTGCTTAAACATATTTTTCTAGGTAATTTATACTTTATTAAGAATTGGCATCATTGTAAGTCTATAAAAAAATTAACTGATGTCTCAAGAGATGATACCTACAATTACTTGAAACGTTGGAAATATTTATCATTTAAAGTAACTTAGTGCCGACACTGGTGCAGTGGATAATGGGTACCGTTACCCATTCTAAAAGTATCCTAAACACGATATTAAACACTGTATCGATTACTCAACAGTATTAATGCAAACCGATGAAATAATCACATTTCGACACATCGACGGCTCTACTCATTATTCAATCATTTCCCGGTAATTATGAATAAGGTAGGTAATTCAGTGGTTAAATACTAACTCATAACGTAACGGACGATAACGAAGCGTTAGGTAATTGAAACTGTCCTACCTGAACTACACAATCTATACGAAACGAGTAACGAAAAATCACTTCAGTTGAGTTATAACATGCATTACGCACTGGATCACTGTTTAAAAAGTGCAAGTACACCGTGGTTAATACAGTTATATTCTAACCTTCCAACATGTCTTATAACTACGAACTAATTACTTACTCATTCATTTTTATAAAATGTTACCTAAGATTAAAATTGCCATACGGTAAAATCTCATTACCTAACGTGACCAGCGATTAACGACGATAACTTTGACCTATCAGGTAATGTTTGTATTATACAACCGATTTGGAACCGTTATGCAATAATATTGAAAAAGCGGAAAACTACACATTACTCAGTCATACACTTAAAATATGGTTATGTGGTAATTATCCATTACTCAACGGCAATTAAAGAAGTGTCCATATGGTCATACGATAACATATCTTAACGTAATAAGTGATATTTGAGTGATTCACAATAATTGAAGGTGTCTTATGTGAATTATATAATCAATTTGAAATGAAAAAAGAAAAATTTATATTCCCTGTATTGTAATAATATGTATTATATAATAGGTAAAATGTTATATAGGAATATTCCATTTGATAATCAAATATTAAAACCGAAGCCTCTGGAATATGAAATAATCGTCTATTACACAACCGATTTTATAAGAAAGTAATGAAAAACAAAGACATTTTGTTAGACTAATTATTACTCAATGGTTATATGATGTTACCTTACTTGGTAACAGTTCATAACTCAACTAACTATTAAGGACGTTTTATTTACCTATGAAGTAATGTGCCTATTATTCAACCGATTTGAAACAATTCATTCAATAATAGCGACGCTTAGAGGTTCTATTGAAGCATCTATACTCATTACTCACTCATTCATTTTATGGAAATGCTCTGTACGGCAGTGCCGTTATGTGGTAAATGCTCCTAATTCAACTGTAGATAATGAAGTGTCCAATGACTAAAAGTGTTCTATATCTGATCAGTTAAATAATTGGACATTTATACAATCGGTTAATAACGAGTCATGAAATAATAGCGATGTGTATTTAAGACACAAAAATGCTCACACCTCACTCAGTTTTCCTGAAGATATTCTATAGAGCAAGGTTTTAATTTAGTAATAGGTCACATAACTCAATAGGAGATAATAAAGTATACATTGATTAAAAGTGACTCTAAACAGTTGAAACAGTGATGCAAACAGTAGCATAATATGTCAATTATATAATTAGTTCACAAGTCATGCAGTAATAACTATATTTGCATAAAATGCAGAGGTACTCATTACTCACGAACATATTTTCTGAAAATGTTCTAAATGCAGTATTGTTCATAACTTAACACGTTTAACAGATACATATGTTATACAGAACAGGTAAATAATACGCCAATAATACAACTGGTTCGTAACAAATCATGAAATAATAACAACATTCTAATAAAGTGTAATAATGTCAATTACTCACTCGTTAATCGAAAAGAATATTTATACACGGCACATGATAGCTAAAACTTCATAACCCAACGGGTAGTAATGATATATTTAGCAATTTTAAAGGTTCTGTTTGGAACATCAAGTAATATATCTGTTATTCAATCCATGTAGAACATTTAATGAAATAATAATACATACTGCTTGGTAACTTATTGAAATGTTAAATATGAGGTAATTTTTCATTACCAAACGGTGGTAATGTACTGAAAATGTTTATCCCCATAACGAGTAATTAAATTTCTTTACAATAATTAATGAATAAATAATGTTGAGTGGCAATTTCTATCCTCATCATCATTATTATCATTAATCATTCTTTAATTATTCATTATTCATTCATCATGATTACTTGTTAGACCTTAAAACGTTTTTACCCTTGTAGCTTCAATTCAAAATGTACATATTGCTAAGTAATTTGTTAAATTTACCTTTACACAAGGTAATATGAGGTAATTTTACATTACTAAACGGTGGTAATGTACTGAAAACATAATATCCATATATCGAGTAATTATATTTCTTTACAATAAGTGATGAAATAATAATACTGATTGACAATTATCATTACTCATTTGGTTGAGCTTGAAATGTACTTTTGTATTTAGCTTCATGGGTAATTGGGAGATTAGCTACTTGGTAAATATATTCAATAATTATTATTCGTTAATTGTGCTAATTGTAATTCACAACAAAATATTTTTTAGTAATATATTAAGGTAAGAGTGCTTAATTTGTTATTACTACTCTCCACTTTCTTTATGATAATTTGGAATCAAATTCTGTACTTGGGGTGGTTAATAGGGTGCTACCTACTAAGGGTCGTTCACAGGGGTTGACCGTAAAAGAACCCCTAATGAAATACGAAACATTTCAGAGACACTTTACTCAAAATCTCCCGACAAATCACGACATCGTACGCATATCGTAATAATACATTCTTCCTCTGAGGATATCCGCTGGTAATACGCTTCAAAGAATACATTCAGGAATTACGGTGTTAAAGTCATCGCATCGTGGGATAATAGTAATAAGTAGTACGTATCTAATTGAGGAATGGAAATTAACGAAATATTTAAATCGCCGGACGGAAACATAAAGGTGGCGAAAATGGTCGAAAAGTCATGAATTTTCGAATATTACAATACGAATTTCGTTAAAAAGCAAATGGGGATTCATATAATAGAGTGTCATATAAATATAAATAAAATAAAAATATAAATATGTAATATTAACAATAAAATATATATTTTATTGTATTTTTTTATTATTTTATTTTTTATTTATTTCATAAATATTACAGTAATATTACAATACGAATTTCGTTAAAAAGCAAATGAGGATTCATATAATAAAGTATTATATAAATAAAAATAAGAATAAAAATAAAATAAAAATATAAATATGTAATATTAACAATAAAATAGCTACATATTTTATTATTTTATTTTTTATTTATTTCATAAATATTACAGTATACTACAATACGAATTTCGTTAAAAAGCAAATGGGGATTCATATAATAGAGTGTTATATAAATGTAAATAGAAATATAAATAAAATAAAAATATAAAATATTAATAGTAAAACATTTTATTGTATTTATTTTTTATTTATTTCAGAAATATTACAGTAATATTACAATACGAATTTCGTTAAAAAGCAAATGGGGATTCATATAATAGAGAATTATATAAATGTAAATAGAAATATAAATAAAATAAAAATATAAAATATTAACAATAAAACATATTTTATTGTATTTATTTTTTATTTATTTCAGAAATATTACAGTAATATTACAATACGAATTTCGTTAAAAAGCAAATGGGGATTCATATAATAGAGAATTATATAAATGTAAATAGAAATATAAATAAAATAAAAATATAAACATGTAATATTAACAATAAAATATATATTTTATTGTATTTTTTTATTTTTTATTTATTTCATAAATATTACAGTAATATTACAATACGAATTTCAGTAAAAAGCTAATGAGTATTTATATGATAGAGTAGTATATTAATTAATATAAGATTTATGATATAAATATAAACATAAAAAAATGAAAATATAATAAAAAAAGAATAAAATAAAAATATAAATATATGATATTAACAATAAAATAGATATTTTCTTGCAGTTTTTTATTAATTTCTATTTTATTTATTTCATAAATATTACAGTATTATTACAATAAGAATTTCATTAAAAAGCTAACGTGTATTCAGATGATAGAGTATTATAATAATTAATATAATATCTATGATATACATATAAACATAAATAAAATAAAATAATAAGACACAAATATATAATATTAAAAATACAATTTTTATTTATTGTATTTTTTATTAATTAATTTATTTTATTTATTTTATTTATTTGATATGTATATTTAGAGTAATAAGTTCTATTGTGTTCTGATAACAAAGTAGAATAATGAACTCCCCTTCAAAAATACCCTTAAGGAAGGAAAATCCATGAAATTGTAAGGAAACACAAAGAATCTCCCGAAACACAAAACCTAATTACCGTAACAGATAATTAAACACCGAACATCCCCCTTAATTATAACACAAATTCCCGAGATCGAGACACTTAAACTCGAACGACCGAGAGCGAAGATATAAAACGTAAACGTAAATCCCTCGAAAGGAGAGCGATTCTCCCCAGAAAAGAAAACTTCCCGAGGAGAGCTCTAAGGGTGCGTCGCTAATTAGGCTCCGGAGGGCGAAGGGCGCGATAAGGACGAGATAAGGGAAGATAAGGGAGGGGGATCGCGTCCCGGGACGTTCTCAAGAAACCTCCCAAGTAGACACCTGTTGGACGTCGACGGCGCCTCCTTGGAAGTCCCATCTAAGAAAGCGAAAAGGGGATAGGAGCGCAACAGTTGGTCCCGTCGGCGTAAGGAGTCGGGATTTGTTCAGGGATTGCGGAGGGGTTCCCGAAGGAACGGAAAATTGATGCATTTTCTTCAAGCTTTCTTAGAATTTTTATAATTTTTGTTAAAATCTTACAATTTTTGAACTAATTTCATAAGACGTTCCTTTGAGTTAATGAAACCTTCTAATCTAAGTAATAAATGTCAGTCTCTATTTACCCGACAATTTGCTAAAAATTTTGTGAATGAGGAGATTTTAAGTGTTGAATTATTAATGGTTAACTAAGTAGTAATAATTACTAATGATATTTAAAAACACTTAATAGTATTAAGTGTTAATACCATTTGAAGACTTTAAATAAGCTCAATTGCTGACTATTAAGGGTAGATCACTTTTGGAAGCCATTTTAAAAATTCAAAGTGGGAATAATTAAACAATACACTCTTTAAGGGTTTTCAAGTGAGTAGTTGAATTTTGTGATAATAGTACTTTGTCGAAGATTTTGAAAATGTTCGAAAAACGGATAATTAGATATTACTACTTTCTTGAAGATTAAAGAAAAGTTGAATTAGGTAACAACATTACCTTCTTGAAGATTATGAACAAGTTCATCAGAGAGAACATTAGGTGATGGTACTAGTTTGTGAGAAAGTTTGACGAATACACCTTTGCTAAAGATCATGGAAAGGCTCAGTAAGGTGATATTAGGAATACTTTAATGAAAATTTTGAAAAAACTGGAAGGAGGGTAATTAGATAATACCAATTTGTTGAAGATTCTAAAAATTTTCAATTAGGTGATAATAGATATTATCTCCTTGAAGATTTAAAAAAAGTTCAACACAGAATATTAGGTAATGATATTATCTTGTTAAAAATTTTGAAGAACACCCTTTTGCTGGAAATCAGGGATAGGTTCAGTTAGGTGATATTACGAATACTGTTGTGAAAATTTTGAAAAAGTCCATATGAAGGGTAATTAGATGATAATTTTAATTAATCAATGTAATTGATATTAAAAAGTTCAATTTGATAACACTATTATTTATTTTGAAGAGTTTGAAAACGTTAAAAGGTCAAATTATTATAAATTAGCCTTTGGTGAAGATTATGAAAAATTTAGTTTAGGTGATAACATTACATTTTCGAAATTATGAAAAATTTTGAAAAATTTAAAGGGGGACAATTAGATAAAACTATTTTGTTGAAGATTATGAAAGGGTTTAACTAGACAATAAATATAGCTGTTTTGTTAAATATATTGAAAATGTTCATATGAAGAGTAATTGATGAAGAGTATGACGATAATTTTAATAAATTAATGTAATTAATATTAAAAAGTTCAGTTTGGTAATAATACTATTTCTTTTGAAGAGATTGAAACCGTTAAAAGGGTAAATAATTGGAAATTACCCTTTGGTGAAAATTATGAAAATATTTAATTTAGGTGATAAAATTACATGTTCGAACTTTTGAAAAATTTTAAAAAAGTTTAAAGGGGACAATTAAATAAAACTATTTTGTTGAAGATTATGAGAGGGTTTAACTAGGCAATACTACTGTTTTGTTGAATATTTTGAAAATATTCATGGCGAGGATAATTAGATGGTAATTTTAATTAATTAATGTGATTAATATTAATAAGTGTAATTTGGAAATAATACTACTTCTTTTGAAGACTTTGAAACTGTTAAAATGGCAAAAAGGTGATTAAATTATATGTTCAACATTATGAAAAGTTTTGAAAAATTTAGGGGGACAATTAAATAAAACTATTTTGTTCTAGATTATGAAAAAGTTTAACTAAGCAATACTACTGTTTTGTTGAATATTTTGAATATGTTCATAGGGAGCATAATTAGATGGTAATTAATTTTTAATTATTTAATGTAATTAATATTAAAAATTTCAATTTGGTAATAATACTATTTTTTTTGAAGAGATTGAAACCGTTAAAAGGGTAAATAATTGGAAATTACCCTTTGGTGAAAATTATGAAAAATTTAATTTAGGTGATAACATTACATTTTCTAAATTATGAAAAATCGCAACAAGGTAATTAATAATATTACTTCGTTGAATATTTCTAAAGGTGCAAATGGGGTGTGGGATAAATACATAATACCAGTTAGTTAAACATTATAAAAATTTTAATTAAAAGATAATACATCGTTAGTTGAAAATTTTGGAAAAATTTATTTTCATGATAATACTTAGTTCAAAATTTTTAAACGCTTAACTGGAATTGTTATTCCAGTTATTATGATTATACTTTTGGAACATTTTGAAAACTACAATTAGAAGTTACATATGATACGACTGTTTGGTGAGGATTACGAAACGGAAAAAGAGAAGATAATTAGGAAATAATGCCCCTTTGTTGAAAATTTTGAAAAATTTGGAAAATATTGAAGTTAATGAAATATTAATTTACCAATCAATTTTCAATATTTTTAATTTAGTGTCTATGTATCTATAGGACTTATTTCCCCCTGGATTATTAACAATAATTATTTTATTTTCTTAAAGGTACAAAAATATTTACTTAACAGCCAAATAACGTGTTTATCCGAATTACCAAATCGTATATTAAAAAAATCTACTAACACGAAGCAAAAGTAACTAATTGAATATATGAAAATATTTACTAAAAAATACCAACATAATTTGAGAGGTAAGTGTCAACTTCAAGTGAATAATGTGTAAACTTTAAAGATTTATTGAAACAGAACAGATATATTTAGTTAAAAATATGAAAGTAATGTGAAATGCTAAATTAGATTGAAAATTGGAAATATAAAATTACAAAAATGTTCAATAAATGATTTAAAAAAGAAGAATGAAAAATATTTACCTGAAATTCTAAAATTATTTAATAAAAAATACCAAACAAATATCTTGGAATTTTAAAAGTGTTTAAACCCATAATAAAAATGTATCTAAATGCGTACTTTAAATTACCAAATACTTTAAACTACTTGTTAGAGAACGAACAGTCTTGAAATGTAAGTACTTAAAATTTCTGCAAGACGAAAACATAGCACACGTTTAAAAATCAATGAAACTTAGTAGTACATCATGGCGGCATCTGGAACAAAATTTCAAAATAATCTCACTTCCTTGAAGCACTTTTGGGGGCCGATACTGGCCTGTAGTGTTTTTGAGGAGTTGTCTAGAAGTTGTGTTAAGATGCCTTTAAATTATCTGAGTTCAAGCAATTCGTTGCTATATCGAGGGCTCCAGCGGCCTCCAAAGTGAGGTTATGGCCAAATATTGGTCCAGATGCCGCGTTGTTGATCTACTAAGTGTGTTTGATTCGTATACCAGACGGAGCTTATAAAGGGACGCCACATGATAGTTTTTGGATTCATGTGATCTTATAATTGCTCACGATAGTAACGTAGTAGAAGTAGTTTTTGTATGTGGAAGTGAAATCACGGGAATATTAGGAATATATGTACTTTATCTCGTAATTACACAATTAACATAATTATGACGTGTCGTCACTCCCATAATTAAAATTCCCGACGTTATGACTCCATTAAAGATTCTTTTCACTAAAATTAACCTAATGCGTCCGCAAACACGACCTCGGTTAATCAATTCGTAAATTTCTCCGTCCAATACCGGAATCGCCTCTTCGTCCCATTACGAAATCATCACATTACCGGATGTCTCCTCCCTACAATACCGAGCGCCCTCTGATCTTTCCTCATACACGAGAACGGAAAAAGCGTTCCATCCCACATTTCAATTATCTCTCCACTTTATCCTCCCGAAAAATGTTTCAACTCCTGAAACATTCACGACGAACCTCGACCTGTTCGCCTGAATTTTTAAATATTTTTTGTAAAATTCAGTATATCGGTATATCCAGTATACACGACAACATGGCGAGAAAACGACCACGACAACAACAACAACAAAATCGAGTACGAGACGTGGAAATTGCACTTATTCCTGTCTGATTTTTTGTAATAATTTCCCCATCGATTGACGCAATTATAAATGCATTAAAATCGGTTGGTCGACGTGAATAATTCACGGGCGTTTTCCCCCACGAGCTCGGCCGTTATTGAAGCGAAGTCACGCTTTCAGCGTTAAAAGTGAAAAAGTGTCGCAATCACTTATTAACGGAGATCAATTGTGTTTCCCGCTTTGGCGGCTTCGACGCCGTGTCGTCTTCGTGCATTGAAATGTGAATAATTCAGGCCGGAAATTAAGTCTTGGAATTTTCCAAGTTAGTACAATTATTGCATTGTGGGTACGTAATGAAGACACGAATAACGATAGTAACGCATTTACCCAGACGCAACGCCATTGATTTTCTTAACTTCTTCTTCTTCTTTAGCCCACATCCATCCATTTCTCAATGTTGTTCTACCCTGAGCAGTTTGTAACCACTTGTTCCCTTCTACTCGTTGCATGTCACTCGCCATCGCATTTAGGGTCTTCCTGTGTTTCTCTTCGTGGTTCTTTGTCGCTATTGAATCATTGCTTTGGTCCACTTTGATGGGTCCTGTCTGATGACATCCCCGACCTATCTCTACTTTCGTTCTTTTCCTTATCACTTCTCTCCTAATATGATCTTTAGCCCATATCCATCATTGCTTTGGTCCACCTTGATGGGTCCTGTCTGGCGACATCTCCGGCTTATCTCCACTTTCGTTTTTTTCCTTATAACTTCTCTCCTAATATGATCTTTAGCCCATATCCATCCATTCCTCAATGTATGCCTCTTCCATTGTATTCCATGTAGTTCTATCATGAGAAGTTTGTAACCAGTTGTTCCCTGTTACTCGTTGGAGGCCATCTCGCCATCTCATTGGTGGTCTTCATGTTCTTCTCTTGGTGCTTCTTGGTCGCCATTGAATCATTCTTTTGGTCCACCTTGATGGGTCCTGTCTGACCACCAATCTCCACTTTAGTTCTGCCACTCTTTTTACAACGTCTCCTACTTTTGTTCTTTTCCATATCTCTTCCCTCCTAATGTGATCTCTTAGGTTAGGCTAGCATAGCATGACACGCTCCTTTGCTCTCTGGGTTGTCCTGAGCTTTTCAGCACTTCTCCTCGTTAGAGTCAGTCTCAAGAACATATGTTGCAACTGGTAAATTGAAAGTTTCGTAAGTTTTTCGTTTAAGGCCTATTAGGATATCCTGCGATTTAAGAATATACCTCCCAAAGGCTAGCTAGCTCAATCTCGTTGATCTACCAATTTGGTAGGTTGGTTTTGTTTTCTTATTTTGATGGCTCAATGGTTATGTTGGTGTCTTCCATCATTTCTTAACAGCTCCCAGCATTCTTCCAATATAAAGACATTCCATCTAACTTGCGACAGAAGCATTGAGAACATCGAGAAACAACATTCCGGAAAATTGTTCCGTTACGATTTTTCACCTCAAAAATGGAACCATAGCTTTAGCGCTTAAGCGCTCAATACATCCCTTTACCTGCCTCAGAAATGCCTCAGAAAGAGTCTGAAATATGAAACTATGATATTAAATTAGTGAAGACATGCCAATCCACAAATGGATTAAAATACTTGAGAAAAAATCCTATGTAATTCCAAACTAGTATATTAGTTCCAACTAGGACATTCTAGACAGTTTCACATTAATTTTGAAGAGTTTCATAAACTATTCCTAAATTTTCTTACAGTTCTTATAAATCCTACAGTTTCAACCTACTCTACTAGCTCCATCCAAAACTGTTTAAATCAGTTCTAGGACAATTTTAAAAAGTTTATAAAAGTGATGTCAAAGTAACAATCAGTAACTAATACTTGCACAAAATTCAATTTAAAAATTTTGTAATTTGAATGAATAAAATGATATAAGTGATATAATGACAGCAAAGTTTAAAAACAGCCTTGAAAAGCTACATCAGTTTCAAGTAGTTTAAAAATATAGTTTGAAATAATGGACTCTTCAAACTCGTTAGCTAAGCAGTCTAAGTATGAGATTTTTGCCAATAATTGACAATATTACGAATATTCGATCAAATAAGTTTTGTAAATTCAAATTCAGTTAGAAATACTTTAAAAAAAATTTTTTCCTTCCACTTCAAAAATGGAACAGGTACAGTAGAACTTTACCACAGGCTTAAGTAGTCCCAGAAAAGCTATACAGACCTTGGAATAATTAGAAATATTCCACCATTTGACCATGTCAAGAACAGCTTTCAAAGTTTTAAGCTGTCCAAGAACAGCTTTATAAATATCCTCATAGTTACGAATTTTTTGGAAACTAGTCGAAATTTATCTATAACAGACAATTACCAAAAATGAGTTGAAATAATAATCAAGAAATAATATCCGAACTAAATTAACATGAATTAACACCAACGTGATAAACAGTTCGCAATATTAAACCACTAAACAACCCAGACAGCACAAAGGTGTCTTTAAGACGTCTTATAGACGTCATATTATAGCTGTGCAAGACGTCTGTCAGACGTCTGTGAACGTCTCTTAGATGTCTTGAAGACGTCTTTTATACGTCATTTGTTACAAAAAAAGACGTCTTTACGATGTTTTACAAGCTGTATATAAGACGTCTTTAAGATCTCTTACAAGCCTTATATAAGACGTCTTTAGGATGTCTTGCAGCCTCTATATAAGACGTCTTTAAGATATCTTGCAAGCTGTATGTAACACGTCATTAAGACGTCTTTAGGACGCATTGTTAGACTAGACCAACATGAAAACACCTCAATTTTCGTCCAGATATATTTTATATAAATATTATTATTAAATCTGCAAACATATAATACCGCCTTAAAGACTTCCTAATTAGACAGTCCAAAAATTGTCTGAAATAAGGCGTCTTTATTAATAATGACCTGCCAAATTAAGAAGTTTTTAATACGTCCATATGCTGACGTATAAAGAGGAATTTTATTGGTCAACAAACATCCAGACTTCAATCAGACATCTTAAAGACGTCCAGAACAAGACATCTTAAAGATGTTCAAAACAAGACATCTTAAAGACGTCTGTTTTAGGTCTTCAGACGTCCAGACCACAATAAGACCTTTAGAAGACTTTAAGACGTCGTGTGCTGTCTGGGAAGTAAACAATTAAACTAAATTAAATTGAAATTTAGTCTAATTAAAACTTCAAATATAAAAATACAAATTTAACTAAATTTTAAGAAAATACCCGAATAAAATAATTTGTAGCTTCACAATAATTAATAGCGAATAGTAATCTCAGCGAATACCTAATTAAAGCGCGACTGCACAAGTGCCATGTTTTGTTAAGTGTATATCGCAATTCGGTGATTGATGCTGGTTAAACAAAATCGCCGAATTTGCGATATAACCAGTATAAGTATAGTCGATAAAATCTGTGATCAATAGCCTTACTGAAGATCGCCATATGGCTGTCTCGCCATGTGTTAAAAATATCTCTAACGTATATTCTACTTATTTTTAATGAGAGAATAAAGGCATACTTTTCTAACCTTTTTATGTTTTCGACGTTCGACGTTAGCCGTATCAATGTCTGGCCCAAGGCATTATTGACTCACCCTGTAGTAAGTTACCAATAGTAAGTGACACTTCTATTAAAAACAGGAAATTTATATGATTTCTACAATTTTTATTTAAATATGACAAATTTCCTGTAAATTAAAAAAAGTATGTCGAAATGTAAGGAATAACACTAGAAACTTGATTATGTTTTGATTAATTGACCAAAGTCGTATATCGTCCTGTAAAATGACAGGACCTCAACAAAACACAATTTCTAGGTTGTCAGAAGTAAAGAGGCGAGTAACATAAGGTTAAACTTTTGAAAAAAATTAATTCCATTAATTTAGGCTATCCAGAAATTCTGGAAGGTCCTAGTTTACCTTCAGGAAAACAATACATGTATAAGGACAACAAAAATATCCAATGTAGAGAAATGTAATAGTTATATAAGTTTCAGAATATTCAACTGAAAAAAAGTCCCGCAGGATAGTTAAAACTTGCACCTGAACGTTAAAAATCCCCTGAATAACAAAAATGCTAAAGCGTATCAATAAATAATTGAAATTTACACTTGCAAATTCTGGTAATTTTGGATGGTCAGATATTTGGGAAATTGTAAATCTCAATAGTCCTGCGAGATAACAGGATCAGCAACAGGATTGAAAAAATTTCAAAAATGACAAAATCGAAAATACGTGTGAATTCGGAAAAATGATAGAGCTACATTATTTTAGTCATTCCATAAATTTAGGAAATTTCTATTTAAAAGATCCTTTGGGATAACAGTATTTGCAGCATGAAATAAAAAATTATAACATCTGAAACCTGTGCAGTCCAAGACTGAAATTCCTATCACTATTAATTAACACAATTTAGCCACGACGTGTAGAATGGCAATTTTGTAATAACTAATTACCTTCCCGCCAACACCTCATTAAAGCGCGTGAGTACAAGTTCATCTGTTGCTAAGTGTATATCGCAATTCGGCACTAAGATGATTGATTCCTAGTGATCAATTTGATGACTTGTTAATCACGTTGATTGCTACTAATGATTGGCACTAGTTAAATAAAATCGCCGAATCTGCGATCTGACGATATAAATAATTTAATAAAATTCGCAATATATTATGCAACCTAAAACTAAACCTAAACACTAGAGTTCGCGCTTTGACATGCTATGTTTTCTCCACATTACTTTATGGATTGGAAACTTAGACTCTTACAAATACAACACAGAGGAGAATCGAGGCCTTTGAAATGTGGTGCTACCGCAGGATGTTGAGGATTCCCTGGACAAGTCACACAACCAACACCGATGTCCTAAATCAGATGGAGAAAGAACCAGAAGTAATACACACAACTCACAATCGAGGGCAAAATAGAGAGTAGAAGAGGACCTGGCAGAAAACGAAATTCCTGGCTGAGGAACTTTCGTCAGTGGACAAATATGACATCATGCGAATTACTCCGTGCTGCAGTGGATATAGTTAGATGGGCTTATGTGATCGCCTAGGTCTTGAGAAGATAAGGCACACTAAGAAGGAGGATTTGTTATGCGAGCATAAAGACATATTCTTCTAACTATTTCCTGTTTACCGTTTTCAGTTTTGTTCAAGGCGAGTTTACCCCCCCCCCTGGGCGTGACAATATTAGTAATTTCTAAGATATATATATAAAAATGAATTGCTGTTCGTTTGTCTCGCTTAAACTCGAGATTTGCTGGACCAATTTTGCTAAAAAGGTACTTTTTGTAATTTAACATTTGTAGTCAAACAAATGAAAGTATAGTGCCAGTTGGTTGTCATATAAATAAATATCAAGACGATTATTAAAATCCGTCATCAGTTTGTCACTGCGCGAGAACTTTATTGGTTTTAAAATGCCAAGGAGAAGACGACCTGACTTAGGTCGTCGAAGTGAATCAGATGTGCGACGAGCTACCTCACGTGCAAATCGCACTGACGACCAGCGAGAGACAGATAATGATAACATTCGTATTGGTAGGACAGAATTGCGTTCAACAGTGAATAATTATGAAATAGATAGACTTAGAATGGAACGAGTTCGGGCACATCAAATACAACAGCAGCGAGCACGACACAATGAAATAGAGCGATACCGCAGACGCAGTGTTCCTGTAAACCTAGAACGAGTAGTGTTCCACTACGACCCGGAAATATTGTGCTGACCAATCCGTAACGATTGGAGAAATGACTTACAGGAATATACTGGAGAAATATTGTACAGGAAAATTTCATGCCTACTTTCAAGGTAGTTTTGGATACATTATTTATTAAAAATTTAAGAAGATAATATACAATTGCAGATATAAGGAAGGTTTGCGGAATCAACTTGGAGTTTCCCTGTTTGGCATGCGGAATTGTAGTAGATTAAGACACGAACGTAATTCGTATATCAAATCCGTCGTCGCTTAAAAATCACCTCCGAAGGAAACGCGCCGGAAGCATTTCCGCGGAAACGGAAACGGCCAACACACAATGAGGTGTTCCGGTTTCGTGTTCGACGAGCTCGACGAGGGAGGGGAAGGGACTAGCGGAGGAGGAGGAGGGTGGGAAAGAGGCGAAAAGCGGTGAAGGCGCACGAGAAAGAGGAAAAGTACCCCCGTCGAACGGGGCGAAAACTACCTTACCTCCCCGCCCGTTCGCATTTATCTTTACGGCGCTAGTCGGGGAACTCCCGACGGGGAACGCCCCCCCCCACCACCTCCCGCCCGCGATCTCGATAAGGGCGCGATCCGCCGAGCCGATAAGCGATCCGCGAAGAGGGGTAGCTCCTCTTTCCTCCCTCCGCCGGCGCAGGGAATATTTTGTTAGCCGCGGGAAATCGTTTTCGCCGCCTAATTGGCGATAACTACGCCCGGTTAAGGAGATTGGAAAAGTTTCCCTAAGCGCGCGTAGGGTTTCGTGTTTGTGTCGCCGAGGAGGCCGGGGGTGGGGGGGAAGGCTCGTCAGGGGAAGGGCACTAAACTTCTATCTCGGATATTTCAACTCCTTAAATTTAAAATTACTTCGGTCCACGTCGTCGAGAAAATATGAACATTGTCACACGAGAGTTTTAAAGCACAACGAGCGAAGCGAGGAGTGCTTTAATAGATGTGACAATACGTCTTATTAAACGGGTGTAATATACTATTTTATCTACTTTGCTTTATTAATTCACTAAATTTTGGCTGTTCCAGTTTTCGTTTAACACTAGGGAATTTTGCGTAGGTTGGTTGCACTGACGTCACTGACATTGACGTTTCGTATTTGAATTTGAAAATCTAGTAGTCATAGGACAAGTTCAATAACTACTTATTTACGTGCGCGAAATGGAAGACAAACATGTAGAGTTGACCTGTACACTCCCAGACATACTCAAACCTGCTCAAGAAATTTAGTGAAATACTAATAATTTAACCCAGACGTCTACGCACGTCTACGTGACAGGCTGACGTACCAATTTAACAAAACTAAAAGTTACCAAAAGTAATGTAATAATATGAATATTATTACACTACTTTCGGTGTAATAATGAGATCATTAGTAACGCAAAGTAGATAAACATATTTTAATTAGTTAGTTTTATTACTTAATTGCAGTTAATTACTTTAGTTAAATAGTTGGAAATATATTTTGATTGATTTATAATTGATTTTCGATATTGACTCGGATTTGGAATTGAGCACTGTCACATTCAAAAATATGAAATTCATAAGGAAAACAGTTAGTGGTCAAAATCCCTGTATGATAATAATCGAGGAAATAGTATGTCAGTTTTTTGTCAGTATTTCAGTTAGGTACTTTAGTTAATTACTAGTTGGAAATATATTTTGATTTTGGGTTTTCATTTTGGATTTGGATTTGAGCAGCCTCAAATTCGAAAAAGGAAATTCGTAATGAAAACACATATTTTTGAAAATCCCAGTAAAATAAACGAGAAAGTTTCTTGAACTGCAACTTTAACTTCAGAAAATCGAAGTACACAAATTGTGATTTCGAGTGTGGTAACTAAAATTGCACAGAGTTTCAATCGATCATACTCCCAAACTTCCAGATCACAACTGAAAAAAACAAAATCTAAGCTAGTAACTTCGAGAAACCAAATATCGACTAAACTTCAACTTTCAAAATAACTTCAACTTCTTTTGACTTCACCCAATTGCAATCTGGAAACAGATTTCAATTAGTTACTATTCTTTGCTTAATTTAAGTTAATTGCTTTAGTTAATTAGTTGGAAATATATTTTGATTTTTGACTTTCATTTTGGATTTGGATTTGAGCATTTTCAAATTCAACAAAGGAACTTCGTCACGAAAACAGTTAGTCGTGAAAATCCCACTATAAGAATCGAGAAAGTAGTAACTTCAACTCAAACTTCAGAAAATCGAAATGGACAAACTTTGATTTCGAGAGTGGTAAGTAAAACTCCAAAAAGAGTTAACACAGTTATGGTTAACACTTCCAAACTTTCACTTCACAACGCCAAAAAACCAAATATAAGCCAGTAACTTCGAGTAATCGAATATCGACTTAACTTCAACTTCTTTTAACTTCACCCAATTGTAATCTGGAAACATAATTAGTTAGCTTTTTTAGTTATTTTGTCAGTTAGGTCGAAAAATATTTTGATTTTGAACATATCACTCTTTAAAGCCAAAAAAAGGAAATTCGTAACAATACAGTTAGTTGTGGAAATCCCAGTAAAATAATCGAGTTCCGCCATGAACTCAGCTGTTAGGTCTGGACATACATTAGTCCCCCCACGAAGCTATGAACGAACATATTGATCAGTTAGGTTAGACTGATATCTCTTCGTGTTAACTCTCATTTTTTGTAAAGAAATCAATTAGTTGTAAATATTAGAATTTTGAATAATCGAGTTCCGCCATAAACAGCGAAAGCAGGTTTAAATAAGAACGCCATTTTCAACGAGATTAAAATGATCGAAATGATGAGTTAGAACAGATGCAACGTATTGTATGATTCTTTTCTTCTAACATAAATTGGATTGCTGATAGAACATCAAAAACTAATTTCTACTGATTGAGTTCGGCCATAAACTGAGAAAGCAGGTTTGAACATAGACGAATTTTCCCAGGAGATTTAATTAATAACGAAATGGTAAGTTAAGATCTATTGAATGATTCATCACCTTTTTTTTGTGTAAAGAAATTACATTTCGGATAGAATTAAGAATGAACTAGTTCCGCCACACACTTTGTGAAGCAGATGTAAACATTGGCGAGTTGCCCCATGAGGGTATGAACGAACACAGGGGTGAACTAGGATAGACTGATTGTTATTTTGGTTTTTTGATGTGTCTTTTTTGCATAGAAACGAGTTTCTTTTAAACAGAATACCAAATAAGATGTTGTAAATAACCTGACAACTCGGTTTGGATTTAACCAGTTTTTCCATTAAAACGTGAATAAATGTTGGGTTGTGTTAACTGAATTTCTGAATAGAGTTTTTCGTTGTAAAGAAAGCAGCTAGTCACAAATAGAATTCTAAATTATATTTTGTAAATATCTTAGTTCCGCCACTGATTTGGGGAATTACTTTGAACGTAGACCAGTACTTTTACGAATTTATAAAATAATGCTGAATTAGGTTAAATCGGTTTTTAGAACAAAATCACACTTTGTAAAGAACGCAGTTATGAAGAGAATACTAAATGATATTTTGTAAATACCCGAGTTACGCCACAAACTTGGCAAATTAATTTGAACGTAGGCGATTTTTATGAAGATATTAATTAATCAGTTGGGTAATATCAAACTATTTTTGGACTATTTTCTTCGTGAAGAAGACAGTTAATTGTGAAAAGAGTATAACATAAAATTATATAAATAACTGAGTTCTGCCACAATCGCCAAGTTGGTTCAGAATTTTAAATATAGACCAGTTATTCCACTGAAACATGGTTGGGTTATATTAATTGCTTTCTAGAATATTGTTTTTCTTTGTGAAAAAACCAGTTAATTACTAATAAAGTGCCAAATGATATTTGGTAAATATCGGAGTTCCACCACAAGTTTAGCTAGTTAGTTTGGATGTAGAAGAGATTCTGCCAAGAAAATATCACAAAATAGGTATAATATTGAGTTAGACTAGATTAATTACATTTTGAAATAACATTTTTCTTCACAAAGAAATCAGTGAGTTGCGAGTTGAACACCAAACAGAATATTTCAATTGATCGAGTTCCGCCACACACTTACCATTCCGGATCTATTATGGACGAAATTTCCCCAGTAATGTATGAGAGAACAACGTGATAAATGGGGTTAGATTGACTAGTGTTTCTTTATACATTTTTTTTGTGAAGAATAGGATCTTCTAAATAATCGAGTTCCGCCACAAATTTAACAAGCAAGTCTAAATATAGACGAGTTCTCCCACAATAGCATGAATGAACATCGTGATGAATTGGGTTAATTTAAATCAATTTGGTTCATACCTTCTTTTTATACAGAAATCAGTTAGATGTTACTTAAATAACAAATAAAATTCCCAAACAACCGAGTTCCGTCACAGATGAAGTAAGCAGGGACGAATATAGATGTGTTGTGCCACGAGTGTGTAAATCAACCTCGTTATGAATTAAGCTTGAATGGTTCTGATCTCTTTTAAAGAAATCAGATACAAATTAAATATCTGATAGCATTTTTCAAAACATCGAGTTCCGCCATGCACGAAGCAGGCATAATGTCAGGAGTGTATAAATCAACATATTTATGAATTGGGTTTGAATCGTATTTGTATATATAATATTTTGTTTTTGTTAAATCAGATTCGAGTTTCCTTTTTTGTTACTACAACTTACCATTTTATTTACATTCCAAATTAGGATTTTATGTATAGAAAAATCAGTAATAAATTGATACACCAACCCGAAATTTATAAGGGTTGAGTTCCGCCACAAACTTCACAAGTAGACAGGTGCAGTTCTCGGTTCATATCTTTCCTTATGAGCGAGATCCAGTAGAGCGATTAGATTTGTGATTTTGATTTTTACAAAATTACATTGTTTTGTAATGAAGTTTTTCCGTTGTGAAAAACTGAATTTGTGTATGTTTGACAGATTTTCTTACTTTTCCTGGATACGAACCCAAGTGGAAAAACTGCGCCGGTGTTTTAGAATATTGTCCCTTTTTGTGTATGCTCTATATCTGGCGGGACGGCGGTGGATATTTTTAGAAAAGCGACGGTATCCGTGGCAAATTAACTGAAACCCCCACAAAAGGCTCGAAAGAGTGTGTACGTACGGGCGAGAGGGAGAGAGAGAAAGAGAGGAGAAAAAGGGGAAAGGAACAACGTTGTTCCGCTTAATTGGCAGTTCATCTAAGTACATATTTTGTTTAATATCTGCCTTTCGAGAGCGATCCCCATTGTTCGCGCACCTATCCGTCTATCCTCACATGTGTGTACGCTCCACATATCCATAATGCTCTTTTGTAGGTGGTTTGCGCCCTCCGAGAATAACGGCTTGCAAACTAGTCGAGAGCTCGTCAACGATAATAGCCACAAGTAGCTGACGCACGCTTTCATGTCCTTTTTCATGTGGAACTCGCGTCTAGTTTTCTACAAAATTTGTCTTGTTTACCTGTTTGTCGAGCGCCACCCTCTTGTCGCCACTTTTTCCCTCTCTTTTCGCCCTTAACGACTCCGTTGTTTTTCCATTATTAAAGTGGCCCTCACTTGTTGCGCCCCAAACTGGATTTTCGAGTTATACTGAGAAGTTTTTTGGAAATTCTCATTTTCAATTCCGATCGAAAAAAGTAACCTCCTCGTCGTCCGTCTAAGGCACCCAAATTGACTCGATCGAAATAATTAAATTCGCCGGAGTCTTGGGAGTGGAGGGGGCGGGCAACTTCGGTAATTGTATCTGCTTGATTAATTCAAGCGCGAGCGGCCACTTGAACCGAACAATTTCGAACTTATAAAGTAATTTATCGTCCTCTGGACATCGTTTAATTAGAAAAGCGACCCGGGGGGGGGGGAGATGTAAGATTCGCCATTCACGCGGAAGTTACTTCGACTTATACACCTTTGCGTACCCCCCACCCCCTGGTGATTAAAAGTTTCGCTAGGGACGAATTTTTTTACATTTTTTTTATAGTTGGTATCGATCCGACTGGCGAGATTAATTCGATAGATGCGGCTCGGGCCGTAAATTTCGCGAATTCCCATTTTTATGGCGACGCGCGACACATTTATTCATGGGATCAGCGTAAATTCCCGAATGGGTCCATTTCGACCGGTTCGATTACACTAGACAACGTTTTCGGGGAAAAAATGAAAGAATATAACTCAAATTTTATTTCAATACTTGTAAATCGGCGTTCAATCATACCAATGCCGAGCCCAAGGAATTATTGACTCACCCTGTACATTACCTAAACCGAGTGACAGTTCTATTGGATATAGAAGAATTTTGATCACATCTAAAATTTTTATTTGAAATATTAGCAATTCGGTATGAATTTAAAAACAAATATGTCGAAAATTAACCCGACAACCCAAAAGCTAACAAACTTCAACCCGGAGAGTACGTCACGCCCTCTCTCCAAACTACTAGAACCTCAAACCCCGGATCTGCACGATACGCCCTCAGATCCAACCCGGAGAAGTACGTCACGCCCTCTCTCCAAACTACAAGAACTTCAAGAACTTCAAGAGATCACGTCACGCCCCGATCTCCGCCTACAAGAACTTCAAGAACTTCAAAGAGATCACGTCACGCCCTGATCTCCGCCTACAAGAACGTCTTCAGCCTTACAACCTGGAGACAAGATTTATCTCCGCAGCCACCCACGAGTTACGAGAGATATCTACATACAGTCCACTCTCTAGAGATCATTGCACACTTTCGTTCAACTTATGTCATTTAATAAGGAACTAAGGCGTTCAAGGAATTTAATTGTTTCACATGGTTAATTGACCTCTAAAATTGTGTGAATTGAAGTTATGATTTGAGAATAATGGTACGCACTGATTTTGGCTTCCCACAAATCTGACATTTCTTATCTACAAAGATCCTTCAGGAGAACTCTATCTGCATCAGTAGTTTAAAAAATATAGCATATCAAATGTGTTGCAATTTGAGGATTAACATTAGAGTATGAAACTCATAGAATTCGTTATTATTAGATATATTAAATATCTGGAGAATACTCAATTTTTAAGAAGTCTTGCAGGATAGATAGTACCTCAGCTGAGCGCTAAAAATGTCCTGAATAAAAAAAAATGCCAAAACGTATCTATATAAATAGAAATTTGCGTTTGTAGAGTCCATTAGTTCGTAATGTTAAGAAATTATGGAAATTTACAAATTTCTATAGTCCTGCAAAGCAATAGGACTTGCCACACGAAAAATGAAAAACAGTTTCAAAAATGACGAAATCCAAGAAGCGTGTGATTTGAAGTTAACATTTTGGAAAAATGACATTCATTAGCTTAGAAGTTTAGTTTCAGAATACACAAATTCTGAAATTTCTTATTTATAAAGATTCCTCAGGATGACAGTAGGATATCGAAAAATGTTACGTGTCTAGTGTGCTATGTGGGGAATAAAATTAGAAACTTAAATTAATAAAAAGTTAATAAACTCCTCTTTAAAAAGTTCTGCAAAATAGTTAATATCTCAGCTGGATTTTAAAAATGTCCTTATTTTTGTCGTACCCATAAAAATTAGAAATTTAAAATAAGAGGGTACAAGAATTTGGGATATTAAATATTTTTCAAATGTGTAAGTGTCCATAGTTGGCCCATAGTAATAGTCCATAGTAAGGTAAGAGTGCCTGTGACAGGAGCTTATTGAATAACAATTTGTGAAATGTCAGAAGTGAAAAGATGTTTGAATTAATTGAAGTAATAATTTAGACAAAATTAATTTTATTAATTTTACTTTCCCAGAAAATTTAAGATATTCCAATTCGCTAAGGTCCTTCAGGATAACAGTACCAACAATAATATAATTTTCATTTCAACATCATTAATTCTATATGCATTTAAAAAGTATGTAAAATTTTGATAAAACTTGATGAAACATTTCAATAAACCAATATACATATTTTTGCAAATTTAACCTTATTGGGTTGTTATTTCATAAAGCTAAAACTCATATGAATCTCTTTAAATAAATTACAATACCTCAAAACCCCATTTTATAACGCTAAAATCAATGTTATAACACTCCATAGTAAAGAAAATAAAAACTACATTTCCAGCAACTCCAATAATGGCAAGTTATTCCTTAAATCTTAAAGAACCGAATTTATAAAACAGCTTTTCCAAAAATATCAAACATTAATATAGGGCGTCCAAATAATTCAAAAAACAAACCCTGTTAACCCCCGTAACGTATATTTTTAGTCTTGAAAGACTACAGTTATATAGTTTACCTCCACATTTACAATATCTGGCCCTATCTTACCATACACGCCGTCGTTATGCAAATTAGTGATATGATCGAATAACCGGTGCCCGAATTAAACGGCCATTATCATCGAATTACGATCCGATGATTTAACTCGTATTGTAAAATTGTTCAATAATTGGAATTTAAAGAACACGAGTGTAAATACGATTAAAGCGATTAATAAAAGAGTGATTAAAACACACGGGGGCGCGTTTAGGTGTATCATATGAAATTGTGTGATTACCACATTTGTTGTAATATCTTTTTTAAAGTCTGTAAAGGGGTGGGATGATTAGGTTTTTGGTGTTGTCCTAACTTAAGTTATAGCCAATGGTCTGAATTTGGGTACCTATAGAAGAAAATTAAGTCAGCTCAATGCTGCTTAAATGATCCGAACTTGGTTCAAAGTTTAAGGTAAGTTGGATCAGTTATCAGTTTAGTTAGATACTGTGGTGTGTTCCTAGAGTATTGTTTTAAATGCAATTTTTATGTTTTCCAAAATTTATCCAAATTTTCCATTTACAGATTCAGAATATTTTGAGAAAAATTTGGTTTTTGAATTTTTGCAATGTTATAACATCCATCCATCCATCAAAGGCTGTTGAGGTAACTTTGCGCATCGTTCAGGGAATATAGTTTGAATTTGCAGGTTAAAATTCCTTATTACCTTTAACCTACAATTTCAAAATTAGTATTTATATAATTTAGTTTCTGAACCATTGAATCGACTACAATACAGGTCACTCCTTCTTCAGGAGGATTGTCCTACATCAGAAGTGGGATCTGAACAGGATACATTGGAGCATATCCAAAGGAGCTGAAGGCTGTTAGGCCCATCTTTTGGCTCATTCCATTTTAGTGCTAATTTTGAATTTCCCGTAAATGTTTCTCCTTAACCTGCAGACTGAAAATTTTAGTAAGTTTCTTATTACCTTTAACCTAAAAATTCAAAATTAATATTTTTCCAATTTAGTTTATGAACCATTGAATCGAATACAATACAGGTCACTCCTTCTTGAGGAGGATTATCCTACATCAGAAGTGGGATCTGAACAGGATACATTGGAGCATATCCAAAGGAGCGGAAGGCTGTTATGCCCAGATTTTGGCTCATTCAAAGGTTTTAGTGTTAGTTTTGAATTTTCTTTAAACGTTTCTCCTTAACCTGCAGACTGAAAATTTTAGTAAGTTCCTTATTACGTTTAACCTACAAATTCAAAATTAGTATTTATATAATTTAATTTTTGAACCATTGAATCGAATACAATATAGGCCACTCCTTCTTCAGGAGGATTATCCTACATCAGAAGTGGGATCTGAACAGGATACATTGGAGCATATCCAAAGGAGCTGAAGGCTGTTAGGCCCATCTTTTGGCTCATTCCATTTTAGTGCTAATTTTTTAATTTCCCGTAAATGTTTCTCCTTAACCTGCAGACTGAAAATTTTAGTAAGTTTCTTATTACCTTTAACCTAAAAATTCAAAATTAATATTTTTCCAATTTAGTTTCTGAACCATTGAATCGAATACAATACAGGTCACTCCTTCTTGAGGAGGATTATCCTACATCAGAAGTGGGATCTGAACAGGATACATTGGAGCATATCCAAAGGAGCGGAAGGCTGTTATGCCCAGATTTTGGCTCATTCAAAGGTTTTAGTGTTAGTTTTGAATTTTCTTTAAACGTTTCTCCTTAACCTGCAGACTGAAAATTTTAGTAAGTTCCTTATTACGTTTAACCTACAAATTCAAAATTAGTATTTATATAATTTAATTTTTGAACCATTGAATCGAATACAATATAGGCCACTCCTTCTTCAGGAGGATTATCCTACATCAGAAGTGGGATCTGAACAGGATACATTGGAGCATATCCAAAGGAGCTGAAGGCTGTTAGGCCCATCTTTTGGCTCATTCCATTTTAGTGCTAATTTTTTAATTTCCCGTAAATGTTTCTCCTTAACCTGCAGACTGAAAATTTTAGTAAGTTTCTTATTACCTTTAACCTAAAAATTCAAAATTAATATTTTTCCAATTTAGTTTCTGAACCATTGAATCGAATACAATACAGGCCACTCCTTCTTCAGGAGGATTATCCTACATCAGAAGTGGGATCTGAACAGGATACACTGGAGCATATCCAAAGGAGCCGTAGGCTGTTAGGCCCAACTTTTGGCTCATTCAAAGGTTTTAGTGTTAGTTTTGAATTTTCTTTAAACGTTTCTCCTTAACCTGCAGACTGAAAATTTTAGTAAGTTCCTTATTACGTTTAACCTACAAATTCAAAATTAGTATTTATATAATTTAATTTTTGAACCATTGAATCGAATACAATATAGGCCACTCCTTCTTCAGGAGGATTATCCTACATCAGAAGTGGGATCTGAACAGGATACATTGGAGCATATCCAAAGGAGCTGAAGGCTGTTAGGCCCATCTTTTGGCTCATTCCATTTTAGTGCTAATTTTTTAATTTCCCGTAAATGTTTCTCCTTAACCTGCAGACTGATAATTTTAGTAAGTTTCTTATTACCTTTAACCTAAAAATTCAAAATTAATATTTTTCCAATTTAGTTTCTGAACCATTGAATCGAATACAATACAGGCCACTCCTTCTTCAGGAGGATTATCCTACATCAGAAGTGGGATCTGAACAGGATACACTGGAGCATATCCAAAGGAGCCGTAGGCTGTTAGGCCCAACTTTTGGCTCATTCAAAGGTTTTAGTGTTAGTTTTGAATTTCCCGTAAACGTTTCTCCTTAACCTGCAGACTGAGAATTTTAGTGAGTTTCTTATTACCTTTAATCCACAAATGCAAAATTAGTATTTTTCCAATTTAGTTTCTGAACCATTGAATCGAATACAATACAGGCCACTGCTTCTTCAGGAGGATTATCCTACATCAGAAGTGGGATCTGAACAGGATACATTAGAGCATATCCAAAGGAGCCGAAGGCTGTTAGGCCCAACTTTTGGTTCATTCAAAGGTTTTAGTGTTAGCTTTGAATTTTCTCTAAACGTTTCTCCTTAACCTGCAGACTGAAAATTTTAGTAAGTTCCCTATTACCTTTAACCTACAAATTCAAAATTAGTATTTATATAACTTAGTTTCTGGACCATTCAATCGAATACAATACAGGCCACTCCTTCTTCAGGAGGATCATCCTACATCAGAAGTGGGATCTGAACAGGATACATTGGAGCATATTCAAAGGAGCCGAAGGCTGTTATGCCCAACTTTTGGCTCATTCAAAGGTTTTAGTGTTAGTTTTGAATTTTCCCTAAACGTTTCTCCTTAACCTGCAGACTGAGAATTTTAGTGAGTTCCTTATTACCTTTAACCCACAAATGCAAAATTAGTATTTTTCCAATTTAGTTTCTGAACCATTGAATCGAATACAATACAGGTCACTCCTTCTTCAGGAGGATTGTCCTACATCAGAAGTGGGATCTGAACAGGATACATTGGAGCATATCCAAAGGAGCGGAAGGCTGTTAGGCCCAACTTTTGACTTATTCAAAGGTTTTAGTTTTAGTTTTGAATTTTCTCTAAACGTTTCTCCTTAACCTGCAGAATGAAAATTTTAGTAAGTTCCTTATTACCTTTAACCTACAAATTCAAAATTAGTATTTATATAATTTAGTTTCTGAACTATTGAATCGAATACAATACAGGTCACTCCTTCTTCAGGAGGTTTATCCTACATCAGAAGTGGGATCTGAACAGGATACATTGGAGTATATCCAAAGGAGCCGAAGGCTGTTAGGCCCAACTTTTGGTTCATTCAAAGGTTTTAGTGTTAGCTTTGAATTTTCTCTAAACGTTTCTCCTTAACCTGCAGACTGAAAATTTTAGTAAGTTCCCTATTACCTTTAACCTACAAATTCAAAATTAGTATTTATATAACTTAGTTTCTGGACCATTCAATCGAATACAATACAGGCCACTCCTTCTTCAGGAGGATCATCCTACATCAGAAGTGGGATCTGAACAGGATACATTGGAGCATATTCAAAGGAGCCGAAGGCTGTTAGGCCCAACTTTTGGCTCATTCAAAGGTTTTAGTGTTAGTTTTGAATTTTCCCTAAATGTTTCTCCTTAGTCTACAGACTGAAAAAAGTTCAAATTGTCAAAATATAATTTCAATCGAAAAAGTTCATACTACAATACTGAAAATTTTAAAAGACTGTTGGTGTTAATACATTCAAACGTCTTCGTTTGAGTTTCAAATTTCTGCGTTAGCTCTGTTGGTAACTTAAAGGCTCAAATTCGGGTTGAAGCAATATAATTTTTGAGCCATTCACTACTATAATACACAAAAGACCAAACAGCTGTTATGCCATCTTGGGACACATTCAAAGATTTTAGTTTTGAATTTTTCTTCAACGTTTGTCGCCTACTTAAGCTCAAATTTAGTTTGTCATTTTGTAACATGCAATGTTTATTATTTCAGTTTTGAATTTATGCGTTTCCTTAGTCGTTCGTAGATAATTCAAAAGCTCAAAATCCTGAACTAACTTAATTTTTGAACCGCTAAGTATAAACTAATACTATAATATCCAAAGGGCAGAAATGCTATTGGGGTTATTTCTTAATACGTTAGGAGATAGTAGTTTTAATTTTATATGTTTAAATAATGTTTTGTTGTAGGATTCAAATCTTGTCTTATTACCTTTGTAGTCCCAAACTTTGTTTGAGCACAATTGGAGAGCGTAGCAATGTCCTGATTCCCTATAATGTGAAGCTGCATGGTCGAATTAATTGAGTATTTGAATCACTGAAACGAACACCGTAGAAGACGACTTGATTCAAGGATAATATTTGGGAGTTAAGTTAGCTTAAGTTATACTTTAACCAACCCAAATTTTGGATGTAAGTCTAGCTAGAGCAATCTTTTGTAGCAACAGCTGATCCTAACTTGATCCTTGATCCAATGATCAAATCTGGATTTAAAATCTAACAAAGTCTAATTGGCTCAGTGAGGAGGATCGGCCCAGCTAACATCGTCCTTGATCTCCATCCACTTGATGCGAGACATCTGCAAGGAAACCATAATCAAGACTCCTCCCTCCGACCCAAATCGATAAGGTGCACTAATCTCTAAGGAAAGGCCGCAAACGAGCACACACCTCCTTGCACTTCGTAAACCTGAAATCCAAGAAGCAAAGTGCAAGGGAGCGAATCCGAAAGGGGTGAAAGAGAGGGATAACGTGCGCACATCTGCCACACTACGCTCGGTACGTACGTGTTGCTGGTTTATAGCGGAGAAGTGGTGTATAGGTGCATAACCCTCCCCCCTTGAAAGATATGAGCACCTGGCCGTTGCCACGGTCCGCAAACAAGGGCTGCCTCGCGATATACAGAGAGGGGCCAGATGTTTGTCTTATTTGAATTAGCGTCGCTCTAAGCATATGCCACGGTACATATGACTTCTTATCAGGAGGGGCGGGTCCTTGGACCGGTAAATTGCTCGGAAATTGACTGAGTCGGCAAAATGTATTAAATTGTGTTGAAGGAGCAATTTTAGTCTTGTTAAGTTGCAGATAATAAATTACACTTTGAATTTTATAAGCAAGTACCACTACCAGCAATAGGTTATCAAAAATGTCTAAAACATCCAATTGTAATTTTAAATTGGAAAGTTGGGAAATGTGAATTGGTTAAAGCAAGGCAATGCACCACTTAGAAAACATCAAAAACACTTTAAACCCTTGAATTTTCATTAGAAATTTAAGTCTGTCTAACTCTCCCGAATGGCCTCCCAAGGCACAGCACTTCATATTTTTCAGACCCTATGGAAATTTCCAATTTGTTAAGGTCTTGTAGCTTGTAGGATAGCAGTACCTGCTTAGCAGGTCCAATAAGGAAACAACAAAAAAGAAATATCTGATAAGCTAAGGTTTTCCCAACATCCCGGAAAGTGTGGAAAAGTAGGATTTACCACCTCAAATTTTCGACAGATTTAAGAAACTTTCAATTTATTAAAGTCCTGTGGGATAGCAGTACTTGCCATAGCAGAATCAATATGGGAGCACCAAAAATCTTCGAAACATTTTTCTCAACAATTCTCGTTGCAACATTGCTTGCAACGAGATCCTGTAAATTTCTATTATGCCAAATGTGTGGAATAGGAATATACACTTACAGCAACATATTGCTTTATTTTGGGTTTACAGATATCTTAAACAACTTTAACCAGAAAAACTTTCTAAAAAAGCTGTTAATTCCCAATATATAAAATGCTGCTGGCCTACAGAGCCTGAACAAAAATTTAAAACATATTTGAGGTATGTGTAAAACGTGTAAATGTATGGATGTTAATTGACGTTAGCCATTTTTGATATGTTATAATTTCCAGGAATATTTCAATTGTAGAAAATTCTGCAGGATAACTGTCACATTGAGCACACCAGAAATACCAGAAGTGGGACGAAGCCAATTAATAGATTAAAAACCGTTACTTTATAGTCCTGGCGAACTATTCCAAAAAGGGCCACTCGTTCTGAAAAATATTTCAAATATGATAACGATTAAACTTTACATTGAGCGTTCCATATGAGTCATGTGAGTTTGCCATGGTATTTTCTGGGAAGAGCCTAACTTTTAAAGGACAACTCCGAGTACAACCCATAGAAGCTTGTTAGAAGCAAAATTAATTTAAAACAAGTTAAGTTTTTTGTTTATGAGTTATAAGCAGTAAACTGTAAACCTACGAAAGTTACGGTCACGACAAGATCATTGGATCTCTAAATTGGGTTAAAATAATTTACAGATTTGCACTACTTTTGGAAAACCAACAGCCCAACTTGCCTGGACTATTACTACCCTCTCAGATTTTACAGGACGTTCCGACTAGCTAAGGTACTGCAGGATAACAAGCCTTAATTATCTATAAAGCAATGTATCGTGTAGATTAACATTGAAACGTCGGAACGACCGACCAATTACACACGTGGATCCAACCAGCGCCATTACCTGTCTCCCAAGGCCTCGCATTAAAAAAAGAGCATTACGTAAACCGCGCAGCAACGCCTTTTTCTTCAAAACCGTCGATCGTATACCGCGCCTTCTTTCCGTTGGAAAAAAAAGCGAACAAAACGTGACTCTCCTACCTTGCGATTGGTCGAAAGTCAAGACACGCTCGACGAATCCGGACAATGGCGATGACCACCAGATGGCAAAAGAGAGAGAGAGAGAGAGAGAAAGAGAGAGATTACGTGCGAGTGCTTTTTTTGTATCTTGACGATATAATTAGCGAAATAATGTCGGAGGTTGTGGACCCTAATGACCAGCAAGGTATGCTTCCTGTTTTGTGGGAAAGCGGCATTAGAAGTCGGATAACGATCTGCGATGGTAATTGCTTACCGGGGCTGTACCGAATGGAAGAGGAGATATCTGATTGGTAATTGGAAAATTGGAAAAGTCTTCAGACAGTCATTAATTGTATTCCCTCAAGGAGACCTCACCCCCTCCCTTGAGCGTGACAATATGATCTCATTATTACAACTCGAATTCGTAGGAAAAACGCGACATATACGACCAATTTTCCGAACATTTTCCACCTTTCCTTCATGGATCCGGATGAATTACAGGCTCTCTGTTATTACTATGGAGATTGCGTTTCCTGCACACCTCAATCCAAAGAAGTAGGAGCCTTTCAAATTCAATAAACTCACACACATTACCTCCTAACCTTCAAGAGTAACACATTTCCCATTCCCCCGGTACACGCTCACCTTCATTATCCTCATCAAGTCCGATACACATGTCCATTAGACTGAGAACTTACCGACGATGCGATCCTATCGCGCCATTTTATTTTAATTTCAGATTTAATTTTTTTTTTGTTGCGAGCCAATGGGACGATCTCCGTGGAGGACGAGGGAGAGGAGAGGTAAGAGATGCAAATTTCCTGTGACGGACAGGAGATACGCTACGGCGACTCTCCATTGTGCCGTGGCGGATAAGTAGGACTCGAAAACGACAAAATAACAACAATAAAAAAAAAGAACGGAATCTGCGATTTGTACCAGGAAGAGGGGACAAAAGGAAGAGATTGCCACTTTAACGTGGGATTTCCTCTGCGAGATGCTTGCTTGTTTCATGGAGTAATTTAGATGTGATTGAATGTAAAAATGGAATCCGGTACACTCATTCCCATATGATGTCAACTTGAAGGTATTCGTTTAAGACATGTGGCAGGTCCTAATACACTGCGGGACTTGGAATTTCCCAGGATTTGTCCAGCAGGACCATGTTCAAAAAACATACCTAAAGCCTCATATTTTTGACAATCTAAGCATTTCTTATTATCTTTGTATAGGTGCTGCTGTACTGCTGGACCTAAGGCAAAGGTACAATATTATGACTTAAATTTTTTATCTACACATTATTTCAATCCTCAGGTAACCAGGGATTGTGATCCTGCAATACTTCGACAAATGTGTTAAGTATTTCAAAGCCCTTATCACACCTTTCAATAAAAAACATTTAAATCTTGACTCATGAAATTTCAACATATTGAAGTTATAGTCATACTATAATGCTACTATGTAAATATTGCCTGGCTAACTGAAGACTTATTGGATGGAAGTGAGAGAGTTGAAGATTTAAGGGCTGGTCAATTAAGGGATGAACACTTCAGGAAAGAAAGTACCAGGCTCACAAATTTAAGGAATGAAAGTTAAGGGAGGCATATTTAAGGGATGAAAGTTAAATGAAATTGAAAATTAAAGAGGTGGCCAATGGATGAATACGCAAGGGATGAGAGTTTAAGGGTTGGAAACTCAAGGAATGAAATTTTAAACGATGTAAATTAAGATGTGAATGTTTAAGACCTGCGAATTTAAGGAATGAGAGTTTAAGGGATGAGAGATTAGGGGTCGTAAATTTAAGAGGTAGCGAACTAAGGGATGAACCCTTAAAGGATGCCTTTAGGGGATTAAGGTTCAATGGTTGAAAATTATAGAGGTGAGCAAGGAATGAATACGCAAGGGATGAGTTTAAGGGTTATAAACTCAAGGAATGAAGTTTGAAAAGATGTAAATTTAATATGTGAATTTTTAAGAGCTGCAAATTTAAGGAATGAAAGTTTAAGGGAAGAAAAATTAGGGGTCGTAAATTTAAGAGGTAGCGAACTAAGGGATGAACCCTTAAAGGATCCCTTTAGGGGTTTAAGGTTCCATGGTTGAAAATTAAAGAGGTGGCAAAGGGATGAATACGCAAGGAATGAGAGCGTAAGGGTTGAAAACTCAAGGAATGAACTTTTAAACGATGTAAATTTAAGATGTGAATGATTAAGACCTACGAATTTAAGGAACGAGATTTTAAGGGATGATAACTTAAGGGACGACAAATTAGGGGTCGTAAATTTAAGAGGTAGCGAACTAAGGGATGAACCCTTAAAGGATGCCTTTAGGGGATTAAGGTTCAATGGTTGAAAATTAAAGAGGTGGGCAAGGAATGAATACGCAAGGGATGAGTTTAAGGGTTGTAAACTCAAGGAATGAAGTTTTAAAAGATGTAAATTTAAGATGTGAATTTTTAAGAACTGCGAATTTAAGGAATGAGAGTTTAAGGGATGTTAACTTAAAGAATGAAAGATTAGGGGTCGAACATTTAAGAGGTGGACCATCAAATGATACCTTTAGGGCATTAAGGTTCAATGATTGAAAATTAAAGAGGTGGCCAAGGGATGAATACGAATGGGATGAGAGTCTAAGGGTTGAAAACTCAAGGAATGAAGTTTTAAACGATGTAAATTTAAGATATGAATGATTAAGACCTACGAATTTTAAGAACGAGATTTTAAGGGATGTTACCTTAAGAGACGAAAAATTAGGGGTCGTAAATTTAAGAGGTAGCGAACTAAGGGATGAACCCTTAAAGGTTGCCTTTAGGGGATTAAGGTTCAACGGTTGAAAATTAAAGAGGTGGGCAAGGAATGAATACGCAAGGGATGAGTTTAAGGGTTATAAACTCAAGGAATGAAGTTTGAGAAGATGTAAACTTAATATGTGAATTTTTAAGAGCTGCAAATTCAAGGAATGAAAGTTTAAGGAAAAACAAATTAGGGGTCGTAAATTTAAGAGGTATCGAACTAAGGGATGAACCCTTAAAGGACTCACAAAGGGATTAAGGTTCCATGGTTGAAAATTAAAGAGGTGGCAAAGGGATGAATACGCAAGGGATGAGAGTGCAAGGGTTGAAAACTCAAGGAATGAAGTTTTAAACGATGTAAATTTAAGATGTGAATGATTAAGACCTACGAATTTAAGGAACGAGATTTTAAGGGACGAAAAATTAGGGGTCGTAAATTTAAGAGGTAGCGAACTAAGGGATGAACCCTTAAAGGATACCATTAGGGGATTAAGGTTCAATTGTTGAAAATTATAGAGGTGAGCAAGGAATGAATACGCAAGGGATGAGTTTAAGGGTTATAAACTCAAGGAATGAAGTTTGAAAAGATGTAAATTTAATATGTGAATTTTTAAGAGCTGCAAATTTAAGGAATGAAAGTTTAAGGGAAGAAAAATTAGGGGTCGTAAATTTAAGAGGTAGCGAACTAAGGGATGAACCCTTAAAGGATCCCTTTAGGGGATTAAGGTTCCATGGTTGAAAATTAAAGAGGTGGCAAAGGGATGAATACGCAAGGAATGAGAGTGTAAGGGTTGAAAACTCAAGGAATGAACTTTTAAACGATGTAAATTTAAGATGTGAATGATTAAGACCAACGAATTTAAGGAACGAGATTTTAAGGGATGATAACTTAAGAGACGACAAATTAGTGGTCGTAAATTTAAGAGGTAGCGAACTAAGGGATGAACCCTTAAAGGATCCCTTTAGGGGATTAAGGTTCCATGGTTGAAAATTAAAGAGGTGTCCAAGGGATCAATACGAATGGGATGAGAGTCTAAGGGTTGAAATCTTAAGGAATTAAGTTTTAGACGATGTAAATTTAAGATATTAATGATTACGACCTACGAATTTAAAGAACGAGATTTTAAGGGATGTTACTCTAAGGGACGAAAAATTAGGGGTCGTAAATTTAAGAGGTAGCGAACTGAGGGATGAAACCTTAAAGGATCCCCTTAAGGGATGAAAATTCAATGGTTGAAAATTAAAGAGATGTTCGAGGGATAAATACGCAAGGGTTGAGAGTCAGTCAAGTAAATTATTGACATTAAATATGTTTCATAATTTCCCAGTACAGGTCTAAGTATCCTGCAGGACTTGAGCTAATTGCAACTAAACTCATACTTAAGTTGCGTCCGAAAATATTTGTAATTTCAATTTTGATCAACACATATTTAATATATCGAAGTTATAGACAGATTTTAATAACCAGTTGTAGGTAAGTACTATTATTATATCCTGCATAACTTCATCTATATGAAGCTTTTCAAATTATGTGGGAAGTATAAGTAAAGCTTTCTAATGTTTCGAATTTCCAAAGTTAGCTCCCATATTTATAATATTTTAGACAATGTTTTATAATACAATTTCCATTAGATTGTTGGAACATTCCGACAGGTGAAATGTTTAATTTTTATATACAAAATCTCACATTTTTGAACCAGAAACCTAATTTCAATTTCAGAGTTTTCGAAATTTAATGAATTAAATACGTACTAATTAACTATTAACAGGTACTGCAGTCTACGAGGTTTTAACTTACTGAAATCGGCAGTATTTCTAAAACGTCATAACCAATGATTTATAAACAGATTAATTACTCGCATTATGTAAATCATTTTCAAATTATTGACGATTCATGTATCATTTAGTGCAGATCTCATTATCCTGCAGGACTTGGCCTAATTGCAACTTATGGTGAATGTAATTGGATTAATGTAATAAGTTTAAATATTGCTAATTTTAAGTTTTGAGCACAAAATTTATAAAACAATAGAATTATAGGTAGATATTTATTAGGTATCAGTGTAGATCCGGCTATCCTGCAAGGATGCATTTTGATAGGAAAATAGGAAAAATAGGAAAAGGAGGAGGAAGGATAATATATATGAAAATGGGAAATGTGGGAAAGTAAGGAATAGACAATTAGTAAATGATATTTCAAGGAAGAAATGTAAGAAACAATAAGATGGACATGGGACTATGAAATTGTCTCCTTCAATCCTTCCTATGGAAAATTTCCAAAATCGTAGAAATCTACAGATTTCTACCTAAAAAACAAACACCCTTTGGCTCCCCTCACACCATTTATAATTGTATAATTGTCGTAATTGATTTCCGACGAGAACCAGGATCGTCGGTGATAAAATAATTATCAGTATAAATTGTTCTGATAACCGCCGACGTACACACACCGCACACTAGCGTCACAATATGTTAATTAGCTTAAATGAAATTTGACACTTGGTTTAGTCCAATTTCAATATAACAAGAGGGCGATTTCGGGGAAAATACATAATAGTCGCTTTGAGGCTATTTTGGAATTATTGTCGTCTTGAAATCTCGATGGGCGTGTGCAATGATGATCTCCTCGCAGTAAATAACTTTAAAAATCCCTCGAAATCCGATCAATCATAATCGAAGAACGTGTAAGAAAGGTGCCCTCTCTGGGACCACCCGATAGCCCAAATTACCGTCTTTGTAGTACCAACGTATTAATAGAATCGAAAAAGTGATCGATTACCCGCACACAATAATCACTCCTACTCCTCGTCTCGTCCTCTCTCTCGTTCGGAATTATAAATGAACAAAAAAAGACAATCGGAGATCGATAAATAGCCGGAGCGCATCTGCCTCCCGTCAACGTTGAAAAACAAACGCAATCTGCACTGCCAAATGCCGATATATATTGAATTACATATTGTCTGATCGTTAACTGGCCGACGTCTAAGTCTTCGTTTTCTGTTTTATTCTTGTCGATTTCTGCGTCCAGTGAACGGTCAAATGGACCCTTTGTCCGCGGCAGAATGTAAATTGAATGGCCACAAAGGGGCCAGCTGGGAGGGGGACTAATTAACGCGAGCCTTTTTACGTTATTGTAAAAAGTTGAATTAAAAGAAAAAGATCGAAGTTAATTTTAATATACTATCGACTTATTACACTCATGTCTGCTGTTACTAAGCGAACACTTTTAAACATAGCAGCTACCTGAAGTGTTGTTCTCTTCAAATTAAAAGAATCAGGTGGGTTGAGGCAGTGAGAGTTACTGTCGGCCCTTTGGAACCCAAAAAATACCCTCATCGGACCAATTCTTACACCCTATGGACCCTATCATAATCTTGAAACACTACGCGAATACTTTCATACAAAGTAGCTACTTAATGTATTGGTTTCTTCACATTAAAAGGGTCAAGTCAGTCACGGTAGTGAGAAGTACCCTTGGCCCTTTAGAACTCAAATAATTCCCTCATCTACCCAATTTTTAGACCGTTTGGCTCTTTTATAACCTCAGAACACTAGGCGAATACCCTTCATATAATGTAGCAACTTCCAAACTAAAAGTGTTAAATCCGTTAAGGTGGTAAGATATCAGCTGCCCAACTATGAGACCCTATGGCCTTTTCATAACCTCCAAACACTACGAGAATACTTTCATACAAAGTAGCTACTTGAAGTATTGGTTCCTCAAATTTAAAAGGGTCACGTCAGTTAAGGTAGAGAGAAGTACCATCGACCCTTTAGAACTCAATTTAACTGAATTTTCCTCATCGGCCTAATTTTAGACCCTTTGGCCCTTTCGTAACCTCCAAACACTAGGCGAATACTTTCATACAAAGTAGCTACTTGAAGTGTTGGTTTTTTAAATGAAAAGGGACAAATCCGTTAAGATAATGAGAATTCAGCGGCCCAACTATGAGACCCTTTGGTCCTTTCATAACCTTCAAACACTATGCGAATACATTCATACAAGGTAACTACTTGAAGTATTGGTTTCTCAAATTTAAAAGAGTCAAGTCAATTAAGGTAGTGAGAAGTACCATCGGCCCTTTAGAACTCAATTTAACTCAATTTCCCTCATCGGCCCAATTTTAGACCCTTTGGCACTTTCATAACCTTCAAATGATAGGTGAATACTTTTACACAAAGTAGGTACCTACTTGAAGTATTGGTTTTTCAAATTATAAGGGTCAAATCCGTTAAGGTAGTGAGAAGTCAGCGTTCCAACTATGAGACACTTGGACCCATTCATAATCTCCAAACAATAGGCGAATACTTTTATACAAGGTAACTTGACGTGTTGGTTTCTCAAATTTGAAAGTTTCACATCAGTTAAGGTAGTGAGAATTACCCTCGGCCCTTTTGAACTCAATTTAACTCAATTTTCTTCATTGGTCCAATTTTAGACACTTTGGCCCTTTCGTAACCTCCAAACACTAGGCTAATACTATCATACAAAGCAGCTACTTGAAGTGTTGGTTTTTTCAAATGAAAAGGGACAAATCCGTTAAGATAATGGGAATTTAGCGGCCCAACTATGAGACCCTTTAACCCTTTCATAACCTCCAAACACTTGGCGAATACTTTCATACAAGGGAACTACTGGAAGTATTGGTTTCTCAAATTTAAAAAGGCCAAGTTAGTTTAGGTAGTGAGAAGTCGGCCCTCGGCCATTTAGAACTCTAAAAATTCCCTCATTGGCCCAATTTTAAGACACTTTGGCCCTTTCATAACCTCCAAATACTAAGCGAATACTTTCACACAAAGTAGGTATCTACATGAAGTATTGGTTTTTCAAATTATCAAGGGTCAAATCCCTTGAGGTAGTGAGAAGTCAGCGTTCCAACTATGAGACCCTTTGACCCTTTCATAACCTCCAAACAATAGGCGAATACTTTCATACAAGGTAACTAGGTACTTGAAGTATTGGTTTCTCAAATTTAAAAGGGTCAAATCACTTAAGGTAGTGAGAAGTACTCTCGGCCCTTCAGAACTCTAAAAATTCCCTCATTGGCCCAATTTTTAGACATTTTAACCCTTTCATAACATACAAACACTAGACGAATACTTTCATACAAAGTAGCCACTTGAAAGATCAGTTCTTCAAATTAAAAGGGTTAAGTTAGGGTCAAGTTAGTTAAGGTAGTGAGAAGTACCCTCGGCCGTTTGGAACTCAAAAAATTCCCTCGTCGGCCCAATTTTTTGACCCTTTGGCCCTTTCATAACTTCCATACACTACGCGAATTATTTTAAGTAATGTTGCTGCGTGTAGTGCTGTTCTATCGATATCAAAAGGGGGGGAATTCAGGTAAGGTAGTGAGAATTACCATCAAACTCAAAAAACAACTTGATCACCTCAATATTTAGACCCTTTGGACCATAACATAATGTGACAAAGTAGCTACCTGAAGTGTTGTTCTTTTTCAGATTATTTTCAGTGATTTTCTTAGATGAATTGTCTTTTAACATCGCAGAAGTCCTAACTGCCATTTAAATTCAATATCAAATTTCAAAGTACCTAAATCTGAAAACATCCAGCATTTAGAGGCATAACCCACTAGTATTGAATTTTGTCAAGTTTGCTGTCAAAATTTTTGCCTTTAAAAATCAGTGTACTTACTCAGTGTCATTTACTGAAAATACACCGAAAATACTGAAAATTTACTGAAAACAGTCTATGGACGTACAAACTTTTTAAGCATATTTTGTACTAGAAATTAACAACTAATGAGAATATGATTTAAATTTAATTTCAAAAATTAATTTCAAATTCAGGTCAAAACACCCAACATCTAGATTTCAACGCAAATATTGCAAAAATTTCTCCAATAATTTTCGTATATTAAATTTGTGCCCTTAACTTTGGCATTAATTTATGCTCAAACTTTATAACTAAATTCATATTTATATAAGTGCGGCAAAATACATGAGGAGAAAATTAATGCCGAAAATTTTGGTACTTACTTGAATTTCTGTCTTACAAATCACGGTACATTTAAATTCAATGAAAAATTCCAAAAAGCTGATAATTTAAGTCTAAATTTGTCTAATACAGAAACTGTTAGAGGCATGTTTGGACCTGAATTGGTGTCGAAAGTCCAGGTAAGTTTAAAAATATTTAAAAACGAAACATTGACATACAAAATATAAGTAGTTTTATGAGTTTTACATGTTTTTATACGTTTCGTGTGTCTATATGATTTAAATTTTTGTGTAATTTTTGTTTCTTGTGATTATAACGATTTAAATTTAATTTCTAACAAATTCAAATTCAGGTCAAAAAATCCAACATTTAAAACCTTAGATAGCACAGATAACAACTCAAATAATGCTGAAACCTGCTCAAATTCATATTCAGGTCACATGGCAACCATGCGCTCATATTCTCGAACGCCAACCTCTCTCACATCACCTGTTCACCTGTTGATTCGTTACGGTTGCAGGTAACCCACCTTCATGCCACTTGACATGTACCGCTAATAATGCGTGAAAAACCGTTTTTTCGCAATGCCAATCTTAAAGAATGTTTCTGTATAGGGTGTCAGTGGAAAGTTACTACAATTAAATCGTAGTTTCTACAAATTCTATCTATTACGTAATGTTAAAAAAAATATTAAATTACAATTATTTTTATTATCCCTATCTTTCATCCTTGTTTGTTCGTTCATCTTACAATTATTGTTAATTATCTTCATTTTATTGTTACATATAATCTTTTTTTTTTCTAATAAATAATTTCTTGCCTATATTTTCAAAAACAAATCCTGACGTTAACTGTTTGTGAAATTAAACAAATTTGTAGTACTCCTTTGGAATTAAATATTTAATACTATTTGTCTTTGATGATTATGTTCTCTCTGAGAGTTATCCAAAGACACATAGTAACGTCGGAAGAACGGGTTTTTTAGTGGGTAACCGAACGTGGACCCCCACAGTGTCTAATGCGGTGGATATTGCTGTTTCTGATTGATTATTTAATCTCAATAAATGACAATATTCATCTAATTAGTCCTCCATAAACGAGTTTTCTCTGTATTAAAAAAAAGGTCAAAAGATCCAACATTTAAAACCTTAGATAGCACAGATAGCAACTTAAATAATGCTGAAACTTCTAAGCGCCTTTCGTATACTGAATTTGTGTCTTTAAGTATCGCAGTTATGTTCAAATTTTGTAACCAAATTCAGGTTTAGACAAATATGACAAAACAGGCAGCATCTAAAAGCGTAGCCTATCTAATGCCAAAAATTTTAGCACCTACTTGAATTTGTGTCTTCACAAATCGCGGTTAATTTAAATTCAATAAAAAATTTCAAAAAGCTGATAATTTAAGTCTAAATCTGAAACTGTTTCAGGCATGTCGGAACCTGAATTGGTGTCCAAAGTCCAGGTAAGTTAAAAAGATTTAAAAACGAAACATTGAAATACAAAATATAAATAGTTTCTTGTGTTTTACATGTTTTTAAACGTTTTGAGTGTCAATATGTCAATATGTTTGGACCTGAATTGGTGTCCAACGTCCACTGAAGCTAAAAAGAATTTAAAACAAAACATATTGCAATACCAAATATAAGTAGTTTTATATGTTTTATGAGTCTATGTTTTAAATTTGTGTGTAATCCTTGTGCTCTATTAATATCAATTGGTAGGTATATTGCATTAAAACGAAGGGAGTAATTTTCAATAAGCTCTGATTCCAACAAAACCATATAAAAATTTCAAAACAAGAAACTAATTTTTTAAAACCCAAGACACTCCCTCGAAGCGTCACGAATTCCACCACATCGATCCGAGCCTATAATTTAATTGTACGTACGTGGGGAAGAGGAAGGAACTAATACACAAAAGTAGACATATACATTCTGTATACTTAGAGATATTAAGCCATTATCTACGTCTTGATCTGAAAGAGCCTCCGCCCATTGTCACGGTAGCAGGTTCGAACCAATACAAACAGGTAGAAAGTAGGGGGAGACTAAAATATGAACGAGAAAGAGAGAGAGACGAACGCGGAACGGAGAAGCCCCACGAAAATATTAAATAATCTAAGAACGATGAAATATCGATAATAATCCGACGGATCGAATTTCGAAAAACCTGTAATCTAATTACATTAAAAATAGAATCTCGACGTTCGATCGATACTAGCAATTTCGAGGATTTTCGCGCATATCGAGTCCAATTAATCAGATTAATTGGCGCAACTTGTGGGACGGCTCGCGCGGAGCGATTAGAGTAATCGAGGGAAGAAAATTGTTGGGGCCCTGATAAAAAATGACAATTCGAAAGGAAACGGAAAGCGATAGGATATCGTGTATATTACAAATTGTTATTTTCTTATGTTTTATCGTCATTACGCAGATAAAACTGGGGAAATTTTCAGAACGGCTAAAAATACACTCGTAAGTACGTACGTACCATATGAAATATTATTATTATTATTATTATTATTATTAACCTCGTTAATTAGCATGCACGATGACTAACGTGAATAAACATAAAAAGTCACTTACCGTTTATTTGAAAGAGGGGATGATGAATTAGATTCCATTTACTTAGTCTGGAAAAGAAGGAAAGCACGAATTAGTATTTTGATTGCAAAGAATAAATTCAGCTCGTAGACAATTTTCAGGGTTTATTCAATACGATTCATTAACTAGATGGTGTAATTATTTGTTTAATATAATATCATGACATATTTCAAATAATTTGTTTTATTAAAAATTTCATAAAAATAATTTTAATTATTGTCATTCTCAATTTAATATTAGTATTTTTATTAGTTGCAATCGATATATTCACCTCGTAGACAATTTTCAGAGTTTATTCAATACGATTAATTAACTACATGATTAAATTTTTTGAACATTTTATATACTTAAATAATTGCAATTATTGTAATTTTTAAGTTATTATTATTACTTTTATCAATTGCAATCGACAAAATTTAGCACGTAGACAAATTTCATGGTTTATTCAATACGATTAATTAACTAGATGGTGTAATTATCTGCTTAATATAAGATTATTACACACTTTATATAATTCGTTTTTTAACATTTTTTAAAAATTTTTGTAAAAATAATTTAATTATTGTCACTCTTAATTTACTGTTATTACGTTTATTAGTTGCAATAGCTTAATTGCAATCGATAAACTCAGCTCGTAGACAATTTTCAGAGTTTATTTAATACGACTAATTAACTAGATGGTGTAATAATATGTTTAATATATGATTACATTTTTTTATTTTTATTTTTTTATTTTAATAAAATAATTTTAGTTATTGTTATTCTTAATTTAATATTATTACGTTAATTAGTTGCAATAGATTAATTTCAATCGATAAATTCAGCTCGTAGACCATTTTCAGGGTTTATTCAATAAGATTAATTAACTAGATGGTGTAATTATCTGATTAATATAATGTCATTACAGCTTTATATAATCTGTTTTATTGATTTTTTTTTTTTAATTTTATAAAAACAATTTTAGTTATTGTCATTCTTAATTTACTATTATTACTTTTATTAGTTGCAATAGATTAATTGCAATCGATACATTGAGCTCGTAGACAATTTTCAGGGTTTATTTAGTACGATTATTTAACTAGATGGTGTAATTATCTGTTTAATATATTATCATTACATATTTTATTTAATTTGTTTTATTAAAAATTTTTGTAAATTTTATGAAAATAATTTTAGTTATTCTAATGATTAATTTACTATTATCACTTAGTTAGCTTTATTTATTTTATATTTTATTTATATTACACATTAGTATATGTGTACATATAATATACCTAATAATAAAAACTATATTATAATATACTGTATTATATTTTATTTATTATACTTATATTATTATTACTATTATTATTTGTTTATATTTATGGTATTATTATTTTTTTATAATTCTTTATCTTTTAGGGTACATGCAGTGATTAAAATTTAAAAAAATGGATTAATATTTAAAAAATTAAATATAATGTCACTAAATTGTCTTGTCTTATCTTATTAAGTTAACGTCTCTTTTTCGCTGCTGTGGCCAATTTGGACGGGACCTACAGTTTAACGTGTGCTCCGAACCACGGTCCTCGAGCACGGTTGTACCCCTTAAGGCTCTCACCCCAGTTGATCCACTCCGTGCTCTACCGACTCAGGGTGTGTGTATCCTAGTCCCGCCCTCCTACAGGATATCCGATCCTATCACTAAATTAAAACTAAATTTATTTCATTCGATAAGGAACAATGCAAAGTTAAATTAGGAACAATTTGATTTGATTCAATTTAATTTATTATCTTATAGAAAAGTAACTATCGCAACATACGAAATAATCACCATGACCTACTTTGTTCATTTTGAAATACACCGTGATCAAATGATCAGAAATTCGGAGGAAAATCATAAGAGCATTTGCAAAAAAATATGCAAAAATCTCACAGTTTCTATTTACTAATGCCTACATAGAAGATTAACGTAAACTTAGATTTTTGGAAAATGGTAAATTTTTTGAAGAATACCAAATATTAAATTAATTGTTAATATCGATAACAGACCCTGATGTTGACAAATTCAGAAGAAGATAAATTAGAAGATTTTTGGGGAAATTCCATGCCACATTGTGAAATTTCCAAATAAGTTCTCATTCTATGGAATCAGCGCTAATTACCACAATCTAAGGATATCCAGAAGTTTATTCATAAATTCAGAAGAAGCAGAGGAGATCACAAGGTTAGAATAATACCGCACAATTTAGAACCCAGAAAATTTTGGAAAAATAGAGAATTTTGAATTTAGATATGAAGTTGAGGATACCCGCATCAATATAGGTTCAGAAATAGATCAAAACTTTAAATACACATCAAACTGGCTGAAGATTACAGCAGATTTTCCGAAAATATACCAATTTTACCAGATCTATAAATACCAGAAAATTACAAATTTGGAAAATTTTCCAAAAAATATAAAATTTTGGAATTTTCAATACATTGCTAGTGTCGATACGGAGACTAGTACTATCACAAATTAATAAGAAGATAAATTTATGTGAAGTTATGAAACTGAAATTTTAGTAGGTATCTAATTTATAGAATCGTCGGTAACTGACACAAGCTAATGATATTCAAAAGTTCATTCACAAATTCAGAAGAAGCACAGAACATTACAGGAAGTTATGAAGAAGATATAAAGCGACAGAAGGGTAAAAGAAGCATACCACACAATTAGGAATTCGGAAAATTACGAAAAATATCGCATTTTGAATTTAGGTATGAAGTTGAGGATACCCGCATCAATACAGATTCAGAAATAGATCCAAATCTCAAATACAAATCAAGACTGGCTGAAGATTACAGCAGATTTTCCGAAAATATACCAATTTTACCAGATCTATAAATACCAGAAAATTACAAATTTAGAAAATTTTCCAAAAAATATAAAAGTTAGGAATTTTGAATAAATTGTTAGTGTCGATAAGGAGACTAGTACTATCACAAATTATTAAGATAAATTTATGTGAAGTTATGAAACTTAAATTTTAGTAGGTATCTAATTTATAGAATCGTCGGTAATTGACACAAGCTAATGATATTCAAAAGTTCATTCACAAATTCAGAATAAGCACAGAACATTACAGGGTGTTATGAAGAAGATATTAAGCGACAGAAGGGTAAAAGAAGAAAATACCACACAATTAGGAAATCGTAATATTATGAAAAACATCGAATTTTGAACTTAGATATGGAGTTGAGGATAACCGCATCGACACAGGTTCAGAAATAAGTCAGGACATCAAACACAAATGAAGACTGACTGAAGAATACAGCAAATTTTCGGAAAATATACCAAATTGTACCACATCTATGATTTGTAAATTAGCTACTAACGTCGAAATAGAGAGCCTCACATTCACAAATTCAGAAGATAAATTAGAAAACTTTTAAGAACTTCTGTCAAATTTTATAATTTCCATTTTAATGCCCAATCTATGAAATCCACGCTGATTGACGCAAAGCTAAGAAATTCTACAATTTCACTCTATAAATTCAGAGGAAGTACAGAACATCACTATAACTTAGAAAGAAAATCTGAAACGACAGAAGGGTAAAAGGAAAATATCACTAGAAGTTTAATTCTCGGGAAATTATCCAAAATTATCAAATTTTGAAGATATGAGGTTGAGGATACTCGCATCAGTACAGAGTCAGAAGGAGACCAAAACCTTAAAAACAAATAGGAAGAATATGAAAACAAGGCAAGTAGATCACTAAATCCGGAAAATTTCGGAAAATACATAATTTGTGCCAGATCTATGAATACCAGAAAATTTCAAAAAAATATGTAATTTTGAAATTTTGAATGAATTGCTAGTGTGCTAGTGCTAGTGCATTTTCACAAATTAATAAGAAGATAAATTAGAAGACTTTCCGGAAATTTTACTCCAAGTTATGAAACTTAAGGTTAAGTATCCAATCTATTGAATAGTAGGTAACTGACGCAAGCTAAGGATATCCAGAAGTTCAATCCTAAATTTAGAAGAAGCACATAACATCACTAGGAGTTAGGAAAAGATATGAAGCGACAGAAGGGTGAGAGAAGAATAATACCACACAATTAAGAATCAGGAAATTTTCCAAAAAAGTCGAACTATGAAGACATGAGGTTGAGAATACAGTACAGATTCAGAAGTAGATCAGGTCAACAGATGTAAATAGGAAAAATATAAAAAGAAGACTAGCAGAACAACAAATTAGAAGATTTTCCGAAAATATACCAAATTGTGACAGATCTGTAAAAAACAGGAAGTTACAAATTCGGAAAATTTTCCAAAAAATATAAAATCTTCAAATTCTAAATTAATTGCAAATATCGTTACGGAGACCAGTATTTTCAAAAATTCATTAGAAGATAAATTAAGAGATTTTTCATCAATTCTGTGCCGAGTCATTAAATTTTAATTTGTGTCCAGTCTATGGAATCTATGGAATCGGTAATTAGAAGATACAGAAGTTTATTCACAAATCCAGAAGAAGCTCAGGGTATTGCAAGAAGTTAGGAAGAAGTTATGGAGCGATAATACGGTAAAATAATAATAATAACACAAACTTAAAAATTCATAAATTTTCCAAAAAATGTAAAAATTTGCAATTTTTAATTAATTGCTAATAACGTTAAGGAGACCAGCATTTTCACAAATTCGTTAGAAGATAAATTAGAAGATTTTCCGACAATTCTGTACCAATTCATTAAATTGTAATTTGTGTCCATCCTATGTAATCTATGGAATCGCTAATTAATACAAGCTTAGAAGATACAGATGTTTATTCACAAATCCAGAAGAAGTCTAAGTTAGGAAGAAGTTATGAAGTGATAATACGGTAAAATAAGAATAATACAAAATTAAGTGTATACTTAATTTTGTATTATTCTTATTTTACCGTATTATTTTACCGTATTATTTTTTAGGGAAATTTTCGTATGAAAATTTCCCTAAAATATGTTAAGGATGCGAGGTTAAGGATACCCGCATCAGAACATCAAGACTAAATAGAAGAGATGTAAAAAGAGGACTAGCAGGTGAATAAATCAGAAGATTATCGGAATTTATACCAAATTGTGTTATCCCTATAAATAACAGAAGGTTAAAAGTTCGGAAAATTTTCCGGAAAATACCAAGTTTCAACATCAAATTATAATTCAGAAGAAAATCTAGATAACACGAATACGAATACTACAAGAAGAAAATCGCAAAAAAATAATTAACGAATCAATGAAACAAGAAATAAAATATCAAATTTTGGAAAATATATCAATTTTCCACATTTTCACTTAATACGCGTAAATACGTTAGTAGGAAATCTCCAATGGAAGAACGATAAAGAAAACAGAATACCAAAAAGTTAGAAAACCAGAAAATTTTCCAAATATTTAATTTTGGAATTGTGAATTACATATAATTTTAAATTGTGGAATTTCGATTTAAGTGTTTAAGTGAATAAGAAGATCTATAACATCAAAACCTCTAAAGAAGATCAGAACACCAGAAGCAGACAGAAAATATATAAGATAACATTAGAAGAAGAAATACGACTTTTGGAAAAAATTTCAACATTATTGCTATTATTAGATATTATTAACAAATAGTGCAAAAAAACATAAAAGTACTGTATGTACTATATAATTTCTATATTTGGTAAAAAAGTTGTTTATTATATTAATAATAATGTTATATAAAAATTGAAAACAAAAATAAATTTTTATTAGGTGATAAAACGTATAATTTCCCTATTTTACATTATTAATAAACCAAGACCAGGAAATCGGTATTATTACCTGAAACCATAAGTTAATATGTTTCATAATTTTTCCATAAATACCGTTACTATTTAGTAACAAACAACGTTATTAACCACTCGACTCTATTTCTTATTTTATCTCCTAATTGACGCCTGCTATAAAGTAACGATCTCCCCCTTGGGACTCGTACGGCATAAGAATTCTTCATGTGTGTATGTACACACATTTGAGATTATTTTTACGAACGCCCCCAATATGAAATTACCGCATTAGCTGCATTTCTGCTTAGTAGAAGTGTGACAGATAAAATTACACACGCACATGTACACGTGGTACGTTTTATTGAATCGTGAAAGGAAAACAGACAAGTCAATCGTAAAATAATAACGAAGTGATTATTTTGAGTGTAATTTGGAACATGCTTCAAGTACTTAGGTGGTAATGAAAAATGGCTCAAATTGTTAGTAATAGTTAAGGGTAGTGGGGTTCGGATTAACGAAGCATTCCAATTGTGTGCAGAAACTGGAAAAAAAATTATATGAAAAAATATCACCAAATTCTTAAATTAACGAGATTAACACAGACCTCACCAATGGGAAGGTAGTGTTCGGATTAGGGAAGTTTTATCATTTTAAACCACTGCTTCAATAAAACAAAACAAAATTTTTTGTTCGGATTAGTGGGATCACAATTACCACATCTACAAGGTTTATTGTATCACTATTCAGTCATTAATATTATAATTTTACTTATAGTTCGGATTAGCGAGGTATGACGAACAAAGCCGTAACATTCTGAGTACCCAGAAGATGATTTTATGGGTTTATAAGAGCTTCAATTATATGGTGATAGTACGATACGTGGAAAAAAGAAAATAATTGTTTATAGGCATAATCAAGCCTTTAAATCGACACGATTAACAAAGATCTCATCAATGGGAAGGTACAGTTCGGATTAGCGAAGTGGTATTATTTCAAAACTATGCTTAGGATAAATCATAAACCTGTTTTTGGTTCGGATTACTGGGATCATATTTACAACAATGGCAGGTTTTAGTTTATCATTACACAGTTATTAATATCATAGTGTGATTTTAGAGTTCGGATTAGAGAGGTATGAACATTACAAAACTTGCTTCAGGAACAAAGATTTAACGTTTAGAGTACCAGGAACGACGTGTTTTTCAGGTTAGTTAGGCATTCTGTTATGCAAATACACATGGGAAGAAATTGAAAATAATTGTTTAAATAATCACCAAATTCTTACATTAACACGATTAACACAGACTTCAATAATGAGAAGGTAGAGTTCGGATTAAAGAAGTGACATAATTTCAAAACACTGTCAGCAATTAACACAAAAATATTTTTTGTTCGGATTACTGGGATCACACACACAACAATCACGGGTTCTAATGAGTCACTCTACACTTACTAATATTATAATTACCCTTTGAATTCGGATTAGCGAGGTATGACAATTACAAAACTTGCTTCTAGAATAAAGCCTTAACGTTAAGGGGAAAAATTGGAAATAATTCTTCAAAAACATCACCAAATTGTTAAATGGACAAGATTAACAAAGTCCTCAAAAATGAGAAGGTAGAGTTCGGATTAGAGAAGTGATTTCATATCAAAACTATGCTTACAACAAAATCAAAACATGTTTTATCGTTCGGATTACTGGGATCACACTTACATAACTACAGGTTTTATTATATCGCTCTACAGTTATTAACGTCATAATTATCCTTAGAGTTCGGATTAGCGAGGTATGACGATTACAAAATTTGCTCCTAACATTCGGAGAACCCAGAAAATTATTTTTCAGGTTTATAACTGATTTTGATTTTATGCTAATAGTAGGAAGGTACATGGGGAGACATTGAAATAATTGTTTAAAAAATCACTAAATTCTTAAATCAAGAAGGTTAACAAAGACCTCAACAATGGGAAGGTAGAGTTCGGATTAGCGAAGTGTTACAATTTCAAAACTGTGCTTACGATAGAATCTAAAAACGGATTTTGTTCGGATTACTGGGATCATATTTACAACAATCACAGGTTTCCCTGTATAAATTTACAGTTATTAACATTATAATTGCCAATGGAGTTCGGATTAGCGAGGTATATAGGCTTCTATAATAAAGCTTTAACGTTGAGGGGAAAAATTGAATATATTTGTTTAAAAACAGGACCTAATTCTTAAACCGACAAGATTAACACAGACCTCAAAAATGGGAAGGTAGAGTTCGGATTAGAGAAGTGATATCATATCAAAACTATGCTTACAACAAAATCAAAACATGTTTTATCGTTCGGATTACTGGGATCACACTTACACAACTACAGGTTTTATTATATCGCTCTACAGTTATTAACGTCATAATTATCCTTAGAGTTCGGATTAGCGAGGTATGACGATTACAAAATTTGCTCCTAACGTTCGGAGAACCCAGAAAATTATTTTTCAGGTTTATAACTGATTTTGGTTTTATGCTAATAGTAGGAAGGTACATGGGGAGAAATTGAAATATTTGTTTAAAAAATCACTAAATTCTTAAATCAAGAAGGTTAACAAAGACCTCAACAATGGGAAGGTAGAGTTCGGATTAGCGAAGTGTTACAATTTCAAAACTGTGCTTACGATAGAATCTAAAAATGGTCTTTGTTCGGATTACTGGGATCATATTTACAACAATCACAGGTTTCACTGTATAACTTTACAGTTATTAACATTATAATTGCCTATGGAGTTGGGATTAGCGAGGTATGGCGAATAAAATTTTTGCTTACAGAACAAAGCTGTTACTATACGAGTACCCGAAACAAGGTGTTATTTACGGTTAATTAGGCATTTTGATTTTTGCAAATAGTAGGAAGGTGCATGGGAAAAATTGAAAATAATTGTTTAAAACCATCACCACGTACTTAAATTAACAAGATTAACATAGGTATAAACAATGAGAAGCTAGAGTTCGGATTAGAGAAGTGATATCATTTCAAAACTCTGCTTAACATAAAAACAATTATTTTGTTCGGATTAGGATAAGAAATGATAAGGGAGTTCGGATTAGAGAGGTGACATAATGTCAAAACTCTGCTTAAAATAAAAATAAGCTTTTTTGTTCGGATTATTGGGATCACACTTAACAGATCTGAAGGTTTTATTGTAGCATTTTACAGTTATTAACGTCATAAGTGTCCTTTTAGTTCGGATTAGCGAGGCATGTCGATTACAAAATTTGCTCCCAGAACAAATCTCTAACGTTCGTAGTATTCTTCTAATTAAATTTCTGTTTCATTAAATTATTAATACTAAGTGTTTAAGTTTAATTTAGGACTTTAAATGAACATTATAAGCAGTATATTAATCACATGACATTTATAAAGCTTTTCATGCAACAAGTTTGTGATTTTTTAGGACTTACAAGATGGGCAGGTTTGAGTTCGGATTAACGAAGCGACGGGATTACAAAACGAGCATAACTTAAAAGACCTATAACTCCAAGAACGAGTTATGGTGAAAACTTCAAAAACTTTACCGTCCTTAAAACTTTCCTCGAACCACCCTCCCCTAATTAACCCATTCCCCCCATCCTTCGCGATCTCGCGTCAACGTTAGTCGATCAAATGGTGTCGAAGTCGGTAATTTGTCGTAATAGGTCGCAAGTGCAATATGTACATTAGTAATTACCGGGGGCGGCCGCCGCCCCCTTCCCCCTAGGTCACGTGCCGTGCTCGGGGGTGGCTTGGAGGGGAGTGGAGAGGGGTAACGGTTGCATTTCCGGACCGGAAAATATTCAGACCGGTAATTGCAGGTAACATCAATCCAATCAATCATTCACACGGTTTAGGGTGGGGGGGTAATCCGGGGGAGGGTTTTTAATAAACGAAACCCTTTCCAAAGTCGACTGAAGGGGAAGGAAAAATGAGCGAAACGCAGTTAAGCCATTTAGACATTCGAGGGATTAAAGCCACACAACTAAAGAGTGGGAGCGGGTGGCGTGCTGGAATTCTGTATGGCTTCCTAGATTGATTATAAAAAGAGGGCAATTTTGATATGTCAAAATTTCCTATTTTCGATTTGCATCGACTATTTGTTAACGTTAATATCGTGGCGCCATCTACCCAAATTCGATTTGAAACTGTAGGATTTAAATTTTTTTAAATTGTAAGTACTGAACGTTATGCAACCAAAGCAGCAACAAGTGGGAGATCATACAAAAGGGCGGATGGTTGAGGAATTGGTGAATGCGCCGAGGTCCGCCAAAAGTAAGCTTATGTAATGTCTGGCCCCCAATTTGGATGGTGGATCCTTTATGTTATTTCGAAGGAGTATTTGACGAAATGCTTCAAAATTAGCAGAGAGTTTGTTACCACTTTCTAGAAAAATTGAAAACTTTATGTAATTTTGGAAACTTAATTTCTTGACGGTTTTCAGAAAATTTGAAATGTCAAACACCTTTACGGTATATCGATGCTGATTTTTGGAAATTTGCAGTAATTAATTATAAATTTTCTAACGGCTTCTCCGGTATAACTTCTCCATATAAACCGAAATGTCGGAAATCATTATATATTTTCCAAGTCGACACTTTAGGAAATTCTTCACAAAAATCATGCAGACCGTTTCCAGACATACCTAAATATTGGAATTATTCGATTTTGAGAACTTCAAAAAACTTTTTAAAATTCACTGACAAATTGTGAACCATAACTTTAAATACCAAAAGATTTACGAAATTTTGAAGCCGACTTTGGGAAACTTTCGGAAAAGTGTGAAACTATTGTAAAATTTAAACTGAAAACTTCTGAAAATTATTTAAAAATTTTAAATACTATCTGGGTTTTCTGTAAGCATGCAAATACATTCCCAACAACTTGCAAATGTTTAAAAAGATTATTACTCAAGACAAAAATTAATAATACAATGGACATAACAGAAATTGTTTAGTTAAATTTTTAGAACTATGCAAGAGTACCATAATATTAGGAAATATATTAAGGTCTTTAAGTATGTTGAAGGGGATAAAACTTAAAAATACTATTTTCGTAATTCAAGGGGTAGTTTGATTTTTTTTTTGGAATTTTTTGTTTGATTCTGGTGACAATATTTTGAAAGTTTATTATTTTATTTAATTTTGTTAAAAATTGTGTAAACTAATATACACTGAGTAATAACATTTTATCTTAACGTTTAATTCAGTTAATTTAACTTTTAATAGTTTATTTAAATTATTGTTTAATAATTGAATCGGTTTAATGTAGTGTATCTCCAGTGATGCGTATATTTTGAGCAGAAAATTAATATCTTGTTAATTAATATTAATTATATATATTAATAATAATTAATTAATATTAATAATCATAATAATTGTCCCCTTAATTGTTTTTACGGATTTTTTTAAATTTATTCAAACTGAACTTTACTTATATCTTACACCATCATTCAACTGAGTTTAATCTACATTACCACTTAATCGGTTTAATTTATTGCACCTCAACTGATGTTCAAAATTGGATTAATAAAATAATTTTTTTTTTGAGTAATTCATGAAATAATACTTTTCCCATTAATTGTTTTAGTACTGTTTTTAAATTTGTGTCAACAATAATTGAGTATTTAAAATTTAAATGACCATTTCATTAAGTTTATTTTCAATTATCGTTTACTAATTTAATCGGCTTAATTTACTAAATCTCTAGTGATGTACATAACGAACAATTGAAGTATAATTCTATTTTAATTAATGTTATAATAATTTTTTCCTTATTTGTTTTATGCGGCACTTTAAATTTATTTAGGCTATAGTATCTACTTACAACTTATGTTAAAATTTAATTGAGTTTAATTTAAATGGTCGTTTAATCATCTAATAGGATTAATTTTATTACGAACCTAACGATACACATTTCTAGGACAATTAAATTAATATTTTTATTGATCCATATATTAATTTTTCCACTAATAAGTTTGTTAGGTCTAATCTTCTTCTAAAGGTGGCAGATTTATTTAATGAATATTGGCGACAATTGTGGCAAATTTAAATAAAACTTATCTGAAAACTGGCAAACTTTAATAAACCTGTATACGATATATGGCCTACGTACATAACATATCACCATTTAATGGAGTTGAATTGGAATTATCGTTTATTAATTTATTCGGTTTATTTATTGTGTCCCTTGTGAAATATAATTTAAATACAAAAATTATTATTTTTGTGTGATTAGCATATCAATATTTTCGTCCTAAATTACCTTATTCCAATTTTTTAAATTTGATTAACTTATACTGCAGATTTATAAATGATATTAACATTGAATAGAGTTTAATTTAAATGACAGTTTGATGATCAGAGCCGTTTAATTTACTCTATCCAAAGTGACGCACATAATATGAGCATATAAATTAAACTTTTGTCTGATTCATGTCATAATAATTTCTCCCTTAATTATTTCATTGGGTTTACCTAATTTTATTTAACAGGTACCACTGTCTATATATATAATTAAATTTATCAATTAATGACCTTGAACTGAATTATGGATTATTAATTAAATCGGCCTATTCATAGTAATGGATATAATTTTAATATTAAAATTCGTATTATTTATTGTTAAAATTTCATCAACATATACTGTAAATATATAATTAATTTTATCTTTTGAGTTTAATTTAGAATAGATAGTTTGACCTTATTGCATCTCTAGTCATTGCAGCCAGTCACAGACACTTGTAGATATTAAATTAATGAAGCAACTAATTACAAAATATTTCGATAATTAAGTTTGGTATCAAACGAATGGTATTAATTTTGTTTTAATCTGACACAATTGAAGTCTATATAAGTCATGTCACTAACAAGTGACACAAATGAGCGTATCATAAAGTGTAACATTCTGTTAAGAAATTATGGAAAATCCCATGTGCTCCGCCTATGCTCACACCTAAAGGAGATACGTTGAGTTGTCTATTGAAGCTCAAGGAGACATAAATTAGTGCCTAATGTAACGTAAAATGCATTAGTATTAGTAGTAAATGCATTAAGGTTTAACCAGCGTCTTGATTACCAAGTTATTTGATATTACAATATGAGTTACATTAACGATTTGGGATAGATTTTCACCCAATTTTTTCTCTTAATTTAGTGGCACTGCTAAGACAACCTTCTCGCAAGATTCCAAAAACACGTCACGTCAACGGTAATACGTGAAGTACCCTCGAAATCGATGATTCACCCCCTATCCCCCCACCACCTTCCCCCCCGTCAAAATTATATGTTTACCCATATAACATACGGATCCTGTTAATGTATTTCGCTGAACGTACACGGTGGAAGTATCAATCGACTGGTACGAGAACACATCAATGACACCCCCCCTTCCCCCCACCACCGCGGCAACACACTCACTCTCTGTACATAATTTGGTCACTAGTTTACACATTATGGTTAATTGCGGCGTGCCGCACAATTGCTCATTAAACGGTTACGCGCCTACCGATGATCACGTGACGCGGGAGGCACGTGCCGCCGAGAACATCGAGATTTCGACGAGTCCCGGTCAACGGCGATTTTTATTTAAATTTAGACTACCCCAATTTTTCCATCCCTTCAGAAAATAAAATAGCCCAATCCACGAATACACCGAAAGTAACTTTTGCATAAATTCCACCCCCTAGTTAGGGGATGTTTCATCCCCACCTTTAGGGTAGTAACACTTGTTTCCACCCCTCAGAGCCAAGCAAAACCTTGAGCTACACCATGCAAGGTTTAAAGTGGCCTTAACGTTGAGGGGAAAAATTGAATATAATTGTTTAAAAACAGGACCTAATTCTTAAACAGACAAGATTAACACAGACCACAAAAATGAGAAGGTAGACAACCCTCAATCTTTCATCCCTTCAGGAAATAAAATAGCCCAATCCACGAATACACCGAAAGTAACCTTTGCAAAAATTCCACCCCATAGTTAAGGGATGTTTCGTCCCCTACTCTAGGGTAGTATCACTTCTTTCCACTACTTAGAGCCAAGCAAAAGCCTGAGCTACACCATGCAAGGTTTCAAGAGGCCTTAACGTTGAGGGGAAAAATGGAATATAATTGTTTAATAACAGGACCTAATTCTTAAACAGACAAGATTAACACAGACCACAAAAATGGAAAGGTAGACAACCCCCAATCTATCATCCCTTCAGAAAATAAAATCGCCCAATCCATGAATACGCCGAAAGTAACTTTTGCAAAAATTCCACCCCCTAGTTAAGGGATGTTTCATGCCCACCTTTAGGGTAGTTTCACTTCTTTCCACCCCTTAGAGCCAAGCAAAAGCCTGAGTTACACCATGCAAGGTTTAAAGTGGTCTTAACGTTGAGGGGAAAAATGGAATATAATTGTTTAAAAACAGGACCTAATTCTTAAACAGACAAGATTAACACAGACCACAAAAATGGGAAGGTAGACAAATCCAAATTTTTCATCCCTTCAGGAAATAAAATAGCCCAATCCACGAATACACCGAAAGTAAGTTTTGCAAAAATCCCACCCCCTAGTTAAGGGATGTTTCATCACCACCTTTAGGGTAGTATCACTTTTTTCCACCCCTTAGAGCCAAGCAAAAGCCTGAGCTACACCATGCAAGGTTTAAAGTGGCCTTAACGTTGAGGGGAAAAATTGAATATAATTGTTTAAAAACAGGACCTAATTCTTAAACAGACAAGATTAACACAGACCACAAAAATGAGAAGGTAGACAACCCTCAATCTTTCATCCCTTCAGGAAATAAAATAGCCCAATCCACGAATACACCGAAAGTAACCTTTGCAAAAATTCCACCCCATAGTTAAGGGATGTTTCGTCCCCTACTCTAGGGTAGTATCACTTCTTTCCACTACTTAGAGCCAAGCAAAAGCCTGAGCTACACCATGCAAGGTTTCAAGAGGCCTTAACGTTGAGGGGAAAAATGGAATATAATTGTTTAATAACAGGACCTAATTCTTAAACAGACAAGATTAACACAGACCACAAAAATGGAAAGGTAGACAACCCCCAATCTATCATCCCTTCAGAAAATAAAATCGCCCAATCCATGAATACGCCGAAAGTAACTTTTGCAAAAATTCCACCCCCTAGTTAAGGGATGTTTCATGCCCACCTTTAGGGTAGTTTCACTTCTTTCCACCCCTTAGAGCCAAGCAAAAGCCTGAGTTACACCATGCAAGGTTTAAAGTGGTCTTAACGTTGAGGGGAAAAATGGAATATAATTGTTTAAAAACAGGACCTAATTCTTAAACAGACAAGATTAACACAGACCACAAAAATGGGAAGGTAGACAAATCCAAATTTTTCATCCCTTCAGGAAATAAAATAGCCCAATCCACGAATACACCGAAAGTAAGTTTTGCAAAAATCCCACCCCCTAGTTAAGGGATGTTTCATCACCACCTTTAGGGTAGTATCACTTTTTTCCACCCCTTAGAGCCAAGCAAAAGCCTGAGCTACACCATGCAAGGTTTAAAGTGGCCTTAACGTTGAGGGGAAAAATTGAATATAATTGTTTAAAAACAGGACCTAATTCTTAAACAGACAAGATTAACACAGACCACAAAAATGGGAAGGTAGACAACCCCCAATCTTTCATCCCTTCAGGAAATAAAATCGCCCAATTCACGAATACACCGAAAGTAACTTTTGCAAAAATTCGACCCCATAGTTAAGGGATGTTTCATCCCCTACTCTAGGGTAGTATCACTTGTTTCCACCACTTAGAGCCAAGCAATAGCCTGAGCTACACCATGCAAGGTTTAAAGTGGCCTTAACGTTGAGGGGAAAAATTGAATATAATTGTATAAAAACAGGACCTAATTCTTAAACAGACAAGATTAACACAGACCACAAAAATGGGAAGGTAGACAACCCCCAATTTTTCATCCCTTCAGGAAATAAAATCGCCCAATCCACGAATACACCGAAAGTAACTTTTGCAAAAATTCCACCCCCTAGTTAAGGGATGTTTCATCCCCACCTTTAGGGTAGTAACACTTGTTTCCACCCCTCAGAGCCAAGCAAAACCTTGAGCTACACCATGCAAGGTTTAAAGTGGCCTTAACGTTGAGGGGAAAAATTAAATATAATTGTTTAAAAATAGGACCTAATTCTTAAACAGACAAGATTAACACAGACCAAAAAAATGGGAAGGTAGACAACCCCCAATCTCTCATCCCTTCAGGAAATAAAATCGCCCAATCCATGAATACACCGAAAGTAACTTTTGCAAAAATTCCACCCCATAGTTAAGGGATGTTTCGTCCCCTACTCTAGGGTAGTATAATTTCTTTCCATCCCTTAGAGCCAAGCAAAAGCCTGAGCTACACCATGCAAGGTTTAAAGTGGTCTTAACGTTGAGAGGAAAAATTGAATATAATTGTTTAAAAACAGGACCTAATTCTTAAACAGACAAGATTAACACAGACCACAAAAATGGGAAGGTAGACAACCCCCAATCTCTCATCCCTTCAGGAAATAAAATCGCCCAATCCACGAATACACCGAAAGTAACCTTTGCAAAAATTCCACCACATAGTTAAGGGATGTTTCATCCCCTACTCTAGTGTAGTTTCACTTCTTTCCACTCCTTAGAGCCAAGCAAAAGCCTGAGCTACACCATGCAAGGTTTAAAGTGGCCTTAACGTAGAGGGGAAAAATTGAATATAATTGTTTAAAAACAGGACCTAATTCTTAAACAGATAAGATTAACACAGACCACAAAAATGGGAAGGTAGACAACCCCCAATCTCTCATCCCTTCAGAAAATAAAATCGCCCAATCCACGAATACACCGAAAGTAACTTTTGCATAAATTCCACCCCCTAGTTAGGGGATGTTTCATCCCCACCTTTAGGGTAGTAACACTTGTTTCCACCCCTCAGAGCCAAGCAAAACCTTGAGCTACACCATGCAAGGTTTAAAGTGGCCTTAACGTTGAGGGGAAAAATTGAATATAATTGTTTAAAAACAGGACCTAATTCTTAAACAGACAAGATTAACACAGACCACAAAAATGGGAAGGTAGACAACCCCCAATCTTTCATCCCTTCAGGATATAAAATCGCCCAATCCATGAATACACCGAAAGTAATTTTGCAAAAATTCCACCCCCTAGTTAAGGGATGTTTCGTCCCCTACTCTAGGGTAGTATCACTTCTTTCCACCACTTAGAGCCAAGCAAAAGCCTGAGCTGCACCATGCAAGGTTTAAAGTGGCCTTAACGTTGAGGGGAAAGATTAACACATACTACAAAAATGGGAAGGTAGACAACCCCCAATCTCTCATCCGTTCAGGAAATAAAATCGCCCAATCCACGAATACACCGAAAGTAACTTTTGGTAAAATTGCACCCCCTAGTTAAGGGATGTTTCATCCCCACCTTTAGGGTAGTATCACTTCTTTCGACCCCTTAGAGCCAAGCAAAAGCCTGAGCTACACCATGCAAGGTTTAAAGTGGCCTTAACGTTGAGGGGAAAAATTGAATATAATTGTTTAAAAACAGGACCTAATTCTTAAACAGACAAGATTAACACAGACCACAAAAATGGGAAGGTAGACAACCCCCAATCTCTCATCCCTTCAGGAAATAAAATCGCCCAATCCACGAATACACCGAAAGTAACCTTTGCAAAAATTCCACCACATAGTTAAGGGATGTTTCATCCCCTACTCTAGTGTAGTTTCACTTCTTTCCACTCCTTAGAGCCAAGCAAAAGCCTGAGCTACACCATGCAAGGTTTAAAGTGGCCTTAACGTAGAGGGGAAAAATTGAATATAATTGTTTAAAAACAGGACCTAATTCTTAAACAGACAAGATTAACACAGACCACAAAAATGGGAAGGTAGACAACCCCCAATCTCTCATCCCTTCAGAAAATAAAATCGCCCAATCCACGAATACACCGAAAGTAACTTTTGCATAAATTCCACCCCCTAGTTAGGGGATGTTTCATCCCCACCTTTAGGGTAGTAACACTTGTTTCCACCCCTCAGAGCCAAGCAAAACCTTGAGCTACACCATGCAAGGTTTAAAGTGGCCTTAACGTTGAGGGGAAAAATTGAATATAATTGTTTAAAAACAGGACCTAATTCTTAAACAGACAAGATTAACACAGACCACAAAAATGGGAAGGTAGACAACCCCCAATTTTTCATCCCTTCAGAAAATAAAATAGCCCAATCCACGAAAACACCGAAAGTAATTTTTGCAAAAATTCCACCCCCTAGTTAAGGGATGTTTCATCCCCACCTTTAGGGTAGTAACACTTCTCTCCACCCCTTAGAGCCCAGCAAAAGCCTGAGCTACACCACGCAAGGTTTAATTACAAGTGTCTAATTACTCGAAAATATAAAATTTTCTGGGTCTACTCAGGACCAAAGCTATAATCCTATATGCTATGAGCCTAACTCAGGAAGTGCTTTATCTTATCCGGCCGTACATAAGGACACTCTGCTCCACACATCAAATATAGAGGGAACATGACGTGCCATTGTCGATCAGAATTGCATTTAAGGGAATTACGGTATTCCCTAATTTCCAATAACAAAGGGTGTGCATTGATAGAGCTCTATATTGAGTAATATGCTTTCAAGGCTAATTTAATATGTTCTTCCACCACTACCATCGGTGCTCTTATACTGAATTACATATTTTAATTTATTTTAATTCAGCGGGGGGAAGTTTAATTCATATTTATTATAATTAAAATTATATTTATTTGTACCTCAATGTGTAATCCCTGTAATGAAAATACCGTTTGTATACCTTACCATGTGAGAGATAAGCCTTAATGTATGTTAAAACCTAATATTATAAGTCTGATCTCTTTTATGAGAATGTTGTATAGTTGATAGGAGTTTTGATATATGATTAGTGGTGTCTTTTATGTCATTGGTTGTTATGCGTCATGAACAGATTTGAATAGATTCCAAAAAAAAAAATGCAAAATTTACTATGAACTTAATATTTGACAGTTTTGAAAATATCTCAAAAAAGAAGAGTTTCCCCAAAGTCGTTTCAAAATCCAATTTTGAAAACTACGTCCACAAACCTAGAAGCGTAAATTTTCACGACGAAAAGAAAATTTTTATAATTATTTTTCGAATTTTTTACTGACAAAACTGGATAATTATGTTTTTTTAAAAATCGAAATTTCCCAAAAATTATTTTCAATTAGCAAACCAATATGTGGTTACATACTTCAAACGCGCTATTTTGACTTACCCCGTGATTCAGGATGAGACATTTAAAACTTTATTTTTCGACAATTGTGAAAGATAGTTTTCCAAAAATCTACCAACACTGAATTTTACGAATATTCCTTAAACATAAAAAGACGGGTTCTTTAATACCAAAAATGACCGAATTTCACATGTCACGCGTTTACTTTTGTTTTTCCAAGTCTAATTTTGGCGCGAAAAATGGATTTTTGATAAAAAATGCAACAAATTTCTCATTTTCCAAATTTCGAAATGTAATTTTTTAGAATGAAAATAAAAAAGTAAAAACGCCCTGATGATAAAGCTAGCAGAATTTGGCCTGACTTTTCACCGTAATTTTTCGAGAATTGACTGATTAAAAAAAAAGAGTTTGTGATTTTTTTTTTGAAAAATATCGAAATAGCTTAAAAATTATTTTAGTTACCCAACTAAAATTTTGATATATAACTAAAAGTCCTCCTTAGGTCTATCTTGTGAACGACAATGAGAATTTTAAAACTTTCCCCTTTAACCCTGGTGAAGGACTTTTTCAAAACTCTGTAAGTAACAATTATGTACGATCCTTTCCAAAATTTCCCTAAGAATTGATTTTCAAAATATATGTCGTAAATGAAGTAGAAGGTTCTCTGATGCCACAAGTGTCAGTTTGTCGTTTAATTTTCGAGATTTAAAATAATAAATAAAATTAAATAAATAAAATCCTAATATCACAATTTTCGATGATTTGTCGAAATGCACCTAAACATCTAAAAAAGGATAGTTCTTTTATGCCAAAACTGACAGTCTGTCATGCACTGATTTTTCAAAATTTACCATACTAAAAAATGAGGTATATTATTCAAAAAATTGCTATTTAATTAGATGAAATTAAACAAATATCTACTTTAACTTCACTTTATCAATAACATATTAGTAAAAACAATCAAATAGATTTTTTTATGCCTAATGCCGTTTTGAGCAATTTTTCAAATTTTGTTTTTCCGCTAAAAACCCAAGTTCTAAAATTATATCCCATGATATGCTTCTCAAAAATTAAAAAGAAAGTCGGTAATAGTAATAAACGTTATGTAAAATTAATTCGAGTCCTTTGAAACATTGTACATTTCCCAAGTTGTCCTTTTCCCGCCAAAATCCTCGTTTCGAAAGCAATATTGAGTTTGTAATGCTTTCCCTCAAAATTTAAATAAGTAAATAATGAATAACAATATAGTTGTAAAAGCACAATCGTCAGGGTCATGCGCTAAAATTTCTTAAATTTGTCCTCTTTTCCATATAATCCTAATTTCGAAAATAATATTCCAGAACTCCCAGACAGTTTGCAAAGATTCAAAAAGTAATAATTTTGAAAATGTAGTTATGGTAATAAGCGTTAGGTAAAAATAACTCGAGGGATGTCAAACATGTTTTAATTTAGTCAATTGGGAAGTATTAGTATTTATGTATTTATTAGTATTAGTAATTAGTGTACTTTGAAACTGAGTTTGATTTTAATAATTCGTCTCTTTTATAGCAATAATCCTAATTTTGAAAATAATATTCCAGGTTTCCCGGATTGTTCTCAAAGATTCAACAAGCGATAAGTTTGAAGATGTATCTGTTGTAATAAACGTTATGTAAAAATAACTCGAGTCCTTTGAAATATCTACTTTTCCCAAATTGTACTTTTTCCGCCAAAATCATATCAAAAGTGTGTAATATTTTACCCCAAAATTTAAGAAAAATAGTTGTAAAACGACAATAGTTTGGCTACTTTGAACACGAGCTTAACTTTTCTAAATTTAAACTATATTTTCCATAACTTTAATTTCGAAAATAATATCCCACCAGGTATGTCATTAATCCGGAATTTCCAAATTTGAAACCCTCGTAATAACTTGGAAATTTTGAGATTTTATACATTCCTCTGTATTAAATTTTTGATTCTCCACTACGATCATTATTTCGAAAACAGTTTAAAGTACAAAAATATTCTTCTCTAAAATTTAAAAAAAAAGGAGGAATTTCAAAAACAGTTATTCAAAGAGTCGATAATATGGTCTCTCCTTTGAAATTGAGTTTGATTTTCATCATTTGTCTCTTTTTCCGGAATAATCATAATATGAGGAAATGCATCTCAAAATGAAAAGTCTATGATGAAGTTATGATGAGTTATTGACAAATCCATTTTTGAGGATTTTTTGAATTTGTCGTTCCCGCCACAATTCTCACATCGAAAATAAAATTACTGCTCTCTTCTGATCAGTAGAGAACCCTTTGTCTTAAATCTCATAAATTTCTAATACTTGGAGTTAACTATTTGTAAATGTATTCCAATTAGTCCTCTTCTCCTCGAAATCGACGAAATTAGTTTCAATCACACATAAATCAATCTAACTTACAAGCAACAACTAAAAACTGGACGCAAACCTCCCCAATGGCTCCCGACGTATTCATACCGAAAAACCTCCCCTAAGGAAAACGGGAAGGGTAATCAACCCCTTCCCGTTTTAACTAAAATTTTCAACCACCTCGTATCGATCGCGCATACTTTCCCTCTTTCCCGTCCCTTAAATCATTCACTGGAAGGACCGAATCTGACCCAGACGGGTTAGACGGGATTTCAACCGTCCGCTTTACACGAAATAACAGCACGCATGCAACCTAACAATAAGCAAAAATAATATATATAACAATATAAACCGGAAAGAGGGAATGAATGAAAGAAAGGGAGAAAGAGAGATACACACAGAGAGAGAGAAAGAGAGGGATTTGTATAATGGACGAGTAAGGACCGGTCCAGTTGCTTAGTTGATGCTGTGAAGTTGAGATTATAGCGGAAAGGTAGATCCGTTTAGTACGTTTTGTGGTGTCGAATGTGTGGAGTTTAAGGTAAATCCAAGCGTCAAAACTACCCTGTTTCGTAGTTAGACTTCCCATTGTAAGCAAGAATATCGAATTTTGAAATTGCAACGCCATTTTGGTGCTCAACATCACCATTTTCCACAATTTTTAACACCAATTAACAAACTCCCCTTTCCTTCCGAATTCGTCCAAATACAATTTCGAAAGAAAATAAATAAAAGTAAAAATCTCACGTGTAACGACATTAAAACTCGATTAATCGAAATTTAATTAAACCGTTCCGGCGGCGTCGTGTAATTTATAAATATATTAATCGAATTATGCGACGAATGCAAATAATTTCCTGCAATTAGTCAATTTAAATATTTTATTTGTTGGCCGGCGGACTTTCGCGAATTCGGTTTTGTCGGTTTCCGACGGGCGAAGGGGTGGGGTGGGGTCGTTCGATATCAATGAAAAATTAGATTAATTAATTCTATTCGGGGAAGGGGGGAGGGGGTGATTAATATGTAAATTGGGGGATAAGTCGATGTGGTTTTATCGGTTAATGTGTCAATTGTATTGAGAGGGATTTTTTTGAAATTAACGATTTACAATTTCTGTAAATTGATTGTAACGAGCATAACAAAATTGGAATTTGTAAACATAGTAACACAAATTTTATTTTGGAAAATTTTGGGAATTTGGGAATTGGGAGGTTAATCGAATTAATTATGGATATTTACGGAAAAACTGTTCTTAGATCAAATAAGAGGATTATATTTCGGAAAACTTACAAAATGGGTCTACTTAATTGAGGAAAATTAAATAACCATTTTTCCACATAAATGGTAAAACGAGTACATTTTGGGATATTGCAGAAAATTGAGAAAATTTGAGTATACACTTGTTCTTGAGTGTTATATTGAAAATATTGGATTTTTAATTGTAATATAACTGGAAAATTTGCATTGGAAAATTGCTACTGATAAATCCGAAACAAATTCCTTAAAAGCATTATATCTCAATTCATGTAGGTAAATGTCCAGAATAATGTTATGACTCATAGCAAGGATGCAGACAAAATAATAACTAGAACAGCGTATTTGCTTTACAAGTAACTTAGAAAAACTACGTGAAAATGTATTTAGAAAAGGACAAACATCATTTTCCGGAAAATTTGTGAAAATATTGTACAGGATCATTTCGCAAAATCCAAATATGTCTTTCCAAATTTTATTGCATTATGAGTATTGTAATACTGAAAACAGAACAACAATAGAATTTTTTCAATAAATTAACTAGGCGGAAAATTTTCTATTGGAAAATGTTTTAAAAAAATTGTTATTTTTGGAACATGTAATGGAAATTTGTAATATTTTGGGAACTAAATATACTTTATTCAGCAGCATAAGTTACTTCCGCTATGCTATAATACGAGAAAACTTTTCTAAAAAATTTTCTAGTGAAGGTTAGATTGAAGCATTTTCCGGAAAACTGCAAGAAAAAATGATTACCATTGAGAAAATTACAAATACCATTATTTGAACCAATTGGAAAACTCACAAACAGCTGGATATTGGACACGATTAATACGTTTTGTCGCGGAAAATGCCTTTAGTGGGTTAAATGGAAACTATTTTAATATTGCCTTATTTTCCTAGAGAGTAGTTTGAAAAATTTTAAAAACACGTTTTTAGAAAAAATTCAAATTCAATACATTATGACTATAACGTTTTAAAGTTACATAGGCCAATGAAATTATGGAAAACTACAAGAAAATGTGTCTAGAAAACTTTGTAGTGAACTTCAATAAAAATTGAGGCAAAAATTTTCTACAATTAACACATAAGAATTCTGGAAATCCAAAAAGTGTCTTAATTCAGTCAATTAAGAAAATTTCACTATGAAAATGTAAATGGTATCAGGATATTAAAAAAATTAATTATGTCTGGTAGTGGAAAATCGTTCATACTAAATGCAAGATTATTTCCCTTGAAAGTTATTAGTAAAATTATGAAAACAACGTTTCTCTAAAGAATGTCTTAATACTTCCGGAAATAAGTATAATTTTTTACCTCACTGATAAAGAACAAATTAATTATTTTACGGAAATTTTCCGGAAAAATAGTAAAGGATCAAATCATTACAATTAGGAAAATTGTAAATTTCTCCAGTTAAACCAACTGAAAAATATTGCAGTCGGGAAAAAAGAATAACGACAGGATAGTAAAAAAATCACTTACGTCTTTTCCGGAAAAATGCCTTTAATGGAAAATTTATGGAAAAATATTTTATTGTAAATTTCCTCAATAAAAATTTAAAAGTATTTTTCTTGAGAACCATTAGAAAAATTATGAGGAAACTTTCTTAAAAAGAATTACATCCGTGCCCGGAAAAGCTGTCTGTAGGCCCATTCCGGAAAATTGTGGAAAATCTCGTCAAAAATTACACAAAACACAATTCATAAAATCCAAAATAGTTTGTTCCAAGTTCTAGTCTACTGAGAAAATTTTAGTTGGGAAAATTCCAAATATTTTCCTGTTGTATTAAACCAACTTGTTAAAAATGGCATGAAACCCCGGAAAATTTATTAACCATTGGAAAATATAAATTGCAGGAAAAGCGATCAAATTGCAGGAATTATTTAATCAAATTTAACCAACAAACCCATCAAGTTGCATAAGATTAATTAATGGGAAATTTTAAGTAAGAAATACCAAATATTTCCGAATTCGACTGAGACTTTAAAACACTTGTCATTCATCAGTATAGCTGATGAAACACATAGTATTAGACAAGAAGATAATTTTCAGGAAAAGTGATCACACTGTTCCCGAAAATAATAATTTTGAAACATTAAACATCCACCTAGAAAGTATTGTGTTAGGCCACTAGAAATTATCTTATGTACAATCACAGGTATAACTCGCTAGAAGAGAATATTTAAAAGCGGTCTTACGGACAAGTGGTCCAAATTGCAGGATACTAATTTATCCTTGGAAAGGATCAAAGGACGATTTTGTGAAACATGGCAGGAAATGTAAATTCATTAACCGGTATATTGAGATTTAGGAAATTAATCCAGTGAAAATCTCAAAGAGGTTCATACGATCTAAATGATGCAAGACAAGTTATTGAACACTATGTTAAAATACTCATTTATCGAAGTGTAAAGATAATATAAGTGGATAAGTCGTGATAATGTCAAATTGGCTTCGTTTCATATAATTGTTAGTAAAGTGCTAATATTACCCTTTGTAACATTTCAGGTAGTGTAATTTACTAGGGTGAAATTGCTGGAAAATAGCAAAACTCAAATATAATTCATAGATTTAAATTTAAGCAAAACGCAACGAAAACATATTATCTCTTAGAAGGGTAATTTGGAAAAGTGTTGTCGTGTTAATAAACAGTTTCCTAGGGAAAGTTGAGCGGAGGAAAGGAAACTAATGAACTTTTAGAAAAACGAAGAGTGAGGCATAAAACAGGTATGCTTTCTAAGGATAATTTAGGAAACGTGCCATGGTTAAATATTATTTAAACATAAATGGAACGGAATATTAATATTTAGAAAGATATTGGATAAGATTGGTATTTATAAAGTTATTCAAATAGGGCCGTAGGAAGAAACAGGATGTTATCACCAGAACAATATTCTGGACATAATATTAGTTCTTAGTAAAATTCAGGAAAATTTTCAAATGCGCTTTGTAAGAAAAAATATAAACTATTAAATGAACCAAAAGGACATTATAGCTAGAACGTGGAAATGCTATTCACGACACCATTTCCATTTTCACAAATTTTATTTGGAACCTGGAAAATGTGTCATCCGGTTTTAAGGAAAATTTGGGAAATTCTTCTTCCGCCGGTAAAGACTAATTTAAGAGAAAATTTATTATTAAAGAGGCGAGTAATTACAACACTTCAATTGTACCAAAATCGAGATCTGATGACAAGTAAGAAAATACATATCATATAAAATATCATTATTATTAAGAATTAGGAATCATATGTGACAAGAGTGTGGAGTGTGGAAAAACTATCCAAGGAACTATTTCTGTTTTAACAAATTTGAGTTGCGGTCGGAAAATGCGCTATCCTTTTTCACATTAACGAGAAATTACGGTTTTTCCATGGTTTTTACATATTAACTCAAGTAAAGTTAAGAGAAGAAAATGATGAATATTACTAAAAAGAAGGATTGTGAAAAAATATTAGATTTGGGGAAAATTTGGTCGGTACGTTCGTTAGATGCAATTTTCCGTTTAACTTGACCTTATGAAAAATTGGAGGAAGGGTGGAAAATTATGAAGATAATATTTCCGTTTTCACAAATTTAAGTCGGGACCGGAAAATCGGTTAATCCCTTGTAAGAAAAATTCTGGAGACTCTGCTTCCTAAATCAGTTGCAATTCACAAATTATCGAGTTTTTTAAGAAAAACATTTGAAATTATATGTGCACTGTAAGAAGATATTAGGAAGAGTACAGAAAGCAATATTTTTGTTTTAACAAATTTGAGCTGCGGTCGGAAAATGCGGTGTCCTAATAAAAATAATTCGGGAAACTATAATTTTCAAAACCGCGGTCTTTAAAAATTAAAACAAGATAGTCGTGGGAAAAAAGGAAAATCATCATTCAGAGAAAGATCAGAGAGACAGTATTTGTTTCGGTGAATAATTTCCAGGAAAATTTGTAAGATGTAAAATTGCAGGAATGTCGGAAAAATTATTCAAGGCAATACCAAAATTTTCAGGATTTGGAGAGGGACCGGAAAATGCGTTATCCTTTTTAGTCATAACTTGGTAAACTCTGATATCCAAATCCGTGGCCGTTAAAAAAGAAGGCAAGTAATGTAAGACGAGCAGGAAAACTGTCATTCATGACACAATATTAGCTTAAGTGAAAATTGGGGAGGAAAATTTATGAGATTTTTCTTTAAAGAAAAATTTAAAAATTGTACGCGAACTCAAAGAAAATGGTAGGAAGAGTGCGGGGAAACTATTTAACGCAACGATTCTGTTATAATAAATTTGAGTTGTTCGATTTTAAATTAATCGGGGAAATGGGAAAATAGTTTTCCCATTGATAGATTTTAAAAATTTAATCGAGTGTAGATGTGGGATGGAATATTATCGTTAAGAGAAAGATTTGGGACATATTATATTTGAAATATAACGTTTCTATATGTACCCCAAGAAAATTCTAGATCAAGAGAAAATTTTAGTTTTCACGAATTTAAGTTACGGTCGGAAAATGCGGTGTCATTTTAAAAATAATTTGGGAAACTATGGTTTTCGATAACGCGGTTTTTGAAAATTACAAGATAGTAGTAGGAAGAAAAGCAAAATCATAATTTAGAGGAAGATCAGAGACATAATGAAAATTTTTAAGGAAAAATTAAACAAGGCAATATAGCAAAATTATCTTAGGTGAAAATTGGGAAGGAAAATTGATGAGATTTTCCTAATTTTACGCGAACTCAAAGGAAATGGTAGGCAGAGTGCGGGAAAACTATTGAACACAACATTTCTGTTTTAACAAATTTGAGTTGTTCCATTTCAAAATTAATTCGGGAAATTAGTGTTTAAATTCGTTGTTTTTAAAAATCGTATCAAGTGTACTTGTGGGAAGGAAAGAAAATTCTCATTAAGAGGATGATTCGGGATATAATATTATCTTTGGAAAGTAATGAATTTAGAAAATTTTATATGAACCCTAAAAAAAATTCTAGATTAGATCAAGGCAAAATTTCAATTTTCACAAATTTGAGTTGCGGTCGGAAAATGCGGAGTCCTCTAAAAAATAACTTGGGAACCTATGGTATCAAAACCAACGTTTTTGAAAATTTGGACAAGATAGTCGTGGTAAGAAACGCAAAATTATCATTTAGAGGAAGATCAGGGATATAATGAAAATTTTGCAGGAAAATTTGTAATAGGGTCCCTTGAAGAGAAATTTGAAAATGGTACATTACATCAAAAAAATTGTAAGAATAGTGAAAAAATTATTCAAGGCAATATTACAGTTTTCAGAAATTGGAGTGGGACCGGAAAATGCGTTACACTTGTTAGTAATAACTTGGTAAACTCTGATTTTCGAATCCATCGATATTAAAAAAGAAGTCAAATAATGATGTGGGACGAGCAGGAAAGCTATGATTTTTGATACAATATTAGCTTATGTGGAAATTGGGGAGGAAAACCTATGAGAGTTTCTTAAAAAAAAAATACAAATTTCAGGCGCAAAGAAAATGGTAGGCTAAGTGCGGGAATACTATTGAAAATACCGTTTATGTTATAACAAATTTGAGTTGTTCCATTTCCAAGTTAATTCGGGAAACTAGTTTTTAAATTCGTGGTCATTAGAAATTTACTGAAATGTAGTTGTGGGAATGAAACAAAAATCATCATTTGGAGGAATATTCGGGATGTAATATTTATTATATTCGGAAAGTAGTGTTCTTAGAAAAGTTTATATGAACTCGAACAAAATTCTAGATCAAGACAAAATTTCAGTTTTCATAAATTTGAGTTGCGGTCGGAAAATGAGTTTTCCGATTTAGTCATAATTTGGTAAACTATGATTTTAGAATCCGTGGCGATTAAAAAATGAGTCAAGCAATGTAGGACAAGCAGGAAACCTATCATTAGTGACATAATATTAGCTTAGGTGAAAATTAGGGAGGAAAATTTGCGAGATGTTCCTTTATAGAAAAATTTACAAATTGTAGGGAAACCCAAAGAAAATGGTAGGCAGAGTGCGGGAAAACTATTAAACACAACATTTCTCTTATAACAAATTTGAGTTGTTCCATTTTAAAATTAATTCGGGAAACGGGAAACTAGTTTTCCTACCGATAGTCCTTAAAATTTTAATCAAGTGTAGTTCTGGGAAGGAAAGAAAAATTATCGTTAAGAGAAAGATTCGGGACATAAATTATCTTAGGAAAGCAATGTTTTAGTAACCCCACGAAAATTATAGATCAAGGCAAAATTTAAATTTTCACAAATTTGGGTTGCGGTCGGAAAATGCGTTTCCTTATTTAGTCATAATTTGGTAAACTATGATTTCAGAATCCGTGGCGATTAAAGAAGAAGTCAAGCAATGTAGGACAAGCAGGAAACCTATCATTAGTGACACAATATTAGCTTAGTTGAAAATTGGGGTGGAAAATGGATAAGATTTTCCATTAAAGAAAAATTTACAAATTTTAGGGGAACCCAAAGAAAATGAGAGTAGAGTGCAGGAAAACTATTTAACGTAACATTTCTGATTTAATAAATTTGAGCTGTTCCATTTTAAAATTAATTCGGGAAACGGGAAATTAGTTTTCCAACTGACAGTCTCTAGAAATTTAATCAAGTGTTGTTGTAACTGTGTTGTATGTTCTATAGAAACCCCAAGAAAATTCTAGATCAAGGCAAAATTTGAATTTTCACACATTTCCTATTCGGGACCGGGAAAAGCGCTACGTTTTCCAACACTACCGTCGCGCAATCCGTACAAAATATTCGAACTCACCGTTCGTATCCTACGTAATCAAAGAGTTCACCACAATCGAGGAGAAACATCTAAACGGGAATCGAAAAAGAAAAGGGAAAACAAAAAAGAAAAACCCGGAAAACCGAAAAGAAAAGCGTAGACCGGACCGCCGACGGTGTCAGTCCGTAGTCCACGACATCCGAGCGGATCGCACTTCCGATGCGCGAAACCGGGAAAAACTAAAGAGAAAAAAAGAAAACGAAAACCTCGGGAGGAGAAACGAAAAAAGAGGAAAAGCGCACACACACACACAAAACGCACGCACACACACACGTCCTGCGAGAGAGCGTCCTGGTCCTGCGCGTTCCCTTACGGGAGGGTGGCTGGTTCGCGTGTGTGCTTCCTGTCGTCGTCGTCGACGTCGTCGTACGGGCGAGAGAGCGCCGCGACGGGGATCGCCAAGAGGAGAGGAGAGGAGGAAGCGCGTCCTGACGCGTCGGTGGCAGGCGAAGGAGTGTGGAGAGAGCTAAGACGCGGACGCCTAAGGCGGTCGTCGTCGGGAGGGGGTCCTCTTTCGCCCTCTCTCTCTCTCACCCTCTCTCTTTCTCTCTCTCTCTCTTCGTCGGTCGAAGGGAAAGACGGCGCCGGTTCGGGACGCCTGGCGTCGACTGACACACAAGACGTCGCAGGGGTGGTGGAGGAGGACGGCGAGCGAGCGCCGACGCCGCCGACGCCGGCGACGCCGATCCTCTCCCCACCACACCCCGCGGAGCGTCCTCGGCCTACCAACCCCCCCGCGACACGCCTCCGGGAGGGGGAAGGCGACGACGACGCGGCCGTCCGATAATTAAGTCGGGCGATTTTTTAAGAGGCCGCCAAGATTTTCCCCGTTTTTCCGGCTTTCCCGAGCGCTTTTCCGCGGCACAACGCGTCACTATAGTCCCTTAACGCTTAATTTCCACATACCTAGGAACTATAATTTCGCAAGAGGACGCAACGAAAAGAAACGAAGGTGTTGCACTCGAGGGAGTCGTCGATAGAAGTAAAAACCTTATAAGGCGCGCCGAGAAAATATTTTTCCAATTTTTTTTTTATTTTCTAAATACATTTATATGACTTCTTAATTTCCAACCGCTGTTTTAAACGCTTCTTAAATTTGTTTCAAATAATCACAAAATATAGACTCAAATAATTTTTAGAGATTTTCCCAGTTTTTCCGGCTTTCCCGAGCGCTTTTCCGCGCGACAACGCGTTAATAACGTCCCTTAACGTTCAATTCCCAAACACCTAGGAGCGATAATTTCGCAAAAGGGCACAACAAAAAGAAACGAAAATGTTACTCCTGAGGAAGCGCCGCCAGAAGTAAAAACCTTAAAGGGCGCGCCTAGAAAATATTTTTCCAGAAGTTTTTAATTTTCAAAATATATTTATATGACTTCCTAATTTCCAACCGCAGTTTTAAACGCTTCTTAAATTTGTTTCAAATAATCACAAAATATAGACTCAAATAATTTTTAGAGATTTTCCCAGTTTTTCCGGCTTTCCCGAGCGCTTTTCCGCAACACAACGCGCCAATAACGTCCCTTAACGTTTAATTCCCGCATACCTAGGAACTATAATGTGGCAAGAGGGCACAACAAAATATAACGAAAATGAGGGAGCGCCGACAGGGATAAAAACTTTAATAGTTATGCCTAGAAAATATTTTTAATTTACTAATGGATTTAAAACCAACAGTAGTTATGTGACTGCTTAAGTTCAAGATGCTTTTTCGATGCCCTATAAGTTTGTATCAAATAATCATAAAATATAGATTTAACTAATTTGTAAAGATTTTCCCAGTTTTCCCGGCTTTCCCGAGCGCTTTTCCGCGCGACAACGCGTTAATAACGTCCCTTAACGTTCAATTCCCAAACACCTAGGAGCGATAATTTCGCAAAAGGGCACAACAAAAAGAAACGAAAATGTTACTCCTGAGGAAGCGCCGCCAGAAGTAAAAACCTTAAAGGGCGCGCCTAGAAAATATTTTTCCAGAAGTTTTTAATTTTCAAAATATATTTATATGACTTCCTAATTTCCAACCGCAGTTTTAAACGCTTCTTATATTTGTTTCAAATAATCACAAAATATAGATTCAAATAATTTTTAGAGATTTTCCCAGTTTTTCCGGCTTTCCCGAGCGCTTTTCCGCGACACAACGCGCCAATAACGTCCCTTAACGTTTAGTTTCCACATACCTAGGAACTATAATGTGGCAAGAGGGCACAACAAAATATAACGAAAATGAGGGAGCGCCGACAGGGATAAAAACTTTAATAGTTATGCCTAGAAAATATTTTTAATTTACTAATGGATTTAAAACCAACAGTAGTTACGTGACTGCTTAAGTTCAAGATGCTTTTTCGATGCCCTATAAGTTTGTATCAAATAATCATAAAATATAGATTTAACTAATTTGTACAGATTTTCCCAGTTTTCCCGGCTTTCCCGAGCGCTTTTCCGCGTGACAACGCGTTAACAACGTCCCTTAACGTTCAATTCCCAAACACCTAGGAGCGATAATTTCGCAGAAGGGCACAACAAAAAGAAACGAAAATGTTACTCCTGAGGAAGCGCCGCCAGAAGTAAAAACCTTGTAGGGCGCGCCTAGAAAATATTTTTTTTCAAAATTTTTTAATTTTCAAAATACATTTATAAGACTTCTTAATTTCCAACCGCTGTTTTAAACGCTTCTTATATTTGTTTCAAATAATCACAAAATATAGATTCAAATAATTTTTAGAGATTTTCCCAGTTTTTCCGGCTTTCCCGAGCGCTTTTCCGCGACACAACGCGCCAATAACGTCCCTTAACGTTTAGTTTCCACATACCTAGGAACTATAATGTGGCAAGAGGGCACAACAAAATATAACGAAAATGTGGGAGCGCCGACAGGGGTAAAAACTTTAAGATCGTGTCTAGAAAATATTTTTAATTTACAAAATTAATTTAAAACCAACTACAGTTATGTGACTGCTTAATTTCAAGTTGCTTCTTAGATGCCTTACAAATTTGTTTCAAATAATCATAAAAAATAGATTTAACTAATTTTTAGAGATTTTCCCTGTTTTCCCGGCTTTCCCGAGAGCATTTCCGCGGGACAAAGTGGTAATAACGTCGCTTAGCGTTCAATACACAAACACCTAGGATCTATAATGTCGCAAATGGGCACAACGAAATAAACGAAGATGTTGCACTCGAGGGAGCGCCGACAAAATTAAAAACATTTATATTCCTTCCTAGAAAATATTTTTCCCATTTTTTTTTAAATTTTCAAAATACACTTAAAACTAGTTATATTTATGTGACTACCTATTTTCAAATTGCTTTTTTATGTTTCTCTTAAATTTGTTTCAAATAATCATGAAATATAGATTTAAATAATTCTTAGCGATTTTCCAAGATTTCCCGACTTTCCAGAGCGCTTTTCCGCGGCACAACGAGCCAATAACGTCCCTTAACGTTAGTTTCCACATACCTAGGAACTATAATTTTGCAAGAGGGCGCAACAAAAAGAAACAAAAATGTTGCACCAGAGGAAACGCCGACAGAAATAACAAGTTTATAGACGTGCCTAGAAAATATTTTTTCCAAACTGTTTTAAATTTCAAAATACATTTAAAACTAAATATAGTCATGTGACTACTTAATTTCAAATGGCATTTTTATATTCCTCCTAAATTTGTTTCGAATAATCACAAAATATACGTTTGAATAATTTTTAGAGATTTTCCCGGTTTTCCCGGCTTTCTTGAGCGCTTTTCCGCGGCACAACGCGTTACTAACGTGCCTTAACGTTTAATTCCCAAACACTTAGGAAGTATAATATCGCAAGAGGGAGAAAGACAAAAAGAAACGAAAATGTTGCACTAGAAGGAGTAAAAACATTAATAAGAAAATACCTATTCCAAAATGTTTTAATTTTCAAAAACATGTAAAACGAATTATAGTCATGTGGCTACTTAATTTCAAATTGCTTTTTTATATCCCTCTTAAGTTTGTTTCAAATAATCCCAAAATATAGATTTAAATAATTTTTAGAGATTTTCCCGGTTTTTCCGGCTTTCCCGAGCGCTTTTCCACGGCACAACGCGTTAGTAACGTCCGTTAACGATTATTTCTCACATTCCTAGGAACTATAATTTGGCAAGGAGGCACAATAAAAAAGAAACGAAAATGTTGCACTTGAGTGAGCGCAGATAGTTTGCTTTAATAGGCGTGCCTTGAAAATAGGTTTTCCAAAATTTTTTAATCTTCAAAATACATTCAAAACTAATTATAGTTATGTGACTACTTAATTCCCAATTGTTTTTTATATTCCCCTTAATTTTTTTTCAAATAATCACAAAATATGTATTTAAATAAACTTGAGAGATTTTCCCGGTTTTCCCGGCTTTCCCGAGCGCTTTTCCGGAGGACAACGCGTTAATAACGTCTCTTAACGTTTCATTCCCAAATACTCAGGAACTATAGTTACGCAAGAGCGCACAACAAAAAGAAATGTAATTGTTGTTCTTCTGGGAGCGCCGTTAAAAGTGAAAACTTTTATAGTTGTGCCTAGAAAATATTTTTTCAAAAATGTAAACTTTCAAAATACATTTAAAACTAGTTATAGTTATATGACTACTTAATTTCAAATTGCATTTTTATATTCCTCTTAGTAATGAAATAATCCTAAAATATAGATTTAAATAATTTTCAGGTTAGGTTTTTTTAGGGGATTTTCCTCGTTTTCCCGGCCTTCCCGAGCGCTTTTCCGCAAGACTAACATTCAATACCAATCTAATCAAAACTGACTAATCAATACTAACAAATCAGAATACCTTATTATCGGGAACGAAGACGCAGATAACTTAGAAGACGAACAGGAACAAATAAAAGCATTGAGGACGTGTAGGTATTCGTGAGTTCTATTTAACAAGCAAGTAAACAGCCAAGATGAAATTAAAGAAAAAAATAACTAAATCAAAACAAGTAACCCGTTTTCTCAACTCAATATTATGAGACAAAGACATCACCATAGAAACCAAGAAAAGAATATACAATACTATATTTGAAACTATAATAACATATAGGGCAGGAGTTAGTAGCAAAAACCATAGTAAACTTCTATCACCCGAAATGGATTTCCGAACACCAAGCTTCAGAAAGTCTAGATTTGGGCGTAGAAAGAGAATGAAGAATATTGGAATGGATATCCTGAGAGAGAAGGAAGAGAGGACGACAGTGAGGAGGCTGGAGGAACGAGATGGATGAAGCCTTATAAGTGAGGGATTTGGAGGAAGACCTGCGCTTATGTCGAAAAACTTGAAAACTGAGAACGTAGGCCGTAAAATAAAGCCGTAGATAGTTAGATAGATAGATAGATAGATAGATAGATAGATAAATTTAATCATACAAAAGTAATTCTTTAGCTATTATTATAACCAGAACGTTGTTTTTTTTATTGAAGAGGTGAATAAAAAAATAGGCAATTCAATTTTATAATCTGATTATTACCATATATAATATTTACATTATTATGAATTTATATTCTATACGCTATTATTATTATCTATCTATTTCTATGTACTCATTATTAACTCGTATTCAAAAAATGATACAATCAGTTTATGATAACTTTTGTTGTCCCATATCTTGCTGTACCGACATTTCTAACATTAGACAAATATAAATTTAATACTATATTTCATGTTCGAATATCGTACCTTATGTGACACGCTCTATAGTTCCTGCTTTTCGATCTATACATGATATACCTCTCTCTATTCTGTTGAATATGATAGACCGGCCTTGTGAACACCCTGCACGCTTATATTCCGCATGTGTATATAGGTATATTCTATATACTTATAACAAGCGTTTGGATATATTCTCTCAGCGTAACAGAGTTCATGCTGACGGGAAGTTGAGGATTTGGCCCCATCTAATAACGTTTATTTTTCTCAAGCGCGCATATAAAAGTATTCACTTCAAAATACATTTATGACAGAGCACAGCAAGGGAAAAGGAATATACGAACACTGAACTCACTATTATTGTTAAGTAAAATAATTATTAGAAACAAAAATGACTATCTACAATGCTATTTCAAAACCGATTCTGACGTGTTAGCAGTTCTCTAAAGAAGACAAAAAGAGAATACAAACAGTCCAAATAGACAGAATAGAATCAAAATAGTTGTTGTGGTATGGTCACGTAAAGAAGATGAACTGAGAATGATGGTCAAGGATAGCAATAGAATATGAACTACCAAATAGACTAAGAAGAGGAAACCATGATAGATAGGGCTATAACAGAAGAAGACTGACTAGGATACAATATATATAATTTTAGGATGAATTTCTTCCCAGTTTTCCCGGCTTTCCCTCACGCTAAGGTGCGCTTTTCCGAGAGAACCGTACCGCTGGAATTAAGTTAATAACGTCCCTCACTTGCTCCAACATTTTATTAAGGAAGGTTAATCCCCCTCTCGTGTAATTAACTTCGCGAATTTTTCGATGCATTTTCTCCCGATTTTCCCGGCTTTTCCGGGAGAGTTTACCGCGGCGTGTTATTTCAATAACGTCCGTTAACATGTAATGTAAGACATGCCTTAAATTATCCCGCCACCAGTTGTCACCTTGCGCGTACGTACCAGCGAACCAAAGAATCCCCCTCTCGTGTTATTACCATATCGAAATTTGTATGGAATTTCTCCCGATTTTCCAGACTTATTGCTTTACTGTTCCCACAAGTCATTTAAGACATCCTAAGAAATTTACGTGGCCAGTAATATTCAACGTGCGCGTCCCTGCCAGCGAACCAAACGATCGCCATCTTGCGTTATTACTGTATAGAATTTTTGAAAATATTAAATTAACATTGGTAATGGTGGAGATCCTCCAGGAACTTGATGTGGTGTTTTATGTTCATAAGGCAAAAGGGAATAAAGTCTACTGAGATGATAATAAATAGTCTAACAGGCAAAAACATAATAATTGACATACTGTAATTAACAAAATAAATTATTAAAGCGAAGAGTCATGGAGATCATACCCCGACACGTCTAAGTCTGTAGAAGGGTGCGAAAAAAGTAGTATTATCACACTTTTACAAGTGCTATTTATATAACGGATCAATGTACCTATACAGAAAAGATAATCCTTTCAATCATTAACATAACTACCCTTTTGCAACTACAATTTACTATATCATCAAGATGGAAGAGTAGTTTTGTTCAAAATTGACAGCAAAATGTACGTTTTTTGATGACATTTGAAAAGAACGTTGATTTGACTTGATTCAAATTTCGTTGTTGAGGGCAATCCATTTTTGTTTCTTACAACAATTTTTGAATAACCTCTAACTGTATTATTTACACCCCAACCTAATAAAAAATTGTATTTACTTATAAATAGTGTAATTAGTGAGATATTTTGGTGGTAGAAGTGCCTATTTCTATTGGTTAATTTATTATTTAACTTGTGGTTTAATATTTCGTGATTTTTAATAGAACAGATTTTCCAAATTGCTTTCAGTTAGTTATATGGGTATTGAATCTATGTTTAGGTGAACACCAAAGATCAAATCTATCATAACACCTCTAACTCTTTATTAATTTTTAAACTAAAAATTATTTTAAAATGTCTGACATATTTTCATAATAAATCTTTCCATGATTATTGCTTTACATCCATTTACACTACATATTATAGGAAATGTTTATTTATTGTAGTGTAAGTATTTAAAACTGTTTTGATATAATTTTTATAATACATGATCCAAAAATCTTTGCATGACCATTTACGTACATAAACTTTATATAAAAATGGTGACCATTCCATGCTAACTAAAATTTCAAATATTAAAATATTTAATCCAAATTTGAACAAAAACACTTTTTTGAAATACAGTTTTCCAAAAATTGTTCTTATTTTATCCGATTAATTAAATGCTAAGGTTACTGGAAAAAAAATTGAAGAAAATTTCTTAAAATCTATAAAATCAAATTACAAGAGTTTTGAACAGATTCTGAGTTGAGATTGGCTCAAGAGAATCAAGCAAAAAATATAGTTCATCTGTCGTTAAAATCTAGATTTAAATTTAATTAACATTAACTTATATATCTGTTATAGCACTTAGACGTTGAATCTGAAAAAAGTTCGATCCCTAACGTCCCATATCAATTTAAGAAAAGGTAATAAAATTTCGAGATCCATTTTCCAATTCCTTAGTTTCCTATTGAATTCAAAATACTGTGAACTAATTACTCAAATTCCACATTTGGGGCCCCTTACTGTACCTAACAGACTTCCCATTGCAACCAAAATTTGAACACATTTTTGAAAATAAACATTTTGTTTAAAATACTTAGTTGATGAGTCTGCTGAATAAGTCAGAAATTTTTTAATAATTTGTGCAATTAATTCGGGAATATTCCATTTGCAACAAATTTAGAAAAATCACTTTAGTGTTAAGGACGTTTTTGGAAAAGAGTTTTACTGGAATTTAATGCCGATTTAGTTCAAAATATCCAGCTCATCCAAAAAGGTAACACTTTATTGACAATACCTAAAAATCACGTTTCCAGCATGACAAGACTTTGGAGATTGTTTAGGTTTAAATCTAACGGAAATTTATTTGTACATCACAGAGGATATATGTAATATTAGTCATATTTTGTAACCACTTAAATATTTGTAGTAACTTGTAAGACATTTCTATAAACTTGTGTAATATTTTTGAAAATAAAGTGCTTTTAAATGTCTGTTTAATATCACGAATCCTACCGAGATACATATAAGATTGACAAAACCATAACTCATTCCTGATATATATATATATATATATATATATATATATATATATAAACATCAGTAATTAGTTAATAAACTTGTGTATATAATTATTATTGTTCTAAATTGTAACGGTAAAAACAAATTTTTACTGATTGACTGGTCACTAATTAACGTAATGAAATTGATCGAAAGAACAAACTTCAAATTTATAACTGAACTAAATTAATTTAGTGTAGTTTGTATTTTTAAATAGTTATTTAGAACTAATTTAAAATACCTTTAGAGAAATCATTTTGGGGCGTGGGTACCTAATTGCGTTTAGTTTTGGCACTAACGAAAATACGGGACGTAGTCACTTAGTACGATTTTTCTAAAAACAAAAATTTGGAAACCATTCCCTACCAATTGCCCCCTCAATTATCCCGCAGGAGAGCAACAACCTTCCCGACGATACCCCCTCAAAAAAAATCAACAAGTCCCTTAACCTCCTTACGTTATCTGGGGAAAGGGTACATCTTCCAGGGAGTAAAGTTTTGGAGAAGGATGCGTAGGTAATCCAGTCACTACGTGTCCACTTGGTTTACAATCACTGTACGTCCACTGATCACCGTTCACCGAGATCTCGTCACGTCTACCGGCGAGTCACTTTCACCGAGGCGCGTCAAGGGAGGAAGGGGGAACGGCGAGGGGGTGGTTGGGGTGTCTAAGGACGAGCGGAATGAAAAAAAAATTTTTTGAAAAAAAAATTTTGGTACTTATAATTTTTTTGTTTTTTTTTTTTTTCGAAGGGCAAGGGGAGCACGTTTCCTTACCTTTCGTCCCAGTTGTTGTTGCCGTTGTCGTCGTTATTGTTGTGATTGTTGTCCTTGTTGTTCCAGTCCTTGTTATTGTTGTTCTTGTTGTTGTTGTTGGTGATGGTGAATGGTGATGGTCCTATCCCGTTTTCCCGTTTTCGTTTTTTTTTTTTTGTGATTTTTTTTTCCGGTTTTGTGTTTTTTTTTTCGGTGCGAAGGAGGAGGAAAAAAAGGCGGCGCGCGTTCACTTAACTATAGGAATCATAACACTTGGGGTACATGGCAATGAATGTCCGTCTTGTGGGATACTATCAGGCGTTATCAAGGAGTGGGGGAGACGCATGAGCAGCGTCGCGACGGCCCGGAAAGGATGCCGTCCGGTGGCGCCCCCGCGCCGACTGGAAACTTTTTCCGGGAGAGGAGGAGGAGGAGGAGGAGAAGGGAGAAGGAGAGGAGGGAGAGAGAGAGAGAGACGAGAGAGAGAGAGAGAGAGCTGGCGAGGGATTTTCGTTGAGGGGAGCCGGTTTGATTGATTATGGTATACCCGTTTTCATTATCTGGACGTGATAATTTCGGAGGGTGTGGGGGGGGGGTGGTTTCTTGAAGGGGTTGGTTAGACCTTTGGTACGTGGATAGGGGTACCAATGGTACCAATGGTTTGCCTCAAAATATGTGGAAACAACTACAAGACGAAAACCCCATGGCATGCCAGGCTGAAAGGTAGATATATGGGTAGGATATAGAGTAATATAAGAGACACGATGTGTCAAAAAAATGTATACGAGGTGTGAAAAAAATATAAACATCAAAATCCTTAAATATCTATTTGCAAATAATTTTTTTCTGTACATTTCTCAAAGATATGTTTTATACAGAAGTTATTCGCCTCTATAAGGGCAACAAAAAACCTCCGTAACATTTTTCTCCCAGACACGAAATAATTTTTTTTTTTTTTGAAAAAAATAACTTTTTTTCTGTAAGTTTCTCGAAAAAATATTTTATACAATAGGCGTTCGCCTCTATAAGATCAACAAAAAACCTAAGTAACATTTTTCTCTCAGACGCGAAATTAAAGTTTTTTGATTTTTTTTTTTTTGAAAATAACAAGCAGCCATTTTGAAACCGCTGGACCAATTTGGCCCATTAACGAATTCGACCGAGACTATCGGCCATCTGATTTTTGTACCAAATTTCGTTGTGATTGTTTTAAAAATGCGACCTGTAGCTTGCCGACAAATTTCGTTATATCCGATATCCGATATATATAACATTTTGAATACCAAAATCTGAAAACCGCATTTTAATTCCTCTTTTTTCGACTTCGTTAACGAATGCAATACTAGATAATTCTACCAAAATAGAAGAATTTTGTAAATATTACCAAGTACGTTTTTTCTAATAATATCTGTGGTTTACTAAAGCTTAACTCGTTTACAGAAAGCTTAAAAAATCTACCACAACAAAGTAGCAAAATTATAAGTATAAGATTGTCATTTTCGACTATTTGATAAGGGTATTTACTTTACAATAATTAATATTTTCATGAAGATTTTCCTTGAGTTTGATTCATCGAGCAGATAACAGGTTTTGAAATAATTTTCAAAATTTATTTTTCAAAAAAGTTTTTTTTGTGAAGTTCATTAAATGCCAAAATTTCTGGAAATTAGCTCGTCATGAATATCTCCTGTCTCAAACTATCTAGAAGTTACCGAATGACAAAAATAGAAGCTTTTAGTGTATAAGGACCGTAAGAAATAAGAGCGTGTTTCTTCTAAAAGTACATTGGCCTATTAAAATTTATCCCGTCTTCCGAAAATTCAAAAAAATTGCCCATACACATTTGGAGAGAATTGTAAGTAGTTTGAGATTTCTATTTTAGCATTTCGATTAGGTATATATTATTAAATTTAATAATTATTATTTTTACCTTAACAACAACGTCAAGACGTCCCTTAAAATATGCTCCTTCTCACTTTGATAGGTCTTGTAATATTTCTAATAAATCCAATTATGTAACAAATTTATCCAAAATCAAGCAAAAACAGGATTTGAAATATTTTTCAAATTAAATTTTCCCAAAATTATTGTTTTATCCAGATAATTAAATGCTAACATTTCTGGATTAAAATAGTTCTTCATGAATATTTCCTGGAACCATTTGCTTGTCTCAAACTATCTGAAAATTGCTACAATACAAAACTGGGAAAATACGTTAAATAAGAACTTTCTTTAAGGGTAAGTACGTGTGGTTTATTGTAGCTTTGCCCGTATACAGAAAATTCAAAAAATCTACCAGTGGATCGTAGGAAAATTGTAAGAAGTTTAGTATCTTAATTTTAGGATTACGATGAGAGTTTTTAACTTTAAAATAATAAATATTTTCTTCCTAAGACCAACGACTAGGTATTTGTTAAAATTGGCTACAATTTACCTTGAAGCACCGTTCCATACATGACAAATTGGGCTAATATATAACAGAAACAAGTTTTGACATATTTTTCAAAAATATATTTTTTGTGAAGTTCATTAAATGCCTAAGATAGTGGAAAAAACTTCCTTCAAGACATTTACTGATAATTGCTTGTCTCAAGTTATCCAGAAATTTCCACATTGACAAAAATAGAATGTTTCAATATATAAGGAAGCTTTTCTAAAAATGTAATTTAGAGTATGTTCCTTCTAATAGTATATGTGGTCTATTAATATTTTACCTTGTTCCTAAAATTCAATACACCTGCCCATACACAGTTGGAAAATTAGAACTAGTTTAGGATTTCCATTTTGGGATTTCGATAAGGATATTTATTTTCTAATAATCAATGTTTTCACCTTAACAGCAACGAACGTCAAGATTTTCCTAAAAAATATTCCAAAATCGAGCAAAAACAGGTTTAGAAATATTTCTCAAAATATGCTTTTCCAAAAATATTCTTTCATCCAGTTACCTAAATGCTAAGGTTTCCAGAAAAAAGTCTTCCATGAACATTTCCCGGTACCAATTGCATGTTTCAAACTATCTGGAAATTACTATAAGATAAAACTGGAAAAATATACTGAATAGGAACTTCCTTTAAACGTAACTACGAAAGTGTTTAATCGTACCTGTAGTTTATTAGAGCTTTGACCCTTTAAACAAAATTTGGAAAAATTGCTAGCACCCAATTGTAAAATTATATGAAGATTTAGATCTTCATTCTAGGATTACGATATAGATACCATAGAATTTACTTCCTAATAATTAACATTTTCATCTTATCACCAACTTCACGCGAGTGGCTACAATGTTTTATCCAACAAATGGAAGAAATCATTTTTTATAAGATAATGATTAATAAGCTTTGTGATCAAATCAAAGCTACCTGCGTCTCAGTACTCTATAAATGTCAGAATAACTTGAGAGTGACATTTTACATTTCGGTTAAAGTAGGTTGTTTGTTTGGTTGCCACGAGCAATAAATAAATAAATAAGTAGAGTACTACTTTAAATATTAACGTGAGTTATAATCCATAACTCACTAGTGAGTTATGGATTATAAGACACTAGCGTGTTATTTGATAGTTTACTTGTCTAAAATGACATTAATAATGACAGTCACAACTGTCATGTGTTGGATAAACTATATTATAGTATTAATAGTAGTTATTATATTATTATAGAGTATTAACTCACTAATGAGTTATGGATTATAAAACACTAGCGTGTTATTTGATAGTTTACTTGTCTAAAATGACATTAATAATGACAGTCACAACTGTCATGTGTTGGATAAACTATATTATAGTATTAATAGTAGTTATTATATTATTATAGAGTATTAACTCACTAGTGAGTTATGGATTATAAAACACTAGCGTGTTATTTGATAGTTTACTTGTCTAAAATGACATTAATAATGACAGTCACAACTGTCATGTGTTGGAAAAACTATATTAAAGTATTAATAGTAGTTATTATATTATTATAGAGTATTATAGTATAACTAATAGTAGGTGCTTTAAATGTTTAGGGTTTGAAATAATAAACCATCATTATTAACATAAAACAATAATAAATGTAAAAATTAATAGAGTCAATAAAAATATCAATGATGACGTAATACGTAGAAAAAATTGTAACAAAGACAAGGATAAATACTTTTTAAACTAGTTTTTAAATATAAGATATGTCAAATCGACTAATATTAAGACGATAAAGGTACACAATCTGGTAAAATCCTAATACAAAACTAATATCATCGAAACAGAATTATCAACTTGATTATTACATCATAAGAGCGTTTTGGTCACACATAATGTCATAAATAAGAAAGTTATTGTTGAATTTATTGAGGCCTTTCTACTTATTTTAATGATATTTCAGTGAAATATCATACAAAATTATATCGAAATTGAATTTGCATAAAAATTTTTCAAGTATGTTAAAAATTTTATCATCTCCAAATCCAAATTTTAAAAAGTTGGAGTAACTGTGTATGTGTATTGTGTATTACGTACGGGAGACCAACGAATGACTCATGACTGTCTTTCCATTCTACTTGATTAACAAGTTTAAGCAACGATGTTCTGAACGTGGACAAGATGTTAGATGTACTATAAGAAGCAATGGGAAATAGGTAATTTCCAAGGAGCAATCATATTAAATAATATGAAGTTTAATCCACTAAAATCGAGATGAAGTTAAGTCGACGCTAATTTACTTCCAGAGATATAATTATCATTTTGATATCACCCGATATGCCAAACAAGATCATAACATAATTTTTTTTAAACATATTTAATCGATAAAACGTTTAATTGAAAAATAACAATTATTTGCGGACCACTTTCGCGTGTGTGTGTATGAGTCGTTATTGACGTTTATACTTCGGCGGAAGTAATTATGATAATAATCATTTTCGGGCGATTTTAACCGAACGCCACCCCCACCCCCACCGCCGTCACCCTTTCGCTATATGTGCGAATGAAAAATAAACATTACGGGGGGGGGGGGAGACACATTAACACATCTGGTATTACACTGATTCGAATCGAAGGGAAAGAATCGATCGGGACGAGGGAAATTTTGTTTAATTTTCGGTAATTTTTAATTCTCGCAGGAGTCATTTGAGGGGTTAATAATTGGAGTCTCTGGATTTTCTGAAATGTTGTTTTTAGAAAAATGTCGCGTTTTGGCAAAGTTCAGTTTGGAAAATTTCGAGAAAATTGAGGCTTTTCAAGTTTTGCGAAACTGCACAAGATTTTCCTTTTAAATCTACCTAATATCAACTATTTTACCATTTTTAATAGTCCAATAGAGCTTTTCAGCTCTGACTTTTAAGTGACCTTGGCTTGACTATGTCAAGATCTGGTTCAAGCCAGGTGAAGGTTGGGTCAAGGCCTAGTCACATTCAGACCAAGTCTAATCTACAGGTCAATTTCAAGTCTCAATCAGGTTAAAACGTGTCAAGGTCATAACTAAGACGATCAAGTGACAGTAGGACCACGAAGATGCCTGACTACACGCCAGAACAGATTGTCAATATGATCAAGATTCTTGGAGAATGTAACGACAATTACAGCGCTGCGGCGAGGTTGTACGCTGAAAGGTATCCAGATCCTCATCATCCTACTAGGAGGACTATTAGACTTGTTATTGTTGTGCTGTCTTGTCTTAAGTGACTGGACAGGAGGGAACTTAGCCTTGGCTGGTTAGACTCTGAGTGGTTGGACTGTGAAGGATGTTGGACGAATTGATGGTTGAATCGAGGTCAAAGCTGAAAAGTGTCTTCTAGCGAGAAATCAAAGCACTTACGAAAAAAATGTTTCATACAAATGATACGTATTTTTTATCGGAAAAACAGAATATGACAAATATGTGTTTCTATAAAAAAAACTAAAGTTGACCTTGATTTGACCTTGAAAGTGCATTTCAAGGTCAACTAAAAGGTCAGTTTTGGATGGCCCCCTTTGAGTCCTAGAACTTTTGTCTGACCTATTTTTCGCTAAATTGCATATCTAAAGAGATATCAGGGGTGGTATATTAAAATGGGACACTATGTATATTGAATTATCAAATAGAACTTAAGGCGGAAACAGACTATTATCACCTCACGTGAGCTCACGTGCTGTCATGTTAACTCACGTCACTTTGAGGTAACCTCAGTCTGGTTCTAGTACATTTAAATACCATGTGAAATAATAATCCGCACTTTTTACCCGTGACGTGAGTTAACGTGACAGCACGTGAGCTCACGTGAGGTGACAATAGTCTGTTTCCGCCTTTACGTAACAATTTAAATTTGTACCAAATATCTTGGTTAATTTGTCTTGATTGTGGATCTTATAAACTAAATTAATAAATAACTGAATTATGGGTGGATTCAAAATTTCAAACAAAACCGACCGCTGCTTCAATCCCATTCAAACTTCTTCCAAAGATCAAAATATATGGTTTTTCTACTATTTATGCAACTAGTGTTGGAAATATGTTCAAATCACATGTCGTAATAGAAGATTTGATTATTCAGAAAATTCCCAACAATTTTAGGCTCTAAAATGTTAGGTTCTTTATATTTCTTGAAAGTTATAGAATGGTACAATAGAGTTCCCACAACAAATGGACCACTCTAGTTAATTACTTTCCAGGAGTATAATTCAGCTACCAATTTTAAATTCAGAATTGAAACTTTGATAGTTTTAAAAATCTGACAGGTGGTTGAAGAACTGTATTTAATGGACCTGTGTAGTCATTCTGACAAACCTTCGAAGTTTTCAAGATTTTGCTTAATTACCTTGGAAATATGTTTAAATTAGCTAAATACACGCCAAATTTAAATTATTGTACTTTCAAAAATACACAGGTTTTCCTTATTTTCTTGAAAATGGATCGAATTGTCCAATAGAATTATTTTAGCTAATCTAGGAAATTCAAACTAATTTGGTAAATTCGATTTGGGGATGGTATAAATATTTTTAGTAAATGCTACTCGAAGGTAAAATTGAACCACCTAAATTTCAACCATAATTGAAATTAATTACGAAATGTTAAATATTTAAATAAATTAAACAAATTTAAATAATAATTAATATTAAGAAATAATTGAAATCATAATTTAAATTCAAACATTTATAAATAAAATGCCAGGTGCTTCAAATCAGTTAAGAGTTCTTTCAATATTACAGTGAGATTCTGACAAAACCCAGAAGGATCTAATTAGTTTTTTATGGTTGTTTTGAAAATATATTAACAAGAGTTAAAACCACGTAACATTCCAAGTTTCCTTCAGTTGAAAAATTTCCAAAAAAATTTGCAGGATTGTCAAGTCTGCTGAAACTACGTAGTTTCAGGATTTGCAAAGAATCAACAGCCTATTCGGTTCTGTTGAACTTGTAGTGAATTGCCATGCAGAGTCCTATTGAAAAACCTGTAGTAGATATTTTCAATAAATTTCTGCTGGAGCCCAATTGAGGAATGAACATTGTAACGACACATTTTTGTAAAATAGACAAGTGTAAAATTACAAAATAAGAAAAATTTCCATTATAAAGGGACAAAGATTATATACCCAGAAATCAAATACATTTCTTCCTTTTTTGCAATTGAATTTTAAATATCTCATCATTTATAAGTGAATTTTACCATACCATGTGATATTGAAACAAATTTAACAATCTCTAAATGTGACAGACACCACAAATTCAGATTAACCACACAATCTTATAAACAATACAATAGAAAGACACACTTATTTGGTTACTTGTGTTAAGTTTAAAAGATTCACTAATAATTATAGCAATTAATAAGATTTCAACGTGACTTTTAAATATTTCTTTGACGGGATAATTACCACTTACCCAAGGATTTCCAAGGCCCCAATCTCATCTCTCATCTAATGTGTGGATCCTGCAGGCACGTCTTCTTTTGCCTTGCCATTCAAAAGATATCAACAATCTGGGTCTCCTTTGACTGATCAAAAATTAACCCTAACAATCGAAGCTTTGAACCGACATTCCAGTGTAAATTTAAATGCCACACAGAATCACTGTAATTTGCAATAGAATTCTGTGCCTCCAAAATTATATCTAGGAGCCTTTAGGGAGACCAAGAGCGAAATATTAGTGGTGGGAGGCGTTTCATTCACAAAATTCACTTTCACAATTACAATCACAAAGCACTCGAATAACTTTTCGCAACCTCTCGCGACCGAATCTATACAGGTACTGGCGGCCGAACAGAGCATTACACAAATAATCATCTCGACACCTAATAATGCTTATCTTAACGACGATTTTATTTTAACGAGCCTCTTGCACACTCATTATTCTCGGAAAGTTCCTTAATTCGTAATATTTGATTTTTGCATCTAATAACACTTATGCAACAGATATTTTTTGCTTGTGAATTATTCTCGAAAGTTGATCGTTGAAAATTCCTAACAGTGAATTTTATTAAATTAGAACTACAGAAAATGTAATCATAAAACAGGAAATAATAATATTGGTTTACCTAAATAATGTAAAGAAATTGAATGAAAATATCATGTATATACAGCTACGTATCATCATAATAAATTAAATATTGACCCTAAATTATTGTAAACTAGATAGTTCGAAATATGACTTCAATAATCGATTTGGAATAAGTTTTACTTGATGGACATGTATCAGTTATGCAGATGAGATGCATTTAAGGAAGTGCATCTCATTGATACAACGAAAATTTTTGTTGTATTTACGAGATTGGTTAATAATCTTAATAAAGAAGTTCGTTGAAGTATGTATTTTCGTAAATACAATAACTGAGATTCTTGATCCACAAGTTAACCATGAATATTCGCATAGTAACCACAAGTTTTTGGAATTGTATTTTGGAAATTTGTGGAAACTCACGAGAGGTCCAAGATATCTCAAACATTAAATCAAAAGTATGTAGAAATTTCGTATCAAATTTTGTCATTATTTGATTGGTTACTTCAGTTTGGAAAGTTTATGGAAGTCCAAAAAGAGTTCAGAGTATTAAATGTGGCATTTCTAGGCATAGGAAGTTTCAAGTTTAATTTAATTTATTTCTATAAATTTCTGGAAACTCACGAAAGATCCAAGAAGTCTTAAGCATTAAATGTAAAATATGTAGAAGCTTAGTATCAAGTTTTGGCATTAATTTATTGATTAATTTAGTTTGGAAAATGTGTGGAAATACAACTTTATTTCAGTTTCATTTTTGTACTTTTCTGTAAACTCACAAAAGGTACAAGAAGTCTCAAACATTCAATATAAAATATGTAACAATTTGGTATCAATATTTCATATGTTTTGACATTATTTTTTATTGGATAAATTGGTTTGGAAAGTTTATAGAAGCCTAAATAGAGTCCAAAGTATTAAATTTGGATTTTCCGTCATAAGGAGTCTCAAGTTCATTTTAGTATCATTTTTGGAAATTTCGGAAACTTTTGGCATTATTACCTATATAACAGGAGTCCAAAAACCAACCGTTTTCGAGAAAAAAATTAGCAAGCTTTTAATTTTAAGGTGTAAAAATTCAGTTATATTAAAGAATCTCACATAATTTTGTACAAGAAATGACCATAATATGTATTGTTTTAATGTATTTATGTAATTTTTAACAAAACAATTTTTTCTTTAAAGATCAAAAAAATATTTCCAATCAATACAACTCGATAAAGTGGCTATGGTATGGTGTGGCAACACCGCGAATTTATAGCACGCGTCGCGAAACATTGACCACGCACAGCTGTTTACATATACGGAGCTTTTCTATTGAAACGCGTGTTCCGAAATCAACAAGAGCAAAAGAGAAACTTATGGTAGTTCGTTAGTACTACAGAGAAGGATGTTTTGCAACGTTGCCGGCCGAGCAGGCAGTCCAAGTCAACTCGTATCGTGGTCGCGTATCGCTTTACACTTTCGGATGTGTGCGGTACAGTGTGCGGAGCGGATGACTGTGATGTTTCGCCAGCTAGCAACATCGCAAAAGTTCGTACTTTGTTTAGCCAACGAAAAATATATGGCCTCTCTTTCGCTCTTATGTTTATAGCATCCTGCGGCTCTGTAGAAACGGTCTGTATACGTATATTTTCTTGTCGGTGTTGCCAAGTTGTGCTGCAATGCGTAGATAAAATAACTCGAGTTTTCTCGAAAACGATTGCTTTTAGGACCCCCGTTATATAAGGCTTTTTTGTTTGTTTGGATGAATACTATCACCTATTAAAATAAAGGCAGTCAAACCCCTAACACCCTGTATAGGGAAATTTTTGGAAAACATCTGAGGGTCCAAGAATCAAGAATATTCTAGGATATTTGTTAGCGTGTAAAGGGAAATTATTTTTCCCTTCACCATTACGATTAACCGTCAAAAATGGGATAACTTCCACATAACGAGACCTCTATGTAACGAGCAAATTTTGCTCATTCATTCTCGTTATATAGAGTTTCAACGGTATATATACGTTTACGATGAAATCGGGAAACCGACTTTACGACAAACAATTGCCCAATATTCCTTACACATATTTATTGTCCCTTGGCGCAACTCGCGTCCGACCGACGTCCCTCGAACGCAAATGCGACTCTCCCATTCGAGTGAAATAGTGCCCGACACTTTTCGAAATTGTAATTGTAAACCCGTAACTCGGCGCACTCTCGGCCCTTCCCATTGTACGGCTCCTTCGGAGGAACGCGGGCAATACGTATCCATAAAATTGACGTCTAATTGAACCGCAAAGTGGTCAGCGCCTGGACCTGGGCCAGAAGTGGTCTCAGAGTAAAATCTATCGATCCCATTTTTCCCCTTTTTGAAGTGTTAGTTGAGATAGGCCAACCAATAGGGCTAGAAAAAAGTATATATTTTCTCACAAAAATTTGAACAGTCAAAACCTATACTATCGTTTAAAAGACAGTTCATAGCTGAGAACCCACCTGTTTGACCTAGCGAATTCGGTGCTGGGATTTTCATAAATGAATTAAAGTGCTAAAAATGCATTTTTTCAACTTTTTGGCATGATAAACGTCTTATAAATCGAGGATACACACCCCAGAAAACATTGTAACGTTACACCTGGCCTGACTCATGCGTGGAAGCGAGAGCGAGAACAAGTGACAAAGTTCGACCTTTGTTTGGCTTGCGACGCATATAAGTCGTATGTTAGCGTTTCGCTTCTGACGCATCTATCTCTCTTCCATTCTGCATGGCGCTTGGGTTCGCGTGAAAGAGAGACAGCGGCAGCACACAGCTTGACGTTAACGTATCCATAAAGTGAACTGGATATTTCCAGTCAGTACCATTGATTATTACAATCACAATTGGGACAATAAGGTAATTGATTCTTGCACTCTACGATTTTGATTAGCGATATAATCTCAGATATTTGTTCTTTCATCATTAAAACAACGTAATAACGTAATAATAGGTTATGTTACGATTTCGACTAAAAAGTTATTATGAATGATATAAATGATCGTATAAAATGAACCTTCTTTGAGAAAGTTATAATTTCGACAAATTTGAAGCTGGAAAAACTATCTTTTGGGAAATGATAGTTAATAATGTGTGATTTTTGTGTGGGGAAGATGGATTTCTGTCAAATGCGCAGTTTTTGCACAATCGCGTAATAAACAAATTTTCGCACCTTTTTTCTGGAAAATGCGCGAATTTATGGGAAACTAATTTTTCTTACTACTGCAAACGGCATTTTAATTTAGAAATCAATGTCTTTAAAACGTATATCTTCGATTTTCACGCAGGGACTAGGAAATGGAGAGAAAAAGACCCTGAAAGCTGCTCTAAACACGCGAAATCGCATACCTCAAGCAACTTTCAGGGAGTTTTCTAAATACATTTCCTACTTCCTAAGTGAAAATCCAAGATATACGTTTTAAAAATTTAGATTTCTGCTTTAAAATTCCGCTTGTAGCATTGGGAAATATTAAATTTCCCATAAATTCGCGCATTTTACACAAAAAGGTGCGAAAATTATTTATAAAGCGATCGTGCAAAAACTACGCATCGCACAGGAACCATCTTCCACACACAATAATCACAGATTATTATCTATCATCTCCCGAAAGATAGTTTTTGCAACCTTAAGTTTGTCGAAATTAGGAATTTTTCAAAAAAAGGTTAATTTCTTAACCTATTTGTAAATTTCTTAATTCTCTACAAAAATCCTATGGGTTGTATAACGATCCCTCCCTTACTTTTCAAAATATTAGCAAAATATTAAAAAATACAATTTTATTTATTTCAATTTGTTCATTGAAGTTTGTCACATTTATGAATTTTTCAAAAAAGGTTAATTTTTTAACCAATTTGTAAGTTTCTTAATTCTCTACAAAAATCCTATGGGTTGTATAACCATCCATTTATTACTTTTCGCAATATTAGCAAAATACTAAAAAATACACTTTTATTTACTTCAATTTGTGTATTCAAGTTTGTCGAATTTATGAATTTTTCAAAATAGGTTAATTTTTTTAACTTATTTGTAAGTTTCTTAAATTCTCTACAAAAATCCTGTGGGTTGTATAACCATCCCTTTATTACTTTTTGCAATATTAGCAAAATCCTAAAAAATACACTTTTATTTACATCAATTTGTTTATTCATTTTTGTCGAATTTATGAATTTTTCAAAAAAGGTTAATTTTTAAACCTATTTGTAAGTTTCCTAAATTCTCTACAAAAACCCTATGGGTTGCATAACGATCCCTCCCTTACTTTTCGCAAATTTAGCAAAATACTAAAAAAATACAATTTTTTGCACTTTAATTTCTTTATAGAAATCCCAACACCGACTCCTCAGTGTTAAACAAGTTGATATTCAACTATGAACTATCTTTATACGATAAGTATACGTTTTGACAGTCTAAATTTTAGTGTGCAAAAAAATCTCTATCGGTAGGCCCAAGAGGCGTAAGGCTAATGAGAGGAATAGGATTACTTACGCCGATACAAGTGAGGCGCGCAATTCGGTTATCGGCCGAAGTAAAACCTATCCATTTTAGGTAAACAATTGAATCATAACTAGTAATTGCGCACTTTGGGCCGGTGCGGAGTTTATTGGATTCTGGTTACGGCTGAGGTTCGTTTCACACGACAACGAATAATATTTTTTTTTCCTGATTTTACAGGGACGTACTCTGAACAACTATACCGAAAGTACCAGTTAGTAGATAAGGAAATATTCCCTTAAAAAGGTTGAAATCGACATTAATTTCACTTATTAAATGCTCATTTTTTCAGCCATCTCCTGTTATCCACCTATAGTCACTCTCTCAAGCTCACACTCAAGGTGACCTCACCCCCATGGGAGTGACAATATAGTGAAATTCAGGTAATTAAATATTAGGAACATAACAGTAAACTTAGGAAGAGTCTAAAGACTGGTGAAAGCACTTTACCCAACAGTTAATAAACTTGATGTCTTCCATGAGTCAATAAGAAAATTGGATGATACACTATTTCTATGTCTTCAACGTTGTAAAGTGTTATTTTTAAATTTGCAGAACCAAACACAAATAAGGGAACGTTCAGGACCATCGAAAGTTATTTCAAGGGAACCTCTAAGACTTCTTAGGGTAGGAAATCCATAGTGATTTTCAATTGCAAAGTCGATAAATTCAGTTACATAGACTGAAGAATTCTATGTACTGTTTACTAACTTCTAACGTCACATTGATTAAAATTCGTATTAAGAACAAAAGGAACCATTGGTTTCTGGTTATGGCTGAGGTTTGTTTTATACAATGAATATTAATTTTGTTTTTGATTTTACAGGAACGCACTTGGAACACCTAGACCAAAAATAAGAGTTACTAGATTAGGAACTGATCCATTAAAAAGGCTGAAATAGTCATTTTAATGGTATTTGTTATTAAATGCACGTTTTCCCAAACTTCTCCTGTTCTCTGCCTAGCGTCACTTTCCCAAACGCACCTACTAGTAATTTACATGAAGGTAAAGGTAAAGTCACCACGTTATCTATACTACTACAAGAAATTTTGTTTAATGGGTTCATTTTGCCTACATCCTTTTCTTTTTTGTTCCAACTTTTCTCAATATTAATGGTCGCAGAGTTCAGTAGTTTGCTTGTTGCGTAATGTAGATTATATTCAGAATGCAGGGCTTAACAAAGTGGCCCAAGTGACAGGGAGTGCCCAATCCCATTTAATATGCATAGAAGCCAATGGCCAAGGTGTTACAGAAACACGTTAGATGTACTACTACAAGCAATATTTTGAATGAATTGCAACTGCCACCAATTGCAGTACTAATAGTAGACTGCATCTACTACTAATTTACATGAAGGTAAAGGTGAAATTAGCACGTTATCTATACTAGTGCAAGAAATTTTGATTAATGGCTTCTTTCTGCCTACATCTTTTTTTTTGTTCCAACTTTTCTTAATATTAATGGCCGCAGCGTTAGGTAGTTTTCTTGTGTCGTAATGTAGATTGTATTAAGAACGCAGGGCTTAACAAAGTGGCCCAAGTGACTGGGACAGCCCATTCCCATTTAATATGCATAGAGGTCAATGGCCAAGGTGTTACAGAAACACGTTAGATGTACTACTACAAGCAATATTTTGAATGAATTGCAACTACCACCAATTGCAGTACTAATAGTAGATTGCATGAACTACTAATATGCATGAAGATAAAGGTGAAGTTACCACGTTATCTATAATACTAAAAGAAATTTTGTTTAATGGGTTCATTTTGCCTACATCCTTTTCTTTTTTGTACCAACTTTTCTCAATATTAATGGTCGCAGCGTTAAGTAGTTTGCTAGTGTCGAAATGTAGATTGTGTTAAGAATGCAGGGCTTAACAAAGTGGCCAAGTGACAGGGAGAGCCCAATCCCATTTAATATGCATAGAGGTCAATGGCCAAGGTGTTACAGATACACGTTAGATGTACTACTACAAGCAATATTTGAATGAATTGCAACTACCACAAATTGCAGTACTAATAGTAGATTGCATCTACTACTAATTTACATTAAGGTAAAGGTGAAGTTAGCACGTTTTCTATACTAGTACAAGAAATTTTGATTAATGGCTTCTTTCAGCCTACATCCTTTTCTTTTTTGTTCCAACTTTTCTTAATATTAATGGTCGCAGCGTTAAGTAGTTTGCTTGTGTCGTAATGTAGATTGTGTTAAGAATGCAGGGCTTAACAAAGTGGCCCAAGTGACTGGGAGAGCCCAATCCCATTTAATATGCATAGAGGTCAATGGCCAAGGTGTTACAGAAACACGTTAGATGTACTACTACAAGCAATATTTTGAATGAATTGCAACTACCACCAATTGCAGTACTAATAGTAGATTGCATGAACTACTAATATACATGAAGGTCAAGGTGAAGTTGCCACGTTATCTATACTACTACAAGAAATTTTGTTTAGTGGTTTCTTTCTACCTATATACCTACTTATATTTTTTTGTTCCAATTTGTTTTGATATTAATGGCAGTAGAGTTAAGTAGTTTGTTAGTTTCTTAATGTAGTATCTATTAAGAAGGCAGGGCTTAACAAAGTGGCAAAAGTGACGGGGAGAGCCCAATCCCATTTAATATGCATACAGGTCAAAGGTCAAAGCGTTACAGAAACACGTTAGATGTACTACTACAAGGAATGTTTAAATGGATTGCAACTACCACAATAGTAGATTGCATCTACTACTAATATACATGGAGGAAAAGGTGAAGGTACCACGTTATCTATGCCAGTACAAGCAATTTTGTTTAATAGTTTCTTTCTGCCTATATACCTACATTTTTTGTTCCATTTTTCTTTTCAATATTAGTGGCCGCAGAGTGAAGTATCTTGTTAATTTCGTAATATAGAACGTATTAAAGAAGGCAGGGCTTAACAAAGTGGCCCACGTGACAGGGAGATCCCAATCCCACCTAATATGCATAGAGGTCAAAGGTCAAAGCGTTACAGAAACACGTTAGATGTACTACTACAAGGAATGTTTTAAATGGATTGCAACTACCACAATAGTAGATTGCATCTACTACTAATATGCATGGAGGAAAAGGTGAAGTTGCCACGTTGTCTATGCTACTACAAGAAATTTTGATTAATGGCTTCCTCTTTCTGTCTACATACTTATAATTTTTGTTTCAATTTTTTTCGATATTAATGGCTGTAGAGTTAAGTAGTTTGCTTGTTTCGTAATGCAGGGTACATTAAGAGGGCAGGGCTAAACAAAGTGGCCCAAATGACGGGGACAGCTCAATCCTATTTAATATGCATAGAGGTCAAAGGTCAAAGTGTTACAGAAACACGTTAGATGTACTACTACAAGCGTTTTCGTCTAATGGATTGTACCTGCTCACCAATTTATGTACTTAGTTTTAACTTTTTTCGACATTATCGATCAGCGAGTTAGTTAGTTTGTTCGTGTCGTAATGCAGAACGATCGAATTTTATGTTGTTGAAATAGTCTTGATTGTTTGTGGAGGAATTACGGTTGATCCAAGTGAAAAATCCCCCGACGTAATCGTAGGAAATGAAACTTCGAATCGTCCCTTTAGTGTCTTTTTCGTGATACCCGACGTATTTATGATAATTGTCTTAATTATCAATAATAGAGGCATTAAATTGCGTTATCGAATGCATCTAGGCACGGAACGCTTATATTGACGTGTGAGTGTGTGTTTGCTTTTACGAGACAAAGTGCATCGATTCCAATAGCGGAATACCAACAACAGGTGTCCGTATATATTTGTGTGCTAGTGTGAGTGTTTGGAGGTGTGCGTGTATGTATCGTAAAAATTGAAAAAAAAAGTAAAATAAAAAAAAAGTGACCACATTTTTCAGTTGGATTCGCTATCTACCTCCTCTTCCTCCCCCACCTCTCTCTCTTTTTTTTTAATGGCGAACTCCAATGACACCTACTAATAGCTTTTCGCGTTTTTCGCGATGCATTTTTCATTGTTGCCCGATAAAAATTCGATATCCGACGAATAACATCAAAACGCGCGAATTATTTTAATCGCCTCGTTCAGGTATCGATTGCTCTGTCGTCAATTAATTCAATTTATTTATTTATTTTTGTTCGGCGGCATACTTTCACTGGTTATTTATTATGGAAGGTCATGAGCGTTCGAAACGTTTCATTTTTCGATAGGGAGTTTATTTAAACTGGATATGATATTGATGGTATGATTTTATCGAGACGATTAAGTGATGAGATGGGGAAGCTCATGGAAGGTCAGATCGCTCCTTCGCTAAATTTTGAATAAATTGGATCTTCGAACTGAGCAATATCTTCAAAAAATTAACTATTAAATTCCTTAACTCAGAGGGGGATGGAATTATTTCCAAAAATAACCGTCAAATATATGTGTTTTGCATAGGTGTTAACTGTTTGAGCTAATTTTAAATTTAATATTAAATTAGCTAACAAATAACTACAAGACCAAATATGGCGGAAAGTGAGGCATGCTTAAAACAAACACACCATACACCTAAACACCTAAGTTTTGAACTCATATGACATTCAACCGAGCAAAATTTCCAAAATACTAACTATACAATTCCTTAACATACAGGCGGATGGAATTATTTTTAAAAATAGCCGTCAAATGTATGTGCTTTGCATAAACAATACTATAACTCGTAGACATTTTATCGCCACAAAATATGCAGCATGGATGCAATAACTGTTTGAGCTAACTTTGAGTTTTACATTAAACTAACTAACAACTAACTGTCCAAGGTCAAATATGGCGGAAAGTAACGCATGCTCAAAACAAACATGCAATGCACTTAAACACCTAAATTTAGAAATCATAGGACCTTCGAACCGAGCAATATTTCCTACAGTGTTGCCCACGAAACGAGACGAGACTTTGAAAAATCTCGTCTTGTCTCGCAAAAAAAGTGGATAGTCTCGTCTCGAGTCTCGTCTCGCAATAAAAGTCTCGTCTCGTCTCATGTCTCGCGCGAGATTCTCACAAATCTCTCGCAAAATCTCGGGAGCTTATCAAATTTGCTTTTTTGATAATAACTGAAATAAACCGGTTATTATAGGTCTATTATAACATGACAAGTCGGGTGAGAAATAGGTAGATGATCTCCAAAAGTCGGTGAATATAAAATAAATTGTCGTAGAGATATTAAAGACTAATACCAATCATAAAGCTTAACAAAAAAATCCTGTCAACAGGGATAAAATATCAAACTTTTTTCTCGTTACAGAAAAAAAAACTATTTTATTAAATATAAAAATGTTGTGAATATTTGTATTCCCTAGGTAAGTCTTCAACTCTAGTATAATAGTCGTACACGTGACAATATCTCAGAAAGCTCAAAAAATAAACATTTAGTAACAGTTATTGCATACACAGGCGGCTCGCAATTATGTGGCTTTAAAGAACATGTTTCAATAACATTCCCGATAATTATAATAAATAATTAATATTTGCCATTTTTATTTGCGATACTTCGAGACTTTTGCGAGACTCTCGTGCGAGATTTGAGACGAGACTTTTTTGAAATCTCGTCTTGTCTCGCAAGGAAAATTTAAAGTATCGTCTCGAGTCTCGTCTCGAAAACGAGATGAGACGAGACTGTCCCAAACGAGAATTTCGTGGGCATCACTAATTTCCAAAAAATTAGCTATACAATTCTTTAACTCACATGAGGATGGAATTATTTTCAAAAATAGCCGTCATATGTACGTGCTTTGCATAAGCAATACTATAACTCGTTGACATTTTAACGCCACAAAATATGCAGCAGTGGATGCATTACGTGTTTGAGTTAACTTTGAGCTTCACATTAAACTAACTAACAACTAACTGTCCAATATCAAATATGGCGGAAAGTAAGGCACGCTCAAAACAAATACGCAGTGCACTTAAACACCTAAAATTAGAATTCATAGTAACATCTAACCGAGTAATATTTCCAAAAAATTAGCTATACAATTCCTTAACTCAAAGGGGGACAGAATTATTTTCAAAAATAGCCGTCAAATGTATGTGCTTTGCATAAGCAATATTATAACTCGTTGACATTTTAACCCCACAAAATATGCAGCATTGGAGACAATGACTGTTTGAGCTAACTTTGAGTTTTACACTAAACTAACTAACAAACTAACTGTGCAATATCAAATATGGCGGAAAGTAAGGCACGCTCAAAACAAATACGCAGTACACTTAAACACCTAAAATTAGAATTCATAGTAACATCTAACCGAGTAATATTTCCAAAAAATTAGCTATACAATTCCTTAACTCAAAGGGGGAAAGAATTATTTTCAAAAATAGCCGTCAAATGTATGTGCTTTGCATAAGCAATACTATAACTCGTTGACATTTTAACACCACAAAATATGCAGCATTGGATGCAATAACTGTTTGAGCAAACTTTGAGTTAATTAACTAATAACTAACTGTCCAAGGTCAAATATGGCGAATAGTAAGGCATGCTCAAAAGAAACACGCAATGCACTTAAACACCTGAATCTAGAATTCATAGGAACTTCGAACCGAGATATTTTTTCAAAAATATTAGCTAAGTATACAATTCCTTAACTCACAGGAGGGTGGAATTATTTATAAAAATTGCCGTCAAATGTATGTGTTTTGCATAAGCAGTACTATAACTCGTTGACATTTTAACGTCACAAAATATGCATCATTGGATTCAATAACTGTTTGAGCTAATTTTGAGTTTTACATTAAATTAACTAAGAACTAACTATCCAAGGTCAAATATGGCGGAAACTAAAGTATGCTCAAAACAAACACGCAATGCACTTAAACACCTAAATTTTGAATTCTTAGGAACTTCGAACCGAGCAATTTTTTTTGAAAAAATTTACCATACAATTCTATTACTGACAGGAAGATGGAATTATGTTCCAAAAATACTCGTCAAATGTATGTGCTTTGCATAAGCAATATTATAACTCGTTGGCATTTTAACGCCACAAAATATGAAGCCTTGGAGGCAATGACTATTTGAGCTAACTTTGAGTTTTACATTAAACTAACTAACAACTAACTGTGCAATAATCAAATATGGCGGAAGTAAGGCACGCTCACAACAAATACGCAGTGCACTTAAACACCTACAATTAGAATTCATAGTAGCATCTAACCGACCAATATTCCCAAAAAATTTAAGATACAATTCCTTAACTCACAGGAGAACGGAATTATTTTCAAAAATAGCCGTCAAATGTATGTGCTTTGCATGAGCAATACTAGAACTCGTTGATATTTTAACGCCACAAAATATGCAACATTGGATGCACTAACTGTTTGAGCTAACTTTAAATTTTACATAAAATTAACTAACAACTAATTAACTGTCCAAAGTCAAATATGGTGAATAGTAAGACATGCTCAAAACTATCACGCGATGCCCCTAAACACATAAATTTTTAATTTATAGGAACTTCGAACCGAGCAATATTTCCAAAACATTAGCTATCCAATTCCTTAACTCACAGGAGGACGGAATTATTTCCAAAAATAGCCGTCAAATATATGTGCTTTCCACAAGCAGTATTATAACTCGTTGATATTTTAACGCCACAAAACATGCAGCATCGGATGCAATAACTGTTTGAACTAACTTTAAGTTTAACAATAAATTAACTAACAACTAACTCTCCAAGGTCAAATATGGCGGAAACTAAAATATGCTCAAAACAAATACGCAATGCACCTAAACACCTAAGTTTTGAATTCATAGGACTTTCAAACCGAGCAATATTTCCAAAAAATTAACTATACAATTCCTTAACTCACAGGAGGACGGAATTATTTTCAAAAATAGCCGTCAAATGTATGTGCTTTGCATAAGCAATACTAGAACTCGTTGACAATTTAACGTCACAAAATATGCAGCATTGAAAGCAATAACTGTTTGAGCTAACTTTGAGTTTTACATTGAATTAACTGACAACTAACTAACTGTCCAAGGTCAAATATGGCGGAAAGTAAGGCATGCTCAAAACTAACACGCGATGCCCCTAAACACATAAATTTTTAATGTATAGGAACTTCGAACCAAACAATATTTCCAACAAAGTAACTATAAAATTCCTTAACTCACAGGAAGATGGAATTATTTTCAAAAATAACTGTCAAGTGTATGCGCTTTGCATAAGCAATCCTATAACTGGTTGACATTTTAACACCACAAAATATGCCACATTGGATGCAATAGCTGTTTGAGCTAACTTTGTGTTTTACGTTAAATTAACTAACGACTAACTGTCCAAGATCAAATATGGTGGAAAGAAACGCATGCTCAAAACAAAACCGCAATTCACCGGAACACCTAAATTTAGGAATTCATAGCACCTTCAAACCGAGTAATATTTCCAAAAAAAATTAGCTATACAATTCCTTAACTCACAGGGGGACAGAATTATTTTCAAAAATATCCGTCAAATGTATGTGCTTTGCTTAAGCAATACTAGAACTCGTTGATATTTTAACGCCACAAAATATGCAGCATTGGATTCAATAACTGTTTGAGGCAATTTTGAGTTTTACATTAAATTAACTAAGAACTAACTATCCAATGTCAAATATGGCGGAAACTAAAGTATGCTCAAAACAAACACGCAATGCACTTAAATACCTAAATTTAGTATTCATGGGACCTTCGAATCGAGAAAATTTTTCAAAAAAATTAGCTAAGTATACAATTCCTTAACTGACAGGAGAATGGAATTATTTTCAAAAATAGCCATCAAATGCATGTGCGTTGCATAAGCAATACTACAACTCGTTGACATTTTAATGCCACAAAATAAGCAGCATTGAATTCAATAACTGTTTGAGCTAACTTTGAGTTTTACATTAAACTAACTAACTAACTGTCCAAGGTCCAATATGGCGGAAAGTAACGCATGCTCAAAACAAATACACAATGCACCTTAACACCTAAATTCTGAATTCATAGGATTTTCGAACCGAGCAATATTTCCAAACAAATTAACTATACAATTCCTTAACTTACAGGAGAAAATATTTTTAAAAATATTTCAAAAATATCTAACTGTCAACTATTGAATATGGCATGAGATGTGCTAAACAGAAACGCGACACTTTTAACATTAGTTCTGGAAATTCCCAAATTTTGTATTCATATGAATTTGAACGCAGCAAAATGTAAAAAAAGATTAAATGCAAATTTTCCTTATACACTCGTAGATGGAGTGAATTCCTAAAATATTAGGAATTGCAATAAAATGCGGTTGAAGGAATATCTAAGTTTCTAATGTAGCAAAATATCAAAAAATTAGGAAATGTTAGTAATAAGGATAATTCGATTTCAATTTAAAATTGTTGTTTTTCGAAAATAAGGGAAAGCATGGAAGTATTAATTTTGAAACTGTTTGAGTGCTTTTCAACATTTCTAGTATAGATTTTTCATAAGCAAATGCATAGAGTAAATTTGAAGGAACGAAGATATTATGGATATAAATACAAATTTTACAAAGCTTTCCACAATTACAAATATTTCCAATCACCTGATATCATCAGACGGACTTGAAAATGGCAACCATCAATTTCCATTACCGAATTGTATATTTGTGATTTCCAAAAAAAAAAAGCCGTTTAATGGCCAAAACCGATTTCGTAAACACCTTTTCAAAACACACCTACACCCAAATTCCCAATTACCTACCTTTCGCCTAATTAATCCCTAAATATTGCACGTTCAAATCCTATCACACTCGAAACTTGCACGACGTTACTTACTTATCTTCAGTCTTATTTCTTAGGAACGACTGAACAAACCCCCTTTGGACGTCCCTTCGCCCCCACTCCCTTCTACTTTCTTCCTTTCTTAAGCTTTTAACGGTCGTTCACGTATAAAATTGACATATGCCACTAATTGTAAGGACACTACCGGTTAGGGTAGAAGGAGATAAGGCACGCGACCGTTGGGAACGGTCATCCTCGGACGAGCAAGGCTCGTGCTCTCCTTGCTCGAGTGAGCAACGTGTTGCTCGAAGGAATCGTAAGGAGTCCTGGGCATTAGAGCGTATCGCAGAGAAAAGTTTTGTTGGATGTTTAAGATAAAATAAGCAATTCTATAAGGTCCCAGGGAAGAAACTTCATGGGAGCGTATAGTGAAGATTTTGAAGAAATTTCTAGTGATAGCGAAGAATAATTCCAGTGTCTTCTGGTATCGAAAGTGGGAACAGTTTCTTTGGAACTAACCTTAGTCCAGTGTAGAAAGAAAAATAAGTTGGAGTAAATTATGGATATTTTAAGTTTCTAAAAGGTATTTGGGGGGTACTAGATAACAATGGTCAAAAGTGAAAAAAAATGTGTTTCTGTTCATACAACGTTTCCTATACATTTTTAAGAAAACTACTTTAGATAAAAGTTGAAGCCCATTAAGAATCCTTTAATTTGGCCTATTACAAGCTCAAATCGGTTAACAATTCCTTGAGATAATAGCAAAAAACGCCTATTTTTGCACTAATTTATAAATGTTAATAAAGTTGTTATTAACATGATAACATTTAATATAACTTTTTGAAAATAAGGCGTTTGTTGTGCTATTAAGGCGTTCTAAATTTCAGCCAGATTGACCAAATAGTTAATAAGTTATTCCAATTGTTTATCCCTGAAGGCAATTGTTTAAATATTTGTGCTTGCCTAAATAGTGAATCTAGTTAATTTTCAAAGTTGAAATAGATTTTTTCTCCCTTTAACGGTAAGATATACCAAAAAACTATATATTTTTTAAATTTGTTATTAAAAATATCGTTTAAAAAAGGGGTTAGGTTAGAAGAGTATTTTGAGAACAGAAAAATGAGAAGAGTAAAGGACCCTTTAGAAAACATTTAGCCAAAAATGTTATTAAATGTTTTTATACATATTCTCTATTAGAATAAAATTTACAAAATTTACAAAAAAAAGGTTACTTAATTTGATTATGTACATTCGACGGTAGAATCAATACTAAAACTTTAGAAAACAATATAGAAGTGTATTTTGAGAATATTTCTAAGAACCAAAAAAATGACAATAGTAAAGGGCCCTTTAGAGGGTATTCAACAATAAACTTTATTGTACACATTCGATATAAGAAGAAACGTTCAAAGTTTGTACGTGTCATGGATTTTGAGAAAATTTCCAAAAACCGAAAAGTGACAAGTGTGTAGTGTCCTTTAGAGAAGATTTGCGCAAAAATGTTATTAAACTTTATTATATATCTACGATACTGGAACAAAAACTAAAAGTTAAAAAAACATTATTGGAGAACATTTTGAGAAAATTTCAAAAACTCCAAAAACGTCCGGCGCACACGATCTCCCGTAAGGGTTTATACGGAACAAATTTATTCGCTATACATTTTACAAAGTTATACCTTGTACAATACAAATTCAAAATTCAAAGACTGCTTGCAGCTTTCCTTTTCAGAGAAAGGGGTACCACAGATATACACAGAGATATTTTAAAAACGTGTTTGTTGGACTCAAGGGACCTTAAAGTGCCTAGAAATGTTAATGACTCAAATTCGAAATAACGACCCGATTAGTGCCTCATGAGCAAGTAAAAAAGCAATTTACTTTAAGGAATATTAGCAATAGAGAATCGTCACTTAACTAACCTTCTTTTGCTATAAATTAATACAACAAAATTAACTAGGGCAATTAATTACTATTGTAACGCGAAATATAAACATCGGCACATATGACCAAAGCGGCACAATTTAAAAAGAGAAGGCCGCTCCGTTTAATTGGGCCATAAAAACCTTCCCGAACGTTCCGCAAACATCCTATTGAAGGATGAATAATCTATTCCTTTCGAGAACAAACATTATTAGGAAAAAATAATACACCAGAAGGTTCCCGAATACATTATTGAATGTATATAATGATGGGCTTGCGGTCGGAGAGGGAGATTAGACGAGAAGCCGCGTGAGTAAACATTCCGAAACACGGACAAGTGAGAATTATACAAATAAATAAAAATTTAAATGTGTTATATACATTAATTAGTTAAGTAATTAGATAGTGTAGTTTATAATTAGGACAGTGTAAATAAATTAGAATAAACGTTACAATATAGATCGGTAATTTAACACACCGACAACTCAACCAGTATTAACGAGCCAAGACATGTATTGTACAGTACTCATTAACTTCTTTTAATCGCCGAAACCTTCCGAGCAGACCTCTTCCTGCCCGTCACGCTTAAGGGCGCTCCCGAAAGACGGCACCTTGATCGACTCTCCTCAAGACGTCGAGCACATGTTACACGCGAAAGGGTAAAAACCGCAGGATATCTCATCCTCGGCGACGAGCCCTCGCCTTCCTCACATCTAATCACTATGCAAATGAACGAACACAAATAGATTAGCACTCAGCGTGCGACTCCAAAGGGCACATACGTGGAGCGTTAAAAGAGGTTACATTGTGAGGAAGGAGCGACGAGAGAAAGGGAAGGGCAGAGATATGTACGTGTGTGTGTGTAACTATCTAAGATTGTTATCTGGCAGTAGTTTCTTGGTGGCCCGGGAAAGGCGGAGAGTCATTTGCATACCGTTCCAGTTGATTAAGTTTCTAATGACGTCGGGTTAGAAAAGGATTATCGGAGGGGGCGATCGGGCGCTGATCGATTCCGGATCGCTCCCACCGCCGAAGAGTGACTGGAGGGTGAATCCCCTAAAAGGAGGAGAAAGAGAGCCAGTCTTGGAATTAATGGGAAAAGTGGGAATTTCGAAAAGACGTCGCGGATAAGGCTAAGGATAAGGCTACAAACGCTACGAACTGTTCTGATGAAGTGAGTTTAAATATTGCTACCTGCCAAAAGAAATAAATGTAATTCGGTACAGTTTCAAATGTAGGTGTGAGTGTACTTTCCAGAATTATACGTCAAAAAAATTATAATTACGAGCAATCTGGGAGTCCAGAGACGAGAACATTTTTAATTCAACAACTTCCAACACTCAAAACTCATTCAAATTTAATTTGAGAGTGTATATATCTCCCTGACTTATTCGCTATAATTGTAATTCCGAGCCATCCTAGAGTCCAAGAACAAGACATCATTTCCTGGAAGAGCACTGAAGCTTAGCAAACTCATGAAACGTCACTTCACACTCGATGATCAACACTTAATTATATATCCGTGACGATGTCACACGTCAAATTAATTAATCTGAGCCGAGATGCAGACTAAATGAAAGGTCAGCCCTGTCACATTAACAAGTGATTACGATGATTCATATTCAAGATACAATTCCTGTTTTTACTGATGGTCGTTTAAATGACTAAGTGAGTGTTGCGAGGGATCGTATACAGGGCGTTCCTTGAAAATAGTCAAGTTGTGAGGTTCTGTCTTTGAATTTCCCAAAAATATGTAATAAATAAGGGAAATGGGAATAGTCCAGGACTCATCTGTTTTGACTTTAAAAATTAAAGAAACGCGTTTTTCCCGACTTGTTTTGCTTCTAATTGTTTAAGTATTGAATTTACAAGAAACTTGAAGTGAGAAAAAAGTTGCAGAATTTTTGAAATTTATTAGCTGTTTTACCAAAAAAAATTGGCCCAAGAAACTGTTTTATTAATTTATTATTTTAAGCACTTCAAAATGAAGATAGGACTTCCATATCACAGGTAGAAAATATTGAAGTTATGATAAAAGAATTATGTAAATTTCGTTCAGATCGGTTAATTAGATTTTGCACAATAATTTCCCAATCCAGAAATATCGAAAAATATTGAAAATGTTCAAAATGGTGTAAATTTTTTTCCCACTATTGAATTTCAACAAAATTATCTGAGCATAGCAAGGTTGATTTTAAATAACTGTTAGTTCCTGTTCAAATTGTTTGAACAGGAGGTATTAATTTAATATCAGGTCATAGCAATATCACTATATATTCAATGATATCAATTTTTTCCTTACAGGGGATCATTATCCGCCCTTGGAAGGATATTTCGATAAACTTTCCCTCAGAGTGGGACATGAATAATTCCCTCCCGTCAACCGAACGGAAATTAGGACTGTAATTACCCAATTGTCAATATTTCAATTCCTAATAATCCGAAAGGAGTAATTATATCTCCCCATATCAATTCGCCTTATCGCCGACCGACATCTTCCTCGACAAGTCGCGTTTATGTGCGTCCCTATGTGTATAAGTATAAACAAAAGAAATATTTTTCTGGGAGCGGTCATTTTCGTCGTCGCCGTAACGATCCGTCTTTAAAAATTTATCATTACAAGTTCCAGTGGCTTTGTCCTGAAACAACGACAACGGCTATATTATAAGACAATCATTTGGTTATCTGCAAATACAATCTAGAATGTGGAAACGCCACGCGAAGGCACACACACCACACGTACATACATAGATACACAGACACACACCGGATTTGATTTATTATTTATTAAGTCATTTTTAATACTACTTGACGTAGAGATAGACGTCCATTACCTGTTAGGTAAACTTAGAGGCGTAATGGGTTTTGGATCATGTGTGTCAGTGAGAGGAATATTGCGGCGAGATGGATTACGTACATTACGGATTCAACAAGTTTACTCCAATTTCACTCTGGACGATATACAATCAAATTTAAATACTAGTTTAGTGGAAGCTCTTAAGTACTAAAAGACTTGCCAAGGCAAGAGTTTCGTGCAAAATGCATATTTCATACAGTAGCGAAAAAGGCTCACGCATAATCGATTACAATGTAGCTTAACATATTGTCACCTTGTCACCTTAATATTTAATAGCGATAGCCTGTTATCGATCAAAATTTGGGAAATTTTGTTGCCTCGCAATGAACCATCATGCAGAAAAATATTGCCAAACTGAGTTACGCTCTACTCAGTACCTCCGTTTTATTTAACTGAGCACAAGAGAAATAGGGATAGCTCAATTTTGATAAAAATTTGGGAAATTTTGTTGGCTCGCTATAGAACGTCCTGGATTAAAATGTTGCAGAACTGAATATTGATATAACTGAGTTACGCTCTACTAAGTACCTCCGATATATTTAACTTAGCATAGGAAAAATAGGGATAGCTCAATGTTGATCAAATTTGGGAAATTTTGTTGGCTCGCAATGGACCATCCTGCAGGAAAAATATTGCCGAACTGAATATTGATATAACTGACTTACGCTCTACTGAGTACCTCTGTTATATTTAACTGAGCACAAGAGAAATAGGGATAGCTCATTGTGGATCAAAACTTGGGAAATTTTGTTCGCTCGCTATAGACCACCCTGCGGTAAAATAATTGCAGAACTGAATATTGTTATAACTGAGTAACGCTCTACTAAGTACCTCCGTTATATTTAACTCAGCACACAAGAAATAGGGATAATTCAATGTTGATCAAAATTTGGGAAATTTCGTTAGCTCGCAATGGACCGTCCTGCGGTAAAAATATTACAGAATTGAATACTGTTATAACTGAATTAGTCTCTACTAAGTACCTCCGTTCAGTTCAACTGAGCACAGGAGAAATAGGGATAGCTCATTTTTGATACAAATTTGGGAAATTTTGTTCGCTCGCTATAGACCACCCTGCGGTAAAATAATTGCAGAACTGAATATTGTTATAACTGAGTAACGCTCTACCAAGTACCTCCGTTATATTTAACTGAGCACAAGAGAAATGAGGATAGCTCACTGTGAATCAAAATTTGTGAAATTTTGTTGGCTGGCAATAGAACGTCCTGGGGAAATATATTGCGGGACAGAATAATATTATAACTGAGTTACGCTCTACTGAGTGCCTCCGTTATATTTAACTGAGCACAAGACAAATAGGGATAGCTCATTTTTGAGAAAAATTTGGGAAATTTTGTTGACTCGCTATAAGCCGTCCTGGGATAAAATATTGCAGAACTGAATATTGTTATAACTGAGTTGCGCTTTACTAAGTACCTTTGTTATATTTAACTGAGCACAGGAGAAATATAGATAGCCAATTGTCAATCAAAATTTGAGAAATGTTGTTGACTCGCTATAGAACGTCCTGGGTTAAAATATTGCAGAACTGAATACTGTTAAAACTGAGTAACGCTCTACTAAGTATCTCCGTTATATTTAACTGAGCACAAGAGAAATAGGGATAGCTCATTTTGGATCAGCATTTGGGAAATTTTGTTAACTCGCAATAGACCGTCCTGCGGAAAAAATATTACAGAATTGAATACTGTTATAACTGAGTATCTACTAAGTACCTCCGTTATATTTAACTGAGCACAGGAGAAATAGGGATAGCTCATTTTTGATACAAATTTGGGAAATTTTGTTGGCTCGCTATAGACTGTCCTGGGTTAAAATATTTCAGAAATGAATATTGTTATAACTGAGTTACACTCTACTAAGTACCTCCGTTATATTTAACTGAGCACAAGAGGAATAGGGATAGCTCATTTTTGATAAAAATTTGGGATATTTTGATTGGATCGCTATAGATCGTCTTGCTGGAAAAATATTGTGGAACTATATACTGTTATAAGTTATAACTGAGTTAAGCTCTACTAAGTACCTCCGTTATATTTAACTGAGCGCAAGAGCAATAGGGATAGCTCAGTTTTGATCAACATTTGGGAAATTTTCTTAGCTCGAAATGGACCGTCCTGCGGTTAAAATATTGCAGAACTGAATATTGTTATAACTGAGTTACTCTCTACTAAGTATCTCTGTTATATTTAACTGAGCACAAGAGCAATAGAGATTGCTTATTTAAAAAAAAAAAATTGGGAAATTTTGTTGGCTCGAAATAGACCGTCCGGCGGTTAAAATATTGCAGAACTGATTATTGTTATAACTGAGTTACGCTCTACTAAGTACCTCCGTTATATTTAACTGAGCACAAGAGAAATAGGGATAGCTCATTTTGGATCAACATTTGGGAAATTTTGTTAACTCGCAATAGACCGTCCTGCGGAAAAAATATTACAGAATTGAATATTGTTATAACTGAGTATCTACTAAGTACCTCCGTTATAGTTAACTGAGCAAAAGAGCAATACGGATAGCTCATTTTTGAGAAAAGTTTGGGGAATTTTGTTGACTTGCTATAGACCGTCCTGTGGTAAAAATATTGCAGAACTGAATACTGTCATAACTGAGTTACACTCTACTAAGTACCTCCGCTATATCTAACTGAGCGCAGGAGAAATAGGTATAGCCCATTTTCAATCAAAATTTGAGAAATGTTGTTGGCTCGCTATAGACCGTCCTGGGTTAAACTGTTGCGGAACTGAATATTGTTATAACTGAGTTAGACTCTACTAAGTACCTCCGTTATATTTAACTGAGCACAAGAGGAATAGGGTTAGCGCATTTTTGATAAAAATTTGGGGAATTTTGTTGGCTCGCTATAGACCGTCGTGGGTTAAAATATTGCAGAACTGAATATTGTTATAACTGAGTTACGCTTTACTAAGTACCTCCGTTATATTTAACTAAGTACAAGAGAAATAGGGATAGCTCCATTTTGATAAAAATTTGGGAAATTTTGTTGGCTCGCTATAGAACGTCCTGGATTAAAATGTTGCAGAACTGAATATTGATATAACTGAGTTACGCTCTACTAAGTACCTCCGATATATTTAACTTAGCATAGGAAAAATAGGGATAGCTCAATGTTGATCAAATTTGGGAAATTTTGTTGGCTCGCAATGGACCATCCTGCAGGAAAAATATTGCCGAACTGAATTTTGATATAACTGACTTACGCTCTACTCCTCTGTTATATTTAACTGAGCACAAGAGAAATAGGGATAGCTCATTTTTGATAAAAATTTGGGAAATTTTGATTGGTTTGCTATAGATCGTCTTGCTGGAAAAATATTGTGGAACTGTATACTGTTATAAGTTATAACTGAGTTAAACTCTACTAAGTACCTCCGTTATATTTATCTGAGCACAGGAGAAATGGGGATAGCTCATTTTTGATAAAAATTTGGGATATTTTGATTGGATCGCTATAGATCGTCTTGCTGGAAAAATATTGTGGAACTATATACTGTTATAAGTTATAACTGAGTTAAGCTCTACTAAGTACCTCCGTTATATTTAACTGAGCGCAAGAGCAATAGGGATAGCTCAGTTTTGATCAACATTTGGGAAATTTTCTTAGCTCGAAATGGACCGTCCTGCGGTTAAAATATTGCAGAACTGAATATTGTTATAACTGAGTTACTCTCTACTAAGTATCTCTGTTATATTTAACTGAGCACAAGAGCAATAGAGATTGCTTATTTAAAAAAAAAAATTGGGAAATTTTGTTGGCTCGAAATAGACCGTCCGGCGGTTAAAATATTGCAGAACTGATTATTGTTATAACTGAGTTACGCTCTACTAAGTACCTCCGTTATATTTAACTGAGCACAAGAGAAATAGGGATAGCTCATTTTGGATCAACATTTGGGAAATTTTGTTAACTCGCAATAGACCGTCCTGCGGAAAAAATATTACAGAATTGAATATTGTTATAACTGAGTATCTACTAAGTACCTCCGTTATAGTTAACTGAGCAAAAGAGCAATACGGATAGCTCATTTTTGAGAAAAGTTTGGGGAATTTTGTTGACTTGCTATAGACCGTCCTGTGGTAAAAATATTGCAGAACTGAATACTGTCATAACTGAGTTACACTCTACTAAGTACCTCCGCTATATCTAACTGAGCGCAGGAGAAATAGGTATAGCCCATTTTCAATCAAAATTTGAGAAATGTTGTTGGCTCGCTATAGACCGTCCTGGGTTAAACTTTTGCGGAACTGAATATTGTTATAACTGAGTTAGACTCTACTAAGAACCTCCGTTATATTTAACTGAGCACAAGAGGAATAGGGTTAGCGCATTTTTGATAAAAATTTGGGGAATTTTGTTGGCTCGCTATAGACCGTCGTGGGTTAAAATATTGCAGAACTGAATATTGTTATAACTGAGTTACGCTTTACTAAGTACCTCCGTTATATTTAACTAAGTACAAGAGAAATAGGGATAGCTCCATTTTGATAAAAATTTGGGAAATTTTGTTGGCTCGCTATAGAACGTCCTGGATTAAAATGTTGCAGAACTGAATATTGATATAACTGAGTTACGCTCTACTAAGTACCTCCGATATATTTAACTTAGCATAGGAAAAATAGGGATAGCTCAATGTTGATCAAATTTGGGAAATTTTGTTGGCTCGCAATGGACCATCCTGCAGGAAAAATATTGCCGAACTGAATTTTGATATAACTGACTTACGCTCTACTCCTCTGTTATATTTAACTGAGCACAAGAGAAATAGGGATAGCTCATTTTTGATAAAAATTTGGGAAATTTTGATTGGTTTGCTATAGATCGTCTTGCTGGAAAAATATTGTGGAACTGTATACTGTTATAAGTTATAACTGAGTTAAACTCTACTAAGTACCTCCGTTATATTTATCTGAGCACAGGAGAAATGGGGATAGCTCATTTTTGATAAAAATTTGGGATATTTTGATTGGATCGCTATAGATCGTCTTGCTGGAAAAATATTGTGGAACTGTATACTGTTATAAGTTATAACTGAGTTAAGCTCTACTAAGTACCTCCGTTATATTTAACTGAGCGCAAGAGCAATAGGGATAGCTCAGTTTTGATCAACATTTGGGAAATTTTCTTAGCTCGAAATGGACCGTCCTGCGGTTAAAATATTGCAGAACTGAATATTGTTATAACTGAGTTACTCTCTACTAAGTATCTCTGTTATATTTAACTGAGCACAAGAGCAATAGAGATTGCTTATTTTAAAAAAAAAATTGGGAAATTTTGTTGGCTCGAAATAGACCGTCCGGCGGTTAAAATATTGCAGAACTGATTATTGTTATAACTGAGTTACGCTCTACTAAGTACCTCCGTTATATTTAACTGAGCACAAGAGAAATAGGGATAGCTCATTTTGGATCAACATTTGGGAAATTTTGTTAACTCGCAATAGACCGTCCTGCGGAAAAAATATAACAGAATTGAATACTGTTATAACTGAGTATCTACTAAGTACCTCCGTTATATTTAACTGAGCACAGGAGAAATAGGGATAGCTCATTTTTGATACAAATTTGGGAAATTTTGTTGGCTCGCTATAGACTGTCCTGGGTTAAAATATTTCAGAAATGAATATTGTTATAACTGACTTACACTCTACTAAGTACCTCCGTTATATTTAACTGAGCACAAGAGGACTAGGGATAGCTCATTTTTGATAAAAATTTGGGAAATTTTGTTGGCTCGCTGTAGACCGTCCTGGGTTAGAATATTGCCGATCTGAATATTGTTATAACTGAGTTACGCTCTACTAAGTACCTTGGTTATATTTAACTGAGCACAGAAGAAATGGGGATAGCTCAATGTCTATCAAAAATTGGGAACTATTGTCGACTCCAAAATTCAAAATGTTCACATTTTTAAAAAACTTCTGAATTTAGGTTTTGTCAATAATAAGCACATCGTTCAAATTTTGAACAATAACTGACCTCTGAAGTTGTTCGTGTGCTCTGCAAATATTAATATATTTGCACAAATGTTTGATTTTTACTGAACTAACCAAAGTACAATATTCTGGTCATATCAATGCTGACATATGACAAATACACAATGTAGAGGAAAACGGCATTATCCATTTAAAAAATACACCTTGATGTTATCCAAAAACAATGATGTCGCATTACTTTTTTACCAAAAAATATATAATTTTATCAACTATCATCATCTTAAAAGAATTAAATTCATATTAAAATTCGAAAATATTTTTGTAGTAGAGAATTAAGAACAAACCTTTGATTTCTAATGAAATTGGTAATTATATCAATTTCAAAATCATTTATTAAAAGCTTTGTAGCGGAGAGTTAAAAATACACCTTATGAAAGAGTGTAGAATTTCAAGAAAAAATACGAAATAAACTCACCCTTAGGAAATGGCATCTTCTGCTTTCAGCCGAGTTACATGCCATTTCCGCCCTGCAACAAATAAAAAGGAAATTATTAAAAGTTGTCTAAATTTTAAAGAAAAATTCAACCAAATGTAAAAATTCAATACATGTATTTGAAATTCTGGAGAAGGCGCAGGCGCAAGAAGTGTCCCATCTCACGCTTGCGCACCTGCTCCCCATTTATAGTTGTTGAAACTTATTAGCAAACTTAGATGAAACGAATATAAGTGTATAAAACGAATTACGCATCTAAATATATCATGTATAAGACTCTTTCCACATCAATTATTATCACCTAACTAATTAATATCAAATATACATCGAATTGACCTGTTGTAAGTATTTTCTGCGATTCAGTATTAACTCTCTCCTGGCACCATTCTCATCTCATAACTAATTAGGTATATCTAGTATAGACACCTGGTCCAATTAATTAAGAACTAATTTTGAAAATAAGTGTACATCAAATGTATCTAATAATTAGTTTCGCCTGAAAGTGATGGTATATGAATTTTAGACATTTTATACTTCTAATAACTCTAAGGCTAAATTCTAGACAAACAAGAGGACATAATTGAAGTATTAAATAAATAATGATTTAAGACTATTGAACTGTGGTAATTTCGAACTACTATCTCTTCATTTTGAATATAGCAAACACAGTTCTAATAAGTTTGCACTAAATCAGTCTAAGCAATAAGGTAATAATATCTATCCACTGTTTTTATCGAGATAGAAGGAACTTGGGAGGGGCGTTTAATTATTTTTAATTACTCATCAAGATCCAATTATTTATGAAAAAAATTTCAAGTAATATAGTAAACATTAGGCGAATAAAGAATATCGAAATTGATAGAAAATGTAGTTTCAGGAAGATGGCATGGCTTAGAACATGCAAAAGTATTTTATTTAACACATTATAACTTTATTACATATATGAAACAAATATTGTATTAAAAATTATTTCAACTAATTTGGAGAAAAATTAAGAGAATAACCACAATAAAACTATTGCATCAAAATTTAAAAAATATATATAAGGATAATTATAAAAATTAAAAAATTATATAAAGAACCAAATTAAATCTAAAAGGATTATTACAATGTATCACAGTAAATTCTACAATTAACAGTCGATAATTCGACGTTGATTTACAGGCACTATTAATAAATTAATTGTATACAAACACCCATGAACCGGTTTTATGTAATTGCATTCACCCCTACCCACCCACCCTACCTATATATTTCGCAGGGTACCCAGTTCACATTTCATCTCTTATTTCGTACGTAATCAGGTAGCCCATAAACGTCACGGTTATTTTTTTATCGCCCCGCACGCGGCTCGATTAAGAATCTCCTCGATTAATTACAGATTCATAAAGTAAATTAAAACCGAGAGAGATTCCTCGACGTTTTGATCGACGACAAGGGCGGTTAATTACCGTCGGTCTAATCAACCGGCCAAGACGGAAGACGAATTAGGGGTTAATTGGAAGTAACGTTACGTTGATGGGATGGTTAATGGCGGGACGAAGAAACGGATTCGAACTTCACGTTGTCGAAGTTAAGGAAAAACTCCATACTTTCCATACTCGAACCCGAAAATGGCAGAATGGCCTTCTCGGTTAAGTTTACGCAAACACTCCCGCCCGCGGCGGTTATTAGTTCCAATAACGTGGGGAACTCCCTCAACTCCCTCGCAACAACTCCGACTTGTGTAACCCCCTTAAGGTCTAATCACTGCCCTATTCTCGGACGGTCAGAAAGAGCCGGAGGCGCCGCCGGTCACTTTCCGCACTGGCCCTCTCCCTCTTTCTTAGCTTATCTATCATCAATTAAGAATAGATAATCTGTATAAGCGAGGAACTTACACGGCGGAAAGTTTCCTGCCGGAATAATAGAACGGGTCGTGGCGGACGGGAAGTTTCCGCTTTGGAGGATTATCGTCGCACGCTGGGAAGGGGGCGAATTCGGACCCGAGGTTTCACTCAAATTAGGTACTTCACTCTCGTAGGAACGTATTGAGTGATGTTATTCAACTGGAAAAACAGTGAACGTTGAACCGAAATGACGTGGATAAACTACAGAAAAATACATTGTTATAATGTGACGAAACAATTATTGCAAACAGAGGTAAATGCATCTAGTGAAATTTTTATTTCATTTTTAATATTTCCATCATTTATTGGCATTTTACAATATTTCGCATGTAATATTAAACAGATACATTTAGACTATGGAAACAAGAAAAAAAAGTAACCTGTTGGGGCACTCTGATTCATTCAGACAAATAAGCAGTTATCCATTAATAAATTTTGTAAATTGTACTTGTACCTTGTACTGACTTTTAGTTGAAAAATATCCTTTATAGAATTTGTTTCATTATTTGGCTGCATCTACTTTACACTCAAGTCACTTTCTTGACAGTTACAAGGCAGAAAACCAAATATTGAAACGATTATATTGTCACGCCTAAGGACTTGATGGATCCTGAGAAGCGCTTTCATGCAATTGTATTTGATATTGAAAAGATGAATGATTCTAATGTCAGGTATGAAACAGGAAAAATATTAGAAAAATAATGTCACTCAAGGTGGATCCTAAAGAGTGCTTCCATGTATTTGCTGAACTTAAGGGATGAATGAGTCTAACGCCAAGAAGAGGTACGAAGCACTTTAATAAATAACACTGTCACGCCTAGGAAGCTGATGAACCCTGTGGGATTCCTCCATGCAATTGTATAATATAATAATGAAGAGCTGAGTGGGCCTAATGCAAAAAAATGGGACGGAGCAGAAAACGGTACAATGAAAAAATAATATTGTCACGCCTAGAGTCCTGATGGATCCTGAATGGTCCTCATTTCTGGGATAGTAGCTCATAAGCTCTGGTAGATCCAACGGGATAAACAAACTAAATTATTAAGCCATAAGGACGTCATCTGGATGGGTTGGTAAGTAGTCTAACACCAATAACAATCAGATTTCTTTATAGATTTTTTTTTTCACAATTTGGCTGCATCTACTTTACACTCAAGCCATTTTCTTGACAGTTACAAGGCAGAAAACCAAATATTGAAACGATTATATTGTCACGCCTAAGGACTTGATGGATCCTGAGAAGCGCTTTCAAGCAATTGTATTTACTGAAAAGCTGAATGATTCTAATATCAAAACCAGGTATGAAACAGAAAAAAACATTAGAAAAATAATGTCACTTAAGGTGGATCCTGAGGAGTGCTTCCATGTATTTGCTGAACTTAAGGGATGAATGAGTCTAACGCCAAGAAGAGGTACGAAGCACTTTAATAAATAACACTGTCACGCCTAGGAAGCTGATGAACCCTGTGGGATTCCTCCATGCAATTGTATATAGTAATAAAGAGCTGAGTGGACCTAATGCCAAAAAATGGGACGGAGCAGAAAACGGTACAATGAAAAAATAATATTGTCACGCCTAGAGTCCTGATGGATCCTGAATGGTGCTCATTTCTGGGATAGTAGCTCATAAGCTCTGGTAGATCCAACGGAATAAACAAACTAAATTATTAAACCATAAGGACGTCATCTGGATTGGTTGGTAAGTAGTCTAACACCAATAACAAACAGATTTCTTTATAGATTGTTTTTCACAATTTGGCTGCATCTACTTTACACTCAAGTCACTTGACAGTTACAAGGCAGAAAACCAAATATTGAAACGATTATATTGTCACGCCTAAGGACTTGATGGATCCTGAGAAGCGCTTTCAAGCTATTGTATTTACTGAAAAGTTGAATGATTCTAATATCAAAACCAGGTATGAAACAGAAAAAAATATTAGAAAAATAATGTCCCTCAAGGTGGATCCTGAGGGGTGCTTCCATGTATTTGCTGAACTAAAGGGATGAATGAGTCTAACGCCAAGAAGAGGTACGGAGCACTTTATTAAATAACACTGTCAAGCCTAGGAAGCTGATGAACCCTGAGGGATTCCTCCATGCAATTGTATATAATAATAAAGAGCTGAGTGGATCTAATGCCAAAAAATGGGACGGAGCAGAAAATGAAACAATGAAAAAATAATATTGTCACGCCTAGGGTCCTGATGGATCCTGAATGGTGCTCATTTCTGGGATAGTAGCTCATAAGCTCTGGTAGATCCAACGGGATAAACAAACTAAATTATTAAGCCATAAGGACGTCATCTGGATGGGTTGGTAAGTAGTCTAACACCAATAACAATCAGATTTCTTTATAGATTTTTTTTCACAATTTGGCTGCATCTACTTTACACTCAAGCCATTTTCTTGACAGTTACAAGGCAGAAAACCAAATATTGAAACGATTATACTGTCACGCCTAAGGACTTGATGGATCCTGAGAAGCGCTTTCAAGCAATTGTATTTACTGAAAAGCTGATTGATTCTAATGTCAAAACCAGGTGTGAAACAGAAAAAAATATTAGAAAAATAATGTGCCTCAAGGTGGATCCTGAAGGTGGTGCTTCCATGTATTTGCTGAACTTAAGGGATGAATGAGTCTAACTCCAAGAAGAGGTACGAAGCACTTTAATAAATAACATTGTCACGCCTAGGAAGCTAATGAACCCTGTGGGATTCCTCCATGCAATTGTATATAATACTAAAGAGCTGAGTGGACCTAATGCCAAAAACTGGGACGGAGCAGAAAATGAAACAATGAAAAAATAATATTGTCACGCCTAGAGTCCTGATGGATCCTGAATGGTGCTAATTTCTGGGATAGTAGCTCATAAGCTCAGGTAGATTAAACAGGATAAACAAACCAGTTTATTTGACCTTAAGGACGTCATTTGAATGGGTTGGTAAGTAGTCTAACACCAATAACTTAATCAGAGAAGAGAGAGAGAGAGAGAGAGAGAGAGAGAAAGAGAGAAAATATATAAAGAAAAAAAAAATAGTCTATATAGTCTGAGAGTTATAATAAATGGATGTTAAAAAAGGGCTCCTTTCTGCATAGGCAGTCAGAATGTCTAGAAAATCTATTAAAAAAAAGGTCTATTTATAAGTTAGATAAGCTTTTGGAGGTATTTTCGTACTTCTTCAGGAAATTTAGGAAATAAAGGAACAAATTTAGTACAAGTAATAATACAAATACATACTATCTGCAAAACTAATAATGATACTTATGTAAGCAGTAATTAAATCAGCGGAATAATATTATAATTACGCTATTAATGTTAAAGCAAATTATATTACTTAATAAGCTGTGAAGATGGGACTGTTGTTATTTCCGATGTTGGTTTGTGGAAAAATGCGCAGGATAAGGAGAGTCTAAGTAGCTTTGGTTAAGAGAGTGGAGAGTTGGATGGCTTGTATATATGGTTGCCTAATTCTAGATGACGAATTTCCTTTATTGATGATGCTTTAGTAATATAGTGATGCAGGATGCTGTGACTTTGTCCAGCAAGTGAGGGAAGAAATTTGGGATATTGTTGTTGCTGTGAATGCTGCTATTTGATATGTAATTTCGTATTCGAGTTTTCCTTTATATTTTCAGTGCAACCTCTTGAAACCTTGTATATGACAATGTACTAACTACTACATTAATATCACTCTTGTTGGTACATTATCCAGGATTGGACTGTAATAACAACACCTCTTCGATGAATTTTTTTTATTATTTCTCTGATTTACGCTACGCAAGCTTGACTTTAACCGACATAAATCCATTGGACGATCCACGTTTTAAATGTCTATCCGGATTTGAAAGGAGGTACGTTCGATCCTCGCCCCATTAAACTAATCCGCTTGTTTTTCCTTTATTCCCGACAATTATCGTTCCCAATTACCTCTTCCCAATCGACCTGTAGGCACATAAATAATAATCGACCCTCCGGCGGACAAAACCTCCCCTTGTTCGGCGAGAAATAAAAAATAAATCACGCCTCCTCCTGCTCCTCCTGAAGGACGGCGGCATTATTTTTCTGGGGATAATCAAGCACACAAAAATCGACCGAGATAATTGACGAAAGGCCGTCGATAGCTCCGCGTTCGACTATAGTATATTACTCATCTCTACGCCGGAGCGGGCGTCCATTGAAATGCCACGTCGACGTGTCCCCAGTATACCGGATTGACAAATGTACCGGCGATGAAAAACCCACATACACATACACACACACGACAAACGAAAATCGGCATCCTGGCTGTCCTTTTCTGTCTGCGAACCTACACTTGGAAAAATATTAGCTGCATGGGACGAAGTCAATTGGGAAATTGGGAAAGCTCCCTGCCTATAAGTTATAGTCCAGGAGCTGAAGCTGTTGACCTTGCAATTTCTTCTTAAACCATACATTAACTTAAAGTCTTGACAGTAGAAACGGGATACACCAAGGATCAGATTCTATATGGTGCCAATGGGCACTTGATCCCCGGGGGGGTAGTTGCCTCCATCTAGGGGGAGAATTTTTGTATTGTACCTTGAGCGCAGATATCGATAGAACAACTAATTCTAAGCAAAAAATGCCCTACACATTTTTTTGGAAAATTATTACTTTTCGAGTTATTAGCACTTTTTCATCTTAAAAATCAACGTTTTAATCGTTTTTTCGCGAATAACTCAAAAAATATTCATTGTATCAACGGAACTGTACGTACTATAATTGTAGCTTTCAACAAAACAAACAAAATTATTTTTTACATTTGTTGTGCAACCAATACACACCGAGCTATGGCTTGTTAAAGGTTAGTTCTACTTCGCAAATCGTCAACTTTGAGAATTTGATAGTCAATTAACGGGAAAACAATGCACTTTCCGAAAAAAAATTACGTAATATTTTTCAAAGAATTCAAGAAGACCTGTTTTGAAAGAAACAGTCTCTAGCATTAAAACTGAGTGAGTTGTGATGAAAATAAAGTAAGCTTCTACTTTTTTAACGGAAAAACCTGAGGAAACAACCCCCTGTTTGCCACCCTAATTAAAATTAGTATTTGGCTTTGCCTACTTTTTTTAATTTATATACTATGAATATCAGAAGTTTGACCGGTTTAGGAGGCTTAATTTTGAAAAAATTGGGGTTGACATAGACTAATGAATATTTGTAATTTTGAAAAAAATTGTTTTCTTTTCGTAATAACTCCAAAACTAATGGAGATACGGAAAATGTACTTGAACATAAAACTGTAGCTTATCCAATTTCCAAGACTATGAGATCATTAAGTTTTCTGTACAATAAATATTAAGTGAGATAAGTATGTTTAAATGTTTATTTACGTGTGAGCACTACAATTTTCGAGCAATTTAAACTCACCCCCTTCTAAATCTAAGGGACTAAAAGGGACTTGACTTCAATAACCTTATAGCTCTTGTAAAAACCTACAAAATGGTTTTTTGACGAACTTTCTACGATAGAAAACAAAGGCGTTATGATTGAAAACCAATATGTATTTTTTCGAAAAATTAAAGAAACCAAATTATATACGTTACCGGTAACGCATTTATATGCCACTATATTCATACTAGCGGGAAGAGTATGCTCGGATGAACCATAATAAGGGTTGATTTGTAAGGGTTGACATATTCTGAAATACTGTTTAAAGCGTCAAACATTCATTTGAACTAAATATTATTCACCTTAGGATTTATTCTGTTTTAGTAAGAAGGGGTAGTTTGTACCCCTAAACAATGACTTTTTTATCGTTAAATATTCTGAAATAATGTTTAAAGCATCAAACAATCATTATTTAACTCATCTGAACTAAATTTTACTCTCCTTAAGCTTGTTATGTAGATTTTACTAATAAGGGGTTGTTTCTACCCCTAGAAAATTAATATGTAAAGGTTTTTAATATTCTAAAATAATTATTAGAACATCAAACAAACATTATTTAACTCATCTGAACCAAATTTCACTCTCCTTATGTTGTTTTATAGATTTTGGAAATAAGGGGTAGTTTTCACCCTTAAAAAATAAACAACGCCCGTCGGCACAATATTGCATTTGAAGTGGAGGGTAAGTTGAGCTTGATTCAAAATTCTCATGCAACTCGATGAATTACGAAGAAATGGCAAGGTTTTGAGCTATTTTAAGCTTCGATTCCTGGACTATTATCCATATAGGTAGGATATGGATAATTTCTAATATGGATGATGTGTTATATTTTCTAATATGGATTTTCTTTCTAATTCCGTTACTACTTTATTACTCTACCTTATGCCCAACAAACTGTTATAATACGCGAGGGTTTCAAGAATGTCCTAAAAATATCAAAGGGATAGATTATTCTTGTTATTTTTGGAAATTTCCTCAAAATTGGCACTTAATTTTTTTCATCTTTAATACGTTTCGTACTGTCTAAATATTTTTGGCTAAATCTTCTATCACAACTGTCAATTTTCAATTTTTGAAAATTGCCTCAAAATTCACTTTCACATTTTTTTCCACACTTTTAACATTCATTACACTATCTAAAATGTATGATAAAATTTAATGAAACTTTTTTGAAGGGCACTTCACTATAGTCGTTCGTCGGTTTTTTGAAATTTTCTCGAAATTCGCCAAAAACTTTCTTCTCTCATTTTGAATTCTGAATTTACTGTAGAATATTTATAATAGAATGTAAGGAAGTAGTCCGATGGACACATCGCTATTTTTAAATATTGTAATTGTAACGGCATAAAGAAAACAAATTGCAAAAAAATGAAACGAAATTTCCAAAAAAATATATAAGTACCAGGCCTATAAGTCTGGAAATGATTCTAGTCGACAATGACTACAGTAAACGTAATATCAGAGGAGAGTCCCAAACAAAATTTATTTATTTTTATTTTATAATTATTTTAAATAAATAAATAAATAATAAAATAAAATAAATGAATATTATTAGACTTATTGTAATACATTTAAATTTATTTTTCGAAATATGGAATCATAAAAAATACTAAGCTCATAAAATAAATTATTTTTCTGTACCTACAGTAGGCATGAATGGACAAAGTCATAAAATTTGAAAATATGTCGAAAAATATTGGTAAAGTCGTAAAATAATAAGCAAACTAAATTTGGAAAATTTGTAGGATTTAAATAAAAATTCTAATATTTAATATGAAAATAAGGACGATTAAATACAAAATAACGGGAGGTATAAGGAATTACAGGTACAACTCTACCATAAATAAATAAATTTCCTTATTATTACACCCATTTTCCAAAAAAAAAAAATAATTGCATTCAAATTGGAGATGAGTCCACTTTTCCTAAACGTTCCGAAAACAAAACGATCAAGTATACCACACTCCCCCGCAAGGATACGTTAATGGACGCAGGTAGATATTAGCGGTGGATAATGGATATAATATACGGTGAGGGGGTGAATTATGAATCTTGTGTTGGTCTTGTCACGCGTTTCCCTACAAAAAAGGTGACAGCGCACGCGAATCTTGCACACACGGAATGTAATTGCCGATCGTGTCGCGGCCCCTTCTTCCAGATAATTACTCGGATATAATTTTTATTTCCACAATTCGAACCCTTCGGGCGGTGCAATGTGTGCCGATTTAATGAAAGAATAACGTTTTATTTCGGGGATTGTTGAAAAAACATAAATTAATAATTCATGTTGTTCGATCCGAAGGGTCCGACGCACTTTTTTCACGGTATCGTTCCTGGATTTCCATCAGTCATAAATCTATTTACAGAACAATGAATGGAGATATAATGATGTCCAAATCTAAAACTCGTGAATAAATTGATTTCTTCCGGTCCATACAATCGTGATTACATGTGTACGTAGCACCCACTCTTCTTCTGAACACAAATAGTCAAAATAATTGTCTTCAGAACCCAACGTTTACACACCCCGGCGTCCTTCTGAGTCTAAACTCACCCGCGACTTAAGGGATTAAACCCCCATAAAAATCTGGCGCCCGAGCTACCCACGCTTCGAACCGTACGTCGACTCTGAAGCTCCGAGTTCTTTCTCCGAATTGCTCCGAACTGTCTTAGAGGTTGGAACTGGAGATAACTGATAAAATAACTGGTTGGTTGAATGGAAACATACGTCTCTAAAAGTTAGATCAGTGGGTTAACTATAAGAGTGAGGAAAGTATGTGTTGGTTTAACTGCTGATTACTCAATTGTTTATTGAGCTTCAAAAGTCGCTTATGAAAATTGGTTGGAACTCATAAATGAGTTAATTTGGTGTATAAGTTAAGTCAGAAAATTATTTTTAATGTTAAAAACGTTAACAAGACCATGGAAAATTTACAGTTGCAAGTGCAATTAAATATCACAATTGTTGGTTTAGTATGTTATTTGAGACGTTTTAAAATAAGCTCTGACACAATCAATATAAGTTTCTACAAAACTTATGGTAAATGTAATGAAGAGATGCCATTTGAAAACCAGTTGCAATTTTAGAACGATATAAGAACTTCTGATGAAACAAGATGATATATTCCTAAGTTGCTGTTACAATCTTAACGTTCCTATGATATTTTTAATGGAGCGTTTTAAGGAAATATGACAAATAGAGGAGTTTCAACAATATATTAAGGTAAGGATATGGAGAGGATTAATGGAGAGAGGGCGTGACGTGCTCTCCGATGTGACCTGAGGGCGTAGCGTGCAGGTCTGGAGTCGAAGTTCTAATCGTGTGAGGAGAGGGCGTGACGTGCTTCTCCGGGGTTGGATCTGAGGGCGTATCGTGCAGATCCGGGTTTGAAGTTCTCGAAGTTTGAAGTTATCGTATCTGGAAGATGTCGTAGACTCTCAGGGCGTAACGTGAGAGCTTGTAGGTTGGGTTGAAGAATCAAGACCAACAACACACGTCGTTTCGAGCATACTAGGTATACTGATTTATTGCTCAAAATTTCTGTGCTTTTATACATCTTATTTTACATTGGATAAATGAGATATTATTTTGTTTCGTTACCTTGCACTAGAGTGACCTTCTCGAGAAGCGCTCGCTATCACGTTACCTAGACGTCGTGTTATGCTTAGTCGGCTGAGTATTGGGATTTGAACTTTACCGGCTCACGTTCGGTCGCAATTTGTTTTCATCTTGTAACGTGAAATGATCGCAAGTGTTATTGATTCGTGTGCGAACGTTAAAACAATCTAATAATATTTTAAACAACTTCCTCGCTCTTAATCATGACTTTTTTTCCGTTTGTAAAACAACGCGAGGTAATTTCAATTATGATTTCTTCACCTAAAAATTCCTTTAAATAATGTTGACGCTAGCGTCAACAATCGGTGTTGATTCCCAAAATTGCACGGCAATGTGGTATTTCACCGTCGATGACTGGACTAATATCGCGAATGGTCGTTCGATAGCGAGTGTCCAGTCCGAGCCGGATTAACCGTCCATTGGGTCGTGAACAAAGTAGATATTTAATATCGAAACGATGGGTCGTCGTCGTCATCGTTGCGAGCGGCAAATAAGTAAATTAGCGAAGGCTTGGCCCATTCCTCGAGGGAGAAGGAGAGGACGTCCATCTCGAGGTAGGAGCGGTCCCGCGTCTCCCGGTGCCGAACGTGTACGTATACCTGGCCGCAGAGGCGTGGGTCCCTTAGCGTGACACTACCGAAAGTAAACCGGTCTAATGAATTCCCTTCCATTCCCATATTCCGATATGGGCGAGGCCCTCGGAGCAATAATAACCAAGAAATTCCCCGGCACGTGATATGTCGCCTCCTTGGAGACCGATTTTTTTATTTCCAGGATAGTGTGTGTGTGTGTGTGTCGTGTGTGCGAGGCCGAAGGACGATAAGGCGGGATGCGATGTTGGCGAAAGGCGCGGCCAGATATTGCGGGAGAGGGCTCACACGGGACTCCTTTTTGTATACGTTATATTATGTGTTGATACGGTTTTTCGAATTAATCAACTACATCATCATCATTTATTTCCATTTTATATACATATACCCACGTTCATTATAACTGCAACGCACGAACGGAAAAATAGACGCTCATTAACACTTTTCTAAATCGAATCACTCAAATTAGGCTAACAAAGGATATACCCTAACTCACTTTTTGAATTTATTAAACAAATTAAACCCATCTATTACACGTTATTGAAATAGATTTAAACATGTAAATTCCCTTCTTTCACACCCTCCAATTGCACTGCTACATTTTCTTACTTAATTCATTGGATTTCATAACTCATTAGCTCAATTAACCTTATCGACAGTTAGAGGTACATTGTTGACGTACATTTTCAGAAATCAAGTCACTCTAATGGGGCTAAAAAAAAAATAAGCCCTAATCTCACTCTAACAAATTAGAATTCCCAATAAAAATGGCGAAAAATGGCAACATCGGAAGACTTTCTTATATAGCCGGACAAAATATCCATGGCAACATTATCAAAGTGCCCTCTAGGGAGGTTCCAGAAATATATTTCAAATAGAAGTTGGGTCTATTAGTTAGGTCAGTTCGAATTGAAAATTTGGTAAGAATCTTGGTAAGACGTTTTTGGAGAAAATCGAGAAAAACTGAAAATCCACAAGAATATAGGGCTCGGCCCAATAAATCAGTCAGGATAGCGACAACGGCAATCAATAAGAACTAAACAGTAAATAAACAAATAAAGTTTAAAAAAAATGTTGGACGAGTTTTTGATATAATTCGAGATAAAACTAAAAGTGATAAGAGTAAAGTGCCCTGTTGACTCTATGATCAACATAAAAGAGAGTTAAGTAGAGTTGTAGGGATTTAATAAGGAATTTAGGGAACATAATCATCAATTAGGGATTAATAACCATTAAATAGAACTAGAGCAACTTGTTATTAAAAACATCTTTGGTGAAAATTTCTGTTTGCAAATTAAGTAATCAAAAATTAATTAGAACAACTAAGTCAGTGAAATAATTTAGTGAACGTGCTGATAAAGTAATCAAATATGAAGTGATTAATAACTATTAAATGGGGAATTAAAACAACTGATTCGCTTAGGTGGACGAAACAGCGCGGATCAAAGTGATAATTTCAAAATCTCACAACAATAATTAATCACGTAAGCATAACACCAGTTCTCGTAATATGATAATAAAGGCGCTCGGTAAGGTCAAGCATACAGCTAGGTCAGGGAAATTACAATCTAGGACGCCGACAGATAACAAAAAATTAATTTGCCATTTAACCAATGTAATTTGAAGATGTATAAAAGCTCTGAAATTTAGGACAATAAACCAGTATACTTCTATGCTCAAAACGACGTGTGTTGTTGATCTTGATTTACTTCACCCCAACCTACAAGCTCTTACGTTACGCCCTGAGAGTTCTACGAGATGCTCAAGATACTACAACTTCTAAACTCCAAGATCTTCAACCCCGGACCTGCACGTTACGCCCTCAGGTCCACACCGGAGAGCACGATACGCCCTCTCTCCAAATTACAAGAACTTCAAAACCCCGGATCTGCACGATACGCCCTCAGATCCAAACCCGGAGAAGTACGTCACGCCCTCTCTCCACACAACTAGAACTTCAACTTCAAGAGATCACATCACGCCCTGATTTCCAACTACTACTACAGTCTCCAGCCTTACAACCTGGAGACAATATTCATCTCCGCAGCCGCCTACGAGCTACGTGAGAGAGATCTATACAGTCCACTTCCAACATAGACCACTTACAATTCGTTCATGCCCTTTGCCCTTAACTAATTCTAATGAAATTTATGTAGTCTAGAGTTTTCAGGGGACCTATCCAAAATGCGAATTTGCAACTTTCCATTGTTTACAGTTTCTGAGAAAACTTTGACCACATACACACAAACACACACACACAGCACCTTTCTTTTTCTTTAAATTTAAACATTACACCATCATCATTACCAACCTGATAAAAATTAAGCGCAACCCACTTGCAATTAACGTTATTTGGGTGTTATTGATATGATCCATGTGGTTTAACCGGTTAGAGTACTTATTTTAGAAAAAAATAATTGTTTAACATGAAAATTGGATTTTCGTAAATTTGAAAAAAATGCATTTCTCTTAAATAAATCAAAAACTTCCAGATATGAAAAAAATTTGATTGTCTGTAATGTCGGTTCACGGACGATAATAACGTCATAAGGAAACATTTGTGAAAAATTGCTTACGTTTATGAATTGTATTGAATTATAAATCTGTATTATCATTGATGTTTTATATTATAGAAGATTTTTTCGCACTGCGGTTGGCCTGTCCAACTTGTCATTTTAGACACATTGTTATGACATGTGTGAAGCTGAACATTAATCTTCAACCTTACATGAATTGTTACACAGGATAATATTGTTTTCATTGAACACTAAATAAAAGCAGTTGACTTTTTATACGATCACTAATATCTCATTCATCATAATTTTTTAGTCGAAATCGTACTATTATTACTGCACACGTTGACCGATGCTAGTTTGTTTTAATGATCCAAGAACAAATATATGAGATCATATAACTAATCAAACTCTTAGAATGCAAGAAATAATTACCTTATTGCCGCAATTGTTATTGTAATAGTAATAAGCAATGGTACGCACAGAAAATATTCAGATTCAGATAACTTTATCTAACGTGCTGTCGCCTACCCCTTCCATCGCGCTCGCGAACCGAGCCGATCGCCAAATCGAGCTTTCACTCGGACGCTGTAGTGGAAGAGAGATAGATGCGTCGCAAGGCGAACGCTCTCACTCTCGCTCACAAGCATGGGTCTGGCGTAACATAACAATATTTTCTGGAAAGTGCAGGTAGCCCGCACATCGATTCATAAGACGTTTATCACGTCGAAATATTTTAAATGTTAATTGCGGTTTATCTCACTGAAAATGTTTATTTTTTTGCTAACAATTATAATTTTAAGAGAATAGGAGAAATGTTGATAGCATTATTTCTACTGATTATTGCTTTTGTTGGGCTTCCTTCAGATGTTACAAATACTCTGATTGTAACAGTAAAATAAATTTCACATCATAATTAGTCAAAACATTAATTCTTTTTCCAATTAATCATTTGGAAGTATATTTTTCAGTATCACAGTACAATCACAACATTTTTAAAAATATATTAAAATCCGCCATTTTCACTGTCAATCATATACATATATTTCGTTATAAAAAAACCGTATTAACTAATAGATATTATTAAAACTTCAAATTGTTTTGTCATTAATCTCCCTTTAAGAAACAACCTTCTGATAGTCTGTTTTTTAATGTGACGTCGCAACTATACATTTCCTTAAATCTAGTCATCAATTTCTTGTGCAATTAATTACTTTTTTGTTTTGGGAGGAAGACAACATGACAACCTTTCGACAGAATTATTTCCCCTTAACGTCCCTTTTTTCCCTAAGCACGCCTGTGCTATCCCATTCCTTAATTATTCCCCATAAGACGTGGCCGTAATGAAAACTAATGTGAGCCTTTAAATGGACAGACTGGGACGAACTCGGGATGGTCAACATGTGGTATATGTAAGAAGGGTCCCGATGATAGATGGAGCAGTTGTGTGCTTTTTTTTTAAATGATTTGTTTAATGGATATTTAAGAACGTGATGAATAATTAAGGGACGAGCCCAACGTGACACGTTCATAAATAATGTAAGTTTTGAGATGCGCGGGAGTTCGATTTTGGGGGAGTTCAAGGGGTGGTTTTCGAAAAATGCCGTTTAATATAGTACATTACATGTATAGTTATGAAATCTAAGAAAAAACTTATTTTTATATACTGATTTTTTTTTTCGAAGGGGTGAAAACAACCCTTAAAAATAAATTTTCATAAATCTATTCTTATTGGAATATCTCCCCAATTAAAATAACATCCTCGTGCTTTAACACACGCAGATCAAAATCCTTTGATATTTATAAGGGTAAACAACCCTTAGCTTGTCAAATTTTGTTCCATAAATTACGAAAGCAGATGCTATTGCTGGCATTTATATATTTTCAGAAGATGACGATGAATTCAATTGTCATTTTTTCAGGAATTTTGGAAATGACGTTGTAGGGGGGTGGGGGAGGGGATTACCCCCAATAATGCTATTTACTATATTTAGAAACACTTTCATGACGAACTTGCAATGAAGATCAAAGTGGTTCTTAACGATTTTGGTGTCGCTAATTATGAACCCAATTTCATGTTTTAAAAATACAAGATGGAGGATCTAATATGGCGGGCGTCTAACCAAATCTGTAAAATTATGAAATGAGAAAATTTATTGCCACAATTTGTGCCAGAAATTTCAAAAAAAGTTTCTCAAAAAAAAATTAAATTTTAAAGAAAGTATATGTACAAAAACAAATACTTAAAATTTGATTACAGGTAGGTAATCGTTGAAAATGCAAGATGTTGCTACAATATAAAAGATCATAAGAAACTAAACTAATAAGACAAAAATGATGGTTTGGTATACTGCAATATTTAAATACATATTTATTTTGTTTTTACAAACTTTGTTTTTATTTCCTACTATTAATTAAAAAAAAATTAATCTCAATTCGAAATACTACACCAACCACATATTATAAGAAAGGCACATACATTTGACGACTTGCTTTTATAATTTCCGTATAAATTTGTTGTTAGTAAAAGTTTAGCAACTTCACAAATACAGAATAAATATGTATTGTCAATAATAACTATTATATAATTTTAAATATAGATACTTTTAAAATTCCTTATAGAAAGGTGAGCTACAATTCTGTAAAAGTTTTTCAAATATTTCAGAACAATTAAAGTTCAGAAGAAAAAATGTAGCAATTCTATAAATCCAGAACATTCTAGAAAATATCAATTAAAGTCTATATTGTCCAAAATTTTTTGATCTTTCAGAGTGAATTAGGCAATAGTTAACTATCAAGAATTTAGTTCTTCTAGATATAGAATATTGGCTCCAATTCACATTTAACAAAGTCTATAAGTTAAGATTTAAGATGTACCCTGTCAACTTTCCAGACTCTTGGAAACAGTTGTTTTAAAAGTAATTCATTAAATAAGTATAGGAACAAATTTATATACTTCTCTGCTTATGGAGTATGGACGCCTTATGTAACCTCTACAAGCATTATGGAGGCTTATGGAGAAATTTTGTCACGACCTGAAGCACGTCAAAATATCATACAATTCATTGGTATTTAGTTCATTATAGACATTTTTCCAATGTCTGGTATTTGATTACTTAATAGCCATTTTTAGTTATTTTGTTGCTTCTTCCATTCTTTTGGAAATAATATCAGCACCTTCTTTTAATTATGGAGGATTTACATCTACGCAATTGAGCTAATCTTCTCCTCGATGTCTCTCTTCCTAAATTCCACCAATATGAAATTTTATTAAAACTACTAAATTTTCTATTTGTACTATTTCTAGCACATGTATACAGTAAACTGGAGATCATTTTCGGTTTTCAGTCATTGAAATATAACAATTAATTTTCTTAATATGTGTCTATGCTATTATAATTGTCATTTAAAGTATTGAAAGAAATCGGGGTTGTCTAATATTAAATATTCATCCTGTATTACTCTCCAATCAGTTACATATTTATAGATTTAATATGTGCTTAATGTACGGTCAATATGGTTCGATCGACCTCATTCAAAGGTTGGTATTATGGATTACTAAAGTTAGTTGAGAGATCCAATTAATCAGATATTCACCTATTTTATCGTTAATCGTAGATCACCACGCCGTTGATTTAGAGTTAATATCGCCCAATATTATAAATTTGTCGTTAGAATTTTTTAATTAAGTAAAGATTTGATCAATATTATTTTTATATTTCTCGAACATAATATTAGATAATGAAGGTTGCAACGCTAAATCTTATTAACGTTACAAGACGTTAGACGATCTTACTCACGGGGCCCGACTAACTCAACTCGTCGGTGAGTGGTCGTGAGTGAACTACAAGTTGACCAATACAAATAAATGTTCCTAACTGTCAACCAATCCGAATCAAGTGAGAGAAGGAGAGACATATCTGTATGAGCGAAATAAAACTACTCGTATGACTGGTTGCCTACCCTTGACTTCTAGGAATAGATAGAAATTAATCAAATTATCCCTATTTCCTTTGGTACTGTTACTATAGGGTCTCACCATGTATTCCTAAAAGTCGCCCATACTTTGTACTACATTTTGAGCCGAATCTTCTTATTGAGTCTAACCTCTCGTCCAAAAATGTGTTCACAGAGGATGGGAGATCACTTAAGGGCTCAACCCTTCATCATGTACTACGCAATAATCTATCATATCCCCTGTGAAGACATTCCGGGTACATTAGTTCTATTATTGGTAACTTATTACATGTTTTATAATTGGAGGTTAGAATTCCTAGATTACCTGTTCTCTACTTAGTCCACACAATCCTAGTTAAGATAACTTCGTTCTTGTATAACTACCTATTCTCCCGGAGCCTTCTCTGACGTTAAGTTAGTTACCGCGCATAACCACTCATGAACCAGAAATGTGTTCACAACGGAAGGGAGACGAAACTAATAACTTAACCCTTAATGGGGGGCAACAGTACACCCTATCCCTTGCGACACTAGTCCTGTTACATCGGCCCTATTCCCTGGTATTTAATTACATGTGGCCTGCTAGAGGTTATGATTTACATTTACCTTTACCACCTGACTCCTGTTGGCCTTAGGGGCAAACGAGCTATGTCAACAGGTTAGTTTGGCTCCTGGGGAGGTGAATTACGTAAAATGTGTGAATATAAAGTTAAGTAGAGTTACTAAGTAAAGAACTAAGTTGGTTGCATATCCAAGGATCTTAAATAATTTCCAATTATCTGGCTAAGGTTGTCGATTCAGGCCTCCTCTCAAAAAAAATAATGTTACAAGGTTCAAGGTTAATGTTCAACTCCACACATGTTATTATAATGTGTCTAAAATGACAAGTTGGACCGTCCAACCGCAGTGCGAAAAAATCTTCTATAATATAAAACATCAATTATATTGGAAATGACATCATATGATTACGAAAAACACATAAAAGGTGTTTTATACAAATCTAGAATGATATGCCTACTAACGAAATAATAAGAAATAACGTTAGAAGAGACACTAAATTGAAGTTCCACGAAACTATAGCTAAAATAGTACTACCCTATGGCAACGAAAGCTAGACAACAACATGCAAACAGAGGGATAGAATTGAAGCTGCAGAAATGGCATTTCTGTGAAGTGACCATATTCTCAGGGAACAAGACTATTGGGTAGACCGAGATTCAGATGGAAAGAAAACACATTAACATACACTACAACATACTAAATACACAATATACTAGTACAACATACTAAAACCCACGATGGGTCTTAAAGCTACTAGAGAAGAAGGACTAGTAATGGAAAAGAAAGGACTAGAAAGCCTAGAGGAAGAGTGAGTTTTGGAAGACCTAGGCAAAGGTGGAAGTAGAGTAATACTTTGAAGTTGGAATATGCAAGAATGCATAAACTCTGGAAGTAGAGAAGACGAAGAAGTTAAGCAATATTGTCAATATTATGTACGCAACTTTGGTGATTTAGAACATCATGAGCTCAATACGAAACTGGAAGCAGGAAACAATCAGGGAATCACTTGGTGAATCACCAAATTGTTCCACCAAAACCTTCAGGGCGCAGAACTCTTCAGATCCGACGCTGCGACGTAAAAAAAGGACGCCAACGTTATCATATCGGCGGGGGAATGCGCGGGGGTGGTAAAAAAAAGCTTTAAAAGACAATCACGTTGGTGGCGTGTCATTTTCTTCCATCCTGGCGGCGGACACGTGAGATCTCCGACGCAGATAAGTGATAAAATGGGCAACATGTCCGGACGCAGACGTAATTGCACGTAAATATACCTGCCGCGATATTATCGCTCCAGTTACACCTTCAAGGTATGTACGGAAGGGGGAGCGCGAGTCGGAACGGAATGGACAAGGGGAATCCTTCCGATATCATCCGGGCGTCCTGGGATGTATCCTGGGATAGATCCTTGAAGGGCTTGGGATCGATTGTGGGCAATTTAAGGACAATGTGTGGAAAAATCGCTAAAGGAACATCCATTTATCACTGAATTACGTTCAGTCCTGATACGCTCACTGTAAACTTGAAGCTCATACTTAAAGTATCTATGATCCTACCGAATGTCCCCACCAATTAGCTACTTTCAATTTCTAGATCTAGCTGCATTACTGCAGCTTAATAACTTAGTTCCATTTTACTATGAATCCTAATGAAACAAAAATGGAATTTCAGTTCAGAAATTGAACTTGTAAATTAACTTGAATTTAGGATCGAAATGTTATACATTTAGTACAAGTTCAAATGTGCTTCTAGGTTGAACTACATATATACATGAAATAGGAAAATTCATGGTTTTATAAAGAATGACATATTTGCATGGAAATGAAATTCGAAAACCTATCACCTAATACGAAAACATGAACTCTTATTTCAATGTGTTTTGTGGAGTGTAAATATTTTGTCGTTTTCGAAAATAGACAGTTCTTTGGTAAAGAATCCTTCGATCAATGTACAACAATCTTCACAACTTTAGTCAAAAGAGTTCGGTTCAAAGAAGACTTGTCTAAAGGACCATAAGGGAACTTTTGAAAATCACTAGAAAATTGTCATGTTTTTTATTGATACCTTGATTTTGATATCATTATGTTTAACTTTTACGTTGTGAATTACATATTTCGAAACAAAGGTACGTTTGAACTTCGCAAATTTGAGTTTACATGATGTTCAAAGTTTAATTAACTAAATTAGCATGTCTTTTGTTGCAGGTGGATTACGATTATTTCTGCTGAGAAAACTTCTCTACCTCAGGAGTGATTAGGAATGTTAAATAACTTGATAATGCTTGGTGAAATTATAATAAAAGTATGTTGAAAAATATTTTTAAAAGCCAAACTCACAATTTTGTGTCCAAATTGTGTTATGTTGTGAATAATATTATGAAGATGTAGGAAAAATGTCGGTAAAGTACAGAGTTTTTGAAAAATTCTTGCAGTTTTCGAATGATTTTGGCTGCGATGCATTACACTTTTTTAAATTTTAATTTCTCAATTGATTTTAGAGGTATCATATAACTTGTAATTATCGAGTAGATTTGCTTAATACAGTTTACAAATAATTTTGATTCTAATTAATCGAGCAATTAATTAAACAATCATTATTTAAAAATACTCTCAAATTCTGTAAGTAGTCAAAATTATGAAAAAATTGGGATTGTAAGTACATATTTGGAATGTTTTTGAATAATTTTGAAAGGTCTACAATTACTATGAGAATTCGAAAACAGCTCAAACTTATCTATCAAACACATTTTTCGCAATAATTGGTGTTGACCCTACGATCAACATAAAAGAGAGCTAAGTAGGGTTGTAGGGATTTAATAGGGAATTTAAGGAACATACTCTTCAATTACGGACTAATAACCATTAAATAGGGAACTAGAACAAGTTGTTATTAAAACATCTTAAGTAAAATTTCCACTTGCAAATTAAGTAATCAAACATTAATTAGAACAACTAAGTCAGGAAAATAATCTAATGTGCTTGCTGATAAAGTAATCAATTATTAAGTAATTAATAACTATTAAAGAGGGTATTAAAACAACTGAGTCGCTTTAGCGCGAATCAAAGTGATAATTTCAAAATCTTACAACAATAATCAGTCGCGCAAGCATAACACCAGTCTCGTAATATGATAACAAACGCGCTCCGTAAGGTCAAGCACAGAGCTAGGTCAGGGAAATTACAATCTAGGACGCCGAAAGATAACAAAACTTAATTTGCCATTTAACCAATGTAATTTGAAGATGTATAAAAGAAGCCTGTGAAATTTTGGTAATAAACCAGTATACCCTAGTATGCTCAAAACGACAGTGTGTTGTGATCTTTCTTCACGCCACTTAACCCGACAACCCAAAACCTAACAAACTTCAACCCGGAGAGTACGTCACGCCCTCTCCCCAAACTACTAGAACCTCAAACCCCGGATCTGCACGATACGCCCTCAGATCCAAACCCGGAGAAGTACGTCACGCCCTCTCTCCAACTACAAGAACTTCAATAACTTCAAGAGATCACGTCACGCCCTGATCTCCGCCTACAAGAACTTCAAGAACTTCAAAGAGATCACGTCACGCCCTGATCTCCGACTACAAGAACTTCAAGAACTTCAAAGAGATCACGTCACGCCCTGATCTTCAATCTACAAGAACGTCTTCAGCCTTACAAGCCGGAGACAAGATTTATCTCCGCAGCCACCCACGAGTTACGAGAGATATCTGCATACAGTCCACTCTCTCTAGAGATCACTGCACACTTCGTTCATGAAGTGTGCAGGAGTGCAAGTGTGCAAAATGTTGTTTAAGTGGCTTAAAATGAGATAAAGTTACGAAATTTGAAAATGATACATCATTATAATTGATCATCACCCAAATTTAAGATATGTAATGACAAAAGATGCCGTATTTACAAGTTATTTAGATAAGTTTCATTCAAATGTATTCATTTCTTTTGGGTTACCATAAACCGATTGTATCATTTTTAGAATATGATGTTAATAATGAAAATACAGAAGCAGATAACGCTGATAGTAGTGTTAGATTTTAATAATGCATCGCATATAAATTAATAAAAAAGTAAATAGTATATATTGCAATAATCAGATTATAAAAATTAGTTGTGTATTTCTTTACTCACGTCTTCCATTTTAAAAAACTACTTTGTTATAATAATTGAAACAAAACTGTCTATGTTATTAAAATATTTTTAATTTTGAAGTATTATTTAAATTTATACTTTATTAGTATATGAAATAAATTTAAAGAGAACATAAAAATATAATATAGCAATATATAACTAAGCAGTAATATAACCATAATATAAACAGACCAGAATAGAATAAACCAGATATAATTTAATAAAAAATAAATATTATGTATTGCAATAATCAGATTATAGAAATGAGTTGTGTATTTCTTCACTCACCTCTCCCATATTAGAAAACATTTTTTGTTATAATTATTTAAACAAAAATATCCCTGTATTATTAAAATTTTTATAATTTTAAAAAACTATTTAAATTAATACTTTATCATTATTTAAAATAAAATTAAAGAGAATATAAAAATATAAAAAGGCAATATATAATATAAGTAAGCAGTAACAAAACCATAATATAAATAGACCAGAATAGAATAAACCAGAATATAAATTAATAAAAAATAAATCTTACTATTGCAAAAACTAAATTATAAAAATGAGTTGTGTATATCTTCTTTCACCTCTTCCATTTTAAAAAAACTATTTTATTATAATAATTAAATCAAAAATATTTCCTTATTATTAAAATATTTATAATTTTAAAAATTTATTTACATTGATATTTTATGATTGTTTGAAACAAATTTAAAGAGAATATAAGAATACAAAAAAGCAAAATTAGTGAAATTACACACTGAACCCCGAAAAATTGACAACTCTGGGTGGGACTTGAACCCACAACCTCTGGCTTTACTCGCCATGGTTCTAAAACGTTATGATCATAATATCGTAAAGCCAGAGGTTGCGGGTTCAAGTCCCACCCAGGGTTGTAAATTTTTCAGGGTTGAGGGTGCAATTTCCCTATTCACTACGGTGTAAGCCGTCTCGAAAGAGGCAAAAATTGGAGGTGCATTTAACCAATTTCCCTAGTAGCTGTCATTTATCATTGAAAAACAATATAAAAATAAGCAGTAATGTAACCATAATTAATTTTAGATATATTTTCAGGTTCAACGAAATTTCATATTTTTCTAAATAGACATAATATTCTAGGCAGGTTTAAAAAAGTTTTCACTCCTGTCGGCAGTCTCTCGAGTGCAACAATCTTGACGGCTATGGGATCCTGACAATATAATATCTCTCAAGTATTTGTGCTCTGTACACGAATCTATAGATTTTCCATTTGATCAGACTTATTGCGTACGATATCCCCCCGGCCTGTCTCAACGTATCCTTCGTTCCGGCCCAAGGACGCGTCCCCCACCTACCTTCACCCCCCTCCCCTCCCCCTTCCCAAGAATGCCAGCAGGACTACAAGAAAAATCCATCGAAAGAAACTGCGTCGCATTACTCAAGAGCCGCCGTTTTTGAAGGTTAAACGCACCCACGGCATCGAATCGATGGCCCCCACTGTTGTTGTTGTTGTCCGCGCTCTGATCGATTCCCCCTTTCGCTCCCTACGTGCTCGATTTTTTTTTTTTTTGAGGGAGCGGGAGGTCGCCGAGGGGGGAGTGCATGTGAGCGGAATTAACTCGCACTCTCCCTTTCTAAACCCCCTGTACCAGATCCCCCCTCCCACCTCCCGGCTGTCCGTAATGTCTTCCGACCCTTTTGTCCGCGTAGATTGCTTGCTTAGCTCGGCCCTAATTCACAATTTGGAATTTGCATATTTCATGAGGGAGCGCGAATGACCGTCTGAATCTTGTTAGATCATTTTTAAGATACGGGAGAAGTGATCTTACCGGGAAAGGGGAGAGAGTTCTGTCGAGCGATTCAGGTGTTCGTCTAGATCGAAGTTACCTTGAAAGTAGTCCTTCCTCTTCTAGCTACACGAATCCAAATGGCAATCAAATCTATAGATTTGCTCCCAAATCATCACCTTCACATCCAGTTTCAGTTTAGGCAGATTTCGCCTTCAAGCAGGTTATGTCTGATCACTCCATCGTCTTCTAGGTCGTCCAACATTACTTCTTCCTCGTAGTCTGTAGTCAAGAATGGCTTTGGGTATTCCCATCTCTCCCATTCTCAAAACGTATTTATGCCATGTTATTCTATATACTGCTATACTTATGCTACTATACTGCTATGCTTAAAGAAGTTGGTGAAGACTTGGTGTTTTCCTTTGGTACAAATTGCCATGGCCAACTTAGAGAAGCTGGACAACCTTCGGTCGTTACTGCTATGCTTCTAACGCCCAGTTCTTCCTTGAATTACGCTGTTATTATTCCATTTGTTAGTGCACAATTTCCGTATTAGTAATATGGAAATTTAATGATATCGAAAAGTGATTCTAGAAATTGCAATATATTTTGAAATATTTCAGATATTCGTCGATTTTCCGAAAATTCACAATGGTATTATTTAAAATTAAGTTAGAAAATTAGGGAATGTTATTATCAAAATAGTATCAAAAACCGCTTTCAGTACTATTAAAAATTGTAAGGATTTGTATAATTAAATAGGAATTATATTACTGATTAATCTAGTCTAATAGGATCCTTTGAATCCCTTTTTGAATTCATTTTTTTAAATTTTCATTTTCTTAATAATTTTGGAAAACATATTCAATTTTAAATACTGACGTCTTTTTTGCAAAAATTGCGCAAATTAAGTTTCTGAAAATTATTTCTTCTGACCCAGTTAACCGTTTTACATGTAAATCTGTACCGTGAATTAAAGTTATTGTTTTCAAAAAATTAATTCTAGGGATTGTACAGCATTTTTCGAATAATTCGTCGATTTTCTGAAAATTCCCATTGAAATTATTTAAAACTCCTTAAGGAAGCGTATTAGACCAGGGTCGATAATTTTTAAGACAAAAAAAATTATAGTGGGATGAAACCCATTGGAAAAGGTAGAGAATATAACAAAAATGAAAGGAAAAATAAATTACGGGCGATCTGAGGTCGGGAAGGGGGCGGGGGTGAGTATTTAAGGGTAAAAAACGGTTTAGCTCGATTTCCGGCAAAACTGCAAGCCCTATGAAAAAAAGTTAAATGGCAGAGTTGTAGGTAATAGAAAGGTCTACAACTTTTGTATCAACACTTTTTTCACATAACCTCGAAATTGTTGTGAAAAATTCAAATAACCAAGTTTTTGGTTTTTTATTTTTAGCATTTGCAATTTTTTTTATTTTTTCACGAAATTTGGTGAAAACTTCCCTTTTTATTTCCCAAATATACAGTAATTTTTTTGATTTTAAATATTCAGTATTTCACCTTATTTTGACTTTATATCGAAAAAGCACTCTAATTTTCAATCAAAAATTCTCACGTCAAAATATCTGCTTTTTTAAAAAGTCTGTGTGTTTTTTGTTCGTTGAAATCTCTACTTTCTGATGGTAAAAAAAAATTATATATTACTATGGAAAATGTTCTCAGAAAATGCTAATAATGAAAAAAACTCGAATCCAAAAATTTTTTTTAATCATTATGTATAACTTTGAGCTATTTATTAAAATTTACACTTTAATTACTCGAAAAACGTGAGATGTCATGTTACATTGATAAACAAAAAAATTGCTAATCAAAATATACTACTATAATTAACAACCAATTAACATTAACCAATTAACCATCTACAATATTTTGAGAAAGTTTTAGAATCTTCTTTAAATTATATGCGTATATACCTATTAATTGCTATTTTAAGATTACTTATATACCTGAGTGACCGGAAAATTTTAGCCCTTCAAAAGGTAGCTGCAGCCGAGGTGCGTCCTGCGGTCAAAACAGCCGGGCATACGACAACTGAGCCCCGCGGTCAGAAAATTCCATACAGTGTGTCCCGCTTTTCATGAATACACCCTAATATCTCAGTTATTAATAATGCGATTTCCTTGAAATTGTGATGGTGATTATATGTTAGGAAAATAAAGAATTTGGCATAGTGAACATATTCATCGACCATTGGCGTGCGGAGTTGGGGGGTGAAAAAAAGCTGTTTTTTGGGAAAATAATATTAGGGCTCATTTTAAATAACTTTTTTTATCAGATTCAGAATCAGCATCCCCAAAGACCCCTTAATTCATATTTTCGAAATCTCAAGAGCTAATTTGAGCAGAAAAAAATTAAAGTCTAGTTTTAATAAGTTCTTTATTTGTAACTGATGTGGTAACAAAATTACAAATTATATTATTTCAGATTCTTGTGTTTTCAACATAACTACCATCAGAAACAATACACTTTTCAACAATTCTTCTCAAACGTACATTCACTTTTCTTAAAGTTTGGGGAGTTATTTACTGACACGCTTGCCTAATTGCAAAGCAAAGTTCCTCTCTATTACGAGGCCGAGTAGCATACACTTTTTTTTTCAAATGCCCCCACAGAAAAAAGTCACAAGGGGTAATATCTGGCGATCTAGGGGGCCATGGTTCTAAAGCAGAATTTCTACCTGTCCATTTCATAGGGAAAATTGCATTTAAAAAGTTCCGAACTATCACAAAATTATGTGCGGGGGCATCGTCTAATTGAAAGATTAACGCCGTTTGTCCACCAACGCCGTCACCGAGACGTCACCAAGAAACGAGATTATTTGTACCAATATAACGTCCGTTACGTCATTTTGAACTTGGTACGATTGGTAGGAATAATCTCGTTTCTCGGTGACGTCTCGGTGACGGCGGTGGTGGACAAACGCCGTAAGTTTTGTCTCTGTGCTAATGGCAATTCCATGAGAAACCATGAGAAAATCAAAGAGATCTTTTGTAAAAATGTAGAAAATTTTGTCCGGTCAGGTTATCCAGGAAAAAAGGACCAATAATTTGTTCGTTAAATATGCCACACCACACGTTAACTTTTTCACTGTACTGGTTTTTACAATGAATTACCCAATTCGGATTTTCAGCTGCCCAAAACCTACAATTTTGACTAGATACCACAAAGTTTGTTGTAAACGTTGCCTCGTTCGTAAACATCATGTTTTTCAGAAAAAGTCTGTCGTTAAGATAGTTACCCTGCAACCATAAGCAAAATTCAAACCGTCGTTCAAAATCACCATTTAACAGAGTATGTAGAAATTTTGGTTTAAATGCCCTAATCCTATTGCGTTTCAAACATCTCCATACTTTGTTTTTCGTTAAATTCAGTGTCCTCGCAACTGCCCTTACAGTACCATTTGGGTTGTTTCGAAATTCTGCTAAGATACGTTCGTCGTCTGGATAGTGTCTCTGATTTAAATTGTACTTCCCCGGTCTTGTCTTGAAAACCACTCCAGTTCTTGCGAACAATCTGTTGATTTTGGCAACGGTGTCGTGAGAAATTGGTTCTCGATCATGATGCCTTCCATTGAATATTCCAGCAACCTGACGCGTAGATCTTTCATTATCACCAAATAAGCGGATAATCTCTACTTTTTCTCCAATTGTAAGAACTACTCTTCGGTTGTGTGCCATCTTATTAACACTGCTTGACATTTTGACAATTCGTACTGATTACCGAATGTCAAACAAAAACTTTTGTTTCAAAGCACTCTTTGCATTAATTTGCTTAAAAACACAAATCGGCAAGCTAACGGTAACAAAGACCGCGTTTCTTCGAAAATGCCTAAATTGTAGTATAAGGGCAGTTGCAAAGGATACTGAATATAACGAAATGGAGGTGTTTGATATTCAATAGGATCAGGGCATTTGAACTAAAAAGATAGAAATAAGCATTTTTTTTGTCTCAAATTAGCTCTTGAGATTTCTAAAATATGAATTAAGGGGTCTTTGGGGATGCTGATTCTGAATCTGATAAAAAAAGTTATCTAAAATGAGCCCTAATATTATTTTCCCAAAAAACAGCTTTTTTTCACCCCCCAACTCCGCACGCCAATGGTCGATGAATATGTTCACTATGCCAAATACTTTATTTTCCTAACATATAATCACCATCAAAATTTCAAGGAAATCGCATTATTAATAACTGAGATATTAGGGTGTATTCATAAAAAGCGGGACACACTGTATATGGAAAATTCCAACGGTAACGCTAATCCCACCCTACGATTGAGCCCCGGTATACCCCAAGGCCAAATGACAACTGAGCCCAGGATTAAAATTCCGAGTCCAGGATAAAAATAGTTAGGTAAGGGAGTAAGAAAATTACGGGAAATTCCATTTTTTTCACGATAACATTAAGGGCAAGAGGGCAAGGAAAATCAGTCAAGAAACAAATATTATGCCTTCCTATTTTTAAACCGCCGGAAATGTGGCTGCCGAAAACATGGTTTAAAATGCACAAATTTATGCTAAAATTGTCATGGTTCTGAAAGATGCTCTAATGTGGAAGAAGAAACCTACGAGGAAGTTGATGACTCAGATGAAATTGTGGATGAAGAACCAATGCAGACCGGAAATAATCTTGAAGACGAAGACGGTGATGGTCTTAAAGATTCTGAAGATCCACTAGAATCGGGAAGGTTTGTCGAATCTAACAATGAAGTAATGCCATCAAAGAGACAAAAAGTAATGAAGAAGTGATTAGAATGCAATATAAGGTATTTATAAATAACTAGAGTATTGTATTTAAAAATATAATGAATAACGTAATCAGTATAAAGTATTTAAATTTAATAGTACGATTTACATGTATATTTATATATTATGAGATTTTCTATGACATAAATGTAATGACAATTTAACAAATCAACTTTATTACTGAAAAAATTTGCAGCAGTGACATTTTTTCGATGAAATCCCCTTTAAATCCTATTTTTAATATTTAGAACAACTATTTTCGCATGTTTTTTGCAATCTTGATGTTTCATGGATTTGTATTTTTTTTTGTTTATCAATGTAACATGACATCTCACGTTTTTCGAGTAATTCAAGTGTAAATTTTAATAAATAGCTCAAAGTTATACATAACGATTAAAAAAAATTTTTGGATTCGAGTTTTTTTCATTATTTGCATTTTCTGAGAACATTTTCCATAGTAATGTATAACTTTTTTTTTACCATCAGAAAGTAGAGATTTCAACGAATAAAAAACATACAGACTTTTTTAAATAGCAGATATTTTGACGTGAGAATTTTCGATTGTAAATTAGAGTGCTTTTTTGATATAAAGTCAAAATAAGGTGAAATACTGAATATTTAAAATCAAAAAAATTACTGTATATTTGGGACATAAAAAGGGAAGTTTTCACCAAATTTCGTGAAAAAATAAAAAAAATTGCAAAAGCTAAAAATAAAAAACCAAAAACTTGGTTATATGAATTTTTCACAACAATTTCGAGGTTATGTGAAAAAAGTGTTAATACAAAAGTTGTAGACCTTTCTATTACCTACAACTCTGCCATTTAACTTTTTTTCATAGGGCTTGCAGTTTTGCCGGAAATCGAGCTAAACCGTTTTTTACCCTTAAATACTCACCCCCGCCCCCTTCCCGACCTCAGATCGCCCGTAATTTATTTTTCCTTTCATTTTTGTTGTATTCTCTACCTTTTCCGATGGGTTTCATCCTACTATAATTTTTTTTCACTTTTTACCGTTTTCAAAATTATCGACCCTGGTCTATATATCTTTCCCAGGATCTTACATATATGTATTTTGGGAAATATTTATGTTTTTAACTAATTTTTCATAAATGTTTGAAAACTGGCGACATTACTGGTAAATATTATTGAGAAGTATTTTCTAAGCAAATTTCAAAAATTCTTAACATTTACAGCAGGAATATATTTTTTGGAAATATTAGTAACCCTTTCATTTGAAATATTTTTTTAATTACAATTACGATAACGCAATATTAACATATGTTTGATGAATGGGTTACTTTCGAAAAAATTATAATCTACTAGAAATTTCAATAAACGCCTTACTCTTAATTATATTTATTTTTTAACTTCCAATAACCCAACATCAATACTTATTAGGTTAAGGACTTAGGGAAAAAATAATTTTCTATTATTACACTACCAAAATTATCAATCAATCCCAATTTAGTGAAATATAATAGAAAAGTAATTTTATTAATTTAAAATAAATTGAAATAGAAATAATAAAATTAAATAAAGTAAATTTAAATAAAAATATATAAATTAAAAAAAATATTTTAAAAATTATTAAAATTGCAGAAAAAAGAGATAGTTTTTTTAACGATGACAACGATGGAATACATTTCGATCATCTATTTGAACAAACCTTAGTCGTATTAATTTAAATTTATATTCACGATAATAAAATAAATTCTTTTTCTGCGATATGTATAGCAGTATATTATTTTTTATTTTATTAAATTAGAGTAATTTTGATTAGTCTATTATGACTAAAAAAAAATTTCCTTTCCAATACCCCAATTAGATATTAAATAATTATTTTAAATTTTATAAAATAACTTATTTTAACTGTGTATGTCATCGTATTTGTTTTGTATGTATGACGCCGCACATTTCGAACAACAGGAGCCCTAAAAACAAAAACAACTTGTTGTGAGTATTGCTTTTTAAGGTACTTACCTTCTGTTTTCTAATGCTCCTCATTCATGTAGTGCGAGCCTGAGGATGGCTTCTATAAAGCCGAAACCGGTCGTTCATCTTTAATAAAGCAGTTGGTTAAGACTTTTAGGGAATCTAAAGAATGGTTACATTTTGTTACAACTTCCAAATGTAATTTACAAATAAATTAGTTATGAATTTTGACACAAATCTCAATAGACTTACTAAAACGGAAAGCTAATACCTAAAGGTCTAAAAACGTACTGATGGACAACGGCATCACGTGTTATCAGAAAAAATGAGAAATTTTGTAAAATTTTGAAAATGATAAGTATTTAATAATAAAACACTATTTTGGCATGAATGTGAAAATTCCATAATTTGTACCTTGCGAATTTTTATATTTATAGCTTTATCTTAAAAATTTTAATGTGCACATTTTCTGCACTAAAATTGTTTAAATATTTCAAATACATCAATTTTTCTTTAAAAATGTTCTGAAAATAGTGATAATTCCATTTTACAAAAATTTTAAATTTCTTACATGTTCAACTACGTAATTGATCCTCGAGAGCGTCAGAGTATAAAATATCTGAAATATATTTAAAAAATATTTTGCAACGATATCTACCAAAAATGACGCCATTTTTTCCAAGTACAAACATTAGAAAAAGTCTCAAAAATAATTTGGGAATAAAATTGACCTCCTTCTGATATTTACTAGAAATGACTACAGTTTCACCTTACTACGTTACCATACAGTTTACTACCTTCTTCAAAGTAAATACAAAATTTCCGAAAACCATTAAAAAAATTTAAAAAAATATAAAATTAATTTGAGTAGAGTACATAAACGATCTCATACTTGATCCATGAGATCAAGAAACTGTTAGTAATTTCAAATTTGACAAACGGGAATATTTCAGTAGAGTACTTCAAAAGTGACACTTTAAAATTTGTCTCCAAAAATTTAAAAAAGGTTTCCTGAATATGATAAACTACCCAAAATTCCTCGAAAAATACTAATGCTTTTAAAATGTCTAATTGAAGTTTAAATTTAATTGATAACAAAAATTATTACAAAAATTTTGTTATTAGTTACCAAACTTTCATTGAGAATTTTAATAAGACCTAATCATTTTATATTACTCGCCTGTTTACCTAAAACCGATCCATCCTTCAGGACGACGATCCCGAAATAAAAAACAAAAAATTCCAGACTAATTAATTACAATGTCCGCGTCCACCTCCACACACACACAAAAAAAACTCGTCGATCGACAGCTATTCTTGCCAATTAAACCTCCCTCTAATCCCGTAAACCTTTCGTCGGGAGGAATCCTGGACTCTGTGATCCCGTACAATAAGTGGGAACCGGTTTGACAAACCGGGAGTGACACGTGGACACGTACTGGTGGATCAGAGACGTGTCCCACAGGTTAATATATGCGGGAGGGTTAGGGAGGGAAGAGGGTGGTGTGTTACTGAGTCCTGAAAAAAGTTGGACGTATAGAAAAATTAACGAAGGCGAGTCAAGAAAGGATTTTATCCTGTAGGAAGAAATGGGAATTTGAGGGGTGGAAGGAACAATATCTCGAGGAGAGTTCAAGAAAAATTCTGTCCTGTAGGATCGATAGGAACTTCAGGAAAATATAACATCCTCCAGGAAGAATAAACGTGACAAGATGACACAGGATATGAACACAATAAAGGGAAAATGCTATAAGAGGAACTTAGGCGGGGTCCTGTAGGAAAAATAGGAAGATATATTACACTGAAGGCACAAAAAATAAGAACTTTAAGGGTAAAAATGCATCCAGGACATTTAAAAAAATGTTTTTATCCTGGATGGAAGATAAATTTGGAAATATAAAAATCATTTCAAGGACAAAGCTTCTATCCCACAGGAATGTTGCAAGGACACTTTTGTACCTATTCCGTTGTATTTTAAGTTTGTTGCATTTAAATAGTTCAGTAAATCCGAAGTTACAATTACGTGTTATCATTTCCCAACTGTTCACGCAATATTAAGTTGGCGCCTGCAGTGTGCGGTCAGTTATAACGATCTATCTAAGACAATCGAAATCTCTGATACGTACGCGACGTTACAACGGAGAGCATCAGAAGAACGAAGAAGAGTGCCCAAGGATGACTAATCCACATTTAAAGTGCCAAACCAACTAGAAGCACCGTAACCAACAAAATTTCCAAAAATATTACTCCCGTGCAAGAAATGTACCTTCCCCTTCGCTCCACTACGAACATCGCTACGTATCCTATTCATCCCTCTATGTGCACGATCCGAGATACGATCTTACCCTACGTATTGTACCTACGACGCGAAAGTAAGGCGGGGACGTATGTGCACGCGTTACACACGAAAATCGCAAATTGGCTCATTATAAGAGGCGCACCGATGGCGGAAATTCCACGATTCCCGTATTAGATAAAGTAATAATATCTCCCTGTAGCAATGAGAGCTTATCGCGTACCTAGCACAGGGAACCGGAGAGGGAACGGGCCGTAAGTGTCGCCATCTAATGCCGGAACATATTGTCGAATTGAGCAAGCTGAGAGAAGGAGCGGGGATGTGAATTATATTATCGGCACTTCAGGTGATTTTCAGGTAAAAATTTAAAAAAAATGTAATTAACTCTTATCGACTTTTTAAATTTTTCTTTTAATTATTAATTGAGGATCATTGATTTCTAGTCACAGATATTAAACCAAATTTAGCAATATACATTGCTATTAGAATACATGTATGTATTAGAATACATACCAGTGGCTCTGAATGTGATTATTAGCCGGAAATAACGTAGTGAACTGATCCGAACGATCACAGTAAATTTTCCAAACATTATTCGTCGCCTTCGCTTTCCTCTCGCATTTCCCGGACAAATCGCAGGAAGACGCGCCCCCCTCCTCCTCTCCCGTCCCCTCGGGGGCGGAAAAAGAATAAAATCCGGCAGCTCTTAAAACCTGCACTTCCTACTGTCCGAGTCGAGCGTCCTTTGTAAGGATTAAAACGTCCGGACTTTTTTTAAAATTAATGCGAGGCCCTTTCAGTGGCGGCGGCACAAAGAAACGGTGACCGTATCAAAAGATTGATGTGCCTTTAAAAAAAGGAGGAAATGGGAGCGAATAATATTCGTGTTTGTCTGGTGGAGCGCGTGTGTGTTTGTGTGTGTTGGTTGGTAGACGGGAAAGCTTATTAGGACACTTAAGCGGGGTGATATGGCGGATTTCCTACGTAAATTGCAACTTCATCCAGACATCGTCAGGTTGTTAAATGAGCACCTTGAATGAACTCCTTCACAAAAAGAGTTGAAACTCACTGAACTCATCCAGAAGACATCTATCAACAATCTTAATTTTACCATAATTTGAGTTCAAATAATTTACTTATAGATGTTTTAAATCACCACAAACTGTCACCTCATTACACCACTAAGTGAGGTTGTTGAATAGACAATGACAACTTCAAAACTTCTTATTTCAACTATTTTTACAAAAAGAGTTGAAAGTTACTATATTCTACAAGACAACTTCTAATGAAAATTTGAATTAAGTATACCATAATCTGAGTTCAAATAAATTACCAATAGATGTTTAAAATCATAACGAACCGTCATCTCAATAAATCAGTGACAGGTTGTTAAATGAACACTGAAATTTCAAAATTCCTTCACAAAAAGAGTTGAAACTCACTGAACTTATTAAGGAAATGTCTATCAACAATTTGAGTTTTAGCATAATCTGAGTAAAAATTGGTTACTAATAGATGCTTAAAACCATCACAAACTGTTATTTCATTAAACTATTATGTCAAGTTGTTAAATAGATACTGTGAACATCAAAGCTTCTTCACAAAAATAGTTGAAACTCACTAAACTAATCAAGATAACTTCTATCAACAATTTGAGTTTTACCATAATCTGAGTCCAAATAAGTTATTAATAGATGCTTAAAACCATCACAAACTGTCATCTCATTTAACAATTATATTAAATTGTTAAATGGATAATGAGAACTCCAAAATTGCTTCACAAAAAGAGTTGAAACTCACCAAACTCGCCAAGAAAAAGTCTATCAACAATTTGAGTTTTACCATAATCTGAGTAAAAATGGGTTACTAATAGATACTTAAAACCTTCACAAACTGTTAGGTTTATCCAATGGATACTGAGAACTCCAAAAGTACTTCACAAAAGGGTTGAAACTCACTAAACTCATTAAGAAAATTTCTATCAACAATTTGAGTTTTACCATAATCTGAATCCAAATAAGTTTTTAATAGATGCTTAAAACTATCACAAACTTTTATCTCATGAAACTATTATGTCAAGTTGTTAAATGGATACTGAGAACTTCAATACTTCTTTACAAAATCAGTTGACAGTCAATAAACTCATCAAGAAAAATTCTAACAACAATTTGAGTTTTTCCATAATCTGAGTCCAAAGAAGTTATAATAACAGATGCTTCATACCATCACAAACTGTCATCTCATTAAACAATTATGTTAAGTTGTTAAATGGATACGGAGAACTCTAAAACTATTTCACAAAAAGAGTTGAAACTCACTAAACTCTATTAACAATTTGGGTTTTACCATAATCTGAGACCAAATAAATTATTAATAGATGCTTAAAACCATCACAAACTGTTAGGTATCTTATTAAACTATTATGTCAAGTTGTTAAATGGATACTGAGAACTTCCACACTTCTTCACAAAAAGAGTTGAAACTCACTAAACTCATCAAGAAAACTTCTAACAACAATTTGAGTTTTACCATAAACTGGGTCCAAAGAAGTTACTAATAGATGCTTAAAACCATCCCAAACTCTCATCTCATTAAACTATTATGTCAAGTTGCTAAATGGATACTAAGAACTTCAGAACTTCTTCACAAAAAGAGTTGACACTCACTAAGCTCATCAAGAAAACTTCTATCAACAATTAGAGTTTTACCAAAATCTGATTTTAAATAATTTAGGTACTTAAGAATATTTAAACTCCTCTAAAACTGTCATCTCATCCATCCACTATGTCAGGTTGTTAGTTGAACACTGAGAACATCTTAACTCTCCAAAAAGAGTTGTAACTCACTAAACTCATTAAGAAAACTTCTATCAACAATTTGAGTTTTACCATAATCTGAGTACAAATAAGTTAAAGCCTTCACAAAATGTCATCTCAATAAACTATTATGTCAAGTTGTTAAATGGATCCTGAGAACTTCAAAACTTCTTCACAAAACAAGATAAAACTCTCTACACTCATATAGAAAACTTGTATTACCAATTTGAGTTTTACCGAAATTTGATTTCAAATAGGTAACCTAATTATGAATATTTAAAATCTTATCAAAATGTTGTCTTACCAACCACTATGTCATGTTGTTAAATGGATACTGGGAACTTCAAAACTCCTTCACAAAACGAGTTAAACCTCACTACACTCGTCAAGAAAATTTGAGTTATACCAAAATCTGGTTTTAAATAATTTAGGTACTTATGAATATTTGAACTGCTTTAAAACTGTCATCTCATCCATCCACTATGTCAGGTTGTTAGTTAAACACTGACAACATCTGAACTCTCCAAAAACAGTTGTAACTCACTAAACTCATCAAGAAAACTAATATTAGCAATTTGAGTTTTACCATAATCTGAGTACAAATAAGTTAAAGTCATCACAAAATGCCATCTCAATAAACTATTATATCAAGTTGTTAAATTGATACTGTGAACTTTAAAACTACTTCACAAAACAAGTTAAAACTCTCTACACTCATCTAGAAAACTTGTATTACCAATTTGAGTTTTACCGAAATTTGATGTCAAATAGGTAATCTAATTATGAATATTTAAAATCTTATCAAAATGTTGTCTCACCAACCACTATGTCATGTTGTTAAATGGACACTGGGAACTTCAAAACTCCTTCACAAAACGAGTTAAACCCCACTAAACTCGTCAAGAAAATTTGAGTTAAACCAAAATCTGATTTTAAATAATTTAGGTACTTATGAATATTTAAACTCCTCTAAAACTGTCATCTCATCCATCCACTATGTCAGGTTGTTAGTTAAACACTGAGAACATCTTAACTCTCCAAAAAGAGTTTTAACTCACTAAACTCATCAAGAAAACTTCTATCAACAATTAGAGTTTTACCATAATCTGAGTACAAATAAGTTAAAGTCATCACAAAATGCCATCTCAATAAACTATTATATCAAGTTGTTAAATTGATACTGTGAACTTTAAAACTACTTCACAAAACAAGTTAAAACTCTCTACACTCATCTAGAAAACTTGTATTACCAATTTGAGTTTTACCGAAATTTTATGTCAAATAGGTAATCTAATTATGAATATTTAAAATCTTATCAAAATGTTGTCTCACCAACCACCATGTCATATTGTTAAATGGACACTGGGAACTTCAAAACTCCTTCACAAAACGAGTTAAACCCCACTAAACTCGTCAAGAAAAATTGAGTTATACCAAAATCTGATTTTAAATAATTTAGGTACTTATGAATATTTGAACTCCTCTAAAACTGTCATCTCATCCATCCACTATGTCAGGTTGTTAGTTGAACACTGAGAACATCTTAACTCTCCAAAAAGAGTTGTAACTCACTAAACTCATCAAGAAAACTCCTATTAGCAATTTGAGTTTTACCATAATCTGAGTACAAATAAGTTAAAGTCATCACAAAATGCCATCTCAATAAACTATTATGTCAAGTTGTTAAATTGATACTGTGAACTTCAAAACTACTTGACAAAACAAGTTAAAACTCTCTACACTCATATAGAAAACTTGTATTACCAATTTGAGTTTTACCGAAATATGATGTCAAGTAGGTAATCTAATTATGAATATTTAAAATCTTATCAAAATGTTGTCTTACCAACCACTATGTCATGTTGTTAAATAGAAACTGGGAACTTCAAAACTCCTTCACAAAACGAGTTAAAACTCACTAAACTCGCCAAGAAAATTTGAGTTATACCAAAATCTGATTTTAAATAATTTAGGTACTTATGAATATTTAAAATCCTCTAAAACTGTCATCTCATCCATCCACTATGTCAGGTTGTTAGTTGAACACTGATAACATCTTAACTCTCCAAAAAGAGTTTTAACTCACTAAACTCATCAAGAAAACTCCTATTAGCAATTTGAGTTTTTCCATAATCCGAGTCCAAATAAGTTATAATAACAGATGCTTCATACCATCACAAACTGTCATCTCATTAAACAATTATGTTAAGTTGTTAAATGGATACGGAGAACTCTAAAACTACTTCACAAAAAGAGTTGAAACTCACTAAACTCATTAAGAACACTTCTATTAACAATTTGGGTTTTACCATAATCTGAGTCCAAATAAATTATCAATAGATGCTTAAAACCATCACAAACTGTTAGGTATCTTATTAAACTACTATGTCAAGTTGTTAACTGGATACTGAGAACTTCCACACTTCTTCACAAAAAGAGTTGAAACTCACTAAGCTCATCAAGAAAACTTCTATCAACAATTAGAGTTTTACCAAAATCTGATTTTAAATAATTTAGGTACTTATGAATATTTGAACTCCTCTAAAACTGTCATCTCATCCATCCACTATGTCAGGTTGTTAGTTGAACACTGAGAGCATCTTAACTCTCCACTCACTAAACTCATCAAGAAAACTTATATTAGCAATTTGAGTTTTACCATAATCTGAGTACCTACAAATAAGTTAAAGCCATCACAAAATGTCATCTCATTAAACTATTATGTCAAGTTGTTAAATGGATACAGTGAACTTCAAAACTACTTCACAAAACAAGTTAAAACTCTCTACACTCATATAGGAAACTTGTATTACCAATTTGAGTTTTACCGAAATTTGATGTCAAATAGGTAATCTAATTATGAATATTTAAAACCTTATCAAAATGTTGTCTTACCAACCACTATGTCATATTGTTAAATGGACACTGGAAACTTCAAAACTCCTTCACAAAACGAGTTAAACCCCACTAAACTCGTCAAGAACATTTGAGTTATACCAAAATCTGATTTTAAATAATTTAGGTACTTAAGAATATTTAAACTCCTCTAAAACTGTCATCTCATCCATACACTATGTCACGTTGTTAGTTGAACACTGAGAACATCTAAACTCCCCAAAAAGAGTTGTAACTCACTTAACTCATCAAGAAAATTTCTATCAACAATTTGAGTTTTACCATAATCTGAGTACAAATAAGTTAAAGCCTTCACAAAATGTCATCTCAATAAACTATTATGTCAAGTTGTTAAATGGATCCTGAGAACTTCAAAACTTCTTCACAAAACAAGATAAAACTCTCTACACTCATATAGAAAACTTGTATTACCAATTTGAGTTTTACCGAAATTTTATTTCAAATAGGTAACCTAATTATGAATATTTAAAATCTTATCAAAATGTTGTCTTACCAACCACTATGTCATGTGGTTAAATGGACACTGGGAACTTCAAAACTCCTTCACAAAACGAGTTAAAACTCACTAAACTCGTCAAGAAAATTTGAGTTATACCAAAATCTGATTTTAAATAATTTAGGTACTTATGAATATTTGAACTCCTCTAAAACTGTCATCTCATCCATCCACTACGTCAGGTTGTTAGTTGAACACTGAGAACATCTTAACTCTACAAAAAGAGTTGTAACTCACTAAACTCGTCAAGAAAACTTCTATCAACAATTTGAGTTTTACCATAATCTGAGTACAAATAAGTTAAAGTCATCACATAATGTCATCACATTAAACTACTATGTCAAGTTGTTAAATGGATAGTGTGAACTTTAAAACTACTTCACAAAACAAGTTAAAACTCTCTACACTCATATAGAACACTTGTATTACCAATTTGAGTTTTACCGAAATTTGATATCAAATAGGTAATCTAATTATGAATATTTAAAATCTTATCAAAATGTTGTCCTACCAACCACTATGTCATGTTGTTAAATGGACACTGGAAACCTCAAAACTCTTTCACAATACGAGTTAAACCTCACTAAACTCGTCAAGAAAATTTTAGTTGTACCTAAATCTGATTTTAAATAATTTAGGTACTTATGAATATTTGAACTCCTCTAAAACTGTCATCTCATCCAATCCACTATGTCAGGTTGTTAGTTGAACACTGAGAACATCTTAACTCTCCAAAAAGAGTTGTAACTCACTAAACTCATCAAGAAACCTTCTATCAACAATTTGAGTTTTACCATAATCTGAGTACAAATAAGTTAAAGTCATCACAAAATGCCATCTCAATAAACTATTATATCAAGTTGTTAAATTGATACTGTGAACTTTAAAACTACTTCACAAAACAAGTTAAAACTCTCTACACTCATCTAGAAAACTTGTATTACCAATTTGAGTTTTACCGAAATTTGATTTCAAATAGGTAACCTAATTATGAATATTTAAAATCTTATCAAAATGTTGTCTCACCAACCACTATGTCATGTTGTTAAATGGATACTGGGAACTTCAAAACTCCTTCACAAAACGAGTTAAACCTCACTACACTCGTCAAGAAAATTTGAGTTATACCAAAATCTGGTTTTAAATAATTTAGGTACTTATGAATATTTGAACTGCTTTAAAACTGTCATCTCATCCATCCACTATGTCAGGTTGTTAGTTAAACACTGACAACATCTGAACTCTCCAAAAACAGTTGTAACTCACTAAACTCATCAAGAAAACTAATATTAGCAATTTGAGTTTTACCATAATCTGAGTACAAATAAGTTAAAGTCATCACAAAATGCCATCTCAATAAACTATTATATCAAGTTGTTAAATTGATACTGTGAACTTTAAAACTACTTCACAAAACAAGTTAAAACTCTCTACACTCATCTAGAAAACTTGTATTACCAATTTGAGTTTTACCGAAATTTGATGTCAAATAGGTAATCTAATTATGAATATTTAAAATCTTATCAAAATGTTGTCTCACCAACCACTATGTCATGTTGTTAAATGGACACTGGGAACTTCAAAACTCCTTCACAAAACGAGTTAAACCCCACTAAACTCGTCAAGAAAATTTGAGTTAAACCAAAATCTGATTTTAAATAATTTAGGTACTTATGAATATTTAAACTCCTCTAAAACTGTCATCTCATCCATCCACTATGTCAGGTTGTTAGTTAAACACTGAGAACATCTTAACTCTCCAAAAAGAGTTTTAACTCACTAAACTCATCAAGAAAACTTCTATCAACAATTAGAGTTTTACCATAATCTGAGTACAAATAAGTTAAAGTCATCACAAAATGCCATCTCAATAAACTATTATATCAAGTTGTTAAATTGATACTGTGAACTTTAAAACTACTTCACAAAACAAGTTAAAACTCTCTACACTCATCTAGAAAACTTGTATTACCAATTTGAGTTTTACCGAAATTTTATGTCAAATAGGTAATCTAATTATGAATATTTAAAATCTTATCAAAATGTTGTCTCACCAACCACCATGTCATATTGTTAAATGGACACTGGGAACTTCAAAACTCCTTCACAAAACGAGTTAAACCCCACTAAACTCGTCAAGAAAAATTGAGTTATACCAAAATCTGATTTTAAATAATTTAGGTACTTATGAATATTTGAACTCCTCTAAAACTGTCATCTCATCCATCCACTATGTCAGGTTGTTAGTTGAACACTGAGAACATCTTAACTCTCCAAAAAGAGTTGTAACTCACTAAACTCATCAAGAAAACTCCTATTAGCAATTTGAGTTTTACCATAATCTGAGTACAAATAAGTTAAAGTCATCACAAAATGCCATCTCAATAAACTATTATGTCAAGTTGTTAAATTGATACTGTGAACTTCAAAACTACTTGACAAAACAAGTTAAAACTCTCTACACTCATATAGAAAACTTGTATTACCAATTTGAGTTTTACCGAAATATGATGTCAAGTAGGTAATCTAATTATGAATATTTAAAATCTTATCAAAATGTTGTCTTACCAACCACTATGTCATGTTGTTAAATAGAAACTGGGAACTTCAAAACTCCTTCACAAAACGAGTTAAAACTCACTAAACTCGCCAAGAAAATTTGAGTTATACCAAAATCTGATTTTAAATAATTTAGGTACTTATGAATATTTAAAATCCTCTAAAACTGTCATCTCATCCATCCACTATGTCAGGTTGTTAGTTGAACACTGATAACATCTTAACTCTCCAAAAAGAGTTTTAACTCACTAAACTCATCAAGAAAACTCCTATTAGCAATTTGAGTTTTTCCATAATCCGAGTCCAAATAAGTTATAATAACAGATGCTTCATACCATCACAAACTGTCATCTCATTAAACAATTATGTTAAGTTGTTAAATGGATACGGAGAACTCTAAAACTACTTCACAAAAAGAGTTGAAACTCACTAAACTCATTAAGAACACTTCTATTAACAATTTGGGTTTTACCATAATCTGAGTCCAAATAAATTATCAATAGATGCTTAAAACCATCACAAACTGTTAGGTATCTTATTAAACTACTATGTCAAGTTGTTAACTGGATACTGAGAACTTCCACACTTCTTCACAAAAAGAGTTGAAACTCACTAAGCTCATCAAGAAAACTTCTATCAACAATTAGAGTTTTACCAAAATCTGATTTTAAATAATTTAGGTACTTATGAATATTTGAACTCCTCTAAAACTGTCATCTCATCCATCCACTATGTCAGGTTGTTAGTTGAACACTGAGAGCATCTTAACTCTCCACTCACTAAACTCATCAAGAAAACTTATATTAGCAATTTGAGTTTTACCATAATCTGAGTACCTACAAATAAGTTAAAGCCATCACAAAATGTCATCTCATTAAACTATTATGTCAAGTTGTTAAATGGATACAGTGAACTTCAAAACTACTTCACAAAACAAGTTAAAACTCTCTACACTCATATAGGAAACTTGTATTACCAATTTGAGTTTTACCGAAATTTGATGTCAAATAGGTAATCTAATTATGAATATTTAAAACCTTATCAAAATGTTGTCTTACCAACCACTATGTCATATTGTTAAATGGACACTGGAAACTTCAAAACTCCTTCACAAAACGAGTTAAACCCCACTAAACTCGTCAAGAACATTTGAGTTATACCAAAATCTGATTTTAAATAATTTAGGTACTTAAGAATATTTAAACTCCTCTAAAACTGTCATCTCATCCATACACTATGTCACGTTGTTAGTTGAACACTGAGAACATCTAAACTCCCCAAAAAGAGTTGTAACTCACTTAACTCATCAAGAAAATTTCTATCAACAATTTGAGTTTTACCATAATCTGAGTACAAATAAGTTAAAGCCTTCACAAAATGTCATCTCAATAAACTATTATGTCAAGTTGTTAAATGGATCCTGAGAACTTCAAAACTTCTTCACAAAACAAGATAAAACTCTCTACACTCATATAGAAAACTTGTATTACCAATTTGAGTTTTACCGAAATTTTATTTCAAATAGGTAACCTAATTATGAATATTTAAAATCTTATCAAAATGTTGTCTTACCAACCACTATGTCATGTGGTTAAATGGACACTGGGAACTTCAAAACTCCTTCACAAAACGAGTTAAAACTCACTAAACTCGTCAAGAAAATTTGAGTTATACCAAAATCTGATTTTAAATAATTTAGGTACTTATGAATATTTGAACTCCTCTAAAACTGTCATCTCATCCATCCACTACGTCAGGTTGTTAGTTGAACACTGAGAACATCTTAACTCTACAAAAAGAGTTGTAACTCACTAAACTCGTCAAGAAAACTTCTATCAACAATTTGAGTTTTACCATAATCTGAGTACAAATAAGTTAAAGTCATCACATAATGTCATCACATTAAACTACTATGTCAAGTTGTTAAATGGATAGTGTGAACTTTAAAACTACTTCACAAAACAAGTTAAAACTCTCTACACTCATATAGAACACTTGTATTACCAATTTGAGTTTTACCGAAATTTGATATCAAATAGGTAATCTAATTATGAATATTTAAAATCTTATCAAAATGTTGTCCTACCAACCACTATGTCATGTTGTTAAATGGACACTGGAAACCTCAAAACTCTTTCACAATACGAGTTAAACCTCACTAAACTCGTCAAGAAAATTTTAGTTGTACCTAAATCTGATTTTAAATAATTTAGGTACTTATGAATATTTGAACTCCTCTAAAACTGTCATCTCATCCAATCCACTATGTCAGGTTGTTAGTTGAACACTGAGAACATCTTAACTCTCCAAAAAGAGTTGTAACTCACTAAACTCATCAAGAAACCTTCTATCAACAATTTGAGTTTTACCATAATCTGAGTACAAATAAGTTAAAGTCATCACAAAATGCCATCTCAATAAACTATTATATCAAGTTGTTAAATTGATACTGTGAACTTTAAAACTACTTCACAAAACAAGTTAAAACTCTCTACACTCATCTAGAAAACTTGTATTACCAATTTGAGTTTTACCGAAATTTGATTTCAAATAGGTAACCTAATTATGAATATTTAAAATCTTATCAAAATGTTGTCTCACCAACCACTATGTCATGTTGTTAAATGGATACTGGGAACTTCAAAACTCCTTCACAAAACGAGTTAAACCTCACTACACTCGTCAAGAAAATTTGAGTTATACCAAAATCTGGTTTTAAATAATTTAGGTACTTATGAATATTTGAACTGCTTTAAAACTGTCATCTCATCCATCCACTATGTCAGGTTGTTAGTTAAACACTGACAACATCTGAACTCTCCAAAAACAGTTGTAACTCACTAAACTCATCAAGAAAACTAATATTAGCAATTTGAGTTTTACCATAATCTGAGTACAAATAAGTTAAAGTCATCACAAAATGCCATCTCAATAAACTATTATATCAAGTTGTTAAATTGATACTGTGAACTTTAAAACTACTTCACAAAACAAGTTAAAACTCTCTACACTCATCTAGAAAACTTGTATTACCAATTTGAGTTTTACCGAAATTTGATGTCAAATAGGTAATCTAATTATGAATATTTAAAATCTTATCAAAATGTTGTCTCACCAACCACTATGTCATGTTGTTAAATGGACACTGGGAACTTCAAAACTCCTTCACAAAACGAGTTAAACCCCACTAAACTCGTCAAGAAAATTTGAGTTAAACCAAAATCTGATTTTAAATAATTTAGGTACTTATGAATATTTAAACTCCTCTAAAACTGTCATCTCATCCATCCACTATGTCAGGTTGTTAGTTAAACACTGAGAACATCTTAACTCTCCAAAAAGAGTTTTAACTCATTAAACTCATCAAGAAAACTTCTATCAACAATTAGAGTTTTACCATAATCTGAGTACAAATAAGTTAAAGTCATCACAAAATGCCATCTCAATAAACTATTATATCAAGTTGTTAAATTGATACTGTGAACTTTAAAACTACTTCACAAAACAAGTTAAAACTCTCTACACTCATCTAGAAAACTTGTATTACCAATTTGAGTTTTACCGAAATTTGATATCAAATAGGTAATCTAATTATAAATATTTAAAATCTTATCAAAATGTTGTCTTACCAACCACTATGTCATGTTGTTCAATGGATACTGGGAACTTCAAAACTCCTTCACAAAACGAGTTAAACCTCACTACACTCGTCAATAAAATTTGAGTTATACCAAAATCTGGTTTTAAATAATTTAGGTACTTATGAATATTTGAACTGCTTTAAAACTGTCATCTCATCCATCCACTATGTCAGGTTGTTAGTTAAACACTGACAACATCTGAACTCTCCAAAAAGAGTTGTAACTCACTAAACTCATCAAGAAAACTCCTATTAGCAATTTGAGTTTTACCATAATCTGAGTACAAATAAGTTAAAGCTATCACAAAATGTCATCTCATTAAACTATTATGTCAAGCTTTTAAATGGATATGGTGAACTTCAAAACTACTTCACTAAACAAGTTAAAACTCTCTACACTCATTAAGATACCTGCTATTACCAATTTGAGTTTTACCGAAATTTGATTTCAAATAGGTAACCTAATTATGAATATTTAAAATCTTATCAAAATGTTGTCTTACCAACCACTATGTCATGTTGTTAAATGGATACTGGGAACTTCAAAACTCCTTCACAAAACGAGTTAAACCTCACTACACTCGTCAAGAAAATTTGAGTTATACCAAAATCTGGTTTTAAATAATTTAGGTACTTATGAATATTTGAACTGCTTTAAAACTGTCATCTCATCCATCCACTATGTCAGGTTGTTAGTTAAACACTGACAACATCTGAACTCTCCAAAAACAGTTGTAACTCACTAAACTCATCAAGAAAACTTCTATCAACAATTAGAGTTTTACCATAATCTGAGTACAAATAAGTTAAAGTCATCACAAAATGCCATCTCAATAAACTATTATGTCAAGTTGTTAAATTGATACTGTGAACTTCAAAACTACTTCACAAAACAATTTAAAACTCTCTGCACTCATTAAGGTACCTGCTATTACCAATTTGAGTTTTACCAAAATTTGATTTCAAACAGATAACCTACTTATGAATATTTAAAATCTTATCAAAATGTTGTCTTACCAACCACTATGTCATGTTGTTAAATGAACACTGGAAACTTCAAAACTCCTTCACAAAACGAGTTAAACCCCACTAAACTCGTCAAGAAAATTTGAGTTATACCAAAATCTGATTTTAAATAATTTAGGTACTTATGAATATTTAAACTCCTCTAAAACTGTCATCTCATCCATCCACTATGTCAGGTTGTTAGTTAAACACTGAGAACATCTTAACTCTCCAAAAAGAGTTTTAACTCACTAAACTCATCAAGAAAACTCCTATTAGCAATTTGAGTTTTACCATAATCTGAGTACAAATAAGTTAAAGTCATCACAAAATGTCATTTCATTAAACTATTATGTCAAGTTGTTAAATGGAAACTGTGAACTTCAAAACTACTTCACAAAACAAGTTAAAACTCTCTACACTCATTAAGATACCTGCTATTACCAATTTGAGTTTTACCGAAATTTGATTTCAAATTTATTTGAGAATATTTAAAGTCCCTTCAAAATGTCGCCTTACCAACCACTTTATCAAGTTGTTAAATGAACGCTGAGAACTTCAAAGCTCCTTCACAAAATAGTTAAAACTCACTTCCATCAAAAATCTAATTTCAAATAATTTACTCATGAATATTTAAACTCTTCTAAAACTTCCACGTCATCAATCCAGTATGATAGGTTAATAAATGGACACTGAGAACTTCCAAACTTCTCTACTAAAAGAGGTGAAACTTTTCGAGAACACCTCAGTGAACACTTTAAGCGAATCTTAACCTAAATGTGAGTTCAAACAAGTTTTTATGTTTTTTACATTCATTGCAAACTGTAATTTCATTTAAACACTACGTCAGATTGTTAAACGGACACTTAGAACTTCAGAATTTATTCACTGAATGAGTTGGAGCTCACTGAGCTTCCCAAGTAAAACTTACTGAACAAATTCTGACAAGTTGTGCCATATATTGAGTTCAAATGATTTCTTTATGAATTTCTAAAATCGTTGAAACCCCAACATTAGTGCTGAGTTGAAAACAGCATACAATTTTCTCTTACCACGTCAGGTTGTTAAGTGAACACCGCAAACTTCAAAACTACTTTACCAAATAAGTTGAAACAAACTGGACTTTCCAAGGAAACGTTGATAAACAACGTTAGTGAGCTTAAGCATAATCCTAGTTCAAAAACGACCCGAAGGATTTTTGCAATGATTGCAATCTAACATATCATACGACCATTATGTCAGGTTGTTAAATGAACAGTGAAAACTTTAAATATTGAAACTCACTATATTATACAAGCAGACCTTATTAAAAAACATTACTCAGTTCTATCAAAATTTTCCTTCAAATATTTTTTTAAAGAATTTTTGAACTGTCATTTTACAGAATCACTACGTAAGGTTGATAAATAGACAACGAGAACTCCAAAACTCATTCACAAAGGAGGTTGAAACCCAGTGAACTTCGCAAGTACTCCTTATTAAAAACCGTGAACATCATAGTCTGAGTTCAATTAAGTTTGTTATGAATTTTTACATTCACAACTTACTGTCATTTCCTCAAACCACTACTTAAAATTGTTAAATGGATACCAAGAACGTCAAAATTCCTTCACTAAAGGAGTTTAAATTCACTGAACTTTCCAAAACACCTTAAAAGACAGTTTTGTTAAGTTTTCCATAATCTGAGTTCATATCCTTTTTTGGAGAATTTTTAAGTTTATTGCAAACTGACGTTTCTTCAAAGAGTACGTCTGGTTTTTATATGGACAGCGAGAACTCCGAAACTCCTCTAAAAGTGTTGAAAATCCCAAGAAAACCTTAGTAAACAAATTTAGGGTGTTTTAGCATAATCGGAGTTCGAATAATTTTTTGATAACTTATTAAAATCATTGAAATCTACCACTTCATCCAACCACAAAGTCAAGTTGTTAAATGGACACTGATGACTTCTAAATTCTTAAAATGAAGAGGTTGAAGCTCAATATATTCTCGAAAATATACAATAATCGACAAATTTGGTAAATTTGGTCTATATAATCTTATATAGTATTTGTTTATAGTTTCAATGACAAAATTATGAATTTTTCAAACTAGAAATAGTGATGAATTGCTACTATATTAGTTCACTTGTGTCAATTTTACATAGAAAGCGTCACAGCAAAAGTACTCATTTTTAAAAAGTACTGAAACTCGCTATGCCTCTTTAAATCACCAACATAAACAAACATCTGCGAATCTTATATTATTTTGAGTTTCAGAATTATTTCATGAATTTTTAAAATCATTACAAATCCCAAATTATCAAATCAATGTCATATTTTTAGATGAACACCTCGCAGTTCAAAATTCCATTACAAAACGAGCTGTAACTTACTACACAATTCAAGAACACTTCAATAATTAATAATTTATAATAATCCAATACATGTTAATCCTTAGGACATAATGCCAAACACAAGACCAAACAGTATTAGACAAATCAACGAGACTAATCACTTAATCACTCAAAGAGACCGTCAAATATAATTTTGTTACAATTTAAAAATATTGAAAATTTATTTTGAAAATTATATAATATTTGATTATGACAATCCAATTTACTATTGACTCAGTAATAATAATAGGGATAATGTAATAATAATATGATGAGTAACAGTAATAACTAACTCAATTAATTATTGAAAATATGCTTTAGTTGTATTGGCTGTAATGATTGAAAAGGGCTCAAGAATTACAGTTCACGTAAAAGACAACTTTTTGCAAAATTTATCTACATCATGTAGTTTTCAATTACCTCATTATGCCAATTTGGAATATTTTTTAAAGAAATATAACACATAACCGAGTGGAATTGTAATCTCATATTTAAATCAGAGATCCCACAAAATATCAAAAAGATATTCGAAACACGCAAACTACCCTCCCCCCTTCTCTCCTTTCAATTAAAATCCTTACAAAACCATCTTAGATCAAACCTACGTCGCCATCGAATCCGTCCCGTTTAACCCGAATATACTCTCTTATTTATATTAATTAGCCGACCTCAAACGGATTGAATGGAACGAATTAACTCTTCCGCCTTCTGAGGGAGCACTTTTCGCCTAATTAACGGAAAATTTTTAATAAACCCAGTTAATGTAACTAATTCTCGAAGAAAGTGCTCGAGAGAGAACAAAACCCTTAGTCGGATACACAAAAACTTCCCCAAAGTGAGAGAGAGAGAGAGAGAGGAAAGGGAGTGGGTAGGGGGTGGATCCATTTTTCTCGTTTTTTCTCTCCAAACAAGAGATGGAGAGGAACGCCGGCTAATTTCCAATTTAAAAGTCTTAAAGTCTCTCCATTGCAATTTTTCCGTCTATGCCGAAATACTTAAATACTTTTTAATTAAAGCTACTTTACGTGGGCGCATCCGCAACCCTTTAGCTCCCCGGCTCCGCATCGACTACTCTTGTAGTTTTTAATCTTTCAGCGTTTCTTCGGGAGGGAAACAGAGAGAGAGAGAAGCAAAGATGATTACCGCGACGGCGGGAATTAAGGGAGAGTAGTAAATGAACGGAGAGAGAGAGAGAGAGAGAGAGAGAAGCAAGGGCGCTTATTAGTTTTTTCCATGGCGGTAATTGTCCGGCATTAACTCTCCCAGATAAGAACATACGTACACATACACACAGGAAACGTGGAACGGGGATAGCTCGCTCCTTAATATTGAAAAGAGGATGTAAAAGGAAGGGTTGGTTACCGAAGCGAAACTACCACTTGAACCACTTTGGAAATAAGGAGAACCAGTTTTCTTTCCAGCGAACCGAGTAATTCCACTCTCACGTTGTAAGGTGCGATGGGATGTATCTGTATGTATGTACCTGAAGATCATCAAATTGTGTTTTATTACAATTAAATTTTCCTGAGTTTAAACTCACCTGAGGTGCTAAGGAGTAAACCGATCAAATCTGGCGCCCGAGAAATCCACACAAAATCGCTTACACTGTGTTCTTGTCAAGGTATTGAGCGCAGTTTTAATTGTTTATTGCTACCTGGTGAATTTTCTAGGCGAAAACCCAACAATAAACCGTTTTAATGTGAATGAATGTTTTTTCAATTAATTACTCACCTTCCTCTAATTACGTTACCATTTCCGGAATATCAAAGTATCCTACTTTGCTTTTTGACTTGACAAGCCACTCACGACCACTTAAACCACTTTGGAAATAAGGAGAATCAGTTTTCTTTCCAGCGAACCGAGTAATTCCACTCTCGCGTTGTAAGGTGCGATGGGATGTATCTGTGTGTATGTGCCTCAAGATAAACAAATTTTGTTACATTGCAATTAAATTTTCCTGAGTTTAAAGTCACCTGAGGTGTTAAGGGGTAAACCAATCAAATCTGGCGCCCGAGAAATCCACATAAAATCGCTCACACTGCGTTCTTATTGAGGTATTGAGCGCAGTTTTAGTTTGTTTATTCGTGATTTTTCATTGCATAGGCTAAAACCAAACAATAAAACGTTTTTTAGTGTGAATGAATCTGGTTTCAATAATTACTCTCCATCTTCGCATTACCTCACGAATTCCAGAAAATCATAGTATCCTACTTTATTTTTTGACTTAACAAGCCCCTCACTACCAATTAAACCACTTTGGAAATAAGGAGAATCAGTTTTCCTTCCAGCGAACCGACTAATACCACTCTCGCGTTGTAAGGAGCGATGTGATGTATCTGTATGTATGTATCTCAAGATAATCAAATTTTGCTCCATTGCAATCAAGTGTTCCTTCGTTCAAACTCACCTGAGGTGTTAAGGAGTAAACCGTTTAAATCTGGCGCCCGAGAAATCCACAAAAACTCTTTTACATTGTGTTCCTGTCGAGATATCTAGCGCAGTTTTAATTTTTTTTATTGGTAATTTGTTCATTTCATAGGCGAAATCCCAAAAATAATCCGTTTTAGTGTGAATAAATCTGTTTTCAATTACCTACTCGCGTTAGTCGCATTACGTTAACAATTTAGGAAAATCCAAGTATATCACTTTACTTTTTGACCTGACAAGCCACTCACGACCACTTAAACCACTTTGGAAATAAGGAAAATCAGTTTTCCTTCCAGCGAACCGAGTAATTCCACTCTCGCGTTGTAAGGTGCGATGGGATGTATCTGTGTGTATGTGCCTCAAGATAAACAAATTTTGTTACATTGCAATTAAATTTTCCTGAGTTTAAAGTCACCTGAGGTGTTAAGGGGTAAACCAATCAAATCTGGCGCCCGAGAAATCCACATAAAATCGCTCACACTGCGTTCTTATTGAGGTACTGAGCGCAGTTTTAGTTTGTTTATTCGTGATTTTTCATTGCATAGGCTAAAACCAAACAATAAAACGTTATTTAGTGTGAATGAATCTGGTTTCAATAATTACTCTCCATCTTCGCATTACCTCACCATTTCCAGAAAATCAAAGTATCTTACTTTATTTTTTGACTTAACAAGCCACTCACGACCACTTAAACCATTTTGGAAATAAGGAGAATCAGTTATCCTTCCAGCGAACCGAGTAATTCCACTCTCACGTTGTAAGGTGCGATGGGATGTATTTGTATGTATGCATCTCAAGATAATCAAATTTTGTTCCATTGCAATTAAGTGTTCCTGAGTTCAAACTCACCTGAGGTGTTAAGGAGTAAACCGATCAAATCTGGCGCCCGAGAAATCCACACAAAATCGCTTACACTGTGTTCTTGTCAAGGTATTGAGCGCAGTTTTAATTTTTTATTGCTACTTGGTTCATTTTCTAGGTGAAAACCCAACAATAAACCGTTTTAATGTGAATGAATGTTTTTTCAATTAATTACTCACCTTCCTCTAATTACGTTACCATTTCCGGAATATCAAAGTATCCTACTTTGCTTTTTGACTTGACAAGCCTCTCACGACCACTTAAACCACTTTGGAAATAAGGAAAATCAGTTTTCCTTCCAACGAACCGAGTAATTCCACTCTCGCGTTGTAAGGTGCGATGGGATGTATCTGTGTGTATGTGCCTCAAGATAAACAAATTTTGTTACATTGTAATTAAATTTTCCTGAGTTTAAAGTCACCTGAGGTGTTAAGGGGTAAACCAATCAAATCTGGCGCCCGAGAAATCCACATAAAATCGCTCACACTGCGTTCTTATTGAGGTATTGAGCGCAGTTTTAGTTTGTTTATTCGTGATTTTTCATTGCATAGGCTAAAACCAAATAATAAAACGTTTTTTAGTGTGAATGAATCTGGTTTCAATAATTACTCTCCATCTTCGCATTACCTCACGAATTCCAGAAAATCATAGTATCCTACTTTATTTTTTGACTTAACAAGCCCCTCACTACCAATTAAACCACTTTGGAAATAAGGAGAATCAGTTTTCCTTCCAGCGAACCGACTAATACCACTCTCGCGTTGTAAGGAGCGATGTGATGTATCTGTATGTATGTATCTCAAGATAATCAAATTTTGCTCCATTGCAATCAAGTGTTCCTTCGTTCAAACTCACTTGAGGTGTTAAGGAGTAAACCGTTTAAATCTGGCGCCCGAGAAATCCACAAAAACTCTTTTACATTGTGTTCCTGTCGAGATATCTAGCGCAGTTTTAATTTTTTTTATTGGTAATTTGTTCATTTCATAGGCGAAATCCCAAAAATAATCCGTTTTAGTGTGAATAAATCTGTTTTCAATTACCTACTCGCGTTAGTCGCATTACGTTAACAATTTAGGAAAATCCAAGTATATCACTTTACTTTTTGACCTGACAAGCCACTCACGACCACTTAAACCACTTTGGAAATAAGGAAAATCAGTTTTCCTTCCAGCGAACCGACTAATACCACTCTCGCGTTGTAAGGAGTGAAGGGCTGTATCTGTATATATGTATCTTAAGATAATCAAATCTGTTCCATTGCAATTAAGTGTTCCTTCGTTTAAACTCACCTGAGGTGTTAAGGAGTAAACCGATCAAATCTGGCGCCCGAGAAATCCACAAAAAATCTTTTACACTGTGTTCCTGTCGAGATATCTAAGCGCAGTTTTAATTTTTTTATTGGTAATTTGTTCATTTCATAGGCGAAATCCCAACAATAATCCGTTTTAGTGTGAATAAATCTGTTTTCAATTACCTACTCGCCTACCTCGCATTACGTTACCATTTCCGGAAAATCGAACCATCCCACTTTACTTTTTGACTTGACAAGCCACTCACGACCACATAAACCACTTTGGAAATAAGGAGAATCAGTTATCCTTCCAGCGAACCGACTAATTCCACTCTCACGTTGTAAGGTGCGATGGGATGTAATTGTATGTATGCATCTCAAGATAATCAAATTTTGTTCCATTGCAATTAAGTATTCCTGAGTTCAAACTCAACTGAGGTGTTAAGGAGTAAACCGCTCAAATCTGGCGCCCGAGAAATCCGCATTAAATCCCTTACACTGCGTTTTTGTCGCGGTATTGAGCGCAGTTTTATATTTTTTTATTGGTACTTTGTTCATTTTATAAGCGAAAACCCAACAATAAACCCTTTTAGTGGGAATGAATCTGTTTTCAATTAATTACTCGCCTACCTCGCATTACGTTACCATTTCCGGAAAATCGAACCATCCCACTTTACTTTTTGACTTGACAAGCCACTCACGACCACTTAAACCACTTTAGAAATAAGGAGAATCAGTTTTCTTTCCAGCGAACCGAGTAATTCCACTCTCGTGTTGTAAGGAGCGATGGGATGTATCTGTATGTATGTACCTCAAGATTTTGTTCAAATTTTGTTCCCTTGCAATTAACTTTTCCTGAGTTTAAACTCACCTGAGTTGTTAAGGAGTAAACCGCTCAAATCTGGCGCCCGAGAAATCCGCATTAAATCCCTTACACTGCGTTTTTGTCGCGGTATTGAGCGCAGTTTTATATTATTTTTTATTGGTACTTTGTTCATTTTATAAGCGAAAACCCAACAATAAACCCTTTTAGTGGGAATGAATCTGTTTTCAATTAATTACTCGCCTACCTCGCATTACGTTACGTTACCATTTCCGGAAAATCGAACCATCCCACTTTACTTTTTGACTTGACAAGCCACTCACGACCACATAAACCACTTTGGAAATAAGGAGAACCAGTTTTCCTTCCAGCGAACTGAGTAATTCCACTCTCGCGTTGTAAGGTGCGATGGGATTTATCTGTATGTATGTACCTCAAGATAATCAATTTTTGCTCCATTGCAATTAAGTGTTCCTGAGTTCAAACTCACCTGAGGTGTTAAGGAGTAAACCGCTCGAATCTGGCGCCCGAGAAATCCGCATAAAATCCCTTACACTCTGTTCTGAGCGCAGTTTTAATTTTTTTATTGGTATTTTGTACATTTTACAGGCGAAATGCCCATAATAAACCAATTTAGTGTGAATGAATCTGTTCTACATTAATTATTTGCCTTCCTTGCCTCACATTACCAATTCCGGTGCATCGATTCCGCCGTTGTTTAAATAATAATAAAAATGGTGGAGCGCGACGATAAAGGGAATATTCCTGTGATCCGCAATAAGATAGCGTTTCCAAGCGCCATATGTCAAGCAAAATATTTACTTTTAGATAAAACGCGGATACTTTTCAACACTTAACCTTAATGTACGGTGTAATATACAATTCTTATCTTTTTATCTGTGAAATAATAACACCTGCTTTCCATCGTAGATAACGGGCGAGAGCTTTAAGCTTCGGCTCCTCTCGCCCTTTCCCGCGATATGTTTTCTCTTTGATAAGATGCGAGTTTACAGATGGATTTCCACGGTGGAGAAAAGAGATATCGAATATGTCGCCAAATTCGGTACACAAAACGGAATTTTCATTTTACACATTTCGAAATAGGCCAGGTCTAACTTCAGTTTAACCTCATATCAATAGTATCAATTACATTGTTTCAGATAGGCTAGGTAAAGTGATACCAGTAAGCTGCTTCAATTTGATTTACTTTAAGCTGATAGTAAGCATCAGAATTAACTAAGCAGGACAGGAAGGGGAACTAATGTTTCATTCAGTTATTGCAACACAACAAAACGTAAATTTTCCTTCAAAATCAAAACTTGAACCTTCAGTTTACTCTAAGTTAATAACCATTAGTAGAAGCTAGACGGGAGAAATATTTATTAATACGAGTGGGTTTACCACATAAGCTATTATAAACCAGGTTTGGATTACGTTAGGATAAACTAGGTTTTTTTCAATTATAAGATGCGTTTGCAGAAGGATCTTCAAAGATACCCAAATCTTCATAAGCTGACATAAACTAAATTTAACTTTGCACTCTTTACCGGTGACCTAACTATAATTTAAGCTCAAACAAATATACCTTAACCCCTTAATTTCAGTTAAATTATTTTAGATAGGTTAGGTGAACTTATACCAGTGAGATACTTAAATTTAGTTAACTATAGGTTAATAATGAGCATCAGAATCAACTAAACATGGCAGGAAGAAGAACTAATATTTCATTGTATTCTACCACAACGCATTTTTTTCCTATGTAACAACAAAAATTAAATTCTCCTTAAAAATCAAGATTTGAACCATCAGTTCGAGCCTTTTAGTCAGTTAGTTTAATTTATTTTAAGTTAGTAATCATTAGGAGAAACTGGATAGGAGTAAGATTTCCTCAGTCTCTCTAAGCAGACCTCATAAAATCAGTTTAAGGTTGAGTTCCCCACAAAAGCTGTTTTAAACCAAGGTAAGGTTAAGTTAGATTTTCTCCTTGATAAGATTTAGTAGGAGGATTTTCTATGGAACAAAAAAGTCAATTTTCCATCACAATCATATCTTGAACCTTCAGTTTGATCCTCTAGGTCACCAAGTTTGTTCCAGTTAGTTCAGTTTACCCTAAGCTAATAATCATTAGGAGAAAAACTGGATGAGAAGGAAGATCGGCTTGGTTTCCAGAAACTGATGTCATAAACTCAGTTTAATATTGAATTTTCCGACGGAGCTATTCTAAACCAGATTGAAAATATTACAGTTAAACAATATTTGTGCAATTCCAGAAAATTGATATTTTTGATCCCCATTTAACTATACTTCAAGAGACCATACTATTTTTAAGTTAAATTAAGTTAGATTAGAAAAATTAGTTAGTTTCAGTAACCTTAAGAGGGGTCACACTCAGTTAAACAGTCGGCCCTTCATAGCACTTTTGCCATTGCAGAGATTTATGTGGCTAATTCTATTGTAACTTCATACCAAGTTTCAATTAGGTTCCATTAACTTGGGTCAAATTAGAAGGTAATTTAGATTAGTTGAGGTTAGGTCATGCTCAGTTAAAACAATTTGTAATTTTGAGCACTAGATAACTTTCCGCCAAAAAACTATGCTCACTACTAGTTAACCTGATTCAGATTGCTGCGAATACCTAATTTATATTAGTTTCAGTTAGGTCAGGTTGAGTTCGACAGTTTGCCACTCATTGCACTTTCTAAGTTAGATTGGATTAGCTACTTAATTTAAAATGTTTTCAGTCATTCATACCCAGTTTAACTGTTTGCTGTCTAAAGCACTTACAGCATATCAATATTTATGAATGTTATACTAAGCTAACGTTGTACCCAAAAATAATAATCTCTATAAGTAAAACCTGAGTTAGGTGGGACCAGTCAGTTAACTTGGGTTACTTTAATTTAGGTAATGTTCAGTTTAATATGACTAATATGACGTTGAAATGCCTGAAATTCTCTACAAAAGATTTTTTTTTAAAAGTTTATAGCTCAAAAATAAGGGAACTATCGTCTAAAAACTAACTGTATTTTTTCTATTTCGGACCTGGCAATTTGGAGCCTAGTGTTCGACTAGTATATAATACAAACATATATTCCAGTAAAAGTATATATATACATCAATATACTATTTGAATATATAGTGTAACAAAGCCGATTTGAGAGAGTCGAGGGTAGACCATCCACGATACAGTTAATCGTAAAATCGAACTTATCTCAAATAGATGGCGGCCGATCAGGCAATGTTCAATCTACTTTTATATATTTAAATATCAAGACTAAATTTATATATGCCACTCGCCCCCTCCAGTGTTCTCTGCCCGAGTTAATCCAAGGTGAGAACCAAGCCTTGTTTATAGCAAGTCGATCCGTCTATCTGTCTATTGTAAACGTCACCGCCCTATCTCCAAACTACTAGAACTTCAACCCGGACATGCACGTTACGCCCTCAGGTCCACACCGGAGAGTCAAGCACACAGCTAGGTCAGGGAAATTACAATCTAGGACGCCGAACGATAACAAAACTTAATTTGCCATTTAACCAATGTAACTTTAAGATGTATGAAAGCTTGTGAAATTTTGGTAATAAACCACTATACCCTAGTATGCTCAAAACGACAGTTTGTTGTGATCTTTCTTCACGCCACTTAACCCGACAACCCAAAACCTAACAAACTTCAACCCGGAGAGTACGTCACGCCCTCTCTCCAAAACCCCGGATCTGCACGATACGCCCTCAGATCAAAACCCGGAGAAGTACGTCACGCCCTCTCTCCACACAACTAGAACTTCAAGAACTTCAAGAGATCACGTCACGCCCTGATCTCCAACTACAACTACAGTCTCCAGCCTTACAACCTGGAGACAAGATTCATCTCCGCAGCCACCCACAAGCTACGAGAGATATCTATACAGTCCATTCTCTAAAGAGATCATTTCACACTTCGTTCAGACGGTAAGTTGGGCTTAAACCCAAATTTTTATGAAAATCGGTGTGGATTCCCAAAATTGCATAGTTATATAGTATTTTACCGTTGATGCCTGGACTATGAACCACCAGAGGTACCCTTGGTTTAAATTCAAGCTCTCAAGTGCTTTGAATTCAAGCACTTAATTGAACTCAATTTAAAGTCACGCTTTTACCAACCCAGAATTCACGTAAATCTTCTCTTTTCAAGGGACCGAACGATAGCGTCAATCCATCTTCCCAACTTCTGGCATTAAACCCGGTTTAATACTCCGTTCCGTGATAGAACACGGGGCAAATAAATTTGATCGACCACAAAAGCGGCGTTCGCTGCAAGTTTAAGTGTAAAATAGGTATAACGTCTGAAATAACACGGGCGACATACATTATATTATAACCGAGGGCAAATACATAAAATAAGGAATCACATTCGCTCACTTCGCCCGGTCGCGTCGCGAATAAAAACGGAATTAGGGGGGTGGGAGTAATGGTCGGCAGTAAAAGAGAGAGAAAGAAGGGCCGATCTTATACGGATTTTATGTCTTATTGAAATGACTTGGCCGGGATGGATCGAGGCTCTCGCTCTGTTTTCTCCCAGAAGGGAATTATATCGATATTGACTTTAATGGAAGCGTTTACGAGTCGGAAGGATATAAACGGTAATGACCGCGACGGACACGATACATTTTCCAGCGGCTATTAACTCGATGCTCGCAATGGAAACACAAACACACACACACACACACACCAAAGTGCACGACAGACCGCTGGAATTAGATATATCCAACGTGGATATCTTGAGGGTATCGAATAGGTACACGACGTTTAATATCAAAGTAGGAACCAAAAATAACGAGAAAAGTTCAAAACTGGAAAAGTGGTGAATGCACTTACTGTCTTACCAAACTCATAATCTCCTTAATTAACAACGTGTACGACAGACTGTTGGAATTAGATATATCCAACGTGAATGTCTTGAGGGGATCCAGTAGGTACACGACGTTGAATATTAAAGTAGGAACCAAAAATAACGAGAAAAGTACAAAACTGGAAAAAGTGGTGAAAGCGCTTACCGTCTTACAAAATTGATAATCTCCTTAGTTAACAACGTGTACGACAGACTGTTGGAATTAGATATATCGAACGAGAATGTCTCGAGGGGATCGAATAGGTACACGATGTTTAATATTAAAGTAGGAACCAAAAACAAGAAAAATTCAAAACTGGAAAAGTGGTTAAAGCGCTTACTGTCTTACAAAATTGATATTCTCCTTAGTTAACAACGTGCACGACAGACCGTTGGAATTAGATATATCGAACGTGAATGTCTTGAGGAGATCCAGTAGGTACACGACGTTGAATATTAAAGTAGGAACCAAAAATAACGAGAAAAGTTCAAAACTTGAAAAGTGGTGAATGCACTTACTGTCTTACCAAATTCATAATCTCCTTAATTAACAACGTGTACGACAGACTGTTGGAATTAGATATATCCAACGTGAATGTCTTGAGGGGATCCAGTAGGTACACGATGTTTAATATCAAAGTAGGAACCAAAAATAACGAGAAAAGTTCAAATCTGGAAAAAGTGGTGAAAGCGCTTACTGTCTTACAAAATTGATATTCTCCTTAGTTAACAACGTGCACGACAGACCATTGGAATTAGATATATCGAACGTGAATGTCTTGAGGAGATCCAGTAGGTACACGACGTTGAATATTAAAGTAGGAACCAAAAATAACGAGAAAAGTTCAAAACTTGAAAAGTGGTGAATGCACTTACTGTCTTACCAAATTCATAATCTCCTTAATTAACAACGTGTACGACAGACTGTTGGAATTAGATATATCCAACGTGAATGTCTTGAGGGGATCCAGTAGGTACACGATGTTTAATATCAAAGTAGGAACCAAAAATAACGAGAAAAGTTCAAATCTGGAAAAAGTGGTGAAAGCGCTTACTGTCTTACAAAATTGATATTCTCCTTAGTTAACAACGTGCACGACAGACCGTTGGAATTAGATATATCGAATGTTAATGTCTTGAGGGTATCGAGTAGGTACACGACGTTTAATATCAAAGTAGGAACCAAAAACAAGAAAAAATCAAAACTGGAATAAATGGTGAATGCTTACCGCCTTACAAAATTCATAATCTCTTTATAGTCCAAGACCCATCTGTCAGAAATTAGCTTTTTAATAGCGTAAGAGGTGACCGCAATGTTTTTACATGAATACCTCGGGAATAATGCCTAGAATAAGGAGTGACTTATCCTCCGGAGCGAAGAGGTCGGGAATATTGCAACAATTTGAAAAAAAACGCGTGTTTTTCTGACTTATTTTGCTTCTAACTTTTTAAGTATTGAATTTAGAAGACAGTTGAAGAGAGAAAAAAGTTGCAGAATTGCATTTTACGTAATATGCCATAGGCTAGAATTTCCATAATTTATTAGCAGTTTTGCAAAATAGTAATAAACAAGAAAAAAACGGCCCAAAAAAGTGGTTTTTTAATTTATTATTTTAGGCACATTAAAATGTAGTTAGTGCTTCCATATCACAGGTAGAAAATCTTGAAGTTATGATAAAAGAATCCTGTAAATTTCGTTTCGATCGATTTATTAGATTTTGCACAATAATTTTGCAATCCAGAAAAATAGAAAAATATTGAAAATTTTCAAAATTGTTTAAATTTTTTTCCAGTATTCGATTTCAACAAAACTCGTTGAACATACATAAGAGGGAACAAGCTTTCATGTCCTTTTTCCACAATTAAAAAATATTTATTAGAACGGTCAGAGTCATTGTTTAAAATTGGTGTCTTTTTTTGCTCATAAGCAAATAAATTATCTCGGCGAATTTTTTGTTAAATGAAATTTTGAAAACATAGCCGGAAAGTACTCGGAAAGACGCTTCTTTCTATATATCACAGTTGCTATTTTGTTCATTAGCTTCTGAGATATAACTCCTCAAAACTGATTAGTGTTTAATAAAATAGTTAATAACGGTCAATAAAATTACTATTTTTTCTCATATCTTAAGAAATAATTGTTTCTCACAGTAACCAGTATAATATTTGTGTTGAAATGTGCATTAAAGAGATTGAAATTTACGTTAAAACAATTCTCATTTCGAATTTTGACAAATTTATAAATTTGACACCAAATTTAAACAATGACTATGACCGTTCTAATAAATATTTTTTAATTCTGAAAAAAGCACATGAAAGCTTGTTCCCTCTTATATATGCTCAGACAGTTTTTTTTTAAATCGAATGGTGGAAAAAAAATTTTAACAATTTTGAGAATTTTCAATATTTTTCCATTTTTCTGGATTGCAAAATTATTGTGCAAAATCTAATAAACCGATCGTCACGATATTTACAGGAATCTTTCATTATAACTTCAAGATTTTCTACCTGTGATATGGAAGAACTGACTACAATTTAAAGTGCCTGAAATAATAAATTAAAAAGACACTTTTTTGGGCCGTTTTTTTTGTTTATTACTATTTTGCAAAACTGCTAATAAATTTTAGAAATTCTAGCTTACGTCATTTTATGCAGAAAGCGATTCTGCAGCTTTTTTCTCTCATCAGCTTTCTTCTAAATTTAATACTTAAAAAGTTATAAGCAAAACAAGTCTGAAAAACACGCGTATTTTTCAATTTTTAATTTCAATTTAATTTTAATTAACATCGTGCACGACAGAATTTTGAAAAAAAATATATCAACCTTGCAAATCACTAAAGACCTCAACGCAATCGAGTTGGTACGCAACGTCTTCAGTTTGAAAATAGAAACCCAAAAGCAAAATTGAAAATTGGAAAATGTGACGAATGCGCACACTTTCTTACAAAAGACACAATCACTTCGAATTTAACATATCGAAATTCTTGAAAGGATCGAACAGGTACACCGCCTCTTAAATTCGAAATTAGAAACCAAAATTTACAAAAAAAAAATTATTCAAAAATGGTGAATGCTTGTGTCAATGACACTTTCTCATAGTCTAGTCGAGAAGTGTATTTTCTGAGAAAAATAGTTAGAAGGCTTCGAAAAATATAAGCGATAGCTCATTCGACGCGAATTCATATCTGAGAAAGCCATTTTAAGGAATATTTCTGACAACAAAAATTGTAATTGTTATTAACAAAAAACGTTAAAAATAAAAAGTTAATTCGATTTTTTTATCATAACTCAAAAACCTTAAGAGATAGCGGAAACAGCAACAAATATCCTTAAAGAGGAGGATATTTCCGATAAAAAAAAGTGTCTCGTCTCTCGGATTTCTGTCTCTAATATTTATAATTTTAGTTTGTTGCAGATAGTAAGTACGTGAGTACGTCATAAAAAATATTTTTTTAAGGTACTAAGTATTAGGTCAAAAATTTAAAACAAACTTTACTGTATTCTATACACTTAAAAGAAGAAAGCCCCCCGGTGAAAAAAATTTTGAATGCAATTTTCAGAAAGCTAGCTTCATAAATGTTAATGAACTAGTTTTTCGTACTTCCGTCTTCAATGAAAACAGGCTAAATGTTTAACAAAATTCCCTATAAATTTTTTGCTTCTTGGAGTCTTTCTATGAGTGTACTCAATAAGACGACGTCATAAAATTATTTAAAATTTCTTCATTTTGTTCTTTCATTTTTGTTCAATTTTCAATTTTTAAAATCGAGAAATAACGAAAAATCCAAAAATTATTTTAAATTTTTTTTGTATGTTATGGTATGGCTGTTTTTATATTCAAAATAAGGATATAATAATTATTGTGGATCAAACTTTTTACAACTATTTGTTTAAGAATTGTTTATAAACAAACAGCTGTTTAATATTTTTGAATTTTTTTTACTATTCTATTGTTTAGGGTCAATTATGATTTAAAAAAACGAATTTTTCTTAAAAAAATTGTTATTGTTTATAATAGTTTTTTTAGTATTTGCATTACTTAAATAATTAGTTGAGGAATAATTTTGTCTTATAAAATCATTATTGATGGCTCTTAATAGAATAGGAACAAACAATTTATTTAATTGATAATTGCATTGTTTTATTTAACAATATTTTTATAAACAATTTTTGAGGGTCACAATATTTTTTTCTAATATGTACTACTAAAAATTACAAAAACAACCATATGCAACAAAGTGAATCGTTAATTAGATTTTGAAGATGATATTAAAGCTGACGCTGCAATTCGATTTTTTAAGCAATAAACTCTCGTAACATTTGAGCTCTTAAAGATACAATTTTTTGTGAAAGGACGACTTGTGCGAGCATTAGTTGATATTTAGCATAAAATTTACAGCAGGTTTATACCTATAATGGTGCATTGATTACACGCATTTGTTTATAAAAACAATTTTTCATTTGTTTTATTTGTTTTCATGTCTTATAACTTGTTTATAACTTGCAAACTACCGTAGTTATGACTATTGTCATTCAGGACTAATTTGTAGGATTTCAATCGAGCTACCTAATTAATTGTTAGCTAATTTTTAGCAATTACTTTTCAATGCGTTTAAGAATCATTTCATTCTTGAATATTAATTCAGAAAAATAATACACTAAGTTAAAAAGTATTCCATCTATAGAAAAGGCAATGCATTTCAGCAGCTTATATAAACTTTCAATATCTTATGAGTATACACACAAAATCAAAACACAAAATAACTGGACGTCCGCCACTGCTACTAAGTCCCACTTCTGGTTTTTGGAATTTTGGCGAATTCGTCACGTTTCCGCCATTGTACAACTCCACCTATTCGTGAATCACGGTATACTGGAGTCAAAAAGAGCGTAAAATAATACACTTTAAAAGGTACTCCATCTATAGAAAATTCAATGCATTTTAGCAGCTTATATAAACTTTCAATATCCTATGGGTATACACACAAAATCAAAACACGAAATAACTGGACGTCCGCCACTGCTACTAAGTCCCACTCATGGTTTATGAACTTGTGGCGAAGTTGTCGAGATTCCGCCATTTTACAACTCCACCTATTCGTAAATGCCGGTATAGTGATATTTGGAGTCAAAAAGAGCGTAAAATAATACACTAGATAAAAAGGTATTCCTTCTATAGAGAAAGCAATGCATTTCAGCAGCTTATAAAACTTTCAGCATCTTATGAGTATACACACAAAATCAAAACACAAAATAACTGGACGTCCGCCACTGCTACTAAGTCCCACTTCTGGTTTTTGAAATTTTGGCGAAGTTGCCAGGATTCCGCCATTTTACAACTCCAGCTATTCGTAAATCCCGGTATATATTTGGAGTCATAAGTGTCACAAATCCATAAGTGTAACAGAGCATTCCGAATGTATCCCAAAACTATAAAAGTATGCCTCTGTTTTGAAGGATATGGACTAAGAGGGGAATATCCATCGAGACTTAAGATGGGACAATGTTCTAATAAACCTATCATTAAAAGTACCAATGTTTCATTTATAACCTCTCTAATGTTTACCTCATACATTATTTTCTACCCACCTCTGTACTTTTTTGATTTTTTTTTACCATGTTTAGGACATGCAAATGCAACTTACTTTCACAAATAAGTTTTTTCGAAATTTTAGCCACTAAAAAGATCTGGATCTTTAAAAATGTGTACTTCAGATTTTCCTTAAGTACGGATCTGAGTTTTAAACGGCCAAAAAGCTGTTAAAAAAAATAAGAAAAAATATTTGGATTGGTACTGACAATACTGACAATGATGCTGCCAGCAAGATATTGGTAAATGTCATTACAAATATTCCAAAATAAAATTGATAATAAGTAATAATAAAGCAGGACCGTATTAAGAAGATTACAAATTTTAACCTTTCTAAAGGTTGACTGTGTTTGCATATTCTAAGCGTGGTTAATAAATGGATTCTGAGGAAAATTGTAAGATGACTAATGGACAAGGAAAGCCTGAAGGAAACGTCATGGGAGAGCAAGTATGTAAGAAAATGTTATATAAATTAGTTTTAATTATTAAAATCCAGCATATTTCAAATAAGGATTTCAGTGAAGCCCATCATCAGGAAAATTTCATGATACTCATCAAACACTCAGTATATAATTTTTTTTTACCCACATCAATGCCTGTAGGTACGTATTTACATAATATCCCCTACACAACAACCCTGTCTCTCTCTCTCTCTCTCTCTCTCTCTCTCTCTCTCTCTCTCTCTCTCTCTCTCTCTCTTTTCCCTGACGGGTCGCTGTACGCCGATGTCATCCCCGAAAAACGAAATTAAATTTAAGCCGTTATGCATCATAGATATTGCGGAACGCAGATAAAAACTAAAAATACGAAATAACAGGAACGAAACGAAAAAAAAAACAAACAAACGAACAAACAAAACGAACAAAACGCGCGCGTAGCGAACATAAATCAAGAAAGCTCTGTGTACGTTCCGTTGCGTCCGTATGGCCCGGCGGTGAGGATCACCGGCGCGACGTTGCCGGAATTCTTCACATATCCCCAAGTTAGGGGAATTTTGCATCCAACTGGAAATTTAGGGATCGAATTAGGATTTTCGATTTTCGATCCTGGTAGGTACTTAAGTTGAACAGAAAGTATAGAAAATATAGTAAGAAAGTATATGGTAAGTTGCGTAACTCAGAAGTTAAAAGCGTGTTGAGCAAGTTAGGCAAACTTATGGCGAAATAAGTAAGTGTTTATAAGAGAAATAAGTAGTTCAACTCGATAAGTATGTTACACCACCTTTCAAACAACTTAAGGCGAAATAGGTAAGTGTTTATAAGAGAAATGTTGGAAATACATATTATTTTTAATAACAAAAACTGAAGAACGCCACGTTTACAAAATAGAGGCCCGAGGGACACGTTCCCTTTTTGACCTTTTTAAACCCATAAATCAGCACCAGCCATCTGCCTGGCTCGCTTTCGGGTCAACATAATGATTTCCTTTATTTTTGTTTCTTACGCGTCATATATTTGATTTTTAGTCTTCTTGTAAACTTTAAGAAGAATAGTCGTGTTTAATCTCACATTGCAATTTTATTTCAAACTCCCAAAACCTAACAAGAAATAAGTAGTTCAACTCAACTCGTAAGTTACACCAACTTTCAAACTTAAAATCCCAATATGACCTAATAGTTCCCTACAGGATTCCCTGAATCAACCAGGAAATTTTCCGAAACTTTCAAAACCTTCCAAAATGTATTTAAGCATTTATGAAAGTTTCCACAAATTTATCCAGACGGATTCCTTGAACAATCCAGGACTTTAGTATCGAGAATAGCACGAATATTCTTAAATCGTATCTATCGTACAAACAATTTTTCAAAAATCAATCAAAAAGTACTATAAATATTTCATTTTTGAGGAATTTTGAACACATTTTATTTCAAATGAACGTTTCAAATAAATTAACCTCAAAATTTTCTGTAGAACAAGGTTTGGTGGAAAGTTTCATTAGCGATACCATCGTTTGTCACAATTTTTTTAACAATTTAACACAATACTCATTTCAATGTGATCAAAGAATTTCCTCACACAAAATTTAGACACCCAATAAGATCACTTCCGCTCCTCTTAAGAACTTTTGAAAAATTTAAGAAACTCTTATTTCCTTAAATTAAAACTAGTTCAGACCCAATTAACGTTTAAATTTAATAACCTTTCCAGAAAATCTGGGCCATCCAATGTGACAACTTCAATATTTCTATAGGATCCTGGTAAATGTCTTTAAAAGTTCTGACGAAATCTTGACATATTATCCAAAATCCTAAGTGGAAATAAAGATTTTAAAAAAATTGGAAAACAACTTCCCATCTCATTTTTTCGCTAACACTTTTGAGAAATCCTTGATTTCATGATTTAAAACTGTTTGGTGCAAATACAATATTTACATAAATTTGCAAAAATGCTTTCAAAATATTTAGAACGCAAAATTGTCTAACATCACACCTGGACGACTTTGGGATATGTTTTTTGAGGAATTTTGAGTCCCTAGTTCAAAATTCATTAGTTTAAAAGCAATTAGTACCTCTCACATTTGAAAAACTTTTTCAAAGTATTTGGGACAACAAGTTGCGTTATTGCCACGTTTCTTAAATAATTATGGAGATGATCTTATGAACTTTGAAGACCTTTTAATACCTTAGTTCAAAATTCTTTAGTCCAAAACAAATATTTTTGAACACATTTTGGTCAACCACTTACAAACTTCAACGTTCTTTAGAGACTCGTGGAAACGTTTTAAAACCCTTAAGGCGCCTTAAATGTAATTAATTTAAATTCAATTATCAAGTAAATTTCAAGTTTCATTTTCAATAAATTTGGGACTCGATTAAGCAATTTCAACGTTTTTTAATCACTCGATTTCAATACTATTGAGGAGTTCTTAATTCCTAAGTTCAACCTAACAAAATTTGAAAACATTTTTCGAAATATATGAGACTCTTAGATATCTCTTAGAGCGATTTCAATGTTTCTTAACGACTTGGAAACGTCACTTAACTGTCATTAACATAATTCATAACTTTAAGTACAATTCGAGTTACACTTTATTAATTCCTTACCCCTTGAACTGTCATATTTAATTGAATATCTGTTGAATTAACAGCTTTTATTTAGTTAAAAACTTAGCATAAATTCATGAGAAAGGTTATAATTATTGATTTAAGTTGTAATTAATAGTTAATCAACCCCAAAATTCGCTATAACCTAATTACCAAATTGTTCAACCATTAGCTAATTGTTTTTTAATCAGTTTATGAATAAGTTCGAAATTTATCAAATTTCCAAAAGGGCAAAATAAAGTACAACTTCAATTCGAGTTAAATTCTATCTTATAACTTTCCTATTAGAATCCCTCGTTCCCTTCTTTACTTTTCTCGAATTTTAAGCGAATTTTACAACACAAACTCCAAAAAACAACCCCAATACGGTTCATCCCTTCCGCGAAACCCTCCCTTCGACGTTCACCCCCACCGCCGCTCCCTAACCCCATCTATCAGCTCCCCGACACCCTCCGCAACTACACGGCCATCTATTCAACGATAGTCGAAGTAGTTCAACTATCACAGCAGCGCCTTAGGAGACGGTCTAAGGGCGAACTACCCCTCCCTTAGCTAGTCCACGAAAGGGTCGCGAAATAGGGGAGGGGGTGCGAAGGATCGCGGGACGGTGGGAGAGCGCTAGGGGGAATAGGGGTGGATCGTCGGTAGTCTACGGGGGTGGGTCGAAAAGACGTGACGTTGTTAAGGGATGCTTAAAGAAATGAAATGTCGTGGTAGGTAGTGCACAGGGTTTTAAATATTAAATTCGGTCGAGTACGTTTCTTCCATATTTCACTCTATTTTAAGGTTATGCATCCCATCCCCTATAACCCGCGCTATCTATTCTGGTGGCCGCTGCTAGTGGAAGAAACGTCGGTAATTCCATTACCGGAGATTAAATGCAATTTTGAAAACTATCAGTCCGTTAATAATGAAAAATAATGATGCATCATCATTCTCCCTGAGGGAGGTCGGTTGTACGTCATTAAATTTGATGAAAGCTCCCGCTCAAAACGCCGCCATCGGATAGAGACAATGGCGGAGGAACTGGTAGGGGGGGGTTGGGGATGCAGGACAAAGGGGAGGGGGTAGGGTTGGAGATTTATTTAGCAATTTCGCCTAGGAGTTGCTTGCTAAAAATTTTAAAAATTAATCAAGTGATCTGGTGCCAACTTGAGATATTACTTAAAAGGGAAGTTTTACATATCTTACTAGGTCAAAGTAAACTACCTTTAAAAAATTATTTTTAATACAGTAAAGAAATATGGCATTTACTTAAGACTTAATTATTAATTAATTAAAAAATTTATAAAATGATTTACAATAGTCAAAAGAGTCATTACTAGAATTTTCTACATCATTTAGATTTGCTATACTATTATTATGCAAAAACTTTCCATTTCCAAGCCTTTCCTGTTATCTAAAATTACTGTATAATTAGATTTTTATGTCAAAATATGGTCCATAAATTTACACAAGATTTTTGAACACTGCGTTTTTATTCATCAATTAGTCTTTAAAATATCTTATTGTCCAAAATTGCACTAGATTTATAAGGCTTAATAGTTTCTGGAAATCTTTATATCGTTTATACGTTTACTAGAAAAGCTACCCAAAGGTTTGTAAAATCTTTTTAAGGCTTACTATTTGTTATCTTTACCTGACAGTCTAAGTTTATTCCAAGTTTATTAGAATGCTCAGGATGTTATAAGTCTTTCCTTAGATGACCCACGAAGTCCTTGTATTAAGTCTCTTATGTCTAGCTTTCTTCCTAATATGCCCAAAACTAACCAAGTGTCTAAAAACCAATCCTGGTTTAATCCACTAGGATTAGGTTTGTTTCAACCGTACCCAAAGCTGCCTAAGAAATTATAATGCAACTAAATTAATTTTAAGGTGACTCAGAAAGTCCCTACATTAAGCCTCTTAAGTATATGTTGGTTCTTACTTGGCCCAAATCTAACCAAGTGTCTGAAAATAAGTCCTGGTCTAGTCCTTTTGGACTAAGTTTGTTCCAAATGTACCCAAAGCTGCATGAGACATTACAAGTCATTAAATTAACACTTAGGTGACTCAGGACGTCCAGATATTAAGTCTCTTAAATATAAGTATATAGCTTCCTACTGTGTCCACACCAAATTAAGTGTCTTAAAACAAAGTTAATCCTCTCGAGTTTAAATATATTCCAACTGCACTCACAACTGCCTGAGATAACACAAGTCTAAAATTACGTCATAGGTTACTCAGAAAGCCCGTGTATTAAGTCTCTTAGGTTGAATTCTATACTGCAAAATCCTACCTAATTGTCGTAAAACAAGTTCTGGATCAGTCCCTTGGGCTTACATTTGTTTTGGCTGTATCCAAAGCTGCTTTGGGATTAGGTTTGTTTCAACCATACCCAAAGCTGCCTATGATATATGTAATTAAATTATTTTTAAGGTGACTCAGAAAGTCCCTACAGTAAGCCTCTTAAGTTTACGTTGATTCTTACTTGGTCCAAACCTAACCAAGTGTCTTAAAATAAATCCTGGTCTAGCCTCTTTGTACTAAGTTTGTTCCAAATGTACCCAAAGCTGCTTGAGACATTACAAGTTATTAAATTAACTCTTAGGTGACTCAGGAAGTCCATATGTTAAGTCTCGTAAGTATAAGTATATAGCTTCTACTGCGTCCATACCTAATTAAGTGTCTTAAAACAAATCCTGGTTAGTAATTTTGGGTGTAAAAATATTCCAACTGCACTCAAAACTGCCTGAGATAACACAATTCTAAAAGTAGGTACGTCTTAGGTTACTCAGAAAGTCCATGTATTAATTCTGTGTTAAGTTCTGTGTCAGTCACTTGGGTTTACATTTGTTCTGGCTGTATCCAAAGCTGCTTTGGGATTAGGTTTGTTTCAACCATACCCAAAGCTTCCTGAGATATCGTATGTATTTAAATTATTTTTAATGTGACTCAGAAAGTCCCTACATTAAGACTCTTAAGTCTATGTTATTTCTTATTTGGCCCAAACCCAACCAAGTGTCTTAAAATAGATCCTGGTTTAGTCTCTTTGGACTAAGTTTGTTCCAAATGTACCCAAAGCTGCTTGATACATTACAAGTCTCTTAAGTATAAGTATATAGCTTCCTACTGTGTCCACACCTAATTGTCTTAAAACAAATCCTGGTTAATCCTCTGGGGTGTAAATATATTCCAACTGCACTCACAACTGCCTAGATAACACACGTCTCAAATTACGTCTTAGGTTACTCAGAAAGTCCATGTATTAAGTCTCTTAGTTTGGATTCTACACTGCCAAATCCTAACCAAGTGTCTTAAAACAAGTTCTGTGTCAGTCACTTGGGTTTACATTTGTTCTGGCTGTATCCAAAGCTGCTTTGGGATTAGGTTTGTTTCAACCATACCCAAAGCTTCCAGAGATATTATATGTAATTAAATTAATTTTAAGGTGACTCAGAAAGTCCCTACATTAAGCCTCTTAAGTTTACGTTGGTTCTTACTTGGCCCAAACCTAACCAAGTGTCTTAAAGTAAATCCTGGTCTAGTCTCTTTGGACTAAGTTTGTTCCAAATGTACCCAAAGCTGCTTAAGACATTACGAGTCATTAAATTAGCTCTTAGGTGACTGAGGAAGTCCATATGTTAAGGCTCTTACGTATAAGTATATAGCTTCCTACTGTGTCCACACCTAACTGTCTTAAAACAAATCCTGGTTAATCCTCTTGGGTGTAAATATATTTCAACTGCACTCAAAACTGCCTGAGATAACACAAGTCTAAAATTACGTCTTAGGTTACTCAGAGAGTCCATGTATTAAGTCTCTTAGGTTGGATTCTACACCGCAAAATCCTAACCAAGTGTCTTAAAACAAGTTCTGGATCAGTCCCTTGGGGTTACATTTGTTCTGGCTGTATCCAAAGCTGATTTGGGATTAGGTTTGTTTCAACTATACCCAAAGCTGCCCGAGATATATGTAATTAAATTATTTTAAAGGTGAGTCAGAGAGTCCCTACATTAAGCCTCTTAAGTCTATGTTGGTTCTTACTTGGCCCAAACCTAACCACGTGTCTTAAAGTTAATCCTGGTCTAGTCTCTTTGGACTAAGTTTGTTCCAAATGTACCCAAAGCTGCTTGATACATTACAAGTCATTAAATTAACTCTTAGGTGACTCAGGAAGTCCATATATTGAGTCCCTTAAATATAAGTATATAGCTTCTTACTGTGTCCACACCTAATTAAGTGTCTTAAAACAAATCCTGGTTAATCCTCTTTGGTGTAAATACATTCCACCTGCACTCAAAACTGCCTGAGATAACACAAGTCTAAAATTAAGTCTTAGGTTACAGAGAAAGTCCATGTATTAAGTCTCTTAGGTTGAATTCTACACTGCGAAATCCCAACCAAGTGTCTTAAAACGAGTTCTGGATCAGTCCCTTGGGCTTACATTTGTTCTGGATGTATCCAAAGCTGCTTGAATTCATATGTGACACTAAATGATGTTTAGGTGACTCAGAAAGTCCCTGTATTGAATCTCTTAAGTATAGATTGGAACCTATTGTGCCCAAATCTAACCTAATGTCTTAAAATAACCGCTGGTTTAATCCCTCGGGCCTAGGTTTGTTCCAGCTATGCCCAAAACTGCACGAGCTATTAAAAATCATTTAATTAATCCTTAGGTGACTAATGACGTCCTTATATTAAGTGTCCTATGTATTGGTTGCTTCCTAATTGGTCCAAACCTAGCCAAGTGGCATATAATAAATCCTGGTTTAGTCCCTTGGGTGTAGGGTTGTTTTAAATGTACCCATAACTTTTGAAGACGCTACAAATATTTTCTGATAAACCTGATTTCGACGTTATTGTTCGTAAAGGTTTAAAAAATTTACCAATCTAATGCAAATCGCTACATCATCTAAATTTTTTGATATATGTATCTATAATTTTTCAACAATTTGTAAGAATTGTTATAAAGTAAAGTATTATAGAAAAAGAATAAAATTTGATCCTTGTGTATAAATTTTGTTCAGAAATTAAGAAAAATACTTGCAGGACTTAGTATCAGTTGTATGTATTGTATGTTTTAATACACATCTTTATTTTCTAAAGATTATCTGAAATGTAGCCAAATTGTTGTGATATTAGTATTATTCTCTAATTTTTAACAACAATTTATGGGCATTACCCAAAAAGTCTCAGCTGAAATAGTGATATTCACAATTTTTGAAAATATATATCAGGGTCGACTTAATGATCCAAAACATCACTCAAATTAAGTTCAGTTGAAGTATTTTAGTTAATGTGATTTAATTTTTTTGAGAAACTATTTTTGGAAACCAGAATTTCCCAAAATGTAATTTCGACCATTCACCTGAATACCAATTTGCTTATCCATCATATATTAAAAAGCATTAATTTTGTTAACTTCACCAATCACAAACTTTACCTCCTTCGTCCCCATAAACTCCGTTCGGTAAATATTTTTATAATTATCTGAATTCGATGTTAATAGCGTCACGGGCATAAAATCACTTTGTATTTTCATTGTGTTAATTCTCAATAACGGCTAATTAATTTACAACGAATTTATTCGCTGCATATAAATATCGCTGGTACAAAAGTTTAATTGCAACTACGCATCCTTCCGATAGGCTGAGTTCTCCAAATTAGTAACGAATTTTTGAAATGAGTAAAACTAGCGCTACCAAGGACGGAGTAGATAATTATTTTTCGAGAATTGTTTGGTGTAGTTGTCGGAAGTTGTGTGGAAAATTTTCAAAATTTGCTTGTTAGTAAAAACAAATTATTATATGGTTTGATGACCTCCAAATATTGTTTAAAGACGTACAAATGCTTTTTCAAAATTTACTAACTAATACTATAATTCCATTTGACATATGTATTAAATTATTATGTTAAACTATCATTAAATTATTTTACATGTGAAAATATAAAAAGATATACATTATATTATATTGCAATGTTATATTATTTGTAACAAATTGTGAAAAATGTTCCAATAACTTACCGTTTGCACATTTCATCAAAATGTTAAAAAAATGTCCAAAGCAAAGATTTTATGTATCTATAACATCTTAATCATCTATCTTAATTGATTAAGAGACATACATTAATGTGTGTAATTGTAGTTCTCTTTTTTGGCGAATGCGCTCATATATTCCCGCCAAAACTCTCCACCCCCATCCCCTAATTTCGAAACCACCCCCCAACCGCCCTATTCATTATTATTTACCTCGGAGAGGATAGAGAGAAAAGGCAGCACGTATATACATATATACATTAAACAAGTTAAATTCGACTCTCATTTATGTTTCACGGACGGTCCTGAAACTTCGGTTTTACTCTAATATTGTTTATACATTAATTCCTCCGTTGTCCGAAGAGCGAGGGTAGATGGAGGAGGGTGGGGAGAGGGACGAAAAGTTTCCGTGCCTAGTTATTAGGACTGCGGCTTATTTATAGTTGGGAAACTATTCTCCGCCGCCCCCGTAGCGAATTAAGTTAAAAAAGTGAATAGGGATGGGGGTGGAAAAGTTTGCAACGTGAGGTATATTCATGTATTTCGTTGGGGATGTAACTGGAAACGTACATTTTGAAAAAGTGGTTGCTGAAACACGATCAAACTTCTCGTTGGGATTTTTAGTAATTTCGGAAAATTGCAGTGTCTTTTATTATATTTTGACTACTGAAATGTTAAAAAACTGTTTTATTCACGTCGATAACATTTTTCAAAATTTCATACACACATGCGCTCAACAAAAGATAATTTGATTCTTTCCAAAAAATAAACATATATTGCTGCAGCTTAAGTAAAGACCTATACTTTCTACATCCAATAAAATAATATTAAATAAGGTAATATTAAGCAATCAGAGACTAATTTAACAAAATTGTGATAACAGTATTGCATTAGTTTCAGATTAAGCAAATTAAGGGTGGAAAATGGCGAAATTACAATACAAAGGCTCGTTTTGGTTATTATTAATTGCTTTTCTGCTTGTGAAAATAAGCAAAATAGAAGTAATTTCAGAGTGTATAATATGAAGAATAATAAAAATGATATTATTTTTTAAAAATAATATTTTAAAATGAAAGAAACCCAAATGTGTTTTTTTCTATAATTTCTGCTGAAATATTGTTATTTCACATGACGATACAGTTTTAGCTTGAATAGATATTTTTTAAAGAATATTTTAATACGAAAATTTGGAGAAAATTGCTCAAAATCTCTACAAACAATTTATATCGTTTTCCAAAATTTTGTACTGCGTTAGAGACCGTGTTATTGTTGAATTCATTATTTAAATATTTTTTAAATTTATTATTTTTTAAGTTTATTTAAATTTTAATTTATTTTAAACTTAAAAATTTATTAATTTTATTTTCTAAAAAAAAGTCCTAAACACCTGCCCAAGGGTTTCTTATCTGTCCTCCTCCATTGCTATTGAATTGTCACAAGCTTTCCTATCCGATCTGGATAATGATTAATTATAAATTATTTAACCACTTTCATTTTGCTGCCAAATTGTATTATTTAATTTATTTATGCTGACATAAATGATATGCATTTTTATTAATTTATACATCACTGTTTTACAATCAGTTAAGAATAATTTCATAAGAAAATGAAGATTGGATTTATGAGATGATGAAGCTAATATAATATAATATAATATTTTATTATATATAAAATACAGGACATAATATATTATGTCTAGTACATCTGAATAAATTGTACTTTTGGGTAACCTCAAAAATTTGTATTACCACTGCCATCTGCCATCTAACTACCCTTATGCAATTTGCAAAAAATTAGCCTAATAAATTGTAAGGCATAACTTAGGAAAATTCGAAAAGAAGAAATTTGAGTAATATTGAGAAACGGTGGGAGTAATTCATTAACTTGTATTATTCCAGTACATAGTGTTTTCACTACACTGTTCATATGCGGTGTGACGTCAGACGGCGTTTTGGCGCCAATTCCTACCGTTTGAATTTCAAATGACTATTTTTGCTTGAATGTTTTTAATAATTTTTTTTTAATACTAACCTAAGATTTATAGGCATATAATCTCTCATTTAGCCAGTTTTCAAGAAATGTGAAAATACCTAATTGTTTACGGAAACACACAAGCAGAGCGTAGACATGATACTCCAATTTGGACACATTCAGGCTAACACTCAAGAACGGCCAAATCGACCATAACCTTACGGTCCACAGGAACCTTAATCGCAACAAACGTCAGTTAACAACGCATCCAGTCCCACCGAAAAATCCTCTCCAATTCCACGTCCGAAGTTTAAACTTCAGACAATCAACATCAGCACCCCGAGTCGTCAACGTGGCGATCTTTATCGTCACCAAAGAGATAGATAGAATAGTAGAGAAAGAGAAAGAGAGAGAAAGAGGGAGCACGAGTAGACCGTCGCCGTGTGTATATGGCTTAAACAAATAGATCGCAAGTTAGATTAAACGAGCAGAATTCTGCTCGATAAAGCCTCCGTTAGGGAAGGCAGGGGCGCCCCTTCCGCGACCCCAACACCCTTAGGAGCGTTAATATCCCCCCGCTGTGTGTGTGTGTGTGTGTGTGTGTGTGTGTCATGGCGGCCCAACATTTGCACGGAATGAGAACTCGAGATGAGTTCGATTAAAACAATGGGGATAGGGCGGCGGCGGTGGCGGCGGCAGAGGGAGGGAGGCGGCGAAGGGGGCGAAGGGGGAACTTTCGGGGGGACTTCAGGGCTAGGGGGATACGCCGACGCCCCCCTCCCACACCCCACTCCATCCCACCCCCTCATTCTCCCTTCGGTTCCCCCTCAGGACGACCGCACCTACTAACACTAGTTCGGGATTAGTTGAAATGTCGGGGATTAGGATTTCGGAGGAAAGGCTCCCTCTTCCCTCTCTCTCCCTCTCACATACATATACACTCACACTATGCAAATGAGTGGGACTGGGAATTTGTTTTATTCCAAGGAAGGATCGTAATGTGTGCGTTTCCACCTTGATTAAGGGGAGAAGAACGGGTTTGTTCCAAGTTGAAAAATCGATTCGAAACTCTCTTAACAGGCTCGAAGTAAATATCATACTGAGGTGACAGGACAGATTTATCTTCCCAGAAATTTCTTACTAGCCAACTAAATACTTTCTGTGGTTGATTCAAAATCTGAGTAAATTTTTTGAATTAAGTTTCTTAAGTAAAAAAATACTGTTTATGGTACTTTCCTTGCTTAAAAAGAACTTGATTAGGAGATTAGAACTCTTAAATCAAAGGTCATAACTTATCAGATTTTCAAAAAAATTAACTTAATAAACAACAGTCATGTAATCTAAAATAAGTGGGTACTTAATATAATTGTTAGAAAAACGTGTAGTACAAAAGAAATTTAGCAATGCACAAAATACACAGCTTGCATAAAAATGATTTCCTTTAGAAAGAAAATAAATATGCAAGGAACTTTTAAAATGCACAAAATACGCAGCTTGCATAAATGCTTTTCTTTAGAAACTGCTGTCACCTAATATATCTTACACTTTAATATCTACTTTTTAACTCATAATATAATTTACGAAACTTCCTCCTGTCTATCACCTACTATTGAATACTTTCAGAGTATTAAATAACTTGGTGGCCATCCTGAACTCGTCTGGATACTTTTGGCATAAATAAGGTCGTTCAGTTCATTTTCGGACATTCCAGGGCTCGCCTGGACTATTTTACGTTAAGAAGCACTACGTACCGTCACATAAGAAATTTCTAGGGGACTAATGTCATTTCTAGACGTTCCAGTATCCTCTTGGACTATTTAACCTTAAGAAACGGTACGTACCCACATAAGAACATTCTAGAGAACTACTTTGGCATAGGAAAGACACTGCCAACTACCACTTCGGAACTCCTAGAACTTACAGAACACACCTACCACTATATCTTATACAAGGCCATCTACTGCCACATTTGCACTTCTGATGACTCATCTGGAGCACTTCACGACCTTTATGCAGGCTGCTGAAGAATTTTGATCTAAGTAAGGCTACCTACTGACACCTTAGGGCATTTTAGTACTCATCTGAACCTCTTTGGTGTGAGTAGCTCTGTCTACTGCCACTTCAGCAACTTAGTAGCTTCCAAGATTTACCTGGAGTACATCAATCTTGGTAAAGCTTTCAAGGCTAGTTTGCGATCTACCAAGGCTCATCTGGACAATTTCAGTTAGTGTAAGGCAATTTACTGCCATTTTCAGACATTTCAGGACGCGCCTGGACCATTCTGATCTAAATATGGATTATCTCTTGCTACGTCAGTATATTCCAGGACGACTTTGGACCCCTTTGGCGTAGGGAAGGTTTCTTACTGCCACGTCATGTCGTTCCGGGTGAAAGCTTCTGAATCACTTCGGAATAAGGAACGCTGCCAATTGCTACTTCGACATATTTCAGGAATTTCCTGAAATACGTTAATATTTCTGAACTTCCTTAGTATTTCTTGAACCACTCCAACCTTGGTAAAGCATCTAAGGCTAGGTTGCGATCTTCCAAGGCTCATCTGGAAACCGTCAGTATATATGAGGCCATATACTGTAAGTTCGAAACTTCCCAGGACTCAACTGGAGCACTTTTACATAGGTATGAGTGTGCACTGCCGCACCTGGAAATTTCAGAACGCATCTGGATCATTTCGGCATAGTAAGGCTATCCACTGCAACTTTCAGACATTTGCGGACTCGCCTGGATCCTTTTGATCCCAATATGGCTTACCTCCTGCTACGCCAGTGTATCCCAGGATAACTCTGGAACCCTTTTATTTAGGAAAGGCTTCATACTGGTTCCTTATAACTTTCAGGGAGGCTTCTGGACCACTTCGGAATAAGTTACGCTGTTTACTGAAACGTCGGACATTTCAAGGCTCGTCTGAACTACTTTGACCTGAGTAGCGCTGACTAATACTACTTCTTAAGTTTCCAGGGTACATCTGGATCACTTTGTCATGGGTAGAGCTCTGAACTGCTACATGATGACTTTCAGAACGGTTATGGATTACTTATTAGTTTTACTTTATTTATTGTTATTTTATGCGTTTTTTAAAAGTAAAAACAATTTGTACTTCTCTTGTTCTCTACTGAACATTTGGTCCTTCGAGCCCAATGATATGTTCCATATAAATCTCAAATTATTTCTAACCCTTATTAATCTAGTAATAAAACAATGGTACTAATATCACTTCCTAATAACTTTATTTTATATATTGTTATTTATTAAGGCGCTTCTTAACGGTAAGGACAATTTTTACTTCTCTTGCTCTCAACTGTACGTTTGGTCCTTCGAGCCGGATAAGTCCCATGTAAATCTTAAATCATTTTCAATCCCTCATAATCTGGGAAAAAACAGTTGTTCTATTATTACTGTCATTATACTACTATCAATTACTGTTATTTTACCTATTGTTGTTATACGCTCTTATTTAAATCATCTCGAAGGCTCGAAGGACCAAAAGTATACTTGAGGATTCATTTTTATTGTTTTGCTCCCAACTGAAACTTTGGTCCTTCGAGCCGGACAAAGCGTTCAACGTAAGTTTCGAATTATTTGCAATGCTTGTTAATATGGTAAGGAAACAATTGCACTATCTTACGGTTTCCCAAAGATTGAAGATTAAGATGTGAGGCTAAAATATCTTCTTCTTTAGAGAAAGATTGTCGTAACTTTGAAACTCTGGACGTGGCAATATACTATGAAATTTACTTTTCCCACGTGGAATTTACGTAGCACAAAGGGCTAAGCTCACAATGTATACGTTGTTTTCGGAAATTCAACCACTCCTCGTAACACGGGACAGATCAAACGAACAAATTCGATCCTCTCGTACCGATGTCCCAATAAACAATTTACTAGTCCCGTACCTTCCCCGGGACTCCTCTCTTTTTTACAGGATCGCCTCGCTCTTTTTTCCCTCCCGACAGTCCTCTCCGCCAAATAACAACTTAACGCCTATTAATTCTCCAAACGTTGTTCTCTGCTACATGAAAAATGCACGCGCTCGACTCTACTTTCCCTCGCTCCTTTCCTCTTTGTCGTAAAGCGAATTGTAACAGATTTTTTTTTCGGGCAAACGGGAACGAGGTTGAGTAAACGAACCAAAAAAAGAACGTGGAATTGAAAGTTTAATGGTAATTGATTGATTTACTAATTAATTAGTCTCGTTAGTAATTCAATCGAAGAAAAATTCAATCCGCCAGGTAAATATTTAGGGAAAGTTATTGAAAGTGAAACTCAATTCAGCTCATTAGAGCATACTTAATAAAGTTGGTAAAGTAGTTCCATTAACTAAAAATGAGTTTTTCGGAGTTGCTTGAAGCTTCAAATTTCAACAATCGCAACTGAGTGAGACTAACTAAACAGGCAATTTGCAAAATAGTTAGAAGCTTCAAATTTTGAGAAAACATTCCTACTGTGACACTGTAAGCTTGATTAAATAGAAACTTTACCATAACGATAACCATCACTACGTATTTAGCTTTACTATGTAAGAATTTTTCCAAGTTTCAGTATGTAGTCTACTTCACTACATTACATTACATTTCGAACTGTGACATAGTTAGGTGTGCTAAAAAAGGTTTTTTTAGAAATTTTGTAATCTTGAGATTTGCTAAAAGTTTCTCTCATTCTATCACAATGTATCCAGTGAGATTAAATTGAACATGACATTTTTGGTATTGGTTGAAAAACTGGAATTTCCAAAAAAATATTTTTATTGTTAATAATAATAGATTTGTTGTAAAGTTGGAGGCCTCATATGAAAAATTTATATTCTTGTAACGACATTACCTCCACTAGAAATTTTAGAATAACGATTACCAATATTACGCATTCAGCTTTACTAAGAAAGAAGATCTACAAGTTTCAGAATGTCGTAATGTAGTGAACTTCACTAATAACGAATTTTCCAAAATACTGGAAATATGTAATTTGGAGAATATTTTCGTAATGTGACGTAGTTAAGTTTGTTAAAAAAGATTTAATTGTTTTAAGCTTGAGATTTGCAAAATGTTCCTTTCATTCTATTACAACGTATCTAATGAGATAACATTTTTGGAATTGGTGGGAAAATTGAAATTTCGAAAAAATATTTTTATTGTTAATTAGTAATGATAATAGATTTGTTCCAAAGTTGGAGGATTAGTATTAAAAAAATTATATTCTTGTGATGACAGTGTAAATCCACTAAAAGATAATTTTGTTCAAATTGGAAAATATAAACCCTATATTCCTACCATGACGTGGATAGCTTTAAGACGACAAAGAAATTGTTAGATCCCTTCATAAGTAAGTTGTACTAAAAAGAATAAATTTTTCACAATAATTAGTACTTTAAATTTGAAGAAATCTACTTGCCATGACGAAATGAGGCTCTTGAAATAGGACTTTACCAAATTGTTAGAAGTTTAAAATTTAGAAAATATATATAGTATATATATATATATAAATATATATATCTCCACTATCATGAAGTAGGTAGGCCCTTTTGGAAGCAGTTTTCCAAATTTCAGTAGCTTTAAGTTTTAATTAAATATTGGAACCTTTAGATCCAATAATTCAGGAATTTTAAAGCTGCAGGAAGCTTGAAATTTTGGTGTTTTGACATACCAACATGACAACCATGACATATTCACCAAAAACTCACTAAAGACAGATCTTAGTGATGCTCAATAGAATAACAGTTTTCCATCTTGCAAGGTGTGTAAGATTTTAAAAATATTTCCCTACCATGATGTAGTTATTTTCACTAGAAAAGAATTTTTGAAAATTGCTTTGGAATTCAAGAATATTCACGTAGTGTTAAATTCGATAATATAGAATTGTTGATACTCTTGTAAATTTAAGAAAAGATCTCTACCACGACATTTTCACTAAAAACTCACTAAGAAGGGGCTTTTTCCAAATTGCTGGAATCACTAAATTAGAAACTATAGATGAGTTAGTGAGGTTCACTATAACAGTTTTCCAAATTGCTAGGAGCTTTTCTTAAAATTTTTTATAAACTTAAGAAAATATGCTTAAAATTTTAGTGATGTTCACTAGAACAGTTTTCCAAATTGCTGGGAACTTTTCTTAATTTTTTTTTATAAATTTAAGAAAACAGGCTTAAATTTCTAAAATATAGTCCTACCGTGAAATAGTTAGGCTCAGTAGAATTCGATTTTTCCAAATTGATGGAAACTTTGAATTTTTGGAATATATTGGGGTGTACCTAGGTTGAATATCTCATAACATCAGAAGTTTCTAGAAGTTTAAACAGCTTGGTGTTATAGGAATGTGTTTCTAGCATACGATATTCGCCAAACAATTGTACTATTATCACTTCCTAATAAGTTATTTTGGGTGTTGTTATGTTAGGCGTCTCTCAAACGTAAGAACCATTTTTACTTCTCTCGCTCTAAACTGAACGTATGGTCCTTCGAGCCGGATAATACGTTCAATATAAATTTCAAGTGATATTCAACCCTTCTTGATTTGGTGAGGAAGCAATTGTACCACTACTACTTATAATTACTTAATAATTACTATAATTTTGTTTAATGCTATTTTAGCCGCTTTTTATAAGTCAAGTTATATCATATAGAAAGGCTCGAAGGACCAAACCTTCACTTTCTACTTCCCTTGATATCAATTAAACGTTTTGTTCTTTCCCATAATGCCCTATTGATGTGGGAAGGACAGTTGTACTATTATTACTTAATAATTACTATTATTTTATTTATTGTTATTTTAGACACTCTTTAAATGTAAACTTAACCAAATTCGAAGGCTCTAAGGACCCAACGTTCACTTGAAGAACCATTTCTACTTGTCACGCTTGGTCCTTCGAGCCGGATAATATACTCACTGTAAATTTCATATTATTTTCAACCCTTATAGATCTGGTAAGGAAACAATTGCGCTATTATTACTGGTTATTATCTATTAATTACTGTTATTTCATTCATTGCTACTTTAGACACTACTTAAACGTGAAAACCTATTTTTGCGTTACTTGCTCCCAACTAACTGAACGTTTGGTCCTTCGAGCCGGATAATATACTCCATGTAATTTCCATATTATTTTCAACCCTTATTGATCTGGTTAGGAAAAAAATGCACTATTATTACTAATTATTATTTAATAATTTCTGTTATTTCATTTGTTACTATTTTAGGAATTACTTAAACGTAAAAGCTATTTTTACAGTATTGTTACTTGTTATTATCAATAAATTACTGTTATGCCACTCATTGTTATTTTAGACACAACTTAAACGTAAAAACTAATTTTTCTTTCTTGCTCCCAACTAACTGAACATTTGGTCCTTCGAGCCGGACAATATACTCAATGTAAATTTCATATTATTTTCAACCCTTATTGATCTGCTAAGGATACAATTGCGCTATTATTACTTATTAATTATTGTTCTTTCATCGATTGCTATTTTAGACGCTACTTAAACTTACTTGCTCCCAACTAAATGAACGTTTGGTCCTTCGTGCTGGATCATACGGTCAAAATAAATTTCATATTATTTTCAACCCTTATAGATCTGGTAAGGAAGCAATTGCGCCATTATTTCTTATTACTATTTATTAATTACTGTTACTTCATTTATTACTATTTTAGGAACCACTTAAAGGTAAAAGATATTTTTACTTTTCTTGCTCCCAACTAACTGAACTTTGGTCCTTCGAGCTAGATCACATGGTCAATGTAAATTTCATATTATTTTCAACCCTTATTGATCTGGTAAGGATACAATTGTGCTATTATTATTTATTAATTATTGTTCTTTCATCAATTTATATTTTAGGCGCTACTTAAACTTACTTGCTCCCAACTAAATGAACGTTTGGTCCTTCGTGCTGGATCATACGGTCAAAGTAAATTTCATATTATTTTCAACCCTTATAGATCTGGTAAGGAAGCAATTGCGCCATTATTTCTTATTACTATTTATTAATTACTGTTACTTCATTTATTACTATTTTAGGAACCACTTAAACGTAAAAGATATTTTTACTTTTCTTGCTCCCAACTAACTGAACTTTGGTCCTTCGAGCTAGATCACATGGTCAATGTAAATTTCATATTATTTTCAACCCTTATTGATCTGGTAAGGATACAATTGTGCTATTATTATTTATTAATTATTGTTCTTTCATCAATTTATATTTTAGGCGCTACTTAAACTTACTTGCTCCCAACTAAATGAACGTTTGGTCCTTCGTGCTGGATCATACGGTCAAAGTAAATTTCATATTATTTTCAACCCTTATAGATCTGGTAAGGAAGCAATTGCGCCATTATTTCTTATTACTATTTATTAATTACTGTTACTTCATTTATTACTATTTTAGGAACCACTTAAAAGTAAAAGATATTTTTACTTTTCTTGCTCCCAACTAACTGAACTTTGGTCCTTCGAGCTAGATCACATGGTCAATGTAAATTTCATATTATTTTCAACCCTTATTGATCTGGTAAGGATACAATTGTGCTATTATTATTTATTAATTATTGTTCTTTCATCAATTTATATTTTAGGCGCTACTTAAACTTACTTGCTCCCAACTAAATGAACGTTTGGTCCTTCGTGCTGGATCATACGGTCAAAGTAAATTTCATATTATTTTCAACCCTTATAGATCTGGTAAGGAAGCAATTGCGCCATTATTTCTTATTACTATTTATTAATTACTGTTACTTCATTTATTACTATTTTAGGAACCACTTAAAAGTAAAAGATATTTTTACTTTTCTTGCTCCCAACTAACTGAACTTTGGTCCTTCGAGCTAGATCACATGGTCAATGTAAATTTCATATTATTTTCAACCCTTATTGATCTGGTAAGGATACAATTGTGCTATTATTATTTATTAATTATTGTTCTTTCATCAATTTATATTTTAGGCGCTACTTAAACTTACTTGCTCCCAACTAAATGAACGTTTGGTCCTTCGTGCTGGATCATACGGTCAAAGTAAATTTCATATTATTTTCAACCCTTATAGATCTGGTAAGGAAGCAATTGCGCCATTATTTCTTATTACTATTTATTAATTACTGTTACTTCATTTATTACTATTTTAGGAACCACTTAAAAGTAAAAGATATTTTTACTTTTCTTGCTCCCAACTAACTGAACTTTGGTCCTTCGAGCTAGATCACATGGTCAATGTAAATTTCATATTATTTTCAACCCTTATTGATCTGGTAAGGATACAATTGTGCTATTATTATTTATTAATTATTGTTCTTTCATCAATTTATATTTTAGGCGCTACTTAAACTTACTTGCTCCCAACTAAATGAACGTTTGGTCCTTCGTGCTGGATCATACGGTCAAAGTAAATTTCATATTATTTTCAACCCTTATAGATCTGGTAAGGAAGCAATTGCGCCATTATTTCTTATTACTATTTATTAATTACTGTTACTTCATTTATTACTATTTTAGGAACCACTTAAAAGTAAAAGATATTTTTACTTTTCTTGCTCCCAACTAACTGAACTTTGGTCCTTCGAGCTAGATCACATGGTCAATGTAAATTTCATATTATTTTCAACCCTTATTGATCTGGTAAGGATACAATTGTGCTATTATTATTTATTAATTATTGTTCTTTCATCAATTTATATTTTAGGCGCTACTTAAACTTACTTGCTCCCAACTAAATGAACGTTTGGTCCTTCGTGCTGGATCATACGGTCAAAGTAAATTTCATATTATTTTCAACCCTTATAGATCTGGTAAGGAAGCAATTGCGCCATTATTTCTTATTACTATTTATTAATTACTGTTACTTCATTTATTACTATTTTAGGAACCACTTAAAGGTAAAAGATATTTTTACTTTTCTTGCTCCCAACTAACTGAACTTTGGTCCTTCAAGCTGGATCACACGGTCAATGTAAATTTCATATTATTTTCAACCCTTATATATTTGGTAAGGGAGCAATTGTACTAAGAACCATAAAACGTGTTTATATATTTTAACAACCCTTAAAATCTACTGCAGAAATATAAGGAGCCGGTCTCAGTATTTACACGACGTAGCGTCTCAGTTTTCATTTTTCGGTTAGGGGCGCAAAATAAATATCGGCCCTGACGGTCCGGGGGCAATTAATTAAAAAAAAGCCGTCGTCGTCGTTTTGGCAGCAATTAGCCGGGATGAAACCCTCAAAGCAGCATCGGCGGGCTCTTCACACACACCGGACTGCATTTGACAGTCAAGAGTGCCGCGAATAGAAGTGATTAATGAGCCGGACAATTGCCTATACCGCTTTCTATCCAACTATCTACCCCTCTCTCTCACTCTAACTCTGTCTCTGCGTATCCTATCCGCCCTAAGAAGAAGGGTTAAACTGTATATATGTGTGTGTGTGTATACGTATACATCCATTCATTAGTGACATATTATATTTTGTAAACATCGGGTAAATGCCATGAGTTTACTCGCGTTTTTATTAATTACCGACCCGGTTAAAAGGTTCTAAGAAATAGACGGACTGTTTGCGTTGTTTGCTTGCGAGTCTAATTGAAGTTTGATGTAAGCGTTTTACTTACTCAAACACTGTCTCATTTCTACCATCCAGACGTTTCGATGTTGAATTTCAACTGTAAACCGTCGAATAAGTAGTATTTAATTTCAAATTGATAACCCTTCCATAAGTCTTACATTACACAAGATTTTCTATTTTGTCTAATATTAATAATACTTCTCATTAATCTGATATTACTTTTAAATGAGTACTTTGTGCTTCAAAAATTATTCCTGGACATCCAGCAAATTCTGAATATAGGTACCTACTTTAAAGGTGGTAAGTATCCTCAATGTTCATAGTTTAATATTTCTTAAATGCCAGTTATTATGAATTATTTTGTTCTTAACGAAACTCAGGGACATTTGATATTAATTTTTTTTAAAAACTAATTTAACCTCAAGAATCTCAACCGCGGAGAGCACGTTACGCCCTCTCTCCAAACTACTAGAACTTCAACCCGGACCTGCACGTTACGCCCTCAGGTCCACAACGGAGAGCACGATACGTCCTCTCTCCACACAACTAGAACTTCAAGAACTTCAAGAGATCACGTCACGCCCTGATCTCCAACTACAGCTACAGTCTCCAGCGTTACAACCTGAAGACAAGGTTCATCTCCGCAGCCACCCACGAGCTACGAGAGATATCTACATACAGTCCACTCTCTAAAGAGATGGTTTCACACTTCGTTCAATTTGTAACACAATGTAGGTCATATGAACCTCGTGGCGATCCATATTTATTTTAGAATCTAGTTAGTAGATAATTTTAAAAGGGTAACTGTTGTACAAAAATTTTCTGGATATTATCATGGTGATAACAATTTACAAAATATTATTGTTATATTATAAAGTTTGCCTTTGCATTTCTTATGCACACCTAATTGATTGATGGAAAGCTAGCACAAGTACATATTAATATACAAATGCAAAAGCAAAATTTATATAGTCACTTTGTACTACAATTTATACTAAGGTGGTTTTAAGTCTAGTCAATGCCAATAATTAAATATCTATTTAATTAAACATATGATTGGGTGATTTAATTCTGATGGTAAGTTGTTTTGAGATAACTTATCAGTAAACTTAGAGAGTTTACTAATTTAGAGAGAGTTTAGAGAGAAACTCTTGACAAGTTTAATTATGAATAGAATGCCACAACAGCATTCGAATTCCTAGCATTCATCTTCAGGCGGACTATATAAATACAAAGAATATTACTACCATTTGTGTGATTTAACAGTAAGTACATACCGAAATATCATATCTAATAGTTCAATTAATTGTAGGTAACGATTGAACTAAGTCAGCATACATACTGCTCGATTTATTACTAATTTGTTGATTAGGTATTACAAAATATTTCAGTTTGGTAGGATGATAGAATAATTAGTGACTAATTTAAACTGCACTATTATTAATGATGAATTGATGTAATTAATTAGGTTAGTTTGTTTCTAATAAAACATTCCTCATCGATCCTCTTCAAATTAATCACTGATCTCATTAAAATATCCTGACTGTTTTTATATAATTATCGATCACTGGATTATTTAGGATTTTGTGGCGCAACAAATACATTTTAATTAATTATTTATTTATTATATTGTAACGTTTATTCCAATTTATTTACACACTGTCTTAACACTACTTAATTTATCTAGACTATTTCCTAAGTAATTAATGTATATCACACTCTTAACTGATAATTTATTTAGACATTTTCACTAATCCGTTTATCACAGTTTTCACTAGCGGCTTCACGTCTAATCCCCTCTGTGTCCGCAGCGTTCGCTTTTTACAGTCCTCCATTATGTCTCGAGAATCTACTAGAGAATACTCGATCCTTCTTTTCCCCAACTTGGTTGTTCTAGAAGCGACCCGAAGGTAATAAATCGTTCTTTCTTTAAATAAATATTCGCGAGTATTCTGGAACTGTTTTTTATGATTCAATTAGCGGAGCGGCCTCCCTTTGAGGTAGGCCGCCTAGTCCGATAAGGAGTACGCTCACGCTGGTTGTTTACATTTCGTGTTACAATATTAATATTTTATTAATTAATTAAAATGAAACTGCAAAAATTGATAGACAAAAATCTCCAGAAACTGCTTCACCAAAAGAGTAGAGACTCACTAAGTTACCCGTAGACACTACAATAAACAACTTTGGTGAGTTTTACTGAAATCTGAGTTTCGAATTTTTTAAACTTGAAATAGTGCCAAAATAATACAAATTGTTAGGTGACCAACTCCAACTTCGTAACTCCTTTTGAAAAAGAGTTGAGACTCACTGAATTACTGGAGTAAACTCTAATAAATAATCCTTGTGAGTTATATCAAAATCTGTGCATTAATGCAAAAATAATGAATTTTTGAAACTAGAAATTTTGATAAATTATAACTGCAATCGTTCTCTTTTGTCCATCTTTGGCATAAAGCGTCATAACTTCAGATATTCAGCTATGAAAAGTGTCGAAACTCCCTACACGTTTCCAAAAGATTTTAGTTAACAACATTAGTGAATGAATTATACTAAGAGGTATTGTACTAGATACTTATTCGGCACCTTTATAGTTTAATATATTCTACATACCCGTTATTTTGACTTATTTCAATTTTTTTTAATTCAGGGACCGTTAAAATAAAAAAAATTTGAAAATAAATTTAAATTTAATAAAATTAAAAAGAAAAATTAAAACTAATATTCGTTGCTAAGCTAGTAAAAGATTTATAATTTTTATATAGTTTCAATAAAGTATACAAGACCATATAAAATTTAATAAAGAAAATCTGTGTCAATCCATAACTATTTTTACACTCTAGAGTGTTAAGGTAATTTGAAGAGATCATATTGCACATCTATCTTTATGATTTAAGAGTCAATCAACCAAAATAGAAATCTGTGAAATCACTAGCTGGAACTAAGGGATTTTTGAGTCCAATATTAACACAGTGGTTTTTAGCTAGTTTTCAAGTTAATCCTGGTCAGTAAATAGCGATCTAATTAAATTGGTGATTGAGTGATTTACTACCGTTGGTGACTTATTTGGACACATATTTCTTAACTTTACAAAAATCTAATCAACCAATAAAAAAATAATTAAAATCTCTTAAACACCCGCAGGGTGTTCCAGTAACTTATTAGCAATTTGTATGGTAGGACGTAATAACAATTAGTCACTACTTTGAACGGTACTGTAACGCGAAAAATATAAACTCGGCACGCAGGGCGTCTCTTATCTGACGAAAACGGCGCAGTTCAAAGAGAGAAGGTCGCTCTGTTTAATTGAGCCATAAAAACCTTCCCGAACGTACCGAAAACTTCTTATTAAAGGAAGAATGATCTCCACTCCTTTCGAGAACAGTCATTATTAGGAAAAATAGAATATACCAGAATGTTCCCGAATACATTATTGAAGATATATACCCAGACAGCACAAAGACGTCTTTAAGACGTCTGATAGACATCACCATTAGGCATTTGCGACATCTCAAAGATGTCCTGTGACGTCCGAAGAACGTCATTAAAGTGTCCATTTTATGTCCATTTCATGTTATTTGGTACAAAACGGTACGTTTCAAAGATGCATTCAAGGCATTAAAAAGACTACTTTACGACGTCCATTTTTCATCTTCAAGACGTCATAAGGACGCCTTTCTCAAGTCTATAAGACGTCTTAAAGATGCCCCCTAATTTCTTAGAAACGTCTTTAAAATGTTCATTTTACGTCCGTATTTGTCACAAAACGGTACGTCTCAAAGATGCCTTTAAGGCATTAAAAAGACAACTTTACGACGTTCATTTTTCGTCTTTAAGACGTCATAAGGACGCCTTCTTCACGTCTGTAAGACGTCGTAAAGATATGCTCTAATTTCTTAGTGACGTCTTTAAAATGTCAATTTCATGTTATTTGCTACAAAACGGTACGTCTCAAAGATGCCTTCGAGGCATTAAAAAGATGCCCGCAAATCCGTAATGACGTCCAAATGACGTCTGGTTTAAGACATTTTTTATACAAAAGTACGCCTTTAAGACGTCTCTAATGCTGCAGGCATAAAGAAGGTCAGGCATGACAGCGATACATATCTGATATCGATACACTTCTGGCATAAAAAAGGGCAGGCATAAAATTGACGTTATTTAGACGTCATTAAGACGTCCGTCTTTTAGTATCTTATAGACATCCAAAAATGGACGTCCTAAGGAGGTCCACTTCAGGCATAAAGAATACAAGGCATGAGATCTACATAAACTGGAACTCATTAAGATGTGCGCCTCTTACCATCTTAGAGGCATCCAAAAATAGACGTCCTAAATAGGTCCACTTTCGGCATATAAAAGATCAGGCATAAAATTGACGTAAATTAGACGTCATTGAGACGTCCGCTTTCGAACATTTTAGAGATATCCAGAACTGGACGTCCTAAAGAAGTCCACTTCAGTCATAAAAAGATCAGGCATAAAATTGACGTAAATCAGACGTCCTTAAGGTGTCCGCCTTTTATCATCTTCGGGACATCCAAAACTGGACCGCCTAAAGTGGTCCATTTCAGGCATAAAGAAGGTCAGGCATCAAAACGACATAAATTGGACGTCATTACGACGTCAGCTTTTGAACATCTTAGGGACATCCAGAATTGGTCGTCATAATGACGTTCATTTATGGCATAAAAGGGAGCAAGCATAAAATAGACGAAAATTAGATATCATTGAGACATTCCGCTCTGGACATCTTAGAGACATCCAGAAATGGAGGTCCTAAAGACGTCCACTTCAGGCATAAACAGGTCAGGCTAAAAATCGACGTAAATTAGACTTCTTTAGGACGTCCGGCCTTAGACGTCTTAGAGACTTCCGGATATGGACGTCTTATAGATGTACTTTTTATGTCTTAAGGCGTCCAGGCATAAAAAAGACTTACAATGGATGTCTTTAAGACGTTATGTGCTGTCTGGGTAAACACGGGCTTGCGGTCGAAGAGAGGAGATTAGACGAGAAGCCGCGTCAGTAAACAGTGCGAAAACGGAGAAGTGAGAATTGTACAAATAAATTAAACGTTAAGTGTGTTAAATAAATTAATTAGGTAAGTAATAGTTTAAATAAATTAAGTAGTGTTAAGACAGTGTGTATATAAATTAGAATAATGAATGTAATTAATTAGTACCGTTTGTTTCTAGTTATATCTTCCTGGGCTCCAATCTTCATCCGAACGATATCAAAATTTTTCACACAAATTTCCGCACTCTCCTCATCCCCCGTGACTTTCGTGCCACCCCTCCCGATCGCCTTGATAAATATTTAAATATGCAACGAACGTTCTCTCCATTCATACACCCCGAGAACCTCATCGCGCTCTATTTGAATATCAAACGTGTACACAGACGCGGGAGAAACGGAGAGAGCGATAGAGAGAGGAGAGAGAGCTCTCCCTAAATCTACATAAAGAGATCTTTGGAGCAAGTGCTGCGGATCGAAGTCGTCTTTTCTCACGGGCGACCCCTTTCGCCGTTTCGAATTTGAACAGGTTTGGTCAGATGGTCCGGCAAGTGGGGGAGAAGGGGGTAGGTAAATGAGACGGTTTTTGTCGTTTCTGCTTCGATGTAAACTTAATATTTAACGTGCCGGCGATGAACAAAGGATTAAATCGAGGGGGATTTTCTTGAGGGGGATGTTAAAATCCTGAGGTGGTGTAACGTTCCTCATGGAACTTTCTACGAGTCACTTTTTCCCTAATTCACCCTTGTAAATATTGTAACGTTTATTCCAATTTATTTACACACTCTCTTAACACCACTTAATTTATCTAGATTATTACTTAACTAATTGATTTATATTACACTTAACGGCTAATTTATTTATACACTTTCGCACGTCGGTTTATCGCACTGTTTTCGCTCACGGCGGCTTCTCCGTTTAATCTCATCTTCGACCGCAACGTTCCTTTTTATAGCCCTCCATTATGTCTCGAAAACCTACTAGTATTTACTCGATGACTATTTCCCTAATATTGTTTGTTCTAGAAACGTCCTGAACGTAATAAATCATTCTTTCCTTAAATATTCGCGATTATTCTGGAAGAGTTTTTATGATCCAATTAAGGGGAGCGGCCCCCCTTCGAGGTGGGCCGCCTCGTACGATAAGAAGGAGTACGCTTACGCTGGTTGCTCTCGTTCTTCAGCGCATTTCTTCATATCATTCTTTTACACTTCTTATTCTCTTCTCAATTGCATTTCTTTATATCATTTTTTCACATTTATTTTGCTCTCTTCCCCCTTCATTACATAACCTTTATACTTTTTTTGAAACTTTGGTTCCCTATTAGTATTATGCTTAATTACTCCAGAATTATTTTTAACAATACATCATTACCCAAATATCGAGCTAGCCTTTAATAAAGTATCCCACATTTGTCATAATGTCAATTATGGATGATTAATCCCAACAGTACACGCCCTACTTAAGAACTTTATTTGGTAGATGTATCTAGTATTGCATTCGTTAACGAAGTCTAAAAAAGAGGAATTAAAATGCGGTTTTCAGTTTTTTGGTATCTAGACATCATACTTAATAATTTTTTAAAGAATCACAACGAAATTTGGTACAAAAATCAGTTGGCCGAAAATCTCGGTCGAGTTCGTTAATAGGACAAATAGGTCCAGCGGTTTCAAAATGGCGGCTTGTTATTTAAAAAAAAAACTTTAATTTCGCGTCTGAGAGAAGAATGTTACTTAGGTTTTTTGTTGATCTTATAGAGGCAAACGACTTTTGTATGAAATATTTTTTCGAGAAATGTACAGAAAAAAAGTTATTTTTTTTTTTTTAAATCAAAAAATTTTTATTTCGAGTCTGAGAGAAAAATGTTACTTAGGTTTTTTGTTGCCCTTATAGAGGCGAACGACTTTTGCATAAAACATATCTTAGAGAAATGTACAAAAAAATGTTATAAGCAAAAAGTTTGAAATTATGACGTTTGTATTTTTTTAAAACCTCGTATACATTTTTTTGACACATCGTGTCTGTTATATTACTCTATATATATCCTACCCATAAATCTACCTTTCAGCCTGGTATGCCATGGGGTTATTTTACTTCAACGTTACTTACGAAGTTGCTATCAGAGTTGACGTGAGATTTACCTTAGAGATATTAATTACCTAACACCAGTAAGAACATTATTTTCAAACTTGGCGCAGTCTGGGGGAGTTGTTGTTCAACAATGATTCAGTTGATATTCATCAATGTGAATAACATACATAGCACATAGATTGAGCCTCGAAAGTTTTCAGCTGTGCCAACAACTGAGGGAATTGCTTGGACCAATGTCATTATGACGGCGACCAAAAAAATAATTGCTTAACACTAGTAAGTATGTGGACATCGAGTTAGAAAAATCACTAAACGGAATATCTAATTCTAATACACTACTATCTAATCTGGATGAACTCTTTGAAAAGGTAATACACGTTAGACTTGTTGAATTTTTTCTTAAACTTAAGCTGATAAGCACAACAATTTGGATCCAAGAAAGGTGTTGGGTGCAAGCAAGTTCTTGCTACCTTCACAGATTTTATTTAGCGAAATCTGGATGCTAGTAGGCCTGTCACAGCTGTCTTTATTGACTTGGCTAAAGCTTTCGACACCGTAAATTTTGTAAGGTAAGTTATAAATTTTTTGGAGTGTGGCTCTTGACTTGATTAAGTCATACTCGACAAACAGGAAGCAGAGGGCAATATTAGAAAGTAGATACAGTGATTGGAATGATGTTAACATGGGTGTTCCACAGGGAACCATCCTGGGACCACTACTCTTTCTTATACATCTAAATTATGTATTTCAAGAGGTGCCCGAGGGTCTCTTTTGCAGATGACACTTAATCTCTTGTTGGAGTGTTGGATACAATATGTAAATGGTTGAATAAAAACAAACTTTTTCTTAATTTAGACAAATATGCCTATATAACATTTGCAAATGGGGTCGATATGCTACCACAAAATGTTAACATAATTATTAATGGTAAAAGTACACCTAAATCGAGTTGATCACACAAAGTATACCGATTGTCATTATGAACTAGTCACATCATATTACACATATAATTAAGACAGTAAGAAATTTGCTTTTTATGTTTAATAAATTAAGGAAAATTTTCTGCTGATGAGAATTCAGTATCTCCTTTAGTAAATCTACAAAAAAGAATATTGTAACGCGAAATATAAACATCGGCAGGCAGGGCATCTCTTATCTGATCGAAGCAGCGCAGTTCAAAGACCCCGTTTAATTGGGCAATAAAAACCCTCCCGAACGTTCCCGGAAACATCTTATTAAAGAAAGAATGATCTATTGCGTTCCGGGCCTTTCTAGAATAAACATTATTAGGGAAAAGAATGAACTGAAATCTTCTCGAATACAATTGGGATATGTATATAAACGGGCATGCGGTCGGAGAGAGGAGATTAGACGTGAAGCCGCGAGTGAGTAAACAGTGTGAAAAACTGACAAGCGAGAGCGTATAAATAAATTAACGGTTAAGAGTGTGATATAAAGTAATTAGTTAGGAAATAGTTTAAAGAAATTAAGTTGTGTGTAGTGTATAATTAAAACTGTCTAAATAAATTAGAATAAACGTTACAATATTAAAAATTATGTTCAAAGGTAAAAGTGAAGAAAATGTATTAAGAGGAATCCTAAATGTTAAACAAAAATATTCAGAAATGTACTAATATACTAACAAAACTTGGAGCAATTGAAGACCCTCTATAACGATTCTACAAACATTACAACAAAAAAATAAATTGCCTTATTCGAGGTTATAAATGTTGGGAAAAAGGGCACTACTTTAATGCAGTAAAATTATTTAATGTACTGCTAAATAACTTAAAAATACTATCGACAAATACACGTACAATAAAAAAACAATTAAGGATTTGCTATCTGAAAGCACTTTTTAAGAAAAAAATTATATGCTTATACTTAAAAGCAAATAACAAATATATATATAATGTGACAATATAGTAATAGCATCATAGCATAAGTATAAGTAATTAAGCTAATAATATTTTCTATTATATTGTAACGATTATTTCCTAATTTATTTACACTATCCTAATTATTCACTACACACTACTTAATTTATCTTAGACTACTACTGAACTAATTTATTTAACACACTTAACTATTTCCCAACTAATTAATTTATGTCACACTCTTAATTAATTTATTTCTCTTGTCTGTTTTTTTCGGCTTGTTTATTCACTCGCGGCTTTACGTCTAATCTCCTCTCCGACCGCAAGCTCGCTTATATATATCTCAATTGTGTTCGCGATAGTTCCTGAAATAACTCGAACCTTCTTTTTTATGTAGAAAGGTCCAGAAGGTCATAAATCACTTTTCCTTAATAAGATGTTGCCGGGACTCAATTAAGCGTAGCGACGATTTTTTGAGGTAAGCCGCCGAGGTCCGATAAGTGTAAACACATTTCGCGCTGCTGTTTACTTTTCACGTTACAAAATTAAGAGCTTATTAGTAATAAGCTTAGTAATTAAATGTCTAAGTCCGTGCACAGGTATATTTTAAGTCCTCCTGCGAACGTCAGTGAAGGTAAAATTATACACTTTTGTAAACATGTATTTTTTTTACTTTTATAATAAACTACTGTATTAATGTACTATGTATTGGGAAATAGATAAATAGGTAAATAAATAAATAAATATGTACGATAGTTTATGAGTTGAATTTAACCTCAGAATTTCCACAATGCTAAATTGAGTCATTTGGCGATTTTCATTTCTCCTTTGGAGCAAACGACGTGGGTCGCTTCTTTCTTATTTGACCAGTTATCTTCCAAACTTCTTATCCCTGCTATAGTTCTAATTAAGTCCGATTAGCCAGAACGACCTCTTCGTCTCCCTTCTCATGAACCTCATAATATGCCGCCTTACGGCGTCTGTCGAGGGGTCCCCTGGCGGGATATATCCGACAATGGGACACGTGGCCCGTGTGTCTCGTGCGTCTCGCGTGTATCGCAAACGTCCCGTACGGGAATATTGCGGTTAGGGAGAGTCGAGCGAGGCTAAGACCTTTTGGCACGTGTCCGGGGCAGGTTTGTTGTTTGAATAATAGATAACAATTGTCGTGTGCGTTTGAGTGATGTGATTTATAACCGTCACTCGAACGGCCGCCGAGGGGGATCAATCCGCGTTATCTGGCTACCTGATTATGGCGGTCACGAGATTGGGAGGGGAATAGGGAGTTTCGGTCTGGATGAATTTTCCTGGAGAACGTTCTGGATCTTATTAGAATCTAAGAATATTTTCGGCTCGTCGGAGCCATCCTGGATAGCCCTACACCAGGAATTTCATATTAAAAATTAGTTTAAGTTCGTACTGAACAATCTATAACAAAGATTCTATATAGCGAGCGCTATAGAGGTGTAAATTGGAAATGAGTGCCTGCATGGTGTTTGAAAACATTCTGTTAAAAATTTTAATATTACTACAATCTATGGTTATTTTCGGTATTTGGTTATTACACTTAATTTATTCTCATAACTTTTTCACAATTACAATATGTAATATTTCATAATTATTTATTATTTCCATAATTTCACGAAATATTCTATGTCTAAGATCGCCCTTGTACCTAATCATAATGTTTTCCAAATAGCGAGCTTAATAGAGGTGTAAATTGGAAATTTGGGCTCTTATGATTTTTGAAAACCTTCTGGATAATAGCAGAGATCTTATTACAATCGAGGATTACTTTCGGCCAGTCAGAGCCATCCTGGATAGCCCTACACCAGGAATTTCATATTAAAAATTAGTTTAATTTTGTACGGAACAATCTATAACAAACATTCTATATAGCGAGCGTCATAGAGGTGTAAATCGGAAATTTGCTCCTATATGATCTTTGAAAACGTTATGTTAAAAATTTTGATAGTACTACAATCTATGGTTATTTTCGTTATTTGGTTATTAAACTTAATTTATTCTCATTACTCATAACTAGAGCTAGGCTAGTTAGGAAAATTTCCCGATTTTGCCTTTTTGGCGTCGTTCTTTAGGAGTTTTGTCTTTTTGGGAATTTCCTCTTTTTTGCCTTTTCCGCCTTTAACGGTATATTTAATTGAAATTTTTCTAAATTCAGTTCTAAAAATTTCAATTATACTAATAATTTTCCAAGAAAAATGCGCAATTTAAATCTATGTGTTAATAAATTTGGGTAAGTATTATCCCCCCCCCCAAGTCCATAAAGGTACATGTTTGGTGGGTTTTACCCGTTATCCTTTTCTGATAATGATAAATTTCTGAGAATTGTTATTACCTGAAGATTAATTTTAATGGCGGAACCAGAATTGCCAGGAGAAACTATTCTACTGAATGAGTCCCAGACAGCACATAACGTCTTAAAGACATCCATTTTAAGCCTTTTTTATGCCTGGACGCCTTAAGACATAAAAAGTACATCTACAAGACTTCCATATCCGGAAGTCTCTAAGACGTCCAAGGCCGGACGTCCTAAAGAAGTCTAATGTACGTCGATTTTTAGCCTGACCTTTTTATGCCTGAAGTGGACGTCTTTAGGGCGTCCATTTCTGGATGTCTCTAAGATGTTCAAAAGCTGACATCGTAATGACGTCCAATTTATGTCATTTTGATGCCTGACCTTCTTTACGCCTGAAGTGAACCTCTTTAGGCGGTCCAGTTTTGGATGTCCCGAAGATGTTAAAAGGCGGACTTCTTAAGGACGTCTAATTTACGTCAATTTTATGCCTGATCTTTTTATGACTGAAGTGGACTTATTTAGGACGTCTATTTTTGGATGCCTCTAAGATGTTAAGAGGCGCACACCTTAATGAGTCCCAGTTTATGTAGATCTCATGCCTGGTCTTCTTTATGCCTGAAGTGGACCTCTTTAGGACGTCAATTTTTGGATGTCTATAAGATACTAAAAGACGGACGTCTTAATGACGTCTAATTTACGTCAGTTTTATGCCTGCCCTTTTTTTATGCCAGAAGTGGACTATATATATCGCTTTCATGTCTGAAAATGTCTTAAAACAGACGTCTTTTGGACGTCATTGCGGATTTGCGGGCATCTTTTTAATGCCTTGAAGGCATCTTTGAGGCGTACCGTTTTGTAGCAAATAACATGAAATGGACATAAAATGAACATTTTAAAGACGTCACTAAGAAATTAGAGGATATCTTTACGACGTTTTACAGACGTGAAGAAGGCGCCCTTATGACGTCTTAAAGACGAAAAATGAACGTCGTAAAGTTGTCTTTTTAATGCCTTGAAGGCATCTTTGAGATATACCGTTTTGTGACAAATAACGTGAAATAGACGTAAAATGAACAGTTTAAAGACGTTCCTAAGAAATTAGGGGGCATCTTTAAGACGTCTTACAGACTTGAGGAAGGCGTCCTTATGACGTCTTGAAGACGAAAAATGGACGTCGTAAAGTTGTCTTTTTAATGCCTTGAAGACATCTTTGAGATATACCGTTTTGTGACAAATAACGTGAAATAGACGTAAAATGAACAGTTTAAAGACGTTCCTAAGTAATTAGGGGGCATCTTTAAGACGTCTTACAGACTTGAGTTCTTGAGACTTGAAAAATGGACGTCGTAAAGTTGTCTTTTTAATGCCTTGAAGGCGTCTTTGAAACGTACCGTTTTGTAACAAATAACATGAAATTGACATAAAATGGACACTTTAATGACGTTCTTCGGACGTCACAGGACATCTTTGAGATGTCGCAAATGCCTAATGGTGATGTCTATCAGACGTCTTAAAGACGTCTTTGTGCTGTCTGGGAGTCAGTTTGTCACAATTATTGAACGTGTTAACATTGTAAGTTGTGAAGTGCATCGTGATCTATGGGCACCACAACAAATCAGTTGTCTAAAATTCGTTCCTATAACGTCATGTGACGTAGAGAGGTTCTTTTCCAGTTATAAACAAATTGTCAATAAACAAATAATTATTGATTATTTTGATTATTGTATATAGGCATGCATGATAATTTTTTCAATAAACGTTTTAATTTAATTGTGTTTATTTTAACTTCAACAAAATATATATTTTATTGTTGGTTTTTCACTCTCAGTTAAACGGCTCAACTTTTGATTATTCGCATTTTAATGCTTTTTTAAACATTTTTTGCCTTTTGCCTGCCTTTTTCGAGACTTTATTTTGCCTAACTATCCTAGCTTTACTCATTAGTTTCTGGGGTGGGAAATGACTCTAAACATTTTTTGGACAACATCCAAAAATGTAATAATTGTTTTCAAATGATGTCGTTTGGTGCAACGCACATTGTACAGGAAAATTTCATGCCCACTTTCAAGGTAGTTTTTGATAAATTATTTAGTTATTTATTAAAAATTTAAAAAGATAATGTACAATTGCAGATACAAGGACAGTTTGCGGAATCAACTTGGAGTTTCCCTGTTTCGCGCATGGCCAATTATAGTCGTAAAACCATCATCTTTATATATGTACGCTTCGCCAAAAAAAAAAGACAAAAAATATAGTACATCAGAAAGTCTTAAATTGATTATGTGTGTAACTGTGTTGCATTTAATTTAATGTCGATAAAAATTTTGTATCAAGTTTTGACCATATTTTTCAAAAATATATGTAGGTGATACGAAGCCCACCGGGTCATCTATAATTTGTGTTTATCTTCCTTTTTTTAAATTTTACGTGGTATTGCAACGCATCCCGGGTACGGCTTGATATTATATAAAATCCCCCCCTTCAGTCCATTTCCACTTTATCACCCTGCGACCTTGACATTGCCAAATCCGATTTATATTCACACCTATACACACAAATACATACGTACACGCGCGTATGGCTATAGTGTATGTGTGTATATCAATACTATCAGCTGATTATTCTATAATCGTGCATAATGAGGTGTTAATTGGAACGGTCCTAATCTAGTGCTATGATCGGCTTCCACGGTTTCCCAGTTTCGGACGTGTCTGCGTGTGTGTGTATACGTACGCAGCGTAGGTATATGACCTCATAGTATGTGTGTGTATGTGTATGTGTGTGTGTATCCACAATCCTGGCCGTGTAAGTGGCGAGTAAATATAATTCGAGGAGCAGGTCGGACAATTAGCTTCGGCAGGTATGTCATATTACGTGTAATAGTTGTATAACAAGGAGGTTCTGAGGCGAAGCTTATCGCCGGCGATTAGGCACACGTCGTCAGGGAGGATGCTACGGTTGTTACTTTTAAAACTTGTTGAAACCAATTTCTATTAACAATTACATATTACGAAGGAATAATATTACTAATTAATTTTTAGTTTCGTTCCATCTGCATGAGACTTAAGTAATAAATAATTCGTCGGTATTACTTTACATTAAATTTAATGCTTCTGATAAGTCGTCTTCATTTCAATAATACAGACGTCTCGCATCAATGTTGGTAACAGTAATGACGAATAAAGGAAGCAATAAATCTTAAACAAATCGACCAAAAACTTAATACAAATGGCCAGCTTTAAGAAGCTGCACAACCTTCATTGAAAGGTAAACAGTAATTTGAGTCTATGTAGTATTCTACTAACCCATCTTCTTTTAGATAAGACAAGCGAACGGCATCAATTTATGTTACTATTATTACAAATTAAAGAAGCACTATACCTTAACTACCGCTATTGCATTCTTCATTTTTAATTAAATTGACTAGCTTTGAGAACCTGGACAACCTTTAGTTAAAGGCAAACAGTAATTCATAACCTTCTCATCATCTTTTCCAAAGAGAAGGGTATGATGTTAATGTCACAGCAACAGTAATTAAAAATGAAGAGAGTGTTAAATCTTAACCAACTCTCAATGATAATATGTGCTCTCTTCAGTGGTTAATTAAATGGCAAAGTTTGAGAAACTGGACGACTTAACTCATCTTCTTTTTCATAAAAAAAGAGTATAGTATTAATGTCACAATGACAGGAATTAAAAATGAAGAAAGTATTAAATCTTAATCAACTCTCCATGATGAAATGTGATCTCTTCAGTGGTCATTTAAATGGCCAACTTTAAGGAACTGGACGATTTAACTTATCTTCTTTTTCATAAGAAAAGAGTATAATTTTAATGTCACAACGACAGTAATTAAAAATGAAGAAAGTATTAAATCTTAACCAACTCTCAATGATAAAATATGCTCTCTTCAGTGGTCATTTAAATGGCAAACTTTAAGTAAGTGGACGACTTAACTTACCTTCTTTTTCATAAGAAAAGAGTATGATATTAATGTCACAGTAACAGTAATTAAAAATGAAGAGAGTATTAAATTTTAACCAACTCTCAATCATGAAGTTTGCTCTGTTCAGTGGTCATTTAAATGACCAACTTTTAGAAACTGGACGACTTAACTCTTCTTTTTCATAAGAAAAGAGTATAATGTTAACGTCATAATGACGGTAATTAAAAATGAAGAAAGTATTAAATCGTAACCAACCCTCAATAATAAAATGTGTTTTCTTCAGGGGTCATTTAAATGGCTAGCTTTGAGAAAGTGGACGACTTCTTCTAAAAGGGAAACGTATTTTAGATGCTTTATATAACAAGCCATCTTCTTTTCCTTAAGACAGGCGACTCGTATCAAAATTTGTAATAGTAATTGCAAATGAAGAAAGTATTAAATCCTAACCAACCCTTAAACATAAAGGGTGTTTTCATTCTTTATAATTCAATTGGCCAGCTTTGAGAAACTAAACAGCTTTCCTGGAAGGGTATAATCCTTTTTCACTTAATATATCTTCTTTTCCGTAAGACAAGCGCACGGCATCAATTCAGGTAACAACAATTACAAATGAAGAAAGCACTACGTCTTAACCAACTCTCAAGGATAATTTCTTCATTTGTAGCTCAAACAGCAAACTTTAAGAAATTGGGCAACCATCATGGAAAGGCATACAGTAATTTTTCTCTTTCTTTTCTCCAAGACAATCGTAAGGAACCACTGTAGGTTTTTACCAATGAGCAAAACAATATAGCTTAATTAACTTTGAAGGATAAATTGCTTCCTTCATCTGTAATTCAAACCGTCATCTCTGACAAACTGGAAAACCTTCTTTAAAAGGCAAACAGTAAGGTAAATCCCATATTTACCAGACGATCTCATTTTCCATAAAACAGGCGTCTCGCATCAATGTTTGGTAATAGTAATTATAAATGAAGAAAGCATTAGATCTTAACCAATTCTCGACGTTAAAGTGTGTGTTGACTCTACGATCAACATAAAAGAGAGCTAAATAGGGTTGTAGGGATTTAATAGGGAATTTAGGGAACATACTCTTCAATTAGGAATTAATAACCATTAAATAGGGAACTAGAGCAACTAGTTATTAAAACATCTTAGGTGAAATTTCCACTTGCAAATTAAGTAATCAAACATTAATTCGAACAACATAGTCAGGAAAATAATCTAGTGTGCTTGTTGATAAAGTAATCAATTACTAAGTAATTAATAACTATTAAAGAGGGTATTAAAACAACTGAGACGCTTAAGTGGACGAAAGAGCGCGGATCAAAGTGATAATTTCAAAATCTTACAACAATAATCAGTCGCGCAAGCATAACACCAGTTCTCGTAATATGATAACAAACGCGCTCCGTGAGGCCAAGCACACAGCTAGGTCAGGGAAATTACAATCTAGGACGCCGAAAGATAACAAAACTTAATTTGCCATTTAACCAATGTAATTTGAAGATGTATAAAAGCTTGTGAAATTTTGGTAATAGACCAGTATATCCTAGTATGCTCAAACGACAGTGTGTTGTGATCTTTCTTCACGCCACTTAACCTGACAATCCAAAACCTAACAAACTTCAACCCGGAGAGTACGTCACGCCCTCTCTCCAAACAACTAGAACCTCAAAACCCCGGATCTGCACGATACGCTCTCAGATCCAAACCCGGAGAAGTACGTCACGCCCTCTCTCCAAACTACAAGACCTTCAAGAACTTCAAGAGATCACGTCACGCCCTGATCTTCAATCTACAAGACCGTCTTCAGCCTTACAACCTGGAGACAAGATTCATCTCCGCAGCCATCACGAGTTACGAGAGATATCTACATACAGTCCACTCTCTATAGAGATCATTTCACACTTCGTTCAGTGTGCTTTCTTCATTTGTAATTCAAATGGTCAGCTGTAAGAGACGGGATAACCTTGTTGAGAGGCAAATCAATATATTGATTTTTCTCATCAAAGTTGGTAACAGCAATTGCAAATAAAAAAGCATTAATTATTAACTAACCCTCGAGGGCGAAGATCGCTTTCTTCATTTGTAATTCAATTGGCCAGCTTTTAGAAACTGAAAGCACACTGTAATTTAACTACTTCTTCAATTAACTCATCTTCTTTTCCATAAAACAGACGTATGGAGTCAATGTGTGCAAAAATAAGAACACTACGTCTCAACTAATTTTCTAGGATAAAGATTGCATTCTTCATTTGTAATGGAAATAGCAAACTTTAAGAAACTGTACAAACTGTTTTGAAGGTAGACCCTTAATTTTTTTTCAAAAACATGTCTTTAATGGAACTTCTAACATTCAGAAGCTTTTTTGTCTAAGTCCAAAGGTAATTTTCTTACACAAAATTGATTCCCTTCATTTGGAATATGACGAATCTGCTATCAACTTTTGACTGCTTATAGATTTACGATATGTTGTTGGTATATTTTTTGGAATAAGACATCGAAAATGTTTGCAACATAAGGCTTACTAAGATGAGAAGGAGATGATTCCAGATTTGCCATCGATCTTATAGCTTTTCCTTCCTTCTCCCTTGATCATTCATTAGTTTTTAATATCATAATTAAAACAAAAAATTTAACAACACAAATAGGTATAAGGAAACAAAGTCAAATTTGAAACAAGCCGAGATCAGACAAACAATTAGCAAACTAAAAATTGTTACCAGATGTGGAATATATTTACAAAATTTGGTAAATTTGTCAAAACATTTTGATCTTGAACTTAACGCAAGGAAGAGACCATTAAAAATCCTGACCAGATGTGTATGTGTAAGGAAAAGAAGTCAATTCTAGACAAGAACAAAACGAGTCATCAGAGAAAAATATTGACCAAATTTGGGCAACAGGATGTTGAGCAAAGAAGTCTAATCCAGAAGTTCCTCAGAAATTCAGAAATTCTCCAAAAAAAAAGCCAAAAATATTGGCCAGATGAGAATAATAAAGATATACGTCAAACTCACATAAGTTAAAAATTCCAAGTCTAATTTTGTAAAGAAACGAGAAGTCCAAAAAGGATCGTAAGCCTTGGGTAAACAGAACAAACATCGAATCCAGAAAGGGACAAAATTCAAAATATTGTTTCGGATAATAACAAGAAAAATGACAAAAACAAACCCAGATGTGACCAATAAAGAAAATGATAGAAGTGAGAGGGGAGAAAAAAGAAGACATTAAGGTGAAGGTTTCACTAAATGAAAGAAAGCTAATAGTTCAAAGTTGGCTTGAAAAAGAATAAAATACCAAGTCCAGAAAGTAAAAAAGTCAATCATGGCAAGATTTTGGTAGGTATTAGTAAAAACCTAAACTAGTAAAAACTCCAATGCAGAAAACATTAAAACTCAAGACCGCACTAATGGCAAAGGGATGAAAAAGAAGTAACATATATCCAAGAAATCCTCCTTGTAATGAAACTCTTCATTACACTTTAAATTCCTCCTCCTCTCTTCACTTTAGCTATGCAGAGAACGATCTAATTACTTTTTTAAGCACCGCACGAACCTTCAGCTCAAGTTATCCTCGATATCCCGACCCGAGGTTCCCCTTCCTAGCAAATTCCCTAATTATCATCCCTTACCCGCCCACACCCCATCGTTCCCTTTTCTCTCGTTCGCCCCCTTCCTCATGATGGCCGCCGCCTCTATTCACCATTAACACAATGAGTTTAATAAAACGCCGACATTTAATTCCGCACGGGACACTCGAGGAATATATAAAACAAACATATATATATCTACGTATAAGGGACGTTGACTTACCGATTCGTAGAAAAGGACGACGACGACGACGATGTTCCGGGAGAGGATGCCGCTACGTTAACTTTCTCTTTGCGGAGTGTCAGCTGGAAAAATGGAAAAATTTGTGATTAGTTTCGGGAGTAGGTGATGTTGTAACTTTTGGGGGAGCGTGCCATAGTCGACTTTATAGGTTTGTTGGTCAAGGGATTATTAGATCTAAAGCTAATAAAAGAATCCCACATTAGGGGGTTTAAATATTTTTATCTAACTTATTAATCTAAGTTTCATTACTTTTATCACCTGAATTTCAATTTACCTTGAATCAATATGATAAGTCAGCAGTTCTTAATAAGTGTCTAAAATGTCATGTAACCGTTTTACAATAACTTCAGCTGTACTGAAATAAAACGTGATATGCGAACGCACGAACAAGGTCAGGGAACAATAATTTGCAAATCATGAGTATTTTGGTTGCCGAACACTACCAGATTTAGTTAAAATTGAACCGAGAGACATTTAAGCAATCGACTATTCTAGTCATTTCACTAGTGCGATAGAATTATAAAATTTTCCAACATAGAACCTTACAGCTGAAGATACAGACATAGTCCAAATTTTGGTTTCCTATTCTTTACCTCCAAGAGGAGTATTAGAGATCTTAAAGAACACTAAAAATTTGGGGACTTAAATCAATTTTGTGAATATCAAGGGCTAATATTTTTATCTTGCATAAGAATCTAAATAGCATTACATTAAATATTATCATCATTATTTCCAAAACTTCAAATTACTTTGAAGCAATATAATGAACTGAGACATGATTTGGAGATCGTAATGATTTTATATGCCGAGCTTTACAAGATTTGGTTAAAACTGAGCCAAGACACATTTTAAGGAATCAATTACTCACTACTAGATGAGCCATTTGGCTAAACATTTGGGAAGCTCATTTGAGAATTACAAGCTGTCCAATATAGAACGTGAAAGTTAGAGATACATATATTCCCAAATTTTGATTCATTATTTACCTACAAGAGGATTATTAGATGTTAAAGGATACTAAATGCATCAAAAATTAGAGGCTTCAATCATTATTTTTTAAATGAAGTCTAAACGTTGTAAAACGTAAAAAAATTACAAATTTACTCCCAAAATCATAACTTGCTTTGATTTGCCATGTCAATGCTGATTTAATAGTTTTCAGTAAGTGTGTATAATGTCATGTAATTAATTTACAATGACCAGCGTTAAATTGGCATGAAACGTGATACACGAACGTACGGACAAGGTCAGACAGCAACACTTTCGAGGTAGTCGACATTTTTGTTGCCACTCATTATCCGATGTGGTTAAAAATAACCCAAAACACCTTTAAAATAACGAATTTTACCTCATTATTTACGTCATTTGGAGAATATGACAGAATTATGCAATGCCCAACATGGAAATTTGAAGCCCATGGTACAAACATTGTCCAGTTTTGTGGTCTTCCATTACACACTTTCAGCATGACAATGTAATGGACGCCTAAACCCTAAAACCCAAATTAGACACCTAAACCATTTTTTTAAAGTAACATCAGACTAGTCCTTCCTGTTAACACCATTGTGACTATAACCGCAGTTTGAAATTTTAACATTTTCTTAAAATTATACAGAGCCCTTCATATTAAAATTTTCAGAATTGCGCTTTCCCGAAGAATATTTCTCGTCTCGCATAATCCACCCGATTTCCCAGTGTAGTTTCCCCCCACCCCCATCGGGACGTTTTCCCCCACCACCCCGAGTAATGTCTCTAAATTCTAAGCTTGTAATTAAAACTTTGGAAATTCAGGCAATGTACTAGAGAATAAGGGAAAATTGAATGCATTATTAACGTCGGAACGGGGGTGGCGAGGGGTGGGGGAAGCGGTCGGTACGAGGGTGGTGGGGGAGGGGTTTTCGTTCAATTTTCGAGAGAAATATTTTAATTGTAGAAAATTGTAGCGCTTTATGTTCGGATAAATAACGAATGATGTTATGTAATAACGTTAAAAGGTGTTTGGGCGATAGAGAGAGGCACAAAGGGAGAGCGGGTCGTTTCATCGCCCGGTTTTATATTACTAACTAAAATGGGAAAATTTTAATGGAAAGTTTGGGCTTATTTTATATGGGAAGATGGATGTTTTGAACGCTTTTGGTAACCTTAACATAACGATTTAGAAATATCATAATATCCTAATTAACATAGAAAAGAACAATGTCTTGAATAAGACCCAAAAGATCCAATATAACAAATATAAGTTAAATTATTAACCTAATAAGTTACTCATTAAATTGATAAAATAAATATCCTAAGTTCAATTAAAGTATCTCTGTATTCATGCAACGTCAGTACCCTACAACAACCTTTCATATTAACAAGCAACGTGAATGAAAATCTCAAATGAACCCCTTAACCAATTGTAGGAAACTGTGACTATGTGTACAATTAATATACACTTACACTTGAAAGAACTTACAATTTTAGTAGAGGAATGCATCAGTAAATAAAAATGTAAGTAAATTTTATTGATTTTTATAAGGGATGAAATTTAGATACTAAGTTTCATCCACATTTAAAACTTTGGGAAAATGTCAATTTCATAGTTTCTCGTCGTAAGGGCTGAAATTTAGTGTATACGTTTTCACCAAAATTTGAAAATCTCTAAACATGATACTTCGCAACTTTTTAAAATAAGGGTTGAAATTGGATTTATAAAGTTTGATTCAACTTATAACTTCGAAATGAAAATATTTCACGTCTGTTCGTAGTAAGGGTTGAAATTTTGATGGTAATTAAATTGAAAGTTTGGAACAAAGGACTCAACGATTTTTCTTCCTAAGGGTTGAAATTTTGGTTTCCAGCTTCGACTTATATTTAGTGTTCCGGGGGAGTAGCGACTTCACAACTTTTCGTCATACAGGTGGTAATTTAGGTTTAAAGCCTAATTCAAATTTAAATTTCTGAAAAGGGGATGATTTACATGTTTTTGTGTTACAATTAAGGGTGTAATTTAAAATTCACTTTAAAGCGCCGAAATGAGAACACTATAATTTTTCATGGTGAGGGTTGCAACTTTGGGCGAAGGTTTTATTCCAAAGTTTTCCAAGGTACCGCAGTAAGGGATGAAATTTAGTTTGAAGGTTTTACTTAAATTTAAACTCGCAGAGAGAAAATAATTCACAAGTTTTCGTAGAAAGAGTTGAAATTTACTTATACTTCACTAATTATATTAGTAAGAGTTGAAATTTAATTCATAAGGTATACTTAGGGTATAATGTTTCAAAAGAAGTTATGCCCTAACTTTTACTTCTAAGGGTTGAAAGTTAGATTTTACATTCAATTCACATTTAAAGTTCCAGACAGAGCGTACTCAAATTCTCGTAGTAAGGGTTGAAATTTCAGCTGAAACGTTGAATTTTCCAAAAAAGAATATAACACAACTATTTGTCGTGAGGGATGATATGTAGTTTAAATGTAAATATAAAGTTCCGTCAAGAGCGTACTCTACAATTAAACTGCATAGCAAACATACTTCACAAAAATTTCGCAGTAGGGGTTGAAATTTAGATTTTTAAATTTAATTCAAAATTACTGTTTCATAAATACACTACTCCACAAATTTTCATCTTAAGGTTTGAAATTTATGAAATATTAGGGCTGAATTTTCCGAAAAAGAATATATCACAACTTTTTGTCATAAGGGATGATATTTGGTTTAAATTTAAATATAACGTTCCGTAAAGAGAACACTCCACAATTAAACTACATAGTAATCATACTTCATTAACTTCGTCGTAGGGGTTGAAATTTAAATTTTTAAATTTAATTCATAATGTTTACTGTTTCAGAAATAGACTACTCCACAAATTTTCATCTTAAGGGTTGAAATTTATGAAATTTTAGGGCTGATTTTTCCGAAAAAGGACATATCACAACTGTCTGCCATAAGGGATGATATGTAGTTTCAATTGAAATAGAAACTTCCGTAGAGCGAATACTGCACAATTAAACTACATAGCAAACATCCTTCACAAATTACGCCGTAAGGGTTGATATTTAGATTTTAAATTTTATTTAAAATTACTGTTTGGGAAATAGACTACTCCACAAAGTTTTATCTTAAGGGTGGATTTTTATGAAATTTTAGGGTTGAATTTTCCGAAAAAGAATATAACACAACTATCTGTCATAAGGGATGATATGTAGTATAAATTGAAATATAAACTTCCGTTATGCTGTTGGGGATGAAATTTAGATTTTAAATTTAATTCAAAATTACTGTTTCAGAAATAGACTGCTCCACAAAGTTTTATATTAAGGGTTGATTTTTATGAAATTTTAGGGTTGAATTTTCCCAAAAAAGGTTAAATCAACTTTCTGTTATAAGGGATGATATGTAGTTTAAATTGAAATATAAACTTCCGTTATGGTGTTGGGGTTGAAATTTAGATTTTAAATTTAATTCAAAATTACTGTTTCAGAAATAGACTACTCCACAAAGTTTTATCTTAAGGGTTGATTTTTAAGAAATTTTAGGGTTGAATTTTCCGAAAAAGAATATATCAACTTTCTGTTATAAGGGATGATATGTAGTTTAAATTGAAATATAAAGTTCCGTAGAGAGAATAATGCACAATTAAACTACATAGCAAACATACTTCACAAATTATGCTGTTGGGGTTGAAATTTAATTTTAGATTTAATTCAAAATTACTGTCTCAGAAATAGACTACTCCACAAAGTTTTATCTTAAGGGTGGATTTTTATGAAATTTTAGGGTTGAATTTTCCGAAAAAGAATATAACACAACTATCTGTCATAAGGGATGATATGTAGTTTAACTTGAAATATAAACTTCCGTTATGCTGTTGGGGTTGAAATTTAGATTTTAAATTTAATTCAAAATTACTGTTTCATTATGCTGTTGGGGATGAAATTTAGATTTTGGATTTAATTCAAAATTACTGTTTCAGAAATAGACTACTCCACAAAGTTTTATCTTAAGGGTGGATTTTTATGAAATTTTAGGGTTGAATTTTCCGAAAAAGGACATATCACAACTGTCTGCCATAAGGGATGATATGTAGTTTCAATTGAAATATAAAGTTCCGTAGAGAGAATACTGCACAATTAAACTACATAGCAAACATACTTCACAAATTATGCTGTTGGGGTTGAAATTTAATTTTAGATTTAATTCAAAATTACTGTTTCAGAAATAGACTACTCCACAAAGATTTATCTTAAGGGTGGATTTTTATTACATTTTAGGGTTGAACTTTCCGAAAAAGGATATATCACAACTATCTGTCATAAGGGATGATATGTAGTTTAAATTGAAATAAAAACTTCCGTTATGCTGTTGGGGTTGAATTTAAATTTTAAATTTAATTCAAAATTACTGTTTCAATATGCTGTTGGGGATGAAATTCAGATTTTAAATTTAATTCAAAATTACTGTTTCAGAAATAGACTACTCCACAAAGTTTTATATTAAGGGTTGATTTTTATGAAATTTTAGGGTTGAATTTTCCGAAAAAGGATAAATCAACTTTCTGTTATAAGGGATGATATGTAGTTTAAATTGAAATATAAACTTCCGTTATGGTGTTGGGGTTGAAATTTAGATTTTAAATTTAATTCAAAATTACTGTTTCAGAAATAGACTACTCCACAAAGTTTTATCTTAAGGGTTGAAATTTATGAAATTTTAGGGTTGAATTTTCCGAAAAAGAATATATCAACTTTATGTCATAAGGGATGATATGTAGTATAAATTGAAATATAAAGTTTCGTAGAGAGAATACTGCACAATTAAACTACATAGCAAACATACTTCACAAGTTATGCTGTTGGGGTTGAAATTTAATTTTAGATTTAATTCAAAATTACTGTCTCAGAAATGGACTACTCCACAAAGTTTTATCTTAAGGGTGGATTTTTATGAAATTTTAGGGTTGAATTTTCCGAAAAAGAATATATCACAACTATCTGTCATAAGGGATGATATGTAGTTTAAATTGAAATATAAACTTCCGTTATGCTGTTGGGGTTGAAATTTAGGTTTTAAATTTAATTCAAAATTACTGTTTCATTATGCTGTTGGGGATGAAATTTAGATTTTAAACTTAATTCAAAATTACTGTTTCAGAAATAGACTACTCCACAAAGTTTTATATTAAGGGTTGATTTTTATGAAATTTTAGGGTTGAATTTTCCCAAAAAAGGATAAATCAACTTTCTGTTATAAGGTATGATATGTAGTTTAAATTGAAATATAAACTTCCGCTATGCTGTTGGGGTTGATATTTAGATTTTAAATTTAATTCAAAATTACTGTTTCAGAAATAGACTACTCCACAAAGGTTTATCTTAAGGGTTGATTTTTATGAAATTTTAGGGATGAATTTTCCGAAAAAGAATATATCACAACTATCTGCCATAAGGGATGATATGTAGTTTAAATTGAAATATAAAGTTCCGTAAAGAGAACACTGAACAATTAAACTACATAGCAAACATATTCACAAATTACACCGTAGGGGCTGAAATTTAGACTTTAAATTTAATTCAAAATTACTGTTTCGGAAATAGACTACTCAACAAATTTTCGTCTTAAGAGTTGAAATTTATGTATTAGATTTTAATTCCAATTTGAGGCCATGGAAAGAAGCTAGTTTACAACTTCTCGTCGTAAGGGTATATGTGTAAATTCAAATTTAGAGTTTATTAATGAGAATATTCCAAAACGTCTCGTTTTAAGGGTGTAAGTGTTAATTTTTTAAAGTTCCAGGAAGAAAAACTTTAATTAATTAACACTAGTTTAGGTCATAGAAAATGTATATTTAAAATCTTACAAAAAATCGAAAGTCACTCATTTGAGATAATAATTAGTCATTACTTAAATAATTGAAGAGCATTCATCAATTCTGTTTCATTATTGAAAAAGGTATGTCAATTCGTCTTAAGTGCGTTTTTTAATTAGATATCCCTATAATTAAAATCACATAAAGAAACACGAAAATGACAAATTTTATGAAGAAATAATTTCATCGTCTTTCAAACGATGTCTATCTTGTGACGCTTGAAAAAGTGTATGTTAGTCTAAGCCAGTTGAAGCTCTCACATTTTAAAATTATTTTAAATACAAATTTGCTAAAATTATACTTATGTAATTTTTCGAAATTAGTATATAGATACATAGATAAATATTAGCAAACAATTTGAAATAGAGACGACACTAAAATGTATCAAACAATTTCTATAGAAATATTCGGATATCCGGATAATTATTCTGAACTCATTCAATCGTTATTCGGATAGCTACGGGTGTCGAACAATTTGCAACTCTACAGTTGTTAGGAAAGATTCGAAATTTTCAGATTTTACACTACTTCAAACCTGAGAGTATGGCAAGTTACATAAGGGAGTTTTAAAGAGTATTAAAATTAAGAACTTAAGCTAAGATAACTCAGTTGAATTATTCTAGACGTAGTACTATTGCCAGAAATTTAGCAAGCATCCTTGAGTTAATTTAAAACACATAGATACATACCACCAAATAATTCGAATTAGAGACCATACTAAAACGTATCAAAAAATTTCTATGGAAATATTCGGATTGTATCCGGATAATTCGGAACTTATTTCATATATTCGGATAGCTACGAGTGTAGAACATTTCTAGAATTGTCATGAAAATGCGAAATTTTCGGATTTTACACTATTTCAAACCTGAGAGTATGGCAAGTAAGATAAGGTAGTTTTAAAGAGTACTAAAAGTTAGAAACTAAGCTAAGGTAACTCAGTTGACTTATTCTGAACGTAGTACTACTTCCAGAAATTTAAGAATTCCTTGAGCTAATTTAGAACCCATAGATATATACCAGCAACCAATTCCAATAAGAGACCACACTAAAATATATTAAAATATCTCTATGGAGATATTCGGGTATCCGGATACTTCGGAACTTATTTAATCGATATTCGAATAGATACGAGAGTCAAACATTTCTAGAATTATCAGGAAAGGTGCTAAATTTTCAGATTTTACACTACTTCAATCCTGAGCGTATGGTAAGTAAGATAAGGTAGTTTTAAAAAGAATTCAAAGTCAGAAATGAAGCTAAGGTAACTCAGTAGACTTATTCGAAATGTAGCACTTTCAGAAATTTAACGAGAAACTCCTGAGTTAATATAGAACATATAACATACCAGCAAACAATTTGAATTAGAGACCACACTAAAATGTATTTAAAAATCCCTATGGAGATATTCGGATATCCGGATACTTCGGAACTTATTTAATCGATATTCGGATAGCTACGAGTGTAGAACATTTCTAGAATTGTCAGGAGAGGTTCGAAGTTTTCAGATTTTACCCTACTTCAAACCTGAGCCTATGGCAAGATAGATAAGGTAGTTTTAAAGATAATTCAAAGTCAGAACTTAAGCTAACTTAACTCAGTTGACTTATTCAAAACGTAGCACTTCCAGAAAATTTAAGGGAATCGCTTGAGTTAATATAGAATGTCTCCAGGGGTATTTCGATCCCCGATTCAAATAAAAAGGGAGATATGCATATTTCTTAGAGATTTTCACTCCCTTCTACATCTTACCGACTACTTTACATGTACATTTTCCCATGCAGATCATACCTACTCATCCACCTTATTACGCATTCCCTCTCTTATCGCCACAATACCAAACAATCAACCTGCTCGGAAGATTCACACGGCGACCCCTTCGATGACGGAGAAAAAGCGGAAAAAAATGAATTAATGCGAGGCACTTCCACGTTCCCCTCGCAATCAAAAAACCTGTAAGAAGGAGAAGAGTCCGAGAGAAAAGGGCCGAGCGAGTTGCGTCCGTAAGGAGCTGAGGGTGCGAGAGAGACGGTTGCAAGGAAACCGGTCCATTTTTTGGGTAAAAGTTCTTCAGATTCGCTTTGGGGAGTTAAGTGAAGATCCTTAGTGTCCGATCGGACGGCGAGAGCGCGAGAGAGAGAAGGATCGCCCGGTTTTTGAATTTCGTAGGTGAAAGTCGATTATCGCGAAAGATGTGTTTGACGGAAAAGTGTGAAGAAATGAAGATAATCGAAGGAATTTACGAGAAGAAGAATGTAAGTAAAAAAATTTTAGGTTACTTATGGTTTGATTTATCTTAAAACGTTTAGAAAAGTAGTCACTTTATACTCAGGTTTGAAGGCCATGTGTCTATTGTTACTTAAGTATATTTAGGGATTTAAGTGGGTTAAGATAAGTCAAACGGATAATATTAATTAGTGCACGTCGTAGCTGTTTAAGTAATTAGGTAATTATCGATATAAACAATACATATTTAATGTATATAATGACAATATATTTTTGATTTACGCGTTTTGATAGAGTGGATATGAATTATAAAAATATGAAAAATTTCTCATTATTTTTTTTTCTTAACAAAATCTGTAAAAAAAATTATTAATACCACATTTTCCTAGAGAGAATTATGATCAGATTAAATCATATCATCAGAAATCAACTGAACCTACAAAGAAATTTTCATATTTTTAACATACTTAAAAACACAAAATTAACAACAAGAACAACATTAAACTTTAAGATAGTCAAAACATTAGGTTGCCTAAAGCAATTTATCTTCCAAAAATCAGTTATTAAATTTTCCTCATTTGATTAATAAATATTTTTTTGATTAATCGTTTTTCGAGAAAATAGCAACAATCTCTCAAGATAAGCTTAATTACTTAATTAAGAATTGGTTTGCGCGTTTTGATCGAGTGGATATGAATCATAAAAATATAAAATAAATTATTCAAAAACAGAGTTTCATATAAGTAAATCTCGATAATTGCCTTACCACTTTATTTTAATTTTATTTTATTTTAAATAACTATTTAACTTTTCATTTTTTTTACATCCTAAATTATTGCTACTTTATTTTCTGGAAAAATCTTCAAAATATCAAATTTTCCAAGAGAAGCGTCTTATTAAATTAAATCAGATCATCAGAAATCAACTAAATCACCAATGAAATTGTCATATTTTTAACGTACTTAAAAATAAAAAATTAACAATAACAACACTAAACTTTAAGGTAGTCAAAACTTACATTTGCATAAAGCAATTTATCGCCCAAAAATTAGTTAATAAATTTTCCTCATTTGATTAATTTTTTTTAATTAATCGTTTTTCTAAAAAATAGCAACGATCTCCCAAGATAAGCTTAATTAATTAATTAATAATTACAACATATTTTTAAACAGATAATTAACAACGACAAAATTAACCTTTATGATAGTCAAAACATTAGTTTGCCTAAAGCAATTCATCCTCCAAAAATTAGTTAATAACTTTTTCTCACTTGATTGATAAATATTTTTTCTAATTAATCGTTTTTCGAGAAAATAGCAACATTCTCTCAAGATAAGCTTAATTGAGTATATTGAACTTTCAAGATCATAACAATCTTTGATTAAATTTTTACAACAATCGGGTTGTTATGACAATCTTCCCTACTGCAATTATCGACTACATTCAATTTTAAATCCGAAGTACATATCATTCAAATGCAATTTAAATAGAGTCGTTACTATGAGCAATATTTGGTTTAATTAAACGCCACACTTTATTACACAATTGCAATTAATTACTAATTTAAATAGCTTCGAGTCAATCAAAACAGAAAAAGAATTTTACCCTCAAATTTCCATAAATTTATTTTCTGAATAATTGAGAAAATTTACATATAATTCGATCAATACGTCTTCAATACTTTAAGCCTGTTGTATTCCAGAACTTGAGAACAATTCTTGTCTCGATATTTCTTTTAAATTTATGGTTACCCAAATTATATTTTCTAAGTTACGAGATTAAATAAAATTTATAATGTATAATATAATATAATTAAATTCTTTGAACTCTCGATATTTTCCAAATTTGTCAGATTTCATACAACTATATAAAAATATTAACGTTTCGAACGTATGAAACGTCCATCATCAGATCATCAAGACTCAAGCAGCAAATCTTTGATGAAATCAACTAAAAGCGTACATTGCCATGTTTGTAGTTGTCATATTTGTGATATATGTAAAGATACTAAATCTACAATGAGTTAATTAAATTTTAAGACGGTCAAAACATAACTTTTGCTGACGCAATATACAGCAAAAAAAATATTATTTAATCCCAAAACTTATCTTGATATTCCTTTTATTGAGAAATTATGGAGACATTCTAAAGAGAAGCTTAATCGAATGGATCAAAATTTCCAGATTATGATGGTTTTGCTAATATATTTTTGAACAAATTGAGTTGTTATGATATTTTCCAGATTTCAGTTGTGAACTAAATTTAATATTTTCAATTTCAGTAATTTAGTTACTATTAACAATATTTAGTTTAATAAAACGTCACGTGCTATTTTCGTATTGTAATTAATAATTTTAATAACCATTATTTAATTAAGAGAAAAAAGTGAAATCTTCCTTCAAATTTTGGTAATTACATTTTTCCGGAAAATTCAGTAAATTTATTTAGAAACTTTTGCATCGTCTTCCTTTAAGCCTTTTTTGATAAAGAATTTTGGAAAAATCTGCATTTTTTTATAATTTTGTTTAATACTATTTCATATATATTTTTTGAATTTTTATTACCACATTACAATTTTTTTCTACATTGCCTTTATTGGAAAATTGACGTGGTCCTTTTACGAGAATCTTAATCAAGTTGATTCGACTTCCCAGATTATGAGAATTTTGTAATTAAATTTTTGAAACACTTAAATTGATATATCTGCCAGATTATGATTATCAATTAAATTGAATTTTACATCTAAAGTGTATATCATTCAAGTGCAATTTAAATACTGCCATCAATATTAGTAACATATTAATAAATTAATTAATAACAAATTAAATAATTTTGGTTCAATACAAAAGATTAAATGTAGTCTACTCTTGAATTTCAATAATTTTATATTCTGGATAAATCCGAAAAATTACTTATAAACCTTATGACGTTTACGGTTTTAAAGATTTAGAGTTTACAGATTTTGAGGTTTGTGTGACTAAATTTTTGGAAAGCTCCAACTTTCCGAAATTAATCAGATTTCAGAGATATGTTAAAATTAATTGTTTCTTATAAAATGTATTATTTAATAGCAATAAAATAATCTCATTAATATCTGTTTGCCAAGGCGATCCAAAATCCCAATTTAATCCAGAAGAATAATTGCATTTCGTCCTCGAATTTTTATAATAATTTTAAATAATTATAATAATAAGGTCAATTAAAGCGAATTTCCAAACTCCCGTAGGATAATTAAAAAAAAATAATTTTCATGGAATTTGAATAAAAAAAGATTAGGAAGAGACACAAGTCTTGAAAGACTTGAACCAACAAATCATCATAGCGATTCAGCTATATGTAATAAACAAATTACAGCAATTATATATCAATTTTCATTGTTTGATTCCAAAACATTAATCTACTTTTTATTTTTTGAGAAGTAGACTGAAATTTTTAAATTCTGACGTTTTGTGATTAAACTTTTAAACCATTGGGTTACTATGACATTTTCCAAATTTCAATTACAGATTGAATTGAATATCTCTATATATATATAAAAATGGATTGCTGTTCGTTTGTCTACCTTGAACTCGAGAACGGCTCGACGGATTTTGCTAATTTTGATCTTGAAATATTTGTGGAAGTTCAGGGAAGGTTTTTCGGTGAGAAACATAAATAATAAGTAAGGGAAATACTGAAAAAGGTACGTTTTGTAATTTGACATTTATAGTCAAACAAATGAAAGTATAGTGTCAGTTGGTTGTCAAATAAATAAATGTCAAGACGATTATTACAATCTATCATCAGTTTGTCAGTGCGCGAGAACTTTATTGATTTTAAAATGCCAAGGAGAAGACGACCTGACTTAGGTCGTCGAAGTCAATCAAATGTGCAACGAGACGAGCTCTCACGTCCAAATCGCACTGACGACTGACGACCAGTGAGAGACAGATAACATTCGTATTGGTATGACAGAATTACGTTCAACAGTAAATACTGGACTCGAACGAGTTCGGGCACATCATACACAACAGCATTTAGATCGACAGGGCACCGAGTCTACAAAGTCTATACACGACGCCAACACAAAAGCGGAAAGTCAAGATACCAAGAAGAGTCCTGAGTAAGTCAAAGCAACTTCACCAGGACGCCAAGTCTACAAATTCTACAAATTTGAAACGACGGACATATCCAGTCACTGCAGCCGGAGGAAAAGCCGCCAGTGATTACAACTCCAAAACTTCAAGAACTTCGACGCCAACACAACGGCGGGAAGTCAAGAAGACAAGCAAAGTCCTGAGTAAGTCACAACCACCTTTTCCAGAGAATTAAGTTAAAAAAATCACTATTTCAACTACGACAAGATATAACAAGCAGATGAGTTGATTCAAGAACAAGGAAAAATAGCCCAAGAAATCATATAACTACAAAATAATTGCAAGAAAAACGGAAGTGCAAGAAAAACCAAGGAATACTTACAAAAAAGGATTGATCACCTAGAAGCACTATGGGGGAAAGCCCAAGAGAACAACGAGGCGTTCCATGAACTTGGGTTTGACGATCAGCACAATTATACAAGATCACACTATTTCAAAAGGATCGAGGAAAACTACAAGCCAATTCGACTGTATCTGACGTCAAACGAATAAAACACCCAAGAAACAAGTCTATGACGTACAAATACAAGACCCAAAACCGGAAGTGAAGAAACCCAAACAACAGACCGAACAGAATTACCGACGAATCGAACTAAAGGTAAAAATAACAAACAAACAAAAAACTACTTAGACTTAGCTGAAAAAGACATGGCAGAATCAACACCAAGATGGTCATGCATGTACTACGAGCAACTTATGCCCAAAACATGGAGCGCACTTCAAGACACAATGAAATAGAGCGATTCCGCAGACGCAGTGTTTCTGTAAACTTGGAACGAGTAGCATTCCACTACGACCCGGAAATAGATTATTGTGCCGAAGAATCCGTAACGATTGGAGAAATGACAATCGTTTGTCAATATTGTAAAGCGTTAAAATGCAGCGGTGAAGCTACTGGATTATGTTGTGCTGGTGGTAAAGTAAAATTGCCGTAATTGTTCCCACCACCAAATCCATTACCTTCTTTAGTTTCTGGGGTGGGAAATGACTCCAAATATTTCTTGGCCAACATCCAAACATATAATAATTGCTTTTAAATGACGTCGTTTGGTGCAACGCATATTGTACAGGAAAATTTCATACCTAATTTCAGGGTAGTTTTTCATAAATTATTTATTAAAAATTTAAAAAGATAATATACACTTGCTAATACAAGGACAGTTTGCGGAATAAACTTGGAGTTTCCCGGTTTCGCGCATGGACAATTATACGTCGCGTGTTTGCGAGTCGTAAAACCATCATCTTTATAAATTCACGCACCGCAAAAAAGACGGAAAATATAGTAGATCAGAAAGCCTTAAATTGATTATGTGTATAACTGTGTTGAATTTAATTTAATGTAGATAAAAATTTTGTATTGTTTTGACATTATTTTTCAAAAATATATGTAGATGATAGGAATTTCACCGGGTAATCTATAATTTTTATTTATCTTTTTTCTTTAAACTTTACGTGGCATTGCGACGTATGCCGGGTACGGCTTGTTACTTATAAAGTAGATCATTATAACGCACTTTTATTAGTATCATTAGTATCAGCAAAATATTTAGTTTAATTAAACTAAATTGCAACTACTAATTTAATTAATGTTCATTCAATCAAGAGAAAATGAGATTTACCCTTAAATTTTCCTGAAATTTTCACAATTTCAGGAAAATTCAGGAAATCTACTTATAGACTACTTGAAGCTTTTACGTCTTCGTCCTTTGAGCCTGTTCTGTTCCAGAATTTGGAAAAAATTCCTTACGTGCGAAGGTATCTAATTTGAAGCCTAATTGGATATATTGAGCTTGCCAGATTACGAGGTTTGCATGATTAAATTTCTGGAATTGTCACACTTCTCAAAACTTACCAGATTTCAAATTTCAATTGAGCTTAACTGTTTCTTATAGAATAGAGTAAACAAACTACTGGAATTAAATATCGGTTAAAAACTGTTGAATTAAGTGTACTTACAACGAAAGTGTCATATTTGTAACATGTTTAGAATTACAAAACCCACAATGATATATTAAAATTTAAGATAGTCCATTTACGAGTAAAACTTAGCCTAAAATAATGTATAGCTAAATAATCAATTGCTGAGTACTTTAATTTATTTTAAAGTTAGAATTCTTAATAAATATTTGAAAGAGTTGTGGTAGGAAAAACTTAAGAACAACGTCTTGTCTTCCAGAAAAATTTAACCAATCTAATAGTTCTAAATATTAAGTATCTAAATAATTAACCAATTAACCATATTTGCTCAATTTACCTTAGTAATCCTGAACAGCGTTGCATTAAACTCATTTTGTCAACGTAAGACTTCCATCAGACGTTCTTAACTATTTAATAAACTCCCACCCTTCCCTTCGCATTAATTACAAAACCCACATTCCACAATCTCACTTTCTACTTTTCCCCAATTTTTCAATCTTAACATATCTTCGCCATATTTTTATTCCAGAGGGGAAGGAGCCGAGTTAAAGGGTGTGTGGGTGAAACGAGGGAGGGGAGTGAACACATCTGGAATGAGTGCGTGTGTGTGTGTGTGTGTGTGTGTGATGTTGATGGTGAAATCCGACATGTTCATTATTGATCAGGGGCAGTATGTGTGTGTGTGGTGACTCTCTGCCTTATCCTCCGTCGCGACGTCGGCGTCCATTTTGTTTTACTTCTCGACTACACACAAACAAACGCACGCACTCAAGCGGAGGAGAATCGGGAGTTTGATCAAGAGTGGAAATTGGGTTTTGTCGTGGGTTTCAACTTAAAGGCGATTTAAGAATGTTTGGATAAGTAGAAGACGCTCCGAATTTAATAGAAGAATAAACAGTCATAATATGATCAAAAATTGGGTCTTTTCGTGGGTTTCATCAGAAGGCGATTTAAGAACTTATGGATAAGTAGAAGATGCCCAGAATTTAATAGAAGAATAAGCAGTCATAATGTTACCAAAAGAGGAAATTGGGTTTTGTCGTGGATTTAATTGGACGGAGATTTAAGAGTTTTTGGATAAGTAGAAGATGCCCAGAATTTAATAGAAGAATAAGCAGTCATAATATGATCAAAAGTTGAAATTGGTTATTTTCGTGAGTTTCATCAGAAGGCGATTTCAGAATTTTTGAATAAGTAGAAGATGCCCCGAATTGAATAGAAGATTAAGCAGTCATAATATGATCAAAAATTGGGTCTTTTCGTGGGTTTCATCAGAAGGCGATTTAAGAATTTATGGATAAGTAGAAGATGCCCAGAATTTAATAGAAGAATAAGCAGTCATATTACGGCCAAAAGGGGAAATTGGGTTTTGTCGTGGATTTAATTTGACGGAGATTTAAGAGTTTTTGGATAAGTAGAAGATGCCCAGAATTTAATAGAAGAATAAGCAGTCATAATATGATCAAAAGTTGAAATTGGTTATTTTCGTGAGTTTCATCAGAAGGCGATTTCAGAATTTTTGAATAAGTAGAAGATGCCCCGAATTGAATAGAAGATTAAGCAGTCATAATATGATCAAAAATTGGGTCTTTTCGTGGGTTTCATCAGAAGGCGATTTAAGAATTTATGGATAAGTAGAAGATGCCCAGAATTTAATAGAAGAATAAGCAGTCATAATACGGCCAAAAGGGGAAATTGGGTTTTGTCGTGGATTTAATTTGACGGAGATTTAAGAGTTTTTGGATAAGTAGAAGATGCCCAGAATTTAATAGAAGAATAAGCAGTCATAATATGATCAAAAGTTGAAATTGGTTATTTTCGTGGGTTTCATCAGAAGGCGATTTCAGAATTTTTGAATAAGTAGAAGATGCCCCGAATTGAATAGAAGATTAAGCAGTCATAATATGATCAAAAATTGGGTCTTTTCGTGGGTTTCATCAGAAGGAGATTTAAGAATTTATGGATAAGTAGAAGATGCCCAGAATTTAATAGAAGAATAAGCAGTCAAAATACGGCCAAAAGAGGAAATTGGGTTTTGTCGTGGATTTAATTGGACGGAGATTTAAGAGTTTTTGGATAAGTAGAAGATGCCCAGAATTTAATAGAAGAATAAGCAGTCATAATATGATCAAAAGTTGAAACTGGTTATTTTCGTGGGTTTCATCAGAAGGCGATTTCAGAATTTTTGAATAAGTAGAAGATGCCCCGAATTGAATAGAAGATTAAGCAGTCATAATATGATCAAAAATTGGGTCTTTTCGTGGGTTTCATCAGAAGGCGATTTAAGAATTTATGGATAAGTAGAAGATGTCCAGAATTTAATAGAAGAATAAGCAGTCATAATACGGCCAAAAGAGGAAATTGGGTTTTGTCGTGGATTTAATTGTACGGAGATTTAAGAGTTTTTGGATAAGTAGAAGATGCCCAGAATTTAATAGAAGAATAAGCAGTCATAATATGATCAAAAGTTGAAATTGGGTATTTTCGTGGGTTTCATCAGAAGGCGATTTCAGAATTTTTGAATAAGTAGAAGATGCCCCGAATTGAATAGAAGAATAAGCAGTCATAATATGATCAGAAATTGGGTCTTTTCGTGGGTTTCATCAGAAGGCGATTTAAGAATTTATGGATAAGTAGAAGATGCCCAGAATTTAATAGAAGAATAAGCAGTCATAATACGGCCAAAAGAGGAAATTGGGTTTTGTCGTGGATTTAATTGGACGGAGATTTAAGAGTTTTTGGATAAGTAGAAGATGCCCAGAATTTAATAGAAGAATAAGCAGTCATAATATGATCAAAAGTTGAAATTGGTTATTTTCCTGAGTTTCATCAGAAGGCGATTTCAGAATTTTTGAATAAGTAGAAGATGCCCCGAATTGAATAGAAGATTAAGCAGTCATAATATGATCAAAAATTGGGTCTTTTCGTGGGTTTCATCAGAAGGCGATTTAAGAATTTATGGATAAGTAGAAGATGCCCAGAATTTAATAGAAGAATAAGCAGTCATAATACGGCCAAAAGAGGAAATTGGGTTTTGTCGTGGATTTAATTGGACGGAGATTTAAGAGATTTTGGATAAGTAGAAGATGCCCAGAATTTAATAGAAGAATAAGCAGTCATAATATGACCAAAAGTTGAAATTGGGTATTTTCGTGGGTTTCATCAGAAGGCGATTTCAGAATTTTTGAATAAGTATAAGATGCCCCGAATTGAATAGAAGAATAAGCAGTCATAATATGATCAAAAGTTGAAATTGGGTTTTCTCGTGGACTTTGATACGAAAATGCTTCAATAATTTTTGAATAAGTAGAAGATACTCACAATTTAATAAAGAAATAAACACTCCTAATATGATCAAAGATTCAAATTGGGTTTTCTCGTGGATTTTGATAGGAAAATGATTCAAGAATTTTTGAATAACAATTACAATTTAATACAAGAATAAACACTTCTAATATGATCCAAAGTTGAAATTGGGTTTTCTCATGGATTTTGATAGGAATATAATCCAAGAATTTTTGAACAAGTAGAAGATGCTACGCATTTAACAGAAAACTAAACACTCATAACATGATTAAAATTGGAAATTGGGTTTTCTCGTGGGTTTATTCGAGAGGCAATTTAGGAATTTTAAAATAAGTAGAAGACGCTTCAAACTTAACGTAACCAACTTGCCATAACAGAAGAATAAATACATAACAGTAGTAGACATAGGCCTAAGCACAGAAACTAAAAACAATACTTCTCTTATATGCGTTGCAATTATTACGACTAACTTAATTAGTTCTTCTTTATCTCGATAAGTAATGGTAAATTTTCTACAACATTTGCACTGTGTGTTAACAATTAAAATTAATGTTGAGCCCTAATGGTAACAAAACTATTACTAAAACTAAAACAAAAATTGATATCAAAGTTTAATATAAACTTACTTGAAACAAAGTTTAGTATAAAACGATATCGTCAATTTTCACTTAATTGTACTTTGTTCACAAATGTGTGATAATTCACAAAATTTATTTATAAATAATCTAGAAGGGTCTTAATGTTTGGTAATCTAGTAGCTCAAGATTAACTGAATAACTAACGTTGCCACATTCTGAGACTTGTATGTGTCGGTTGTATTATATCTTATTTATTTTTATTTAATACTGTAACGTTTATTTTACTAATTTATTTACACTAATACTAATACTAGACACTACTTAATTTATTTACACTATTACTAAATTATTACGCAACTTAACTAATTAATTTATATCACACTACTTAATCGTTAATTTATTTCACTTCGAACGCTCTCGCTATTTCGCTATTTACTCTCGCGGCTTCCATCTAATAATAATCCTAATTCGACCACAAGCCCGCTTATATATACATCTCAATTGTAGTCGGGAACCTTCCCGCATATTCGTGTAATTACTCGAAATACCTTTTATTATGTAGAAAGCTCCAGAGTGTCATAAATCACTTTCCTTAAATAGTAATCCCGGAGTATTCATGGAGCTGCCTTTTTTTATAGAATTCAATTAAGCGTCGTGGCAATTCCTTTTGAAGTAGCCGCTCAGGTCCGGTACGAGTAAACACGTCTCTCGCTGTTTACTTTTCGCATTACAATACCATAGGTTATTTGTACAATATAATTATACCGAAAATCTAAGTAGATTTGATGTAACGTTCCAAGTCAATACAGAAGTAAATTTTTTCTGCTATCAAAGTTATTTAATATCATTTTCCGGATAATCCACAAAATTAATCTATAAATTGCTTGACGTTTTAGAATTTTGGTTCCTTGGATTTTCTGTGTTCCAGAATTTAAAAAGATTTTCTTTTGTGAGAATATTATGAGATTTTATAAATCAAAGTACAACCGAATAAAGATGTTTCCAGGTTAAGAAAATTGAAAAAATAAATTTTTGAAACGCTCAAAATTTGTAAATTTATCAGATTCCAGCTGCCTATTGACACTAATTGTTTCTTATAATTTCTGAAATTTATGACTCCAGCTATCAACAGAATGTATGGCAACTTAATAGAACTTTTGGAATTTTGTGTTCCAGAATTTTGGGATATTTCCCTTTTTGGGAATCTAGTTGGTCTCTTAAATGGAAATCCCAAAAGAATAATAAGAAGTCTCCAGATTATTAGAATTCTATAATAAAATTTTTGAATTGGATTTATGGAGATTTTTGACTCCAGATATAGAGAGAATGTGTGGCAACTTAATAGATCTTGGGGACACTTAGGAATATTTCCTTTTTTGGGAATCTATTGGGACTCCTAAATTGATACCTGAAACGAATAGTAGGAAGTCTCGAGATTATTCGAATTATAAGATAAAATTTTTCCAATGTTCCAAATTTGGGAAAATTATGACTCCAGCTATCGATAGAATTTATGGCACCTTAATAGGACTTTGGGACTTTTATGTTCTAGAATTTCGGGAAATTTCCTATTTTGGAAATCTATTGAGTCTCTTAAATCGAAATCTTAAAAGAATAATAAGAACTCTCCAGATTATTAGAAAACAAAATTTTTGAAATGCTCGGATTTATGGAGATTTATGACTCCAGCTATCAATAGAATGTACAGCAACTTAATACAACTTTTGTACTTTTGTATTTCGGGATATCTCCTTTCCTCGGAATTCAGTGAGCCTCATAAATTGAAATATTAAACAAATAGTAAGAAGTTTCCAGATTATTATAATTCTTAGATAAAAATTTCGAACTTTCGAATTTTTGGAAATTTATGACTCCAGCTATAAATAGAATGTATGGCAACTTAATAGATCTTGGAGACTTTTGTGTTCCAGAACTTTGGGATATTTGCCTTTTTGGGAATCTACTGAGTCTCTTAAATGGAAATACCAAAAGAATAATAAGAAGTCTCCAGATTATTAGAATTATACGACAAAAGTTTTGAAACGTTTCAATTTTTGGAAATTTATAACTCCAGCTATCGATAGAATTAATGGCAACTTAATAGAACTTTGGCACTTTTGTGTTCCAGAATTTCGGGATATTTCCTTTTTTTTTGGGAATCTATTGAGATTCTTAAATTGAAACCTCAAACGAATAGTAAGAAGTCTCTAGATTATTAGATAAAAATTTTGAAATGTTCGAAATTTGAAAACTTTAACTCTAGCTCTCGATAGAATTTATGGCAACTTAATAGATATTGGGGACTATTGTGTTTCAGAATTTCGGGATATTTCCTTTCTTAGCAATCTAGTGAGTCCCCTAAATTGAAATCTTCTGAAGTCTGTAGCTAGCTCGAGTATCGCAATGCAAGGTAAAGTAAGAATTTTTAATCTCCGGAATGCGTCCTTACAGGAGGTACTCTGTGATAAACCAGCTATACAGCGAACTATTCTCTTCTGACATATAAATACCGACTTGGCAGCTGGAGAGGCTCCCCAGAAACAAACCCCGTACCTCAGCCTTGACGATACTTGCGCATGGTAGACTGACAGCAGTAGTTCAAAGGAGATAGCTTCTTTCAAATTCCTTAATAAAAAACAAGTAGAATTTAATTTACTATTGAGTGTTTCACAGTGAGCCTTCCAGTTAAGATTTTCATCTATAATTAAGCCAAGAAATTTATTACAACCAACTTTATTTAGCAATTGCAGATCAATTGTTACATCAACATTTGTAATACGATTGTCATTGTAGTTATGAAATATTGCATAGTTAGTTTTGGTAGCATTGACATGGAGGGAGTTTTTATTGAACCAATCATACAGTTGTAAAAGAGCAACAGCCTTTGAACAGTAATTTTGTTATTACCAGCAACTGTAACGGTGGCATCATCAGCGTAAAGACACATATCACAAGTGAAATTTTCATTAATGTCATTTATGTATAGAATAAATAAAAGTGGCCCTAAAATGGAACCCTGTGGAACACCAATTTCATTAATCAATGAATCCGAATAAGCGTAACTACCATTATTATTCTTAATCGCTACAAGCTGCTTTCTACAATTCAAGAAGCTGGACAGCCAGTTAAGTGCATTACCACGTATGCCATACTTCTCCAATTTAACTATAAGTGTTTGATGATTTACGCAGTCAAAAGCCTTGCTTAAATCACAGAAAACACACACAGCGCAATTTCCTGATTCAATGTGTTTAATTATTTCCTTCAGAAAAGTATCAAGAGCATCATTTGTGCCGAGTTTTGGACGAAAACCAAACTGATTCGCAGCCAAGACATTTTGAGAATGGTAAGAAGTGTCCTGATTATTATAACTGTAGAATAAAAGTATTGAAATGTTCCAAATTTTGGAAATCTATGCCTCCAGCTATCAATAGAATGTATGGAAACTTAATAGAACTTTGCTAATTTTGCGTTTCAAAATTTCGTGATATTCCCTTTATTGGGAATCTATTGAGACTCTTAATTGAAACCTCAAACGAATAGTTAGAAGTCTCAAGATTATTAGAATTATCAGATAAAATTTTTGAAATATTCGAAATTTTGGAAAATCATGACTCCAGCTGTCGACAGAATTTATGGCAACTTTAGAGATCTTGGGGACTTTTGTGTTCCAGAATTTCAGGTTATTTCCTTTCTTGACAATCAAGTGAGCCACTTAAATTAAAATCTTAATCGAAAAGTAATAAGTCTCCAGATTCTTATAATTTTAGGATAAAATTATTGAAATGTTCCAAATTTTGGACATCTATGACTCCAGCTGTAAATATAATGTATATAACTTAATAGAGCTTTGCTAATTTCGTGTTCCAGAATTTCGGGATATTCCCCTTTTTGGGAATCTATTGAGACTCTTAAATTGAAACCTCAAACGAATAATTAGAAGTCTCTTCTAATTCAGATTATTAGATTAGAGATTAGATATAGATATAGATTCCAGAATTTCCGGATATTTCCATCTTGACAATCTAGTGAGTCCCCTAAATTGAAATCTTACTCAAATAGTAAGAAGTCTCCTGATTATTATAATTGTAGGATGAAATTATTGAAATGTTTCAAATTTAGGAAATCTATGACTCCAGTTATCAATATAATGTATGGTAACTAATAGAACTTTGCTAATTTTGCGTTTCAAAATTTCGTGATATTCCCTTTATTGGGAATCTATTGAGACTCTTAATTGAAACCTCAAACGAATAGTTAGAAGTCTCAAGATTATTAGAATTATCAGATAAAATTTTTGAAATATTCGAAATTTTGGAAAATCATGACTCCAGCTGTCGACAGAATTTATGGCAACTTTAGAGATCTTGGGGACTTTTGTGTTCCAGAATTTCAGGTTATTTCCTTTCTTGACAATCAAGTGAGTCACTTAAATTAAAATCTTAATCGAAAAGTAATGTCTCCAGATTCTTATAATTTTGGAATAAAATTATTGAAATGTTCCAAATTTTGTAAATCTATGACTCCAGCTGTAAATATAATGTATATAACTTAATAGAGCTTGGCTAATTTCGTGTTCCAGAAGTTCGGGATATTCCCTTTTTTGGGAATCTATTGAGACTCTTAAATTGAAACCTCAAACGAATAATTAGAAGTCTCTTCTAATTTAGATTATTAGATTAGAGATTAGATATAGATATAGATTCCAGAATTTCCGGATATTTCCAATTTGACAATCTAGTGAGTCCCCTAAATTGAAATCTTGATCAAATAGTAAGAAGTCTCCTGATTATTATAATTGTAGGATGAAATTATTGAAATGTTCCAAATTTTGGAAATCTATGCCTCCAGCTATCAATAGAGTGTATGGAAACTTAATAGAACTTTGCTAATTTTGCGTTTCAAAATTTCGTGATATTCCCTTTATTGGGAATCTATTGAGACTCTTAATTGAAACCTCAAACGAATAGTTAGAAGTCTCGAGATTATTAGAATTATCAGATACAATTTTTGAAATGTTCGAAATTTGAAAACTATGACTCCAGCTGTCGATAAAATTTATGGCAACTTTAGAGATCTTGGGGACTTTTGTGTTCCAGAATTTCAGGTTATTTCCTTTCTTGACAATCAAGTGAGCCACTTAAATTAAAATCTTAATCGAAAAGTAATAAGTCTCCAGATTCTTATAATTTTAGGATAAAATTATTGAAATGTTCCAAATTTTGGAAATCTATGACTCCAGCTGTAAATATAATGTATATAACTTAATAGAGCTTTGCTAATTTCGTGTTCCAGAATTTCGGGATATTCCCTTTTTTGGGAATCTATTGAGACTCTTAAATTGAAACCTCAAACGAATAATTAGAAGTCTCTTCTAATTTAGATTATTAGATTAGAGATTAGATATAGATATAGATTCCAGAATTTCCGGATATTTCCATCTTGACAATCTAGTGAGTCCCCTAAATTGAAATCTTACTCAAATAGTAAGAAGTCTCCTGATTATTATAATTGTAGGATGAAATTATTGAAATGTTTCAAATTTAGGAAATCTATGACTACAGCTATCAATATAATGTATGGTAACTAATAGAACTTTGCTAATTTTGCGTTTCAAAATTTCGTGATATTCCCTTTATTGGGAATCTATTGAGACTCTTAATTGAAACCTCAAACGAATTGTTAGAAGTCTCGAGATTATTAGAATTATTAGATAAATTTTTTTAAATATTCGAAATTTTGGAAAATCATGCCTCCAGCTGTCGATAGAATTTATAGCAACTTTAGAGATCTTGGGGACTTTTGTGTTCCAGAATTTCAGGTTATTTCCTTTCTTGACAATCAAGTGAGCCACTTAAATTAAAATCTTAATCGAAAAGTAATAAGTCTCCAGATTCTTATAATTTTAGGATAAAATTATTGAAATGTTCCAAATTTTGGAAATCTATGACTCCAGCTGTAAATATAATGTATATAACTTAATAGAGCTTTGCTAATTTCGTGTTCCAGAATTTCGGGATATTCCCTTTTTTGGGTATCTATTGAGACTCTTAAATTGAAACCTCAAACGAATAATTAGAAGTCTCTTCTAATTTAGATTATTAGATTAGAGATTAGATATAGATATAGATTCCAGAATTTCAGGATATTTCCATTTTGACAATCTAGTGAGTCCCTTAAATTGAAATCTTAATCAAATAGTAAGAAGTCTCCTGATTATTATAATTGTAGGATGAAATTATTGAAATGTTTCAAATTTAGGAAATCTATGCCTCCAGCTATCAATATAATGTATGGTAACTAATAGAACTTTGCTAATTTTGAGTCCGAGAAATTCGAGATATTCCTTTTTTTGAGAGTTTAATGTGGCTCTTGAATGGAAACCTCAAACGAATAGTAAGATATCTCGAGATTATTAGAATTATCAGATACAATTTTTGAAATGCTTGAAATTTCTAAAAATTATGACTCCAGCTGTCAATAGAATTTATGGAAACTTAATAGATCTTGGGGACTTTGGTGTTTCAAAATTTCGGGATATTTCTTTTCCTGGGAATCTAGTAAGAGTCTTAAATTGAAATCTTAACAGGATATTGAGAACTCTCAATTATGTTTTAAAGATAGTTTTGGATTATATAATTCTCTAATTTAAAGTTTATTACTAAACGTCGTTTATCTTGAGTTTACTCACGTTATTAATAATAACGTTTCAGCACGTAACGTAACAGCAATAACGTTAGAACGTTATTGCTGTCTAGTAATTAAATCACATTTCTAAATTTTTGTTTTAACGTTAAAACAAAGTAATTTCCACAAACAAATCTCGATACCAGTTTTTCAACCTTCCACATTCAAAACGTTGTTTGGATTCAATTTTCACCCACGAATCGCATCATCCGAAGCATCCTACACACACACAGCCACGTTACCCCTCGTTATGTCCAATTTTCATTTACGCGACATATCATTGTTATTTCTCTAATATCGAACATTCGCCCCTTCTCCCGTTTGATCCTGGAAGATAATCTTCCGTTAATTGCCATATGCCGTCATTACGATCTCTCCCCCGGACATCCATCCCCTCCGCTTGTCGTAAACCAAAGTTTCCAGGATGGAGAGGAATTGGACGAAACGTCAGACGTCAAGCTATGTCAGAGTATAAAAATTGAATTTTTTGGAAAATAACAGGAGGATGTAGTTTTCGAAATGGCACTGAAAACCAAAAAGGAGTTACGAAATTAAACGGTTATACAAAACAGGAGTTGCAATGTTAAGTGAGCTAACCAACTGGAAAACTCTTTTGATGATCGTTGTAAGGAAAATGGAGTTGTGAAGTTAAACTTTAAACTATACCTCCCACTCTCTCTCCTTCTATCCATTGAAAACCGCGTTACTTAACCGACTAGAAAACAAAACCTTCCCCTAAACCGACGACTAGAAAAAAAAGGAGTTATCGAACTAAACTTACCGTTCCATCCGTCAAAGCCTCATAATTGCGCTGTGGCGTACGGCGTCCAACTTCACAACTTCACAGTCGAAACTTCATAAAAATCAACCTCTCTCTCCCTCGCACTCCATTCGTCTATCTCTCCCTCTCTCTCTGATCCCGATATCAAAGTTGTGTGTGTGTATGTGGCGTGTGTGCGCGCCAACTCCCATCCCGTACTCTCCCGACAAGGGAAAAAAAGGGCTCGATCCCTTCCTCCCCCGTTTGGAGAGCGTGAGTTCGTGTGTGGATCGAAAAAATGTCAAGGTCGCTTCGATTAATAATTCGTGAATGAGATAGAGAGAGAGAGAGAGAGGGGAGGGGGCGGCGGAGTTCAAAGAACTCCGCGTCCGCAACTCCTTTTTCCTATATGCATCTCACGGTGGTTTCGATTATGGTGACTTCAGTTTCATGGGTCAAAAAAGGTGGAAAACATTTCTGTAGGAGAGAAATACGGTTGTCATTTCTATTGGAGAAGCTTTAGGAGTTGGGAGTTTCTTCTGAATGAAAACGGGAAAAACTTTCACATAAGTTAAAATAATATTTAACAACTTCAATAGTTTCCAAACCACTAATTTAAATTCTGCTACTTCTTTTCGTAGGTGCAACTCCCACCATTAAACTCCCTATTATTTTATTTGGAAATGGGGCTACTCCACATCTCTTTAAGAAATGTTCAACCAATCTCATACTTCACCTTATAATTCACTACACTCTACGTCCGCCACTACTTTTCATAGTTACAACTCTTCCAGTATTTTTGGTTTAATCTCCTTTATATTTTAGGGGATGAAATTTAACAATTTTAAATAATGTAACGAACTCCGCGTCCGCAACTCCTTTTACGTAGGTGCAACTCACGGTTATTTAGATTATGGTAACTTCAGTTTCGTGAATTTGAAAAAGATGGAAAAGATTTTCTTCGAAGCGAGATAGGGTTGTCATTTCCATTGGAAGAAACTTTAGGGGTTGGTTTCTTCGGTATGAAAACGGGAAATACTTTCACATAAGTTAAAATAATATTCAACAACTTCAATCGTTTCCCATTCACCAATTTCAATTCTGCTACTCCTTTTCGTAGATACAACTACCAACATTAAACTCCTTTTTCAATTTTGGGGTAAAACTCCCCACATTTTATTTGGAAATAGGGCTACTCCACATCCTTTTAAGAAATACTCAACCAATCTCTTATTTCACACTATTATTCACTACACTACGTCCACAACTCCTTTTCATAGTTGCAACTCTTTCAGAATTTTGTTTTGAACTCCTTTATATTTTATGGGATGAAATTTAACAATTTTAAATAATGTAAAGAACTGTACATTCGAAACTCCTTTTTCGTAGGTGCAACTCCACTACTATTTTCTACTTCTCACTACTACTACTACTACTACTCATTTGAGTTTGGCAGCACAACTCCCAATATTTTGTTTTGAAATGGGACCAATCTCCAAACCTTTTGAGCAATACTCAATAATCCCATTCTTTAACCTATTCTTTTAAAGACTACTTTTCACAGTTGCAACTCCTTAGATTTTTTAAATCAAAAATTTAATTACTGCAAAAAAAGGAGTTTAAACTCTTTTTTGGAGATGGTAGGGTATTAAGGGTTCGATTCAGAAACGAACCTTTTAGTTATCTTATGGTAATATTTAACAACTTTAATATAGAGAACAACACATCTGCAACTCCTTTTTTTGGGTACAATTACCATTGTATTTTCGTACCGAGACTTTCTCTTTTTTGGGCTTGCTCCACTTCATGAAGGTGGAAAGGGATAAAAATATTCCTTCCATACAGAAAACACCTACTACCACAGAAAGCAATTTTGGGAGTTGGTATTCCATTGTCACGATTTGAACGAACCTTAAGATTTTTTAGCAATATTTAAGCAACTCAAAAGTAGTTCTGAAGACTCCTTTTCGACAACTCCTTTTCGTTGATACAACTCCTAAAATGTTTCCGATAATATATTTTCAAAATGGAGAAGATGGTGGAAGAATTTTCCCTTCCTAGTTGAATACGGATACAATTATCACTGAAACAAAATTTAGGAGTTATTTTTCTTTTGTTGGGAAACAGAACCAACTTCCCCTTCATTTTAATCACGATAACCGAAACTAAAACTCCACATTCGCAACTCCTTTTCGTAGATACTCGATTTCCATATACTCGAAGGGGATGAAAATATGTTTATAGAAATTAGTTGCAACCACAGAAAGAAATCTGAGTTCCATTGTGGGATTTGAATGAGCTTTCATAATTATTCAGTTATTTCAAAACATATTTCCATTATTGCAACTCCTGGTAATGCCAATATCAACTTCAATAGGTGCGTCCACAGGAAGCCATTGTGGGAGTTGGAGTTTCGTTGTTGGGTATTGGAATGAACCATCATATTTTTACAGCAATATTAAGCATTTTGAGTTATTTAGAATAAATCAAAGAGCTCCCGCCCACAACTCCTTTTCATAATTGTAACTCCGGGAAATGTCAATATTAACTTTGGGATTTAAAGTTTCGTTTTTGGGACGAAACGGCAATTTTTTTTAGCAATATTAAACAATTCCAGTTTCTTAGAAAAATTCAAAGAACTCCTCGCACGCAACTCCGCATAATTTCAATATTAAACTCCCATAATCTCGAACAAGAACTCTACTTCCCTAACATCAAAAGGGGAAGAAAGAGGAAAACCTCCAATTGCAAGGTGGATTTCATTTGAATCATTTTTGTTATTGGAGTGCCTTGGTAATCAAGAAAAAGTTCCAAAATGTATGAAACACCTTGAATGGGGGTGGGAAAATCATCCCTAAAATCGGGAAAAGCTACTACCACAAAAATCAATTTTGGGAGTTGGAGTTTTATGGGAACTTCGAGTGAACCAAAAGATGTCTTTGAAAAATGTTAAACAGTATCAACTTCAATTTCAACAGCCCCCAACTCCTCTTCATAACTGTACCTCTCTGTAATTTGAACTCATTTTTCTTAGAATGACTACTTTCAAAACCTCAAATGGGAAAACAAATAGGGAAATCTTTTCATAAAAGTGAAAATTGGATGATACTGGAGCAATTTTGTGTGGTCAAGTTAAACTTCTACAATTTTTGATCAATATAAAACAACTTCAAGTATCTCTACGCTCACTTTCTAAATTTGAATGGGGGTGGAAAATCCTTCTCTCCACGAGGGAAATATACCCAGTTTGTTGTTTGTGAGTAGCAATTGAATTCCTGATAGATCCTTCTCCAACAACATTAAATAACTCATATTTTGTAAAACCACCCTATCCTCCCCTACAACGGGAATCCGGGTTATCGATCAATCTCCCCGGACTCGTCCGAGGAAGGACAATATCAATTCTCCCTTAAAAAACAACCCTCCTCAATTTTTCCTACGGTAAGTATTATTTTTCGAAAAATAACCAAATAAACCAACAATCCCGTAAACACTTTTTTGTATACTTTATAAACACGACAAATCGTCCGAAATTTGCATATATTATCATCGTGATAAAGGCTTTTCGAGGCAGATGGCGAGTAAATCTTTTACATGCGAATGGGAATCGACTGGGAGAGAGAGAGGGAGAGACAGAGAGAGGGAGAGAGGGACTCTGGAAGAGGAACGAACATGTGTCGGAAAGGATGTGCCGCGACAGGGGTGAATCCAGAGGATCGAAATGCCTAAACTCACAAAAAGTAGCTCAAAAATGGAAAACTAAAAATTCAACATTTGAAAATATGAAACGTAAGAATGTGACCGAAATCAAAAAATTACATGATTCAAAACTTACTTCTATCCCAAGTTTCAACCAGGCTATTTACAATTTTCAAAAATTTGCACTGAAGATGTGTAAAGACCTCATGCAAAATGAAATAACGAGACGCCCAAAAATACATTAAGTGAAGTACAAACATTGAGAACATTTTTGAAAACGTTTTGACAAATAAGAATGAAAAATCATGTTAACAGTTCTTTAACAACTTTAATTCCAAAATTGTAAAGATACGACTTGACCTATGTATTATTCCAAAATACCCAACAACTGCAAAGAAATTAATTATGATTTAAATTGAAAATGAAGAAAAATTTAGGAAACTTTTTGGCTTTTCTTGATTAAAGTGCAAAAATTAATAACTTTCAAAGTGTCTTGGAAAGCCTGGAACTAAAGAACGCAAACTAATTTTTCAGGTTCTTTAAAGATCAAAATGTGAAAGTCTGAATGAATCGACATTTTGGATATTTCCTCCATATATCGAGATGTCAGTATTGATTGAACTTAAAAACATAAAAAAATATGAATAATTCTTTAAAAAAAAAATAAAAATAAAAAATGAAATGCAAATGAAAAATACAAATTCATTTCTAAATTCCTCAAAATTAAAAATTGGAAGGATTTGCAAAGAACTGATTTTAGGAGTTATCCATTATAAAGCACACCCAAACACCTTTCGAGATTGGTACTGTTTGTAATTCAATAACTGAAACATTTCAAAAGTCTTCAAAGCCTTCCTGAATACCAATAATAACTGAAAACACAAAATTGACACCCCAAGGATATTTGTAAGATATTTGAGAGTTACAGAAAGCAGAAATTTCCAACTTGATCCTGAAATTTGAACAGATATTATTCAAATACAAAAACTGAGTTCATGGGTATACCACAGTTAATCACCAAATCCAATAACGATACAAGCTTAAAATTCACAAAATCCTAGTGAGTTACCACCAATTAGAAAAGAGAAAAAAAGCAATTTTTCTCGACCAATTACAATATATCTTTGCAAAATTTAAAATTTAAACTCAGTTCTGAAGGCACCAACAGATTTTGGATACATCGCAACCAAATAGCCAACAGCAACATTCTTAGAAATTCATCAATAGCGCAATATCAAAGCTCCCAAAGTTAAAGAAGTATAACCAAACTAGTTAGAATTATTACAAATTTACAAATGCATCTGTAGTTACCTACAAACTGAAAAACACTAAAGCAGTTTCTAAGTCACTCAAATTCAAAGCTTCCAAAGGCACCAAACAACCAACGGCAACATTGTAAGTATATCAAAGAGCAAAATTCATTCAACTGGGCACTATTCAAGCTCCCAAAAGTAAAGAAGTTCAACCAAAAGAGTTAGAAATATTTAAAGTTCACTAAGGCTTCTTTAGTTACCTACAAACAGAAAAAGACTAAAGCAGTTTCTCAGTCACTGAAATTCAAAGCTTCCAAATGCACCAAACGGCCAACAGCAACATTCTAAGGATATCAAAGAGCAAAATTCATTCAACTGGGCACTATTCAAGCTCCCAAAGGTAAAGGAGTTCAACCAAAAAAGTTGAAATTATTTAAAGTTTACTAAGGCTTCTTTAGTTACCTACAAACAGAAGAAGACTAAAGCAGTTTCTAAGTCACTCAAATTCAAAGCTTCCAAAGGCAGCAAGCAGCCAACAGCAATATTCTAAGGGTATCAAAGAGCAAAATTCATTCAACTGGGCACTATTAAAGCTCCCAAACGTAAAGGAGTTCAACCAAAAAAGTTGGAATTATTTAAAGTTTACTAAGGCTTCTTAAGTTACCTAAAAACAGAAAAAGGCTAAAGCAGTTTCTCAGTCACTCAAATTCAAAGCTTCCAAAGGCACCAAACAGCTAACAGCAATATTCTAAGGGTATCAAAGAGCAAAATTCATTCAACTGGGCACTATTAAAGCTCCCAAAGGTAAAGGAGTTCAACCAAAAAAGTTAGAATTATTTAAAGTTTACTAAGGCTTCTTTAGTTACCTACAAACAGAAGAAGATTAAAGCAGTTTTTAGTCACTCAAATTCAAAGCTTCCAAAGGCACCAAACAGCCAACAGCAACATTCTGAGGATATCAAAGAGCAAAATTCATTCAACTGGGCACTATTCAAGCTCCCAAAGGTAAAGAAGTTCAACCAAAAAAGTTTGAATTATTTAAAGTTTACTAAGGCTTCTTTAGTTACCTACAAACAGAAAAACACTAAAGCAGTTTCTAAGTCACTCAAATTCAAAGCTTCCAAAGGCAGCAAGCAGCCAACAGCAATATTCTAAGGGTATCAAAGAGCAAAATTCATTCAACTGGGCACTATTAAAGCTCCCAAACGTAAAGGAGTTCAACCAAAAAAGTTTGAATTATTTAAAGTTTACTAAGGCTTCTTAAGTTACCTAAAAACAGAAAAGGCTAAAGCAGTTTCTCAGTCACTCAAATTCAAAGCTTCCAAAGGCACCAAACAGCTAACAGCAATATTCTAAGGGTATCAAAGAGCAAAATTCATTCAACTGGGCACTATTAAAGCTCCCAAAGGTAAAGGAGTTCAACCAAAAAAGTTAGAATTATTTAAAGTTTACTAAGGCTTCTTTAGTTACCTACAAACAGAAGAAGATTAAAGCAGTTTTTAGTCACTCAAATTCAAAGCTTCCAAAGGCACCAAACAGTCAACAGCAACATTCTAATGATATCAAAGAGCAACATTCATTCGACTGGGCACTATTAAAGCTCCCAAAGGTAAAGAAGTTTAACCAAAAAAGTTGGAATTATTTAAAGTTTACTAAGGCTTCTTTAGTTACATACAAAAAGAAAAAGACTAAAGCAGTTTCTAAGTCACTCAAATTCAAAGCTTCCAAAGGCATCAAGCAGCCAACAGCAACATTCTAAGAATGTCAGAGAGCAAACTGGGCACTATTAAAGCTTCCAAAGGTAAAGAAGTATAACCAAACATGTTATAATTATCAGTAATTCACAAGAGCCTCTTGAGTTACCTGCAAACAAAACAAAAAAGATTAAAGTAGTTTGGTCAGTGAGTCCAATTCAAAGGCTGCAAAGGCATCAAATAGCCAACAACAACAATCTTACACGATGAAGAGAATAAATGTTTCAACAGCGCAATATCAAAACTTTCGAAGGTAAAGAAATTCAACCAAACACGATAAAATGAGCAGAAATTCACAAAGGCCTAGTGAGTTACCTGAAAACAGTAAACACCACAACAGCAACATTCTCAGAAGATCAGAAGGCAAAATTCCTTCTACAGCGCAATACAAAAGCTTCAAAATTTAAAGAAGTACAACCAAACACCTCAGGGTTACAAAGAATTTAAAAGGCTGTGCGAGTTACAAGCAAATAAAGGAAGCAATTCCTGCCACCCAAATTCCAACGTTTGTTTCATAATTCGTACTTAACTCCAAACACACCAAACAGGTTTGTGATGCCTAGTACCCAAATAGCAAATAGCATCATTTTAAGAAGATCAGAAGACGAAGTTATTGCAGCAGCGCAATATTTAACCTCTCAAAGTTTAAGAAGTGCAACCAAACAAGTTCGATTTAGCAGAAACTCACAAAGGTCACGTGAGTAACAAGCACATAGAAAATATAAAAGCAATTTCTGTCACTCAAATTCAAACGTTTGTTTCCAAGATCAAAAAATTTTGTTCAGACTTAATTCCAGAGGCACCAAACAGATTTTGGATACATCGCAACTAAACAGCCAACAGCGACATTCATAGAAGATCAAAGGGCCAAATTCGACCAACAACGCAATATCAACGATTCCAAAGCTAAGATGCGAAGATGTTAGAATTGACAGAAATTCACAAAGGACCCTTGAATTACCTGCAAATAGAAAACGACTAAAGCAGCTTCTGTTACTCACATTTAAAGCTCTCAAAACCACCAATCTGATATTAGATACATCGCAACCGAATAGCAACATCTCTAGAAGATCAAAAGACAAAATCCTTTCAGCAACACAATATCGAAGCTACCAAAGGTAAAGAGGTACAACCAAGCAACTCACAAAGGTAACGTGAGTTACCAAGGAATACAAAAGACAAATGCAATTCCAGTCATTCAAAGTCACTCAAATCCAAAATTGGAACAAAATTCAAACTCGATTCCAAAAGAACCCAAACATGCATCGCAACCAACTTTTGAGTTTAGAAAACAAACGTTTAAGTTTGCTTGAGAGGAATTGCTTTTGTCTTTTCTATTTGCTGGTTACTCACGAAGCGTTTGAGAATTTTAGCTAATTCTAGTGCGTTTCATTGTACTTCCTTAGCTTTGGAAGTTTTGATATTGCACTCTGGAAAGAAATTTGTCTTTATATCTTCTAGGATCAAATGCTGCTGTTAGTAATTTGGTTATGAGTTATGATGTATCCAATATCTATTTGGTGCCATTGGAAGATTTAAATTTGAGTGCGTTAGAGAAATTGCTTAGTTGTTTTCTGGTTGCAGGAATTTCTGCTAATTCTATTTTGTTATGTTGTACTATTTCACCTTTGGAAGCTTTAAACTTGAGCTTCTGAAACAATTTTAATAAGTCGAATGGTCATTACCTAAATGGCTGTGATTTTGAGTTGGGCTTTCCAAATTGGCCTTAAATTTCATATCATTTTGACTCATATGTCAACTTCATATATTTGTGTCTAGAATTCAAAATCGACACAAAATTCAAATTCAACTCCAAAATCACCAAACAGACTTAGGACGCATTGCAACCAAACAACCAATAGCGACATTGTAGAACATTCTATCAACAACGCAATATCAACGATTCCAAAGCTAAGGAAGTACAATCAAACATGTTAGAATTGACAGAAATTCACAAAGGACTCTTGAATTACCTGCAAAACAGAAAACAGCTAGAGCAGTTTCTGTCACTCACATTGAACGCTGCCAAAGGCACCAAACAGATATTGGATGCATCGCAAGCAAACAGCAACATGTCTACAAGATCAAAAGACAAAATTCTTTCAACAGCGCAATACCAAAGCTACCAAAGGTAAAGAAGTGCAACCAAACAACCCACAAAGGTAACGTGAGTTACAATTTTGATGCGTCATATGGTCTTTACCTAAATGCCAGTGATTTTTGAATTATTAAATAATTTCGGTTGTGTCATGCTTCGCTCAGGAGGTGCTATGGTGTAGGATTTAGTGATGGGCTTTCCAAGTGAGCCATAAATATCTATAATGTCAACTTCAAATATTTGTGTCTATAATGCAAGATCGACACGAAATTCAAACTCAACTCCAAAATCACCAAACAAACTTAGGACGCATTGCAACCAAACAACCAATAGCGACATTCTAGCATATCACAAGACATAATTCTTCCATCAGCGCAATATCGAAGCTGCCAAAGGTAAATAAGTATAACCAAGCAAGTCACAAAGGTAACGTGAGTTACCAGCAAATACCAATGACAAAAATAGAAAATTGGAATAAAATTCACACTCAACTCCAAAATCACCAAACAGATTTGGCATGCATCGCAACCACACAGCAATATCCATGCAAAATCCAAAAAAACCCAAAGTAGACAGTTCCCCAAACAAAAATGTGTTGTTCCTGTTTCGACCACCACCAAGATCAAAGACAAAGCCTCGCCACAGCAACCCCAAACCCACATCCAGGAAACCTCCATCGATCCAGATCCGACCCTGCGTCCCTTGTACGTATGCATGTATCAAACTGGATCTGTGTACGAGTAGAAACGAAGAGGGCGAGAGAGAGAGAGAGAGAGAAAGATAACCAGATAGACTGTGAGAGAGAGAGAGAGAGCGATAGTGTGTGTGTGTGTGTTTGCACAAAAAGTTCCATAGGGAGCGAATGCCCGAGTGAGAGAGAGAGAGAGAGGAATGGTAAGTGATGGGAAGTGGGAGTGTTCTGGAAAGTACACGTAGAAGAGAGACAGTTTTGCATTAATGACCGGAGAACAAAGAGGGCATCGAACAGCGGCGTACGCCGCAACCCTCTTACACGATCCCCTCCACTTCTGAACACATTTCGGAGACGAGAAACCGCCTAGTATTACTACTCGATAAGGCTAGCATCGCCTCCTTTCCTCCATCGCACCGAGACCTATCCGTCGACGCTACCCTCTCGCCTCCATCGATCAGCCCCTTTAAAACAGAGCTTCGCCGACACTGTCGAATGTATGGAAGTAGATAGAGAGGAGGGAGAATAAAGCGAATTAATGGAACTACCACTATATACCGAAAGGGTTTAAAGGCACGACGCCGGCTAACTTGGTAACGAACTTTTTACGTTACACCGAACTTTAACCGGTAACTTCGAAGCTAATTTCCCTGGAAACGTCGAGTTTAATATTACACAACGAACCTCCTTAAATAACATTATTACCCTTCGCCTCACTATCAACTACACCCTCCATATATCGTTCACTTACGTTATCAATGCTCGACGGTATTGATCTGCACTTGAGCCACCGCAACAGCTTCGAGTCCCAAACTTGAAAATTTAATTAACTCGTAGCATTCCCCCGCTAGCCCACAATTTAAATTTCTATCGATTCCGAGTGGGGCGGCGGGCCGAAACGTGAAGCGGACACCGAGAACGGAAACGTGAATAGATAACGAGGAGGAAGTGACGGGAAGATTCGGCTGGAGGAGAACTTCCAGAAGGTTCAGTTGTTAAGTGTAATTATTAAGGAGATTGGATTGAATAACAAGTATCCTATGCCACTCATTAACAAACTTTATTATAAATATTGCGTCGAACGCAGATTACAAACGAGCTATTCCTCAGAGCAATCTACAGTATCGTACAGATATAAAGTTTCCAGGTCGACATCTTTCTTCAGTAAAATTTGGTGAAATTCTGTCTGTGCATGGCATCACAGTCTCGTACAACACTACTAACAACGCTAGTAGGTTTTGGTCAATCTCGAAGATAAAAGAGACTTATGGAATGGAGAGCACGTCAGGCAGTATAATAACTACAAAGATCAAGGCATTTTTACCAACCAGTCACAATTTGCCAATCACCTCCTACTTGAAAATCATACCTGTGACCTCAAAGAGGACGTGAGAATCTTACACCTATGCAACAAGGGAGTTTAGCTGAACGGTCTACATTTGCCATGGCCAACTTTGGGATTCCGGAAAACCTTCTGTTGTTCCAGAAGGTTTCGTGGAAAGCTGGGTGAACTGGGTTTCATTTAGGCGTCACAAGAAGGTTTCTGTGATTTGGATTTTGCTTGATTATCACTAGGAACTGTGCGCTGATTGGATAAGACTTCATGGTCCAACTAGCTAGATTGAAGTTGATGTCATTTAGAATTATTTAAATGAAAGTTATGTAATTCAAGTTTAATATAGAATGTCGTTGACAATTCCAATATCATTTCCTGTAATTGGTGTCTCAATTATTATATAACTTAAATGTGATCCAATTTCCAGCTAAAAATGGGTAGAGTTACACAACGCAATTTGGGTTTAGTAACGTAACCTAGGTTCAGGAGACTCAGTGTTATAACATTCCAATTGGGTTTGTTTCAAGGGACTTTACTAGAAAATTTTCAAAGTTATTGAAAATAAAAATGTCTGTAAAAAGTCTGTGAGAGTTTGAAATTGGAGGCACAAAATTATAATTGTAATATAACCCACAGGAAATTTCGTTTCCAATTTAGGTCTTAAAATTGTGGGTCCTGCAAATTCAGGTTGGTTTCAGCACTGTAACTCAGGTATTGGTACAAGTCCAATTGATCAAGGGTTTCATTCTGAAATGCGAACTGGGCTCGCAAGGTTTATGGTTAACAATTTCGGGTTTCTCCTTTTGAAAAACTGTCGATAGAAACTGCTTGTCTATTGAAAGAGGATGTATGCTAATTTATGTAGAATTTTGATAAAACTAATCAAATTTCATTTCCAATTCCCAATGAGGATATGACTACTTCTGTCTTAAGTATGTCAATACGAATATGATACAATTTCAAGCTAAAATTGGGTATAGATCCATAATACAATTTGGGTTTAGTAACGCAACCTAGGTACAGGAGACTTATAGTTATAATTGGGTCCCATTCATGACACTTCACTAGAACAATTCCAAAGTAACTACAGATAAAAAACATCAGTAAAAAGTCTGTGTAAAATGTCTGTAACAGTTTCAAATTTCAGGTACAAAAATTATAATTTTCATGCAACCCACAGGAAATTTCTTATCCAATGTAGGTCTTAAAATTGTAGGTCCTGTAAATTGAGGTTCTTTGCAGGCACTGTAACTCACATTTTAGTAAAGGTCCAATTATAAGGAAGGAGAAACTTCTATGTTTACCTTTAGGCCCTTAGACCCGGAGGCGCAATCTAGGCGGTATCTCTTGATAACTTTTATATTTTGCCCCACGTTGGGCGCCAAATTGCTACGCGTGTTTTTGGGTTTTCACTTAATAGTGCCTTAGTCACTTGAAATAACCAAATTAGTCCAATTATTGTTCAATAGTTACCGTTGCATTGAAGTTATGAATTATTAACTAAGCGAGTAAAATTTTCTGGATATAATCTTCAGCTTCTCCTTTTGAAAAACCATCACTAGAAACTGTTATACTGAATATTAATTTTAGGTAGAATTTTGGTGAAATTCGTAAAGTTTATCTTTTTAATAACTTTAGCTCAAATTTTGGTCCAATTCAAAGTGATTAATAAGTACAGTCTCGATTCATATCAACTCTGATTCAATTTAGTGTCATGGCCGTCTTCTTTGTTCTATTTAAGAAATTAGTGTTTTGAGTTTTATCGCCCAACAAACATTACATGTAGTGTTTCAACATTCTACTTTGTACTATTAAAAGAGCAATATTGCAATTTAAAAGTTATCAAGTTTCAAATTTCGAATATCAAGAATTACAACTTGTTACAATCTCCTAAGAGACTGCTCGACCCTCAAATCGTAAACTTCAATATTAATCAACTCATTGTAGTGTTATGATCTTCTGCTACATTCGATTAAAAAATTGATTGATTGATTTGAATTTCATTGTCCTACAAGGTGTTAAAATTTAAAGGTTTTGAAGTTTCAAATTTAGGATATTAGGGTGTGGGTCTTTAAATTTCAAACCCAGTTGCACGACCCAAAAGTAATGAGTGTCAAAATATGTCAGTTAAATTTTGGGTTGCAACCTTCTGCTTATTTATATTAAAAGTCTGACTATTTGGTTTGAGTTTCATTGTCCAACTACAATATTGTAATTCATAAAGTTATGAAGTCTTAAATTTCGGGACTGAGTTTGCGCGTTTTTGCAACACAGAAGTCCTAAATTGCAAAATTCTATTTAAGGGTTATAACTTATCACTTTCTGCATTGTTCTCTTATAAAACTTATGTATTGGTTGGATTTAAAATATCTACCAGCAATGTTGCAATAATTCATGACGTTATGAAGATTAAAAGTCTAAAAAAGATTTGCAGTTCAGCGTTTCTTCAATAAAAAGAAATTTTAGTTTTCAAAATTTATTTTAAGGGTTTGTAACCTTCTACTGTGTTATTTTTTAAAACTTATTGAGTGATTGGAGTTTCATTGTGTGACGGGCAATACTGCGATTTATACAAGGTGTCCCATTTTAATGTACCACCCCTGATATCTCCTTAGATATGCAATTTAGCGAAAAATGGTTCAGACAAAAGTTGTAGGACTCGAAGGGGACCATACAAAAATGACCTATTAGTTGACCTTGAAATGCATTTTTAAGGTCAAATCAGGGTCATCTTTGTTTTTTTTAATGGAAACATATTTTTTATGTCATATTCGCATTCTCCAGTAAAAAATACGTATCTTTTGTATAAAACATTTTTTTCGTAACAATTTACACTTTTCAGCTTTGACCTCGATCCAGTCAAGGCAACTTCCTTCACAGTCCAACCACTCAGAGTCTAATGGAGACTTGAAATTGACCTGTAGATTGGACTTGGCCTGACTGTGACTAGGCCTTGACCCGACCTTCACCAGACTTGACCCTGATCTTGACATGGTCAAGCCAAGGTCACATAAAGGTCAAAGCTGAAAAGTGTCTTCTAGCGAGAAATCAAACCATTTACGAAAAAAAATTTTCATACAAAAGATACGTATTTTTTACCGGAGAATCCGAATATGACATAAAAATATATTTTTACATTAAAAAACAAAAGTTGACCTTGATATGGCATTGAAAGCGCATTTCAAGGTCAACGGCAAGGTCATTTTTGGATGGCCCCCTTCGAGTCCTAGAACTTTTGTTTGGCCTATTTTTTGCTAAATTGCATATCTAAAGAGATATCAGGGGTGGTACGTTAAAATGGGACACCCAGTATAGTTTTGAACTTTAGGAGTATCAAATTTCAAAATTCTTTTAAGGGTTATAACTTTCTGTTTTGTCCTTTTACGAAATTAATTGAATTTTTAAAGTATCATTGTGAAAGCACAATATTTACAATTTTACAATTTTTTTACAATATTTATAATTTTAGGGTGTAGGTTTTAAATTATAGGAGCAATTTCACAATCCCATGGTCCGTCAAGAAATATTACAATTTAAACAATTGCACAGTTTCAAATTTTGGATGTTAAGTTGGGGCTTTTTAAATTTCAATAATATATTTGAATAATATTCAAAATTAAAAGGTAATAAGGTTTCAAATTTGGTATCTTTAAGTTGTGAGTATCGAAATTTCAGAAAAAAATTGCAGAGTTCACCAGTATTAAATTATAACATTTTAGGAAACAAAAGTAAAATAGTTCTCAATCCCAGAAAAATTCACAAACTAACGTTAAACGTTCTGTACAATTTTTTGAAATTGTTACAAATTAGAAAGTCATGTCAGATATATTTTTTATTTGTGTAAAATGGTATTTTACCTTTTATAGCCATAACAATTTTGAAATTTTCCAATATTTCTTCTCGTTTTCAGGAAATTCAGAAAATTACACTAAGTTCAGGGAAAATAGCATTTCCCTTTTATAACCATAACAATTTTGAAATTTTCCAATATCTCTTCTCGTTTTCAAAAAATTCAGAAAATCGCAGTAAGTTCACTGAAAAATTACTGAAAATTGCTGCATATTATAAATTTTTGTAACATTTTTGTAATCTTTCCAATTTCCAACATCTCTCAAATATCGTAACATTACTTGTAACAATTTTACCACTGATAACTTAGATTTCAATCTAAACTATCACTGGAGTAATTATTAGTTTGTCTACGTCACCACAAGTACTGGAGATGCCATCACTATAGTCGTTACAAAAGTACTCAAGTAGTAAACTTGAATGCCTCCATCACAGTAGGTTGCATCAGTGATCAGGTATACTCGAGTACTTTGCCATTCGATAAAGTACAAGGTTTCATAAGGAACAGGTTTAATAAGTACTTAGATGTAATTTGATTGTATCACTAATAATTTGAATTTTAATCAAAACCATCACTGGAGTACTTATTAATTCGAGAGAACTAAAGTTTCTTAATATTTATCGTGATTTATAAATAGTATTTTCAATTATGAATGTTACGTCGAAGTACAAAGTATTTAGACTATTTTTACTGAATTATGCCTTGTGAGTTTCTCAATTAAACTGCCGTAGCTTATCAGGTCTCATTTGGTTTGATTTACTTGTCATTTTTGAGATTGAGTCGTGCATGTGAGTTAAGATCTCGCACTGTTTTCCCAAAATTCCCGAAAATTTTTCCGAAATCGCTGAATTTTCCCGATTTCCCTGACTAAATTTATAAATCTCTGATTTTTCCCAGATTTTCCTGATTTCCCGACAATGTGGGCACCCTGTATTTCTCACATGACCAATTGTTTTTCGGGCAATTTTCCATTCGGGAAATTTTCCTAACCATCTCCAGAAAAGCTATCCCAGACAGCACACGACGTCTTAAAGACGTCTTGTGAAGGTCTTATTGTGGTCTGGACGTCTGAAGACCTAAAAGAGACGTCTTTAAGATGTCTTGTTTGGAATGTCTTTAAGACGTCTTGTTTTGGACGTCTTTAAGACGTCTGATTGAAGTCTGGATGTTTGTTGACCAATAAAATTTTTCTTCATACGTGCGCAAATGGACGTATTAAAAACGTCTTAATTTGGTAGGTCATCATTAATAAAGACACCTTTTTCAGACAACTTTTGAACTGTCTAATTAGGAAGTCTTTAAGGCGGTATTATATGTTTGCAGATTTAATAAGAATAGGTATTTATATAATACATGTATATCTAATTAATTAGTTAATCAAATAATTGGTTAAAATTAGTTAGTTAATTAATTAATTAATTAATTGACTCGTTAATTCTCAATTTTTTTATAATTTTATACATTTAATTAAGAAATGTTGTATATACTTATGTATTACTTATGTATCGTTCAGTTCTGTTCAATCTAATATTATTATTATTTATAATATATATACAATCTACAATAAAATATATTATTTTATTGCGTTGCAATAAATCTGGTTGAAAATTGAGGTGTTTTCATTTTGGCCTAGGCTAACAATCCGTCCTAAAGACGTTTTAATGACGTCTTACACACAACTTGCAAGATATCTTAAAGACGTCTTTAAGACGTCTTATATAGAGGTTGCAAGACATCATAAAGACGTCTTATATACAGCTTGTAAGACATCTTAAAGACGTCGTAAAGACGTCCTTTTTTATAACAAATGGCGTGTAAAAGACGTCTAAGAGACGTTAACGAGACGTCTTGCACAGCTATAATGGGGCGTCTATAAGACGTCTTAAAGACACCTTTGTGCTGTCTGGGATCAATTCCGGAAAAGTCTAGAAAATTATAGAATTTTTTGGAAAATATCTAGGATTTGTTACACTCTAGAAAGTCTTGTATAATATTTCAAAATAGATTCTCTCAAACGCATATTAAAATTTCTAGTTCGTCTCTTGTAGTTGGATATTTTATTGATATCAACAGTAGACAAACTATATTATTTAGCTTTTAAATACGTTACTATCGTATTATTTACGTAATAAGAGCAATAAGGATGTAATGAACGAGAAAATTAAATTTGAAAATACAGTTATAATAAATAAATAATGATAAATAAATATAAAATTTTATTTTAAAATAAATTATTAAATTTATATTTTTGTACTTAAATATCTCCTGCAGACTAAAAAGCAATTTTGTAGTGTTCTGAAAGTATTAATAAATGAAGTATTCATTTCAAGGTATTCACTTGAATTTAAATTCAAGTACTACTTCAAGGGTAAATGTTTAGATATTTTCTGATTGAATCCACCAGAAACGTATCCCACCGACACATCTCGCGACAAACACAAATTTTCTCAGTGTACGAGAGTAACAGTTCCGGTACCAGTTTCGCCACCGGCGATCATCCCCTAACGTTCCATTCGCCGACGCGATCCCTTCCTCCGGGGTTGAAAAGTGGGGTGGGAGGAACGTACGTCCGCACGGAACGTTAAATGAGGCGCGAAGCGCGTAAGCATGAAAGGCGAGGAGTCGGCGATGTTTGCCGGTCGCGGCGAAGAATCAATCTAACGAGTCCTTTGAGCCGGTGAAAAGAGGCTAATCAAAAAATATGTATATCGAACACAAGGCGGCTCATTAGCCCACGTCGCACGCCTCGCGTTCCCCCCATTCGTTTAACCTCGAAAATGGGGGGGAAATTGGGGCGAGTGGGGGGAGAGGGATGCGGAAGGGGGATGATTCCGATAACAAAGTTTAAGTTTGCTTTACGTTGTTACGCTCCTCGGTAAAGCGATGTGATTAGCTTGGGACCATTACTCTCCTACATTTCAACTATTCAAATATACCAACCAATAAAATATGAAGACGGATCAATGCAATATACTAACAAAGCCTCTAATAACGGACATCTTCCAATAGCAGACTCCCCTACATAACGGACAGTTTTATATTTCCCGAATTTCTAAATAGGGAGTTACAGATATCAGCACCTCCCAATAGCGGACCCTCCAAATAACGGACGCGGATAGTTAAAAACTACCATTTCCTATATAATTGTTAACAAAATTACCTCTTAACAACGGACAATAACTTATGTAATCAGATGTATAAGAAATATACCTCTTAAATAGAAATTAAAATTTTAATCATCTCTTGGAATCCGTTTTAATAAGCAATTTAAATATCAGACACCTTTCATAATTGCATCCATTTAATCCCTTAAGTCTCTTTAATAAGTAATTTACAATCATCCCATTCAGGAATTCCTGGTATATTTCAGATTAAACAGATAAGTCTTATGTCGATTCGGTTGTGTTCAATCAACCTAACTGATGCATGCTCTGATAACTAATTACCACATGCATGTAAATAGTTAAAAAATTTGGAAAAATGTTTTTGTTTAACTAAAATGTTAATATGGCGAGAAATGCATACAAATCTTTATTAGATTGTGAATCGGAATGTTCTAGAAATAAATTTAATTGCAAACAAACTAGTATTGACCAATATTGCAATAAGAAATAAATTGCAATTTGAAAATGTAGTATTTTGAATTACATTTGTGCACATATCAATATATTTTTTTTTATTTAATCCTATCCTCCCAGTAGCGGACACATCCGGACATAATTGTGGTTCCCGTGACTGTCCGCTATATAGAGGTTTCACTGTACTATACAAATTTTTATTTATTATATATTTATTTTTATACGTACACTGTAAAGCCCAGGCTACATACTGAATAATCATAGTTTTCACGGTATTTTGTTCCTCAGATATCTGAAAGTCTTAAATGGTAGGAGAGGCTTATAGGAAGATCACTGTATACAGCTAGAATATCCCTGTCTTTTTTTATAAACAATGGGTTAAGGTGTGAAAATCGATTTTTTCTTCATACAATTTTCCGGTTACATTTTAGAGCAAAATGGTCAACAGGAAGGTTGTGGAGAATAAAAAGACGGTTAATTTGGTATTTTATGAATTAAAATCCATAAATAAACAATTAAGTTATTAGCCAAAAAAACAATAAATTTTTTAATACTTTATAAATGTTAATAATTTTTTCAATAATAGCGATAAGTGAAATTTAATACACGAATTATGAAGTCTTTAGTGGTCTTTATAATTGTGCCACATTTCTGCAACATCGGTTTATCAGTTTAAGAGATATTTTATTTATTTATCCCAGACACTCAATGTTTATACAATTGAGCTTGCCTAGGCTACAATCCTAGATATACTTAATAAAGTGGAATAGTTTCCTTGAATACCCAACTGTAAGTTAAGTTAGAAAAACCACTTATTTGTAATGAAATTGTTGATAAAAAAATCATTTCAGAAAAGGGTTAATTCTTTGCTTATAAACAAATTGAATTACCCACTTTTTTATTTATTGTTAACCTAGTTTCATCGCCCTGGAAAATTGGAAAATCCCGGAAAATTCAGTAGACACAATTATCAGAATTTTCTTACGATTTAAATGCTACTATTTTACAACAAAGTCTTTGTGTTTTACATTTTTTATAGTATTAATATTTTTTCATCGCCCTAGAAAATCCCGGAAAATTCAATACAATACAAACTGTACAATACAACAATACAAAAGGGGCCAAAACTGGTTTTTGCCCCTCCACTCAAATATAGGCACATGTATATGTAATATATATATATAATATATACATGGAATACATATATGTATATAATATATTTATTATCTATTTATTTATTATATTTTCTAAGAATATTAGTACTAATAATGTTAATTATCGGGACAAATTTAGGAAAAAAAATTGTGGAAAAGACAAAGTTGCCTTTATTTATACAATATATTATATTTATATAATTAATAATAATAATAATTTATATTATATTATATTTATATAATATATATTTATACAAAATATTTATTTAATTTATTTATTGATATATTTATTTTTATATATACATGGAATACATATATGTATATAATATATTTATTATCTATTTATTTATTATATTTTCTAAGAATATTAATACTAATAACGTTAATTATCGGGACAAATTTAGGAAAAAAAATTGTGGAAAAGACAAAATTGCCTTTATTTATCAGTAAACATTTTAACATTTATACCAATTAAGTTGCAAATATATATTAAATTTATAAGAAATATAAAAAACAAGGAGTTTGTTTAAAAATTGCCGCATTTAAATTGTAAGAAAATTCAGATATTTGTATCTACTGAATTTTCCCGTATTTTCCCATTTTCCAGGGCGATGAAAATAGATTAGATGTTAATATTTCGTCGAGTTACCCCATAATAAACCTTAATTTTAAGCGCAATCCTTAACTTTAAAGGGCTATAACTTTTCTCATGGTGCATAGATATCAAACTTATAAATCCTATAGCAAAATTTAGGTCCTTATTTAAAATGGTTGAAAATGTTTACAAATAATAAAGATATGATTTGTTTTAAAAAATGTTGCTATCTCGGCATCTTATGGTCGTAGAACCTTTTTTTTATATGAAAGGTTTGTTCTCCACCTTTTCAATGCAATTTATTAAAATCGTTTGTAACGATAGATAAAAAAGTTATTCAATTTGTTTATAAGCAAAAAATTAGCCCTATTTACAATGATTTTTTTAACAACAATTTCAATAGAAATAAGTTGTTATTCAAACTTATCTTATAGTTCGGCATTCGAGTAACCTATTCCACTTCATTAAATATCTGTAGGATTGTAGCCTAGGCAAGCTCAATTGTTTAAACATTGAGTGTTTGGGATAAACAAATAAGATAACTCGTAAACTAATAGACCGATCTGGCTGAAATTTTTCACATTTATAAAGACTCATATATGCTTCATAGCTCGTGTATTACATTTCACTTATCACTATTATTGCAAATGTTATTAACATTTATAAAGTATTGAAAAATTTATGTTTTTTTTTGGTAATAACTCAATTGTTTATTTATCGATTTTAATTTATAAAAAACCAAATTAACCGTCTTTTTATTCCCTACAGCTTTCCTGTAGACCACTTTTCTCTAAAATGCAACCGGAAAATTCTATGAGGAAAAAATCGATTTTCACACCTTAACCCATTGTTTATAACAAAACAGGGACATTCTACCTGTATATGGTCATACAGTGAACTTCCTATAGGTCCCCCCTACCATTTAAAACTTTCAGATATCTGTAGAACAAAATATCAACCTTCTTTTTTTGTAGCCTGGCCTAGTAATGTAAAGCAAAAGTTCTCCTATAAATTTTGTTAATAGGTTCCAAACTTCCTGCGCCGGGCCTGGATTTTAATAAATATAATTCATTTGTGGCGTCATTACATAATTCTAAATAAGTCATTAGGATAGGTCGATTGTAGTCCCTAAAATTAAATCTTTTATGTTATGTCAGCAGTTTATGCTAAAATAATTTTTCCCCATATTCATCCACACTTATCATCCAATTGTCTTCACGTCTTTAAAAATTTATAAACATGAAATTTTGAAACGTAAATATTTGACAGTTAAGTAGTGTCTTCATTGATAACCAAAGGGAGCAAATAAATATGCAAATATTATTAAAAAACAACTACATAGATTGATTCAAATTAAAATTGATATTATCTTAAATATATCTGAAATACATAAAACATATATTTGGTTCCTCCACTAAAGCAAAGTGATTGTTACATATTAGTACAATATATATTTTAGTATATTATATTTCTTCAGTATATTTTAGTTCGAACTGATTTAATTCCTTGCAATCGGATTGCTTCGTGATAAGTAATAAGTGCGCGTCTTATTTATTGGGCTATTTAGATATATTGCGTTTGGTGTGACTAAGTAAAACAGATTCTTAACTCGAATTTAAACGTGTGTTACATATACGGCTTACACAACAAATCACCGTTTTTGTTTAGAACTTGCCTTTGATAATTTACTGCTAGAAAGAATTTTAAGAAAATACGACATTAAATTCAAGTCTACATTTCACAAGTGTCGTATCTTCACAATAATTTTTAAATATCTGGGCAAATGTTGAAGCTGGTATTTTTTCGCACCCATTACCAAATGTTGATTAAACGTGTTATTATGACCAATGACGAAATTAATAGAAAATATAGTAAATAACTCACTTTTTGGAAGACACCGGCTTCTACCGTTCAGCCACTGCGTCAGTACTGAAAAAAGAGATAAAACCACAAATTAGCAAGATTACACATTAATAAAACTAAAAAATATGAAACTGCCATTTCAAGACTAATTAAAAAAATATACCATATCAAATCAGTTTCCTCTATTGTCCTTATGACGTCACCCAGTAATTACGAGAAAAAAGTCTTGCGAGAGAGTTGATGAAATAACGAAAAAAAATCACTAAAATCACCGATTAACCGAAATTCAATACATCACGACCGATAACTATCAAATGTCTTAAAGGGTTAATATTCTGCACATCACATCTCTCCCACAATTAAAAACCGAACCGCTCCCCACGCGTTATCAACTCGAATGAACCTTATTAATTCTTCCTTTACTTAATTTTACTAGTTACGTGTAGGTACGTGAAAAAGCGTTCGACGTGCGAAGTCAAGAAGGTGCAAAAAATTGTTTTTCAAGTGGGAACGCGATAAGAATGTACATCGGAAAGCAGAAAATGTAATTTCGTCTCTTGGACAAGCACAGTGTGTTTAAAACATATTTACACGTATGTATTTGAATTGGAAGTACAGGAACGGAGTTTGAGATTTTAGATTGTCTTCAGTTTTTAGGAAACGTTACATTTGTTTTTGTAAATGTACTACCAGTGTTACGATTGAAAGTAATATATTGCAATAATTTAGATATAATTTTCATATGTAATATTTTGTGTAGCTACACTGATTGTTTCTTCTATTTGCAATATATAATAATGTATATAGATTTGATTTTGAGGTAATTTTAGAGCTTCAAATTTATAATGTTTCAATTAAAATTGGCAACGCTTGATATTTTGATCATTCTTCTAGATTCGATTATCATTGTGGTCCTCTAGACCAGAATCGATAATTTTGAAAACGGTAAAAAGTGAAAAAAAATTATAGTAGGATGAAACCCATCGGAGAAGGTAGAGAATACAACAAAAATGAAAGGAAAAATAAATTACGGGCGATCTGAGATCGGGAAGGGGGCGGGGGTGAGTATTTAAGGGTAAAAAACGGTTTAGCTCGATTTCCGGCAAAACTGCAAGCCCTATGAAAAAAAGTTAAATGGCAGAGTTGTAGGTAATAGAAAGGTCTACAACTTTTGTATCAACACTTTTTTCACATAACCTCGAAATTGTTGTGAAAAATTCAAATAAGCAAGTTTTTGGTTTTTTATTTTTAGATTTTGCAATTTTTTTTTATTTTTTCACGAAATTTGGTGAAAACTTCCCTTTTTATGTCCCAAATATACAGTAATTTTTTTGATTTTAGATATTCAGTATTTCACCTTATTTTGACTTTATATCGAAAAAGCACTCTAATTTTCAATCGAAAATTCTCACGTCAAAATATCTGCTTTTTTAAAAAAGTCTGTATGTTTTTTGTTCGTTGAAATCTCTACTTTCTGATGGTAACAAAAAAATTATACATTACTATGGAAAATGTTCTCAGAAAATGCAAATAATGAAAAAAACTCGAATCCAAAAAATTTTTTTAATCATTATGTATAACTTTGAGCTATTATTAAAATTTACACTTTAATTACTCGAAAAACGTGAGATGTCATGTTACATTGATAAACAAAAAAATTACAAATCCATAAAACATCAAGATTGCAAAAAACATGCGAAAATAGTTGTTCTAAATATTAAAAATCGGATTTAAAGGGGATTTCATCTAAAAAATGTCACTGCTGCAAATTTTTTCAGTAATAAAGTTGATTTGTTAAATTCTCATTACATTTATGTCATAGAAAATCTCATAATATAAATATACATGTAAATCGTACTATTAAATTTAAAAACTTTATACTGATTACGTTATTCATTATATTTTTAAATACAATACTCTAGTTATTTATAAATACCTTATATTGCATTCTAATCACTTCTTCATTACTTTTTGTCTCTTTGATGGCATTACTTCATTGTTAGATTCGACAAACCTTCCCGATTCTAGTGGATCTTCAAAATCTTTAAGACCATCACGGTCTTCTTCTTCAAGATTATTTCCGGTCTGCATTGGTTCTTCATCCACAATTTCATCTGAGTCATCAACTTCCTCGTAGGTTTCTTCTTCCACATTAGAGCATCTTTCAGAACCATGACAATTTTAGCATAAATTTGTGCATTTTAAACCATGTTTTCGGCAGCCACGTTTCCGGCGGTTCAAAAAAGGAAGGCATAATATTTGTTCCTTGACTGATTTTCCTTGCCCTCTTGCCCTTAATGTTATCATGAAAAAAGTGGGATTTCCCGTAATTTTCTTACTCCCTTACCTAACCATTTTTATCCTGGACTCGGAATTTTAATCCTGGGTTCAGTTGTCATTTGGCCTTGGGGTATACCGGGTCTCAATCGTAGGGTGGGATTAGCGTTTCCGTTGGAATTTTCCATATATGGAATTTTCTGACCGCGGGGCTCAGTTGTCGTATGCCCGGCTGTTTTGACCGCGGGACGCACCTCGGCTGCAGCTATCTTTTGAAGGGCTAAAATTTTCCGGTCACTCAGGTATATAAGTAATTTTAAAATAGCAATTAATAGGTATATACGCATATAATTTAAAAAAGATTCTAAAACTTTCTCAAAATATTGTAGATGGATAATTGGTTGTTAATTATAGTAGTATATTTCGATTAGCAATTTTTTTGTTTATCAATGTAACATGACATCTCACGTTTTTCGAGTAATTAAAGTGTAAATTTTTATAAATAGCTCAAAGTTATACATAATGATTAAAAAAATTTTTGGATTCGAGTTTTTTTCATTATTTGCATTTTCTGAGAACATTTTCCATAGTAATGTATAATTTTTTTTTACCATCAGAAAGTAGAGATTTCAACGAACAAAAAACATACAGACTTTTTTAAAAAAGCAGATATTTTGACGTGAGAATTTTCGATTGAAAATTAGAGTGCTTTTTCGATCTAAAGTCAAAATAAGGTGAAATACTGAATATTTAAAATCAAAAAAATTACTGTATATTTGGGACATAAAGAGGGAAGTTTTCACCAAATTTCGTGAAAAAATAAAAAAAATTGCAAAAGCTAAAAATAAAAAACCAAAAACTTGGTTGTTTGAATTTTTCACAAAAAATTCGAGGTTATGTGAAAAAAGTGCTCATACAAAAGTTGTAGACCTTTCTATTACCTACAACTCTGCCATTTAACTTTTTTTCATAGGGCTTGCAGTTTTGCCGGAAATCGAGCTAAACCGTTTTTTACCCTTAAATACTCACCCCCGCCCCCTTCCCGACCTCAGATCGCCCGTAATTTATTTTTCCTTTCATTTTTGTTATATTCTCTACCTTTTCCCATGGGTTTCATCCTACTATAATTTTTTTGGTCTTAAAAATTATCGACCCTGGTCTACTCAGAGAATGGAGCTATTTGAAATTTTTAATAATCTTCCAGATTTAATTTTGAAATAATTTTAGATATTTAAGTTTCGAATAAATCTTTTGGAATTATTATTATTATACCAGATTGTTTAACCTTTCTAACGTGTCAAATTAAAACTGGCAACGCTTGATATTTCGATAATTTTTCTAGATTCAATTCTGAACCTTATAGATTTCCGACATTCTATAGAGACCTCTAGAATCTTTCTATAGCTGTGTGGTCCTCAGAGAATGAAGAAATTTGAAATCTATATAAACCTTTCAGATTTCATTTTGAAACAATTTTAGACGTTCAAATTTCGAAGAAATCTTTTAAAATGATTGTATTACAATCTTAACCCTTCTAAAATGTATCACATTAAAACTGGCAACGCTTAAAATTTCGATAATTCATCTAGACTCAATTAGGTATGAAAACATTCTATATTTCCAACATGCTATAGATACCGCTAGAATTTTTCTTTGGGTTTGTGGTCCTCAGAGAATGAAGCAATTTAAAATTTCTATAAAGGTTTTAGATCTAATTTTGAAACAATTTTAGATATTCAAGTTTAGAATAAATCGTTTGGAAATATTGTACCAATTTCCTTAACTTTTCTAATGTTTCAAATTAAAACTGACAACGATAATGCCTTTCGATAATGCCTCTAGACTCAATTATGCAAAATTCTATATTTCCAACATTCTATAGATAACACAAGATTCCTTCTTTAGCTGTGTGGTCCTCGGAGAATGAAGCAATTCGAAATAAAAAAAATCAATTGCTATTCCGAGTATAATTCTCTTATTTTCCAAGCTAGAAATTTTTTAAAAAATGTATTTTGTAGGAAATTCTAAGCACTTTAAAATCCAATTAGTTGTAAAGTTTTTACAAATCGTAGTTTTGAAAAGGGTTGCGTTCAAAGGGCTTGGATGAGCTATAATTAGTACGCGAATGCAAACTTCGAACCACCATATCTCCTTCAATTTTTATTATACAAAGATAAACAAAAAATCTGGATTTTCAGTGAGAGAAACCCTGTAATTAATATTTGATATATTTTTTCATATCTAGAACAGTTTTTATTTATTCAAGAAAAATGCATTTTTTTCCAAAATTACAAAAATCCAATTTTCATTTTAAACAATTATTTTTTTTCTAAAATAAAAAATAAGCAAATAATCTAGTTACACCACATGGATCATATCACCAATACCTAAATAAAGTTAGGTGCAAATGGGTTACGCTTAATTTTTATCAGGGTGGTAATGACAGTCAATTCTTATGCAAAAGAATTTTATCAGTACTCATTTTAAAGGCTTCTTTATTTACTTTAAAAAAGGTCTATTGAGTTTTCCCCAAAAATTTCACAATTTTCAATTTATTGAAGCTTGAAGATTTTCAAATTTGAGGTTCTCGAAAAATAACCATCCTTTAACGAGCAATAAAGCTCAGCCCTTATTGGATAGAGGTCAGTGAAAAACAAGTATCTTTGTTTGTTATTAGCTACATTTTGTTCTGAATATTTTTTTCGATAAAATGAAAGATTTTCAAGTTATTAGTGAGAAACAGTTAAAAAACAATCGTTTTTTCAATGGAAAATGTGTAGTTTCAATCGTGAATAACTCGGAAGATATCAAATTTACAAAAATAAATTATAGAACAAGAGTTGCTTAGAATTAGTAAATCTATCGATATCCGGGATTATTTTAATTAAAAAAAAATTATGCCACTTAGAAGGTTTGGTTAGGTTTGGTTAGGTTAGGTTTGGTTTGGTTTGGTTTGGTTGGGTTTGGTTGGGTTGGGTAGGGTTGCTTAGAATTAGTAAATCTATCGATATCCGGGATTATTTTATTTAAAAAAATTTATGCCCCTTAGAAGGTTAGGGGTGGCTTCCGCCCATAGGGAAAAAGCACACTTCAACATAAGTCCCACATTGAGGTAGGTTATAAATGCTACCCAAATTCCAATTTTCAAAGAAATTCACCTTGTTCCCCAAAATTCTACGCGAAAATGGCTGATGACTGGACTACTAGATGTACAATGAGATCATTTAAATTTATAAGTAGAGTAGGCTTTGATTTTTAAATTAGGTTGGCAACACCAACTCCAACTTGACTTTGACAATTCAAATGAAACTGTCAGCAGTTGGTGTTGCCAACCTAATTTAAAAATAATAGCCTACTCTAATTATAAATTTAAATGATCTCATGGTATTAGATTGACTCCGGGAATAGTATACTTATGAGTCGCCCTGTACGCTAGGAGATCGGTCGAAGGGCGAGAAGAAGCCGGCTCGCATACAAACGTTATATATACGTGCGGGTGTAAAAGCGAGAAGGCCAGGCAGTAAGACGAAAAGGGATAAAACGTCATGCGCGGCCCTATCACTCCCTCTCTCTCTTTCCCTCTCGTTCGAGGGGGGAAGGACCCTCTGTTCCTTTCCCCCGCCGACGCGCCCCTCTCGCCGTCCCGCATCGATCCAAAATGGCCCCAGAAAACGGAAACAGGCCCGAACTGGTAAAACACTGTAAGGACGCGCCCGCTCCGACGCCGGTCCGGATTCTCGACCGTATCGGCCGTCGTTTTTAGGGTCGAAGCGACGCCGCCGCCGCCGCCGCCGAAAAATGTACGAGGGAGACGGGAACGAAGTGCGAAAGTGGGAGAGAGAGCCGGAAAAGTCCACCAAGGAGCAAATTCGTTTGGCGCGCCGGGCGCCCGACGTGCGTTTTTCCGTTCAAATAGACCGTACCGACCGCGTCCCCTCTCGCTCTCTCCCCCTACCCCTCGCGTATTTTCGGGGGGGTCGCACACGCAACGTTGTCCGCATAAAAACTATCTTTCGGAGCGTCCCCCCCCCGTTCTCCCCCAACGACTACCCCCCTCCCACCGAAAGCGCTCCGCTCTCCCCCGCCTCCCTCGACGTAAATTAATGTGCGTAAATTCAACTATTCGGCGGTAATAGCCCCCCCCACCCCCCACGAGCTATCGCCGTGTGTATGAAGTGTACGAGCTAGAACGACTGTAGATTTTTAGATCCATGTGCACTTTAGGTGCGTCCTTAAGGAACACTTAATAAAGTAAACTACCGTATTAGTGTGCAATTTTGGGAATCCACACCGGTTTACTTAAAATTTTGGGTCTAAAGCTGTGCCGGACCGGACTTTTTATTTTTTAGGGGTGAAAACTACCCCTTATTGGAAAAAATTAAAAAATCGTGAATTTTAGAATTAAATTAGAATTAAGAGTGTGACAATACGTCTTATTAAACGAGTGTAATATACTATTTTATCTACTTTGCTTTATTAATTCATTAAATTTTAATGACTTAAAACGGTACAACGGCTAAAATGACTGGATTTTTAGACCCATGTGCACTTTAGGTGCGTCCTTAAGGAACCCTTAATAGTCCTGTCATCAACGGTAAAATACCGTATTACTGTGCAATTTTGGGAATCCACACCGGTTTACTTAAAATTTTGGGTATAAAGCTGTGCCGGACCGGACTTTTTATTTTTTAGGGGTGAAAACTACCCCTTATTGGAAAAAATTAAAAAATCGTCTATTTTAGCATGTAGTTGGTAAAATAGTATATTATTATACTAGTTTAATAAGACAGAGTATCGTCACACAAGAGTTTTAAAGCACGACGAGCGAAGCGAGGAGTGTTTTAATAGAACGAGTGTGACAATACGTCTTATTAAACGAGTGTAATATACTATTTTATCTACTTTGCTTTATTAATTCATTAAATTTTAATGACTTAAAACGGTACAACGGCTAAAATGACTGTGGATTTTTAGACCCATGTGCACTTTAGGTGCGTCCTTAAGGAACCCTTAATAGTCCTGTCATCAACGGTAAAATACCGTATTACTGTGCAATTTTGGGAATCCACACCGTTTTTCATAAAATTTTGGGTCTAAAGCTGTGCCGGACCGGACTTTTTATTTTTCAGGGGTGAAAACTACCCCTTATTGAAAAAAATAAAAAAATCGTCTATTCTAGCATGTAATTGGTAAAATGGTATATTATTACACTAGTTTAATAAGACAGAGTATCGTCACACAAGAGTTTTAAAGCACGACGAGCGAAGCGAGGAGTGTTTTAATAGAACGAGTGTGAGAATACGTCTTATTAGAGTGTAATATACTATTTTATCTACTTTGCTTTATTAATTCATTAAATTTTAATGACTTAAAACGGTAAAACGGCTAAAATGACTGGATTTTTAGATCCATGTGCACTTTAGGTGCGTCCTTAAGGAACCCTTAATAGTCCTGTCATCAACGGTAAAATACCGTATTACTGTGCAATTTTGGGAATCCACACCGGTTTACTTAAAATTTTGGGTCTAAAGCTGTGCCGGACCGGACTTTTTATTTTTTAGGGGTGAAAACTACCCCTTATTGGAAAAAATTAAAAAATCGTCTATTTTAGCATGTAGTTGGTAAAATAGTATATTATTATACTAGTTTAATAAGACAGAGTATCGTCACACAAGAGTTTTAAAGCACGACGAGCGAAGCGAGGAGTGTTTTAATAGAACGAGTGTGACAATACGTCTTATTAAACGAGTGTAATATACTATTTTATCTACTTTGCTTTATTAATTCATTAAATTTTAATGACTTAAAACGGTACAACGGCTAAAATGACTGTGGATTTTTAGACCCATGTGCACTTTAGGTGCGTCCTTAAGGAACCCTTAATAGTCCTGTCATCAACGGTAAAATACCGTATTACTGTGCAATTTTGGGAATCCACACCGTTTTTCATAAAATTTTGGGTCTAAAGCTGTGCCGGACCGGACTTTTTATTTTTCAGGGGTGAAAACTACCCCTTATTGAAAAAAATAAAAAAATCGTCTATTCTAGCATGTAATTGGTAAAATGGTATATTATTACACTAGTTTAATAAGACAGAGTATCGTCACACAAGAGTTTTAAAGCACGACGAGCGAAGCGAGGAGTGTTTTAATAGAACGAGTGTGAGAATACGTCTTATTAGAGTGTAATATACTATTTTATCTACTTTGCTTTATTAATTCATTAAATTTTAATGACTTAAAACGGTAAAACGGCTAAAATGACTGGATTTTTAGATCCATGTGCACTTTAGGTGCGTCCTTAAGGAACCCTTAATAGTCCTGTCATCAACGGTAAAATACCGTATTACTGTGCAATTTTGGGAATCCACACCGGTTTACTTAAAATTTTGGGTCTAAAGCTGTGCCGGACCGGACTTTTTATTTTTTAGGGGTGAAAACTACCCCTTATTGGAAAAAATTAAAAAATCGTCTATTTTAGCATGTAGTTGGTAAAATAGTATATTATTATACTAGTTTAATAAGACAGAGTATCGTCACACAAGAGTTTTAAAGCACGACGAGCGAAGCGAGGAGTGTTTTAATAGAACGAGTGTGACAATACGTCTTATTAAACGAGTGTAATATACTATTTTATCTACTTTGCTTTATTAATTCATTAAATTTTAATGACTTAAAACGGTACAACGGCTAAAATGACTGGATTTTTAGACCCATGTGCACTTTAGGTGCGTCCTTAAGGAACCCTTAATAGTCCTGTCATCAACGGTAAAATACCGTATTACTGTGCAATTTTGGGAATCCACACCGGTTTACTTAAAATTTTGGGTATAAAGCTGTGCCGGACCGGACTTTTTATTTTTTAGGGGTGAAAACTACCCCTTATTGGAAAAAATTAAAAAATCGTCTATTTTAGCATGTAGTTGGTAAAATAGTATATTATTATACTAGTTTAATAAGACAGAGTATCGTCACACAAGAGTTTTAAAGCACGACGAGCGAAGCGAGGAGTGTTTTAATAGAACGAGTGTGACAATACGTCTTATTAAACGAGTGTAATATACTATTTTATCTACTTTGCTTTATTAATTCATTAAATTTTAATGACTTAAAACGGTACAACGGCTAAAATGACTGTGGATTTTTAGACCCATGTGCACTTTAGGTGCGTCCTTAAGGAACCCTTAATAGTCCTGTCATCAACGGTAAAATACCGTATTACTGTGCAATTTTGGGAATCCACACCGTTTTTCATAAAATTTTGGGTCTAAAGCTGTGCCGGACCGGACTTTTTATTTTTCAGGGGTGAAAACTACCCCTTATTGAAAAAAATAAAAAAATCGTCTATTCTAGCATGTAATTGGTAAAATGGTATATTATTACACTAGTTTAATAAGACAGAGTATCGTCACACAAGAGTTTTAAAGCACGACGAGCGAAGCGAGGAGTGTTTTAATAGAACGAGTGTGAGAATACGTCTTATTAGAGTGTAATATACTATTTTATCTACTTTGCTTTATTAATTCATTAAATTTTAATGACTTAAAACGGTAAAACGGCTAAAATGACTGGATTTTTAGATCCATGTGCACTTTAGGTGCGTCCTTAAGGAACCCTTAATAGTCCTGTCATCAACGGTAAAATACCGTATTACTGTGCAATTTTGGGAATCCACACCGTTTTTCATAAAATTTTGGGTCTAAAGCTGTGCCGGACCGGACTTTTTATTTTTTAGGGGTGAAAACTACCCCTTATTGGAAAAAATTAAAAAATCGTCTATTTTAGCATGTAGTTGGTAAAATAGTATATTATTATACTAGTTTAATAAGACAGAGAATCCTCACACAAGAGTTTTAAAGCACGACAAGCGAAGCGAGGAGTGTTTTAATAGAACGAGTGTGAGAATACGTCTTATTAGAGTGTAATATACTATTTTATCTACTTTGCTTTATTAATTCATTAAATTTTAATGACTTAAAACGGTACAACGGCTAAAATGACTGTGGATTTTTAGACCCATGTGCACTTTAGGTGCGTCCTTAAGGAACCCTTAATAGTCCTGTCATCAACGGTAAAATACCGTATTACTGTGCAATTTTGGGAATCCACACCGGTTTACTTAAAATTTTGGGTCTAAAGCTGTGCCGGACCGGACTTTTTATTTTTTAGGGGTGAAAACTACCCCTTATTGGAAAAAATTAAAAAATCGTCTATTTTAGCATGTAGTTGGTAAAATAGTATATTATTATACTAGTTTAATAAGACAGAGAATCCTCACACAAGAGTTTTAAAGCACGACGAGCGAAGCGAGGAGTGTTTTAATAGAACGAGTGTGAGAATACGTCTTATTAGAGTGTAATATACTATTTTATCTACTTTGCTTTATTAATTCATTAAATTTTAATGACTTAAAACGGTAAAACGGCTAAAATGACTGGATTTTTAGATCCATGTGCACTTTAGGTGCGTCCTTAAGGAATCCTTAATAGTCCTGTCATCAACGTTAAAATACCGTATTACTGTGCAATTTTGGGAATCCACACCGATTTACATAAAATTTTGGGTCTAAAGCTGTGCCGGACCGGACTTTTTATTTTTCAGGGGTGAAAACTACCCCATATTGGAAAAAATTAAAAAATCGTCTATTCTAGCATGTAATTGGTAAAATAGTATATTATTATACTAGTTTAATAAGACAGAGAATCCTCACACAAGAGTTTTAAAGCACGACGAGCGAAGCGAGGAGTGTTTTAATAGAACGAGTGTGAGAATACGTCTTATTAGAGTGTAATATACTATTTTATCTACTTTGCTTTATTAATTCATTAAATTTTAATGACTTAAAACGGTAAAACGGCTAAAATGACTGGATTTTTAGATCCATGTGCACTTTAGGTGCGTCCTTAAGGAACCCTTAATAGTCCTGTCATCAACGGTAAAATACCGTATTACTGTGCAATTTTGGGAATCCACACCGGTTTACTTAAAATTTTGGGTATAAAGCTGTGCCGGACCGGACTTTTTATTTTTTAGGGGTGAAAACTACCCCTTATTGGAAAAAATTAAAAAATCGTCTATTTTAGCATGTAGTTGGTAAAATAGTATATTATTATACTAGTTTAATAAGACAGAGTATCGTCACACAAGAGTTTTAAAGCACGACGAGCGAAGCGAGGAGTGTTTTAATAGAACGAGTGTGACAATACGTCTTATTAAACGAGTGTAATATACTATTTTATCTACTTTGCTTTATTAATTCATTAAATTTTAATGACTTAAAACGGTACAACGGCTAAAATGACTGTGGATTTTTAGACCCATGTGCACTTTAGGTGCGTCCTTAAGGAACCCTTAATAGTCCTGTCATCAACGGTAAAATACCGTATTACTGTGCAATTTTGGGAATCCACACCGTTTTTCATAAAATTTTGGGTCTAAAGCTGTGCCGGACCGGACTTTTTATTTTTCAGGGGTGAAAACTACCCCTTATTGAAAAAAATAAAAAAATCGTCTATTCTAGCATGTAATTGGTAAAATGGTATATTATTACACTAGTTTAATAAGACAGAGTATCGTCACACAAGAGTTTTAAAGCACGACGAGCGAAGCGAGGAGTGTTTTAATAGAACGAGTGTGAGAATACGTCTTATTAGAGTGTAATATACTATTTTATCTACTTTGCTTTATTAATTCATTAAATTTTAATGACTTAAAACGGTAAAACGGCTAAAATGACTGGATTTTTAGATCCATGTGCACTTTAGGTGCGTCCTTAATGAACCCTTAATAGTCCTGTCATCAACGGTAAAATACCGTATTACTGTGCAATTTTGGGAATCCACACCGGTTTACTTAAAATTTTGTGTCTAAAGCTGTGCCGGACCGGATTTTTATTTTTTAGGGGTGAAAACTACCCCTTATTGGAAAAAATTAAAAAATCGTCTATTTTAGCATGTAGTTGGTAAAATAGTATATTATTATACTAGTTTAATAAGACAGAGAATCCTCACACAAGAGTTTTAAAGCACGACGAGCGAAGCGAGGAGTGTTTTAATAGAACGAGTGTGAGAATACGTCTTATTAGAGTGTAATATACTATTTTATCTACTTTGCTTTATTAATTCATTAAATTTTAATGACTTAAAACGGTAAAACGGCTAAAATGACTGGATTTTTAGATCCATGTGCACTTTAGGTGCGTCCTTAAGGAACCCTTAATAGTCCTGTCATCAACGGTAAAATACCGTATTACTGTGCAATTTTGGGAATCCACACCGGTTTACTTAAAATTTTGGGTCTAAAGCTGTGCCGGACCGGACTTTTTATTTTTCAGGGGTGAAAACTACCCCATATTGGAAAAAATTAAAAAATCGTCTATTCTAGCATGTAATTGGTAAAATAGTATATTATTATACTAGTTTAATAAGACAGAGAATCCTCACACAAGAGTTTTAAAGCACGACGACCGAAGCGAGGAGTGTTTTAATAGAATGAGTGTGAGAATACGTCTTATTAGAGTGTAATATACTATTTTATCTACTTTGCTTTATTAATTCATTAAATTTTAATGACTTAAAACGGTAAAACGGCTAAAATGACTGGATTTTTAGATCCATGTGCACTTTAGGTGCGTCCTTAAGGAACCCTTAATAGTCCTGTCATCAACGGTAAAATACCGTATTACTGTGCAATTTTGGGAATCCACACCGGTTTACTTAAAATTTTGGGTATAAAGCTGTGCCGGACCGGACTTTTTATTTTTTAGGGGTGAAAACTACCCCTTATTGGAAAAAATTAAAAAATCGTCTATTTTAGCATGTAGTTGGGAAAATAGTATATTATTATACTAGTTTAATAAGACAGAGTATCGTCACACAAGAGTTTTAAAGCACGACAAGCGAAGCGAGGAGTGTTTTAATGGAACGAGTGTGACAATACGTCTTATTAAACGAGTGCAATATACTATTTTATCTACTTTGCTTTATTAATTCATTAAATTTTAATGACTTAAAACGGTAAAACGGCTAAAATGCCTGGATTTTTAGATCCATGTGCACTTTAGGTGCGTCCTTAAGGAACCCTTAATAGTCCTGTCATCAACGGTAAAATACCGTATTACTGTGCAATTTTGGGAATCCACACCGGTTTACTTAAAATTTTGGGTCTAAAGCTGTGCCGGACCGGACTTTTTATTTTTTAGGGGTGAAAACTACCCCTTATTGGAAAAAATTAAAAAATCGTGAATTTTAGCATGTAATTGGTAAAATAGTATATTATTATACTAGTTTAATAAGACAGAGTATCGTCACACAAGAGTTTTAAAGCACGACGAGCGAAGCGAGGAGTGTTTTAATAGAACGAGTGTGACAATACGTCTTATTAAACGAGTGTAATATACTATTTTATCTACTTTGCTTTATTAATTCATTAAATTTTAATGACTTAAAACGGTACAACGGCTAAAATGACTGTGGATTTTTAGACCCATGTGCACTTTAGGTGCGTCCTTAAGGAACCCTTAATAGTCCTGTCATCAACGGTAAAATACCGTATTACTGTGCAATTTTGGGAATCCACACCGTTTTTCATAAAATTTTGGGTCTAAAGCTGTGCCGGACCGGACTTTTTATTTTTCAGGGGTGAAAACTACCCCTTATTGAAAAAAATAAAAAAATCGTCTATTCTAGCATGTAATTGGTAAAATGGTATATTATTACACTAGTTTAATAAGACAGAGTATCGTCACACAAGAGTTTTAAAGCACGACAAGCGAAGCGAGGAGTGTTTTAATGGAACGAGTGTGACAATACGTCTTATTAAACGAGTGCAATATACTATTTTATCTACTTTGCTTTATTAATTCATTAAATTTTAATGACTTAAAACGGTAAAACGGCTAAAATGACTGGATTTTTAGATCCATGTGCACTTTAGGTGCGTCCTTAAGGAACCCTTAATAGTCCTGTCATCAACGGTAAAATACCGTATTACTGTGCAATTTTGGGAATCCACACCGGTTTACTTAAAATTTTGGGTCTAAAGCTGTGCCGGACCGGACTTTTTATTTTTTAGGGGTGAAAACTACCCCTTATTGGAAAAAATTAAAAAATCGTGAATTTTAGCATGTAATTGGTAAAATAGTATATTATTATACTAGTTTAATAAGACAGAGTATCGTCACACAAGAGTTTTAAAGCACGACGAGCGAAGCGAGGAGTGTTTTAATAGAACGAGTGTGACAATACGTCTTATTAAACGAGTGTAATATACTATTTTATCTACTTTGCTTTATTAATTCATTAAATTTTAATGACTTAAAACGGTACAACGGCTAAAATGACTGTGGATTTTTAGACCCATGTGCACTTTAGGTGCGTCCTTAAGGAACCCTTAATAGTCCTGTCATCAACGGTAAAATACCGTATTACTGTGCAATTTTGGGAATCCACACCGTTTTTCATAAAATTTTGGGTCTAAAGCTGTGCCGGACCGGACTTTTTATTTTTCAGGGGTGAAAACTACCCCTTATTGAAAAAAATAAAAAAATCGTCTATTCTAGCATGTAATTGGTAAAATGGTATATTATTACACTAGTTTAATAAGACAGAGTATCGTCACACAAGAGTTTTAAAGCACGACAAGCGAAGCGAGGAGTGTTTTAATGGAACGAGTGTGACAATACGTCTTATTAAACGAGTGCAATATACTATTTTATCTACTTTGCTTTATTAATTCATTAAATTTTAATGACTTAAAACGGTAAAACGGCTAAAATGACTGGATTTTTAGATCCATGTGCACTTTAGGTGCGTCCTTAAGGAACCCTTAATAGTCCTGTCATCAACGGTAAAATACCGTATTACTGTGCAATTTTGGGAATCCACACCGGTTTACTTAAAATTTTGGGTCTAAAGCTGTGCCGGACCGGACTTTTTATTTTTTAGGGGTGAAAACTACCCCTTATTGGAAAAAATTAAAAAATCGTGAATTTTAGCATGTAATTGGTAAAATAGTATATTATTATACTAGTTTAATAAGACAGAGTATCGTCACACAAGAGTTTTAAAGCACGACGAGCGAAGCGAGGAGTGTTTTAATAGAACGAGTGTGACAATACGTCTTATTAAACGAGTGTAATATACTATTTTATCTACTTTGCTTTATTAATTCATTAAATTTTAATGACTTAAAACGGTACAACGGCTAAAATGACTGTGGATTTTTAGACCCATGTGCACTTTAGGTGCGTCCTTAAGGAACCCTTAATAGTCCTGTCATCAACGGTAAAATACCGTATTACTGTGCAATTTTGGGAATCCACACCGTTTTTCATAAAATTTTGGGTCTAGAGCTGTGTCGGACCGGACTTTTTATTTTTCAGGGGTGAAAACTACCCCTTATTGAAAAAAATAAAAAAATCGTCTATTCTAGCATGTAATTGGTAAAATGGTATATTATTACACTAGTTTAATAAGACAGAGTATCGTCACACAAGAGATTTAAAGCACGACAAGCGAAGCGAGGAGTGTTTTAATGGAACGAGTGTGACAATACGTCTTATTAAACGAGTGCAATATACTATTTTATCTACTTTGCTTTATTAATTCATTAAATTTTAATGACTTAAAACGGTACAACGGCTAAAATGACTGTGGATTTTTAGACCCATGTGCACTTTAGGTGCGTCCTTAAGGAACCCTTAATAGTCCTGTCATCAACGGTAAAATACCGTATTACTGTGCAATTTTGGGAATCCACACCGTTTTTCATAAAATTTTGGGTCTAAAGCTGTGCCGGACCGGACTTTTTATTTTTCAGGGGTGAAAACTACCCCTTATTGAAAAAAATAAAAAAATCGTCTATTCTAGCATGTAATTGGTAAAATGGTATATTATTACACTAGTTTAATAAGACAGAGTATCGTCACACAAGAGTTTTAAAGCACGACAAGCGAAGCGAGGAGTGTTTTAATGGAACGAGTGTTACAATACGTCTTATTAAACGAGTGTAATATACTATTTTATCTACTTTGCTTTATTAATTCATTAAATTTTAATGACTTAAAACGGTAAAACGGCTAAAATGACTGGATTTTTAGATCCATGTGCACTTTAGGTGCGTCCTTAAGGAACCTTTAATAGTCCTGTCATCAACGGTAAAATACCGTATTACTGTGCAATTTTGGGAATCCACACCGATTTTCATAAAATTTTGGGTCTAAAGCTGTGCCGGACCGGACTTTTTATATTTTAGGGGTGAAAACTACCCCTTATTGGAAAAAATTAAAAAATCGTGAATTCTAGCATGTAATTGGTAAAATAGTATATTATTATACTAGTTTAATAAGACAGAGTATCGTCACACAAGAGTTTTAAAGCACGACGAGCGAAGCGAGGAGTGTTTTAATAGAACGAGTGTTACAATACGTCTTATTAAACGAGTGTAATATACTATTTTATCTACTTTGCTTTATTAATTCATTAAATTTTAATGACTTAAAACGGTAAAACGGCTAAAATGACTGGATTTTTAGATCCATGTGCACTTTAGGTGCGTCCTTAAGGAACCCTTAATAGTCCTGTCATCAACGGTAAAATACCGTATTACTGTACAATTTTGGGAATCGACACCGATTTTCATAAAATTTTGGGTTTAAAGCTGTGCTGGACCGAACTTTTTACTTTTTAGGGGTGAAAACTACCCCTTATTGGAAAAAAGTAATAAATCGTCTATTCTAGCATGTAATTGGTAAAATAGTATATTATTATACTAGTTTAATAAGACAGAGTATTGTTACACAAGAGTTTTAAAGCACGACGAGCGAAGCGAGGAGTGTTTTAATAGAACGAGTGTGAGAATACGTCTTATTAGAGTGTAATATACTATTTTATCTACTTTGCTTTATTAATTCATTAAATTTTAATGACTTAAAACGGTACCACGGCTAAAATGACTGTGGATTTTTAGACCCATGTGCACTTTAGGTGCGTCCTTAAGGAACCCTTAATAGTCCTGTCATCAACGGTAAAATACCGTATTACTGTGCAATTTTGGGAATCCACACCGTTTTTCATAAAATTTTGGGTCTAAAGCTGTGCCGGACCGGACTTTTTATTTTTCAGGGGTGAAAACTACCCCTTATTGAAAAAAATAAAAAAATCGTCTATTCTAGCATGTAATTGGTAAAATGGTATATTATTACACTAGTTTAATAAGACAGAGTATCGTCACACAAGAGTTTTAAAGCACGACGAGCGAAGCGAGGAGTGTTTTAATAGAACGAGTGTGAGAATACGTCTTATTAGAGTGTAATATACTATTTTATCTACTTTGCTTTATTAATTCATTAAATTTTAATGACTTAAAACGGTAAAACGGCTAAAATGACTGGATTTTTAGATCCATGTGCACTTTAGGTGCGTCCTTAAGGAACCCTTAATAGTCCTGTCATCAACGGTAAAATACCGTATTACTGTGCAATTTTGGGAATCCACACCGGTTTACTTAAAATTTTGGGTATAAAGCTGTGCCGGACCGGACTTTTTATTTTTTAGGGGTGAAAACTACCCCTTATTGGAAAAAATTAAAAAATCGTCTATTTTAGCATGTAGTTGGTAAAATAGTATATTATTATACTAGTTTAATAAGACAGAGTATCGTCACACAAGAGTTTTAAAGCACGACGAGCGAAGCGAGGAGTGTTTTAATAGAACGAGTGTGACAATACGTCTTATTAAACGAGTGTAATATACTATTTTATCTACTTTGCTTTATTAATTCATTAAATTTTAATGACTTAAAACGGTAAAACGGCTAAAATGACTGGATTTTTAGATCCATGTGCACTTTAGGTGCGTCCTTAAGGAACCCTTAATAGTCCTGTCATCAACGGTAAAATACCGTATTACTGTACAATTTTGGGAATCGACACCGATTTTCATAAAATTTTGGGTTTAAAGCTGTGCTGGACCGAACTTTTTACTTTTTAGGGGTGAAAACTACCCCTTATTGGAAAAAAGTAATAAATCGTCTATTCTAGCATGTAATTGGTAAAATAGTATATTATTATACTAGTTTAATAAGACAGAGTATTGTTACACAAGAGTTTTAAAGCACGACGAGCGAAGCGAGGAGTGTTTTAATAGAACGAGTGTGACAATACGTCTTATTAAACGAGTGTAATATACTATTTTATCTACTTTGCTTTATTAATTCATTAAATTTTAATGACTTAAAACGGTAAAACGGCTAAAATGACCGTGGATTTTTAGATCCATGTGCACTTTAGGTGCGTCCTTAAGGAACCCTTAATAGTCCTGTCATCAACGGTAAAATACCGTATTACTGTGCAATTTTGGGAATCCACACCGATTTTCATAAAATTTTGGGTCTAAAGCTGTGCCGGACCGGACTTTTTATTTTTTAGGGGTGAAAACTACCCCTTATTGGAAAAAATTAAAAAATCGTGAATTCTAGCATGTAATTGGTAAAATAGTATATTATTATACTAGTTTAATAAGACAGAGTATCGTCACACAAGAGTTTTAAAGCACGACGAGCGAAGCGAGGAGTGTTTTAATAGAACGAGTGTGACAATACGTCTTATTAAACGAGTGTAATATACTATTTTATCTACTTTGCTTTATTAATTCATTAAATTTTAATGACTTGAAACGGTAAAACGGCTAAAATGACCGTGGATTTTTAGATCCATGTGCACTTTAGGTGCGTCCTTAAGGAACCCTTAATAGTCCTGTCATCAACGGTAAAATACCGTATTACTGTGCAATTTTGGGAATCCACACCGATTTTCATAAAATTTTGGGTTTAAAGCTGTGCTGGACCGAACTTTTTACTTTTTAGGGGTGAAAACTACCCCTTATTGGAAAAAAGTAATAAATCGTCTATTCTAGCATGTAATTGGTAAAATGGTATATTATTATACTAGTTTAATAAGACAGAGTATTGTTACACAAGAGTTTTAAAGCACGACGAGCGAAGCGAGGAGTGTTTTAATAGAACGAGTGTGACAATACGTCTTATTAAACGTGTGTAATATACTATTTTATCTACTTTGCTTTATTAATTCATTAAATTTTAATGACTTGAAACGGTAAAACGGCTAAAATGACCGTGGATTTTTAGATCCATGTGCACTTTAGGTGCGTCCTTAAGGAACCCTTAATAGTCCTATCATCAACGGTAAAATACCGTATTACTGTGCAATTTTGGGAATCCACACCGATTTTCATAAAATTTTGGGTCTAAAGCTGTGCCGGACCGGACTTTTTATATTTTAGGGGTGAAAACTACCCCTTATTGGAAAAAATTAAAAAATCGTGAATTCTAGCATGTAATTGGTAAAATAGTATATTATTATACTAGTTTAATAAGACAGAGTATCGTCACACAAGAGTTGTAAAGCACGACGAGCGAAGCGAGGAGTGTTTTAATAGAACGAGTGTGACAATACGTCTTATTAAACGAGTGTAATATACTATTTTATCTACTTTGCTTTATTAATTCATTAAATTTTAATGACTTGAAACGGTAAAACGGCTAAAATGACCGTGGATTTTTAGATCCATGTGCACTTTAGGTGCGTCCTTAAGGAACCCTTAATAGTCCTATCATCAACGGTAAAATACCGTATTACTGTGCAATTTTGGGAATCCACACCGATTTTCATAAAATTTTGGGTCTAAAGCTGTGCCGGACCGGACTTTTTATATTTTAGGGGTGAAAACTACCCCTTATTGGAAAAAATTAAAAAATCGTGAATTCTAGCATGTAATTGGTAAAATAGTATATTATTATACTAGTTTAATAAGACAGAGTATCGTCACACAAGAGTTGTAAAGCACGACGAGCGAAGCGAGGAGTGTTTTAATAGAACGAGTGTGACAATACGTCTTATTAAACGAGTGTAATATACTATTTTATCTACTTTGCTTTATTAATTTATTAAATTTTAATGACTTAAAACGGTAAAACGGCTAAAATGACTGTGGATTTTTAGATCCATGTGCACTTTAGGTGCGTCCTTAAGGAACCCTTAATAGTCCTGTCATCAACGGTAAAATACCGTATTACTGTACAATTTTGGGAATCGACACCGATTTTCATAAAATTTTGGGTTTAAAGCTGTGCTGGACCGAACTTTTTACTTTTTAGGGGTGAAAACTACCCCTTATTGGAAAAAAGTAATAAATCGTCTATTCTAGCATGTAATTGGTAAAATGGTATATTATTATACTAGTTTAATAAGACAGAGTATCGTCACACAAGCATTTTAAAGCACGACGAGCGAAGCGAGGAGTGTTTTAATAGAACGAGTGTGACAATACGTCTTATTAAACGAGTGTAATATACTATTTTATCTACTTTGCTTTATTAATTCATTAAATTTTAATGACTTAAAACGGTAAAACGGCTAAAATGACCGTGGATTTTTAGATCCATGTGCACTTTAGGTGCGTCCTTAAGGAACCCTTAATAGTCCTGTCATCAACGGTAAAATACCGTATTACTGTGCAATTTTGGGAATCCACACCGATTTTCATAAAATTTTGGGTCTAAAGCTGTGCCGGACCGGACTTTTTATTTTTTAGGGGTGAAAACTACCCCTTATTGGAAAAAATTAAAAAATCGTGAATTCTAGCATGTAATTGGTAAAATAGTATATTATTATACTAGTTTAATAAGACAGAGTATCGTCACACAAGCATTTTAAAGCACGACGAGCGAAGCGAGGAGTGTTTTAATAGAACGAGTGTGACAATACGTCTTATTAAACGAGTGTAATATACTATTTTATCTACTTTGCTTTATTAATTCATTAAATTTTAATGACTTAAAACGGTAAAACGGCTAAAATGACTGTGGATTTTTAGATCCATGTGCACTTTAGGTGCGTCCTTAAGGAACCCTTAATAGTCCTGTCATCAACGATAAAATACCTTATTACTGTGCAATTTTGGGAATCTACACCGATTTATATAAAATTTTGGGTCTAAAGCTGTGCCGGACCGGACTTTTTATTTTTTAGGGGTGAAAACTACCCCTTATTGGAAAAAATTAAAAAATCGTCTATTCTAGCATGTAATTGGTAAAATAGTATATTATTATACTAGTTTAATAAGGTAGAGTATCGTCTCATAAGAGTTTTAAAGCACGACGAGCGAAGCGAGGAGTGCTTTAATAGAACGAGTGTGACATTAAGTCAACGTGCGTGAAATGGAATACAAAAATGTAGGATTTTTGACGTGACAGGCTAATGTACCAATTTAACAAACCTAAAAGTTACCAAAAGCAGTGTAATAATATGAATATCATTACACTGCTTTCGATGTAATAATGAGATCATTAGTAACTCAAAGTAGATAAATGATGTTTAAATGAATTATGTATTTGTAGATCTCTTGACATTTTTGACCAAGACTTATCATTAGTCAGAAGGATTCAACCCCTGTGAATCACACCCTGAGGGTAGAAAATCAAAAACTAGTTTTGAAGATAAGTAAAATCACTCTATAGCGACCACCCTTGGGGAACCATGGATTGGTCTTTTAAGAGGGGTGATCGTTCGAAAGAGGTCAGAAAAAGAAAATTGTGATTTTTTATTTATTAATAAATTTTATTACCAAATAGGGAAATAAAAAAAACTAAAAGTATAATAAACGTCTATGTAGACACAGATATACATAATACATATGTGTTTATCTATGTGGCAATACAATTTTTATTTTATAAAAAAGTCGGAAATCGATAACTGCCTCATTGATTTCATCTTACTTTTATAAAATTCATTTTCACATTTTAATTACTTTGATACATTTCATTACGAAAATAAGTTTTATCTACGTCTCTCCAACTTGAGCAAACTTGAGAAAGACTTGTCACATTTGATGCAGGAATAATTTCAGGTTCTTCATCTTCAGCATGTGAATCTGATATGGTAGTAAATACTTGTCCATCTTCAACAATGCAATCGATGACAGTCAATTCTTCAGTCTCTGTTACTGCAAATTGTTTAACATTATCACATGCCTTACAAAACCAATTGAAGGCAAATTGGTCCACAGCAAATCCTTCAGTATTGGAAAACTTTCTTCTTTGTTCACCACTTTCACCTTTTGGATACAAATTTCTCACTTCTTCTTTATTGTGAAACAACATTGTTATTTGTGTCTTGCCTACTTTAAATTTGTCGGCCAGTTTCCTATTGCTTACATCACCATTTTCATTAAAATCGATAATATTGATTGTTTCCTTAAGATAAAGACGTTTTATTTTTCCGGCCATACTCAAAATTGAAAGAGTTTTAATGCTAACAGGTCAAAATTTAGATGAAGACTAAATTTGAAAACACATCTCATCCTTTAAGAAAGACCCAAAGATTATAACAATAAAGTAGTTCTATATTAGCATTTACAGCTTTTTGGACTTTTTATCCGGTCTTTATAGGGGGTGTGTTTAACATTGATAAGTATTTAAAAGTACCGATGATGAGTGGTCGCGGTCGTTTTTGAGAAGTTTCACTTATAAGATTTGGGACTACCTCAAAATCGGTCGTTATAGGCAAGTGGTCGCTTTATAAGGGTGATGTGTATAAGGTGTATATTTATAAGGGTGTATAAGGTAGATAGCCACTGCCTCCACAAAACAACTGCCGCATACCCTACTAACTTACCACCCGTCGAAGCGGGCGAAACTACCCCTATTCAAAAATTTCAGTTTTTCAGCGGCATTTTTCAGTTTATTTTTTTAAATATGACGCGCGTTATAAACATTGCATTTTCCGCGTGCCGTCCGGCCGAAATCCGCGGAATTTGTTATGCAATTTTATGATTGGCCGCGTGGCAGTACGTTCCGCCGTACGGCCCCCATGAATTATGATGCATAATTCACGATTTGTGGGGTAATCGCAAAATTGCCTACTACTCCCGGTCGGGAAATCCATCAAAAAATACAAACACACGACGGACCACATTTTCACCTACTTAGGGAAATTGTGGTCGATGAAGACAGGGACGGTTCGAAATATGATTTTTCCGGAAAATGTTTTGGAATGCATATCGTGTGAAGTTGGGAACGGAGATGATTCAAAATCGAATTTAGTTTTGTTTCCTCTCGATTTCCCTTTGATAAAATCCGCAAATCGATATGCGTACGTACGTACATCCATCCATATGTACGGTACATCCACCGTATAACCGAAAAGTAAACAAATCCGCCAGTTAGTTGTCGGCCGAGGCCTGGACGTTCATTTAATTTTTCCATATAAAATAGACTTCGTTAATATTAACGCTGCGGATGGAGAGAGAGGGAGGACGCGAGAAATTAACCAAAATGAAAATTCGGAATTTCCATCGAACGTATTTGTATTTGCGTTTCGATTTCGGAAAATGGGATGCCACTCCATTTTCCGAATTTTCCGGAACAACCTCCTTGAACCCTTAACATAAACAAACCCGTCGCTATAGTGAGCGTCACTAAATTATATCATATTCATTTCCAGAGTTCGGAAAATGGGATGATACTCCATTTCATGAAATTTTCCGGAAAATCTCGTTCGACCTTAAACATAAAAAAACCCATCGCTACAGTTAGCGTCACTAGATTGTATCATATTCTTTGTCTGATTTCGGAAAATGGAATACCACTCCATTTCCCGAATTTTCCGGAAAAACTCCTTGGACCTTCAACATATACAAACGCGTCGCTATAGTTAGCGTCACTAAATTATATCATATTCTTTGTCACATTTCGGAAAATGGAATGCCACTCCATTTTTCGAATTTTCCGTAATGATCTCCTTCGACCTTAATCATAAACAAACCCATCGCTATAGTTAGTGTCACTAGATTATATCATATTCATTGCACGATTTCGGAAAATGGACTGCCATTCCATTTCCCGAATTTTCAGGAAAAACCTCCTTGGACCCTAAACATAACCGAACCAGTCGCTATAGTGAGTGTCACTAGATTATATCATATTCATTTTTCGAGATCGGAAAATTGAATGCCATCCAATTTCCAAAATTTTCCGGAAAAACTCCTTGGACATTAAACATAAAGAAGCCAGTCGCTATAGTTACCGTCACTAAATTATACCATATTCATTGTCCGATTTCGGAAAATGGAATACCACTCCATTTCCCGAATTTTCCGGAAAAATATCCTTGGACCTTAAGCATAAACAAACTCGTCGATATAGTCAGCGTCACTAAATTATATTATATTCATGGGCTGATTTCGGAAGATGGATCGCCACTCCATTTCTCGAATTTTCCGGAACAATCTCATTGAACCGTTAACATATACAAACCCGCCGCTATAGTGAGCGTCACTAAATTATTTCATATTCATTTCCCGAGTTCGGAAAATGGGATGACACTCCATTTCATTAAATTTTCCGGAACAATCTCCTTGGACCATAAACATAAACAAACCCATCGCTATAGTTAGCGTCAATAAATTATATTATATTCATTTTCCGATTTCGGAAAATTGCATGCCACTCCATTTCCCCAATTTTCCGGAAAAATTTCCTTCGACTTTAAACAGAAACAAACCCGTCGTTATAGTTAGCGTCAATAAATGATATATTAATTTCCCGATTTCGGAAAATATAATGCCACTCCATTTCCCGAATTTTCCGGAAAAATCTCCTTGTACCCTGAACATAAACAAACTCATCGCTATAGTTACCGTCACTAAATTACATCATATTAATTTTCCGATTTCGGAAAATGGAGTGTCACTCCATTTCCCGAATTTTCCGGAGACTTCTTCTTCGACCTTAATCATAAACAAACCCGTCGCTATACTTAGCGTCACTAAATTACATCATATTAATTTTCCGAGTTCGGAAAATGGAATGCCACTCCATTTCCCGAATTTTCCGGAAAAACCTCCTTCGACCTCAGACATAAACAAGCCCATTGCTATAGTGAACGTCACTAAATTATATCACAACACATCTCCTCGCTAATTGTCCGCTTTCCCCACAATCGCCGACTATATTCATCGATTTAAAAACAGAACGAGAAAATGAAAAAGCACGAGCCTCGGTTAATATCCGTGCGTGGAACGTGACAAAAGGAGAGAAAAAGAGAGAGAGAGGAGTGGGGATATGGGAAAAAGGAATAGGAAGAGTCGAGGAAAATGTGTCGAATTAACGATGCGCCGGGATCACTACTAACTCATTTCCGAAGAGGAATAAAAAAGTGAAAACATCGGGAGCAAGGAACACAAACAGGAGTGATTGGAAAAAGCGAAAAAGTTCGTAATTCAATAGAGTGCGTGTGTACGTGTGCGAAAATAGCGGGACAATTTTAAATAGTGACGGATCAATCGATCACTAGTATCTTGTAATTTGAGAAGTTTATTGTTTGTCTAATTTATGACCGCAAAATATTGAATTCGCTTCTATAAATTGTCATTACTGTAAATGGGTCGGCTTAGAAACCACCTACAATCACTATTTACCGGTTTCAGCTTCTTCACTATCATCAAATCCATAGAATAAATTACGTGCTCAAAAAATGAATCAAGTAATCTTAATAGGTCATTTATGCTAACTCGCAGTTCAATATCTGGTTTAATAGATAGTTATAGTGACTTAATAGAGATTATTAGCGATCATTATTTACATGTTCTAGCTTTTTGACTATCATGAAAACCATAAAATTAGTTACGAACTAAGAAAATAAATCTATTAATCTTAGACCACAAAATACTGAATTTACAGCTATAACTCGTCCTAATTGCAAATGGGTTATCTTAAAAACCAGCTATAGTCACTATTTACCGGTTTCATCTCCTTGACTATCATCAGATCCATAGAATAAATTACGTGCTCAAAAAATGAATCAAGTACTCTTAATTGGTCATTTATTCTAACTGGCAGTTTAATATCGAGTTTAATAGTTAATTATAGTGACTTAATAGAGATTATTAGCGATCACTATTTACATGTTCTAGCTTTTTGACTATCGTGAAATCCATAAAATTAGTTACGTAATAAGAAATTAAATCTATTAATCTTAGACCACAAAATACTGAATTCACAGCTAAAACTCGTCCTAACTGCAAATGGGTTATCTTAAAAACCAGCTATAATCACTATTTACCGGTTTCATCTCCTTGACTATCATCAGATCCATAGAATAAATTACGTGCTCAAAAAATGAATCAAGTAATCTTAATAGGTCATTTATTCTAACTCGCAGTTCAATATCGAGTTTAATAGATAGTTATAGTGACTTAATAGGGATTAATAGCGGTCACTATTTACATGTTCTAGCTTTTTGACTATCATGAAATCCATAAATTAATCTTAGACCACAAAATACTGAATTCACAGCTATAACTCGTCCCTACTGCAAACAGGTTATCTTAAAAACCAGCTATAATCACTATTTCCCGGTTTCATCTCCTTGACTATCATCAGATCCCTAGAATAAATTACGTGCTCAAAAAATGAATCAAGTAATCTTAATAGGTCATTTATCCTAACTCGCAGTTCAATACCGAGTTTAATAGGTATTTATAGTGACTTAATAGAGATTATTAGCGATCACTATTTACATGTTCTAGCTTTTTGCCTATCATGAAATCCATAAAATTAGTTACGTACTAAGAAAATAAATCTATTAATCTTAGACCACATAATACTGAATTCACAGCTATAACTCGTCCTTACTGCAAATGGGTTATCTTAAAAACCAGCTATAATCACTATTTACCTATTTCAGCTCCTTCACTATCATCAGATCCATAGAATAAATTACGTGCTCAAAAAATGAATCAAGTAATCTTAATGGGTCATTTATCCTAAACTCGCAGTTCAATATCGAGTTTAATAGATAGTTATAGTGACTTAATAGAGATTATTAGCGATCACTATTTACATGTTCTAGCTTTTTGACTATCATGATATCCATAAAATTAGTTACGTACTAAGGAAATAAATCTATTAATCTTAGACCACAAAATACAGAATTCACAGCTATAACTCGTCCTTACTGCAAATGGGTTATCTTAAAAACCAGCTATAATCACTATTTACCGGTTTCATCTCCTTGACTATCATCAGATCCATAGAATAAATTACGTGCTCAAAAAATGAATCAAGTATTCTTAATAGGTCATTTATTCTAACTCGCAGTTTAATATCGAGTTTAATAGTTAGTTATAGTGACTTAATAAAGATTATTAGCGATCACTATTTACATGTTCTAGCTTCTTGACTATCATGAAATCCATAAAATTAGTTACGTACTAAGAAAATTAATCTATTAATCTTAGACCACAAAATACTGAATTCACAGCTATAACTCGTCCTTACTGCAAATGGGTTATCTTAAAAACCAGCTATAATCACTATTTACCGGTTTTATCTCCTTGACTATCATCAGATCCATAGAATAAATTACGTGCTCAAAAAATGAATCAAGTATTCTTAATAGGTCATTTATTCTAACTCGCAGTTTAATATCGAGTTTAATAGATAGTTATAGTGACTTAATAGGGATTAATAGCGGTCACTATTTACATGTTCTAGCTTTTTGACTATCATGAAATCCATAAATTAATCTTAGACCACAAAATACTGAATTCACAGCTATAACTCGTCCCTACTGCAAACAGGTTATCTTAAAAACCAGCTATAATCACTATTTCCCGGTTTCATCTCCTTGACTATCATCAGATCCCTAGAATAAATTACGTGCTCAAAAAATGAATCAAGTAATCTTAATAGGTCATTTATCCTAACTCGCAGTTCAATACCGAGTTTAATAGGTATTTATAGTGACTTAATAGAGATTATTAGCGATCACTATTTACATGTTCTAGCTTTTTGCCTATCATGAAATCCATAAAATTAGTTACGTACTAAGAAAATAAATCTATTAATCTTAGACCACATAATACTGAATTCACAGCTATAACTCGTCCTTACTGCAAATGGGTTATCTTAAAAACCAGCTATAATCACTATTTACCTATTTCAGCTCCTTCACTATCATCAGATCCATAGAATAAATTACGTGCTCAAAAAATGAATCAAGTAATCTTAATGGGTCATTTATCCTAAACTCGCAGTTCAATATCGAGTTTAATAGATAGTTATAGTGACTTAATAGAGATTATTAGCGATCACTATTTACATGTTCTAGCTTTTTGACTATCATGATATCCATAAAATTAGTTACGTACTAAGGAAATAAATCTATTAATCTTAGACCACAAAATACAGAATTCACAGCTATAACTCGTCCTTACTGCAAATGGGTTATCTTAAAAACCAGCTATAATCACTATTTACCGGTTTCATCTCCTTGACTATCATCAGATCCATAGAATAAATTACGTGCTCAAAAAATGAATCAAGTATTCTTAATAGGTCATTTATTCTAACTCGCAGTTTAATATCGAGTTTAATAGTTAGTTATAGTGACTTAATAAAGATTATTAGCGATCACTATTTACATGTTCTAGCTTCTTGACTATCATGAAATCCATAAAATTAGTTACGTACTAAGAAAATTAATCTATTAATCTTAGACCACAAAATACTGAATTCACAGCTATAACTCGTCCTTACTGCAAATGGGTTATCTTAAAAACCAGCTATAATCACTATTTACCGGTTTTATCTCCTTGACTATCATCAGATCCATAGAATAAATTACGTGCTCAAAAAATGAATCAAGTATTCTTAATAGGTCATTTATTCTAACTCGCAGTTTAATATCGAGTTTAATAGATAGTTATAGTGACTTAATAGGGATTAATAGCGGTCACTATTTACATGTTCTAGCTTTTTGACTATCATGAAATCCATAAATTAATCTTAGACCACAAAATACTGAATTCACAGCTATAACTCGTCCCTACTGCAAACAGGTTATCTTAAAAACCAGCTATAATCACTATTTCCCGGTTTCATCTCCTTGACTATCATCAGATCCCTAGAATAAATTACGTGCTCAAAAAATGAATCAAGTAATCTTAATAGGTCATTTATCCTAACTCGCAGTTCAATACCGAGTTTAATAGGTATTTATAGTGACTTAATAGAGATTATTAGCGATCACTATTTACATGTTCTAGCTTTTTGCCTATCATGAAATCCATAAAATTAGTTACGTACTAAGAAAATAAATCTATTAATCTTAGACCACATAATACTGAATTCACAGCTATAACTCGTCCTTACTGCAAATGGGTTATCTTAAAAACCAGCTATAATCACTATTTACCTATTTCAGCTCCTTCACTATCATCAGATCCATAGAATAAATTACGTGCTCAAAAAATGAATCAAGTAATCTTAATGGGTCATTTATCCTAAACTCGCAGTTCAATATCGAGTTTAATAGATAGTTATAGTGACTTAATAGAGATTATTAGCGATCACTATTTACATGTTCTAGCTTTTTGACTATCATGATATCCATAAAATTAGTTACGTACTAAGGAAATAAATCTATTAATCTTAGACCACAAAATACAGAATTCACAGCTATAACTCGTCCTTACTGCAAATGGGTTATCTTAAAAACCAGCTATAATCACTATTTACCGGTTTCATCTCCTTGACTATCATCAGATCCATAGAATAAATTACGTGCTCAAAAAATGAATCAAGTATTCTTAATAGGTCATTTATTCTAACTCGCAGTTTAATATCGAGTTTAATAGTTAGTTATAGTGACTTAATAAAGATTATTAGCGATCACTATTTACATGTTCTAGCTTCTTGACTATCATGAAATCCATAAAATTAGTTACGTACTAAGAAAATTAATCTATTAATCTTAGACCACAAAATACTGAATTCACAGCTATAACTCGTCCTTACTGCAAATGGGTTATCTTAAAAACCAGCTATAATCACTATTTACCGGTTTTATCTCCTTGACTATCATCAGATCCATAGAATAAATTACGTGCTCAAAAAATGAATCAAGTATTCTTAATAGGTCATTTATTCTAACTCGCAGTTTAATATCGAGTTTAATAGATAGTTATAGTGACTTAATAGGGATTAATAGCGGTCACTATTTACATGTTCTAGCTTTTTGACTATCATGAAATCCATAAATTAATCTTAGACCACAAAATACTGAATTCACAGCTATAACTCGTCCCTACTGCAAACAGGTTATCTTAAAAACCAGCTATAATCACTATTTCCCGGTTTCATCTCCTTGACTATCATCAGATCCCTAGAATAAATTACGTGCTCAAAAAATGAATCAAGTAATCTTAATAGGTCATTTATCCTAACTCGCAGTTCAATACCGAGTTTAATAGGTATTTATAGTGACTTAATAGAGATTATTAGCGATCACTATTTACATGTTCTAGCTTTTTGCCTATCATGAAATCCATAAAATTAGTTACGTACTAAGAAAATAAATCTATTAATCTTAGACCACATAATACTGAATTCACAGCTATAACTCGTCCTTACTGCAAATGGGTTATCTTAAAAACCAGCTATAATCACTATTTACCTATTTCAGCTCCTTCACTATCATCAGATCCATAGAATAAATTACGTGCTCAAAAAATGAATCAAGTAATCTTAATGGGTCATTTATCCTAAACTCGCAGTTCAATATCGAGTTTAATAGATAGTTATAGTGACTTAATAGAGATTATTAGCGATCACTATTTACATGTTCTAGCTTTTTGACTATCATGATATCCATAAAATTAGTTACGTACTAAGGAAATAAATCTATTAATCTTAGACCACAAAATACAGAATTCACAGCTATAACTCGTCCTTACTGCAAATGGGTTATCTTAAAAACCAGCTATAATCACTATTTACCGGTTTCATCTCCTTGACTATCATCAGATCCATAGAATAAATTACGTGCTCAAAAAATGAATCAAGTATTCTTAATAGGTCATTTATTCTAACTCGCAGTTTAATATCGAGTTTAATAGTTAGTTATAGTGACTTAATAAAGATTATTAGCGATCACTATTTACATGTTCTAGCTTCTTGACTATCATGAAATCCATAAAATTAGTTACGTACTAAGAAAATTAATCTATTAATCTTAGACCACAAAATACTGAATTCACAGCTATAACTCGTCCTTACTGCAAATGGGTTATCTTAAAAACCAGCTATAATCACTATTTACCGGTTTTATCTCCTTGACTATCATCAGATCCATAGAATAAATTACGTGCTCAAAAAATGAATCAAGTAATCTTAATGGGTCATTTATCCTAAACTCGCAGTTCAATATCGAGTTTAATAGATAGTTATAGTGACTTAATAGAGATTATTAGCGATCACTATTTACATGTTCTAGCTTTTTGACTATCATGATATCCATAAAATTAGTTACGTACTAAGGAAATAAATCTATTAATCTTAGACCACAAAATACAGAATTCACAGCTATAACTCGTCCTTACTGCAAATGGGTTATCTTAAAAACCAGCTATAATCACTATTTACCGGTTTCATCTCCTTGACTATCATCAGATCCATAGAATAAATTACGTGCTCAAAAAATGAATCAAGTATTCTTAATAGGTCATTTATTCTAACTCGCAGTTTAATATCGAGTTTAATAGTTAGTTATAGTGACTTAATAAAGATTATTAGCGATCACTATTTACATGTTCTAGCTTCTTGACTATCATGAAATCCATAAAATTAGTTACGTACTAAGAAAATTAATCTATTAATCTTAGACCACAAAATACTGAATTCACAGCTATAACTCGTCCTTACTGCAAATGGGTTATCTTAAAAACCAGCTATAATCACTATTTACCGGTTTTATCTCCTTGACTATCATCAGATCCATAGAATAAATTACGTGCTCAAAAAATGAATCAAGTATTCTTAATAGGTCATTTATTCTAACTCGCAGTTTAATATCGAGTTTAATAGATAGTTATAGTGACTTAATAGGGATTATTAGCGATCACTATTTACATGTTCTAGCTTTTTGACTATCATAAAATCCATAAAATTAGTTACGTGCTAAGAAAATAAATCTATTAATCTTAACATATCATGTATTACAATTCAAAGCCCAAAATCAAGTTTAATAGTGATCATTATACGCTTCCGTTGACTCACCAAGTGCGAGGCAGTGTCTTCACTTTTCTATATGATACATTTATCACAATTGTAATCCTCCTATTAATTTACTTAATTTCGATAGAAATCACTATAAGCATTTGGTAACTCATTAAGTGTCAAGTAGTGTCTTCACTCTTTCGTGTGATATATTTGACACAATTCTTAATCTGGATCAATTACTTGAGTTTAGTAGCAATCACTGTACGCATAAATCTGATTTGGTAAATCTGAAATAATATCTGCACTATTTTTCTCATATATTTATATTACATGACAATAGAAATACTGTGTTTAACGTTCTGAAAACAGTTTCTACCTAAACGAAGTTTATAAAAGTTCGTTAAAATAGGTTACATGCTAAGAAAATAAATTAACAAATCTTATTATATTACCTATTCTAATCCACACTCCAGTATAGTGATCTATACGCTTCTTGTGATTCACCTAGTCTAAAGCAGTGCCCTCACCTTTTTGACTAACATAAGTAAATCACAATGTTAATTATCAGAGTCATTTATGCAATTATAGTAGAGATCACTATACGCTTTTGTTGACCCATGGAGTGTGAATATCTGCGCTATTTTTTTACTTAACAAGGCAATAAAAATGTTTATATATTAAAATGTTAAATTATTATTGTCATTTTAGACAATTAAACTATAAAATAACACACTAGTGTGTTATAATCCATAACTCACTAGTGAGTTATGGATTATAAGTTATTTTCATATTTAAAGTATTTATATTTAAAGGTAGCCCGTGGCAACCAAACAAACAACCTACTTTAACCAAAATGTAAGAAAGTCACTGTCAAGTCATTCTGATAAATGTCTGATAAAAATAATGATGACGATAATAATGACTCATAAAAAAAAGGATTTCTTCCACTTGTTGGATAAAACATTGTATGCCACTCGCGTGTTATGTTTCCTAATTCACCTGAGAATTAATACCACTCGGCCTGACGGCCTCGTGGTATAAATCTTCTCGCGTGACTTATTTTCAACATAACACACTAGTACCATAAATGACTATTATGTAATAGAATGAGCTATGAATTTTGTATGGTACCAAAACTTCGATTACATAGATTTTGAAGTTCTGAAAACAGAGGTACTTAATTTGAAGTTCCTATCTAAATGAATTTTGTATACTCTACTATTAAATGTTTAATTTTATTGATCTTGACAAAAGTTGCTCCATTAAGTTAAGACATTCCGCTTACAAAATTCCAAAATCACAAAAGATTGTGTCTTGTTGCAACATTATTTTCAAATAGTTTAGGTGGCATAAAAACATTTCAAATATTTTTTTTTGTTTTTAGTTTTGACTTTTTATGTTTTTAGACTGTTTTAATATAATGAAGTAGTTTGTATTACAACAAAAAATAAAAACATGTGTTACACTCAAAAAGGAAGTTTCAGGAATTGCTTCCATTCGTTTTTTAAAACGTAAAATTAGATATAGTTTTACTGCCTCAAAGATTTAAAAAAACTCCAAAGACAAGCTTCAATGGGATCAAAAGTACAGTAATTTCTTAATAATCCCATGCAATCATGATGATGATTCCCATGATTGCCATCAATTCATCAAGTGATGCACCCAAAAATCTAATTAACTCTATAAATTGGAATTTTATTTTCGTTACGTCATTACATTTCGAATATATGTACCGTTCCTTGATATTTGGTAAGATGCTTAATCTCATCGATTTGGCTAAATCTCTACTTAAGAGATGACTATCTTAACCAGTCAAATTATGAAATACTATACGCACTTTTTAAACGAGAGATTACACAGCGCTCTTAAGCACTTTGGAAGTCTTAAGACTAGTAAATCTACATTTGATGAAACTTCCAAAATACAGAACATCAAACTCGACCAACATTCACTCCAAGACATTTATTTCAAAATCTCCCGAAACTAAGAAACGAGCTAACCAGCCACGTCTCCACCAATCATTAGAATTATTACTGAAGAATTGCACTTCAATTTCTCGACGCCCTGTATAATTCGGACGACCGCTTTATTCGGGGAGCGAGAGGAATATGTATTCAGTTCGTCTGCAAAAGCGATTAAATAATTCTCCTCCTCAATAATGTAACGGAATGACTGCGGGGATGTAAATGTGCACTGCCGGTGCTGCCGCTGCCGCTGTTGGGACTTTTCGTGAGTGTGTGCGTTACGTGCATGGCAAAAAGTGAACAGAGGGAGAGAGAGAGAGAAAGAGAGAGAGAGAGAGAGAAACGGGGTGATATACCGAGTGAATCGATCAATCCAACTTTCCACTTTGCGAAGGGTGGAAATAGAGACAGCGAGAGCTTTATGGCTATGCAGTAACTCGGCTGGTTTGTTGGATTTGGATGGTTTAATTAGTTCGTCTGATAACTGTGCTAAGTTACACATTTTAAGAATAACTAACGGGAGGTGACTAAAGTTTCGAAATTTGAACATTGTTAATTGGGTGCTTGAATCGACAAAAGGGAGGTTTCTCATTACTGCAATAGCTGTCTCTTGGGGAAATATCCTACACAACACTTGTGCATTTTGGAAAATATCCATAGCATTTTACACATATGTAATAGCGAGTTATCTTAAAACTTCTAAAAGACCATAACGTTCTTTTTTGGGAAGAGATGGACCCATCAACTCTAACCTTTCGACTTGCTTTATGGGATATGTGATGGCTAACTTCTGAAATGTCCCACATAGGCATACAGTTCTAATGACTGAAAATTTAGAGGGTGAACGAAGTGTGAAGTGGTCTCTATAGAGAGAGTGGACTGTATAGATATCTCCCGTAACTCGTGGGTGGCTGCGGAGATAAATCTTGTCTCCAAGTTGTAAGGCTGAAGACGGTCTTGTAGATTGAAGATCAGGGCGTGACGTGATCTCTTGAAGTTCTTAAAGTTCTTGTAGTTTAGAGAGAAGGCGTGACACGTACTTCTCCGGGTTTGGATCTGAGGGCGTATCGTGCAGATCCGGGGTTTGAGGTTCTAGTAGTTTGGAGAGAGGGCGTGGCGTGCTCTCCGGTGCGGGCCTGAGGGCGTAACGTGCAGGTCCGGGGTTGAAGTTCGTGAGGTTATGGTTTGTCGGTTTGGGTGGCGTGAAGAAAGATCACAACACACTGTCGCTTTGAGCATACATCGTATACTGGTTTATTACCAAAATTTCACAAGCTTTTACACATCTTCAAATTACATTGGTTAAATGGCAAATTAAGTTTTGTTATCTTTCGGCGTCCTAGATTGTAATTTCCCTGACCTAGCTGTGCGCTTGACCTTACCGGAGCGTGTTTATTATCATATTACGACGACTGGTGTTATGCTTACGTGATTAATTATTGTTGTAAGATTTTGAAATTATCACTTTGATACGCGCTTTTTCGTCCACCTAATCTACTCAGTTGTTTTAATACCCCCTTTAATAGTTATTAGTTACTTAATAATTGATTATTTTATCAGCACGCACACTAAATTATTTCACTGACTTAGTTGTTCTAATTAATTTTGATTACTTAATTTGTAAGTGGAAATTTTCACCTAAGATGTTTTTAATAACAAGTTGCTCTAGTTCCCCATTTAATGGTTATTAATCCCTAATTTGAAGAATATGTTCCATAAATTCCCTATTAAATCACTACAACCGTACTTAGCTCTCTTTTATGTTGATCATAGAGTCAACAGAGGGAAACAAACAAAAGTTCTGAATTGCAAATTTCAAAAATTCAAAATGTTATAATATAACGAGTGAATCGATTATTTCAACTTTCCATTTTGCGAAGGGTGGAAATAGAGACAGCGAGAGCTTTATGGTTATGCAGTAACTCTGCTGGTTTGCTGGATTTGGATGGTTTAATTAGTTCTTCTGGTAACTGTGCTAAGTTACACATTTTGAAAATAACTAACGTGAGGTTACTAAAGTTTAGAAATTTGAACCTTGTCATTTGGGTGCTTGAATCGACAAAAGGGAGGTTTCCGATTACTGCAATAGCTGTCTCTTAAGAAAATGTCCCAAAAACTTGTGCTTTTTGCAAAATGTCCATAGCATTTTATATATGTAATAGCGAGTTATCTTAACACTTCTAAAAGACCATAACGTGTTTTTTTGGGAAGAAATGGACCCATCAAATGTAACCTTTCGATTTGCTTTATGTAATATGTGATGGCTAACTACTGAAATGACCCACATAGGCATACAGTTCACAAGATTGAAAATTTCTAGTGAAACTAACGAAAGTACTGAGTTCCAAATTTGAAAAATCCAAAATACAGTGAAGTACTGAATGAATCGATCAATCCAAATTACCAATTTGAGAATTGCGGAAACAGAGACACCGCGAGCTTTCTGGTTATGCAGTAACTTTGCTGATTTGATGGATTTGGATGGTTCAATTAAACCGTCTGATATCTGTGCTAAATTAGACATTTTTGAAAAAGCTATTATGAGATTACCAAAGCTGTAAGTCATTTCAGCGCTTGAATACACAAAGGGGAAGTTTCTGATTACTGATTTACTGATAATGATTTTGGGAACTGAGCATTGTGGCAAATATGCATACTCGAGTTGAATCCAGTCCACAGTTGGAACTTTAGTTCCTTTTGCCAGGGATTGGGGAGCGAGGGTGGTCGCGCCGCAAAAAATCTGACCGTTAAATGGAATGCGTTACCGGGAAGCGTTACCTCGGCAGCGTTCGTAGCGGCTCGGAGGCGTTCGTAGTGGCTCGGTGGGGGGGGAGAGAGTGGAGGGGTGAGGGAGAGAGTGGGGGGATGAGGGAGAGAGTGGGAGAGAAAGGGAGAGAGGGGGGGTGAGGGAGAGAGGGGGGTGGTGAGGGAGAGAGTGGGAGAGAGGGAGAGAGTGGGAGAGAGGGAGAGAGTGGGAGAGAGAGAGAGAGAGAGAGAGAGAGAGAGAGAGAGAGAGAGACCACGCGCTTGACGCACTGAGGAACGATATTCCATTGCCTTACTTATAGAACCAATGCTGTGTATTATATGCAATGCCCGTCTTACTGTCGCTGTTTCACGTTACATTACAAAGTTTTATTAAGAAATAATTAAAAAAAAATTGGTTCTTAATTAAAAGGAACTAAAGTTCCTAACGCGTGTCCCGCGACACGTTTCAGTTGTTTTAATGCCTCCGACAACGCATAGAAACTTGTTACTGAAGCAAACGTAAGTTTTTTCTCATAAAAAGAGGCTCCTAATAACGTTACTTATATCAACCCCCATTTCTGGATGACATTGAATGATATTTAAAGCTGCTTTCTATGTAGAATCTTTCAAAATACATAGTTTTGATCAAACGGTAATACCAATGAAAATAAAAATTAAATCTTGCGTGTAATTGGATTTTCGAAAATGAAAACAAAATCCAAAAACCTAAACAAGTTTCGAAATTCCTGTTTGGTATTTCTCAATCTTGAGAACGTTGAGTTTAAAATTTCAAAAAATTTAAAATGGGGTGATGTACCTATTGTATTGGCCAATATAAATTTCCCCTTTGCGAAGAGTGGAAATAGAGATAGCGAGAGTTTCACGTATTCGTATCTACTAACACTTACTATGTAATTCATATTTCACACATATTAGAGTATGGTAACTGTGCTAAGTTAGAAGCTTCAAAAATAAATATCGTACTAAAGCTTCAAAACTTAAACAAGACATTCCACCGCTTAAATCGACCAATGGGAAGTTTCTGATTACTGCAGAGCTTCATTTTTTGGAAAAAGTTGCTACATACGAGTCGAGCATCTTGGAAAATGTTCACAGTCCAGTTAAATACAAATAAAATTCAATTTCTGTTTCGATATCCTCATATTTATATGACAGCCAGTTATTTGATAATTCCAAAAAAAGCCTAATAACCTTCTTCGGGAAAAGACCTATACATCATCTTTAACTTTTCGACTTGTTGAACAAAATTTTGAAGAAAACAGACGAAAGTGCAAAATTTCGATCAACGATACGTCATAACTTACTTGACGAAACCACAATGCTGAATTTACTGGAAATGCCCATTTTCCGAATAAGAACACCATGTTTCACTTCCTAACCCATTAAATCGAAACCTAGCTTTCCATAACCCGGACACAAGCTCCCCTAAAGGGAACAGTTCACAAGGCGGCCGTTTATAAAACCAGCCGTTATACACATAACGGACGATTTACGTGTACGTACGTGTACATGTTTATTCAAAGAGGCGAAAGTGGAACGCTCGGGCAACAATTGAATTTTGACGTAAGTTGTCTTCGCCAGACATCATTTACCATCAGATCATATTGACTGACATTCATGCATCGGCGGGCGTGCCGAAAAGGGACCTCCCGAACAACGCTCGGCTGATGATATCTGATAAAACGGATCCATCGAAAAAAAAAATATATGGAAAATGGAAAAATATTCGGCCGGCGAACAATCCGAAAAACGCACTTGTACGTGGATACCCCGAACAGAGGGGGCGAGTGTTAAATAAATTACGAGGGTCGGGGGTCGAAAATTTATTCTGAAGTAATATTTCAGGGGCAACTTGAAGGAGCAAAAGACGGCATCAAAGTAAACGAGAGATTAATCAATAATGTAAGGTTTTGACTGTTTGAAAATCACTACACTACATCAATTTTAATATATTTATTTTAGCGACGTACAGTAACACTTATCTGCTAATACCTAATACTTATTTATATTCACAATTATTTAATTTATATTAGCACCATTAATCTATGTTTGCTCACTGCCGTCGTCGGTTTCTGGCCTTTTCTCGAATATTCTGCGCCTTCCAGGAAATCTATCAGTTCGCCAAATTCTAGCCGTTTCGAAGTTCCCAGAAGCGACACTTTCCAACTGGTGCTTATCTTTATGGCCAGGCATTTCGCTACAATAACTCACGTTATGCAGATGACACAGTCACAACTGCTGATAGCGCTGAACGTCTTTAAAATATCTAATAGATAGGTTAAGTATCAAGAGGGGGTGACCAGATGGGCTTACAAATAAACAAGCGTAAGGCAAAGACCATGGTGATAAGCAGATGGCCAAATGTGGCCTTAGATATAACAGTATACGGCACTTCGACATCACGAGTTCAAATATCTAACTATTTTGGAAACTTGCTAATAGATTAAACTCTCAACAATCAGATAAGTTACAATTTTGTCAAAATACTACGTATTCTCTGTGCTTCTATATGATTGAAGTCCTGCAACGAATGAATAAGGAGCTACAATCTACATATATACAATGGTATGAATGAATGTATGTGTCTAATGTGTAGCATAGAAGTGTGTACCAGTAACGTAGATTATTATACTCCGATTCTGGTGTCATTAATTTTTCGAAAATAATATCGGTGTCTTAATCACAACTCCTTTATTTTTCATCGTAGAAAATTTGCCAGAAAACCATTTTGAACGTTTTTACAAGAGCTATAAGGTTACTAATGTCAAGTCCCGTTTAAATAGGCCTTCACGATATCGAGACAAACTCTCGGTCTCGGTATCGGTATCGCACGAGACCGAGACCAATACCGAGACGAGAGCCGTAAAAATTTCCGAAACCTATATCGAGACACAATTGACCGAGAGTCTCGCCGAGACGATACTAAATTTTGAAAACTCTCGGTCTCGTTATAATTCATTATTTTGTCATATATTATCCAAATTTATACCTATTATTATATACGGGTCGCTATTTATATTTTACCAATAAATACCGTTGTAACGCGCTATCCGCAGTTACTAGGGTGATTTGGCGCTGGGACAGATTTCCGGAGTTCGGCAATGGTTTTAGAGTCGGTTTTACGGTTTTGCTCGGGCGCCAGATTTTTAAGGTTTTTCTCCCTCAGAAATATGCCTGAGTAGTCTACGAACTCAGAAGAATACCAGGGTTGTCCGTAGAAATGAAACACACACTTAAAATAGAAAATCCATAAGTTATTTTATTCTCACACGGCAGTCAATTACAATTCATACGACTAACACCTGTTGGCGCTAGGTCGTCGAACGGAGATCGGGCAAAAACTTATTTACAATTATTTATGAATTTCGGAAAGGAAACACACAAATGCGATAATGTAAAAGTATCACAGTTGAAGAGATATAAAATCGGGAAGAGTCGAAACCATTTAACAAATCGAAAATTCGGAATCGGAAAGTAGAAATACTCTTACAAATATTTAGAACCACAGATAACACAGATAGAAATGATAGAAACACAGATAACGATAGCTTAATAGCTAGCGGTCGAGGACGCTTTCGCAATAGACGAATAACTACGAATAGTTCGGACGGCTTAAAACTATCGGTCGGGGACAATGCACAATTTACGTACACTCACAAATAACAAATAATTCGGCGGCTTATATCTAACGGTGGTGAAGTTTACAATAGACAGACAGACGTATCGATTTGCTATAAACAAGTCTTGGTTCTCACCTTGGATTAACTCGGGTACAGAACAATTTGAGGGGGGGAGGTTACCTCATCTAAATTTATTCTGGATGTTTGAGCGATGGTAAATTAAACGTTGCCTTATTGGCCGCCATCTATCTGAGATAGGTTTGATTTCGCGATTAACTGTACGGTGAGTGGTCTACCCTCGACTCTCGAAAATCGGCTTCATTACATCGTACAAAAAATTATCCCATTTATACACAGATAACTCGAAAAGCATTAATTTTTAATTATAGGACATTTATAGGACTGGACTGAAAGTACCGCGAAGGGAAAATTCACATTCGACAGCCATAGCTGCTGTGAATTTAAAAAGAGGAGAACACAAATATAAAATTCGAGACTTTACGAGGCGAGACCGAGATCATATCTCGTCTCGTACCGAAATCTCAACTTTTAATCTCTCGAGACGAGACGAGTTCGAGACAAGTCTCGATCTAGTGAATTTAATGCGGTATTAATGCTCCTCGGGCGCATCAGCATCGAAATCGTTACGTACGTACTTTATCTCCGTTCGATCCGCGGCTCGTCGGATCGAGTTTGACTAAAAGCCATCGGACGATGGATAAACTAATTATCGAAATATAACAACGAAGTAGTAGACCGCGCGAACTAACAAATCCGCGGCGTTCGCCTCCCCCCACCACTCCCCGGACACCCCCATCGCTCGGAATAATTAATTGCAAGGCTCAAAACTAATCGCGAATAATTCATAGACGTAGAGGAAGAGAGCGGAGTGGAGTTCGAAACGAGGTAAATTTTAAATAAAACATGCATGTACTATACACAAACACAATATATGCACACGGTCGAGTTGAAGAAGTTCGCCATTATATTACCGGAGTTGTCGGAGGGACTCAGAAAGGGGCGGTGGTGGAGCCCCCCCGAGCTAACCGCATCGCTCATCTGAAATATGTCTAGTATTCGCTTTGACTATTATTATTAGAATTGCGGTGTTGTGTATTGCGAAAGCCGAACGGAAACTTAAAAGGGAGAAGTCTCTCTCTCTCTCGTTCTCTTTCCCACTTTCCGCGTACCGCGTCTCGATTTTAACCGCAAATTCAATTTAGAACCATACAATTATTCAAGCACAAAGGGAAGAAGTTGCATAATAAGTTACGACAAAGCGAGAGAGAGAGAGAGCAAGAGAGAGAGAGAACGTCAATTTCACTAGTCTTTTGTTCCGAGCAGACCAATTTTGGTTTTCGTAGTGGAAGTCTCGAGTCAGCTCTGGTAAGCGTTCTGGAAGTTTCGAAATCTAACTCTTCGCCTCGGATTCAAATTTCATTAATACGGTGACATGATTACCAATTTATGATGATTTACATGATTACAATTTACGATGATCGTATTGTAACGTTTATTTTCTAATTTATTTACGCTACCCTAATTGCTACACTACTTAATTTATCTTAGACTATTACTAAACTAATTTATATAACACACTTAACTACTTTGTAACTAATTAATTTATATCACTCTTAAATGTGATTTCTTTATACGCTCTCGCTTTTCATCTTGTTTACTATGTCGCGCTTCACGTCTAATAATAATCTCTCCGACCGCAAGCCCGCTTATATACATTTCTCAATTGTATTCTCGATAATTCTACAAAGAACTCGATCCATCTCGATAATAATGGTTACCTAGGAAACGTCCACAACGTAATAAGGTCTAGGAGGTAATAAATTATTCCTTATTTAATAAGATGTTGGCAAGGCACTGTGGAGAAATTGGAAGTGGCCCAGAGAAAGATGGAGAGAGCTATGCTGGGTATTGGGATCCAAGATCGGATCAGAAACACCGAAATTCGACGAAGGACAGGGGTACAGGACATAATCCGGCGAATTACAGCATTAAAGTGGAAATGGGCGGGACATGTTACGAGATTTAAGGACGACAGGTGGACCATAAGAATAACAAATTGGAGACCCAGAGAGGATAAAAGAAGCAGGGGTAGACCACCAACAAGATGGAGTGACGATATAAAGAGGATTGGAGGACACTGGAGGAGAACAGCTCAAGAGAGATCCCAGTGGAGCAGTTTAATGGAGGCCTATGTCCAGCAGTGGACTCAACATCAGGCTGGATGATGATGATGATGATGATGATGATGAAAATGTTGGCGGCAGGGTCAATTACGCATAGCGACGTTCCTTTGAGGAAAGCCGCCGACCGATAAGCGTAAACACGTCTCGCGCTGCAGTTTACATTTCGCGTTACAGTATTATTTACCAAAACGATCATTTCTTGACAGGCGCATTTCTCGAAACAACCGCCTAACTTCATAAGCTAATTGATCAAGGCAAGTTAAGGCTCTACGCATATTCACAATAAATTAAATATGAAGTGATAATTGAGAAATGAATTATTTTATATACGTTATTAGTGTAAGTAGGCCTTCTAGCAATGCCCACGATATTCTCGTTTGCGAGAGTCTCGTCTCGTTTCCAAGACGAGTCTCGAGACGATACTTCTAAATTTTGCTTGCGAGACAAGACGAGATTTTCAAAAAGTCTCGTCTCAAATCTCGCACGAGAGTCTCGCAAAAGTCTCGAAGTATCGCAAATGAAAATGGCAAATATTAATTAATTATTATAATTATCGCGAATGTTATAGAAACATGTTTTTTAAAGCCGCATAATAGCGAGCAGCCTGTGTTTACAATAAATGTTACGCAATGTTTACCTTTTTGAGCTTTCCGAGATATTGCCACGTGTACGACTATTATACTAGAGTTGAAGACTTATTCACAACATTTTTATGTTGGATGAAATAGTTTTTTTTTCTGTAACGAGAAAAAAGTTTGACATTTTATCCCTGTTGACAGGAATTTTTTGTTAAGCTTTATGATACGACAATTTAGTTTATATTCACCGACCTTTGGAGACTATCTACCTATTTCTCACCCGACTCCTCATGTTATAATGGACCTATAATAATTGGTTTATTTCAGTTCTTGTCGAAAAAGCAAATTTGATAAGCATTTCGATATAATTCAGGAGCAAGGAGGAACCGGACGTAATAAAATAGCAAAATGCAAGATATGCACGAAATCGCGAGATTTTGCGAGAAATTTGAGAGACTTTTGCGAGAACCTCGCGCGAAACTTTTATTGCGAGACGAGACTCGAGACGAGATTTTCCACTTTTTTTTGCGAGACAAGACGGGATTTTTCAAAGTCTCATCTCGTCTCGTCTCGTGGGCAACAACCGAGACGAGAGTGGTAAAAATTTTCGACACCGATATCGAGACACAATTGACAGAGTCTCGCCTAGACGATACTGAATTTTGAAAACTCTCGGTCTCGTTATAATTTATTATTTTTCCATATGTTATCCAAATTTATACGTATTATTATATGCGGGTGGTATACATTTCATTTATGATGCCTCAGGTAGGTAGGTCAAAACTATATGCTTTAATCCCTGAGTTAGCTTTTACCCGATACCGGAAACATTTTGTTTGGATTCTATGAAAATAATAAGGATTCCTATTAAGAAATGTCTAATGAAGACAAGATAACGATAAATACGCTTTAAGCTGTGTATAACAACCGCCATGGTGGTGTTAGATCGGTTATCAGGTTATATTTAAAAATGGTTTCTGGAAGACTAGTAATAAGCAGTAAATTAGGGAGAAACCTATAGCTCTCTAAAGCTCTTTGACAATTCATTTGGGAAAGAGTGTCCATTGAAATGTTATTTATAGTTATAAATTAAATATATTAATAAATAATTCACCTCTTATAAATTGCTAATTAAAATATTACGCCTTTGAGATCCAATCTTCTTAACAAAAACCACAAATGGACATTATCTTATGACGAGAGTAATTCGAGACCGTGACGATAGTAATCTTTTGTCTCGTCTCGACGATACCGAAAATTTAGTTTTAACGAGACCGAGACGATACCACCGGCAGGTCTCGGTATCGTGAAGGTCTAAGTGTAAGAATTTGTGAATGTTCTGGGGAGACCTGAAATTGATATTTTAAGTTAATAGAAAATTTCTAGGAAATTTCTTATTACCACATCCATTGCAAATTGTGGGGGGTGAGGTAATTACATTATTTTATTTAATTACTTGAAGATTAATTTAAGCAAGATCAGAATTTTCTAGTGAAACAATCGATGGAATAAAATTGAACAGTGTGATTGTTGTTGTTTCCAATCCATTGGAAAACTGTTATATTTAGTATATTTATATTAGTCTATGAATATTTAAAAACAGAACATTTTGAGTACATATCAATTATCTAGTTTTTTAAACTACTTATTGTTTGAGTGTAGAAATTGTTATACTAATAAATAGTACACCTAATTATGACTCTAAACTACATTTTCCTTAAAATTGTTATTATCATTTATTATAAAAATGCATATCTCTTAATCATACCACATTAATATTATGACGTTTAATGTCGTTAATATTACATTATTTAATTGCCATCTTCTTAACTAATTTTATCGTATTAATTATTAAATTATTTTATAATACAATTCTAGAAAAAATATTCGTTTCACCTGATACGATTTTTCATGAAAGTACATTTTTTTATTATTTAACAAGACTAGATAGACAATGCAAAAAAAATCCTATTCGACATTTTTGCAAAATTACGTTCATTATTTATTTATCTAATAATGAATAATAATAATAAATAATACATTATTTATTTAAAGAAATTACGAAAAATAACAAAGTTGCTTTGGGTTCTTTGGAGTATTCTGAACAAAAAAGGTCTGTAGTAGCTTTTCCCAAAAGTTGTCCATTTTTGAGTTATAGGCGAATTAAAATTTAAAAAATTAAAATTTGAGGTTGTCTGAAAAATGATCATTTTCGTTGCTCAAAGCCTCAGTTAAAAATCACGATTTTTGAGGTGTCCAAGAACAGTTATTTATGGTACTAGTGTGATGTGTTGAAAATAACTCACATGAGAAGATTTATACCGCGAGGCCGTCAGGCCGAGCGGTATAAATTCCCACGTGACTTAGGACACATACACGCGAGTGGCATACAATGTTTTATCCAACAAGTGGAAGAAATCGTTTTTTTATGAGATGATAATTAATAAGCGTTGTGATCAAATCAAAGCTACTTCCGTCTCAGTACCCTATAAATGTCAGAATGACTTGACAGTTACTTATTTTACATTTTGGTTAAAGTAGGTTGTTTAGTACTTTAAATATGAACGTTAGTTATTTGATAGTTTACTTGTCTAAAATGACATTAATAATGATAGTCATATCTGTCATGTGTTGGATAACCCAATTTAAGTTCAAACGTGCCTGGAAGTAATTTGGATTTATTTTATTATGAATCATTGTTTTTTATTTGTTACTAAGGAAATCTGCGCGGCCAAAATTGCTGACGTCATCTATATTATCAATTACAAAACAACACTTCACAATAAAATAGTTCCAAATTACTTTTCAGTATCTTATACAGAGTGGCTTGAACTTTAATTTGCTCACTTGCAAACCTCAAAAAGTTTGAGTATTTGAGCATTGAAAATATCTAATTTTTGAGTTGCTTGAGACATTTAATAACTCAAAAACAATCAAATTTAGAGACAGGCTAGACAGAATGACACTTTGAAATATAAAAGTTTGGATTTCTGTTTTTAGAAAAGTCCTAATTTGTCGAGAAATGGGAGAAAAAGTATTAGACGCTATTTATTCGGAATATTTCTTTGATGAAATTAATACTAGATAGGTTGATTCATATTTTTTTATAGTTAACTTTTTGTGAATATTTCTGTCAGATTTATACATTTTTGATATCTTGAAGTTGTTGCAAGGCGTGAGTAATATTTGGAGTGAAATGAACTCCATGGTTTTCACCAGAATAATTAAATCTTCTGTTAAATGCAAGGATCCTAGTCAGGCTGCTGTACGAATAAACACTTTATTATAATAATAAATCATAAATATAAATTAACTACACATATAGGACATTTTGGACACTTATTCTCAAAAAAGACCCACCTTTTGTATTGTATTGTTATTTGTAATTACCTAAATCCGATGCGCTATGGTAAATCGCCTGTTAAATCGCTGATTAAATTACTGCTTGACCAGCAGCTGCGGCTCCACGCCGAGGCTCGTGAAGTTAGTGGCAGCGACGTGAAGTTCCACCTGAAAATGGGTCGGAGAATCGCAAAAAGCGTAGCGAGTTGCAGTCTGTGGAGTGTTGTGTTTTATTTTTCGAAAACAAGGGATGATAAATAAGAGGGGTTGTTTTGACGGGTACCATTGCCATTTTGTGATCATTTCGTAGTTTGGAAGGATTTCTTGGAAGGAATTTGTACTAAACCATCGTCAATACGTAGGACAACAGGAATTTCGGCTAATATACAGGGTGTTTATTTGATTGATTTATTCGCAAAAGTGAGTATCAAGCAATCGGCGTGTTGGGACGGTATGGCTCCTAGTCCAGTCATCTTAGGACCCAGTATATTAACACGTAAAAACTTCTATTTTGGCGTCCTAAAACTTTCCTCAAAATTCACATATAATTGGATGGCCGCAAGTATTAAAGTCGGGGGTCAAAAGTCACAAAAATCTATTTTTTTCTATATTTTTTGCAAATATCTCGTTTTCTATGGGTTTTACGCTATTTGTATCCATTATCGACATTGTAGAGAATCAAATTCTCTACAACTTTTGTCTTTAACATTTCTTCATACCTAGAACTGTTTTAGAGATAAAGGTCGGAGAGCGCGTGAGGTCAACTGGTAGTCCCGATCAAAAACTCGTAATATTAAGGTTATAAATTATTGCTAAATATTTAATTACCATTTCAGTAAATTAATTTTTTTGGTTACTTATCTATTTTTAATGAAGTGTCAATTTATTTAATAACACTGACCATGTAATTAAAAAATTGTTGAGGAAAATACTTAAGTGTCATTTGATAGATTTAATATTTAAGAGTTTACGGATTTTAAACAAGATGTACTTAATTCTTTTTTACTTCAAATGCAATTAGTGTAAATGAGAATATAATTAAAATGTAATTAAAGTATGTCCTTAATAATTTTTCAATTACAGAAAGAGACTATGAGTGTTATTGAATTAATAAATTTTAGAATTACTAGAAAGAAAGATTGAATTTAATGTAAAATCTAATAATAAATGATAATTATATACTTAGCAATAAGTTATAACCTTAATATTACTAGTTTTTGATCGGGACTACCATGAACTCACATGATTCTCTGATCGCGCGCACTCCGCCCTCTATCTCGAAAACAGTTAGAGGTATGAAGAAATGTTAAGGAAAAAAGTTGTAGAGATTTTAATTCTGTATAATATTGATAGTAAATACAAATAGCGTAAAACCCATAGAAAACGAGAAATTTGCAAAAAATATAGAAAAAAATCGATTTTTGTGATTTTGACCCCCGACATTAAAACTTGCGTCCATCCAATTATATGTGAATTTTGAGGAACGTTTTAGGGTGCCACAATAGAAGTTTTTACATGTTAATATACGGGGTATGTCGATTTTCCTAGGTGAGCCCCCTATAATGACTGGACTATGCACAACGTGCGGGACGACGCTGTTCATGGCACGTCGTTTCCGTTCCCTTTTCACCTGATGGTACCTAAAGTGCGCCTAGTAAGCGGTGTAATTTTTTGACAGGTTACATCGTAAAGAGACGTTGTTTTAACCTTTCCTTCCGTAATTACATACCTCAATGTTAAATTTATGAGGTGAAAAATGTTTCAAAACAAATCCCGCACGGAATGTCCCTGTTCCCCCTTTAATCCGATCGTTTGACGCGACGTTTATATTTATATTCCGTCGAGACAGGTTTTCGAATTATGAAAATATACATAATAAATGAATTTTCGACGATTTCTTCCGAACGCAAAACAAACAACATGCGAAGTGTGTATTGTGTACCGATTTATTTTCATCCGATTTAAAACCTACATATTTAATCATGTTAATGTGTGTAATTTGAATAAATGGGCAGGCGCGGCGAGCACAGCTCCCGAAGATGAATAATTAATAAATTAAACTAAGAGCCGGTCAAATATTTAGGTTATATTTTAAACAAAAACCGCCCTCCGCTCGTACAAAACCGAAAAGCAGAACGTTCGCCTCCGCCGACAGAATGTAATCAATCATGGCGAATTCCGGATGAAAGTTTAAATTACAAATCGATTATGTTTTTAATTACTGTGTAAGCATGGGGGATTTTTCGAAATATCCATCGACTGGAGGGAATTTCTCTCTTTTTTTTTTGGGTTGTTTTTTTAAAAACCGTCCCTTTACCTAATACGCATTACACAACGGGAATAATACCCTCAAATTGAAAGGTAATAAGTGTGTACATTGAAGTCATTTTGAGCAGACGGGAGGTGAAATATTAACAACCTAGTTATTTGCTTTCATGGTATGTAGTTCAAATTACGTATAGTTTACATACCCAGTTGAGCCTTAACTTGTAATTAAATGGCGCACACTAAGTTAGGTCCAATTTTGTTGATCAAAATTGTGTTACAAGAATTCTCTGAAACATAAAAATTTTATAACGAATGTAGGAGATTGCTAAATGTAAGGAAATCAGGAACGGATAATTACAAAATTACAGTTTTACAATAAGTTCCTCAGTACATAAAATTAAATAACCAATTAATCAAAGAGGAGTAATCAAATTACGAAAATTCAGTAGAGGGTCGTAAATTACATACTTTTCTAAATTTTATTCTACGGTTATAGAATTCAACATTTTGCAGTTAACTAACTGTCGTTTTCGAACATTAACAAGCCTATCAGGCAGTCTTCTAGAAGTTTCTACATTTCTACGTACTTATAGTACTATGCTCGCTTATAGTACTAGAAATATACTTGTACTGGTTTATCGTAATTTTTCGAGATTTTCAGAATTGTGAATTTGAAAATTTCAAAAGAGGTTTATATGCTTCAAATTTACTTGCTGATCTGGCGGTAGTAATACAACACGGATTATATTATATTTATATTTATTTATATTAATTTATATATGTACGTATATATATTTTATTATAAATAATTATAAATAATAAATAAATAACCTAATTAATTTAATTCAATTCATTTAATAATAAATAACTAAATAATTATATCATAATATAATAAATTAATATATGTATCTATATTAATTATTTTACTAATGGTGTATTATATGTGTATATTCTAAGCAGGAAGAGTATGCTCGCATCATGCAGGTCAAAGTAACATCTGCTTATGTGTGTAAGTATGATACACTTATAATATATATATATATATATATATATATATATATATAGATTGCCAGTATATTTGCTAAATAGGAACAAGAACCACGTGCTACACAATTTATTACAAATAATTTAGTTTTGTTTATAAAAATTATAAAAAAAAACATTAGTTTGTGCATGAAAAGATTAAAAAAATTATACTTTTGATATTGGTTGTTCTGGTGAAGATTGTATGAATAGTACTCCATTAATAGAAGATGACGAAGAAGATGATCATGACGCTAATGAAGCAAGTGAAGAAATTTATAACGTAAAAATGTATAATATAAATGTATGAGATTGAATTTATATATAAATAGGTTTATCTACTTTGAGTTACTAACGATCTCATTATTACATCGAAAGTAGTGTAATAATATGAATATTATTGTGATATTAATATGAATATGAATACTTTTTGTTAAATTGGTACATCAGCTTGTCACGTAGACGTGCGTATACGTCAAGGTTGAATTATTAGTATTTCAACACACATAAGTTAGCCTTAAAATTTTCATAAAGAATGTATTATTTGGTATTATTTTATTATTCTAGTACAAAATGTAAGTAGTTATTGAATTTGTGCTAGGGCTACAAGATTTTCAAATTCATATACGAAACGTCAATGTCAGTGACGTCAGTGTAACCAACCCATGCACGCAAAATTCCCATGTGTAATACGAAAACTTGAACAGCCAAAATTTAATGAATTAATAAAGCAAAGTAGATAAAATAGTATATTACACCCGTTTAATAAGACGTATTGTCACACTCGTTCTATTAAAATAATACTTCGTCTTATTAAACTAGTACAATAATATACTATTTTTTATATGATTGTGCATTTTTCCTACTATATTAATTTAATTGTATTACTACATTAGTATATTATTATACTAGTTTAATAAGACAGAATATTGCTACACGAGAGTTTTAATGCATGACGAGCAAAGCGAGGAGTGCTTTAATAGAACGAGTGTGACAATACGTCTTATTGAACGGGTGTAATGTACTATTTTAACAATGTAAAAAAAAATATTTTTTTTTGGCAGATTAACATATAACATTGGCATATAACATTGAAAAACATATGAATATCTATTACAACAATGATAATAATGACTAGGTTCTGAATTCATTACTATTGTAAAAGCCTGTAGGCTGTAGTTACTATTTTTGTTGTATTGTAAGTATTATCTAAGTTTATAAGCTAAGTGTATTTTATTTGTAATTGTATTTTGCATAAATAATTAAACAAAATGTTAATTCATTCATAATTTTCGTTATAGTTAATTTTTTATTAATGCCTATTTGAGAGCATATACGGTAGTTTTACTGCATACTTCATGCATAATTTTCATATATTTTATTGCACACTGCATGCATATTTAAACCATATTTTAATGCATACATATCCAGCTCTAGTCATAATATGAATATTATTACACTACCTTCCACGTAATAATGAGATAATTAGTAACGCAAAGTAGATAATAGTTATTTAAGTCACAAGGAATGTAAAGACATTTTACCATTCACTTACCGAGGATGTTAACAGTCGATACATTACGTGTGGTTTATTAGATTTTTCACGCTTCCGTTGAAAATTTCCTCAAAATTCCATGAAATTTATGCTTTAGTTTGGACCTGACATAAGTTGACTGACATACGTCAGATTTACATGTCAGTCTGACATATGCGTAACTAGGTATAAATCAACTTGATTTACTTTTTTGATTTTCCTAGGAATGTAAATGACAGTATTTACATTCCGCCGTCAAGGAAAAATAATACACGAATGTTATTTGCCATTTTCATGCTACGTATCAATGCATATATAAGAGCGATTTACGATAGCGGCAGCGTGAAAACTATATATAATATTACAAACATTAATATAGTTTTGAGCATAGCAATTTTATTCAGGGGAGGTTCTTATGAGTTACAGCATAAGTTAGTAATATTTCTAAATTCAAACGTAGTGATGATAATGAATAATGTTTTGAGGGTGAGTGTTTTTTAATTGAACCATAATAAGGGTTGATTTTTAAGAAGACATATTCTAAAATGTTATTTAAAGCATCAAACATTCATTATCTACCACATCTGAACTAAATTTTACTCACATTGAGATTTTTTGTATGTTTTAGTAATAAGGGGTAGTTTTACTCCTAGAGAATGAATTTATAAGGGTTTTTAAAACATCAAAAAATCATTGACCAAATTTTATTTACCTTAAGCTTTTTTGGTAGATTTTAGTAATAAGGGGTAGTTTCTACCGTTAAAAAATTAATTTGTAAGGCATTTAATATTCTGAAATAATGATTCGACCATCAAACAATCATTATTTAATTCATCTGAACCAAATTTCACACTCCTTAAGCTGTTGCATAGATCTTTGAAGGAAGGGGTAGTTTTCACCCTTAAAAAATAAACAGTGCCCATCGGCACGATATAAAATTTGAAGTGGAAGGTATGTCGAGGAAATCTATGAAATTAGTGGTGGACACGAGACGAGACGAGACCAGTACTGGTTCGAGACGAGACGAGACATAATTTCGTCTCGTCTCGAAAAGTCTCGAAGTCTCGAATTTTTTCTAAGAAATTGCAATTTAAGAATTTTCTTAAATTGTTTGTGAAATGAAAGGCCACCAAACTCCATAGCAATGAGGACGAAAGCGCAGGTAAAAGGATACCTAATGAAGAGTCAGGATTAAACCGTACCATTGTCCAGTAAGGGAGTAAAATACCAACTTCACATATAATATAAAATATACTGATAATATTAATTTCTTATTTGTCCTTATAAAGATATATAGTTTATTTTATAAGTTTATTTAATAACTTTGTTTTATATTTCGTATCTTAACAAGTCTATTTATTAATGATATTTATTTTCGATTTTGTACCTGTTCTCTGTATTCTAATTTCTTTAATTCAGAATTTTCTAAGAATGAAATATTCTTTACCAAAACATAACATCGATAAAATACAACTGTACATTCAACTTTACCACACCTGTATAGGTACTTCAAGAAAATCAGTAAATGTTATCAAAAAAGTATACATTTATAAAAGTACCATCTATATACGTCTATTTATTTCGAGACTTTTCGAGACACGAGACGAGACCAGTACCAGATCGAGACGAGACGAGACATAATTTTTGGGAATTTTTCGAGACGAGACGAGACCGTGTCGTCTCGTGTCCACCACTACATGAAATACGAAAAAATGGTGAGGTTTTCAACTATTTTAAGCTTCAATTTCTGGACTACTCGTAATAAAGCGCGCGGAAGGGTCGAGACGCGTCGCGGAAAATCCCTCCGGAAAAATGCCGAGCGCGAGCGCTCGAAACTTTCCCGAAAAAGCGCTCGTCGGAAAAGCGCCGTTTCTTCCGTACTCTTTTTCTCTCCGAAACCGAAAAGAATCTCCCTGCCGCCGCCGCTCGGGACAAAGGGCGCGCCCTTACCGTCCGTCGCTACAAGGGCGAGAATCGCCCTCCTTTTCTCCTTCTCCTCCGCTCCGTCCGTCGGATAATAAGGAGTGGTTTCGCTATCCCAGGCCGAGCTAAGCTTTAGTTCTTGCAGGGGAAGCAGGCTCTAGCTGTATCGATCTCTCTCTCTCGGGGTGGGTCTCCCGGTTTCTAAGGGTCGAAAGGGAAGGAAAGGACAAGAGGGTGTGCGGGCGAGGAGAGCCGCCGCCGCCGCCGTGCGGTCTTAGTCCCTTCGATCTCGCCCCCGCCTCCCCCCACCCCACGCCTCGCACCCCCTCGACCGTTTCTCCTTGACCCTTTCGGGACGAGGAGGGGAGCGGGCGGGCGGCGAGGGGTGAGTTTTCTGGACTTTTTCTTGGCCGTCCGGATTAATTGGACACGCTCTCTCCCCTTCTCCCTCTCTCTGTCTTTCACTCCCCCGCGCTCTCGAATTTGCTCTTTCGGTTATTAGTCCGGTAGAACTGGCTGGAGGGGGGCGATTTTGCCAGGGACGCTTTCTGATTAATCTGAAATGTTTCGGAGTGTAATTACTCACCCCCTGAAGTTCAATTATTCTATTTTGGATTCCTCTTTGTTTTGATTTATTCTTCTCGAAGTTTGAATCATAAAGCTACCCCTTAATCGAGTACTAAAATTTCAATATCTTCTTAAGGGAATATCTCGAGAAGAGAGAAAGGTTCTCGTGATTTTGTATTGTAACCTGTCAACTTATGCCATTTTATTTATCCAACCCGATATATAGATATATAGATATATAGATATAGATATATAAATGACCCGGTGGAGGACTTCGTATCACCTACGAAAAATATGGTCAAAACTTAGTACAAAATTTTTATCTACATTAAATTAAATGCAACACAGTTATACACATAATCAAATTAAGGCTTTCCGATGTACCATATTTTTGTCTTATTTTGTGGTGCGTAAATATATAAAGGTCATGGTTTACGACTCGCGAACACGCGACGTATAATTGCACATGCGCAAACCAGGGAAACTCCAAGTTGATTCCGCAAACTGTCCTTGTATCTGCAATTTTATCTTATCTCTTTAAATTCTTAATAAACGATTTATTAAAAACTACCTTGAAAGTGGGCATGAAATTTTCCTGTACAATATGCGTTGTACCAAACGACGTCATTTGAAAGCAATTATTATATTTTTGGATGTTGGCTCTATTTCATTGTGTCGTGCTCGCTGCTGTTGTATTTGATGTGCCCTAAGTGGTTCCATTCTAAGACTATCTACTTCCTAATTATTTACTGTTGAACGCAATTGTGTCATAACAGTACGAATGTTATCATTATCATCTGTCTCTCGCTGGTCGTCAGTGCGATTTGCACGTGAGGTAGCTCGTCTCACATTTGATTGACTTCGACGAACTAAGTCAGGTCGTCTTCTGCTTGGCATTTTAAAATTAATATAGTTCTCGCGCACTGACAAACTGATGATAAATATTAATAATGGTCTTGATATTTAAACTGACTAAAAATAGAGGAAATTTTAAAGTATTTCTTTTTAAGCAAGAGAACAGTTCTTCTTTTGTAAGCACTCTGCTCAATTTTCGGCAATTGAAAATTAGATAGGTCTTTTTAATTCAAATCTATTTTCAAATTGTCCTAAATAAGTAGGTACTCTCTCGTCTTTTTTCTATTTCATTTCAAATTCTATCTTTTTTCGAAATCTCAAAAAATATTATTGGGACGTTGAATACCCACTCCATTATCGAATGAGTAAAAGAAGGTTCTGTATCATTCCTTGGTTAATGTTTTCTAAAGGGCACTTTACATATCACGTTTTACCTTTTTTTTTAAATCTTCTTGAAATCCTCTATAAAACTATTATTAAATTTGAATACTTTTCTACTATACATACCAATTATTGTGTGCACCCTCCACCGGACTATATTCCCCTATGCGGGTAAGAGTATGAGACGTTCGTAGGAGAGGAGGGTTTAAAAGATATTTTTCTGACGCTCCATCAATTTTGATTTTAATTAATTCCTCGCCTCCTCTCTTCTAGACGCGGGAAGGGGAGGGGGGTCGAGCCGAACTGGCGGAGGGGGAGGGGAGAGTGTCTCTTTGTGAGAGGAGATTTTTCGGAGTTAACGTTGATCCTTTTCGGGATTGATAATCGAAGCTTAATTAAAATTTATTGGAGAAAATGGAGGAGGTTAATTGTGTTTTGTTTTCGTTTCGAGTTTAGGCGGTGTCGTCAGTATCGAATTATTACACGTGCTCAATTAACAATTAAGTTTAAAAACATTCGATGTGTATTTTCAGGGAAATAAATAAACATTATATCAATCGACGGAACGTTAAAAATCAATCTCATTTAAAATGTATAGTACAGTTGTAGCGCACCTCACGTCGGGTAATTAATCTAAAATTGAAGAGCGAATAAAAACAATCAATCGAATCAATTACTTATTGATAACTCGTTTAATTGGTAATTATTTATGGAAACTCTTACATAATCCAGAAGGCCCACCACGTAACTGATTTAAAATTGAATTAATAATAATTGATAACTCGCTATAATTGAGTATAATTTTTTTTATTTTTAAATTTTACGCAATATTTTCATAATTTTCCCTTACTTATAGCACACCTTCTCCCATTTCCTTTCAAAAATAAAATCTAAAATCACACACATTTTCCAAAAAAATATTTTTGGTGCGCCCCTGTACTTGCACCCTTAAAAACTTTATTTTCTGCATCGTCCGAGGGTGTCGCCTTCGCAATTTATTTTACGACGTCGTTTTATGCTAAATAAACCCCCAAATGAAAAATTTTACGACCATTTTCTTTCAAGGAAATATTCAAAATGGCCGTCGTCGCAACAGACTACAACAGCAGACGCCCGACGAAGGAATATTTTCCTTTTATGAGGGACGAAACTTGAATAAGCCTTGCCAAAAAGTTTAATGATGAGTTGGATGTTGATAAGCAATTTAACAAACGCAGAATAACTTCCTCCTCCATTTAATAAAATCCTATGTTGAATATAACAAGGTTAATAGATATTTCAAATATATTTTTTTTTAGTTAAGGCTCAATTTAACCTTTTAATTGAACCCTAAAATTTAACTAACTAACTGTCAAATCCGACTCGCAACTAGCTAATTTGTGGTTTCTAAGAAAATCTGTCTGATTGCTGATATCGGGCATATGAAATTGCGTTCAGTTAATGTCAGCTACTTACTGTCAGTTACTTTGTAAAAAAATCTGCGTTATCTGGAATCTGAAGCTGCTAGAGTTAGTGGTTAATCAAGCCACCTCGAACTAACTAGAAATCTGAAGCTGCGTTCAATTAGTATCAGCTACTAAAATTAGTCAGCTGCCTAACCACATCTAACCTAACTTAAATCTGACTACTCGCAAATTCAGCTAGTAACTAGCCAATTTGTAGTTTCTGGGAAACTATGGGCAGCTATATGGCATCTGAAGCTGCGTTCACTTAGTACCAGCCACTAAAATTAGTCAGCTATTCTTATCACTTAAATCTAACTAACTCGCGGGTACAGCTCGTAAGTAGCCAATTTGTAGTTTCTGAGAAACTATGGGCAGCTATCTGGCATCTGAAGCTGCGATCAGTTTGTATCAGCTACTAAAATTAGTCAGCTATTGGAATGACTTAAATCCGCTTAAATCTAACTAACTCGCGATTCCAGCTCGTAACTAGCTAATTTGTACCTTCTGAGAAACTATGGGCAGCTATCTGGTATTTGAAGCTGCATTCAGTTAGTATAAGCCACTAAAATTAGGCAGCTGCTTTGATAACTTAAATCTGACTAACTCGCGATTCCAGCTCGTAACTATCTAATTTGTAGTTTCTGAAAGACTATGGGCAGCTATCTGGCATCCGAAGCTGCGTCCAGTTAGTATCAGCTACTAAAATTTCTCAGCTATTCTAATCACTTAAATCTAACTAACTCGCGAATCCAGCTCGTTCAACTAGCTAATTTGTAGTTTCTGGGAAACTATGGGCAGCTATCTGGAACCTGAAGCTGCGTTCAGTTAATATCAGCTACTAAAATTATTTGCTGCTCTGATAACTTAAATCTGACTTACTTGCGATTCCAGCTCGTAACTAGCCAATTTGTAGTTTCTGAGAAACTATGGGCAGCTATCTGGAATCTGAAGCTGCGTTCAATTAGTATCAGCTACTAAAATTAGTCAGCTATTCTTATCACTTAAATCTAACTAACTCCCGATTCCAGCTCGTAACTAGCTAATTTGTGGTTTCTAAGAAAATCTGTGTAATTGCTGATATCTGAACTATGAAATTGCGTTAAGTTAATGTCAGCTACTTGAGATAAAATTGTAAAAAAATCTGTCGTTATTTAGAATCTGAATCTACTAGTAGAGTTAGTCGGTTAATCAAGTCACCTCGAACTAACTAGGAATCTGAAGCTGCGTTCAGTTAGTATCAGCTACTAAAATTAGTCAGCTGCTCTGATAACTTCAATGTAACTAACTCGCGAATCCAGCTCGTAACTAGCTAATTTGTAGTTTCTGAAAAACTATGGGCAAATATCTGGAATCTGAAGCTGCGTTAAGTTAGTATCAGCTACTAAAATTAGTCAGCTGCTCTGATAACTTCAATCTAACTAACTCGCGAATCCAGCTCGTAACTAGCTAATTTGTAGTTTCTGAAAAACTATGGGCAACCATCTGGAATCTGAAGCTACGTTCAGTTAGTATCAGCTACTAAAATTAGTCATCTATTCATGTTACTTAAATCTAACTAACTCGCGATTCCAGCTCGTAACCAGCCAATTTGTGGTTTCGGAGAAACTATGGGCAGATAGCTGGCATCTGAAGCTGCGTCCAGTTAGTATCAGCTACTAAAATTAGTCAGCTATTCTTGTCACGTAAATCTAACTAACTCGCGATTCCAGGTCGTAACTAGCTAATTTGTAGTTTCTGAGAAACTATAGGCAGCAATCTGGCATCTGAAGCTGCGTTCAGTTTGTATCAGCTACTAAAATTAGTCAGCTATTGTTATAACTTAAATCCGCTTAAATCTAACTAACTCGCGAATCCATCTCGTAACTTAGTAATATGCAATTTCTGAGAAACTATATGCCACTAAAATTATTCAGCTATTATTATCACTTAAATGTAACTAACTCGCGATTCCAGCTCGTAACTAGCTAATTTGTGGTTACTAAGAAAATCTATGTAATTGCTGATATCGGGGATATGAAATTGCGTTCAGTTAATGTCAGGTACTTGAGTTAATCATAAAATAATTTGTCGTTATCTGGAATCTGAAGCGACTAGTCGGTTAATCAAGTCATCTCGAACTAACCAGGAATCTGAAGCTGCGTTTCATTAGTTTCAGCTACTACAATTAGTCAGCTATTCTTATCACTTAAATCTATATAACTCGTGATTCCAGCTCGTAACTTGTTAATTTGTAGTTTCTGAGAAACTATGGGCATCTATCTTGAGTCTGAAACTGCGTTCAATTAGTATCAGCTACTAAAATTAGTCAGCTATTCTTATCACTTAAATCTAACTAACTCGCGATTCCAGCTCGTAACTGGCAGATTTGTAGTTTCTGAGAAACTATGGGCAGCTATCTGGAGTCTGAAACTGCGTTCAATTAGTATCAGCTACTAAAATTAGTCAGCTATTCTTATCATTTAAACCTAACTAACTCGCGATTCCAGCTCATAACTAGCTAATTTGTGGTTTCAAAGAAAATCTGTGTAATTGCTGATATCGGAATTATGAAATTGCGTTGAGTTAATGTCAGCTACTTGAGATAGAATCGTAAAAAATCTGTCGTTATTTAGAATCTGAAGCTGCTAATAGAGTTAGTCGGTTAATCAAGTCACCTCGAACTAACTAGGAATCTGAAGCTGCGTTCAGTTAGTATCAGCCACTAAAACTAGTCAGCTATTCTTATCACTTAAATCTAACTAACTCGCGAATCCAGCTCGTAACCAGCTAATTTGTAGTTTCTGAGAAAATATGGGCAGCTATCTGGAATCTGAAGCTGCGTTCAGTTAGTGTCAGCTACTAAAATTAGTCAGCTATTCTTATCACTTAAATCTAACTAACTCGCGATTCCAGCTCGTAACTAGCTAATTTGTAGTTTCTGAGAAACTATGAGCAGCTACCTGGAATCTGAAGCTGCGTTCAGTTAGTATTAATTACTAAAATTAGTCAGCTATAGTTATCACTTAAATATAACTAACTCGCGATCCCAGCTCATAACTAGCTAATGTGTCGTTTCTGAGAGACTATGGGCAGCTATCTGGAATCTAAAGCTGCGTTCAGTTAGTATCAGCTACTAGAATTAGCCAGCTATCTGATCACTTAAATCTAACTAACTCGCGATCCAGATCGTAACTAGCTAAATTGTAGTTTCTGAAAAACTATGGGCAGCTATCTGGAATCTGAAGCTGCGTTCAGTTAATATCAGCTACTAAAATTACTCAGGTATTTTTATCAGTTAAATCTAACTAACTCGCGATTCCAGCTCGTAACTAGCTAATTTGTCGCAGCTATCTGGAATCTGAAGCTGCGTTCACTTAGTACCAGCTGATAGAATTACTAGTACTAGCTGAACATAACGTGACTGTTTCTTTTCGGACCAGTAATAACTTACATAGATTTTTAGTTAATACCAAGAATAAAAAGGACGAATAGTTAGTCTGGGGTTTACCTCAAATATAATGATCGTGATTCAGTTTATATTGGTTAAACAGGGAGGTCCCTTGATCAAAGAATAAGTGAAAATTACGTACAGCTTATTAATAACAGATACGAAGACATGTACCCTACACAAACTCAATTTGTTAACTCATATAAAACAATTATTCATGTAATGCAGTAAAATGCAGTAAATGTGGCAACATTCATCATTTCTATTATCAAGAAGTCGGTTGAAGTGAATATTCATATCGACCACTTACTCACATCAGATTCACGAAAGAGAAGTCGTCAAAAACCCTTAGTCCTGTCCTGAAGACAAGGTTAAATATCCCGCCTAATACACTATTTACTACGCAAACTCAGAAGCAGGTAAATTCGTCATATGAGGTGCCAAATTGTTCAGAACTGATTGGCGTTCTAGAATTTATTATATTACTGTGTACAATTGAACATTTAGATATGATATTTAGGTATGTACGTACCTTTATATAACTCAAATGGTAGTAATATTTGTTATATCGATGTAGTATGCCTGAAGATGACTACTAGCTAGTCGAAATTTGTCGCTAGTAAAATTGACAACTTCGAAAAATACGACAACCTCCTGCATTTCCTTCTATTATTCTAATTCGAATCCAACTCGTACGCCCTTAATTACCGGAAGCAAGTCTAAGAAAAACACCCCCATAACTCACCCCCGGAGCTAATCTAATAGTAAGAGCGAGCGAGGGACGATAGTGTAGCGAAATTTAATTTAATTATAAAACCCCGTTTCTCATGGCGACCGAACTTCCTGCCCCCGCCACCCCCCCCCCCCCCGCCGCTTCGGAACCACCCCCATCCCACCCCCGTTCCGCTTCCACATGGGCAATTTAGTAAAAGACAACCGGTGAATAATTAATTTCAATATTTCGTTCTTATCTCCTTGGCTCAGACTGTACCCGGAGAGGGCTCGGCAAAGAAACTTCCACAACGCTAATGGAAAAGGCAGGGGCGGGAATTAAGGGATGATCGGGGCCTTCGAGGAAGTCGGGGAAAATTTTGGCGAAAATGTAAGATTTGAGATAAGAAAAATAGAAACAAAACAACCGATTTTTGAATGAAATTTAAACAAAATCATCCCCTAAATAACTCAAAAATATTTACGCGTTTACCGAAGCTTCTTGTCGCCTACTTTTCCCAAAGTCACATTAAGAATCCGATTCAAAATGTGCGAGTTAATTCGAGCAGACCAATTGATCCCACTCTCGTATTGTAAAGCCGCAGCTTCTCAACTCAGTTACCACGTTGGATATTGTGTAGTTTTTCCGCATCCAAATAAACACATTACATCAATTCAGTACTTAACTAATTCATGTTACTCTTATCATGTAATTCACGTGGACTAATTTATTTGTGTGGTCTTGTCCACCCCTTGGCCACTCATCTCTTTCATTTGCACTTTGAGATAGGGATTCTGAACAATATATATAGATAGGAATAGGAATAGGGAAAGGCTCCACGATTCTCGAAAGTTACTACCTATCGCATGCCGACTAGTCGTACTTGTTGCTTGCCGTTACGATACTTTTAACTATTTTATGTTGATTTTGGAAAGAATACAGGGCCGTGTTAAGGTGTCTAAAGGTTGTATTAATTTTCAAAAAGTACAAGTTACTCTTGGAAAAATTTATTGGATTTTGTAATAGATATTGGGTGGTGTCAAAATTATAAGAGTGGATTTGATATTAGTTAATTGTGTAATTAATTTTGTAAGTTTAATGTTGTATTTTACACTAGGCCTTTGTGACAACTTCAACATTATTTTTAAGCCTAATGAGTTAAATAAATTTAAATTTAATTTGAACTTACCATATCTCTACCTGAGAAGCTACAAAAATAACGTTTTGAATTACAGTTATATTTTGGATTCTAAAATTTAATAAGTTATAATAAGTTCATTTGTCTTGCTTAATACACAAATTACCTAATTTTAATGTTGGATGTTTATAGCTATTTGTGATAATTTCAATAAGGTTTGTTAACTTAATAACTTAAGTTACTTTAAAATTAAAATATCACATATCTACTTTTTATAATAATAATAATAATTTAAGCTTAACTTTTAACTTAAATAAATTTAACTTTAACTTGAAATTAAGATAAATTTCTACTTGGGAAGCTATAAAAATAACGTTTTGAATTAAAGTTACATTTTGGATTCTAAAATTTAATAAGTTATGTAATTACGTTCATTTGTCTTGCCTAATACACAAATTACCTAATTTTAATGTTGGATTTTAAAGCTAATTGTGATAATTTCAATACTGTTAGTTAACTTAATAACTTAAGTAACTTTAATATTAAATCATCGTATATCTACTTAAGAAGGTAAAAAAATCACGTCTTGAACTAAAGTTCTATTTAAAATTTAAAAATTCATTACGTCTTAATTTAAACTTAACTTTAAACTTAAATAACTTTAACTTTGACTTGAAAATAACATAAATTTCTACTTGAGAAGCTATAAAAATAACGTTTTGAATTAAAGTTACATTTTGGATTTTAAAATTTAATAAGTTATGTAATTACGTTCATTTGTTTTGCCTAATACACAAATTACCTAATTTTAATGTTAGATTTAAGGGCTACTTGTGATAATTTCAATACTGTTTGTTGACTTAATAACTTAAGTAACTTTAAAATTAAAACATCGCATATCTACTTAGGAAGGCAAAAAATTACGTCTTGAACTAAAGTTCTATTTTAAATTTAAAATTCATTACGTCTTAATTTAAGCTTAACTTTAAACTTAAATAACTTTAACTTTGACTTGAAATTAACATGAATTTCTACTTGAGAAGCTATAAAAATAACGTTTTGAACTAAAGTTGCATTTTGGATTTTAAAATTTAATAAGTTATGTAATTACGTTCATTTTTTTTTGCCTAATACACAAATTACCTAATTTTAATGTTAGATTTAAGGGCTACTTGTGATAATTTCAATACTATTTGTTAACTTAATAACTTAAGTAACTTTAAAATTAAAACATCGCATATCTACTTAGGAAGGCAAAATATCACGTCTTGAACTAAAGTTCTATTTAAAATTTAAAAATTCATTACGTCTTAATTTAAGCTTAACTTTAAACTTAAATAACTTTAACTTTGACTTGAAATTAACATGAATTTCTACTTGAGAAGCTATAAAAATAACGTTTTGAACTAAAGTTGCATTTTGGATTTTAAAATTTAATAAGTTATGTAATTACGTTCATTTTTTTTTGCCTAATACACAAATTACCTAATTTTAATGTTAGATTTAAGGGCTACTTGTGATAATTTCAATACTATTTGTTAACTTAATAACTTAAGTAACTTTAAAATTAAAACATCGCATATCTACTTAGGAAGGCAAAATATCACGTCTTGAACTAAAGTTCTATTTAAAATTTAAAAATTCATTACGTCTTAATTTAAGCTTAACTTTAAACTTAAATAACTTTAACTTTGACTTGAAATTAACATGAATTTCTACTTGAGAAGCTATAAAAATAACGTTTTGAACTAAAGTTGCATTTTGGATTTTAAAATTTAATAAGTTATGTAATTACGTTCATTTTTTTTTGCCTAATACACAAATTACCTAATTTTAATGTTAGATTTAAGGGCTACTTGTGATAATTTCAATACTATTTGTTAACTTAATAACTTAAGTAGCTTTAAAATTAAAATATCGCATATCTACTTAAGAAGGTAAAAAAATCACGTCTTGAACTAAAGTTCTTTTTTAAATTTAAAAATTCATAACGTCTGAATTTAAGCTTAACTTTAAACTTAAATAACTTTAACTTTGACTTGAAATTAACATGAATTTCTACTTGAAAAGCTATAAAAAGAACGTTTTGAATTAAAGTTACATTTTGGATTTTAAAATTTAATAAGTTATGAAATTACGTTCATTTTTTTTGCCTAATACACAAATTACCTAATTTTAATGTTAGATTTAAGGGCTACTTGTGATAATTTCAATACTATTTGTTAACTTAATAACTTAAGTAGCTTTAAAATTAAAATATCGCATATCTACTTAAGAAGGTAAAAAAATCACGTCTTGAACTAAAGTTCTTTTTTAAATTTAAAAATTCATAACGTCTGAATTTAAGCTTAACTTTAAACTTAAATAACTTTAACTTTGACTTGAAATTAACATGAATTTCTACTTGAAAAGCTATAAAAAGAACGTTTTGAATTAAAGTTACATTTTGGATTTTAAAATTTAATAAGTTATGTAATTACGTTCATTTTTTTTTGCCTAATACACAAATTACCTAATTTTAATGTTAGATTTAAGGGCTACTTGTGATAATTTCAATACTATTTGTTAACTTAATAACTTAAGTAACTTTAAAATTAAAACATCGCATATCTACTTAGGAAGGCAAAATATCACGTCTTGAACTAAAGTTCTATTTAAAATTTAAAAATTCATTACGTCTTAATTTAAGCTTAACTTTAAACTTAAATAACTTTAACTTTGACTTGAAATTAACATGAATTTCTACTTGAGAAGCTATAAAAATAACGTTTTGAACTAAAGTTGCATTTTGGATTTTAAAATTTAATAAGTTATGTAATTACGTTCATTTTTTTTTGCCTAATACACAAATTACCTAATTTTAATGTTAGATTTAAGGGCTACTTGTGATAATTTCAATACTATTTGTTAACTTAATAACTTAAGTAGCTTTAAAATTAAAATATCGCATATCTACTTAAGAAGGTAAAAAAATCACGTCTTGAACTAAAGTTCTTTTTTAAATTTAAAAATTCATAACGTCTGAATTTAAGCTTAACTTTAAACTTAAATAACTTTAACTTTGACTTGAAATTAACATGAATTTCTACTTGAAAAGCTATAAAAAGAACGTTTTGAATTAAAGTTACATTTTGGATTTTAAAATTTAATAAGTTATGTAATTACGTTCATTTTTTTTTGCCTAATACACAAATTACCTAATTTTAATGTTAGATTTAAGGGCTACTTGTGATAATTTCAATACTATTTGTTAACTTAATAACTTAAGTAGCTTTAAAATTAAAATATCGCATATCTACTTAAGAAGGTAAAAAAATCACGTCTTGAACTAAAGTTCTTTTTTAAATTTAAAAATTCATAACGTCTGAATTTAAGCTTAACTTTAAACTTAAATAACTTTAACTTTGACTTGAAATTAACATGAATTTCTACTTGAAAAGCTATAAAAAGAACGTTTTGAATTAAAGTTACATTTTGGATTTTAAAATTTAATAAGTTATGAAATTACGTTCATTTTTTTTGCCTAATACACAAATTACCTAATTTTAATGTTAGATTTAAGGGCTACTTGTGATAATTTCAATACTATTTGTTAACTTAATAACTTAAGTAGCTTTAAAATTAAAATATCGCATATCTACTTAAGAAGGTAAAAAAATCACGTCTTGAACTAAAGTTCTTTTTTAAATTTAAAAATTCATAACGTCTGAATTTAAGCTTAACTTTAAACTTAAATAACTTTAACTTTGACTTGAAATTAACATGAATTTCTACTTGAAAAGCTATAAAAAGAACGTTTTGAATTAAAGTTACATTTTGGATTTTAAAATTTAATAAGTTATGAAATTACGTTCATTTTTTTTGCCTAATACACAAATTACCTAATTTTAATGTTAGATTTAAGGGCTACTTGTGATAATTTCAATACTATTTGTTAACTTAATAACTTAAGTAGCTTTAAAATTAAAATATCGCATATCTACTTAAGAAGGTAAAAAAATCACGTCTTGAACTAAAGTTCTTTTTTAAATTTAAAAATTCATAACGTCTGAATTTAAGCTTAACTTTAAACTTAAATAACTTTAACTTTGACTTGAAATTAACATGAATTTCTACTTGAAAAGCTATAAAAAGAACGTTTTGAATTAAAGTTACATTTTGGATTTTAAAATTTAATAAGTTATGAAATTACGTTCATTTTTTTTGCCTAATACACAAATTACCTAATTTTAATGTTAGATTTAAGGGCTACTTGTGATAATTTCAATACTATTTGTTAACTTAATAACTTAAGTAGCTTTAAAATTAAAATATCGCATATCTACTTAAGAAGGTAAAAAAATCACGTCTTGAACTAAAGTTCTTTTTTAAATTTAAAAATTCATAACGTCTGAATTTAAGCTTAACTTTAAACTTAAATAACCTTAACTTTAACTTGAAATTAACATAAATTTCTACCTGAGAATATATAAAAGTAACGTTTTGAATTAAAGTTACATTTTGGATTTTAAAATTTAATAAGTTATGTAATTACGTTCATTTTTTTTGCCTAATACACAAATTACCTAATTTTAATGTTAGATTTAAGGGCTACTTGTGATAATTTCAATACTATTTGTTAACTTAATAACTTAAGTAACTTTAATATTAAATCATCGTATATCTACTTAAGAAGGTAAAAAAATCACGTCTTGAACTAAAGTTCTATTTTAAATTTAAAAATTCATTACGTCTTAATTTAAGCTTAACTTTAAACTTAAATAACTTTAACTTTGACTTAAAATTAACATAAATTTCTACTTGAGAAGCTATAAAAATAACGTTTTGAATTAAAGTTACATTTTGGATTCTAAAATTTAATAAGTTATGTAATTACGTTCATTTGTCTTGCCTAATACACAAATTACCTAATTTTAATGTTGGATTTTAAAGCTAATTGTGATAATTTCAATACTGTTAGTTAACTTAATAACTTAAGTAACTTTAATATTAAATCATCGCATATCTACTTAGGAAGGCAAAAAATCACGTCTTGAACTAAAGTTCTATTTAAAATTTAAAAATTCATTACGTCTTAATTTAAGCTTAACTTTAAACTTAAATAACTTTAACTTTGACTTGAAATTAACATAAATTTCTACTTGAGAAACTATAAAAATAACGTTTTAATTAAAGTTATATTTTCGATTTTAAAATTTTATAAGTTATGTAATTACGTTCATTTGTCTTGCCTAATACACAAATTACCTAATTTTAATGTTGGATTTAAAAGCTGCTTGTGATAATTTCAAGACTATTTGTTAACTTAATAACTTAAATAACTTTAAGTTATCGCATTTCTACCTAAGAAGGTAAAAAAATTACGTCTTGAACTAAAGTTACATTTTAAATTTAAAAATTCATTAAGTTTTGTATTTACGTTTAAGATTTCTATTGCCTAATACACACTTTCCATGAGTTTTCTGTTGGAATTTAAATTAAGCCCTTGTAAAAACTTCAATATTATTTATTAACTTAATAACTTATATACCTTTTTGATGACAATAACAATAATAATAATAATTAATAATAATATTTATTTCAATATTACATAATTTTGATAGATCAATCTTTTTGATCTATCTTTTTTAAACTGTGACCATCACTTATTGAATTGAACTTCGATTTTGAATTTACAAATTCAGAAATCTTTGTATCCGAGTTCAAAATATCTTTTGCCCAATACAAACCTTCCATGGTTTAAATGTTGCTTTTAAATAATTTCCCAGTAAATTTTTCACACAATTTTCGAAACTTCAACATCGAATACAAGCTCCAAAAATCCCTAAAGTCGAACCACCCCTGTCGTAAGTGGCGAAGAGTAATAAGACCGAATATATATACACACACACACCCTCCAGAGCGGGAACGAGAGACGAAGGGCAGAAAGGGATGAAAGAGGAGAGAAAGAGACGGAGAGAGAGAACAGACTGTACACCTCTATGTATATGAACCTTCCTGTGTGTGTAGGGAGCACCAAACCCCTCGGGTAGGTTAGGGGAAACTTCTAAAACTTGTAAATGCAAACTAAGCACAAGGAGGGGAGTAATGGCCACTAATGATCGGAGGGGCGAACGAATATCGCCCTTATTCCGCCCAATAAGATAGATTACAACGTGGCCCGTGACAAATTTACAATTTGGGAATTCGGCAAAAGCGACGTTGGGGGGACGAGAGGGGGTGGGGGGGTGGCAGGGCGAAATAGGGTGGGGGGTACGTGTACGTACGTACGTAACGGAATGCACGCGATATGTACGAGAGATCGATCGTACATCGGAAAATTTCGTTACGTTCTATCCCAACGGAACGAATGACCGTTAGTTTCGAAAATATGAAACCGGAAAACTACCCTTAGCGGTCACCCCCATACAAATATCGAGATATCACTAAATGCTCAATCAGATACTGAACACAAACCTATCAGTTACCCTCGCTGGCAGAACTGATGCGTGCCGAGTGTGATTAATCAAGTCTCTGGCAGAACTGCCTACTCTTGAAGCAATCTTAGTTGCAGTTATACTTGCGTACATAGTACAAATATCAGTTAATTGAATTAATTCCAGCAATACTTAAGTTATTACTCGATACCCTCCTTACACGTGCCGTCATAACCACTCAAATATCTGGCAGAACTGCCTCCTCTGCTACCTAATTATTATTATTATTATTATTTATCATGCCTTTTTACATGGTAGTACAGTTTCATATACAAAATTCTTTTATAAGTAAATGCAAAACTAAAACTAAAATCAAATAAGAAAAATAATAATAAATAAATAAATAAAATAATAAATAATAAAAAAATATTAACAATTAATAAAAAATAACTAAATTAATTAAAATAAAAAATAAAATTATATTTAATACACTATGTATCCTACAGGGCTTTTACAAAAACCGTACGTAGGATGGCGCTTAAAACTACTAATTTATTTACTAAACTAATTATTATATTTTTATTTGTACATCTATTTGGTAGTAATTACACTTTATTACAAATTACTATATTACTTGGTTTATGTATGCTATATATACTAAACATTTTAAATATTTTTAAGTTACCTTTCAGGCTGTATTTAGTGATTATTATTTATTTTTTATTAAATTTAATAAACCTTAGCTTAAATTTACCCTTAGCGGCCACCCCCGCATAACGGTCACACAAATATCGAGATATCACTAATTGCTCAATCAGATACTGGACACAAACGTATTAGTTACCCTCGCTGGTAGAACTGATGAGTGCCGAGTGTGATTAATCAAGTCTCTGGCAGAACTGCCTACTTTATTAGCTACTCGTGAAGCAAACTTAGTTGCAGTTATATTTGCGTACATAGTAAAAATATCAGTCAATTAAATTAATACCACCAATACTTAAGTTATTGCTCGATACCCTCCTTGGCAGAACTAATACACGTGTCGTCATAACCACTCAAATATCTGGCAGAACTGACTACTTTGCTACCTAATTATTATTATTATTTATTATGCCTTTTTACATGGTAGTACAGATCCATATACAAAATTCTTTTATAATAAGTAAATATGTAACTAAAAATAAAATTAACTAAGAAAATTAATAAATAAAATAATAAATAATAAAAAAAAATATTAAGAAATTATTAATAAAAAATAACTAAATTAATAAAATTATATTGAATGTACTATGTATCTTAACAGGGCTTTTACAAAAGCCGTGCTTAGGATGGCGCTTAAAACTACTACTTTAATTAATAAAACTATTTATTATATTTCTATTTGTACACCTATTTGGTAAATTTAAAAAAAAATTAATTCAAATTTTAACATTTTAAACATTTTTAAGCTACCTTTCAGACTTTACTTAATGAATATTATTTATTTTTATTAAGTTTAATAATATTTGTAATTTCTACAATAAAAATGTGAATTTCCATACCATTTTCATTCCTTTTATTAAAGCAAATATTGCTTCCTATCGTCATTAAATTATTACCTCCGTATAAGTCAAATATGACGGAATGAATTTGTGATGTGACTACCACACAAACGCCTCCAGAGTATATTTCCCCCATACTAATTACTGAATTAATCACAATAAGAGCATTAAATATCTATTTCGAACGAACCTTTAGTTAAACTTTAACGTTCAATCGACGTGTGTATGTGTGTTTATCCCAATCAGGAACGTTAAACCCGCCATTAACGTATTCCCCGCCGTATTCAAAAGTTTCGGTATGTTTCTTTGACAAACGTGTGACAGTAATTTTATTCGGATTGAAAATTTAATGCGGAACTAATAGGGACCCGATTAATTCGATAAAGCAAGTGATTTAAATTTAAACTTCGCGGTTTGAGCTGGTAAAGAAAATAAAGTGTAAAAGACTATTCATCATGACGTATAGGCAACATTATACTTTTTCGTTGGTGACAATTTTGAAATTATTAATTAATTAATATTGATTAACATTTTTTTTATAATAATTTAAAATTTTTATTTTTTTATATATATTTAATTAAAATTTTATATCAATTAGTTAATTAATTATAATTACTTTTTAAATCTCACATTACTGAAGAGGAGCTAAATTGAAATCCGAGGCACTTTGTGCCGAGTATTTTAAAGCTCCGAGTTTACTGACAAGTTTTATATTAAATTTTACCGGAAACCGGAAACCGTAAAGAAGAAGAAATTTACACATTTTAGAAAAATTTTACACATTCCACAAAAAATCAAATTTGTCAATTTTGTTAGCTTAATCGAAAAATTTTCATCAATTTTGTGCGTGTGCTGTGAAAGTGCATTTTGCGTCTTGTAAAGTCTTTACAGTACTAGTCCGGAAAATTCAATTTTCCTGCCCGGAAATAAGCAAGAAAATGTTGTTTCCATGACGACTTCCGGAAAAATATTTACAATTTTGGAAATATGGCAAATCACAGTACTGAAGTTGAACCATTTGCTGACAAAGTTTGTTATCTTCCTTTTTGCCTATGAAACAAAAATGGAAAGTTACCCATACCTACGCCAAAACCTCGTTATTTCAACGTCTTCTAAAATGTGGTTCTAATGAACTTAAATGAATTAAAAATAATTTAAATTAATTGAGTTTAGTGTAAATGTTATTATTGCTGATTTATTTCTTATTATTATTTATTTTTTAGATCGGTTAATCGAAAAAAATTATCTAATTATATAAGTCGTAGACTAAAAACTAGGTAAGTTTAGTAGGCAGAAAATATTTTCTTTATTGAAAATACACCCAAAGTTTTAGTTTTCCATGAATATCGATGCTAAGTAGTTAACTTTAAGCTAAGTAATCTTAAGGAAGTTAAGATATGTAGGATCTATTGAGCTAACTTTTATGAATAAATTTGTATATATGCCATTTCGTAATTTTGGAGACTTAAGGAGAATTTAAAGAAACTGATATATACCACCCGGAGCATACAGATACAAGTAATTAACTTTTATTCCATTAGATATTAGGCTTAAATTTAAATATTTCATAGCTAAAGTTCAGCGGATTCAAGTTAAAAAATGATATACAATTTTTTTTAAATGTGCCAATGTCTATTTTTCAAAGTAGTAAAAGTAACAAGTAACAAGTTCAGTTTGTTTGAATACAAAATGGCAAAAGCAACATTTAGCTATTTTAAATTTTATATTTTTTTCTTTACAATTTTTCCATTGTTCCATTACTAATTCTTTTCTGTAATAGTACTTAATTACACGCTTTATATTAGCTTCACTTGTATGTTTGTTTGTAATCGACTTTTCTAAATTCGATTTTTACTTACTTTCAAAGATATTTCGCATACTGATTAAGAACTAATGACAATAGAGCGATTTATTAACCAAATCATTGTTTTGTAGATTATTTTGGATAAATTTAATTACACATAATTGCAGAAGTGACATTGATAAAAAACAAATTGTCAGAATCATACTTTGAGAAGTGGCATCAAATTTAAATTACAGAAAAATGTCCCCTCCGTTTTTCTTCCTTTCTCCATGACGTATCATGTATCCTTTTATATACAGAGAAAACTACATACTTCAATGTTTCTTATTTTTTTAATTTTTAATTAATTGATTTTAATTTTAATTAATTTAATTTAATTTCTTAAGCTGATATTTTAGAAATTTCGTTTACGTAGATTACCAGCTGCTTGAACATTTAAACTATTTTAATTACATAATTATAATTATAATAAAGGAGAAAATAGATGTTATTGTAATAAAACGCGGGGTGCTTCTCGCACAATTATTTTATACTAATCCTACTAATGAAATATTTTTAAGAGCATATATCAAGCACCCCAAGATTTGTTACAAAAACATCTATTTTCTCGTTAATTATATCGTTAATATTATATTATATATTATTAATAAATAATTTTTTTTAATTTGTAATTTGACTCACTATTAAAGCGTGTTTTTTAATTTTTTTACACCTTAATTTTGTATCCAATACATGGAAATGAGGCTCTTTACTATAATCTCTTGGATTGCAATATAATTAGAGAATTGTGCAAAATCAATCTTGTTAATTTAAAAAAAATTGGCAAACTTGATTTTTCATCAATCAATCAATCCGTCATTAGATACTTATGATATTTATCATAAGTCATTTTAGTCATTTTAGACAAGTAAAATATCAAATAACACTCTAGTGTGTTATAATCCATAACTCACGTTCATATTTAAAGTAGTATTTTATTTTAAACTCCAATACAGTCTTAATAAGAATTATGTCATTCTTGAATCTCTTACATCTCATTAGAAACTTTAATTTTAAATGTCAATTTCAAAATATCAATTAAATTATTAATTATTAGCTAAGTTATAAGTTAAATGTCAATTTGAGTTTATGATATTTAACCTCAACCCTTTTTAATGTAATTTATCCAACACTTGACAGTTATGACTGTCATTATTAATGTCATTTTAGACAAGTAAACTATCAAATAACACACTAGTGTGTTATAATCCATAACTCACTAGTGAGTAATGGATTACTACTCACGTTCATATTTAAAGTATTATTCTATTTATTTAATTATTTATTGCCCGTGGCAACCAAACAAAAAAACCTACTTTAACCAAAATGTAAAAAAGTCACTGTCAAGTCATTCTGATATTTATAGGGTACTGAGACCCAAGTAGCTTTGATTTGATCACAAAGCTTATTAAAGATTATCTCATAAAAAAGCGATTTCTTCCACTTGTTGGATAAAACATTGTATGCCACTAGCGTGTTATGTTTCCTAAGTAACTTGAGAATTTATACCACTCGGCCTGAAATCTTCTCGCGTGACTTATTTTCAACATAACACACTAGTACCATAAATAACTCTTATTTGATTTACAGTAATGAGTGGTGAAGATTTTCCAACGCAATGAGGTATATCTCTTACTGAATATACAGGGTGTTACGAAACAAGTGTCATAAACTTTATGGGTGGGGATGATTTAACGGAAATTATGCAGGAAAATGTTAGTGAAAATGTGTCAGAAAACGCTTAATTTTCTAAAAGTAATCAATTATGTTAATATTTCCATAACTGACATATATATTATATATACAGAAGGAAGTGAAATTTGTGTATGTGGTTCGCTTATGGGGTTGAAAATAAACCTGTCAATGCAACTTTTAAGGGTTGTCGAGTTGTGGGGGTAAAAACTACCCCAACTTCTCGGTACGTGGCACTTTAGAAATTTTTAATACGAATTACTAAAAAGAAGAAACTTTTGACGTAAATCTCGTACCCATTATTTCGTTCAAAATTTATTTAAAGGTGATCCAGGTCAAATTCGGTCTAGCCGTTATCTTCCCGAAAAACAAAAATCCCGTAATATTCCAGGTGCTATTAGCCGCGTTCCATATCCGTTTTGAGTGACAGCGATGACACAGGTTGAAAGGTCCAGGCGATAGATAAAAGAGGGACGGAGAGGGAAATAAAAGAATCCGGTAAAAAGGCGGAGGGCGAGCATTAGCATCACCATCGCCATCATCATCATCATCATCGTCATCATCATCATCATTGTCGTTATTAAGTAAAAACACATTAAAAAGCCGATACAACATCATAAAAGATAAATTGACATTAAATCGAAACAAAAAGCGTTCCGGACAAAAAGGCGAAGCGGAACACATATACACACAAGCGGCTCGCGTATAGAGCTCGCCGTAACATAAGCAATATTCCCGGTTTTGTGTTTTTAATGCGTCGCGTAAAGATAACATCGCGTTTATACGGGAATAGGTAGTTACGGTTTTTGGTGGAGGCGCCCGTTTATAAGATTGCCGCATCCCCAACGCACTACTAATTGTTGAATAACAACAAAGAGGCTAAGTATGAAAATGGACATAGAATCGTTACACGTTTTAGGAAAAGTACAACAACTAATTGTTGTAGAACAAGTTTAAAACATATCAGCAGGTTGTGGTGAAGGCGCTGGAAACTTAGATATTTAACTACTAAAACCAATACATAATTTATTGAATAAATATCAAGAATGTAATGATTTAATCTAATTTTAACAGGCATATTGAGAGTTTTGTGGTAACGTAACATTGTTGCAACAAAGCAATAAAAATAAAAAAACATTTATACCAACACTAAATGGAAGCATAGAGTATTTTTGGTGAATTCACAGTATTATAAGATTTATGTACATAAAGTGTCCATAAAGACAAATTGAACTATATACACATATTCGCTCCATTGATTTTAGTCTAACATGTTGTTATTAGAAATTTTTGGAATAGGCTTTTTGGACAAACTAATTTATCTTTTCACTTTCACAGTTATTTCTTTGATAATAAAATATGTGCACACTAAGATTAAACTTATTACTTATGACGCGAGGATAAAAATCAATAACAGTGATTTTAAACAAAAATAGAATTAAGTCAAAGCAACAAATTTTTTGGCAAATGGTTGTTTAGATTGTATACATTTTGTTATCGAGATATGGCCCTTTCCCCTATTGGATTCAATGGAAACGAGAAGAATTTTAAACATATTTTCTGGAAAGACCACGTTATTGTCCCTATCGCACTTTCACCAATAATTATACAATGCACAAATGGATATAAGATATGCTTCAAATAAAAATTTTTGGGTCATTTCTTCGTGATTTAAGGACAAAAAACATATCATTTTGAAGTTTAGAACAGACTTTTTGGAAATGTGAATTCATTTTGAATACTGCAACTTCATTAATAAAATATGAGTAAAACATATCGATATCACCCATATGGGAAAATCAATGACAATAATTTTGATAAAAAAAGAAATTTAGGCGTAGCCGTCAAAAATTTTAAAATATTGTTACTATCCTAAAGGCCTAGGGCCCAGAGGGGTGCTTTGGTTTTTGTTCTGCTTTGGTAACAAATACCGAATAGTTCGGTCGGTTAAAATCTAATCTAACGGTCGGTAACGTTCACAATTACATATATCGGTCGGTAGAACGGAAAACGGATATCAGAGGCAACGGAAAACTACGGATAACGTAGGGCTTGTCAAAGCCAAGTATTGGTTCTGACATTGGATTAACTCAGGTACAGGACAGCTGGAGGGGGCGGTTGGCTTAGTTAAATTTAGTCTGGATGTTTAAGCGATGGTAGATTGAACAGTGCCTTATCGGCCGCCATCTATCCAAAATAGGTTTGATTTCGCGATTAACTATATAGTGCGCCCTCGACTCTCGAAAATCGGCTTCGTTACAATGTGTTAACAAATTTTTGTTAATATTTCTCCCACTGCTGTCTCCTATTGTATGTATATTTGTGTTATATATTCTTTCCTTATATTACTTGAGGTTTTCCATGCCTCTGATAGTCTAGTACCTCCTAAGTACCTATTTATCTCTTCACACTTTTTTGCCAATTGGAATTTATTCTGCCCAATTAATTAACCGTTCCCACCACAAATTTTCCAAACGGAGACCGACGCGGAAAATTCCCCCACTCCCCTCTCGCCGGCGAAAAACGGACTTTTTCCAAATTTTTTCCCCTCAAAATTCGTCGATTTTTTCCCCACTTTTTTCCCTACCACCCCCCCCACCCACAAGACGCCGCCCGACCATCTAAGACCGTCGGACTCTCGCGACCTCCCCTACCGTAGCCTCCCCACCCCCCTAAGAGGGTAGCGCTCAGACGACGGCGACGTTGACCTTTCGACGGGGGCGGCGCACGCGTCCCGACTACCCCCCCGGACTTACCCTTAACGATCCGCGCACCGAAAAGGTGGCGCCGCTGCGCAAGATTTCAGAGAAAAATGCACTTCTGTCGCAGAGTAGTACAGTCGAGTGATAAATTGTGTGTGTGTGTGTGGGTCCGATGTGAGGAATTCTGGAGGGGATGGGGCGGTAGGGATGGGGATGAAGGAGAGGGATCTCGTCCTTAAGGGTAGTAGATTGGGAGAGGGAAGGGGGGGGCGCACGTGGTTCTAGAAGGTTTAATGTGACTTGGATACGAAGGCGAGAGGGTTCTTCGGGACAAGAGACAAAGGGGCGAATCGCGTTGATTACGCATTCGATCGTCAATCAGCTTCTTTATTCACTCCTTACACATCTAATTACTCACCGATTTTAATAAATGATTTAGGATCGTAGTTGATTATTATTATCATCCCTGTTTCCAAACCTTGATTTAAGTCAATTTAACATTAATTAACATTTTAGGATAATACGACACGAATTTCTTGATGTACGCTTGTATCTTATTTTCAAGTGCCATCATTATGTATTTCCAATTTGGACTATGACACTTATTCTAGATCTTCCTAAGAAGTCACCTTAAGTGCAGCCATCTTAGCTATTTCGACCCAGTTCTATTAAATTTCCAATCATCCCTTCCGCTCAGTTCTATCTCGATGCTCTTGATATATACATCTTAGACTCACTATAGTCTTAAACAATCTCAAATTACCTTTTTAATCTTGCCTTAAATACAGTTATCTTGCTAAAAATATAGTTAAGTCTTGCTTATAATAGTTATTTATTATACAAGCGGATAAAATGAACGTTTACCGAGCGAGTTAATATCGCGAGTTAAACGTTCATTATATCCGCGAGTGTATTACAACGTTTTATTCAATTTTGCCATATATAAACTGACGTTTAGCGAAGTCCAATTTTGAAGAGAAAATTTGACAGATGACAACTTCTGTGCCGCAACCTTGACAACGACGAAAACAATTTTAAATATATAAAACGTCACTTTATACGGCAAAATTGAATAGGGAGCGTATTAAAATATTTTAGTCCGCTGGCTAAATAAACAAAATAAACAATGACTTTATAGGTTCGATTTGACGTCAATAAACGTCAATTTATATGGCAAAATTTAATAAATATAGTTGTGTTATAACTATAGTGTCAAATAAGTTATTATAGTCGACTAATATAGGATACTATTGTAATACCTACCAAATTAATCATGAATATTATTATCACACCATTTATCCCTCATACATTATTGCCGTTTAATTGGATTTATTTAACCTATTGGTTTTTTAGTATTTACCTAATTAACTTTATATGAATAGAATTGATTCGTTGGTTTTTCACAGATCAATTGGTAATTACGGAAGGCTACCTCTTACATGTCACTTGATTTGATTATTATTTTTATTGTATTTCATAACTAATTTAATAAATCTTTTCAATTAAGTAATTTGTTAGACTTAAGAAACCTATTATAACACTAAGTTAAACAAATTATTATTGCATTACACTATTATCCATTGATACTCTTGCAATCAAATATTTTACTTATTTCCATTCAACTATAGAAAATTAAATCATGCAGTTGTTTTAATAAACGATAATTAACATTAACGCCTTTAATTTAATTTCATTAATTGTATTTAATCTAATTTCAATTCAATTAAAACAGTTGACAAATCATAAAGTTGTCTACTGAATTTTATAATAGTTGAATTTTATTACCGTTGATTAATAGTGACTAATTATTAAATTTATTACAGAGTAAACTCCAATATCTAATTGTATTCTAATACAATGGGAATACAATTATTTAATTTAATTTCATTAATTAAATTCAATCTAATTTCAATTTAATTAAAACAGTTGTCAAATCATAAAGTTGACTATTGAATTTTATAATAGTTAAATTTAATTACCGTTGATTAATAGTGGCTAATTATTAAATTTATTACAGAGTAAACTCCAATATCTAATTTTATTCTAATACAAAGCACTTAGGGTAAATTAAATAACCCATTTTTAATAATTAGAATTGATAAACATGATACATTGAAACAATTGCAACCATGATGTTTTAGAGACCTTTCCAATAATTAACATATAATCAACTATTAGAAAAGCTACATTTTTTAATACATACAAAGTTATCTCATTTACTTATAACTACAATAAGAAAATTAACACGTGAGCTAACAACAATATAATTGAATTATTTAAGGCTATTAGTTCGTTCGTCGATTTTCGTATAATTATTTATCAAATTCAATTTTTATAAATACTTAATTGCACGAATATACAATTAATTCACAATTACTATTTTAAATACCTGTTCAATGACCAAAACTGGAACCAAATAATTAATTACTTAAAGCCGAAAATATATTATTTAATTATATGCTATTTAGATCTGAACGACCATCGTACAGTGAGTTACCAAATTTAATTTTATCTGTAAAAAGAAATATTGATAAGCAATTAGCACGTAATTAGTGTACTAATTAATGCCGTTCGTTGGTAAGCTAATTAGACTTGATCGACTGTATCATAATTAGTTCACAAATTCAATTTTTTATAAATAATTAGATCATACATTATCAATTGCACACCAATTTATTTAATTTGATGGAAATTATTAATCAAATTTACAATTACTATTAGTAAAAATTAATATTATTAAGTTTTTGATAATACCCTAATTAAATCTCACCCTCTGTTTGACAATAAATTAACAAATGTTATTAGTAACTAACGCGTATTAAGTTATCCTTTAATTAACGCCTTTATTTTATTAAATAATTTATCCCGGTCAAGTCTCATGATTAGTTATCAAATTGATATTTTTAATATATAATTCATTCATTAAGTCGTAGTGTCAACAATTTTACATAATTTTGTAACTAATTAGATGAATAGATTTTTCCCAATTTCCAAATGCTATTTTAAACTACTTTCCAACGACTATCATTTCATAGTAACTAGTTATTTGAAATCGAAATTTTACTGTATCATTAATGCTAATAATATATAACCCATAAATATGATTATATATTAAAATTATTATTATTATACAGGGTGTTAGGGGTTTGACTGCCTTTTTTTTAATAGGTGATAGTATTCATCAAAACAAACAAAAAAACGGGGGTCCTAACACCAACCGTTTTCGAGAAAAGTCGAGTTATTTTGTCAAGGTATTTCAGCACAACTTGGCAACACCGACAAGAAAGGAAACGTAAACTTGACGTTTTTGGTGTTGGCTCTCGGTAAACGTGACGTGTACACAGCTGATCGTGCGAGGTTAACGTTTTTGCGAACTCTCCCTAAATGCCGTCTTTACGCTGTACGTAATAGTAAACGAAATAAATGTAAGTGATTCCAATTATGTAATTATTACACTTGCATGTATAAATGGTAAATCAATAGTGATCAGTAATTCAGGGCCATTGAATTATTGATCATATAGTTATTGATATGTTGTAATTTTCAATATTTACCTGGTTATTACAGCATGTGTTCAAAATGTCCACCGTTGTTCTCTCACTTCGACAAATGTTCTACGGTTAGGCAGTCGCCGTTGAGGAAATCGTACGTGATAGATACGACGTGCACTTGTAGAACTACAACGCGCCTCCCCGTAAATTAAAAGCATATAATGATATTCACGTATACTGAACATTTTAAGAACCGAACAATTTACAAGCACCGAAAATAAACCGTAACTATCACACGTATCTTTCTAATTCAAAGATGCACACTGTCACTGTCACCAGTGTCACTGTCTGGCTCTCATTTCGCGACACGTGCGATACCCTCGCGGTGTAATTAATTAATTAAATAAATTAATTATTTAAAGTAATTAATTCATGCTAATTAATTATAATTATTCCTAGTCGAGTAGGAAACAATAAATTGACAAACTATTTTTAATTGAAATAAATGGTTTGGTATTAAATTAGTTATTATACTTACATAAAATATGGTCGATATACATGTAATACATGGTCGATTCCATTAGTTTCAGTAGTTTTAAAATTCATTTTTAATAGATTATTCCCTGATTTACTAATCGTATATTAACTATTTGGCACTAGTTGAACATTAGTCTGCTAACATTAATTATTATTAGTACCAGTATTGAATTAGGTTTTAATGGTTTGGATGCATAGTAATTAGTATAGTAGGTGATGTAGATGCGTAGTTAATTGGCAATTTAATAATAATCTAATGCTTCTGCTTTTCAGTGCTAATAAAAATTAAAACAAAAACGCTTGAGTTGTGCTTATTTACCGCTTACCACCCAATAACCTTCCCTGCAGGAATGAACTTACAGAAAGTTAACTGTGAAAGAAACTTTTAGTTAATTACACTACTTAATAAATAATTGATTCGGTTAAGATATCAGTTAAAAACAGTTAACGATATTAACTAAAATATTGAACATATTTAAATAAGTAATAAGTAAATTAAAATTAAAGAAGTTTAATAGGATATCAGTTAAGAATAGGCAACGATATTAACTAAAATATTGAACATATTAAATTTTATTTAATTTCATTTGATTTATTAAATTTTATAAAAAACTAAAATTGAAAAAATTAATATCCAAAATGGATATCGAAGCCTAATTAACTCATTAAGTCATCTTCCCCCAGATTTAATTTAATTAAATTGATATTAAAAAAATTAATAGGATGTCAGTTAAAAATAGTCAACGATATTAACTAAAATATTGAACATATTTAAATTAATTTATTTTAATTTATTTAATTTCATTTAATTTATTAAATTTTATAAATAACTAAAATTGAAAAAATTAATATCCAATATGATATATTTAGATTTAGATATAGATTTCCCAATTAATTCCCAGAACAAAAATCTCATAACAATTAGTTCTATCCTTTAAGTAAACTTAACTGACTATCCCACTTTTCTCTGTGTGGACGTGAGTTAAACAGAGAACGAAAAATCTAAAAAAAAAAGAAGCAACGACCTCAGTTTGTATAACCGACCCTTCGACGGTAATTAATCCGCCGTACATAAAAGTTCACTTCGCCCCGATGATATCCTGGAATTTGTCCTTCTCGCTTTTGTGCTTGCAGCTTTTGTAAAATGCATCGAATCGAAGCTTTGTATTTGCGGCAGCATCGTACAAAAGGGATCGAACAGACAGAAGATGGAATAATGAAAGATGTGTGCTTTATGAACTGCTGGTGGAAGCTTTGAGCTGTAGTTCCATAAGTATTAAGAAGAGGTAAGGACTTGTGAGTAAAGTGAGCTTTATCCATTCAACAAGGGAAGTTTGAATATAACTGTCTATAAAATTATCAACCAAAGTCTTTGATAGATCTAAAATATCGTTAGGACACCGTTAAGGTCACAACTTCAAAATTTAAGTTTTGGTGGTGAGTAATGTATATTACTCAACAGATTTACCACTAATTTACTAGAGTAATTTAAGTCTCCTGTTAATCACATATCTCGATGGCAGCCATTTAGGAAATTTATTCACCTCAAGAATTAGGATTTTAAAAATAACCAACTCCATTAGTACCTAGTGAGTTATGACCGTAACACATCCCCAGAAGCTTTACAAAAACTTTTCGTAGAGAAAGCAATAAGGTCATACTAACCCGTTACGAACAACGCTGTGAGTTACGAGTATAACTGCATAACGTTTAACTTTATAAAGGAAAATATGGATACATTGAGACTAAATTTTCAATACGTTATTTAAATTAAAGTCAATTACAAATTCTGTGTATTGAGTAATGACCCAGTTATGGTCATTATGGTATGAAGTATTGGTAATGATATTTAAGAAGAGGAAACCTAAAGTCGTACCAGGAAATTATAATATTATATGTGTCATTGGGATATTAATTTAAAATTCATCACAAGTACTTTATTCAAAAAGCTATTAATGATTACATGATACATTACACATTAGACAAGGGGCAGTGAGTTATGGGCATTCCGCATATGAAGACAACAGTTATGAGTGCCTTACTAATAATGTCACTTAGTAATAAGAGTTTTATCGGTGAGTAAAGAGCGTTACTCAACAGATTTTGCATTAATTTGTAAAGAAAAAATATGATTCAATATACTATTCATTTAAAATTGAAATTTAATTTAAAAATCTTTAAAAAAAGAGCATCATGGTTATTAGTACCTAAGTAATAACGTGATGAGTTTCAGTAGTGAATAATGAGCATTACTCAATAGATTTTGTATTAATTTAGAAGAGTAATTTAAGTCGTTGGTTAATTGACGAGATAACTAACAATTACTTATGAGTTTTATTCACTAGACGAGTTAGGATTTCATAAATTAACAACGCTATAAGTGGTGAATTAACGATCATAACACATTATCAGAACATTTTACATTTTAAAAGTAACTTAAAATATTAGCCAATAAAGTGACATTGAAAGTGAGTTACGAGTATTACTTCATAACGTAGAAGTTTACAAAGGAGAATGTGGAAATTTTAAAAATCACTTTGCAACTTTCGTCAATACGTTATTCAAATTATATTAAATTATAAATTATGGGGAATAGAATGATAAATGAGTTATGAGCATTACCGCATAAGACGAGGATTAGTACCATTTATTAACAATAACGCAACTTTGGAATAAGAATTGCAGTGGTGAGTAATGGTCATTACTCATCAACATGCAATAATTCACAAGAATAATTAAGATCGTGTGTTAATTAAATAGTTGCAGAGTTAAGTAATCAGAGTTACTGATTATTTAGTAGTGAGTTATGATCATAACGCAATCGTAGGAGCTTTGAATTTCGAATGGAGTTGAAAATAAGTCATAATAAAGGTGATGTGGACACTTTAGAGAAAAGCAGTGAGTTATGGCTATTATTACGTAACACTATGATGGTAACGGACTGGAAAATGTGATAATTTTTAAAATCAATTGTCAACATTTATGAATAAGTTATTTCAAATTTAATTTCAAGTAAATTTGAAGAAATTATAAAACCATATATTTTGAGAAATAATTAAAGGGCGGAGTTATGGTCATTACACTGCATGAATATTTTCAAAAATATTTCAGAAATTAAATAAAAAATTGTGTTCATGATAAGGCAGCTTCATCATGAAAGCCTTAAATAATAAAAAGAACGTGAGTGGCAGTGATTTATGAGCATTATTATCGAACAGAAATATTATGAAAAATATTTCAACAATAAGGAAATTGTAATTTTTTGAAATTAACTAATTTAATGTCATTGCTAAATCTTGAAATTGCTGTGAAAGAAATTAAATCAAAAATTGAGTTGATGATAAGGTAAATTCGTTGTGAGCCATAAATAAATTAGGGGGTGAGTTATGAGTATTATTACTGAAAAGGAATATTACGAAATTTTATGAAAAATATTTCAACAATAGGAAAATTATGCAATTTTTAAATTTATCTAATTTAATGACATTGCTAAATCTTTAAATTGGTCTGAGAGAAAAATATTAAGAATTGAGTTGCTGATAAAGTAGATTCGTCGTGAAAGCCGTAAGTAAAGAAAAGAAAGTTAGGGACAGTGATTTATGAGCACTATTACCGAACAGGAATATTATGAAATATTATGAAAAATATTTCACCAATAAGAAAATTGGTAATTTTTTATCTTATCAAATTTAATGATATTGCTAAATCTTTAAATTGCTCTGAGAGAAATGAAATCCAGAATTGAGTTGATAAAGTATTTATGAGCATTATTATCGAACAGAAATATTATGAAAAATATTTCAACAATAAGAAAATTGTAATTTTTTAAATTTATCTAATTTAATAAGATTGCTAAATCTTTAAACTGCTCTGAGAGAAATTAAATAAATAATTGAGTTCATGATAAAGTATATTCATCGTGAAAGCTGTAAGTAACAAAAACAACGTTAGTGGCAGTGATTTATGAGCATTACTATCAAGCAATGAACATTATGAAATATTTCGAAAATGAAATAAAAATTGTGTTGATGATAAAGCAGATTCATCATGAAAACCGTATATAACAAAAAGAACGTTAGTGATAGTGAACAAGAATATTACGAAATTTTATGAAAAATATTTCAAGAATAGAAAAATTTACAATTTTTAAATTTACCTAATTTAGAAAAAAAAAATGAAGAATTGAGTTGTTGATAAAGTACATTCGTCGTGAAATCCATAAGTAACGAAAAGAAAATTATGGTCAGTGATTTATGACCATTATTACCGAACAGGAATATTATGAAATATTATCGAAAATATTTCACCAATAATTGCTGATTTTAGAACTTATCAAATTTAATAATACGTATTCCCAAATCTTTAAATTTCTCTGAGAGAAATTAAATACAGAATTGAGTTGATGATAAAGTAGATTCGTCGCGAAAGCAGTAAGAAACGAGAGGAGAGTTAGGGACAGTGATTTATGAGTATTACTACCGAACAGGAATATTATGAAATTTAATGAAAAAGACTTCAGTAGTAGCATATTTTTCCAGTATATTTTTGGTAGATTTATATCTAGTATTGCATTCGTTAACGAAGTCGAAAAAAGAGCAACTAAAATGCGGGTTTCAGTTTTTTGGGATCTAGAGATCATACTCAATCATTTCTCAAAAATTTACATATATAGTTGGCCCAAAATCTCGGTTGAGTTCGTTATTGGGCCAAAACGGCCAAGCGGTTTCAAAATGGCGGCTTTTTATTTTCAAAAAAAAATTAAAAAACTTTTATTTTGCGTCTGAGAGAAAAATGTTACTTAGGTTTTTTGTTGCTCCTATAGAGGCGAACGACTTTTATATAAAACTTTTTTTTTTTTCGAGAAATGTACAGAAAAAAAGATATTTTTTTCAAAAAATAAATAAAAATAAAAACTTTTATTTCGCGTCTTAAAGAAAAATGTTACTTAGATTTTTTTGTTGCTCTTATAGAGGTGAACAACTTTTGTATAAAACAATCTGTCGAGAAACGTACAAAAATAAAGTTATTTTTGTCAAGAAAATAAAAAAAAAAATAAAAAAAAATTATTTCGCGTCTGAGAGAAAAATGTTACTTAAGTTTTTTGTTGCCCTTATAGAGACGAACAACTTTTGTATCAAACATGTCTTTGAGAAATGTACAGAGAAAAAGTTATTTGCAAATATTTTAAAATTTTGACGTTTGTATTTTTTCACACCTCGTATGCATTTATATTATATATATTATATTACTATATATTACATATATATATTATACATATTATATATTATATATTACTATATATCCTCCCATAAATCTACCTTTCAGCCTGGCATGCCATGGTTTTTTTTTGTAATAGGATATATATATAATAGTAACATATTTAGGTATTGAAAAGTATTTAAAAATTATGTTAATTTGGAACGTTATTTTATATAGTTGAAAATCTAATTGACTGAAAATTAAATACGATACAATGTACACATTAAATTATTAAATTTAGACATTTGAGTGCGAAATCGATATATAAGACAAGGGTTGTTAATGGAATTGATATTAAAACACTAGTGTTAAATTAAATATTACTAAAAAGGTAATGAGAAGCATTCATAACCATCCATAAATTTATAACTCTCTCAAATATTTATTCAGATTAATTACAAATCGAATTGGTTACAACTTAAATAATTTACCAGATAAAAGTAGATTAATGAAGTGATTTACGTCCATAATAAATAACGAAAATTTTCGAGATGTTCTTTAAATTAGCAATATTTCGAAATTTAATTTCAAAAACGTTAAATTCGACCTGAACTGGGTATTTCGTTGTTCACTTGAAAAGTAATACAAAAATATCGGTAAACTTTAGATTTGGCAGTTAATTAAATCAAAATTGAATATCACGTGAGATTTGTTAGTATTAAAGTCAGCAGTATTTAAAAGGTGAGACGCGGAGGAGTGGGTTATGAGTATTACTGTGCAGGTGAAGAGTGATTTATGGAGCTCAATATGAGAAAGTCAAAATTCATTAGAAACGTCCAATATCCCAAAATAAAAAAAGTAATGACACAAATTTTAATTAGAGTCGATTCAAGGATTCAAATTTCACAAAATGGAATCCCCAATGACTATTTTTCATTTTTTTTATACAAAAATTTATTTTTACAATTTGCCTTTTTACATATAATAATATACTACATATTTAGTATTGCAAAATTATTTTTTTTTGGATTTTAGGCCTCAATATGAGCGTAATACGGCAGCCTCAAAATGACCTCTTTATATCCTGGTTGGCATGATTTTTTCAAAAGATTATTAAAATATAGGTAGGCGGCTATCGCATAAACTAGGATAAATCATTTTGAGTAAAAAAAAATGGCGGATTATTAAAATTTTCGACCTGTTTTTTACACTTTTTTATGTTAATTATTTAAAAAAAGTGGTCAATATTCATTAATCTTTATAATCCTAGTTCATACGAAAACTACACTTGTTTGGACTAATTGCTCAAAATTATAACGAAATCCCTAAAGTGGTTTTCCTTAAAACAGGTCAAACAAGTCGAAAAAGGTTTTTTCGAAAATTACAGAAAATCTTAAAATCAAGTAATTTACATCATGTCTTCCTTTTCTTCAACTAAAACTATTTCTAAAACTGTCTTTGACGTGATATACGCCTTATAAATAGGCGATCGGGCTATCTACACGTCCCAGAAAACATTGTAACGTTACGCCAGACCCATGCGTGGTAGCGAGAGCGAGAACAATAGACAGAGATCGACCTTAGCGTTGCGACTCCATCTTCCACTCCAACCAATGTGAGTCATGCGGGAGTGAGATGACGCATGTATCTCCCTTCCACTCCATCGGCGGCGACTATCTATATTATTTATAGAGTTATCAGAATATTTACTGTGCATACCATTGCTTATTACTATTATAATAACAATTGCAGTAATAAGATATTTAATTCTTGCATTCTAAGAGTTTGATTGGCTATATAATCTCATAGATTTGTTTTTGTATCGGTCAACGAGTTTAGTAATAATAGGTTATGTTACGATTTCGACTGAAACGTTATGATGAATGATATAAATGATCGTGTAAAAAGTCGCAATTATCCTGAGGAGCATTTCATATTATAAGGTTCAAGATTAATGTCCAAATTCACACATATCATAACAATGTGTCTAAAATGACCAGTTGGACCGGCAAACCGCATTACGAAAAAACCTTCTAATGATAATTTAGTGATAATTAGATGTTCAGGCAAACGTAAATCGCAAAAAAGGCATGACAATATTAACAAAAAGGCACATAAAACTCGAGAAAAAGGCAAGTGAACTTGTATAAAAGGCAACTTTATTTACCGAGTTATATACAGAAATTTCGAAACTAAACTCTACACATCATTAATGTTTGCTTCCCAGACGATAATTAAATATTTGTCAATGTTTTCAGGCGTCAAACTTTGACTTTTATTTGATGCAATATCTTTGTAACCTGAAAGTGACCTTTCAACTTCACAGGACGTTACATAAACATGTTTTAAATCTGAAGTCTGGGTAATGTTAAGTTCCAATAATGTTCCCACCATCCCTTAATAGATTTTCGCCGCTTCTGTAATTTTTCTCCAATCAAGGATATTTACTCATAACTGCTTGCTTTTAATTTAGTACTAACTTTTTCACCAATACAACCAGTAATGTTTCTAGGGAGACCTTAGTACCTTGACTACTAAATTAAGACAACAGCTTTCCAACTTTTCTATCTCTCATCTCATCATCTCATTAGCCATTTTCGGTCCATTTCTGAACATAGGCCTCCCTCATACTCTTCCATTCAGCTCGGTTCTGTACTCTACGATGCCACATCAGTCCTGCGCTTCCTTTTATGTCGTCCGTCCAGCGCATTGGTGGGCGACCTCTTGAGCTTTTTCCCAAATAGGGTCTCCACTTTATTACTGTCGATGTCCATCTATCATCTGTATATCTGGCAACGTGGCCCGCATAGTCCCACTTCAGCTCGGCTACTGCTTCCGCAACCTCTTTCACCTTCGTTGTGCTTCTGACCCGTTCGTTCTTTGCATGATCTTTCAATGATATACCCAACATCTGGCGCTCCATGGCTCTTTGAGTGGTTTTGAGTTTATTCATGGACTGCTTAGTTAATGTCCATGTTTGTGATCCATATGTCAAAACCGGCAAAACACACTGATCGAACACTCGAGAGCGGAGGTATATTGGTATTTTTTTGTTCTTTAGCGTATTACTCAATTTGCTGAACGCAGCCCATGCCAATCTTCTTCTTCTATAAATTTCAGCTGTTTGATTGTCTCTGCCTAAGGTTATTTTGCGTCCCAGATATATATAGTCATCTACCACTTCTATTTCGTTATTTTTTACCTTTACTTTGAGATTTGGTCGCTTGGTACACATAACTTTGGTCTTATCTAGATTCATTTTCAATCCAATTCTTGATGATGCATCTTCTAATTCGGAGATCATAGTTTGGAGTTGTTCTGGTGTTTCTGCTATGAGAACGATATCATCCGCGAACCTCAGGTTGTTTAATCTCCTTCCATTAGTATCGATGCCCTTGTCATCCCGCCATTTAAGCTGCCTGAAGACATCCTCCAAAGCAGCCGTAAATAACTTTGGTGACAAGGTATCACCTTGACGGATACCTCTTTTTATACGAATAGGTTTGGTATTTCCGTGTAACTGGATGGTAGATGTAGCCTTTTTATAGATATTTTCCAACAATAATATATAGCGGTGTTCTATTCTAATATTTTTCAATGATCTCATGATTGACCAATGTTCTACTGTATCAAAGGCTTTTTGATAGTCAATGAAAGCGAGGTTCATTTCTAGGTTGTATTCAACTGACTTCTCTATCAATATTCTCATAGTAAGTAAATGATCATGGGTGCTATAATTTTTTTCTGAAGCCGGCCTGCTCGACGGGCTGGTATTCATCAAGTTTTCTGGATATACGATTTGTAATGATTTTTGTGAAAAGTTTATATATCTGGGAAAGAAGGCTTATAGGTCTGTAATTATTTAGGTTTGCTTGATCGCCTTTTTTTATAAAGTAATACAACAATCGCATTATTCCAGCTCTCTGGGACTTCTCCTTTCTCTAAACAAGTGTTGAATAGGTCGCAAAGTTTTGTTTGGATTTCCGTTCCTACTTTTCTATAGTATCTGGTAATTGGGCGTGATTGGCTTTAATATTGATTAAGCCACTATCCTCTTATGGATCTTCGAACGCTTCTTGGGATTTTGCAATAAATTGCGAAGTTCTAGTTCTTACATTTTTTTACCTGGGAAGTACAGGTATAATCCGTTTTTTGTTGAAAACGTATATAAAAATGTGAATATTTACAACAAGGACAAAGATGAGATATTCATTTTACGAAGAAAAAGCAAACAAAAATCAAAATTTTTAGCAAAAAGGCAAAATATTAAGAAAACACCCTAAAAGGCAAAATTAAGGAAATATCGGAAAAGGGCAAAAAGGCAGGTATTCAGGCATTTGTCCGTAAACCGACTTTACAGACAATCATTTTTTTATGTTAATTTATAATCCTAGTTCATGCAAAAATAATACAAGTTTGTTTTTTTGTAAGACATGTCAACCAGGTCAAAAAACGTGTTTAAAGTATTTTTTTCTTGAAAATTACAGAAAATCTTTAAAAAAAAGTATTTTACATTACGTCTTCCTTTTCTTCAAATAGCACTAATTCTAAAGGTGTATTTTATATGAAAATAACCTTTCGAAAAATCGATTTGAGAACCACACTACCCCCTTAAGAAAGTATCATATCGCCACACATTCCGACTCTACCGCCATCGCTCGTCGAGGAGCCGAACCGCTCGCCCCTCGAACCCCAAATCTCGTCCGTCGGGGGCGATCGGAGCGCCCGGTTCGTCTCCCGGCTAATTTAATTGGCCCGCCGCCGCCGCCGCCCCCTCCGATTCCTTCCACCAATTTATTAACCGAAAACGATGCAGTAAACAATGCACACGCACAGAGCGGACGATGGGTCATTGAATCGATCCTAAATATACGCAAATACGCGAGCGGCCGGCTTTTTGTTTATTTTCGTTCTCATTGTGGGAGAATCTCTCCCCCACAACGACCCGAAAAAAAAATATGTATAAACGTATCCGGGGCGGATTGTTCGTATGGGGCGACGCGACGCGAGGAAGTTGTTGTGTTATCCTTCCAAGGGAAAAATCCGACGGGCGGACAATGGGCGGAAATTGTGCGGTAACGGATCGTTCCCGTTTTGTATGTGTCGAGGGAGGCCGATTTTTGTTTGTTTTTTCGGTTCCGCGAGGGATTATTTTCGAATCCGGGGGGCGGAAATTCGCGTCCCGACGATACCGGCCGCCGCTGACAAATTATTTCGAAAAAGTTCTCGCTCTACGAATCCACCAATTACAGAACTGGAATCATTTCCGAAATTTTTTGATATCACTTATGAAATAAGCGAGATACTCATGAGTACCTCATGCTGCAATTTTTGAAACTTCAACCCTAAGAAACGTGTTTTTGAAATACACGATTTAAAGAAAGCAATATAATTACCAAGTCGAAATGCGCAGATCGACAAAAAAACGAATGACCGGGAGGGGAAGCATAGCTTTATATAATATATGGTACGTTCCACGCCGAATTTAGATTTTTTTTTTGATTTGACCCAAAATCAACCAAAACGGTCCATTTGGGCCCCCTAAACTACCCCTAAATTTTTTGGGCCCCAAGTGGAATAGGACTCAAGTTATGGACAATTGAAAATTGAAATTTTCAGGTTCGGCTCCAAAACCAAAAATTTTCAACCATCCATAACTTGTAAACATACCCATTTTTATGAAAAAAGTTTCAAACAAAAATTGTTTGAAATGCTTTAAACTTTTGGAAACTGTTAAAAAAAGTCTGCGTCGGATCAGACGGTGGAAGTGAAACTTCTTTAGCCATACGCACACATACAGACAGACAGGCTATGTAAATGTAATATAAGACAATTTTTTTCTGCTACCGCAACGCCAGCACCGGCCCGCTCGAGTCCGCGGACAGTCTCGGCTCAGGTGATCTCCCAACTGCTGGCAGTTGTAGCATCAAACGCTTTCCATTGCCCTGTTCCGGGGAAGTGCTATAGACGCCATAAGCAGTCGCTCTTAGCTCTGCCGGCAATCTAGCAATAATGCAGGAGACAGCATTTCGCTGGTCACGCCGACTCTCCCTCACAACGCCAGCTTCGCATGGTAGTAGGTGGTCATTGTCTCGCTGGCCAACTTTTCCCATCTCATCATCCCATGGAAATCTCGCTGCCTAGGGAACGCCGCCCCTAACATGGCTCGTTACTTTGCCCATGGTCGATCGTAGTTATCGAGACGCTGATGCCAGAAGTTCGTCGTCCCTCTGCCAACCAGAGCGCTCTTCTCTAAATCTGTCCAGTCGTAAATCGCCTTCAAGTTGATCAATCTTGGAGAGCCATCGCTCCACACTACTCTCCGGGCTTCTGGGGTCGAACACTTCCACCACCTTCATCGCCAAAGACGGTCGAAGTCGAGCACACGCCTGCTCCACTCCGGATTCCTCGCTGCGGTTCGATCCGAACATTGCTGTCTGCCCCGATACGTTCAGAGCAACAATGGTCGCTTGTTGCCTTGCCGCTTCCTCTGTTGCTGGAGTCCTCCCACGACCGCCTTCACGATGGTCTCCACAAATTCGCGCGTACGCTGCCTCGAGCCCGTCCGTCTTGTGTTCGACTTCGAGAATTACCACCCATTCGCCGCGGACCAGTCAGTCTCCGTGCGCCGTGGGCTTTCATCTCTCCCGGTGTCTCCATGTTCTCATCTGAGGTGAGGTGAGGCACGACGCCTCATCACTTTTCTCTATGTCCATGTCACGTAATTAAACAATATAGCTCACCGTTTTGTCGCCGCTCGAAGTTATTGTTTCTCGCCGTTTGAGGTTAGGTTAGGTGTCAGCTGTCCAAAATTCTCGACGCTCTCCGGTGTTGCCACGTTGATCTCGGTAGTAGCACACGGAAACGATTTGGCGATCGGCTCGGTTCGCGGGCGCAATGGAAGAGGTACACTTTACGCGCATTCTGGCAACACGGCTTTGCCCTCGGATTACTTATCACGCGTGACGCGGTTTCTCGACCAACACCCCATCCCAATGTATACAACGTGCGCAAAGAAGTTTCACTTCAAAAAGTTCATCCGACATAGTTCACTATTCACGAGTCTTGGCGCCATTAGTCGTCAGGTCGCCAAAAAAAAAATTCATTATCAGCTTTCCTGACCAAAAAAATCAGGAGCGTAGCTGGATTCAATACAAAACTTTTGAGCCCAAACAGAAGTTAGCCAGACCTAAGGGCTCCGAGAAAAAAAAATGGGTTTCAGGTTTGGCTCCAAAACCGAAAATTTTCAACCATCCATAACTTGTAAAAATACCCATTTTTATGAAAAAAGTTTCAAACAAAAGTGGTTTGTAATGCTTTGAACTTTTGGAAACTGCCAAAAAAATTTCATCCGACGTGGTTCACTGTTGACAAGTCTGGGCGCCATTATTCGTCAGGTCGCCAAAAAAATACATATGCAGCGTTCCTGACCAAAAAAATCTGGAGCATAGCTGGATACTCATACAGTGAGTTACCAAATTTAATTTTATCTGTGAAAATAAATATTGATAAGTAACTAGCACATAATGAGTGGACTAATTAATGCCGTTAGTAGCTAAGCTAATTATTAATTAATCGCTTCGCTCGTCCTGCTTTAAAACTCACGTGTGACAATACTCCGTCTTGTTAAACTAGTATGATATAATGTACTATATATTCTTCTCTATACTTTTATTCAAGCCAAACCAAACAAACCTCACCTTCCAGACCGTAGTCGTTGGCCCAGAAACGTTTCCGTAAAGGATTTTCTCGTTCCGTGTAGATTTTAATCCAAGATGTCTACTGTCTGTTTGCGTTTAAGAGCAAATTTTATAATGTAATATCTCGCTTGATAGACGAAATAAAGTAATTGCCACACTCAGGTAGGTTCTTCTTTAGACTCTGATTCTGTTGATATAATTTTTGTTATTGTACAGTTAAAGCATTCTGTGTCCAAAACGATTGATAGCTAGCGTCACCACGGAGAAGGCAAACGACAATACAAAAACAATTGTAACACGTTGTCAATAAACAGCTAGCGCGACGCGATAATTGGCCGTCCGGGTCGTACTGTTTTTCGGCGTTGACACTTCTTGCCGATTCAGCGCTTCGAGCAAAGCCCGCCATAAGGAAGCTATGCTTCCAATAAGTACCCATTGGTAATTGAACTACATTCATAGTAAACCAACAAAACAGTTCCACAGTCCAGAAACGTGCAAATGTTTTATTACTATACAAGCCATACCAAACCAACCTAACCTTCCCGACTGAGTCGTAAGTCCAGAAAAGTACAAATGTTTTATTACTATACAAGCCATACCAAACCAGCCTAACCTTCCTGACGGAGTCGTAAGCCCAGAAACGCAAGTACGGAACAATTCCAAAATACATATCTGAAACTAAATGCAATATGCAATGATTCCTTTACATGAAAATTGCGGTATATTGGTAGCGGCGAAAGATCACATGATATTATTTGTGAGTATGAAACACTTGTAATAAGTCATAAAATTGCAAACTATAAAGTTAGTAATGGGAGTATGTGTAGTATGAGTATGCCTAGGTGTAAACAGTTTATATTATCGGACATTCTTTGTAAAAAGACACTTGCATTGTATTATTAGTAGTGAAAAAAATGATACCAGCAGTATGAGAAAGAAGATAAAGGTACAAACATGCGAATTTAATCGGAGAATAACTTATGAAAAAGATCACCCGAACGGTCTCGTAGTTAGAATAAAAACCTTGACGTTCCATGATGAATGCATAGACATGTCAAGTGTTTTAGGGTGTTTTGTGGCGAAACGAAAACAATTTTCGTCATTTCGGCGGAAATTCGCATTTAACATATTTTGCAAAGAGTTTGAGCGTGAATAATAGTGAAAAATATCGGGTGTTTTTTTTTTTTAATTTCACCTCATAGTAGGCTGTGGATAGTGTTTGTGAATGCGCCTTACTAAAAATTGTCAAAATTGACATAACCTCACTTTTTTAATATAAATTGAAACTGCTCCAATCGGTTAATAGTGTCTTGAAGAAGACAGCACACTCATCTACGCCTAATTAATAGAGCCAAGCTGTCTTTTTTAAGACACTAGTAACTAATTGGAGCAGTTTCAATTTTTATTAAAAAAGTGAGGTTATGTCAATTTTGACATTTTTTAGTAAGGCGCATTCACAAACACTATCCACAGCCTACTATGAGGTGAAATTTAAAAAAACACCCATTATATAAAGAGAACCACAAACATGTGATATGGAATGAATTTGATGTCCGCCCGTTCGTCTGCAGAAAGCAACGAAGCCGAACAGTGAGTCGACCGGGGAACTAACCTAAAAAGTGAAATTATTTTTTTGCAAAGAAACCAGAAGGAATTTAAAAAAAAGAAGTGGACCATCATGTTCAACAGTATTTTATGGACGAAAGGTGATTTTTTAGTGAGTATTTAATTTTTGACGATATAATCTCTTATGAAAAATCGCATTTTGAAAGTGCCATAACTTTTAAACGGATCGTCTACGCACTATAAGACTGGTGTCTTTGAAACACGTTTTTGAAATACTTTCGATTGATATATGTCTTTATTTAAATATTTTGTGTTCAATAAGGAAAAGGTCAGCCCAAGTGGAGTACAACTTCGCCGTTTTATTCACAATACGATTAATTATGAATAAACAATTCCTTAGCGATAGAAGAGAGCATAAATTAAAAATGAAGTAATCAATAATCAATCAATTGATCAAATCACAATTACGTAATCAATCAAATCGAGTAAATAAAAAAATCTCACAGCATTAGCATTGAATTTAAAGAAAATTATTACCTTTACACTAATGTCAATCTCACAAATCTCGCACAAATCCACGGAAGAAAAACAGATTTTATCGCGAAAAACAACCTAAAAAGAGAAAAATAAATCGTATTTGAATTTGAAGCAAAACAAAACTTACAGTTTGTTTCACAGTAAAATTATTTCAAAGTAGATTAACACTTGTGTAATTAAATCAGATAAATTGATTAAAAATTAAAGGCAGTTAATATGATTAATGAAATTGATAAACGAACTCTTTCGGGATTTTCTTGCAAATCAAAACTGGCTTCGTGGAGTACAATATGGTTTCTTAAGTTCAAAAATATTATAGGCAACCATATTCTATACAGGGGACTTCATACATACTCTACATTGTTGTACATGAAATATTTCAATTATTTTCTTTGTGACTTCTTTATAAGTTAAATAAGGATACCTGGCAAAGCTCTCTCCTAAATTTCATTACAAGTACGAATCAAATAGAATATTATACAATTAATTTATTATTTCATTTATTATTATTTATTTATTAATTTATTTTTTTGTGCAATTTACTTTTTAATTTGATTACATTACCGTCCTTATCAATTTTGAGATATTCAAAAATATTGCTTTGTAATAAGGCGAAAGGGGAGGGCCTTAATAAATAAAGTCAAAACTTAATACTCACTTCACGTAATTAATAAGTAAATAACAATGTTATATTTTTAAACCCAATGAATCTAAATGTAAAAAAGAAATTCAGTTTCGCATCGCGCAGCTCGAATCAAAAAAAAAGTTTGAGCATCCTTTGGTTAACTTTGTAGGTTCGTCCTATACCAAAAATATTATGTCGCTTTAATTTCATTAATCAGATTGGAAATTAGTTACTGTCAAATTAGGAAGAAAGTTGCCATTAAGCAGTTACAAGTCGAATCAAATCAGAGCATTAATTAATATAGTCATTGCGAGAACTAAGAAATCTATTCCGCAGATCATTATAATCATTATAGCATTACAACTAACGCTAATATTTAAATAAGAGCTATTTCACTGGACAATGAATTAACAGTAAAAATTCCTAATTGACGTAAAACCCACATTTTATTTTGAGACGTTGAATTTCATTCCAAAAATATTCCCAAATTGTTTTGGCATTAACAATCCTCGGGACTTTGGTTACATAGCAAAAAATATTTTTTGTTAAGTAAATAATCCGGAGATCCAACCGCTACATCAAGACAGAAACCTCTTAATCCAAGCTACCCCTAGGAGTTTTTCTTCTTCTAATGACGTTTACCCTACTGAGTTTATTGTTTTTTTTATCCATAGTATTCTGTCATTCCAATCTCCCTCGTGTATGTCCAGTTCAGCCATCGCATGTCATTTTTATCTAAAATTGCCTTAAAGGGCACTTCCTGCATCGGTTTGTGGAGTGATTGTTCAGTGTAACTAATACATCTTTACATAAAGTTATTTTTCTTTATTTAAGATGTTTCAAATGTAAGATAACTTAAAAAAAAAGATAAATGTTTCAAATAAGAGAAAATGTTAATATTCAATACTAAATTTTTTTTATAAAATTGTGGTAATGTTGTCCAGAATATTTTGTCCGGCCATATTAGCAATTCTTAAGATATTATTTACCCAATCAAAAAAAATAATGAAGTAATCATTATGAAATGAAAAAGAATGAGTTAAATTTAAATTATTCATAACTTTTTACAAAGTAGCTCTTCATCTTTTATTTTGCGTAACTGGAATTTGTTTTACTCGGGTAAGCAAGATTGGTCACGCAGTAATAAAGATAGAATAATTATAAAGAGATCAACTTAAAGAACAGGACTTCTTCTACTAATGTATATTGCCAAATGACCTAAAATGTCATTTAAACATTCGTAAAACTCTATTGCAAAATAGTAACATTTTTTAGCTTACAAATAAATAGAATAAATTTTTGTGTTGACATATGCAGTAATAATTTTTCAAGTCAATTTCAAAAAGTCCTTAATTTACAGGTCTTATAGATATCAATGACATTGTTAGTTCATTTCAATTCACTTGACATGAAGGTAGTTGAAAAGTGTAATTTGAGACATACCTAAATCTAGAAGCATATATAATTGAGCGTTCGCTCGCCTTTAACTGCAGAAAAAGAAGGAATGGTAAACGTCAAATAGTGTCTGTTAATCTTTCTGGCTGGGCCCACACCTGCTTAAAGAAATAGCTTGAGATATAGATCATATTTATATTTATTATATATTATATTATATATATGATCCAATACGTTAGGAGTAGAAAAATATCAGCTTTTTTAATAATGTGCCAGGATAAGAATTATCCAGTAAAAGTTGGTAAAACAATCTGAGATCCTTGTCCCTCAGGAACGGGCCGACATTCCTTAAAATCCTGCTCTTAAGCCCTAAGACAAGGTTGACCTTCATGTTGTGAGTGTGGTCTGGAAAGTAGTTAAGATATCTGCCATAACTGGAAGGTTTCTTAAACCAATCTATCATGTCAGTTCTTATTAGTCTAAAGTTCAGAAAGGTGACACTATTATCCATCTCCTTGTCTAACGTGAACTGGATGTGCTGGTCATAAGAGTTGAAAACTCTAAGGATTTGTTCCTCGCATCCCTGGGGGACAGATGTTACCGTATCATCGACATACTTTTTAAGGAAAGGCAGATCGAAGGCAAGCGTTTCAGTCTCCTTGCTCGACTAGTCATCCAAGGAGGCCAGCTTCCAGGTGCCTTCCAGTGAGAGAGGAGGGTTCTGGATTGCTCTGTTTCAGTTCTACCTGTGAAGAGAGATTTGTTACAGAAACATCTATCTCAATTTTAAGTTGTAACCAATGATTGCTCCCTTATTGTTTCTATCTTCAATTGTATGATTTCCAATGGTGGTATGCCGGAAAGTGATGAAAGTGAATTTGTATAGGTTTGTTTACAACTTTTCTTCTCTTGGGAATCTGCCGCAAGCGAGCACTTGGCAATTACTATCTCAGTAATTGAAAGGTTACACACTTAAACACTTCCTTATATTAAGCCTTTTTTGTTGTCATGTGTATGTAGCCGGAGGATCGTTCTTACATTTACTATGTGTACTATAGCAGTCTCTAACTATACGTCGCTCACAGTAAGTTGATTAACTAAAACGAAACACTGTTAAATAACACCTCTGTACCATATAACTATAGTTACGACTGATGAAGGCGCAAGTATAGTGCTGAAAGCTCTCGGAGAATTAGTGGAAAGAGTTTTTTTTTTCCGGAACCTACGCTAACTATTGGCTGCTATCCAGTATAAATTCGACCAGCGTTAGGTATCCTCCTTTATTTTTCCAAAGCCGGGCTGTGTGCCCCGTGCTTCTTTTTCCTTTTTTCATATTCTGTGTTTCCCTCTAGTCTTCTTTGTTCTTCTCATGTTTCCTTCTTGTTTCTTGCTGTTTCTCCTGTCCTTCTTCCTGTCTTGTCCTCTTCTGTTTCTTCTTCTTTATTCGTCGTCCTCCGATGGTAGTAGCGCTAGTCTTGGTCTCTTCACTTTTGACTTTTCCTCTTCGTCGTAGTCGATGGCCTTCCTTGTTAGCGGGTTTTGGTGCCATCTCCATTCTTCTTATTGTCTTCTTCGTCCTGTCCCTGATTTCCTTCCCGATGGTTTTCATACCTAAGTCCCTCCGTAGTTGCTCGTTCCTCATGTACCATGGTGCGTCCGTCATCTTCCTCATTGCCTGGTTCTGTATCACTTCTAGCTTCTCGATATTGGTGTCCGCTGTTTGTCCCCATGTTGCTGCTCCGTATAATATAATTGGCTTCATGCTTGCTTCATAGATTCTCTTCTTTATTCTTAGTTGTATCTTGCTTCCTGGTCCCAGTTGGTTTAATCTCCGCTTTGGCTTCTTCGCTGTCTCCTTGATATGTTCTCCCCATGTTAGTCTCTTGTCGATGTGTATTCCTTGATATTTGACGTCGTTGCTCCATTCGATTTCCTTGTCACTAACTTTGATTTTCATGTTCTGTCTTTTTATCTTCTTTCACTTTATCGCTTGGCTCTTCTCCGGGTTGACCCTTATCTTCCATTTCTTCGTCCACCTTGTCATCTTCCCTCTGTAGATATTCTGCTGCCTTCGCCGTGTCGTCCACGTAGGTGTATGTATGTCCTTGTATACCCTCCTAAGTCCTTCCTGGGTATGTCGCTCGTGTAGATGTTGTATAGTTCTGGTGCCAGTATAGATCCTTGTGGTGCTCCTGCTTCGATTGTCCTCGTAGTTGATGTGTCTTCTCCAATCTTGATCGTGAATGCAGTCCTGTATCATCTGGGTGGGAGCCTTTCCGAATCCTAGTTGGTCCATCTTTGCTATCAGTCCATTCTGTCGAATGCTTTCTCCACGTCAAATAATATCATACACGTCGTCCTCTTCTGGTTCATGTCGTTGATGGCCTCCTCTATTAGTCGTACTACTTGGTCCTTCGTTAAATGTCCTTCTCTGACTTCGCATTGCTCTTTCGGGATGATGTCCAATCTTCTTTCTTCTTCCTTTATCCTATGATTTTTCCTATGCTGCTCAGTAACGTCATGGGTCGGTAGTGTTGTGGTAGTCTCCTGTCCTTTCTTGGTTTCGGTATCATGATGACTTCTCCAAGTTTCCAATGCTCCGGATAATATCGTCTCTTCATCGCCGCGTTGATGGTCCTTGCTATCCTTTCCATACATCCTTCCGGTACTTCCTTCAGCATTCTGTTCGTTATCCTGTCGTGTCCTGGTGTCTTTCTTGAGTGCAGATTCTGGATGAATTCCGTAATCTCCTCGGGCGTGGTCCTCTTCAATTCGCGGTCGTCACTTTCCTCGTCCCCTATGTTCCTCGCTCTCCTGTCGATGTCTTCTTCGAATTCGGTGACTTGTCCCTTCGAACAGCCGTCACCTACAAGTACATACGGAGCTTTTCTATCGAAATGCATTGTGGGAAATCAACAATAGCAAACGAGAAACTAACAGTAGTTCGTTAGTATGACAGTGAAGGATGTTTTGCAACGTTGCCGGCCGAGCAGGCAATCCAAGTTAACGCGTATCGCGGTCGCATATCGCTTTACACTTTCGGATGTGTGCGGTACAGTGTGCGGAGGCCTTTATTTCGCTCTTGTGTTTATCTGATCCTGCGACTCTTTAGAAACGGTCTGTATATATAGATAAGGGAGAAGGTGGAAGAGCGCACTGAATGCTGCCTCCAATAGTTCATAGGGAGCATTTCTTGATGCAGCAGACAGCAGCAGGTTGTATCCTAGGATACCGAAACAAGAAGGACCGAGGTCATTCAGAGACGCTTAATTTTTACTGTACAATAATCGCTGTCGTACATGCTGCTCTTTCTTTATACTTGCGGACGAAGTAAGTTATCTTCAATTACTAAGCTCGAAGATGTTTGGAACCATCTAAAGGCTATATATCACGTGCGGGACGTTTCTTTTTCTGTTCCTGACGTGTCGGGGAGTGGGGGTGGGGGTGCGAACCTCCCTTATCAAATTCGGGTGGCGGTGCAGCGACGGCGGTCGCCCCGATCAATGCGGAACGGTCGGCGGCACGAATTTTAAATAGATTATAAGCGGTTTTGGGTAAGGGGAGGGGGTAAGCCCTCGCGGCGCGTTTTTCGAAAAAGTAACACCGACCGCCGCCGAATTGTTGTCCAAAAACGACGGCGGTGGCGGCGAACGACCATTGTTGTCCGTCGCGTTGCGTCGCATATCCGGACTTAAATAAATTCGATGCAATATATTTCGCAGACCGGGTCCCCTGGATTGCATTTCGCCCCCACCCCTCCACCTTCCCCCCGCCTCCCCCGCTCTCCCTCCCTCTCGCGAGCGTTGTACATATTTTTTGCATTGTTCGGCCTCACGGCTATAAATAATGGAACTCTTTAACAAAGTGCGCCTGCCGGCTCCGAAAAACGGCCGGCGTGGCGCATATTTTCCCTCTCCTTCTGTCCCGCTATGCCGACGCTAAATTCGCGATTGATTACCGCAAAGAACATTTTGTTTAACCGTACCTACCGTACGTTCCTGAAATGGAAGAAATGCGACCATCACCACCTGAACCAAGTGTGCAATGATCTCTTTAGGAGGCTCGAAGGACCATGAACGAAAGTGTGAAGTGAATCTCTCTCGTAACGGCTGCGGAGATGAATATTGTCTCCAGGTTAGATGGCTGAAGTCGGTCTCGTGGGTTGGAGATCAGGGCGTGACGTGATCTCTGGGTTGATGTCCTCGAAGTATGGAGAGAGGGCGTAACGTGCTTTCTGGGGTTGAAGATCTCGAAGTATGAAGATTCTCATAAATTGAAGATCTCGTAGGACTCTCCGTGAGAGCTTGTAGGTTGGGGTGAAGTTAGGTCTCCTGAAATGCAGTCTCACAGATCGGTTTAAGATTAGGGGTGACTCGAATCAAGACCACAACACACACACTGTCGTTTTGAGCATACAAAATATACTAATTTATTGCCAAAAATTCACGAGCTTTTATACAGTCATTTTGAGTTAATTACCCTTTGGTTCCAATTATTTGATAACGTTGTTAAATTTTGTTGAATGTTATTTGCCAATGTCCGAGAATTGCTCCACTGACCTTACCGATGCGGATCACGTTGCTACTGAGTATTATGCTGACATCAACAATCCGTCCCTTAGTAATACACTGTTGACCTCATTACCTTGGATCAGTATTATGCTTCGTTTCGTAAAACAAACCGTGTATTTTTTTTATTAAATGATGTAAGAGGTTCTCGCAATAAATTACAAGTTCTTAACCCTAACAGTTTCCTAAAAGAATGTTGAAGTTAGCGTCAACACCACCGAGAATCACATAAGGAAACTTCGGCCAGGGATTACATCAAATTCACAAGTGAATTTTGTACCTAAGCTACCACAAATTTGTATAATATCCTTAGCATTACATGTAGGAGGCTGATTTCTAAGAGATTCGTAAACGTTTGAAATAACAATTATTTCTCTCACGGAAAAATGCTCAATGAGAACAGGTTTGGGTTTAAAAAGTGCAGATGTCGAAGCCATCAATAAATATGGACTATATTATTAGATGTACATGTTTATATATTATTATGTGCTATATTAATAAATAACTTCAGTAACAATTACTAACTCAATTGATGAATAAATCAATGCAAACATTCACTAGCACTATATCCCCTCTACATGTAGTTATTCCAGGAAGACGGGGTCACTTGTAACAAACTGCCTGCGTACCCCTATTAGTCGTAATACTTCTCGTTACCATTAACCCATCTCCTGAATAACCTTAATTCAACAAAAAATACCGTAATTATTGGTACTCCGTTATCCCAAATGATATTGTTACCTGCACGCCTATGTCTTTGACGCTCATCTCATCAATGTACGTCTATCTTGGAAAAAGAGTATACGATATTGAAACAACTAGGAGCAGACACTGCAAAACATTTAAATACCTTGTAGTAAGTCTATTAAAAAATGGGGAAAGTTCTCTCCGTTCATCAGCGGTCAAGTTTCCTCAAAAACGGCTAAACAGATTTTGAAGAAATTCTACATTTAAGCTTCTATACGATTACATTTTCACTTTATTATTAATTCCGTAAAGGAAACTTGTTCCGCCATTACCTGCCGGATTATCGGATTATAACAAAACTTGTAAAATTTGATATACGATAATACTAACAAATCAATAATTAATATATATAAGTAATATAGTAAGATCTGCAATTTTTGCTATATATTTACGCTGCGTAATGATATAATAAATGAGCTTGTACTACATCGCATTTACTGTCCCTTTACTTGAACTTTCGTCATTCATGGCTCTGGGGCTTTTACACACAGGAGAACTCAAGACCTTTCGAGACCAAAATTATGACTCGTCTCGTTGCGAAATTTTAACATTCAGCCTCGTCTAGTTTCGAATTTTGAGAATTACGATTTACTTTTTAAATTTAATATTACTAATATGGAATGAAATTTTTCAGAAAGGTGAAAATATGTATTATACACAAAATTCCTTATTAAATCAATTTTAATTATAATTGTACTAAATGTGAATTACTTTGCAATATATCACCAAATCATTGCACCATAGCTTGCCTCTTTAAAAAAATAGGGAAATCCCTAAAAGTCCTCTTAATCAAAACCTATACAACGATTTCATTCTCATAATCTCAAAGTAAAGGCTGATGCACATTATTAGAATGAATTCTAGTAAGTGAAAGACGGTGTGCTAGCAAACAAAAAATAATAGGATCTTTTGATTTTAAATTTTGAGGGAGAATCATAATTATCAAATATGAGAACTTGTTGTCTTCAAAAACATAAAGTCATGACGAGGAGAATTGTTGATATACCTACTCTATAAGGAGTTCCAATGTAGGTTTCATTGGTATACTCTGTAGAACTTTTGATTAAAATTTGATTACAATATTAATTGAGAAATTAACTCGATTTGACCTGGCAAGGAAATATTTTCGTTTACTCAGCTACTCATCAACGACAATGACATAACATGAAATCTGACATTACCACTCAATCGACAGTTACCAATCAGAATGTACAACTGTGTTAGCAATTATTACACGAGTAAGCTACGCCGAATTGACATGAAGACGTATTGCCAGTAGGCAAAATGTCCAAATGGATCCATAGACCAATGAGCACACAGAATTTACCCAATCCGAACTTTAAGAAAACTTGTAAGATGCATAAATGTTCCTGAAATATATACTCAAGTGCTCAATGCATAATTTCTCAAAGCTCAATGAAGAAAGCTATTTTTCTAATTGAATTATTTAACCTTTCATTGTATTGGGGAGAGTTGTTTAGGTGATTGGTAAGTTCACTAGAGTGGGTGTCGGCTAAAGAGTCAGGTAGTGTTCAATTTGCCAATTTGCTCAAACTAGTAAAGTTCCAAATGGGACAACATATACCAAGAACGATCTCTCTCAAACTGTTTTTCAGTCGTCTAGTGGCTTAAAAGTGACGTCTATTACTGAAATTTTGGGGGATAAAAGATAAATTTTGAGACTCCATCATTAAACTCGCAGGGAAGCTCAGAGTGACGCTTTTGAACTATATGGCTGAATTTGAATTAGCTAACATTAACAGTTTCGAAAGTATTGAGATTTTTTGGCATAAAGTCAAAATCCATCTTTGAGCAGTTTGTATATAGGAAAGTAAATATACTTTCCGTGGAATTCTTGTAATGTTACTACCGGAAAATCATCGATAGAATTTGAGATAATGAGAGAACGAGATAATCTCACCTTTTTTTGGCGGTGAACACAGAATCCAACAGTTTAAGAAATATCGAGATATGATAAAAAAGTGCAAACCTAAATCTGAGTACTCTATCTTCAGACTTTATCTAAAGTCTTCGATTTAAAACTCTTCTCTTTCTTCGGTGAACATTTTCAGGAGAAGTGAAAAATTAACGTTCCTGGATGGGGTAAAATCTTCAATTTGGCGTCAGCATGATATCTGTTACGCTGTCAAACGCGTTACGCTGTTACGCTGTTACATACAAACGCGTGTTATGAGTATATACATATAAGGAATATAAATTGCCCTTGAAGTTTCGAACATGGGCCAAGAGTACAGATGGTGGCTATTTATATTTATCCAAGAAATTCAAATAATAATATTACAAAGTTTCTACAACAAGAAATAATGATTTATACTGAAGCTGACTTCCGAATACTTAGAGACATATCAAAGAAATTTAACGAAATGCCAGTGATTCTGAGTGGAGATTTTAATGTAGAGTTGTCAAACATTAATTGGGTTTATTAAAGAAGATATGAATTTACATATGTCTAATTTTAGAAATGCAACATTTTCTCCTAAACTTCTTATGCACTTCCAAAGATCCAGTTGCCATGGTGCTTCCCAGGTGACCATTTATTTGTTGGCAATACTGTTCACATTTTGCTGGTTTCTTTCGTTATTTATGAACTTCTTTGATTAGATCGCTGCCATAACAAACATTTTCCAGTCTTTTTGGTCTTTGCTTCTCAAACCATTTTAAGTAAGCTTCCTTTTGCAATTATCATTATTTAGAATTATTGAGTAAGATCATCTGGTGTTACTGAAATGGTCAACGATGTAAAGTACTAAAACTGAAGGTAAAATATCTAAAAAAATGAAAAAAAATATGAGAAAACGTTCCAGAAAAGTTAGAAACTTCTAAAAAATATTGGGAAATGATGAAAACTGTAGCCGAGATGTCCTTAGCGTGCCGAACTATCGCGCTTTTAATTTTTAAGTCGAACTCCAATCCGACATGGACCAAGCCGAGGAATCCTTACGGGGGGAAAAAAGGGTGTCCGCTGGAAGGGGACGAAAATCCCCCCAGAAAACAGCCAAAGCTGCACTTTAAACAGAAGCAACCGCAAAAACCGGCACGGAGAGGGCGCCCTCCCCCGAAAATCGGGAGGGAGAGGAAGAGAGAGTGGATGCCATCAATCCTCCTTTCTCTCCCGCAAAAAGCGCCCCCGTCGGGAGGAGGAGGAGGAGGAGGAGACGGAGGAGTAGGGAGGGCGACCCCGCTCCCCTCGCCCCACCTCCCACCCCGCGGAAAAATCGCGTCCGCCATTGGAGGGGCGCCCTCCCCCGGCATGTATTTTTAAACCGTCGGGGCCGGTTCCAAAGAGGGAGAGTTTTTAAACGGACGTGAAAGTGCGAGGCCCCGCCTATGCCGAGCCGACTCGCCATTGGTCGGAAAAACTTCCACCGCTCCGCATCTCATTAAGGAGTACTTTGGGAGTTTTACCCTCCGCTCGAATTTCGGCTCTGTAAATCAAGCGCGCGCCAGGGCCGGGGGGAGGGGGCGACCCGCAGGAGGAGGAGGCGGCGGGTGAGGGAGGGGGGTTGGCGGTGGCGGTTTTTCCCCCCATAAGGTCCACTATCCCTCGTTAACGCTATGACTCCCTGCCGGATACGGCGTTGCCGAATACATTTTGCGACGAATTCGTCTTTGAGTCACCCTCTACGGCCGATCGCCATGAGGACGATCTATTCCCAATTCGAAACGTCGAAGGAACGGAAGAAATTTCGAAAAACTCTAGTGACACTTCCCGCACTCAAAATGCTCTAGTGACATTTCCAAGAGTCAATCAACTGCGTGCATCTGACGGTCAATCAATTCGGTGATCCAGAAACTGCTACGTCACAACACCAGAGTTGAATTACTAGATACACTGGATACTAAATACATAAATCATTCCTTTGCCTGTGCCTGACGGTTCATCACTCTAGTCATTCCTAATTTCATATCCCACAACACCAGAATTTGATCGCTTGGACCTCTGGATACTGAGCACATAAAACGAAATGAACAACAAAAATACTCTAGTAATATTTATCAGGGTCAAAATGAACTAGTGACACTTCCCAGAGTCAATCTACTGCCTGTACCGAACGGTTGTACCCTTGAGTTATCCCAAAATTGCTACTGTACATCAGCAGAATTGGATTATTTGGTCTTCAGGACACTGAATGAATACAACTCAGTGAATATCAAGAATACTCTAGTGACCCTTCTCAGAGTTAAAATGCTCAAGTGACATCTTCCAGGGTCAATCTACTGTCTGTACCGAACGGTTGATCACTTCAGTTATCCCAAAATTGCTAACTTACATCATCAGAATTGGATCAATTGGTCTTCTGGATACTGAATACATACAAAGAAGTGAATATCAGAAATGGTTTAGTGATACTTCTCAGGGTCAAAATGCACTAATGACACTTCCCAGAGTCAATCTACTGCCTGTACCTAACGTTTAATCACTTCAGTTATTCTAAATTACTATGTTAAACAGCAGAATTAGATCCCTCTTGGCCTATTGAATATAAGAAATGAAAAGGATATCAAAAATGTTCTAGTGACATTTTCCAGAGACAATCTACTGCCTTTACCTGACGGTGGATCACTTCAGTTATCCTTAAATATTTACTACACAGCACTATAATTAAATCATTTGGTCTCCTGAACATATTCTGCTGACACTTCTCAAGGTCAAAATACACTAGTGACACTTCCCAGAGTCAAAATGCTCTAGTGACACTCCCAAGAGTCAATCAACTGCGTGCATCTGACGGTCAATCAGTTCGGTGATCCAGAAACTGCTACGTCACAACACCAGAGTTGGATTACTCGATCCGCTGGATACTGAATACATAAATCATTCTATTGCCTGTACCTGACGGTTCATCACTCTAGTCGTTCCTAATTTCCTATCTCACAACACCAGAATTGGATCACTTGTACTGAATGCATAAAACGAAGTGAACATCAAATATGTTGTAGTGACACTTCTCAGGGTTCAAATGCTCTAGTGACACTTTCCAGAGACAATCTATTGCCTGTACCTAACGTTTTCTCACTTTAGTTATCCTTAAATTACTATCTCACAACAGCAGAACTGGATCAGTTGGCCCACTGAATATATAAAATGAAAGGTATATAAAAATGCTCTAGTTACTTTTTGCAGAGACATTCTACTGCTTGTACCAGACGGTCAGACGGGTGTAATTGAATATCAAGAATGCTCTAGTGACATTTCTCAGGGTTAAAATGCTCTAGTGACACTTCCCAGAGTTAATCTACTGTCTGTACCTAATGTTTGATCACTTCAGTAATCCCTAAATTACTATCTCACAACAGGAGAATTTGATCACTTGGCCCACTGAAAATACAACATGGAAGGTACATAAAATGCTCTAGTGGCTTTTAGCAGACATTCTACTGTCTGTACCAGACGGTCAAAACTGAATATCAAGAATACTCTAGTGACACTTCTCAGGGTCAAAATGCACTAGTGACAATTCCCAGAGTTAATCTACTGTCTGTACCTAACGGTTGATCACTTCAGTAATCCCTAAATTACTATCTCACAACATCAGAATTGGATCACGTGGCCCACTGAATATAAGAAATGAAAAGGATATCAAAAACGCTCTAGTGACATTTTCTATAGACAGCCTGCTGTCTGTACCTCATGAGTGATCACTTCAGTTACCCGAAATTGCCACTTCACATCACTAGATTTGGATCATTTGGCCTTCTGGATCTGAATACATCCGACCAAGCGAATATTAAAAATTCTCCAGTGACACCTCTCAAGGTTACAATGGTCTAGTCACTAGTGATACTTTCCAGAGAAATCTACTGCCTGTACTTTACGGTTGATCACTTCGGTTATCGCTAAATCACTATCTCACAACAACAGAATTGGATCATTCGATACACTGAACATTAGAATTGAAAATAAAATAAAAAATACTCTAGTGACATTTTCCAGAGACAATCTACTGCCTGTACCTGACGGTTGATCACTTCAGTTACCCGAAATTGCTTCTTCACATCACCAGAATTAGATCCTTAGGTCTTCTGGATATTGAATACATACAACATAGTGAATATTAAAAATTGTCCTCCAGTGACACCTCTCAAGGTTACAGGGGTCTAGTGATACTTCCCAGCGACATTCTATTGTCTGTATCTAACGTTTGATTATTTCAGTTATCCCTAAATCACTATCTCACAACAGCAGAATTGGATCACTTGGCCCATTGAATATAAGAAAAGAAAAGATTATCAAAAATGCTCTAGTGACATTTTTCAGAGACAACCTACTGTCTGCACCTGACGGTTGATCACTTTAGTTACCCAAAATTGCTATTTCACATCACTAGATTTGGATCAATTGGTCTTCTAGATACTGAATACATCCAACGAAGCGAATATTAAAAATTCTCCAGTGACACCTCTCTAGGTTACAATGGTCTAGCGATACTTTCCAGATGCAATCTACTGCCTGTAGCTTACGGTTGATCACATCAATTATCCCTAAATTACTATCTCAAAACAGCAGAATTGGATCACGTGGCCCACTGAATATACGAAATGAAAACATATCAAAAATGCTCTAGTGACAATTCCCAGGGTCAATCTACTGCCTGTACCGGAAGGTTGATCACTTCAGTTATCTCAAAATTGCTACTTCACATCACAAAAACTGGATCATTTGGGCTTCTAGATACAGAATACATACAATGAAGTGAATATTAAAAATCCTACGGTGACACTTCTCACAGTCAAAATGCTCTAGTGACATTTCTCAGAGTGACTGCTGCATCTAAAGTTTGATCACTTCAGTTGCCCCTAAATTAGTATCTCACAACAGCAGAATTGGATCACCAGGCTCACTGAATATACGAACTGAAAATGATATCAAAAATGCTCTAGTGACACTTTCCAGAGTCAATCTACTGCCTGTACCAAACATTTAATCACTTCAGTTATTCCTAAATTACTATCTCACAACAGCAGAATTGGATGACTTGGCCCACTGAATATACGAAATGAAAACAATATAAAAATGCTCTAGTGACATTTTCCAGAGACAATCCTGTAGCAATCAGAGCCTGTACCGAACGGTTGAACACTTCAGTTATTCCAAAATTGATACGTCACAGCACCAAAATTGGATAATTTAGTTTTCCGGATGCGGCATACATAAAACGATGTGAATATCAAAAATCTCTAATGACACTTCTAAAGGTCAAAATGGTATAGTGATATTTTCCAGAGGCAATCTACTGCCTGTACCTGAAGATTCATCACTTCAGTTACCCGAAATTGCTACTACACTTCACCAGAATTGGATCATTTGGTCATCTGGATACTGAATACAAACAACGAAGTGAATATCAAAAATCTCTAGTGAGCTTCCAAAGATCAAATTGGTCTAGTGATACTTCCCAGAGACAATCTACTGCCTGTACCTAACTTGACAACTTCTGTTATCCCAAAATTGCTACTTCACATCACCATATTTGGATAATTTAGTCTTCTGGATACTTAAAACATGAAACGAAGCGAATAACAAAAATACTTTAGTGACACTTCTCAGGGTCAAAATGAACTAGTGACACTTCGCAGAGTCAATCTACTACTTGTACTTGACGGTTATTCGCTTCATCATCATCATCATCATCATCCAGCCTGATGTTGAGTCCACTGCTGGACATAGGCCTCCATTAAACTGCTCCACTGGGATCTCTCTTGAGCTGTTCTCATCCAGTGTCCTCCAATCCTCTTTATATCGTCACTCCATCTTGTTTGTGGTCTACCCCTGCTTCTTTTATCCTCTCTGGGTCTCCAATTTGTTATTCTTATGGTCCACCTGTCGTCCTTAAATCTCGCAATATGTCCCGCCCATTTTCACTTTAATGTTGTGATTCGCCGGATTATGTCCTGTACCCCTGTCCTTCGTCGAATTTCGGTGTTTCTGATACGATCTTGGATCCCAATACCCAGCATAGCTCTCTCCGTCTTTCTCTGGGCCACTTCCAATTTCTCCACAGTACCTTTTGTCAAGGTAAGCGTTTCGGCGCCATAAGTCATTACTGGCAGCACGCACTGATCGTATACTTTCCGTTTCAAGCTCATTGGAACGTCACTACCGAAAATATCTCTCAATCTTCCATATGCTGCCCATCAAAGACCAATCCTCCTCTGTAATTCCTTTGTTTGGTTGTCTCTATTTATTCTAATTTGGTGTCCCAGGTATTTGTATTCGTCGACTTCCTCGATGGCTTTGCTGTCTAGTAATATAGTCCATCCCAGTACTAGATTTGTCATGATTTTTGTTTTTTGCTGGTTTATGTAAAGGCCAACATTTTCAGTTGCCTGCTTCAGTTCGTTTATCATTAAACCGGCTTCTTTGAAGTTGTCTGTTATCAGCACTATATCGTCTGCAAATCGTAGATTATTTAGCATCTTCCCATCTATACTGATACCTTTCTTTCCCCAATTCAGAGCCTTAAAAGCATATTCTAAAACAGTATTGAATAATTTTGGGGACAGTGTATCGCCTTGTCTAACTCCTCTTTGTATGGGAAATTTTTTGGTCGCGTTAAGGATTTTTACGCGAGTTGCTGTAAATATTGTGTATTAGACGGGTATATCTATATTCGCTTCACCCATCCCTAAATTACTCTTCTTACTACACCAGAATTAAACTACCTGCTCCGCTGACTTGAACACCTTAATACATGAACCAACTAAATTTCCAAAATAATCTGCACTAAGATACATTAAGAAGAGTCAGATCAAATTTTGGTAAAAAGAACATAATTGGAACTAAAACAAGGCCGTTAGATTATAGACACTACTAGAGATCAAATAAAAAAGATTCTAAAGAATTCTGCACAAAAGTACTACTGAAATTAGAAATCAAGAAATCTTCAGAATTTTTAAGGAAACTGTAACAGTAATATAACTTAAAATGCAGTATATTCAGAAGAATTTGGAAGAATCTTCAGCAAGAATATTGCTGAAATTAAGTTGCTAAAAATACTGCATCAACTACAATTTCTATGTAAAACGTGCCGTTTCTGAAATAAGAATTATCGACTTCTAGAACTTACAATATGAGAGTAGATTATGAATGTGTCAATATTGTGGTAAAGACTGGATAGAAATTTTCTAGCTACGAGCGGTACAAATAGAAAGTAAAGGAAATTTACAACAAAATAGAAAAGCAATAAGTAAAAAAAAAAGAGTAAAAAAGTAAAGCAGTGAATTAAAAAAAAATAATAACAGTAAACAGAAAACAGTATGACAGTAGACTATGAATGTGGGTGCCAATATATGATAAACGACTGGACAGAAACCTTTCTTCCGACAAATGGTAAAGAAGAATGTATAGAAAATTAACAGTGAAACAAAAAAAATTATAGATTAAAAAGGTAAAGTAGTAAAACAAAGAAAATTTATAAAGGTATAATAGGAAAGTTCAGTGAGACCGTATGAGAGTAGATTATGAATGTGTGTGACAATATTTTGGAACTGACTTGTCAGAAACCTTTTTACCGCCAAATGGTAAAGAAGAAATTAAAACAAATTAACAATACCGCATAAGAGTAAAGAGTAAGAAAAGTGAAGTAATAAGGTAAAGAAAATTCATAAGAATATAACTGGAAAATCCAGCAAGACATTATGACAGTAAATTACTAATGTGAGTGACAATATTTTGGAACCGACTGGACAGAATCCTTTTTTACACTAAACGGTTGAACGAAGTGTGAAATGATCTTTAGAGAGTGGACTGTATGTAGATATCTCTCGTAACTCGTGGATGGCTGCGGAGATGAATGTTGTCTCCAGGTTGTAAGGCTGAAGACGTTCTTGTAGGCGGAGATCGGGACGTGACGTGATCTCTTGAAGTTCTAGTTGTTTTGGAGAGAGGGCGTGACGTGCTCTCCGGTGGACCCGAGGGCGTAACGTGCTGGTCCGGATGGAAGTTCTAGTAGTTTGGAGAGAGGGCGTGACGTGCTCTCCGGGTTGAAGTTTGTGAGGTTATGGTTTGTCGGGTTAAGTGGCGTGAAGAAAGATCACAACACACTGTCATTTTGAGCATACTAGGGTATACTGGTTTATTGTCCCAAATTTCAGAGCTTTTATACATCTTATTTTACATTGGTTAAATGGGATATTATTTGTTTTCTTACAATGACCTAGCGTTGCAGAAACTGACCTTAACTGGAGCGCGCTTCTTATCACGTTCCGTAAACGCCTGACTCGGTAAATTATTGTGATTTGAACTTTGTTTGTTGACGTTCGGTCGGCGTTGTTATTCTTCGTAATAAAATAAGACGTGCTTTTTAGTTGAATTAGATATCCCAAAAACCTTGTTACCTAAGCTGCGTCAGTGATTATTATCTGTGTGTAAAACAAAACATGTTGAAAAGTTCCCAAAATTTCTTAACCAAAACTTCTTAACCTAAAATAATGTTGACGTTAGCGTCAACAACGGTAAAGAAGAAATTAAAGCAAATTAGCAATAAAGCACAGAAGTAAGTACAAGAGTAATCAAGTGAAGTAATAATACGAAGAAAATTTATAAGAATATAACGGGAAAATCCAGCAAGACAGTAGATTACTAATGTGTGTGACAATATTTTGGAAACCACTGGACAGAAACCTTCCTACCGTCAAACGGTAAAGAAGAAATTACCTAAAGCAAATTAACAGTAAAGCATAAAAGTAAGGAGTAAAAAAGTAAAGAAAAATTATAGGAATACTAGCCGTGACCCGGCCACGCTTCGCTGTGGCTCAGTTTGATATAAAATAAATGAACAATTAAATAAAAATAGGTAATTTAGCGAGATCTAATAGATTTACCGAGAAAACACATAATTTATTTCAATACCATACATTGCATTGCTGTGAATATGTTGTAGAATGTTATGAAAAGGGAAAAAATATTGCTTTGCAATTATTTTTTATAACCGATGTAGGTACTCGGCTTCGGCAGGGACGACCCTGTCTCATTCCTTTTTCCACACCCCATGAAAATGGTTTCAATCAGCGTGCGTTATTCGTCTTGATCGAGCAATACGTACTTGGGCTATTTCCAATCTTGCTTCCCTTTGCTCGTCCGTTTCAGACGAACGGGCTCGAGCAATTCGTACTCCTTCGATTTCCAATCTTGCTCCTCTTTGCTCGTCTGTTTCAGATAAGGGGGCTTGGGCATTTCTAATCTATCTTCCTTTTGCTCCTCTGTTTCAGATAAACGGGCTTGAGCATTTCTTAATCTTAGGGTTTCTAGTCTATTTTCCCTTTAGTCGTCTTTTTCAAATAAGCGGGCTTGAGCATTTCTTAAACTAAGGGTTTCTTAGGAGCAAATTCAGAAACGCCACTCACACTCATTTCTACCTACACTCAATTGTAACTCAAAATGAGGGTGAGTGCGCCTTCTCCTCAATTTTGGAATTCAGAAACGTGTAAATCAAGTTACTCAAATACATCTCAATTTAAGAATGATTTGAGGGAAGGATGTTTGGCAATATCGCAAGTCGTCGTGTTCGCTGCTGACTGTGTTAGTTCAATTTGGTGTTCTGTGCATATATCATGTGTTTTGTGGCAGCAACTGTCAGGCGCATGTCAGGCGTCACCTAATTTGGAATCACGTTTTGCAAAATCGTTTACGTTGAAACAATGAGCAAAGAGCATTCCAAAAAAGTATGTGTGCAAGGAAAAAAGTTCCAATTAAAAGAGTCTCCACCTCTATGCCTGCTATATACCACTGGAAAAATAATATGTCGAATAGTGTCTCCACCAAATCTATACCTCTGTAAGATCTCCAAGTTGGTTAAGTGCTGAACGGGATTGTTGTAATCTCTGATATAATTTCTGAAACAATTAATTGCCTTATTAAACAAATCATATTTTTCCCTCGGTACGCATTTACATCTTAGGGTGCTACCTACAATTTTATCATAGGTAGGAGCTGGTAAATATCTTTCTTCCTCAATATATTGTATGAACTCTACAAATTCGTTGAACTCATTAGCCATGATATCGATATTGCTAACACCATCTAACATAAACAGAAATGCACAAAAAACTGTCACTAACGACGCTAATGACCATCTGCACGAAAGTCAAAACTCGTAAAAGTATGGTGTGGAATTATTTTAAGTGGTGAATTTCAACCACTTAAATATCACTCAATCTAATACTCAATTTAAGGGACATTTCAATTGAGGAAAGTCTATGAATTCCAAATTGAGTGTAGTGAAGATTTTACTTAAAAATTTAGTATAGGTGTAGGGTGAGTGGCGTTTCTGAATTTGGCCCTTAGTCTATCTTCCCTTTGCCCGAAGCTCGTAGTCTTTTATTTTTTTGCTTTACATATGGATCTGCCAATCGCTTTTCTTTTGGAGGCATAATTCACAGCGAAAGTATAAAATAAATGCGCTTGTTTTCTGTTGTCCAATGTCCAAAGTTCACAAATAACACCACTAACACTCACACACGTTCAGAAATATTTCTACTTTTAACAGAATGATTTTGAGCAATTCGATGCTCAAAGCGCTGACAAACTGTTCGACATTTAAAAGATACCTTTTCGCCGCGAGATGGCGCCATCTGTCAGTCACTCGTCTGTCAAATAAAGGTGACATATTGCCTGTCATGTATATATTTTTAAGCCGTTTCGGCCCCCTGGCTCCTTTTTCGACGCGGAACCATTTCAGGAACCTTCAAGGACATGCGCCCTACAACTCACCAAAATTTCGTCGCAATCGGACGAATGGTATAGGAGCCTATGCGGAACATACACACAAACATCCATTTTTATATATATAGATAACGGGAAAATCCAGGAAAGCCGTATGACTAGACAGTAGATTATGAATGTGGGTGACAATATTTTGGAACCGACTGGACAGAATCCTTTTTTACACCAAACGGTAAAGAAGTAATAAAGTAAAGAAAATTTATAAAAGTATAATGGGAAAGTCCAGGAAGACAGACTGCGACGACAATCGGACATAATTCCATTAAACCACTTCTACGAAAGAAACCCGCCGAAAACCCAAAACTACCCAACCGAAACAAAATCATCACGAGAGCATCGCCTCACGACTCGACACCAATTATTCACCGAGATACGGAGTTCCACATCGAAAACAAAACAATTTAACACATCCGACGTACAAAGCAACAACAAATCATCTCTCTAACAATCCAACGGTAACTTCGCCCCCCCCGATCAAGACAACACGTGAACCACACGCACACACGGCACAACTCTCACCCACCTCCCAACGAAAACAAACATTCCGTAAACAAAAATCGTCACAATCCCCCCCTTTTTTTATTATTTTTATTCGAATTTCGGGCCGGTGAAAGTGTGCCATTAAAAATAAAAATAAAGAGAGAGAGAGAGGTAGAAAGAGAGAAAAAGAGAGAGAGAGGGAGCTTTGCACGGTGGACCCATTCATATCGAATTAAATAAAAGTGGATCGGTCGCGCGTTCATCAAGCGAATAAAAAAAGACATACGAAATCAACGCCGCCGAAATAAAATAAAAAAATAACACACACACATACATACGCACGCAAAACGGGCTGATTGTTAATAAAAATGAAAGTCCGGCCCATCGATCCGTCGCGAGAGTTTGTTTTAATTTCGTTATTATATGTATTTATTGTAAAGTGTAGATCATTCATAAAATTCAATTAACGAGAACTTTTACAACCGAATTATTTTTGAATGGATTAATTCCCCTACTACAATGAACGTATATAGTATTTGTTATTACGTTGATTTATTAATTACATTTTATTGGGTCATCGAGTTGTTACAATTTAAATCAATTTCTGCGGGACGTAAAAATCGGGTACTTTACATTTAAAACGTAATCGATAATCATCGTCACGTATTGTTTATTAATTTTGAAACACTACTGTGTAGTTTAAGTGTAAGAACTACCGTTCTTAAGTATGTACTGTTCTCAAAAAAAATATCTCTGCATAAATCAAATGTTAAGTAGCTAAAATGAGACTTTTATGAATACTTTTAAATTTCGCGCCAAAACACTCGTAGGTGTCATGGCGTCGCTTGTGACGCCACGCTTATGTAAATACATCGACCACAGCATTGACCTCAACTGGTGAAGTGCATGTCAACGTTCAGTGACTTCAATGTTCGGTATAATAATAATAAATACTGAACAGAAATAATCGGTAAAAGAGCTAACACAAGAGACTTGAATGACACAAAATGTTTGCACGCCATCTCTCCAAACTACTAGAACTTCAACCCGGACCTGCACGTTACGCCCTCAGGTCCACCCGGAGAGCACGTCACGCCCTCTCTCCAAACTACTAGAACTCCTACCCGGACCTGCACGTTACGCCCTCAGGTCCACCCGGAGAGCACGTCACGCCCTCTCTCCAAACTACTAGAACTCCTACCCGGACCTGCACGTTACGCCCTCAGATCCACCCGGAGAGCACGTCACGCCCTCTCTCCACACCAACTAGAACTTCAAGAACTTCAAGAGATCACGCCACGCCCTGATCTCCAATCTACGAGACCGTCTCCAGCCTTACAACCTCGGGACAAGATTCATCTCCGCAGCCACCCACGAGTTACGAGAGATATCTACATACAGTCCACTCTCTCTAGAGATCATATCACACTTTCGTTCGATAGTTTATGTTTTTATTTTAACAAAGTACAGTTTATACCACTTAAAATATTGACATTAATATATTTTTTTTAGAATTATTTCATAATTTAATACATTATATCATCATTTCAGTAATTCTTTGTTACCGTCATCATGCCTATTATGCATTACTTAATATCTGATTCTGTAAGGGGGTAATCGGAGGATATCGTAACGCTTCTCTAGTTCAAACTATCTTACACTACGCGAAGTGTCTTAACTAATTTACTTTTCACTAATAACTAACACTTATCACTTAATTTATATCTCACAGTTGTTCAAAAATATGTCGCGCAAGGCCGCTCAGTTCAGGTCGTCTACACGTTCCGCTGTTTATGACTATTGCTCACTCGGTGCGGTGGCTTCTTTTTATCTCCCTTTTATCCCTTTTATAGCGGCTTCAGTCTACATTACAATTATCAATCTACATCTTCTAAATTCCGCTAAAGACAAAATTTAGTACGTTCTAAAACTGTCTGATTTGCAGTACGATTTCACTTTGAAAGAGAAACTTCAATCACGTATGTCGATTTTCTTGAATTTATGATGTGAAGTTGTATTATAAAAAAACTTACAATGAAACTTATAACTTCCATTTTGAAATTTTAAAATATAAAATTCCATTTCGTGTCAATAGAAATTCTGAAAAAATTTCATTCTGAAGTACACAAAGTCAAGCTCTCTAAAGTAATAATTTGTAGGGAAATTCAATGCTCATGCTGATAAACACAAGCTAAAATTTCCTGGAGTTGTATTAAGAAGAGAGCTTCAATCAAGTACTCAACTTACATTCTGATACATCCACGAAGGAAGTTCACGTTTGTGTCATTATAACTTCAATTCTGAACAATTTTCAGGTTGACAATTTCAAGATACTCCATAATATTGCAATAAGGACCATTTTCTGGCTAATAAATTCGTAACTAAAACTTCCTGAAGTTGTAGTCTAAAGACAGTTTCAATCAAATATGAAAGTTTCGTTGTGTTAAATAAAGTTGAGACACCAGTTTCAAATTAAATGTATCAAAATTGGGACCTTCTAAAGTTGTAAAGTTGGAAGTGTCAATTGAAACTTGACCTTTTTGTGTTCTGAAGAACGTTTCAACGAATCATTCAACTTTGACCTTTACATTTCTGGCTTCCTGAAACTGTAGTATTAAGGAAATTTCAGTAGAAATTACATCTTCTTTTCCAACGTATCCACAATGAAACTTTTTGAAATTTTCGTGCGAAAATTTCATTTTCAAAATTTTCCGAATTTTCCAAATTCAAAGTTTTTTTAAGTTGAATTTTAATTTTAAAGTGAATTGAAATTTAAACGAACTTAAAAAATTTCAAAACTAACAAAATTTCACTGCGAAAAGTAACAATGAATCTTTTATTTTATTTTTTCACATTTCATTTTCTTTACTTTCATATTATTTTTTTTATTATTTTCTTCTGAAATACTCCAAGAACATATAATTTTTTTTAAAAAGGATTTACGTTTTTAAATTGCAATAATTTTAGGTACTATTTAATTCATTAATTAATTTATTAATTATTAATATTAAATAATAATACGTATATTAAATATTTTAAATATATTAAATATTATTTTATTAATTACTAATAAATTTAACTTATTATAATCATAAGTAAAGAGCGGATAATTAGGCATTAAAAAATAAGGAAAAAGATAAAATTTAATAAAAAAGGCACAATTTATTTGCAAAAAAGGCAATTCAAATAACAAAAAAAATGGACTTAAATGACAAAAAGGGCAACTTAAATGACTAAAAAATTTTTATTACATCCTGTTTTTCTTACAAAATACTCACATTTTTGAAAGAAAAAGCTGTATATGTAATAGTAATATGAATAATATCGAATAAGATAAAAGGCATACTTTCGTTTAAATACTGGGTGATCAAGAATGACTGTTTGAGTTGGCAATCCTACCTGGAGGATTTTTTTGCCTAAGGGTTTGCAACGCTACAACAAAAAATTTAACATAACAATCAGCGATAAGATTATAGGTTATTTGAATAAAAATTAACGCTTAAAAAATGAAACTAAAAATACACAACAATGAATTAATTAAACAGCTAAAGGTAATGCTCAAAATGCCCCCCATTTTGGTACAGACATAAATTAACTCTTCTTTTTAGGCTCTCAAAGATATTCACCAGCATATGGGGGGTAATGTTTGCCACTTCCTGAACTATTGCCTCTTGCAGCTCTTCTTCAGTATGCAATATGTTCCTAAAGACATTGTCCTTCAAGAGCCCAAAAAAAGGAAAATCTAATGGAGTGAGATCTGGTGATCTGCTTGGCCAAATGCCCTGCCTAATTACTCTGTCGCCAAAATTCTCTCTTAAATATCCCATAGTAGCACGAGCCGTATGTGCCCTTGCAGTCTTGTTGGAAATATCCAATTTGATGCTCTTCGTCTGTTAATTGGCTTATAAAAGGCCTCAAAAGGTGTTGGATATATCTCTCCGAATTGAAGGTAAAATTAAAAAATATCGGCCCATACACCCGCGTCCTTGAGACTGCCAACCAAACACCAACTTTAACCGGGTGCAAATGTGTCTCTCTGATAGCGTAATGATTTTAACCTGACCAAATTCTGTAATTTTGTTTATTCACATAGCCGTTGAAATGAAACCAGGCTTCGTCGGAAAAGAAGGTATTGTCAAGGATATCATTAATAATTAATATGTCATTGAACCAATTGCAAAATAAAACTCGCTGCGGGTGATCAGGAGGGGTTAATGACTGGACGATGGAAATTTTGTAAGGGTGGTACTTTAATTTCTTTTTAAGCACAGTGGAGCATATTCCATTAAAACCGTGAATTAGAACAACATGGAAAAGTGGAAGTCATGGGTAAGAATGAAAATTGGTTGAATAGGAGGCATAAGGACCAAACCTGTTTGAAGGGAGAGCTTGCTTAAGGATTTGCGAGGACTTGTTTGCATTCGAGTTCTGATATTCTCGACAACTTCCTCGGTTAGAGTAGAAGGTCTACCAGTTGATTTTTGTTTGCTTACGCTCCCTGTGTTTAAATAACGTTCAACTACTCGCATGCAATGTTGCTGAAAGACAGCAAAAGTGACCAAAGTCTCCGGAAGCAACTCCTGAAATTGCTAGTATGTCGCTTCGAGAGAGTACTGCCAACCAGTAATTGGGTTATAAATCCCACTTCGAAAGTACGCCATTCCATTCCAATGAAAATTTCGTGTTGTAATGTGAAAACCATTTTAAATAAATAAATTTGAAAAGAATACCAGAAATTTGAATTTTAAATAGCAAATTAAAATTACCAGTTGTACCATTTCAAAATAAAATTCAGCATTGCCAACTCAAACAGTCATTCTTTATCACGTTGTATTTTGTTATACATTTAATTTTCAAACTACGAAATATTGCAGAAAAAGGGACACAATTTAAAAAAAATGCTTATGGTTTTTGGAAAAGGCACAAATTTAAAAAACACCTAAAAGGGCAAAAAAGGCAGGCAAAAGGCATTTGCCTAACTATCCGCTCTTTAATGAGTAACTGTATATATATATGACATTTTCGTCCAATTTATTTATATATTTTAGTTGAACCATTATTATTATTTGTTGTTTTTTCAATTTTTCTGTATATCTTTGTTTCAACGATTCACAGTGGTACATAATAGATCTGAAAATATATTGTTTCCTTATTGGTAGTGGCAGGCTAATAATATTGTTAATTGAAACTATTTTAATAATTTTGTTATGAATATATTAGTAACATATTTAGTGCTTTATTAGTAGCCAAAACGCAATTATCCCATATGTTGCTAGACTATAATAAATACCATATATTTCTGCCACTAAATTATTTGGAGATAATTTTTTTTTTAATTTAGCAAGTATATAGATCGTATACCTTAGTCTACTTACTTTACTAGTTATCTCAACACCCCATCTTAAATTTTGGTCTACCATAATAACTAAATATTTAACACTAGACACTCTGACTAGGTTTTCATTACTTACAGTACCTAACGTTAAACGTTTCAGGAATACAATCAATATGATTTCTAAATGTTACTAAGCAAGATTTTTTTAAGATTTTTAAAGTTATATATATGTAAGTATATTTTCATCAAACCGCATTCATAATTCATAGATAAGTTTTTGCATTTTCTATTTCACTTTATCCCATGATATGTCAGCGCAGAAGCCAACAATGTCATCTGCATAAGAAACGACAGTTGAGTCTTCATTTTGGATCTCAAATATGTCATTATTGTCATTAATATAAATTAAAAATAAAAGAGGCCCCAATATGGTACCTTGTGGTACACCAGTATTGACACGACTAATATCACTACTAATGTGGTTTAGTTTTATAGTCCAGTGTGGAAAGAAAAAAGCTGGAATAAATTTATTCAGATATTTTAAGGTCATAAGAGGTATTTAGGGGGTACTAGATGACGAATCCGTGTTTAAACAATTGCCCTCAGAGATTGTTAAAAGAAAACTAAGCAAAATTAGCTGTACTTCTTTACCAAATATCTTTTAGAACCTTGAAATACCTGTATAAGTATAGAAGTTTTTCAAAGGCTAAGAAAAACCGCCGAAGAGGGCCTACTTCTATCTAATATAGATATTAATATCTATATTCTGATATCTGATATGAAACAATATTTCCGAAATCTGTGTTATTAATAATATGAAGTAAACTTTTTAATCGAAAATTTCCCCCACACCTTGCATCACCGCACCCCCATTTCCCCCTCCCCCACTCCCTCTCATTGGTTGATGAGTCTTGGGGAAAACTGAGAAAAATCGCCGGCTCGAGCTTAATTTATTACCAATTAAGCGACCGTGTATCATCCATTTTCTCGTCCGCGTATGCATACGGACGATTTTATTGGTAAGATGAAGTGCGCCGTCCGGGATTTATGGATACGCTCTTTGTCACTGACGACCTCTCTTTTTTATTTCCAGAACTCTCCCGAGGAGATTTATGGACGCTTTTACTGGATACATATTAAAACGGGACCAGGTCCGGGTTAATATCTCCAACGGACGGATAAGGAGGAAGGGAGGAGGAGGCGGGAGAGCGACGTCCCGAAGGGAGGTTCGTAAGGGATTTTGAAAATTAATAATAGCGCAATGCGCAGTATTTTGGAAATACTACTTAGGTATATAAGTTTCGTAGTGAAACTGTGTGCATTCAGCACTTCTCGTTATGTTTATATTATATTACCTTTGAGTTGCAATCTTTTATTTATTTATTTGAAACTTTGAAAAACGTTTAAAAAATTATTTCAAACTTAATTTCGACTTGAAGTTTTTAAAAAATACCACCCCTATTAAACATACTATAAGTTTCAACCAAAAATTCTGATGCTGCTTCTTTACAAAATATTACTATACTGTCCTTGTTCTCAAAATTGATAAACTACACATTTTAACAAACGAATTTTTGAAATATAAACATTCAATTATTTATCGGATTTTATCCACAAATCTTCATATGTTATACCAAACGAAGGGGAATGGCTCACATCACCACACGTTGTTTCATAATTTTACTATGCTCATTTTTGTATAAAAAACATATTAAACCACTAATAATTAAAAAATAAAATTAATAAAGATAAAAAATAAATTAAAAAAAAACAATTCTTAATAACAAATCTCAATAAACTTATACATGCAATAGATCACAGTAAACGTAGGAGTCTTTTCCAATTTCTAAAATTTGGTTGAAAAATTGAAAGAATATCGCAAATAAACTCATCCTTCTTTTACTGCCTTAATTTATCTAGACTCTAGAGTCTAGACTATTTCCTAATTAATTAATTAATATCACACTTTTGACTTCTAATTTATTTATACAACTTCACTTGTCCGTTTATCGCACTGTTTACTCACGCGGCTTCTCGTCGAATCTAATCTCTCCGACGGCAAGCCCGTGTTTATATGTCTTCAATAATGTATTCGGGAACCTTCTGGTATATTCTGTTTTTCCTAATAATGTTTATTCAAGGAAGGAGTAGATCATTCTTCCTTTAATAACACGTTTGCGGAACGTTCGGGGAGGTTTTTATGGCCCAATTAAGCGGAGTGGCCCTCTCTTTTTGAACTGCTTGGAGAGGTGAGCGTTACTAAGTTTCAAATTTAGAGGTTAGAGGCTTAGATATGAACTAATTTGCCAAAAAAGAATCAAAAGTTTTCTAAAAATATGTGGATTGATATAAGCTCGCATATTTTAAATCCAAAAGCTCTTGTTATGGAATAATTGGCTTAAAGGGGACCAAAATTGCCGTAAAATATCCTGGATCGATACTGGTACCTAAAATTCAACCTCTGAGGTATTAATTTTTAAACAAATTATTAACAAGTTAGAATATCAATAGTTTGTAAATTTTTAAACTTGAAGGTTTTAGATATGGACCATTTTAACCAAAAGCAACCAGGATATCTCCAAACTCTTTGGAACGATGAAAGGTATCAAGCTTTATACTCAGAAGCTGAAGGTTAAATATAAACTAACATACCCTAAAGAAGCTAAGGACTTTCTACCTCCATTGGATTTGGATAAGAGCTTGCACATTTCAAATTCTAAAGCTGTTATTGTGGAATAACCAAAATTCTCTAGAATATATTGGATGAATACTAGTACTTAGACTAGTACTAGAAATTAGAGCCATTAGGCTGGAGTGGTTTTAGATATCAACTAATTTGTCTCAAAGCAACGAATAACTTTCTAAAATCATTTGGATCGATAAGTGCTAGCACGCTTCAAATCGAGAAAATGTAGTTATGGATTAATCGGTTCAAAAGTAAGCTAAAAATTAATACATTATTCAGGATCAATACTGGATTCTAAATTCAAACAAAGAGGCAATAATTTTGACACAAATGATTAGTAAGTTGGAATCTTATCTTTTAACTCATTTCTTCTAAACCTTCTAAAAGATCTTTTAAACTTTCAAACTTGGAGGATTTCAATATCATCCATTTTGATCAAGAGCAACCAAGATATTTAGCAACTCATTGAACCGGTAAACTCTTCCACGCTTCAAATTTAGAAGATGGAGGCTTTAGATATCGACTAATTTCCCCTAGACAGTCAATAGCTAAACTATTGCTAAGCAATTAATTATAACCAAGCAATTACCAAAATGATTTGGATCAATGAAAATTCATACATTTCAAATTCAGAAGCTCTGGTTATAGAATAATTCCTTCGAAGGAAAGACAAAAACTCAAATAATTTTCTGAATCAATATTGGATTTTGACAACATATTTCGAAAATACCTGAATTAATAAGTGCTGTGGAGCTTCAAATTTAGACGCTTGAGATCTTAGATATTAACTAAACTGCCCAAATCCTGCCAACAACTTTGTAAAATTATTTTAGGTTCAAAATGAAGTTTCAAGTTTAAGAAAATTCAAGTTTAGATATTCGACATTTAAGTATACTATAGATTAATAACGAAATAACGAGAATGACTAAGCGGATAAAGCAATTGTATTACAATGACTTATTTAACAGACAAATGAAAATCAACCTTTCCAAAATGATACTGTAACGCGCTTAGGTGCGGTTATTTGTGAGATTTGGCGCTGGGACGGAGTTCGGGAGTTCGGTTAATCGGTTTTAGGAGTCGGTTTTACGGTTTTGCTCGGGCGCCAGATTTTTAAGGGTTTTCTCCCTCGGGAATATGCCTGGGTAATTTACGAACTCAGGAGATTACCAGGGTTGTCTGTAGAAATGAAATACACGCTCAAAAATAGAAAATCCTAAAATTATTTTATTTCCAATTAGCCGTGAAAACAATTCGTTCGACTAACACCTGCGAGGTCGTCGAACGGAGACCGGAGAAAAACAAAAAACTTATTTACAATTATTTATATATCTCGTAAAGGAAACACAAATGCGACAATATAAAAGTATCACAGTTGGGGAGAAATAAAATTTTATTCTAAATGAAATCGGAAAGATCGAAAACTATTTAAATAAGCGAAAATGCGGAAACTGAAAATTACAGATAACGTAAGCCTACTAGTTAGCGGTCGGGGACGCTTTCACAATAGACGAACAACTACGAATAGTTCAGGCGGCTTAAGACTATCGGTCGGGGACAATGTACAATTTACGTACACTCACAAATAACAAATAATTCGGCGGCTTATAACTAACGGCGGTGACGTTTACAATAGACCGATAGACGGATCGGATCGACTTGCTATAAACAAGTCTTGGTTCTCGCCTTGGATTAACTCGGGCAGAGGACGCCGTAGAGGGCGAGTGGCTCATATTCATTTAGTCTTGGTATTTAAGCGATGGTAGATTGAACAGTGCCTTATCGGCCGCCATCTATCCGAGATAGGCTTGATTTCGCGATCAGTTGTAAGGTGGGTGGTCTACTCTCAACTCTCTAAAATCGGCTTCGTTACAATACTATACTTTATACATTTAGAATGAACAGAAAATTGTGAGAATATGCATTATTGTAGAAAATTTTAAATTTCTTTTAAACATTCTAATAGGGGTCGTTCAGTAATGACGTAATGTTTTTCAGTAACATTTTAACCCACCTCTCCCATGGTGATATGTGGTGAGGTTTTAGACTACCCCTCCTACTGCCCAAAATCACGTCTATTTTGTTGTACAAAGTATCTTTAAAAAATCAGATTATTAGCTTTAAATAAAGATTAACAATTAAAATTTAATTTAATTCTGGAAAATTAAGCGATTATCATCATTTTTTATGAATTTTTGAACCTGATGAGTGGTTCCCTTGCGACTTACCTTTAGACATTTCGATCATATTTCTAATACCTCCCCATTGAATTTCTTGAAACTTTTTGCAGTAGCCAATGAAGCTCCACATAATCGTCGAGGAGAGTTTCAGCAAAATCGAAGCACCTGCAATTTTTTTATAAATTTTTGACCTGATGAGTGGTTCACTTGCGACATACCTTTAGACATTACGATCATATTTCTAATATCCCTCTACAGAATTTCTTGAAACTTTTTCCAGTAGCTAGTGAAGCTCCACATAATCGTCGAGGAGAGTTTCAGCAAAATCGAAGCACCACCAATTTTTTTATAAATTTTTGAACCTGATGAGTGGTTTACTTGCGACATACCTTGAGACATTACGATCATATTTCTAATATCCCTCTACAGAATTTCTTGAAACTTTTTCCAGTAGCTAGTGAAGCTCCACATAATCGTCGAGGAGAGTTTCAGCAATATCGAAGCACCACCAATTTTTTTATAAATTTTTGAACCTGATGAGTGGTTCACTTGCGACATACCTTGAGACATTACGATCATATTTCTAATATCCCTCTACAGAATTTCTTGAAACTTTTTCCAGTAGCTAGTGAAGCTCCACATAATCGTCGAGGAGAGTTTCAGCAAAATCGAAGCACCTGCAATTTTTTTATAAATTTTTGAACCTGATGAGTGGTTCACTTGCGACATACCTTTAGACATTACGATCATATTTCAAATATTCCTCTACAGAATTTCTTGAAACTTTTTCCAGTAGCTAGTGAAGCTCCACATAATCGTCGAGGAGAGTTTCAGCAAAATCGAAGCACCACCAATTTTTTTATAAATTTTTGAACCTGATGAGTGGTTTACTTGCGACATACCTTGAGACATTACGATCATATTTCTAATATCCCTCTACAGAATTTCTTGAAACTTTTTCCAGTAGCTAGTGAAGCTCCACATAATCGTCGAGGAGAGTTTCAGCAATATCGAAGCACCACCAATTTTTTTATAAATTTTTGACCTGATGAGTGGTTCACTTGCGACTTACCTTCAGACATTTCGATCATATTTTTAATACCTCTCCATGGAATTTCTTGAAACTTTTCTCGGTAGCCAGTAAAGCTCCATTTAATCGTCGAGGAGAGTTTCAGCAAAATCGAAGCACCACCAATTTTTTTATAAATTTTTGAACCTGATGAGTGGTTCACTTGCGACATACCTTTAGACATTACGATCATATTTCTAATATCCCTCTACAGAATTTCTTGAAACTTTTTCCAGTAGCTAGTGAAGCTCCACATAATCGTCGAGGAGAGTTTCAGCAATGTCGAAGCACCACCAATTTTTTTATAAATTTTTGAACCTGATGAGTGGTTCACTTGCGACATACCTTTAGACATTACGATCATATTTCTAATATCCCTCGATAGAATTTCTTGAAACTTTTTCCAGTAGCTAGTGAAGCTCCACATAATCGTCGAGGAGAGTTTCAGCAATATCGAAACACCACCAATTTTTTTATAAATTTTTGAACCTGATGAGTGGTTCACTTGCGACATACCTTGAGACATTACGATCATATTTCTAATATCCCTATACAGAATTTCTTGAAACTTTTTCCAGTAGCTAGTGAAGCTCCACAAAATCGTCGAGGAGAGTTTCAGCAATATCGAAGCACCACCAATTTTTTTATAAATTTTTGAACCTGATGAGTGGTTCACTTGCGACATACCTTTTGACATTTCGGTCATATTTCTAATACCTCTCCATGGAATTTCTTGAAACTTTTCTCGGTAGTCAGTAAAGCTCCAGTTAATCGTCGAGGAGAGTTTCAGCAAAATCGAAGCACCTGCAATTTTTTTATAAATTTTTGAACCTGATGTGTGGTTCACTTACGACATACCTTTAGACATTACGATCATATTTCTAATATCCCTCTACAGAATTTCTTGAAACTTTTTCCAGTAGCTAGTGAAGCTCCAAATAATTGTCGAGGAGAGTTTCAGCAAAATCGAAGCACCACCAATTTTTTTATAAATTTTTGAACCTGATGAGTGGTTCACTTGCGACATACCTTTAGACATTACGATGATATTTCTAATATCCCTCTACAGAATTTCTTGAAACTTTTTCCAGTAGCTAGTGAAGCTCCACATAATGGTCGAGGAGACTTTCAGCAATATCGAAGCACCACCAATTTTTTTATAAATTTTTGAACCTGATGAGTGGTTCACTTGCGACATACCTTTAGACATTACGATCATATTTTTAATATCCCTCTACAGAATTTCTTGAAACTTTTTCCGGTAGCTAGTGAAGCTCCACATAATCGTCGAGGAGAGTTTCAGCAATATCGAAGCACCACCAATTTTTTTATAAATTTTTGACCTGATGAGTGGTTCACTTGCGACTTACCTTCAGACATTTCGATCATATTTTTAATACCTCTCCATGGAATTTCTTGAAACTTTTCTCGGTAGCCAGTAAAGCTCCATTTAATCGTCGAGGAGAGTTTCAGCAAAATCGAAACACCACCAATTTTTTTATAAATTTTTGAACCTGATGAGTGGTTCACTTGCGACATACCTTTAGACATTACGATCATATTTCTAATATCCCTCTACAGAATTTCTTGAAACTTTTTCCAGTAGCTAGTGAAGCTCCACATAATCGTCGAGGGAAGTTTCAGCAAAATCGAAGCACCTTCAATTTTTTTGTGAATTTTTGAATCTGATGAATGGGTTCCTTGCGACTTACCTTTAGACATTTCGATCATATTTCTAATACCTTTCTATAAAGTTTCTTGAAACTTTTTCCAGTAGCCAGTGAAGCTCCATTTAATCGCCGAGGCGAGTTTCAGCAAATTCGAAGCACCACAATTTTTTTTATGAATTTTTGAACCTGATGAGTGGTTCACTTGCGACATACCTTTAGACATTACGATCATATTTCTGATATCCCTCTACAGAATTTCTTGAAACTTTTTCCAGTAGCTAGTGAAGCTCCACATAATCGTCGAGGAGAGTTTCAGCAAAATCGAAGCACCTGCAATTTTTTTATAAATTTTTGACCTGATGAGTGGTTCACTTGCGACATACCTTTAGACATTACGATCATATTTCTAATATCCCTCTACAGAATTTCTTGAAACTTTTTCCAGTAGCTAGTGAAGCTCCACATAATCGTCGAGGAGAGTTTCAGCAAAATCGAAGCACCTGCAATTTTTTTATGAATTTTTGAACCTGTTGAGTGGCTCACTTGTGACTTACCTTTACACATTTCGATCATATTTCTAATACCTATCCATAGAATTTCTTGAAACTTTTTTCAGTAACCAGTAAAGCTCCATTTAATCATCCAAGCGAGTTTCAGTAAAATCGAATTACCTTCAATTTTTTTATGAATTTTTGAACCTGATGAATGGGTTCCTTGCGACTTACCTTTAGACATTTCGATCATATTTCTAATACCTTTCTATAGAGTTTCTTGAAACTTTTTCCAGTAGCCAGTGAAGCTCCATTTAATCGCCGAGGAGAGTTTCAGCAAAGCCGAACCACCATAATTTTTTTATGAATTTTTGAACCTGTTGAGTGGCTCACGTGTGACTTAAATTTAGACATTTCGAACATATTTCTAATACCTCTCCATAGAGTATCTTGAAACCTTTTTCAGTTGCCAGTGAAGCTCCATCTGATTGGCTTAAAAATAATAGAGAAAAGGTGTAATCAAATATGTGTGTTATCAGCCCAAATACATACAATACAGATAATTACAAATAAGTAAATCTCGCAAAGATTTTTCTATATTTTATTTTCAACTTTTTTTCTTTGTGTATTTTTGGTTGAGAGGTATCAATCATTTTGTGTCTTTTTGTTGTGTTCAATCACCCCCTTGCATCTGTAGATAATTTCTTGGTAGATTCAGTAAATGAGGTTAATTTGTTTCACCCATTAAATTTACCTCAGTGTCTCGGCTATCATACTTAACCAGAGTACTTCTCAGGTCCCATAACAGCCCTAGGGCGTGACAATACCTCACAGATTCTAATTCAACGCCATAAAGTAGGTAAATTGAAGTACAATACACACCAGTGAATCCATTAAAACGCAACGCTCCTTTAAAAATACCCCTGCAACTCCAACAACTGCGGCAATTGACACCCCAATTACATCCAACACTAATATCCACACAAATACACACTTTTTTCCGTTCCGTGTTTGTTAGACACACTCACCCCAAACTCCTCTTTTTCCTCTCTCTCTCTATCCGTCCATCTCTGATCGATTGATCGAGTGAATTGTAAACATTCCTTGCGGGGACTTTTCATCGCTTGTTTACACTCCGAGAGCTGGAAATATTTATTCGAAACGTGGAAACTACGTGCGTGTACTATCGTAACGTCTCGCTGTTAATCGGAAACGGCGAATCTAAGTTGATCGGGGGTTAAATAATTTTTCGAAATGATAAATAAGCTCACCACGAATTTAATTAATCATTTCATTAAGGAAATTACTACGAAATTCGCTGGAAATTTATTCTGCCGCATTTGAATCTAAAAATAACGTAAGAACATTTACATAAAACATTAGAGGGCGGAGGGAGTAAAAAAATGTTGGAAGCCCTGCCAGGCGGACATAATTTAGAGTTGATAATTTCCATTTTAAGACGGTAAATTTTACATTATCTCCGCTCGGGAAAAATAGCCAAAATGACTTTTTAATTCCGTAAAATATATTCCGGCAGGTATCTGCATAATACATACATACGGTATATTTAAAACGTTAGTCTTTCCACGCTAACGAGATAACATTAACATGCAGGAGGAAGTTAGGTATTGTTTCGGCCGCGCAAGAAATTAATGGAATTTTCATCGTCATCGTTTGGTAATCTTGTAAAAAAAAACTCAAAAATAACTCGAGTCTTCCTTGAATAGTAAAAATTGAGTAATATCAGGACAATAAGTCAAAAATATCCCTCTAAAACCTACATTTTATCTTCAAAAGTTATTGAAAATATCTGTCAAAAATTATGATTGCATCGTCAGTTTTAGTTAATTTAAAACAATTTGAAATCAGAAGTTAAAATTTGACCAACTTATAAGAAAGTTAAACAGTAACATCTTAAAAATTTTATCTCATTACTATATAACAGAATTAATAACCAAACTCCAACTTAAAAAAAAATCATATAATAAAACGTCAAAAAACAAACTTCATAATGTTATCTATTGAAGTTGTATTAACAAATTCTACTAATTCTACTCTAAGTTAAAAAAATATAATAGTAACTTAACTACCTCCAAATAAGTTGAAACTTAACAACTTAATTTATATGAGCAGATTTGATTAGTTCATGAAATGGCAACTTCTTTTCTTAAGTAATTCAGAAAATACTTAAATTTATCTGAAGACGTAACTGAATAACATATTTAAACCCAACTACCAAATTAATAAATGCATAAATAAATTTCCTTGCATAGTTTTTTAAGAGAACTTCACAAAGTTCTCAAATGGAGTTCCACTAACAATTTCACTAAAAATTATAAAATTACAGAAGGAGCATACTTGAACTTGAAAAAAATATTTTTTATTGGTACCATTTCTAATACCAAAACCAAGTGCATACCCAATATGATTAATTTGAACGACACTCGTGACACTTCGTGACGGCCCGTCGCCCGTCGTGCGACCAATAGGCTCGTCCCGCTACGGCCAAAGACGCTCTGTTATTGGTTGAGATGGTCGTTGTTGATACGTTTCCATGGCGACTTTAAAACACGCGCGTGCGATAAAGCCCGATTTACGCACGCCAAAGCATGTTTTAAATAGGCAAAATAGCGTACCAATAAAAAAAATATAATAATAGCTTTAGCACCTCCAAATAAGTTAAAACTTCAAAACATAATTTATATGAGCCCATTCGATTAATTTATGAAATGGCAACTTCTTTTCTTAAGTAATTCAGAAAATACTGACATTTATGTGAAGACGTAACTGAATAACTGAATTAAACCCAACTTCCAAATTAATAAAAAGATAAATATATTTCCTTACATAGTTGCTCAAGAGAACTTCACAATGTTATCAATTGGAGTTTCATTAACAATTCCTCTAAAAATTAAGAAATAACAGAAGAAGCATACTCGAAGTTTAATAAATTATAGTAAAAACTTGAGTGCCCCCATATAAGTTGAAAGTTAACAACTAGCAAATAGCAACTTCTTTTCTTAAGTAATCTAGAAGGAACTTTCATTTATCCACTCATTTTAGCCTTAAAATTTATAACTTACAAGCTCATATTGATCCAAGAGATTTACCAAAATTGTTGGTACTAGGTACATATATTTCAAGATTATTCAAAATACCTGTCAAACCATCCTGTTCTTACCTTATTATTCCTTCACTTTGTTAATTAGTTCATACTTAGCTCTAATTTAAATTAAAATCATTAGAACTCAAATTTGAAGTTTATTTAAAAATGCCATGCAGCGACCACACCAAAGCTCGTCTTGATACCTCCATCAGGAAGTTAATTGCAAAAAAATCTTATAAACGACTTAAGTTTTTGAAAATGTTCTAACAATAGTGAGACACTAATTCCAAAATAAGAGAAATGACTTAAAATCAGTTACCTTGAAAGATGACTGGTTGTGCCAATATGTCCACCATTCCTGCGAGTGTGACTTCAGTACCTGCAAATTTAATAACAAATTTAAACTACAAGAACATGTCAGCAAAGTAAACAATCTTTCCAAAGTAATTAAAAACACTTATAATTAACATCAAAATCTCTCTCCACCTTGTACATTTCTCTCCTCGCAGAAAAACATTTACCACCACCAATGAAAAGGCTTACCAGAAAACATAATACTGAAAATGCCAACAACGCTGAAAGAAAATCAACTAACGAACCTTAGTGAATGACTGCTAGTCTCCTATATCACGCCCTTGAATTAAGATCTCTGCCGTCGCTGACAATAATACTCACCTGAAAAAGTAATGATGGAAATATTAGCAACGCTGATTGAGAAGGGGAAAAAGGTTGTTATTACAACTAATCATTAAGAAACAACTTTACTGCTTCTCCCTATCGGTTAAGACGCCTTCCATTACTGCCATGATGTCGCCATTGCCACTACCTGAATTAAAATACCTAAGGGTACGAAATATCAACAATTTCTTATCAAAAACCTTACAAATTGCTCACTTAAACAATTTTAAAATAAAGTTCGTTCTAAGATAATTCCGACGAAAGTTGTTTCATAATTAAATACCACACAACTCTGAAGTCTCGAAGGTAAAGCAACCAAAACAAAAGATCATATCTACTTTTTGTGTACACGCGGAGTGGAGCTCGTTGCCTAACCCAAAGAGAGCCCCGTATACCTTTATTCCTATTTGTATTTTGTCCATTAATTACACCTCTGCTCGTGATTACCTTTGTACCGTTATTTGATTAACATTTTAGGCGGTGTTTTCAATGCCGGCGGAAAAGCGCATTTATACTATATGAAAAGTAGATAATCCAAGTAAATACATATATATTTTTAGCCATAAATCCGGTAACGGAAAAGTTACAAATAATCACCATTGTCCCATGGGACGGCTCGTGGGTGTATTGTCCAAAAAATGAAAATTAGAGGGGGAAATGGGTATATAATGGGAAGTTTTGTATGAGACACTTATTTGCCGAATTATTCGATTTACAGGTTAATTGGACAAATTAAATTTCTATTGTAATTTTCCAAAAAGTTACACAACGAGAAAATTTTGAAAATATTTTTTTAGCGCACATGTAGACATTTACGAGGGAAGAAAATTAAATATACTGTTACTTATACAGGGCGTTCAAAAGAATTTTTTAAATGGAATTTTGTATGTAGGTATATTTAGGTACCTAAAGTTGAAACAACTGCAAATATTCTTACAGGAAGCCATGTCTCAATAATTTTCCATTATGAAAAATGTTATTACTTTTCAAATGATGGAAAATTTTAGTGGTGTTTCTAATGACGAAATTGTGGAATAATAATGTAATATTATTTATAATTCGTTAATGAAATAATATGATCAAAAGCAGCCGACTCCAAAAAAATGTTCAAGATGAATAGGGGTTTCTAAAATTCAAACTTAGAGTTACAAGAGGTTACAAATTATGGAAGCACAAGCTTTTGGATATGAACTACCTTACATCAGAACACACAACAACTTTCTAATACCCTTTGAATTGCTATGAACTCCCTAACTCCAAACTTAGAAGTTAAATTTATGGAATATTTCAGTCAATATTAACTGAAACGTTAAAAAAATATTCTGAATGAATTGCCAATCAACGGGAATGCCAATTGCTACAAAATGTACAAGTTTTAAGGCAATTTGGATTATCAAGAGCTTTCAAATTGTAGAGCGTAATTGCTTTAGATGTGAACTAACTTGCTCAAACCATTTCTTAAACCATTTAGATGGATAATATTTCGTATACTTCAAGTATAGTAGCTCTATTTGTGGAAATGGTTCAATTTCAACCAAAAACATCTATCAATATTTTGAACTCAAAATTAGGAGCTCTAAATTTAGTCAAAAATAAACAATAACTGACTATCTTTATTGGACTTAACAAGAGCTTCCAAATTTTCGAGATTCGAGGCATTACATATGAATGAATTGGACCAGGAGCTACCAACAAATTTCAAATTTTTTTGGATCAATCCCATACTTCCAAAGATCAAATCTAGAGCCTCCAATTTTGAAGCAGTTAGACGATAGGAACCAAAGATATTTGAAGCATACTTTATATCAAGAAGATTTCTTTAAATGCAACATTACTGTTTCTACATTAGATCATAAATGATCAAACTAATTAGTTTTATTGTTAGGAGCTGCCAAATTGTTAAGATGGAAGGATTGCAGTTGGATCACGTGCGATCAACATCTTTCCAGAATCATTTGGATCAATCAAAACACTCTCAATCAAAAATTCAGAATCTCTCATTGGATTATGATCGGCTCAAAAAAAGCAACATAAACTTCGAAGAATAAATAGAGTAATATGACTTCCTGATCTTTGAATTAAGAGAGTTCAAATTTAACCAAACATATTCAAAATGTCATAGCAATTCTGAGCATTTTTCGAAAATTTCCAAATATCATGCACGTTCTTTTAAAAGTGTTGGAGATACTTTTGAATCAACGAAAGTTAAGGAACAAATTAGGTTAGCGAAAGAATAGCTAAGTCACCTTTACTTCATGTAATCCATAGATTAGTGCTTGTGAGTGATTGGTCAGGGCATGGCACTTCCATATGGATAATGAAGGATAACCGAGGCAAAGTAGATATTTCTATAAGAACTTATTGGTTTTGATACAATACAGTTGTTAAAAATTGCAGCTACATACTGCTTGCCTCTCTAGAATAATGAGGAAGTCAGCTGGACCGTGGTAAGGCTTAAAAAATTACACAACGTATTTACTGTAGTTGTACTACTTCAATGTGTCGAAATGAAGCTCAAATAAATTTGAAAAATTAAAATTTCAGATACAGTAGCACTGTGGTACATTCATATATTTTATAGTACATGGATAACGCATTGCCTATACTTATGTACAGAGAGCCGTGTGCCAACATCTGAGGCAGTACCTTTGGACCAACCAGAGACGTAGTGCACTTCGTAATCCTCCGACCAATACCCAGAAATGTAGTTAGAGGTATTTTAAGCTTGAAACTATTAATTAGTTGTACACAAATAAAAAGCTGTATTAATGAAAACCTTAAGATTCCTGTAATGACGTTTTACCCATAATTATAAGGAAACATGTCAGACCGACTCTATAATATTTACATTTTGAGAGCTCGACGACAGTATTAGCGTTATTTTGTTTCCAGTAAAAATATAACAAATGACCTACTGTATATATTGATTCAAGTAAATTTTATGTCTTGATAGTGTAAGATTATATACCTATTGGTTTCAAACAATGACTCGTTTAATACGCCGTAATTATGAACCTGGTCCAAGAAACTGCCTCAGATGTTGGCACAGCCCGTATCGATGTTACGTTGTTTCCAGTAAAATTTTAACATATGAACTACTGTACATATTCATTCAAGTGAATTTTATGTCTTGATACTGTAAGAATATATTGTCACACGCCTGAGGACCTGGGGTCCAAAGGGAGTGCTCTGGTTGGGGGTGTAGCTAGGTAGAGATTGAAAGGAAGACATGGTGACACAGACAATATTTATTGGAGCATTAAACATAGGGGAGAGAACATCATAAAACAAAGTTAGGGCAAATGAGCAAATGGCAAGAAGTGAGAAAAAGGTCAAAGGGAGGTGGTTGCTTACTGTCGGATGACGAAGGGCAGCAGGCGCGAGGCTCCTCCAATTAGCGGCATGCCGAAAGGACGGGCTCTCAGACGGGCACCGTGACGTGACACTAGGTGACTGACTGACTCCCCGATCGTTATGATCGAGCTGTATAAATACAAGCGGGATGTTTACGAACGTGATGTCGTACCTGTCCGAGAGTCGTATCGTCCTTCGGTTTAAGGTCGCCTCGGTGCTGAATAAGCTTAGACGGCGACCTATTTTCGCTAATTGGGGCCGCATCGCGACAATATACTTGTTAGTTTGAAGCAATGACGCGTTTAATACGATTCAATAGTGAACCTGGTCCAAGCAACTCCCTCAGATGTTGGCACAGCCGAAAAATTTGGAGGCTCAACCCATGTACCCATAGTCATGAGGAAACATTTCAGTCCGACCCTGCACAACATTTACATTTTGAGAGCTCGACGGCCGTACTGATGTTACTTTGTTTCCAGTAAAATTATAACATAACCTACTGTATATGTTGATTCAAGTGAATTTTAACATACTTATTAGTTTGAAGCTATGACGCGTTTATACGCCGTAATAATGAACCTGGTCCAAGCAACTCCCTCACATGTTGGCACAGCAGAAAATTTTTTAGGAGCAATCCATGTACCGTAAGATCCATGGGTACATTGGAATCAATGCACCTCTAATGGCGTAACTTCGATTTGGGTATTTTCACGCGAACACTCAGTACACTCGACTTCCTACATGAAAAAGACGAAATTTTTAAAATTTCCTCGTATAAACCTGCGAGAGGCGTCCCGACAAAAAAGTTCCCTCCTCCCGCTTTCGGCAACTTCAGAGATAAAAAGCGCCGGATAATGGAAGTTAGGCGACGTCCATGAGGGTACCTCGAAAGTTTCATTTCCGCCATTCGGAGTTTACACAAAAACAGAGAGATTTTAATCAACGTACCCACACACTCACAAAAGCGAATAGAGACAAGAACTCCGCAAAGAGAAAGAGAGCGAGAGATAAAGCGCCAGGCTTTGTTATGGACGTGAGGAGGATTCGGTATGGAAGTGTTTGGAGACGGAACCGAATCAATTTGGGATTAGGTGGAGTTAAGTGGATATTCATTGCTGGGATGAGGAGAGATTGAAGGGGTGAAAGAGATTGGGAAGAAGGGAGTAAAATGTCAACTTTAGTGCTGAAGTGAGATTTCATAAAGGAATCGTATGCTCAGTTTCCCGACCTCTTTCCCTCATTTATTTTCCTTCTTTCCAGTTACAATCTGCTTCACACAATTTTCCCTCCAGTTTCCATTAATTTCTCACAAAAATTTCATCTAAAATCTTTCCAAAATATTTCCCAACTTCTTCTTCAACAACTCAGTTTCTTTTCTTTCCCATCAGTTTCCTCCAGGTCTTTCTTCTAATTCTTCTCCAAACCCAAACAAATTTCTAGATAGCCTTTCCACTAATTTTCCAAAGATTTCCTTCCTTTTCTCTTCTTCGAACAATGCTAAATTAATGATCTGTCCTGCTTTCGATTTTGGCACGCCATTAATTCTAACATTAAGGGACCAATTTAATTTACAAAATTTCTAGATTTCAAAGACATGTAGTACTATTCATTTTTTAAATTTAAGTAATGTGATGTATATAGCCAAATTTATTGTCAATATGTGAAGTTGATATTAATCTTTTATGTTTAAAAAATCAAATTATCCTTAAGGAGTCATTACCTTCTAACTGACGAAATTTTCATCAATTTGAGGTAATAATTAATCATCAATTCATCAATTTGACTAAATGAATGATATGCCCTGCATTCCATTTTAAGACGTCATTAATTCCAATAATAATGGACCAATTAAATTTTCCAAATTTCTAGATAGCCGTTCCACAAATTTTCCAAAAATTTCCTCCCTTTTCTCTTCTTAAAGCAATGCTAAATTACTTATTTGCCCTGATTTCCATTTTAACACGTCATTAATTCTAATACTAACGGACCAATTAAATTTCCCAGATTTCTAGATAGTCTTTCCACCAATTTTCCAAAGATTTCCTTCCTTTTCTCTTCTTCGAAGAATGCTAAATTAATGATATTATTTATGATATCATATTTATAATAATTAAAATTTATAATAATATATAATAATAAATAATATTTATAAATAATTAAATAATAATAATTTATCATATTATATATGATAAATTAATGAAAATTTCTAGATTTCAAAGACATGTACCTAGTACTATCTAATTTTTTTTTAAATTTAAGTAATGTGATGTATGTAGCCAAATTTATTGTCAATTGGTGAAGTTGATATTAAACTTTTATGTTTAAAAATCAAATTATCCTTAAGGAGTTATTACCTTCTAACTGACGTAATTTCCATCAATTTGACGTACTACCGTCAATTAATTTTAAAATTCGTATTGAAGTTTAGTAGAGCAAAGTTTCCTCTTACGTCGTTGAAAGAATTTTCCCGATAAATCAATAATGAAGGAAGTTCCCGTTTTTACCGTATACATTTTAAAATCATTAGATAACTATATTATATAAATAACTTATTTATATTCGAAATTATGCTAAAATTACTCCATTGGATAAATCCAAAAACCTACACTATTTCATAAAGTTTGTCTTAAATAAAAGTTGAACTACTTTTTAACTGTTAATAAATACCTAACTAAGGAAATACACGATATCAATTTTATAACGTTATTTCTTTAAGAGAAGGTAACGCCTTCAAATTCTAAAACACCGACAATTTTTAAAACCCAGTGCCGTACTGCTCACTTCGTAAAAAGTTTCAAAAATCAATTTTAAACTTTTAAAAATTTTGAAATAATTATACTACTTGAGTTAAGCCTTGCAAATTCCTCATTTTTACAATTTAATCAATGTGATGTTTGAAGTTTAATTTGTAAGCTATTGTAACAATGTAAGTATTATTTTAAATGATACTTGTGAACTTTTTTTAGAGTTAACAAAGAAGAAGTCGCATAAAGACGTTGAAATCGTTACTTGTCTCTTTACAAGTTCTTTACAATTGTATATTAGGTAGCAAAGAAACTGTGACATCATTAGTTATGTTACAATTAACTTAACTTAAAAAAAACATGTCAAGGAAAACTTTAAACAGACAATTTTAACTCTTTAGAAAAGTTAATCGGTTTATTATTATTTTCTTAGAAATTTTATATCTATAAAAATAATATAATTATTTTTCTTATTTAAAATTGACAAAGAATAAGTGGCTTAAAAACGTTGACATCGTTACTTCTCATTTTACCAGTTCTTTACAATTGTAATAAATTAGGTAAGAAAGAAACTCTGTGATATTTTTTATTATGCCACAATTAACTCAACTTCAATATATCATTTCAAGGAGAACTTTAAACAGACACTTGTATTTCTTTAGAGAAGTTTATTGGTTGATTATTATTTTCTTAGAAACCTTATATCTGTAAGGCTAATATAATTACTTTTTTCTTTAAAATTGGCAAAGAAGAAGTGGCGTAAAACCGTTGAAATCGTTACGTCTCACTTTACAAGTTCTTTACAATTGTAATAAATTAGTTAGAAAAGAAACTCTGTGTCATCAATAATTATGTCAGAATTAACTTAACTTTAAAAAATATTTCAAGGAAAACTTTAAATCGACAATTGTAATTCGTTATAATAGTTTATCGTATTGTAACGTTTATTTCTAATTTATTTACACTGTCCTAATTATACACTACACACTACTTAATTTATCTAAACTATTTCTTAACTAATTAATTTATATAACACACTTAACTTTCTAATTTATTTGTACAATTCGCTTGTCCGTTTCTCGCACTGTTATTCTCTCGCGGCTTCACGTCTAATCGCCTCTCTCCGACCGCAAGCCCATTTATATACATATCTCAATTGTATTCGCGATGATTCCTGAAATAACTCGATCCTTCTATTCCCTAGTAATGTTTATGTAGAAACGTCCAGAAGGTAATAAATCATTCTTCCTTAATAAGATGTTGCCGGGACGTTGGGGACGGTTTTTTATTGCTCAATTAAGAATAGCGGCGTTCCTTTGAGGTAAGCCGCCGTCCGATAAGGGTAAACACATTTCGCGCTGCTGGAAGTTTATATCTTTAGGACTAATAAAATTTTTTTTTCTTTAAAATTGACAAAGAAGAAGTGGTTTAAAAACGTTGAAATCATTACTTCTCACTTTACAAGTTCTTTACAATTGTAATAAATTAGGTAACGAAGAAACTGTGACATCTTTAGTTATGCACAATTAACTTTAAACAAACAATTTAAAACTTTAGAAAATTCAATCAGTTGATTATTATATTTTTAGAAATTTCATGTCTTTAAGACTAATATAATTAGTTTTCTTCTTTACATAATTATTAGGCACAACTTTAAAAACTTGACGAGTAGTCAAAAACTCGAAATGATATCAAAACGTTCTCGGCTCGGTCTGGAAAAATTACGAAAAATAAGAAATGTAATATTGAGAAATAGGCAGAAAATCTAATCTCACTTTTATTGATAAATATGTTTGTTAAGGTATCACAAATGCATCTTTTGTTTTAATTATAAAAACAATTTCGAAAATTAAGCAAGATGTATATTATATTATATGTTATTCATTAATTAGGGCCCAATTAGAAATCCGAAGAATCTCTTTTTGGTATTATATCTTTCCGATTAGGTAATTCTTTAAATCTTCGGTGATCAAATTTACTCAGAAGCGAGCAAAACAGATTTTGATGAAAATTCATATCTAACCTTCTGTCCGATGTTGCAATATCTAAAGTAGGTACTGTAAGTAAATAGTAAAGTAATATTTTAAAGTGTCATTGATGGGTTTTATAATCATTTCAATAGGAAGATACATCAACTAATTTTATTTGATTGATCATTTCACGCTGGGAATTTGTCATGCCATTACCTGCCGGGTGATCGGATTATAACAAAACTTGTTAAAATTTGGGAAATTACGCCACAAACGAATAAAAATATTACTGTTAAATATGTTAATTAATGCAATCAACTGTTCTAGATGTGAAATTGTAAGAAAACGAAGTGATTATTGCAAAATACGCAATTGTATCAATTAGACCTGCAAATTTTAGCAATTACCATCCTTACTAATACACTAATGGCTCTGGGGGTTTCACGAAGGACGCGAAATAGAATTCGAGAATTTTCGAGACGAGACCAATATCAGATCTCGTCTAGCATCGAAATTTTAATCTCGAAATTCGAGACCAGACGAGAAGAGACCAAAACTTATGGCTTACTTCTTATATTTAATGTTTTTTAAGTCAACTACAGTTCATTACGATCTATGGAAAAACAGGCATGTTTCAAGAAGACTACAACTTCTTTAAAATTGGGTTGAAAAGAGAAAAATCTGCCTCGAATTCTTTAAAATATTGTAACGTTTATTATAATTTATTTATACAGTTCTTAACACTACTTAATAATTAATTTATATTACACACTTAACGCGCTAATTTATTTGCACACTTTTCGCTAGTCGGCTTATCGCACATTTTCACTCACGACGGCTCATTGTCTACTCTGCCTCATACCGAACCGTTTCGTAATTTATAGCGCCAATAATGTCTTCGGGAACCTTCCGGTAGCTACTCGATTATTCTTTCTCTAATTGGACGTTTCCGGATTGTCCGAGAATTGTGTTTTTATGATCTAGATTTTTACTCAATTCTCCGAAGCCCCTTTGATGTGGCCCGACTTCGTCCGATAAGAAGGAGCACGCTTCACGCTGGTGTTTAAATTTCGCGTAAACAATATCTACAAAATATAACCTATCTACCTCACACAAAGAGCGCGGCTGCTCACAGGTGAGAGGATCGGTAAATTACGCTGTACATCCTCGTTAAGTGAGATTTCAGAATTATTTAACTACTCATAAGGAAATTATTACGGCTACAAATTTTGTAAGATTAGGTTGAAAAATGGAAAACGAATCATTGAAATATCTTCAAAATGAAACATATTGTAACGCGAAATGTAAACAGCAGCACGAGACGTGTTTACCCTTATCGGACGGCGGCTTACCTCAAAGGAAAGCCGCTACGCTTAATTGAGTTATAAAAACCGCCCCAACGTTCCGGCAACATCTTATTAAGGAAATAACGATTTATTACCTTCCGGGCGTTTCTAGATAAACATTATTACGGAAAAAGGACAAGTTATTTCAGGAATCATCGCGAATACAATTGAGATATGTATATAAGCGGGCTTGCGGTCGGAGAGGAGTTTAGCCGTGAAGCCGCGACAGAGTAAACAGTGCGAAAAACGGACAAGCGCATGGTTGTGGTGTATAATTAAGAACAGTGTAAATAAATTAGAAATAAACGTAACAATATGTACCTCTTGCAAAGAGTGAGACTGTTCTTTGAGAGGATAAGTAAATTACGTTGTCCATCTTGGTTAAGGGAGCCTTCAGAATCATCTAACTCTTCTGAAGGAAATTATATCAAAAAATTTAACCCCAACTATCTAAGCTGGTCTCGTGATACCTACGCTCCATTTTTTCCACATTCCCATTTTATTAAACCGATACAGCGACGAAATTACAACGAATTCCACCTTCTCCCCACCCATTTTCCCAACAAACTATTTCCCTTTGTCGCGTGGACGCCAGACGCGAGCCCCTCCCTGTTCCAAGGTAGTTTTTGTGGGAAAATGTCGAAATTACGTTCCGAGAGTAGCGTCAAATTGAAATAGTTTCATAACGATGCGCTCGTATACGCCGAGAAGATGAAATACAATGCAAAAAGAGAGCGACTCTCGTACCGACCACGTGTAACTGTTAAAGTTTCAGGAGAGAGAGATGGGTACATGAAATGTACAAACTTCGAGAAATCGTTAATGAGACTAATGAGTAATTCGGGTGTTAATTACTGCTCGTCTCGACGTAGAGAAGAGCTCGTTATTAATTAATTAAGTCGCTTTAATGAGGGACGACTGGGAAACAGTTAAGGTTTAGTTTCAATTTCCTTGAAAAATTAATCGGTGCCTCCGTCTATTACATGAATTTTACTTCGAGTTTAAGTTTAATATTAAACTCCTCCTTTAAGCTTCATTGCTTCATTGCTTCATTGCTTATTTGAATTTAAGTTTAATATTAAACTCCTCATTTAGTAGACACAAATTAACAAAGCATTTCGCTCGGCGAAAGCGTATCACTTGTGCCTACCGGACTGGCGCCAGTCTTTTCACCGGCTCATATTAATTTTATTAATAACTTCATTAATATTGGCCCAAATGAATTTATATTTTCACACCATTTAGCTCCTTTAGGTAATTTTAAACTAACCATGCAATGCATAAGTCAGATTTAACGGTAAGTATTTTATCAAACCGGAAAGCAAATTGCACGATTTTGTGGGTCGTATAGTGGAATTGATGGATTTTTACAAATCTGATATTTTTGGGACATTGATCAATGGATTGTCGATCATGTAGTAATTTTATATTGCCCCTCATTGCTTGTTTATAACTTTCACTATTTTTATCCCGGAAACTATTGAACTACCAGTCACGGCCGAAGTCAAAATTGCCTTCTTGTCTAATGAACGAAGTGTGCTATGATCTCTATAGAATGGAGAGGTTGTAAGGCTGAAGACGGTCTTGTAGATTGAAGATCAGGGCGTGACGTGATCTCTTTGAAGTTCTTGAAGTTCTTGTAGGCGGAGATCAGGGCGTGACGTGATCTCTTGAAGTTCTTGTAGTTTGGAGAGAGGGCGTGACGTACTTCTCCGAGTTGGATCTGAGGGCGTATCGTGCAGATCCGGGGTTTGAGGTTCTAGTAGTTTGGAGAGAGGGCGTAACGTACTCTCCGGGTTGAAGTTGTTAGGTTTTGGGTTGTCGGGTTAAGTGGCGTGAAGAAAGATCACAACACACTGTCGTTTGGGCATACTAGGGTATACTGGTTTATTACCAAAATTTCACAAGCTTTTATACATCTTCAAATTACATTGGTGAAATGGCAAATTAAGTTTTGTTATCTTTCGGCGTCCTAGATTGTAATTTCCCTGACCTAGCTGTGTGCTCGACCTTACGGAGCGCGTTTGTTATCATATCACGAGAACTGGTGTTATGCTTGCGTGACTGATTATTGTTGTAAGATTTTGAAATTATCACTTTGATCCGCGCTCTTTCGTCCACCTAAGCGACTCAGTTGTTTTAATACCCTCTTTAATAGTTATTAATTACTTAATAATTGATTACTTTATCAGCAAGCACACTAGATTATTTTCCTGACTCAGTTGTTCTAATTGATGTTTGATTACTTAATTTGCAAGTGTGAATTTCACCTAAGATGTTTTTAATACCAAGTTGCTCTAATTCCCTATTTAATGGTTATTAATCCCTAATTGATGAATATGTTCCCTAAATTCCTTATTAAATCCCTACAAGATGATTATGTTCCCTAAATCCGTATTTCAATCCCTACAATTATACTTAACTCTCTTTCATGTCGATTGTAGAGTCAACATCTAATATTTTTTCGATATTTCGAATTTAGGGTGCAACCCCATATAACATAACAATTTCACTTATCAGAACTTAACATTACGAAACAACGATTCTGTTAACCATTTAATTATCATTAGACCACCATATTCAATATCAAATTATTATAATATATTTCAAATTGTTCCTTTATCAATCGAAAAGTCCGCCATTTCTTTACAAAAAATTGCTTCCAATTTGTAATTCCAATTAAATTCCTTCTGCGCGTCCAGGTTTAATTAATTTGGATTAATCAAGGTTTCTATACTAATGTCCACTTTTAATTAATACCGTTAATTAAAATTAACAAAAGGACATACTGAAAGAGTATTTCGAATTTACACTAATTGCCACTGGGAAACTAGATTTCACTAAAAAAAAATCCATCAAATTAAAACGTTTATTTAATAAATTTAATTTTTGCATCCAGGTTTAATTAATTTGTGCTAATCAAGGTTTCAATACAAATATCTACTCTTGATTAATACCATTAATTAATTAAATGTCTTCATGATTGAATTAACAGAAAGACATACTGGAAATAAACATTTCGAATTTACACTAATTACCACTGGTACTTAAACTACATTTCACTAAAAAATTTTCCATCGTATTAAAACTTATAATTTACCTCTTTAATTTGGTTTAATTAATTTCTCATGTTGAATTAAACAACATTTAGTTTCTTTTGAATATTGAGGCCTAATTAATTATCATTATCTGATTCATCTTTACATATCAACTTGGAATTAATAACGTTGATTGATCATATCAACATTAACAGTTTCCTCTTATGTCCATTAATAAAAATCATACACGTTGCACTCTGGGAGTGCCGACAGTCGAAAGCTAGCATTGTTTTGCGTAACTTTAAAGAAGGTTAAAAATCATTATGAGGTTATGAATAATAATTTATGTAAATGAATGACTTGCCAAGGTTTTGCTTGAAGTATATCTTAGTATTATTATTTCAGTTTATAAATTCACTTTATAATGTTACATAGTTGTAATACAGTTTAATAAACTACAATATAATAAGAAATCGAATAAGAAAGTGTATCTAAAATTGAATATACAAAAAAAAAACGACGCGTCGTTCGCAAAACATACGCCATTGCATTTTTATTACAAAACATAATGCCAACCTAAATGTAGTGCTAAACATAATGCCAACATGAAACTATAGACAGTGCTGACCTCTGTGGCAAGAATATATAAGTATAGTATGCATACATCGGTCATCTGACGGTCAGAAATTTTGAGTATTCACCCGTGTGTTCTAACAGTAGACGAACCTCGCATAAAGAAAGCTAGCTTTCTAAAAATTGTACTGTTAAATAATATGTCGTAAAAAAGAAGTAAAAAAAACACTTGGAAACCCAATTTGTATTAATATCGTCATTGGTAACAATCCATTGATGGACTCTCAAGGTATCCATAAAGGTTTGTGCTGGATTTTCCGAAAAAAAGATAGTAAAGCGTAGAGCGCGTTAATCGCCGATTGTATTAAAAACTTTCCACCTGCAATGCAGTATCCACCTGATACACACGCCGCCATCTCTCTCTATCTCAAAGGAGCGATACCTTAAGAGCGTATCCCCGAAAGTTTTTAATGAATTTTTCATCTACGGACGCCGGCAGCTTAACCCGCTCGGCAAACTCGTCCCCTCCGACCCACCCTCCACCACCACCACCTCCTCCTCCTCCTCCGCCACACCAGCAGCCACCTCTTCCTCCCTCTTTTCCCGGATCCGGCCCCGAAGTCATCCATCAAGCTCCCCGTGGACCCCACACTAAGGACCGAACGGGAGGGGGTGGTCGTGTGTTGCCACCCCCGCAACACACACACACACATACGCAAAAGGGGAGAGAAACGCTAAACCTCCCCCGTTTTCTCATCCTTCAACTCCCGGGGCGGAGGAGGAGGAGAAGGAGGATGAGGAGGTGGAGGATGAGGAAGAGGAGGAGGAGGGCCAAGAGCCGGAATACATTAAAAAGTTTCCTCTCCCCCTTTGCTCTCCCCCATTTCTCGCTCGCTCGCTCGTCCTCTGTGGCGAAAGGATGGGTAAAGGCCATTAATATTGTATGTAGGAAAACCTATTCATTATGTTCCGCGAACGGGGTCAATATTTTATCGAAATTTGAATATAACAAGCAAGATGGGGAAGGGGAAGACCCAAAAGGTAAATAATGTGGGTGGAATACACTCGATGGGCTGAAGATGCCGGCCACGGCCATCTTGCTAGCGGTCCTTATCGATCCTTGCGGTACACTTCTTCTACTCGATTTCACACTAAACAAACCGATATACGAAGAACAACACGACACGATACGAATTTCGGAAAATGGGGTGCCATCGTCCCAATTAAAGTCTGTCAAAATAACCCTTCTTCTTCTTATTTTAAGACAAAGTCTTGTTTTTTCAGCCTAAGTTGTGATTCCGATGACCAGCTTTCGTACCATCCTTTGGAGGGGGTCTTCCTGGAGGTCTACGGTTGGTTGGTATCTCCTCTTTTGCGATTTTGGGTAGCCGATTATCAGCCATTCTGTCGACGTGGTCTCTCCATGCTCGTCTTATTATTCTGGACCATCTTACAATGTCTAAGATGTCACATTGGGTTCTTATATCGCTGTCAAAATAACCCATGGAGTAATAAAATATCATTATAAATGCAAAACCGACGCAAAATGGCATCCTCTAAATTTTGGGAGTTTTATAATGTCTTACGGAATCGCTTTGTATTTTGAGTGACTCACCCGAAACACGTGCGGATATTGTACGTCTGGCTATAGTAAACATACAGGGAATAATCACTCTCTGGCGTACGGTCGGGGAAAATGAGTAAATAGGCAATAGTCGGTAACTGGAAAAATTGTGTGTGTCCTCACTCGCATCGGAATTTTGATTCTTGATGGACTCGAAACAATTCCAAATTATAACTTTCTCATTAACTGAGAACGGCGCTAATTTTGGGCGTTTCGATGGTACCGGTAAATTCTCCATACTCCAAAACGTATCTCCGTAGTTTGAAAATACCACAATGAACGCACAGGACTAATGGTTTCCTGGTAAACTCAGGTCTTTATTTTGAAATTTAAACTGTCACTGTCTAATTATACACACTTGCATGTCAATGATGACTGACTATTACTGATAAACTGATTTTAAATGAAATAAATGGGCCGATGTTATTTACATAAACATTTGCAGCTGCAGTTCCCTTAACTTACCTAGAATTGCCGAGATGACAATATCCGTTGTGGTCTCTTCTTTGAATAGTTTGGAAAGCAAACTTTGAAAACATAACAAGTAAAGAACTTTATTGCGTAAAAAATATTTATTATGCCTCTTCACAGTCACTTCCTACTCTGACAGAATTAACATTAGTGACGATAGTGACGGAACATTAGTAGAATCAACGAGTGTGTATTAATCAATGTAGCTACAGAAAAAGTTGATAGTATTTGGTTGTGAAAGTAATTGAAATTTTTATGTAATGCAAGTTTTCACATTTCACAAAATAGTAAGTGCATGCAAATCTCTCCATACATAAAAATATAAAAAATTAATTAATTAATTAATGAAAATTCAAGATTTGATCACCAATATCGACAAATTTGAAATATAGACGTCAAAAATCCAACACATCGTTATAATTAGGAGATATAAAACATATTACCATAAAATATTATTAATAAATACCGAGTTCCGATATTATAATATATTATATGGTTACCGGCGAAATATTCGTTTTATTACTCCACGGGTTATTTTGACAGACTATACGAAGAGATAACTTCATTTTACAGTACCTCAAATAGGGATTCTCCATCCAAAAATATTTTTTCGAAAGATTGCCATGATTCAACATTACATGTCTTCAAAAAATCGAAAAATTCGAAACTCAAAAATATCGTCCATTCCAATAATTACCTCTAATTCAACGTAAACTGGTTCTAATAGAAAGTAATAGAATTTATTAAAATGATTGAAGAAATGTTCTTAAATGCTCTGAAAATTTTCTTTGAAGAACCGTTAATATTTCAACACTAAGTATCCTTAAAAACTTTAATATATTCGACTCTCAGAGAACCGTCGATTCATGAAAATTTTTATTCGACTAATTGTCAGTTTGAAGAAATACCCATAATTGAACACTAACTAGCTATACAGTAATTGAAATATTGGAAACTTTCATTGAACCGAATTCGAAAATTATATGTGCAAAGAAGTGTCCATTGGATGAACTATCCATAAAAATTGTTTACATTTCGACAATAATTAGTCCTAAAAACATTAAATATTCGACTTTCAGAAAACTGACAATTCAAAGAATTGTCCATTGTATAAATGATTTTGAAGAGCTGTCCATAACTCACCGCTAACTAGCTCTAAAAACATTGAAATATTCAACTTTCAAAGAACTGTCCATTCAAAAATTATATGTGCAAAGACGTGTCCATTGCATGAACTGTCCATAAAAATTGTTTACATTTCAATACTATCTAATCCTAAAAAATTAAATATTCGACATTCAAAAAACTGGCAATTTAAAGAACTGTCCCATGGAAAAAAGTATTTTAAATACTGTCCATAATTCACCGCTAACTAGCTCTGAAGACATGGAAATACTCAACTTTCAAAGAACCGTCGATTCAAAAATTATATGCGCAAAGAAGGGTCCATTGCATGAACTGTCCATAAAAATTGTTTATATTTCAACACTAACTAGCCCCCAAAAAACATAAAATATCCAACTTTCAGAAAAGTGTCAATATTCTTTCAAAAAAATTATTTCAAAGAACTGTACATAATACAACGCTAACTAGCTCTAAAAAAAACTGAAATATTCAAAACTTTCAAATAACCGTCCATTTAAAAGTTATATGTGCAAAGAACTGTCCATAAAAATTATTTACATTTCAACACTAACTTGCCCTAAAAAAAAAAAAAAATATGTGACTTTCAGAAAACTGTCCGTTCGAAGAATTGTTCACGTTTCAACGTAAACTAAAATAATCCAAAAGTCACAAAAAAGATTCCAAACTTCAAATGAACTGTCAATTCCAAAAATAGTACATTCAAAGAACTATCTATTGGAAGAGCTGTCCATTTAGAGAATAGTTTTATTTAGAATTGTCCAAATTGCCAAACTAACTAACTCTAAAACAACCAAAGATTCAAAACTCTCAAAAAACAGCTTTTAAAGTACAGCCCCGTTCAAAGAATTGTCCATATTTCAACAAAAATGGGCATTAAGAAAATGAAAAGCATCGAAACTTCCAAAGAAGCGTCAATTTAAAGAATTGTCCGTTAAAAGAACCATCCTCTTAAAGAATTGTTCATACTTCAATGTTAAGTGCATTTAAAGGTATTGAAAGCGTAGAAACTTTCATAGAACCTTCCATTTAATGAATTGCCTGTTCAAAGAAATTTCCCATTCAAAGAATTATATTCGTAGAATTGTCCGGATACGGATTAATAGCTATCATTAACTGATATCATTCAAAACGATGATATATGTAATGATACTTTTTCCAATTTTCTTCAGAATTTTGCAATTTGTGCCTAAACTAGTGATCAAAACTTAATAGCAGTATAGAGCTATTTTGTAGTCCAAGAAATTCTCTATAAAATTTTCCTCTTCAATTTTTCTGTAAAATCATGTGGCTCAATGCTATGAGTGGAAAATTGAAAAAGAAGAAACAAAAAAATAAACATATTGGATGAACTAACCTTTGTTTCGTTAACATGAGCTATTTTTAAATTTTAGTAAAGTATTAAAATTAATTTACACCAATGTTCACCAATTAATTTGAAATTTGCTTTTGCTTGATTACGTATTGATATGGACTAGAAATCAATGCAAGACTTTGAGGTCTTTATGGCAACGGAGTTGATATAACATTAAAGTATAATAATAAAAATCATTATTTAACAATATTGAATCAAAAGAACTTCTTCCTATAACGAATTAACATTAGATTTTCTTATAAACTTGAAAATTAATACAGGGAAGATTGCTTATTATTATGAATTCATTACTAAATAGATACTTATATGTACCTCAAATTCGTATTTATAAATCTGGCATTTACTGTAAATTTCAAGCTTCTCTGGATTTAGGTATTTACCGGACAAAATTCCCAAAAAAGTTCTCCATTTGTTGCATATCCCCTCGGACGCGCCGCGTGTGTTACGTAACACCGCCCCAGTGTTCTCGCATTGTGTATTCTAAGCTAATCCCACGGAAAGCTAAAAACGCGAACATTTCCGCTTTCATACTCCATCTTGGGTAATTTAAATTCAGCTAAGGCGAGAAGAAGCGTTATTTTTCACCATTTTACGGAGATTAAAGCAATATTTTAAACGGGAGGGTGCACCGAGTTGCGCACGACGGAAAGTAAAGCTCTCTCTTTGTTTGTTTTTTCGTAAATTTTTTAATTTCTTTTTTACGGCGGACGTGCAGAAACCGTACGGGGCCTTATCGTCTCGACTGGGATTTATGCGGGACGTTTTGTCGTGCAGTGGCAAACATACGAGAAAGTGCCAGGACTCGATATTTATTATAGTCGAAGGTTCGATCCTTCGGTGAGACAGTCTTTCCAATAATCGCTCAGAACTGTGATATACACTTTTCAGAAACTCTACATTTGATTTCATGGACTAGAAAAATAGGGAAGCTATATTTATATGCAAAATGCTTTACTGAAACGATTTGTGGTCAAAATTTCAAAGTTGGTCTCGTATCGACTTCATCTCGAATGTCGAGACGAGACGAGACGAGACAATATTTGTATTGAAATATGAAACTTTAATTTTAAACAACATGAGTCCTATTCAGTCCTTCTAATAATCCTTCGGAACTGTGATATACACTTTTCAGATTCTCTATGTTTGATTTCATCGATTACAGTCATATTTATTCTTTAAGTACTTTACTGAATCAACCACTATAATATACTTATAATCGCTAAGAAAAGGAGACATCCGAGACTTGTCGAGACAAGACTAAAATAAAATCTCGTGTTGTGATCGAAATTTTAAAGTTGTTCTCGTATCGACTTCGTCTCGAATCTTGAGACGAGACGAGACGATATCTGTATTGAAATATGAAATTTTCACTTTAAACAACTTGAGTCCTATTCGGTCATTCTAATAATCTTCCAGAACTGTGATATACACTTTTCAGATTCTCTATGTTTGATTTCATGGACTATAAAACTAGCCATATTTATTATTTAAGTACTGTACTGGATCAACCATTATAATACACCTAAAACTGTTATGAAAACGAGACATCCGAGACTTGTCGAGACGAGACTAATATCAAACCTCGTTTTGTTGTCGAAACTTTAAAATATGGTCTCGTATCGATTTGGTCTAGAATCTCGAGACGATACGAGACGATATCTGTATTGAAACATGAAACTTTTTTTAAACAACTTGGGTCCTATTCAGTCCTAATAATCCTCAGGAACTGTGATATACACTTTTCAGATTCTCTATGCTAGATTTCATGGACTACAAAAAAGTCATATTAATTTTTTAAGTACTTTACTGATCCAATCATTATAATATACTTAAAAACGTTAAGACAACGAGACATCCGAGACTTGTCGAGACGAGACTAAATTTAAATCTCGTTTTGTGGTCGAAATTTCAAAGTTGGTCTCGTATCGACTTCATCTCGAATCTCGAGACGAGACGAGACGAGACAATATTTGTATTGAAACATGAAACGTTCATTTTAAACAACTTGAGCCCTATTAGTCCTACTAATGATCCTCCGGAACTGTGATATACACCTTTCAGATTCTCTATGTTTGATTTCATGGACAACAAAAATTTAAGTACTTTACTGAATTCACCATTACATTATACTTAAAACCGTTAAGAAAATGAGACATCCGAGACTGATCGAGGCGAGACTAAAACAAAATCTCGTGTTGTAGTCGAGACTTTGGTTTCGTATCGAATCTTGAGACGAGACGAAACAAGATCGGCATTAAAATATGAAATCTTTACTTTATGCTACTTGAATCCTATTTTGATAAAATATGAAATTAATTTTCCAAAGAAATTAATGTAAGAAAATGTACTGTTGAACTAGTAGTCTCAATCCAATCCCAAAGATATTGTAACATTTTCGGGTTCAAAATAACTACACACTCCACTAACTAAATACTCAACTAACCTAATTAACACTAATAACTAACACTTATTACTTAATTTATATTTCATAGCTATTTATTTGTCTTCACAAATATTTTTTAATTTCAGGTATATTTTTTAAAATATTTCTAATTTAAAGACTATCATAAATTACTTTTTTTAAATTTCAGATTACTATAGACCTATTCTAAGTAAATTCTAACATATTTCAGGCATTAGACAAGTATATACCTCACATGTTCATTAGATTCTAGATCCTTTCATTAGAATATGACAGAATATATACTGCAGTTATAACATTTGCCTAATTTCTAATAAGTGTCTCATCTGAGCAGTATTCTAGACCTAAGTACTCTTCGAGTTATTGATTCGGGTACACTCTAACTAATAATAAATGTCGAGACCATTCTGCTGGGATATTTTAATATAACGAGATTTTAGCCTTAGTATTAATCAGTATCTAGCACGTTCTACATATGACAGGAATTCATATTTAAAAATTCTAACATTATCTAGGACCACTAGGTCCATATGCTTGCCCATCTTTCCATTACAACAGTTCACACCTTAAAACATGTCTAATTTTTTTTCAATATTGAATCTGAACTTTATTCTAGATTACGGTACTGCTTCATAGCTTATTCTAATTATTTAACTAGCACACTCTAGCTACCTACTTAAACCATTACTGTTGATATATTCTAAAATAACTAGATTTTAGTCTTAGTGTAAGTCAGTACCTAGCACGTTTTAAAGCTGATGACTCTTCCTTGTTATTATAGTACTCTCTTACCAAAATTACATTCTAGCGCAATATGCAATGTATTTACCAATCCTTCCACTAGAAATACAGGATAGTTAACATTTTGAAATACGTTTTAATAATCCTTCTAAGCTTCGAATAAGTGCCGCATTTGAGTTAAGTTCGAGATTACGGTACTGACTGATTATAGCTAGAACATTCTCACATTCTAACTACTAGCTATTGTTCATACTGCTGTTATATTCCAAAAATAGCAATTATAGCACAAATTAGTATCTGACAAGTTCTAGACCTGATGGATATTTCAATTTTAGCCTATTTCAATCTAGTTCCCGATCCTCACACCAATTATTTTATATTAAAGCAGAGTTATCTTACAATATATATAATTTCTAATAGATGACAATCTGAACTATGCTCTAGATTATAGTACTGCCTGATTGCACCTCGAATTTTCTAACTATTGATTCTAGCACATTCTAGCTACCAATATTGTCCCTACTGCTGGGATATTCAACCTATTAAGGTGCTGAACTTACTATAAGAGAGTATGTAGCAAATTCTAGAGCTACTGAAAGTTCCTGGTCACTATAGTACCGACCTTTCCATTAGATATTTCAAGGCTCAGGACATCTAATCTTTACATCAGCTCTACTGAGCTCTATTCTAGATTACAGTGCTGTCTCAGTGCAGCTATAATATGCCAATTTTTGATTCTAGCACACTCTAGAATCCATTTAATATCCCTGCCGTTGGAATATTATAAAGTAGCAATATTATAATCAATGTCTAGCATGTTCTAGATCTGGACGTGTGCTCCTGATTTCAATAGGTACTCCCCTGCAAGAATTACGTGCTAGCACATTCCACGCCATGCAGCCTAGTTAATCTACTATATGTACTACGATATTGGAGACTTCATATCTTAAAATGAGAGTCTCATAGCCGCTGACTGCCCCAATGTGGTCTCTATTCTTGAATATAGTACTGTCTCATATCTGGTAGTATATTTTAATTTTTGATTCTAGCACAATCTAGGTTCCAACTAATAACTGTAAGACTATTCCAAAATTACAATATTATAATCTGAACGTGTCAGTATCTAGCATTTGCTACATCTGAATTGAGGCTCCTAGTATTATAGTACTTCCTTGCCAGAAATACATTTTATCACATTTCTGGTCTAGCAATCTCTAGGTTCCAACTAATAACTGTAAGACTATTCCAAAATTACAATATTATAATCTGAGTGTGTCAGTAACTAGCATGTGCTACATCTGTATTGAGGCTCCTAGTTATTATAGTACTTCCTTGCCAGAAGTACATTCTAGCACATTTCAGGTCTAGCAATCTAGTTACCGATCATTCCACTAAATTGACAATACAGGACAGTTCGCATCTAGTTATCTCAAATGTGAATTAGAATGTATCCAATTTCTAAAGTGCCTTATGCCAGCTCTGTTCTAGATTATAGTACCTACTGTCTCGTTCAGTTAGAATATTCTAAGATTTTATTCTAAGACATTCTAGTTACGAACTAATATTCAGACTACAGGGATATTACAAAGTAGTTGATTCGAACCATAGTGTAAGTGAGTAGGTATTTAGAAAGTTCTAGATCTAATGGGTGATCCATGTTATTATAGTATTGTATTATCGAAGTTACGTTCTAGCATGTTCCAGAAACTAAAATTAACTACTGACCCACCACATAGAGTATCGTTAATGTCTTACAATACAAGTATAATTTCTATTCCCACGTCTAATCTGAGTGCTATTCTAGATACTGCTTGATTGCTTGCACACATCACATTTAAAGGTTTGATTCTAGCGCAACAGTGTGAAAATGGACCAGTTTCCAGATCTTTTTTCCCAGATCTTCACCCCCCTCGACTTCTTAAATTTTTGGAAATTCCTTTATATTGTTCTGCCTTATATTCTATAGATGAGTGCTTTATGTCCCTTCATTGGCTCGATTTACAATGCAAAGCCCAGCTATTCGTTGGTTCGAACTGGGCCTCCAAAGTGAAACCCGAATTTCGACGGCGACCCGCCTAATTACCCTCACGACTCTCGGACCTCTTTAATTTCCATCTTTTGTCGTTTTTAATTAAAATGGCGGCGGGTCAAAAAAATGTTTCGTTTTTTATCCAATTAATTATAATAATCAGAAAGTGGACTTTTCGAGCCGAGAGGGCCCGTGTTCCGAGCAGTTTAATTGGATGTGTCATTCTTGCGTTTTGTGTGCCAGAAAGAGAGGAGGAGGGACAGGGGAGGGGGCAAAAGTGAGAGGGCTTTTTGTAATTTTGTACAAGTCTACAGAGAGTGGGATGTACGGGGAGGAGGGAGGTGAGGGGCTCGTTTGTGGTGAAGATGATGGAAAAGTTGGAAACAACATTTCCAGATCGAGCAAAAACAGGACTCTGTAACGTTCTTTAAATACAAAATGAAAGAGAAAAATGAGTAATTTAATTGCAAATTTATTCGGGAAAACGTTTTGGAATTACCGTCAGTTCTCATCTTCCCTTCAATCCGTTTTGTCTTTGAGTTTGACTGTAATTTCATTTTACATTCACGTTTTAAAGAAATAACACAAACCTGTTAAAATTTATTACAATAATTTCAAAATATGATCGTAAATTATGTTAGTAGTCACTGTCCGCTTTCCTAGCAAAACTTTCATCACTTTGCGTGAAAATTGGTGAGTAAAGAGTACCTCAAGCAACAAAAGTCGCATAGTGCCGACATGCACTTACACCCTATAGGAAAATGCCACCCCTTCTCTAGGGTGGAAAGTATTTTTTCAAAATTAACCCCAGGAATCGATAGAGAACCCAATTCTAACCAAAATATATTCTACAAAATTTTCTTAGAAATCAATATTTTTTGAATTATTACTGGGTGAATTTGTAGATTTTTCATGAAATCATTTTTTTATCCCATACATGACAGTTATGACTGTCATTATTAATGTTATTTTAGGCAAGTAAACTATCAAATAATACACTAGTGAGTTATGGATTATAAGACACGTTCATAGTATTTTAATAGTTATTTATGGAACTAGTGGTTTATGTTGAAAATAAGTCACGCGAGAAGATTTATACCACGAGGCCGTCAGGCCGAGTGATATAAATTCTCAAGTTACTTAGGTAATATAACACGCGAGTGGCATACAATGTTTTATCCAACAAGTGAAAGAAATCGTTTTTTATGAGATAATTATTAATAAGCTTTGTGATCAAATAAAAGCTACTTGCGACTCAGTATGTTATAAATGTCAGATTGACTTGACAGTGACTTTTTTACATTTTGTTTAAAGTAGGTTGTTTGTTTGTTTGCCACGGGCAATAAATAAGTAAATAAGTGTCACTAAAAATGTCAGAATGACTTGACAGTGACTCAACATTTTGGTTAAAGTAGTAGGTTGTCTGTTTGGTTGCCAATAGAAATACTTTAAATATGAACGTGACTTATAATCCATAACTCACTCGGCCTGACGGCCTCGTGGTATAAATCTTCTAGCGTGACTTATTTTCAACATAACACGCTAGTACCATAAATAACTATTTGTTTTGAAACATTTTTTTTTATAAAAAAAAACGCCAAAACTACAAGTTTTTCCAAAATTATTGTTACAACCAAAATTGAAGCTAATAACACAAGAAGGAGATTGGTTCTTTTAAGTACAGTTCAAGATGAACCTAAAGTGACTTATAACCAGTTAAAGAGATCATTTTTGATGAGTACTCTAATAAAGTACCTACTTGGAAAGACCTTTCTAATGAACCCTAGATGTAGTCTATTGCATTTAGGCTAAGTGAGTTATGATGAAAATAAGACTGGGTCCATAAATTATTTAATAATACATGTACACATATAATATTACTATATATCTAAGATTGTAGAAGAAGAAAAAATGGAGCACATATAATAGAATATTATATCCAATATGTTTATTGAAATAAGATTAATTAACATTAATATTAACATATGTTTATATGAAGATATATATATCTTCTAAAATATATGAAGCTTTTCTATTAAAATGCATGGCCTGAAATCAACAAGAGCAAAAGAGAAACTAATAGTAGTTCGTTAGTATGACAGAGAAGGAAGTTTTGCAACGTTGCCGGCCGCAGTCCAAGTCCAGGACCCATTCCAAATATTGCCATCGGAGGCTATACAGCGAATGAAAACGTAAGTACGTGTGTTCCACATACATATCATAATGCCGGCCGGTAGAGTGTGCGATGACTGTGATGCTTCGCGAGCTGGCAACGTCGCAAAAGTTCTTTCCCTGTTTAGCCAACGAGACATATATGGCCTTTCTTTCGCTCTTATGTTTATACCATACTGCGACTCTGTAGAAAAGGTCTGTATAGTAATATGTCAGTATATTTCAGAAATCGAAAGAATAAACACGAGACACGCCCCGTTAGTACCAAACCGCTAAAAAATAATTTTTGAATTAAGTTCATAAGGGGTAGTTTTTAAGGGTTGAAATTTCGCAATAAATAAATATTTTTTATAAGCAGTAAATAAGGTTTTAATTCGTAAATGCATTATTGAAACGATCAAGGCTGATTAAATTTTATTTGTATTAATTCCTGAGTAAGGGGAAGGTTTAAAGGGTTGAAAATCTACAGTAAATCATTGCCTTATATCATAAGCAGTAAACATTTTTTTGTGTAATGTTAATGTGCGATTGAGTGTTTCAGGGAGACAAAAACCAATTTTTTCATGATTGTCGAGTTAAGGGATGGTTTCTAAGGGTTGAAAGAGTGATGGAAATTATATATTATGCTTCAAAATTTTCAAGAATATCTATTCTACTTATATAAATGAGATTTTCACCGATGGAATGCTTAAATTTGCATTCTTTAAATTTTTTTGCAGAAGAGACTGATTTCATCCCTAAAATGCAAAAAGCGCAAGTCGAGCATGTCAATCTGACATATGCGTAACTAGGGATAAATCAACTTGATTCACTCTTTTGATTTTCCTAGGAGTGTAAATAACAGAATTTACATTCCGTCGTCAAGGAAAAATAATACACGAATATTATTTGACATTTTCATGCTACGTATCTATGCATATAAGAGCGATTTACGATAACGGCAGCTTTTTGGAGTTAAGGGTAAAATAAGCTTGAGTTAAGTTTCCATCAGAAGCAAGGGAGGCTCCATAGTCACAGCTAATAGCCTAGTTTTAGGATTGGCAGTTTTAGGAAAATTTTGGGAATAAATAGCGAAATAATTGTTAAAGCTTGCTTAGAGCTACAATGGATTACATGACAAATTATCACTTTTACCCATTTTTTTAATTTAATTCATAGTTAACTATCTTGCATATCTTATTTATAAGTTTGGCAAATCATATTTATAAGTTTGGCAAAACTTATTTCCCTTGTGGTCAAATAAACACGTTAGTACCAAGCCGCTAAAAAACATTTTTTATTAAGTTCATAAGGGGTAGTTTTTAGGGGTTGAAATTTCATAATAAATAAATATTTTTTAAAAGCAGTAAAGTAAGGTTTTAATTTGTAAATGCATTATTGAAACGATCAAGTCTGATTAAAAATTGTTTTGTATTGATTCCTGAGTAAGGGGAAGGTTTCAAGGGTTGAAAATCTACAGTAAATCATTCCATTATATCATAAGCAGTAAACATTTTTTTGTGTAATGTGAATGTGCGATTTAATATTTCAGGGAGACAAAAAACAATTTTTTCATGATTGTCCGGTTAGGGGATGGTTTCTAAGGGTTGAAAGATTGATGGAAATTATATATTATGCTTCAAAATGTTAAAGAATACCTATTCTACTTAACTAAATGAGATTTTCACCGATGGAATTCTTAAATTTGCATCCTTTAAAAAAATTGCAAAAGGGATTGATTTCATCCCTAAAATGCAAAAAGCGCAAGTCGAGCATGTCAGTCTGACATATGCGTAACTAGGGATAAATCAACTTGATTTACCCTTTTGATTTTACTAGGAGTTTAAATGACAGTATTTACATTCCGTCGTCAAGGAAACATAATACACTAATATTAATTGACATTTTCATGCTAAGTATCTATGCATATAAGAGCGATTTAAGGGTAAAATAAGGTTGTGTTAAGTTTCCATGAGAAACAAGGGTGGTTCCATAGTCTGAGCTAATAGCCTAGTTTTAGGATTAGCAGTTTTAGGAAAATGACATGACAAGTTATCACGTTCACCCATATTTCCATTTAGTTCATGCTTAACTATCTTTAACCAAATATGCAGGGTCTTAATTATAAGTTTGCTAAAACTTATTTACTCATTTCCCTTGTGGTTAAGTAAGGCACACAATTTGAGTCCTTCGGTTTTCCTTACGTAAATCGTACAATGTAACCACTTTCCACCAGAAAACCCTAATTCACCTGGACCCAACACAAAATACGACCAATAGAAATGAGCGCCCCTTCAATAAATTATCATCGAAATTCGACGAGTCCCAGATCATTATGACGGCACCTCCCGTCCCCCTCCTCACCTCCTCCCGCGGGATAACGAGGAGAGTATTAATTAAAGACTACAATGGAACGATTTATCCCGAAGAGGAGGTTTAAATCGCGAGGCCGAAGAGCCCGCTCCAAAGTTTCCAATTTCGCGAGGGATAATGAATTTTTGTGCCTAGAATTAGCCAATTGGTCACTGTCAATGCCCCAAAGATACATTTACATTAACAACGTCTATACGCCGCCCCGGAATTGGAGAGGAGGGAGGAGTGGGGGTGAGAAGTAAGAGGAGGGCGATGGGGAGAGGAGGGAAGGAAAGACAGATAGACAGACATATACCAACTCCGAAACGCGTACATTACATCCCCTAACCGACGCTTATAATAGTAAATTAAGCCAATTTAGATAAGTATTTTCGCTCGTGTCGAGGACTCTCTTCCTCTCCTCCTCCTCCACCTCCACTCGGATTTTTATTTTATTTTTCGTTCACGGCAGGCTTTTCAAAAGAGAGAGAGAAAGATCGGATGAATGGACGATCCCGGGAGCGTTATCGCTCTCGGTCATTAGCGAGGAAGGGAGATATTGTTTTCGAAAAATAAAGAACGCCATCATTAACAGAAGCGAGATGGAGGGTTTTTTTATTTGATTTTCGCTTTGGACGCCCCACGGAGGCTGAAACTCAAAAAGATCCTCTTGTGGTTCGTAAAGGTCGTTACGAAATATGCAAATTCGGTTATGAAAAATTTAAATATTCAAATATTTTGGGCACTTATGTAAAATGGAAGGTTGTAGGTAAATTCGACTTGATCACAAGAAACAATATTCCAACAGAAATTTATAACGTAATTAGGGTACTACGTTTCTAACCATGACTTGTAAATACTGAAAGTTCAATTGTTATTATTTATAATCAAAATTCAAATTAGTTTTAGTGATGTCAGTTTTGGAGACTGTAAATTCGACTGAAACGAAAGTATTTTTAAATATTTTTAAAACATTTTCTAACATAGTTTAACTTGATTTAATGCCTTAATTTATTTATTTATTAATTTATTTTAAATTAAATTAAATAAAAAAAAATATATTTTTATTTTTATCATTTATTAATTCAATTTATTAATTTACTTATAACAAAATTTCCTTAGTACTTATTACTTTGTACTGAAATATTCAAATGTTTCGAGCTCTGGCAGGAATGGTAGGGAGAAGATAAATTGACATTGACAGTAAAGAAGAATACCCCAACATTTTATATGAAAATTAGCATACCAACTACTTATTGAACCAAGACTTGTAAATTGAATTTCTATTATCTATTATTGTAATCCAAATTACATTTAGTGTCATGAGTTTTGGAGAAGGTAAATTCGACTAAACCATAAGTACTTTAGAAATTTAAAAAATAATATATCTTCTAAAATAATAGAACCTCATTTTAGGCTTCTATTCAAATTTCCTTAGCACTCACTCAGTACTTCCTACTCAAATATTCAAATATTTTGAATATTTGAAGTTAAAGTTATATTTGTTAAAAAATAAAAATAATTAATTAAAATTAAATAAAGGTAAATGGAAAATAAAGTTAAATTATTTTTAGAGGAAAACAATTACGATTAAGCGTGAACCGGTCAAGTTCAATTCTTCATACTCAGCTGACTAAGCATAACACGACGTCTAGGTAACTTGATAACAAACGATTCTCGAGAAGGTCAGTCTGGGTGCAAGGTAACAAAACAATAATATCTCATTTAACCAATGTAAAAACAAGATGTATAAAATCTCTGAAATTTGGGACAATAAACCAGTATACCCTAGTATGCTCAAAACGACAGTGTGTTGTGATCTTTCTTCACGCCACTTAACCCGACAACCCAAAACCTAACAAACTTCAACCCGGAGAGTACGTCACGACCTCTCTCCAAACTACTAGAACCTCAAACCCCGGATCTGCGCGATACGCCCTCAGATCCAAACCCGGAGAAGTACGTCACGCCCTCTCTCCAAACTACAAGAACTTCAAGAGATCACGTCACGCCCTGATCTCCGCCTACAAGAACTTCAAGGACTTCAAAGAGATCACGTCACGCCCTGATCTTTAATCTACAAGACCGTCTGCAGCCTTACAACCTGGAGACAAGAATTATCTCTGCAGCCACCCACGAGTTACGAGAGATATCTACATACAGTCCACTCTCTAGAGATCATTGCACACTTTCGTTCAGCCACCCTGTTCTATTGACATTAAGTGATAATATGTTGGCGTCTATCCAGTCTTTTATGTTATTTGTAAATAGTTGTATACTCTATTCAAGACAAATCCCGATGCACGTCATTTTGATGACGTCAGAATCATCCAATACTACCAACTCAATATAGTCACAGGACATCGCAATTTATGTGTTCCGTGTGTATTTTAGGTTGACAATATATGGATTCTCAACCTAAAATATACGCGGAACACATAAATTGCGATGTCCTGAGACTATATTAAGTTGGTAGTATTGGATGTTTGGTGACGTAATTCAAATGACGTGCATCGGGATTTGTATTGAACAGAGTATAGTTCTTTTTTTGAACAATATCCCAAGATTTATCCTAATAAGTAATTATAGTATCATCCGTAGAGGGATATATTGCACCTCCCTTTTCTTGTATCTCAAATAAATCATTCATGTATTAAACAAATAATAGGGGGACCAAGTATACTACCCCTAAAGTTATAAGTAACCAGTCCCTCTTTGTTTCTCCGATTTTAACTAATTCTTTTCTATTTTTTAAATAGTCTCAATAAGTCTAGCGTAAGTCCTCTTATACCTTTAGCATCCAGTTTTTTTTAAATAGTATCTCTTAGTTAACAGTGTGAAACGCCTTGGCCATGTCAAGAAAAATGTCGTGAAAATCATGTAAGAACCCCCAAATTTCGTAACGTTGCCAATTGAGTTATTTTATTCCTTCTTTTGCAATTAATATTCTCTTCCCTAAAGATGCCAGTAATGTATACGTACTTTAATTGTAACGGGCGTTTTTTTTTTAAATTTCACCTCATAGTAGGCTGTGGATAGTGTTTGTGAATGCACCTTACTAAAAATGTCAATATTGAAGTAGGTTGACATAACCTCACTTTTTAATAAAAATTGAAACTGCTCCAATCAGTTACTAGTGTCTTAAAAAAGACAGCTTAGGCGTTAGAATAGTGAGGCTAAAGAATATAAAAATCTAAATGCGAAAACCTAGGTGAAAACTAACTTGACAACCTTGGAATAATAGTCTTAGAAGTGCTTGGAACGTTTTGACTTTTGATAATGACATTTTTTAGTAAGGTGCATTCACAAACACTATCCACAGCCTACTATGATGTGAAATTTAAATAAACACTATATTTATCTCTTATGACCGTTTGCACCAGTTACACTTAACCCTAAGTAACACTTTAATTCAAAAAATGGTTTGCACATGGCGACATTTCACCACTAAGCACACCGTAGTATGAGGTTTAACTAAGCCAAGAATATTCTCGGCTTAACTCTGACTTAACCTTGTTGTGTATAGAGGTTTTGACGGTTTTGTGCTGGTTATTTTGAGAAGAAATGTTGAAAATATATAATGATGATGAAGCTATTTTTGAATTAAATACAGTTAATTCAATAGAATTTGAAATACCACGTACACTCTACATCAGAGAAGAATATTTTTATTCATTTGATGATGTTACCTTTTATAAAAGGTTTCGAATCTCGAAAGCAACCACATTTTTGTTGTTGGAAGAAATTGAGGAACATTTAGAATATCTTTGCGATTTGTAAGTATCTTACACAATATCTCTATATATATAAAAATGGATTGCTGTTCGTTTGTCTACCTTGAACTCGAGAACGGCTGGACGGATTTTGCTAATTTTGATCTTGAAATATTTGTGGAAGTTCAGGGAAGGTTTTTCGGTGAGAAACATAAATAATAAGTAAGGGAAATACTGAAAAAGGTACGTTTTGTAATTTGACATTTATAATCAAACAAATGAAAGTATAGTGTCAGTTGGTTGTCAAATAAATAAATGTCAAGACGATTATTACAATCTATCATCAGTTTGTCAATGCGCGAGAACTTTATTGATTTTAAAATGCCAAGGAGAAGATGGACTTGGGTCGTCGAAGTTAATCAAATGTGCAACGAGACGAGCTCTCACGTCCAAATCGCACTGACGACTGACGACCGGTGAGAGACAGATAACATTCGTATTGGTATGACAGAATTACGTTCAACAGTAAATAATGGAATCGAACGAGTTCGGGCACATCTTACACAATAGCATTTAGACCGACAGGGCACCGAGTCTACAAAGTCTACACGACGCCAACACAAAAGCAGAAAGTCAAGAAACCAAGAAGAGTCTTGAGTAAGTCAAAGCAATTTCATCAGGACACAAAGTTTACAAATTCTACAAATTTGAAACGACGGACATATCCAGTCACTGCAGCCGGAGGAAAAGCCGCCAGTGATTACAACTCCAAAACTTCAAGAACTTCGACGTCAACACAACGACAGGAAGTCAAGAAGACAAGCAAAGTCCTGAGTAAGTCACAACCACCTTTTTCAGAGAATTAAGTTAAAAAATTCACAATTTCAACTACGACAAGATATAACAAGCAGATGAGTTGATTCAAGAACAAGGAAAAATAGCACAAGAAATCATATAACTACAAAATAAATGCAAGAAAAACGGAAGTGCAAGAAAAACCAAGGAATACTTACAAAAAATGATTGATCACCTAGAAGCACTATGAGGGAAAGCCCAAGAGAACAACGAGGCGTTCCATGAACTTGGGTTTGACGATCAGCACAATTATATAAGATCACACTATTTCAAAAGAATCGAGGAAAACTACAAGACAATTCGACTGTACCTGACGTCAAACGAATAAAACACCCAAGAAACAAGTCTATGAGGTACAAATACAACACCCAAAACCGGAAGTGAAGAAACCCAAACATCAGACCGTACAGAATTACTGACAAATCGAACTAAAGGTAAAAATAACAAACAAACAAAAAACTACTTAGACAAGCTGAAAAAGACATGGCAGAATCAACACCAAGATGGTCATGCACGAACTATGAGCAACAAATGCCCAAAACATGGAGCGCACTTCAAGACACAATGAAATAGAGCGATTCCGCAGACACAGTGTTTCTGTAAACTTGGAACGAGTAACATTCCACTACGACCCGGAAATAGATTATTGTGCCGAAGAATCCGTAACGATTGGAGAAATGACAATCGTTTGTCAATATTTTAAAGCGTTAAAATGCAGCGGTGAAGCTGCTGGATTATGTTGTGCTGATGGTAAAGTAAAATTGCCGTAATTGTTCCCACCACCAGATCCATTACCTTCTTTATTTTCTGGGGTGGGAAATGACTCTAAATATTTCTTGGCCAACATCCAAACGTATAATAATTGCTTTTAAATGACGTCGTTTGGTGCAATGCATATTGTACAGGAAAATTTCATACCTAATTTCAGGGTAGTTTTTCATAAATCATTTATTAAAATTTAAAAAGATAATATACAATTGCTAATACCAGGACAGTTTGCGGAATAAACTTGGAGTTTCCCGGTTACGCGCATGGACAATTATACGTCGCGTGTTTGCGAGTCGTAAAACCATCATCTTTATAAATTTACGCACCGCAAAAAAAGACGGAAAATATAGTAGATCAGAAAGCCTTAAATTGATTATGTGTATAACTGTGTTGCATTTAATTTAATGTAGACAAAAATTTTGTAGTGTTTTGACATTATTTTTCAAAAATATATGTAGATGATAGGAATTTCACCGGGTAATCTATAATTTTTATTTATCTTTTTTCGTTAAATTTTACGTGGCATTGCAACGCATGCCGGGTACGGCTTGTATAAAATAAATATTTCTTGATTGTTTAATTGGCATTTTTGTATTAATTTTTTAGGAACAACAGTCTGTCTCTAACAATCTATAACAACAACAACTAACAAACATAACCACAAAACCACGACCTGACTAGTTGTCACTTGACAATGTAAACAAGAAACATGATAATTCCAAGTACTACCAACCTTCCACCGTACCTTAGCTAAGTATTAAGTGCAACTCACACAATTTTAAGCTGGGTTCAACATTAAGTGTCACTTTGCTATGTACTGATTTAAGTAGAATTGGTGCAAACGGGCATTAGGCGATAACAAACGCATGTTTCTCTAACCTTCTCCACCCCCCTCCCCCCTTGGGCGTGAAATCCAGGGCAAAAATAACACACTAACATCACGAAAAACCTTCTTCGCCCTTCAGACGGCTCAACTCCCCCGGAACTCCAATCCCGGATTAAATAGTACGCGTAACACGTTTTAAAGTACGATGTACTGTAATCATCCTTTCGATAACAAAAAAGGACCCCTCGGAAGCCAATTCCAAAATCGGACGCGTTCGTATGAAAATAGAACGCTCTCGCTCTCTCTTTCTCTCTCTCTCTCTAGCTACTATAATCGAGTGGGAAATTTTATTTTTGCGCGCCGATCGAGGCGATCGCTTTCGCTTTCCTCGATCCTTTTTTTCTCCTTATTTCCCGGACGGAGACCGAAGGGGAGGGCAAAACGGTACTTACGAGTGCGAGGCGATCGGTACCTCCGTCCCCCACGGTAAATGCGGTCCGGGGGAAGTTTGTTTAAACACCGGGAAGGGTATTAAATTACTCCCATATTTTTTACAGTGTCCTAAGCAGGACATTTGGAAAATAACCCCCGAGGAGAAGGGGATGAGGACGAGAGCGGAAAAGAGGGAGAGCGTACGCACACATACAAACCCGTACGCACGGGACGAACTCTCCCGTGGGCGTGTCCCGTGTACTCCGCGAAACTTTCCATTGGCCGGAAAACTCCCGAAAAAAATACTCCGCGACCCACTCCCTCTCTCCCCCCGCCGCCCCCTTACCCCCTCCCTCACCCCACCACTCGCACACACATACACACACACACACACACCCCCTGAAAAGGAGAGAACAAACATTATTTTTCGGGGCGCGCCGGCCATAAATTCGCGGGCTAGAATAAATATTTTCGGAAGAGCAAAATGTTAAGGACTTTTCATTATGCCACAGAATATAAAGTTTTAAGGCTATTATGCTCCCCGCCTCCCTCACCCCGACCCCCCACCCCTCGCCTATTAGCATAAAGGAATATTTCAGTTAATTGGTCTTGACTTTCGGCACAGCCGGTCTGAAAATTTCAGGAAATGCCCGGCGAATTACGGCCGGTTTATGCAAAAGCACCGCCATTTTCGCGTGCGGAATTACTTTTTGTAGCGAAGCGAAAAGGATAAATTGTACAATGGCGAGCCGCCGCCGCGACGGCTACGAAGCCCTCCTTTGGAAATTTGAATTTTAATGGGGCCATTTTCGTGCGTTTTGTTAATTAGGGGGACGATTCAGATGAAACATGGCCGTCCACCTTTCATACAAACATCTACATACGTATACATATGTATCATGCTTAGTACAACGGGAGACGAAAAATTGGACCTCAAAGGCAAGATAAATGCGATTCAGACGAATGACACTCCCTCAAATAAATCACATTGATCTTACTGATCTGAGGTATCCCCCTTTACGAAATTAATAGTAGTAGTAGTAGTAGTAGTACAAGGTCGTTTCTGGATCACTTTTCGAACATAACCTCAAAATATAAACGTGGCACAACCGAGGTTAGACAAAGGCGACTGAAGCAACGTATCTACATTAGAACGAGAAAGTGACCTTTATAAGTATGTCTCCATCTAACACATTTCTCGACGGATGCATTAGAAAAAGACAGATAGGCCTTAGAAGCTCTCTCTTGCTTTCACCTATTGGCAATATTATATCTCGCTTCATATATATAATATTTTCTCTATGGCAACATCGACAACGACAATAAAACCTTAATCAGCAATGGGATCATTCAAGGGAGATTAATGCTGTATTTTTTTGCTTCATCGTATTAGAGGTGGTGAAAAATTGGACTTCAAATGAAAGATAAATGCGTTTCAGACGAATAATACTCCCTCAAATAAATGAAATTGATATTACTGATCTGAGGTATCCCCCTTTAATAAATTAATAGTAGTAGTAGTAGTAGTAGTAGTACAAGGTCGTTTCTGGATCACTTTTCGAACATAACCTCAAAATACAAACGTGGCACAACCGAGGTTAGACAAAGGCGATTGAAGCAACGTATCTACATTAGAACGAGAAAGTGAGGTTATGTCAATTCTGACATTTTTTAGTAAGGCCCACTCACAAACACTATCCACAGCCTACTATGAGGTGAAATTTAAAAAAAACACCCGATATATTTATATATTTATATTTAAATATCCTTCACTATGTAGGACGATGTTGTAAAGTAGAATTTATCATCTCGACACCGAATTGTATCTGAACCTCTCGATTCACGGGATTTCAGGTGGGTCAGACAAGTTTCGGGAAGCTTCCTGATACCTGAACGTCATGTGATACGCTCGGAAGTACGTTGGAAACGCAAGGGGGCAAGGATCAAACATGTACTCACTGAGCCCAAAAGGCATCATCAGAATTTGCTGTAGAATGTGTGGAAAATCTATGGTGTATTGTATTTTTATATATTCATATTTATTTATCCTTCACTAGGTAGGATAATATTGTAAAGTATAATACACTATCTCGACACCGAATTGTATCCAAAGGTTACCTATCGATTCGTGGGATTTCAGGTGGATTTCGGGAAGCTTTCTGATACAAAAACGTCGTGTGATACGCTCGAAAGTACGTTGGAAACGCAAGGGGGCAAGGATCAAACATGTACTCACTGAGCCCAATATGCATCATCAGAATTTGCAGTAGAATGTGTGGAAAATCTATTGTGTATTGTATTTTTATATATTCACATTTATTTATCCTTCACTAGGTAGGATGATATTGTAAAGTATAATACACCATCTCGACACCGAATTGTATCCAAAGGTTACCTGTCGATACGTGGGATTTCAGGAGGATTTCGGGAAGCTTTCTGATACAAGAACGTCATGTGATACGCTCAAAAGCACGTTGGAAATGCAAGGGGCAAGGATCAAACATGTAAGGGAGAGGCAAGGATTAAATATGTACTCAGTGAGCCCAATGAGCATCATCAGAATTTGCTGTAGAATGTGTGGAATATCTATTGTGTATTGGATATGTATATATTTATATTTATATATCCTTCACTATGTAGGACGATGTTGTAAAGTTGAATTTATTATCTCGACACCGAATTGTATCTGAACCTCTCGATTCACGGGATTTCAGGTGGGTCAGACAAGTTTCGGGAAGCTTCCTGATACATGAACGTCATGTGATACGCTCGGAAGTACGTTGGAGACGCAAGGGGGCAAGGATCAAACATGTACTCACTGAGCCCAAAAGGCATCATCAGAATTTGCTGTAGAATGTGTGGAAAATCTATGGTGTATTGTATTTTTATATATTCATATTTATTTATCCTTCTCTAGGTAAGATGATATTGTAAAGTATAATACACCATCTCGACACCGAATTGTATCCAAAGGTTACCTGTCGATTCGTGGGATTTCAGGTGGATTTCGGGAAGCTTTCTGATACAAGAACGTCGTGTGATACGCTCGAAAGTACGTTGGAAACGCAAGGGGCAAGGATCAAACATGTAAGGGGGGTCAAAGATTAAATATGTACTCAGTGAGCCCAATGGGCATCATCAGAATTTGCTGTAGAATGTGAGGAATATCTATTGTGTATTGGATATTTATATATCCTTCACTATGTAGGACGATGTTGTAAAGTAGAATTTATCATCTCTACACCGAATTGTATATGAACCTCTCGATTCACGGGATTTCAGGTGGGTCAGACAAGTTTCGGGACGCTTCCTGATACATGAACGTCATGTGATACGCTCGGAAGTACGTTGGAGACGCAAGGGGGCAAGGATCAAACATGTACTCACTGAGCCCAAAAGGCATCATCAGAATTTGCTGTAGAATGTGTGGAAAATCTATTGTGTATTGTATATTTATATATTTATATTTATTTATCCTTCTCTAGGTAAGATGATATTGTAAAGTATAATACACCATCTCGACACCGAATTGTATCCAAAGGTTACCTGTCGATTCGTGGGATTTCAGGTGGATTTCGGGAAGCTCTCTGATACAAGAACGTCGTGTGATACGCTCGAAAGTACGTTGGAAACGCAAGGGGCAAGGATCAAACATGTAAGGGGGGGCAAAGATTAAATATGTACTCAGTGAGCCCAATGGGCATCATCAGAATTTGCTGTAGAATGTGTGGAATATCTATTGTGAATTGGATATTTATATATTTATATTTATATATCCTTCACTATGTAGGACGATGTTGTAACGTAGAATTTATCATCTCGACACCGAATTGTATCTGAACCTCTCGATTCACGGGATTTCAGGTGGGTCAGCCAAGTTTCGGGAAGCTTCCTGATACATGAACGTCATGTGATACGCTCGGAAGTACGTTGGAAACGCAAGGGGGCAAGGATCAAACATGTACTCACTGAGCCCAAAAGGCATCATCAGAATTTGCTGTAGAATGTGTGGAAAATCTATTGTGTATTGTATTTTTATATATTCATATTTATTTATCCTTCTCTAGGTAAGATGATATTGTAAAGTATAATACACCATCTCGACACCGAATTGTATCTAAAGGTTACCTGTCGATTCGTGGGATTTCAGGTGGATTTCGGGAAGCTCTCTGATACAAGAACGTCGTGTGATACGCTCGAAAGTACGTTGGAAACGCAAGGGGCAAGGATCAAACATGTAAGGGGGGGCAAAGATTAAATATGTACTCAGTGAGCCCAATGGGCATCATCAGAATTTGCTGTAGAATGTGTGGAATATCTATTGTGAATTGGATATTTATATATTTATATTTATATATCCTTCACTATGTAGGACGATGTTGTAACGTAGAATTTATCATCTCGACACCGAATTGTATCTGAACCTCTCGATTCACGGGATTTCAGGTGGGTCAGCCAAGTTTCGGGAAGCTTCCTGATACATGAACGTCATGTGATACGCTCGGAAGTACGTTGGAAACGCAAGGGGGCAAGGATCAAACATGTACTCACTGAGCCCAAAAGGCATCATCAGAATTTGCTGTAGAATGTGTGGAAAATCTATTGTGTATTGTATTTTTATATATTCATATTTATTTATCCTTCTCTAGGTAAGATGATATTGTAAAGTATAATACACCATCTCGACACCGAATTGTATCCAAAGGTTACCTGTCGATTCGTGGGATTTCGGGAAGCTTTCTGATACAAGAACGTCATGTGATACGGTCTAAAGTACGTTGGAAATGCAAGGGGCAAGGATCAAACATGTAAGGGGGGGGGGGCAAGGATTAAATATGTACTCAGTGAGCCCAATAGGCATCATCAGAATTTGCTGTAGAATGTACAGAAAATCTATTGTGTATTGTATATTGTATCTAGAAAATCGTGTCAATCGGTTTTAAGACGTTTAAACCCTCAGTGTCGACTTGGCCTGTCAATTAAGGTCATTAGTTGCGACTACCTGTTAGAAAGCTAGCTTTCTTTATGCGAGGTTCTTCTATTGCTAAAACACATGGGTGAATACCCGAAATTTCCGATCGTCAGATGACCGACCATATGACGGCACGGCCGCCGCTACTACTTATACTTTAAAATGGTGTTTTCGGGGTTGGTGATTTTGTTGTTTCGCGATTTTACAATAATTCTTGTCATAAACTTCGTCATCTGATTTCACGTCGATAATTTCAGTATTCTGGTTAATAAGACGCCGTTTTAGTCTCTTTTGAATTACATTGGTATTTCTCTTTCTGAAAATCGGATTTCGCGTACCAGGGTAACAAGAAGGGCCAAGAGGAATGGAGGTGTATCGGTTCCTGTGCCTAATAATGTTTCTTAAATCGACGTTCCGTGTGTCATAAAACCGATGTGTCCGGTCAAATTAGCCCTGACAGCAAAAAGAGAGGTTAAGAGGAAAACACACTAGAACCGATGTAAACAAGAGATCTTATAATAGAATGACTAGGATATAAACGATCGTAGAGAAGCTATGGGACTTGTGGAAAATAATGGAAGCGCTGAAGTGAGTAAGCATCGTCCACGGCGCCGCTTGGTAGTTGAATAAGCCAAGCGATAGAGCATTTTATCGCGACAAAATACGGGAGGAAAGTGTGACGTCAGAATTTGGTGATCCTGGCAACTGTTTCTACACCATTTTTTATTTGTATTTTCGACTTAAATATACTTTCTTATTCGATTTCTTATTTTACATTGTAAATTACTAAATTGTATTATATCTGTATATAACATTAGAAATTGAATTTATAGACTGAAATAATACTACTAAGATAAACTTCAAGTAAAACGTTGGGGAGTCATTCGTTTACATAAATTATTCATTAACTCACAATAATGTTTAACCTTCTACAAAGCTAGCTTTCGACTGTCGGCACTCCCAGAGTGCAACGCGTCTGTTTTTTTCTGTAGTGTTGAGTTGCAGTATTAACATTCATTACCTTAAAGGTAAAGCGTCGAGATGGCCCGTACCGGATCTGAGGTATCCCCCTTTACGAGTAGTAGTAGTACAAGGTCGCTTCTAGTTCACTTTTCGAACATAACCTCAAAACACAGACGTGGCACAACCGAGGTTAGGCAAAGGTGGTTAAAACAACGTGCCTACACTAGGACGAGAGAGAGAACCCTTATAAATATATGTCTCCATCTATCACCGTTATCTAGGCACGCATTAGAAAAAGACAGATAGTCCTTGAATTCTCTCTCTTATTGGCAATAATATATCGTGTATCTCTACTTATCGACAACGACAATATGATTTCATGACCCATTTCTCAACTAGTCCTCTAAACCAAACAGAACATGTTTCGTATCTAAGATGCAACCTTAACCAGCAATGGGATCATTCAACGGAGATCAAGTCCAGAGTTGAAAAAGCCAGGAGTGCGTTCTGTCGTATGCGGAATGCACTATGCAACATGCAGCTCAATATCCAAGTAAGGGTTCGAGACCTACGATGCTACATATTCTCAGTATTGATGTATAGGGCAAATGCATGGACCCTTACAGATACATATATCAAGTAGACGAGGGGAGGCCTACGAGATGTGGTGCTATCGTCGCATGCTCAGGATACAATGGACACATCACGTGGCAAATGATACTGTCCTGAATCGAATGCATAAAGATAAGGAAATTCTGAAGACCCTTAAATAAAGGAAATTGGCATACTTTGGGCATGTCATGAGGAATGACCAGTATTATCTTCTCCGACTGAAACTGCAGGGTAATATAGGGAGGGAGAAGAGGTCCTGGTGGCAGAAGACATTCGTGGATCAGGAACCTAAGCTCCAACAACCTTTTTAGATCAGCAGTCAACAAAGTTATTTTGACCAATGTGATAGCCAACATCCACAGAGGATAGGCACCGCAAGAAAATAATATTAAAAAGTGGAATTCTTGCCAAATTTGGCAGTTCTCAAAATAAGAAATTTCATGCGTCCCTTAAATGTGATTTCCCATTCTTTTGGGAAATCCCATCTCTTCCCAAAAGCGAAAATATCTGGCGATCTTGTTATCTTTCTTCGCCGGCACTTATTACGCAATTATTTTTTTCGTCGCGTATTATGAGGAGTTATACTCTTCGCGGACACCTAAACTGGGATAGCTTTCTTCGCCGACACTTATTAAGCAATTCTTTTATCGCCCTATATTATTAGGAGTTATACTCTTCGCGGATTCAGAGGCAGAAGTAATTATTTTCGCTGACACTTGTCGAATAGTAATTTTTTTCGCCGGACGCTCTTTAATAATAATAGTTTTCGTGGACGCATGAATAGAAATGACTTTATTCGCTGACGTATTATTAAGAGTTATACTTTTCTCTGACATACAATTAGAAATAATACTTTTCGCAGCGTTTATGAAAGTTACACTCTTCGCGGCGTTTTTCAAAGTTATACTCTTCGTAGGCACCGGCGATTGATATAATTTTCTCGTCAATTTGAATCCAAATTCGAGGTGGGGGGGGGGGGTGAAAGTTATATTTTAATTTAAATTACGCGCCTTCATCGTTTGTGTCCGAGCGTCTGATAAAAGGGAAAAAGAAGACTTTTAAATCCTTCTCGTATTACCAAACGTTAATCAAACAGGGACCATAAACGAATCGACCTACATAAAAAAATAAATTATCCCAGTTCCCTCCATCCGTCTCTTTCTCCCTTTTTCTCCACTTTTTGTGGATAGAGTGTGCGAGAGAGAGACATGGAATCCTGGATTTACTTTCGACCCGGCCAAGAGCGAAAGCTTCAATTTGCATTAGCCCCTCTCGTAGACTTTGCGGGAACATCTCCAAAAAATCCAATTAAATCGCCGATCCGCCGGGAGATGGGTAGGAGGGGGGGGCGACACACTTCGAGCCGGAGACCTCCTCGGATATCCTCTCAAATAAATTAGTCATTCGGGAGCGAAAGTTAATCCGACGGGAGCGAGCGAAATGCTAATCTTGGGGATATCCGTTTCTTCCGGTTTTCTGGAATTTCCGGGATTTCGAGATCCGCCTTATGAGTTATCAAATGGAGGTCGAGCGGTTTTACGGATTAAACGTGATGTGTACGTTCGGGATTTCTTCAATTGAAGCTTTCAGCTATACAGAAATTTTGTCGAAATATTAAGGACATTTATTTACAATTTGGTCGAGTTATATGAGCAGACAGAGTGGATTTTCATTAATAAAATAATTTAATAAAGTAATTATAAAATTAAGAGCATAATTAAAATAATATCAATTTTACACCATAACTATTGAAATTTGAGCACTCGGGTTCATGTCTTGAAATTTCAATTGGAGTTCAATTTGATGTTTAGTTAAGATTGGACAATCTTTTAATACCTTACATTTCAATCTTGAAACCCTAATTTTCATCAGGTACATCAATAAAAAATATCAAACACGTTTGGTTGAATTTTACAATTCGACTCACTTTTATGATCGATTTTCATTGATTGATCAATACTGAACCAATTTTAAACGTTTTAACAAAGTTTTAAACGTCGAGTCAAAACTTTAATCTCGTTAACTGTTAAATTTGAACTGTCATTTGATGAACATAAGCGAGAAACCTCCGAAACGACAATTTTAGTTAATTTTGACAGAAATTTCAAGTATATTTAACTAAACTTGATAGTTCGAGTTTGACTTAGCGCAAACTTAGGTTCCAATTTTCCTGAATTTAAACAAAGTACTGTTCAAAGGCTTTTTAAATTGACGCAGTCAAGCGAACCACACCGACTGACACTTCGTGCGTGCGTTCCTCTTTCTCATGGTGGTTGCTAGGATAACGGCGCTAACAATGGAACACTAGATATATACGCATACAGTTCGGCCAATCCTGACAATAGGCCGCCTCGGCCTAACGGCTCTACATCATTTACAACAAAACTAAAAAGTATACAATACAAAATGTTTTCTGCATTGACCTCCTCTTCTGATGCGTCGTCGCTTTCGCCTTCTTCCCTAGTCGGCCATCAATCAACTGTAAGAGTATATCTAGTTTTCCATTGTTAGCGCCGTTGTCCTAGCAACCAACCTGAAAAGAAGAACGCACGCACGATGTGTCAGTAGGTGTGGTTCGCTTGACAGCGCCGATAGCGAAGATTGTAAATCAGCGGTACGAATAAACGGTTATGAAATGAAGTCGGCCATCAATCCACCACGAAGCAACCTTACAGATTTCAAATTAAATGAAATCTCCTGCAACTACGCAACGATGGACCACATTACTGTTTAAAAGAGTTAAAGTGTAATGCTGATATTTTCATGTAAATTAAATGAAATTTCCGGCAAATACGAAATCATAGACCACATTATTAGTCTTTAAAATATTTAAAGTGTAATGCTGATATTTTCATGTAGGTAAATTACACGAAATTTCTTGCCAATATGCAATGATGGACCAGATTACTGTTTAACATATTTAAAGTGTAATGCTGATATTTTCATGTAAATTATACGAAATTTCCGGTAAACAGCCAACGATGGACTACATTCATGTTTAAAGGCATTTTGAGTGTAGTGCTGACATTTTCATATAAATTAAACAAAATTTCCGGAAAATAGGCAACGATGGACCACATGAATGTTTAAATGCTTTTTGAGTGTAGTGCTGACATTTTCGTATAAATTAAACGAAATCTACTATTTCGAGTTATTTTGGGATTCCCAAATCGTCTCGTTCATGTGTAATGGAGCCAACTTAATACGCTGTTACTCCGAAATTCTAATTTTCCACAATTTTGTTCTTATACTGGAAGATAGATAATGCAAAGGTATATCCCCTGACTTTACTGAGAATTTTCAAAAATTGTCAATACCGGAGCTATTTTCAGATTTCCGAATCGTCACGTTCATGTATAATGGAGCAACTTAAAACGCTGTAACTCCGGAAATATCACTTTCCACACTTTTGTTCTTATATCAATAGATAAATAATACAAAGGCCAATCCCCTCATTGTGTTGAGAATTTCCAAAAAAATGTCAATACCTGAGGCAAATAGGCAATTATGGCCCACATTAGGTTCCATTCAAATTTGAAATGGCGACGTTTCGTGCATGCTACCAAGGCCGGATGCAAATTGGGCGTCAAAATATATAGTATACATGCATACGCAGTAAGGTCGTTTTATGATACAGGCAAATAGCACCTTACAGGTAGCGACCCACAGGTAGCTGGTAAAATGAAAACGAGACAGTGATTTTCGACGGGATGACCGAAAAGATGGTTTTATTGTACATGTATTTTCAGACAAGAGGGCAAGGAAAATGATATTAAAGGGCAAGGAAAATGGGTACGGCAATGCGCAATTTCTATAATTCATAGATACAGGTCAGAAGACATTAGTAGATTAGATAATGTAAAATGTACTTCATTTTTATCAATCAATACAATATAAGCACGTATGTGGAGGTATTGGTATTTTTAATTTTTTTCTAATCATCTAGCAGGTAGGTACTGTCGCCCAGTTTGCCTGTCGGATTAAGTCAGTCCTGAGATCCCTTCGCCCAATTTGCCTATTCAATAAATATGCTCAGGCAAGCATTCCCAGTTCCACGCAACACTTCTAAACCTCGAAACCTTACTAATCCAGCAACACCACATCCTCCAAACCGTCGCCTTCGGCTCGTCCTACTCCCTCATGCCGCCGGTCGCCACAAACTTGTTACGTTCGAATTGCGTTTTCCATGGCTTTTACGTCTGTTTCGTTAAACTCGCATCGGCCGAAACGGGAGAGGAGGGTGGAGATGATCGGAGGTAGAGCTCGGCCCACCCCCTTCCCGTGCATGTCACAGGACGTGAGCCCTAAACCCGGCCTCGTCCGTCCCCCCATAACTGACTTTAATCCAGGTGGATTCGAACCATTCGATTGTGATTTGTATCTCGGATACGTAGAGCCTACGAAATGGGAGCGAGAGAGATGGGAGTTTAGTCTGGCTGTTTAAAAATAAATTTACAATCTGTGTGTAGGTCAGGTATTTCGGGGATTATTCCCGATAAGGGAGGAGGGGGTAGGTTTGGTAAAACATTTACTAACTCCATACGAATCGAAAAGTTTAAAGACTCTTCGTAGTTTCACCTGTTTCGGGCACTTACAAATGACCGTCATCAGTCCACACAGATTCCTTTAAATGTTATAATAGTAGTTTAAAGTACAAGTTGCAGAAGACGTCATATTCCAAGCCCGAGTCCGAGATTCTAAAACGAGCTACTTGCGGCGAGTGAATTTTGCCATTTCCTAATCTCGTGTGGAGTTTCAGTAACTTTAGAAAGTAGATTCGAGAACTCATCAGCACATTTATCATCTAAACCCCAATTTAATGGATAAGAAAGGTCTCTTCTTAAAGTTTTATTTAAGAGATATAATTTTTGGAACCAAGGAGTTTTGAAGTTTCCAAAATTATTTGGAACTTCAATAGATTAAAATTTCAAATCTAAATATTTCAGTTGATATAAAATGGCGATGTGTAACATCGTAAGACTTCCTCATATACATGGAGAAAATATTAACATTTTCTCATATTAGTAAATATTTCTTTTGGTTGTTTAAGTGACAAAAAAAATTCTGAAAAATATTTTTTAATACAACTAACTTCATCGAAACGATAAATAAATTTATTTTAGAGCAATTTTAGAAAAAAATGTTTCAAATGAAAGGTATAGGCATTACACAGCTAAATTAAGTTAAGAATAATGTAGGTCCCCTTTATTACACTTTTTGGAAAATATATTTTAAATAAAAATTGTATATATTTAATACGTTAATTCAATAGTGCCCTTTAGGGACGTTTTACAAAAAAATATTTCAAATACAACTTGTAGTCGTTAGTGAGATCAGTTCGAATCTAAAATTTGGTAAGAATTTATAAACCCGGTTTGAGGGAAATTGAGAAAAACTGAAAATTCACGAAAGTAGAGTTTCCATACGTTTCCACTTGGTTATTGGTATGTCGAATAGTCATCATCTCATTATCTCCAATTCATTATGTAAGTACATGTAACGGCATACTGTACCTGTCCGTATAATTATTGTCATCGAACCTTTGAAAGATTTAACGTGTGTAATACAATACAATTTTTTGTCGAACTTTTAATTTTACCTTATTGTGTACAAGTACATGTACTTCATTTTGTTCCTAAGAAGGAAACGTTTTTAATACAAAAAAATTGTTTGCAGGATATTGGAAGCAACAGTAACAGTTTATAATTATAAATAGAGAAAATTTAGAATAATCTGAAAAACTTATACATGTTGATATCTAAAAATAGACTTATTGAAGGTTTCTAAGTGCGCTAAGTCCATTTCTAATAAAAGAAGCAATGACCTTTTATTAGCTTCTCGTTAAAAATAATTAACGAGTCCCTTTATTGTTTAAATATGTTACTTGCATAATTTTCCCTTCACGAACTAATTTGGAGATATTTATTAAAAATTAATTTAGATTTTTTTGAATTTTAGGGTTTAGATTTAGGTTATTTATTTTTAGGTATTAGGCGATTAGAAATTATTAAAAACTTCAATTTCCATTAAATGTGAAAAAACTTGAAAATATGTTTATCCTCTAGTACTTGCCACCTCTTCGCGATTTTCCAGGGCGTTCTTTCCTCTTAGTTCGCCCTTTTCGCCCCCGAATTCCTCAAGGTAGACGTTATGTTACTCACAAAACGTTCAAGTGCGCAATTCACTCGCCAGAGTTATGATTTCAAGGCATTCGGGAGCCCAGAAACGAGACGCCACTATGCTAACTCACAAAACTCGCGCCACATTTCACAAGACTCACACACTCGCATGAGCGGGGAGACCGATACGTCCGTTCTCGATCGAACGATACATTAAACTGACATTAATTAAGGTTCGGAGCGAGAGATAAATCTCTTAACGTAATTGATCTGATAAGCGGCGATGATTCAAATGTAAACGATACAGTTCTTTTGCTACCCAAACGCCCCAAAATAGTACGGGTGTGAAGATAGTCAAAAAAGGTTCTCTGAGAGATTCTTTATTACTAAACAAATGTCTCCGATACGATTTAACACCCTAGCTGTCGTTGGGGGTTGATATATGGGGTACATTTACAAAAAATGGCAATGTCTAACATCGTAAGACGTTAACTGATACTGATAAAATTTATGTGGTCTCGAGTTTTCACGAGACCAAGCCTACATACAAAATTTCAACTCTCCACTAAGTTTTTGCGAAAACTTAGGCCACATACACAAATACATACATACATACATACATACATACACACAGACATTTTCCAGAAACATGTTTTTCGAACTCAGGGGACCTCAAAACGTCCAGAAATGTCAATATCTCAAATTCGAAAATAATCAGAATTACAATACTTTCTCTTATTATATGGGTATCCCATATGGGAAAGTAGAAATTAAAAACCTTCCTAATATTTCGACGCAATTTAGTAAATAGGTTTATTAGAGTCTACTTAATAAGTTGCCAAAGTTTTTTTTATGATAGCTCAATAAATACTTGAGATAAGTCGATTCATTAAGTCGCCGTTTAAAAAAATGTTATAATTTTGATAAAAAATTCGTAACAAATTTCAAAAACCTTCTTTTTGAGCTTTGATTCATCCCAGACCTTTGTAACTATTCGCCTCATAAATTTCCAAAGGTTCATTGCGGTACCTGAATAAATGTTTGAAATAAGTTGATCCATGTAGACTTTAAACAAAGAATTGTTCACAATTTGATCCAAAATTCGTAGAAAATTTAAAATTGTCCCATTTTAACTTAAATTAACTTTAAACTTTTGTAAGCATTCGCTTATTGGGCTTATTCCCGGAACAACTAAAAGTAGGCAAAGTAGTACCTATATATAAAAACGGTGATAAAGAAGTCATGAACAACTATCGTCCAATTACGTTATCCTCCGTTTTTTCTAAAATATTTGAGTACTGCTTTCTTGAGAGACTATTGCATTTTCTGAATTTTCAAAATGTCTTGGCTGCGAATCAGTTTGGTTTTCGTCCAAAACTCGGCACAAATGATGCTCTTGATACTTTTCTGAAGGAAATAATTAAACACATTGAATCAGGGAATTGCGCTGTGTGTGTTTTCTGTGATTTAAGCAATGCGTAAATCATCAAACACTTGTAGTTAAATTCGAGAAGTATGGCATACGTGGTAATGCACTTAACTGGCTGTCCAGCTTCTTGAATTGTAGAAAGCAGCTTGTAGCGATAAAGAATAATAATGGTAGTTACGCTTATTCGGATTCATTGATTAATGAAATTGGTGTTCCACAGGGTTCCATTTTAGGGCCACTTTTATTTATTCTATACATAAATGACATCAATGAAAATCTCACTTGTGATATGTGTCTTTACGCTGATGATGCCACCGTTACAGTTGCTGGTAATAACAAAATTACTGTTCAAAGTCTGTTGCAGAATGATCTTTTACAACTGTATAATTGGTTCAATAAAAACTCCCTCCATGTCAATGCTACCAAAACTAACTATGCAATATTTCATAACTACAATGACAATCGTATTACAAATGTTGATGTAACAATTGATCAGCAATTGCTAAATAAAGTTAGTTGTAATAAATTTCTTGGCTTAATTATAGATGAAAATCTTAACTGGAAGGCTCACTGTGAAACACTCAATAGTAAATTAAACTCTACTTGTTTTTTATTAAGGAATTTGAAAGAAGCTATCTCCTTTGAACTACTGCTGTCAGTCTACCATGCGCAAGTATCGTCAAGGCTGAGGTACGGGGTTTGTTTCTGGGGAGCCTCTCCAGCTGCCAAGACGGTATTTATATGTCAGAAGAGATGTATAGCTGGTTTATCACAGAGTACCTCCTGTAAGGACGCATTCCGGAGATTAAAAATTCTTACTTTACCTTGCATCGCGATACTCGAGCTAGCTACTATGGCCTTTAAAAATCAAGATGTAACTGTGAAAAATAACGATATTCATCACTATTTCACGCGTAATAATAACAAGTGTAGGTTTCCTAATTTTAAATATAGAATTGGTCTTCAGTCACATGTTTTTTCGGGTATATTGATTTATAATAGTCTGAGTGACCATATAAAAAGTTCTAAAAACCATTATATTTTTAAAAGGAATTTGAAATCGTTCTTAATTGAAAAATGTTATTACAGCATAGAGGAGTTTCTTACGCAGTCTATGTGACTAATGTTTTTTCACTGTTTTGGCATGTATTACTAGTATTTCGTATGTATTGTTTTGTAATGTATGTAATTGTATGTATTTTTTAATTTTTGATATCCTCTGTTTTTCTTTTTTTTTTGTATTGACCTTTTCCATGATGTTTCTAACATTCGTTCGGAAATAAAGCTATTTATTATTTTTTATTATTATTATAGAGGTCATTCAAAAACGAGTGTCATTGTTTGTTTATTAGCTACATTTTGCTCTTAATTTTTTTTCACATAAAATGACAGATTTTCAAGGTATTGGTGAAAAACGATTAAAAAACACTCGTTTTTAAATGAAAAAATGTGTAGCTTCAATCGTGAATAACTCAAAAAATATTAACTTTACAAAAAAACTTTATAGAAGAAAAGTTGCTTAGAATTAGCCAATCTATCGATTTCCGGGTTTATCTTGATTAAAACATTTTTTGCTCCTTAGAAGAGGTGGCTTCCAACAAGTCCATCTACGAAGAAGGTTATAAATACTACCTAAATCCCAATTTTCAAAGAAATCAACCTTGTTCCCCAAAATTCCACGCGAAAATGCCTGATGACTGGACTATAAGCAAAATTAGCTGTACGTCTTCACGGATTCGTGATCTAGCGCCCCCAAATATCGTTTAGGTTTATAACCTAAAAATATCGGTATAAATTTACATATAATTATATGTAAAATTTACCACAATAGGTTAGTGGAGTTCAAATTAGGGTCATAATTATAGTCGAAGGAGTCTGTAACGACTCGAAGTTTCCATCCCCGTCAGCGAGTTCGCGCGACAACTTTCATCCCCCGCTCCCCTCCATCGAAACTCAAAGGCGTCGCGACGTCGATCGAACCAATAGCGTCCTTCGATACCAATAACGCACACGTACGTACGTACGATCATCTGTTTCAAGAGAAAAAAGAACTCCCATTTTCACTCTCTCTCCCACACGTTCGAAATCGACAACTGTAGGAGGAGGAGGAGGGAAAAAACAACCCCTGCAACAACAGCAACAACGAACAACAAACAGACTAAAAACGAAATCACGAAAAAAAAAAAAAAAAGCGGCCACGACCCCTCCAGGGCGAATACGTCACGGCCGCCACCTCCGCCTGTTTGTTCAGAGTTTTAAAAATCGCGCATTTCCAAAACAATAATACTCAATCAATGATAGCATTGGGCCAATAACCAAATGGGGGACGGGGAGAAGTTACATTTCCCAGTATGGCGGAGGAGGGGTAGAGGGCCATAACGTGTGACAACCCTGTTTACAAATGTTACGATTGATTCTTCAATGTTGTTCCGAACCGCACGCTCCCGATATATGTCCGGGAGAGGCGAACGTACGTACGAACGGCTGCTCGTATAGGTGGGGTCCTGTGGGATGTAAGTGGGACGTGACAGTTGAAGGAGACGTCAGTTTTGACAGTTTAAGGTCAGTAGTAATAGTTGTAGTAATTACTTTGTTTTCCACCCTTCGAGGACGTTTCGGAACGGAACCCTAAGACGCTTCGCGTCCACCTTCGATCCCTTTAAAGATGCATATGGAGACGTCATTACGCCCTTACTCTTGCTTCCCCATTGGTCCCTTAAGGGTTGCTCGGGGAAGTTTGACAAATTAACTTTTTGTTGTCGCCATTCTTTCCTTTCGCACCTGCGCACACAGGCGAGAAATTGTTCGCGAAGCGATCACCCTTCATTTTCAAATTCCTGAAGGTTAATGGAAGCCGATTTTGAAAAACGTGACAAAATGTAGGTAATTTCGAATGTTTCAAAAATCGATGACCGATTATCCCTTATTTATTGTAACCTACTTGCTAATAATTCCCCCCCAAACATCAACTGTAATACCAATTTTCTATCAACCTTCTGATAACAAAAATGCAATTAATTTCTGAACCCCCTGTACCTCTCGCCCTTCTCTCTCAATAAACAAACTAAAAGCGACTTCATCTGAACTTGTCCCAAGCCTAAGTCGATTACATTTTATAATAACCGTCCGCTTTGCGCTAATGAAACCGCCGATGCGTTAAGGGTTGTTTTTAAGGGTTGTAAATTACGTGTCGCCATTGCGGCGCCTGCGCCCTCTGCCGGGGTTTTTTCGTCGATACTTCCGCCACGTTAAAGTAAATGCGGTGTGAAGATGTCACATTAGATGAGATCTCTTCGGTATATTAAAAAAAAAATGGCGCAGAGGTAGGAAGTTCATGTCGTGTTAATCTGAGTGTAATTTATTTGGAATTTTGAGTAAATCGTTAGGGATGAAGGATGCGTTCGGATTTATTGCTCCCAAGCGTCTGGAGCAACAAAATTCGTTTTGTAATATTGCAGGAGTCGTAACTGAACATCCCCTATTCGATTCAATTTTTAATTTTGATGCGAAGGGGTGAAAATGTGGGGGTAGTAATAGTTATATGTATCGAATATGGGTTTTCCAGAAGGTTTTTTAATTAAAATATAAAACTTCCCTACCCCAAATATTACAGAATTACTTAATACTTATAATTAGTATACTAATACTTCATTCAGATATTATAAATAAAATGGCACGTATTATCCTTATTTTTGAACTTGTCGAAAGTTGTAATTAAGCAATGTAATCTTGAATTCCTGTTTTCGAAAAATATCATATTTTATTTCACCTCACAATCTCCTTCATTTTGTAATAAAAGGCAATAATTTCATAATTTTTGGCGCTAAATTCAAATTTTTAAAAATTCGATCAAAAATTAAAAATAAGAAATTATTTATTTTCCTTGTAGGCCAAAGTAACTGGAATTTTTTTTTCAAAGTAGTAATTAAAAGTTAGTTTTTCCGGATTTTTCCGTTTTCGCTCAGGGCACAAATTCGGCTTGAATTCAATTGTTACAAATATTTTCCAATTTTTCGATATGGAAAAATATGGTAAAAGTTTGGAAGGGCTGAATTTTTTGACTTTTTCATTGATTTTACCTGACATTTGTATCACATGTAATTTTAGTTACCACTCAGTATACTGTCAAATGGACTTTTGCAAGCCGAATACATCTTAAATTTAATAACATTTTTAAATTAGTGAAAACAAGTCAGAAATGCCCTTTCCGCCCTTTGAATTATCCCTTTGGGTTTTCTTAAAATTTTAACCGTTATATACGTCTAATATCTACTAGATACATTTCGTCCCAAATACAAAATTTAGCATTAATTGTAATTAGTTATGAATCATGTAAATGAGATACCTAAAAAAATGTAAGCATTAAATTATAAACATACAGACTTGTTATTAGTTCTGATACAATAAACGACGATTTTAATCAAGCGAAGTTAATCAGAAATGGAAACTGTGTTCAAATCATTAATTAAATTTGTCAGAGCTGATTAAACTGAGTTTGAATAAATTTTCCAAGCTTTCCTCTACATAGACCATTAGAAATTTATTTATGCCAATAAATCTTAGTGTTTTCATTATATTATTTAAATACTTACAAGATATTAGTAGTAATAGGCAATACATTTTTGAGACTTTTCATGAAATTCGCTGAAATTCAGACAATTGTTAGTTGATCAATAATTACATGATCACTAAAAACAGTGAGTTAAGCTAAACTAATTGACCTCCAGACCGTATAGTTAGTCAGTTTAGTTATTTCTGTTTCTATATACGTTCTCGAGTCAATGGAATAGTTAGTCAAAGACTAAGGAGACTAAATCTGTGGCAATCTAACTTGACAAGTAATTTAAACAGTAAGTATATATTGCTTGAGTTAGCAAGTTAAGGTAAACTATTTAACTTCTATGTTGCTCAGTTAGTCAGTTCAATTAGTAGGTTACTAGTGATTTTTGTTTCTCTATACTTTCTCTCATTAAGGGAATTGTTAGTCAATGACTTAGGCGACTAGTCAGTTGAACTTTAGGTTGTGACGCTAGTTGGTCGGTAATTATACTATTACTCAAGTTGTGAGTTAAGCTATACTATTTAATCTTCTAATCAGTTAATCATGTTAGCTATTACATAACATTTATTTTATTTAACTGTAATTTCTCGAATCAATAGAATACTAATTCAAACAGTATGGTTATTTCTAAGCTGTCATTTAGCTTTCGACGTTAGTTAGTCAGTAATTATATAGTCACTCAAGACGGTGAACCAAGTGGTTAAGCTAAACTAGTTAATATCCAGATTGGTTAGTTAGTCAATTTACAGATGTCATTACAGTGATTGTCTTCTTTTTGTTTTCTTAATACTTTATCAAGTCACCGGATTAGTTAGTCAAAGCCTGAGATGTATATCCAGTTGTCATTTAGGTTTTGACGTTAGCTGGTCGATATGGTTACTCGAGATATAGAGTTAAGCTAAACTAGTATCCAGGTCGATTAGCTATTCAATTTCTCTTTCTCTGTACTTTATCGAGTCAATGGAATACAATCGATTGTCAAAAATCAAGGAGACTAAATCAGTTGCAATGTAGGTTTTGACGTTATTTAGTCAGTAATTACATGGTTATTCATGAGTTAGGCTATACTAGTTAATCCTGAGGGTGGTTAGTTAGTCAATTTAGTTATTCCATTCAATTCATTTGTTTCTCTGGACTTCCTGGAGTCAATGGAATAGTTAGTCAAAGACCAAGGAGTCTAAATCAGTTGGAATCTAGCTCGTGACGTTGTTCAGTCACTAATTATACGGTTACTCGATATAGTGGATCAAGCTAAACTAGTTAACCTCCAACAAAAGGATAGTTGAAGACAAAGGAGTCTGAATGAATTGTACTCCTGCGTGTGACGTTAATTAGTCCGTAATAATATGGTTGCTCGAGTTAGTAGGTTAAGCTGATATAGTTAACCTCCAAGTCCATGAGTTAGTTCAGTTATTCTAATACAGTGATTTCTCGTTCTCTATAATTTCCTGAGTAAATGGAATAGTTGGTCAAACGGTAAGGTGTTTCAACAGTTAATAATTAACAGGTCATTAAGTTTGCAAGTTAAACTGAACTATTAAATCCACGAGTTGGTTAATAAATCAGTTCAGTTATTACATTATAAATATGTTTATTCCTCCTCACATTTTCAAATCAATAGAAGATTTAGCGAAAGACTAAGGTATTTAACGAGTTGCAATTTAGTTAGTAAAAGTGAATCTAATCAGTTATTTCGTTGTCAATTCCAATCAGTTATTCCCTAACTCAATGGAATAATTAGTCAAAGACTAAGGCGTTTCATGAGTTAATAATTAACTGGTTATTAAGTTTGCAAGTTAAGAATCCACGAGTTGATTAGTCAATCAGTTCAGTTATTACCTTAAGTAGATTTGTATTGTCATCAAATTTTCTCTATAATTTCCTATGTCAATAGAATATTTGGGCAAAGGCGAATGTGTTCAGTCAGTAATTAATTAACTGATTATTAAGTTAAGTATTGAATCTACGAGCTGATTAATAAATCAGCTCAGTTATTACATTATATACATTTTTATTCCTCCCCACTTTTTCAAGTCAATGGAAGAGTTAGCGAAAAACTAAGGTACTTAACGAGTTGTACTTTAGTTAGCAAAAGAGACTCTAATCAGTTATTCCATTACAGTGATTTCTATTTCTCTACAATTTCCTGAGTCAATGGAATCGTTCGTCAAAGGCGAAGGTGTTCAATCAGTTCTTAATTAACTGATTATTAAGTTTGCAAGTTAGATTGAAGCATTGAATCTACGAGTTGGTTAGTAAATCAGTTCAGTTATTAGATCATATACATTTTTATTCTTCCTCACATTTTTAAACCAATTGAACAGTTAGCGAAAGTCGTATTTAAGGCGGAAGGTACTTATCGAGTTCTAACTTAGTTAGTAAAAGTGAATCTAACTTCTATGCTTTCCGGAGTTAATGAAATAGTTCGTTAAACACTGAAATACGTACCTAGCCAGTTGTACTTTGGTTGGTTACGTTAGTTGGTCAGTATATAGGTATAGGACAGTATAGTTGGTTTACTATAGTTGGTTTACTCGAGTTAGTGAGTTAAGCTTAACTGGATAACCTATAGTTTGCCTTTCAGAAATTACATAGGGTGATTTCCTTTTCTCTATACTCTCTTGACTTAATGGAATAGTAAGTCAGAGACTAAACCGTGTAGTTAGTTGTAATTTATCTCGTTATATCGCGTTAGTTAGTGAGTGAAAAACTGATTGGTAAAAGTTAGTTAGCTAGATAAATTGTATTTCCCTTTGCACAAGATCGTTAACGGGCGCCTCTGATATCCAAATACCCTATGATCAAACCAAAATCAACTCGAATGAATCGCTCAGCTAAATTAACATAAAATAGTGTGACGCGAAATGCAAACATCAGCGTGAAGCGTGCTCCTTCTTATCTGACGCAGGCGGCGCATTGCAAAGGGGACAATAAAAACTCTCTCTAGAATAGTCGGGAACGTCCAATTAGAGGAAGAATAACCCGGAAACTTCTCGAAAAGAGATTATTAGGGGCAATAAATTAGGGGCTATAAATTAGGAGAAGGTTCCGTCGCAGGTAAAGATAAAACACGAACAGTCGAACAGTAGAATGTCGAGATAAAACACGACATTCTATTGAATACAGTGCCATCATCTGGAACAGTTGAGTTGAGCTAGTACATGGGTCGTGAAAATTTGGAACAATTTCAATTCCTACTAAATACAAACTGGGTCTGTTCCAGCACGAGTTGGGAACATGTTCCAAAGATACACTAGCCAACCGAACGTAGATGATTAGTCACGTGAGATAAAACACGACAATGTATTGAATACAGTGCCATCATCTGGAACAGTTGAGTTGAGCTAGTACATGGGTCTTGCAATTTTGGAAAAACTTCAGTTCCTACTAAGCACAAACTGGGACTGTTCCAGGACGATTGGGAACATGTTCCAAAGATACTCTAGCTAACGAAACGTAGATGATTAGTCACGTGAGATAAAACACGACATTCTATTGAATATAGTGCCATCATCTGGAACAGTTGAGATGAGCTAGTACATGGATCATAAAAATTTGTAAAAATTTCAAAGGAGTCGTCGTGAGTGAAACGTGCCGACTAGCGATAAGTGTACAAATAAATTAGCGCGTTAGGTGCTTACAAATTACAGGGTGATCAAGAAATACTGTTTAAGTTGGCAATCCTACCTGGAGAATTTTTTTTGCCTAAGGGTTTGCAACGCTACACCGGAAATCTCTGTACTCTGCATGTCAGCGACAGCTAAATAACCACAAATATTTTAGGTTATGTGAATTTAGTATTTACGATAAAAGACCACACCAGAACAAACATCAATATTTAATGGCAGCTTCCAGTTGTTCACGTGTATGTAGAACATTACTGAATACCTTGTTTTTAAGGTGCCCAAAGAAACAAAAGTCTAGAGGTGTCAGGTCTGGTGACCTGCTTGGCCGGATTCCCATACATATGACTCGATGGCCAAAAACTTCCCGCAAATATTGCATTGTGGCACGAGTCGTATGTGCTCGAGCCAAATCTTGTTGGAAGTAGCCATCTTCGCGCTCCTCTAAGGCCAATTGGGCAACGAATGGCTGGAGAATGAGCTGAATGTATCATTCAGAATTAACTATGGAGTTAAAAACACAGGACCAAATACTCTCTGCCGCGATACAGCCAGCCAAACACCAACTTTAGTAGGATGTAAAGTTGTTGTTCTAACAGCATGTGGATTTTCACCAGACCAAATTCTGTAATTTTGAGAATTAGCATAGCCATTGAGATGGAACCAGGCTTCATCGGAAAAACGGTTTCATCCAGGATGTAATTGTTCATTTCCTGATTGAACCAGTTACAGAACAGGACGCGTTGAGGACGGCCAGGAGGCATTAGGGATTGGACCATCGAGAATTTGAACCGGTGGTATTTCAATTTGCTCTTCAACACAGTGGAACAACTTCCATATGATAAACATGTAAAGTCACGAAACGAAATACTGGAAATTAGGAATAAGTGGAACTTGGTGAACTTTTGATAAGGATCAAACCTGTTTGGAGGGAAAGATTGCTAAGCGATTTGCGAGGACTTTGTCGGGCCCTGACGTCTTGCACCACATTTTCAGTGAGTACGGAGGGTGTACCAGGTGGCTTTCCTTTCTTCACATTGCCTGTATTCAAATATCGTTGAACTACGCGCATGCAGTGTTATTTAAGAACGTCTCTAGTGAACACAACTTCAGGAAACATTTCTTCAAATTGGTGTAAAGTGGATTCCGATAAGTAGTGCCATCGAGAAATGGGGTCAATGAACTGCACTCCGAAAATAAGCCATGCCAATAAAAATATCCTGTTCTAATGTAAATATAATGTGTTTCAAAATTATTGTCATCTAGTCGGCTGTGGAATTCCCATGAAAAATAAAAAAACGCCTTGCGAAAATAGGAGTTTCTACTAGCTATACATAACCTCAAAATAACCTACTTAACCTCTTTTGACTTCTGGTTTTTCTCTGTCAAAACAAAACGAATTCTGAGTATCTGTCTATTTGTAGTATTTGTTTTGGCCCTGAAAAGGGCCGTTAATTACCAGCAGTACTGATTGCCAGTTTGACAATAAATGTTCGAAGTGTCACTTGCTGTCAGAATTAGATAGGTTCAAATTGTGACTAGATCACAATCATTTTGAAACACATTGAAATAACATTTTTATAATAAAAACAAGCCGTACCCGGCATGCGTCGCAATGCCACGTAAAGTTTAAAGAAAAAAGATAAATAAAAATTATAGATGACCCGGTGAAATTCCTATCATCTACATATATTTTTGAAAAATAATGTCAAAACATTACAAACTTTTTATCTACATTAAATTAAATGCAACACAGTTATACACATAATCAATTTAAGGCTTTCTGATCTACTATATTTTCCGTCTTTTTTTGCGGTGCGTAAATTTATAAAGATGATGGTTTTACGACTCGCGAACACGCGACGTATAATTGTCCATGCGCGTAACCGGGAAACTCCAAGTTTATTCCGCAAACTGTCCTTGTATTACCAATTGTATATTATCTTTTTAAATTTTTAATAACTAATTTATGAAAAACTACCCTGAAATTAGGTATGAAATTTTCCTGTACAATATGCGTTGCACCAAACGACGTCATTTAAAAACAATTATTATATGTTTGGATGTTGGCCAAGAAATATTTAGTCATTTCCCACCCCAGAAACTAAAGAAGGTAATGGATCTGGTGGTGGGAACAATTACGGGCAATTTTACTTTACCATCAGCACAACATAATCCAGTAGCTTCACCGCTGCAATATAACGCTTTACAATATTGACAAACGATTGTCATTTCTCCAATCGTTACGGATTCTTCGGCAAAATAATCTATTTCCGGGTCGTAGTGGAATGCTACTCGTTCCAAGTTTACAGGAACACTGCGTCTGCGGAATCGCTCTATTTCATTGCGTCTTGAAGGGCGTTCCATGTTTTGGGCATTTGTTGCTCGTAGTACGTGCATGACCATCTTGGTGTTGATTCTGCCATGTCTTTTTCAGCTTGTCCAAGTAGTTTTTTGTTTGTTTGTTATTTTTACCTTTAGTTCGATTCGTCGGTAATTCTGTTCGGTCTGTTGTTTGGGTTTCTTCACTTCCGGTTTTGGGTGTTGTATTTGTACCTCATAGCCTTGTTTCTTGGGTGTTTTATTCGTTTGACGTCAGGTACAGTCGAATTGTCTTGTAGTTTTCCTCGATCCTTTTGAAATAGTGTGATCTTATATAATTGTGCTGATCGTCAAACCCAAGTTCATGGAACGCCTCGTTGTTCTCTTGGGCATTCCCTCATAGTGCTTCTAGGTGATCAATCCTTTTTTGTAAGTATTCCTTGGTTTTTCTTGCACTTCCGTTTTTCTTGCATTTATTTTGTAGTTATATGATTTCTTGGGCTATTTTTCCTTGTTCTTGAATCAACTCATCTGCTTGTTATATCTTGTCGTAGTTGAAATTGTGAATTTTTTAACTTAATTCTCTGGAAAAGGTGGTTGTGACTTACTCAGGACTTTGCTTGTCTTCTTGACTTCCCACCGTTGTGTTGGCGTCGAAGTTCTTAAGTTTTGGAGTTGTCATCACTGGCGGCTTTTCCTCCGGCTGCAGTGACTGGATATGTCCGTCGTTTAGAATTTGTAGACTTGGTGTCCTGGTGAAGTTGCTTTGACTTACTCAGGACTCTTCTTGGTTTCTTGACTTTCCGCTTTTGTGTTGGCGTCGTGTAGACTTTGTAGATTCGGTGCCCTGTCGGTCTAAATGCTATTGTGTAAGATGTGCCCGAACTCGTTCGATTCCATTATTTACTGTTGAACGTAATTCTGTCATACTAATACGAATGTTATCTGTCTCTCACCGGTCGTCAGTCGTCCGGTCGATTTGGACGTGAGAGCTCGTCTCGTTGCACATTTGATTGACTTCGACGACCCAAGTCCATCTTCTCCTTGGCATTTTAAAATCAATAAAGTTCCCGCGCACTGACAAACTGATGATAGATTGTAATAATCGTCTTGACATTTATTTATTTGACAACCAACTGACACTATACTTTCATTTGTTTGATTATAAATGTCAAATTACAAAACGTACGTTTTTCAGTATTTCCCTTACTTATTATTTATGTTTCTCACCGAAAAACCTTCCCTGAACTTCCACAAATATTTCAAGATCAAAATTAGCAAAATCCGTCCAGCCGTTCTCGAGTTCAAGGTAGACAAACGAACAGCAATCCATTTTTATATATATAGAGATTTGAATCGCCGCAAGTATCAATGCTGTCACTGTTAAACGTCGAAGTAGCTGTCAAGCAACAGGGAGTGCTTCCAGGTCTACCATTTTAAAGTAAAATTTAGGATTGCCAACTTAAACAGTATTTCTTGATCACGTTGTACAATAGAAAATCTTTCTACCGTACGATCAAACAAAAATTCGACCATACAGAGTGGATCTTTTAATATTATTTCTCGTTTTTTTTTGTCGTTGGGCCGTTTATCTGTCGTTTCCTCTCGGATACGCCCAGAATTTTTTAATTTCCACCACCGGCTGGATTTACGAGCGCCCGTTCGACGATTTTTCCGTAAAATAAAACGCTCATATTCCTATCTTGTTGTCGAAACGGACGAAAAACAATACAAACACACAGAGGAACGTAAAGCGAGAGGCCTATGCGTTTGATTTATTCACGACGTGACGACAACGCGGATCAAGCCGCCGCGGGCCCCGAAATGTGGAATAAATAAAAATCCAACCTCAACGCGAACAACAACGACAGCAGCAACAACAAAATCCCAGCAATAATAGCCGAAACTAGGATCATAGAGGGAGCGAGCGATGGCGGCGTCGAAAAACGCGAGAGATGGGGCGGGGGGTGGGTAGAATAGGGGCGCGAGGGTACCACCGCCACCTCCGGTCATAAATAACCGACTTGAATAATAAATGATAGGGTCATTATGAAACCTGTTATCAGTACGCCGACGGGGTCGAGGAAGGGAGGGGGCGGCGGCGGTGGCGGCGGCGGCGACGGGGGGGGCGGGGGTGGGTCGCTTTTGCAAAGGATCGCAAGTTCGGGAAGGGCAGTGAAAAAAATCAATTGCCGACGTGAAACGCGAAAAAGTACATGCGCGTTGCGGGACGCGTCGCGACGCCTGTTTAAATATTCCCGTCAGCTTTTCGGCACGCACATACAACCGGCCGTCACTATCGCGTAATTTCTTTCTGCTGTTGTTGTTTCGATAAAAATTTTGGACAAACAGGTAATTAGATCAGTCGTTTCGGTTTACTGTAGGTGCGTATACGAGGGGGCGGGGGGGTGGGGTAGGTGGGGGTCCGGTATAGAGTGCGTAAACACGAGAAAATTTTATTTCCTGCGACGAGGGGAGCACCGACCGCAGGGGCGGGTAGCGACCAAAAAAATATTGCAACGAACGAGTTAACATGTCGCATTTTCACATTTTCAACAAGTTAAATAGACCCAAGTATACTCTAGCCGCCTATTCGAAATTAGTAGTCACGTAATTACACACTTTTACTAAACCTGACAAGTACGGTTTAAGCGCTCAAAGTTTCTACAGATTTTGATAGAATTCAGCACGTAGTAACTCGAAACTAGACCTTCACGATATCGAGACAAACTCTCGGTGTCTGTATTGGTATCGCACGAGACCGAGACCGATACCGAGACGAGAGCGGTAAAAATTTTCGAGACCGATATCGAGACACAATTGACCGAGAGTCTCGCCGAGACGATACTAAATTTTGAAAGCTCTCTGTCTCGTTTTAATTTATTATTATGCCATATATTATCCAAATTTATACATACTATTATTATATGCGGATGGTATACGTTTCATTCGTAATGCCACAGGTAGGCAGGACAAAACTCACTGATTTAATCCCTTAGTTAGATTTTACCCGTTACCGGAAACATTTTCTGTGGATTCTATGAAATGAATAAGGAATCCTTCTAAAAAATCTCTAATGAAGACAGGATAAGGATGAGTAGGACTTTAAGCTGTGTATAACAACAGCCATGGTGGTGTTAAATCGGTTATCAGGTTATATTTAAAAATTGTTTCGGAAGACCAGTAATAAGCAATAAATTAGGGAAAAACATTTCATTTTTTAATCAAATTTTTTGACAAATTTCACACCTAAATATTTTTAATTGGCCATCTAACTGTAAAAAGAGGTTTTAAAAAATATATTCTATGTAATTAAATAATTCACCGCTTATAAATTGTTATTTAAAGTATTACGCCGGTGAGATCCAATCTTCTTAACAAAAACACAAATGGACATTGTCTTATGACGATAGCAATTCGAGACCGCAACGAGACCAAGACGATATTAATCCTTTGTGTCGTCTCGGCGATACCGAGACGAAGGTGGAAAAATTTAGTTTCAACGAGACCGAGACGATACCACCGGCAGTCTCGGTATTGTGAAGGCCTTCTCGAAACTCTGTCATGAATAGAATAGGTACTTGGTAGACTCCTTAGGGGCAGGTCAATTATTATCAATATTAGCAAGCTTCACTTAAAACCGAGTTTTTATAAACACTTTTATGAATTTCTTTAAATTGAAGTTGTTGCAAATTGCTATTAAACCAAACTATCATACACCATAGTGTAAAAGGCATCGGCCTGTAGTCAAAACTTCTAACAAATGGAGTTGAAACTTGATGAACCCTTAAGAGCACGTTAAGTAGCGATATTAGCTAGCTTTACTTAAAACCGAGTTTTCTTAAAAATTGAAGTTGTTGCAAACTGCTATTACAAACAAACTACCACGCACAATATTAGTGTTGCCTACGAGACGAGACGAGACGAGACTTTAAAAAATCTCGTCTTGTCTCGCAAAAAAGTGGAAAGTCTCGTCTCGAGTCTCGTCTCGCAATAAAAGTCTCGTCTAGTCTCGTGTCTCGGGCGAGAGATCCAAAGGTCGGTGAATATAAAATAAATTGTCCTAGACATATTAAAAACTAATAATCGTAAAGCTTAACAAAAAATTCTGTCAACAGGGATAAAATGTCAAACTTTTTTCCCGTTACAGAAAAAAAAAATATTCAACATAAAAATGTGAATATTTGTATTCCTTAGGTAAGTCTTTAACTCTAGAAAGTCGCGTGTATACGCCATGTTACCACAATTCAATTAAAGACTAACTTAATTTACAATTATTTACCTGCTGAAACTACTGCTTAGACTAAGTAGTAACAAATTCGTTAACTGTTGAAATTTCAGGTTCAAAATTATCATCACTGCTTCCACTAGTTAATAGTGAGTCTTCTGAATCTAACTGTTTATTCGTGAATTATACAGTTATTAGGTTGCTCGCTATTATGCGGCTTTAAAAAATATGTTTCAATAACATTCGCGATAATTAGAATAATTAGTTAATATTTTTATCTGCGATACTTCGAGACTTTAGCGAGACCCTCGTGCGAGATTTGAGACGAGACTTTTTGAATATCTCGTCTTGTCTCGCAAGGAAAATTTAAAGTATCGTCTCGAGTCTCGTCTCGAAAGCGAGACGAGACTACCACATACGAGAATATCGTGGACATCACTACACAATATTGTAAAATGCATAGGCCCACAGTCAAAACTCCTTACGAATGTAGTTCAAATTTGTGAAACTCCTTAAGAGCACTTCAATTAGCAAGATTATCGAGCTTCAGTTAAAACGGAATTTCCAAAAACAGTTTTATGAATTTCTTTAAATTGATGTTGCAAATTGTTATTACAACCAAACTATCTTGCACGATATTGTGGAATGCAGAGGCTTACAGTCAAAACTTCTTACGAGTTGAGTTGAAACTTGATAAACTCTGGAAGAGCACTTCAATTAACGATATTAGCGAGCTTTACTTAACACCAGAGTTCATTTATGAATTTCTTTAAATTGAAGTTGTGGCAAATTGTTATTACAACCAAACTATCTTGCACCATATTAGCTTAGCACTAATGGAGTTGAAACTTGATAAACTCTTTAAGAGCACTTCAATTAGCAATATTATCGAGCTTTACTTAAAACCGAGTTTTCATAAACATTTTTATGAATTTCCTTAAATTGAAGTTGTTGCTAATTGCTATTACACCAAACTATCTTGCACCATATTGTAAAATGCATAGGCCTACAGTCCAACCTTCTTACGAATGGAGTTAAAACTTGATCAACTCCTTAAGAGAACTTCAATTAACGATATTAGTGAGCTTTACTTAAAACCGAGTTTTCATAAACACTTTTCTCAATTTTTTTAAGTTAAAGTTGCAAATTGCTATTACAATCAAACTATCATGCACCATATTGTAAAATGCATAGGCCTATAGTCTACACTTCTTACGAATGAAGTTGAAACTTTATAAACTCCTTAAGAGCACTTCAATTAGCAATATTAGCGAGCTTTACTTAAAACCGTGTTTCCTTAAACACTTTTATGAATTTCCTTAAATTGAAGTTGTTGCTAATTGCTATTACAACCAAACTATCTTGCACCATATTGTAAAATGCATAGGCCTACAGTCCAACCTTCTTCCGAATGGAGTTAAAACTTGATCATCTCCTTAAGAGAACTTCAATTAACGATATTAGTGAGCTTTACTTAAAACCGAGTTTTCATAAACACTTTTCTCAATGTTTTTGAAGTTGAAGTTGCAAATTGCTATTGCAATCAAACTATCATGCACCATATTGTAAAATGCATAGGCCTATAGTCTACACTTCTTACGAATGAAGTTGAAACTTTATACACTCCTTAAGAGCACTTCAATTAGCAATATTAGCGAGCTTTACTTAAAACCGTGTTTCCTTAAACACTTTTATGAATTTCTTTATATTGAAGTTGTTGCAAATTGCTATTACAACCAAACTATCAAGCACCATATTGTAGAATGCATAGGCCTGTAGTCAAAACATCTTACGAATGGAGAAAACCGAGTTTTCGATACTTTTATGAATTTCTTTGAAGATGAAACTCGGATAGCTCCTAATTGGTACTCCGATTAGAAATACTATTGAGTTTTAACAGAATCTGAGAATCAATAATCGTTTTATGAATCTCTTAAAAATTCCTTCCAACAAAATCTGTCATAATGTAATATAAACTGTCATCACCCAAAAAAATTATCTACCAATGAAGTTGAAATTGACAGAAGTTCTTAATAACAATTAGGTTGACAGTATTACCTAGCTTTATCAAAATTTGAGTGTTAATAAATGTTTTATGATTTTTTTTATGTCTGATATTATTGCAAATTGCAGTTTTATTATTAGGGAGTTTTGACAGTCATATTTAAAAAAAATACTGTGTCTTCCATTTCCTTAAACCAATTCTGTATTGTTATTGTATAAAATATAACCACAAAACTCCTTCGCGGGTGAAGCTTAAACTCGCTAATCAAAATTTGAGTGTAAATAAATGGTTTATTAATTTTTAAAATTTGAAATTACTGGAAATTACAGTTTTATCCAAGTAATTAGGTCGCGTTGTTAAATAGACAGACAACATTACAAAACTCAATTGCGAATAGAGTCGAAACTCAATATAATTCTTAAGGGAGCTTCTGTTAGAAATATTATGGAGTTTTAACAAAATCTGTTTGTTAATCAATTTTTCATAACATTTTTTTAAAGGTTTTTTGAACCATTTCTGTCATATTGTACTATCAAGTGTCATCAGCTCGAAATTCCTTTACGAATAGAGTTGAAACTGACAAAACTTCTTAACTGTTTTGAACTTAACACTTTAAAGTTCCATTTCCTAGAGAGTTGAGCTTGCTTAACTTCTTAAGGGAACTTTAGATAATAATAGCGAATTTCACCAATCACATTTTTTTTTTCATTTCATCAATCCAATTCAATCATATTGCTATATAAAATATATATACTTTATATATATTTTATTCAATTTTGCCATTTATTGACGTCAAATAGAACCTATAAAATCATTGTGTATTTTGTTTATTTAGGCAGCGGATTAATAGAATTTATTCAATCTTGCCGTATAAAGTGACATTTTATATATTTAAAATTGTTTTCGTCGTTGTCAAGGTTACGGCACTGAAGTTGTCATCTTGTTAAAATTGGACTTACTCCGCTAAACGTCAGTTTATATATGGCAAATTTGAATAAAACGTAATACACTCGCGGACACAATGAACGTTTAACTCGCGCGTTTAAACATATCGCTCGTTAAACGTTCATTTTATCCGCTTTTATAATACTTATTACTCCTTACTCTTACTTACACCTTACTCCTAAAATATATTTCAACACTCCTTTGCGAATGGAGTTGAAGCTCACAAAACTTCTTAAGGGCGATTGAGTTAATAATAATAATAATATAATATAAAAGTAATATTAAAAATAATAAATAATATTACCTAATCTTACCAAAATTTGATTTCGAATAAATGTTTTATGATTTTTTTTAAATTTGAGATTCTTACGATGACTCACAGCGTTACAGATTTGATGCTGACGGCCGGTAGGTTAAAGATTTTACCTCATCTAAAAACGTATATTTTTGTTTCAAAAGGTTCAGGGTGTGATTTAACCCAATGTCTTATCGAAATTCTAGACAGAAGTTTTCCTTTATAAATTAGTACTGAATTTATCAAATTAAAAATAAATATATGAACTTAAATTGATATTAAACGTTATGTTTAGTCAAATCCAACTTATTTGTTGTGCAGCGAATACACGTTCTATATAACAATTTGTAAAACTTGGTAGTCCAAGATCCCTCATTTCAAATTTGAAGTTTTTGAAAAATTTCATTGGAAATCTCATCCAAAGAATTTTTTTTACAAAACTGTCACGACTTATCCTCCATTCAAAACAATGACTTCCTTCTCTTCCCCCAAACCTCCAATCCCAAAATTTCGAAACCGACATTTCTGCAAATCACCCCCAAAAACCACCACATTTTCACGAAATTTCCCTCGATCAGCCCCCCACCCTTTCCCCTTCAACCTTATCGCAGCAGCGGTCACCTCATCCTAAGGGTGCAACGTGTGCGAGCGGTAGCTTTAAAACGTTACAAAAACCGGTCGAGGCCAATTCCGCAGTACACACATCTCAGATTAAGTAGCGAATTTTCCCCGGGGTCCATTTTAACCCGGGGAACAATCGGGGAGACTCCTCCCCCTTCAGCAGCAGCAGCATCATCATCATCTAGAGCTTTATGCAAAACTCCAGACCCTTCGCATATTTATGAAAGGAACGTAGAGGGAAAGAGGGAGCGAGGGGAGAAGGGACGGGAAGGTAAAGGGACGAGGCGAGGGAAAGGGGGGGTTAAGCTCGTCGAAAAATAAATGGAAGTAAATACGTATATACGACAATAATAATAATAATAATAATAAAAGAAGGAGATAGAAAGGCAAGGGTTGCGAGGCAACAATATAACGTTGATTGCAAAAACTTGCAACGCGATACCCTCTTTATCTTTTGTGCAAGGTCGAGAGGTTTTTCGAAAGGGACGGAAAACGGCGAGGAGGGGCGGTTCGGCGGGTTCAGGTCTGAAAGGACACGCTTTGAAATTTTAAACTGGTTTTTCGTGTAAGGGATGTTTTGTGCGATTTTTCTGCAGGGCTCGGTCGACGGTTAACGCGGACAGCAAACATTAGACTCTCGGAATTGATGATCGTCCTGAAGGAGGAGGGAGCGCCGCAGCACCCTCGTCCGAAAAAATTACGATCCTCTCGGTTTTTTGGTTAATTTTATGCGAAACCGCAGACGGATTAAGGGTAGTTTTGTAACGAGGTGGAACTGTAACGAGCCGTTTCATCTTTCTTATATGAAAAGTAAAGTTGTGTGTCCTTTTGTGATGGAAAATTGCTCCCTCTACTTTCGTACATGAGGGAAGTTTGGAATTATCTTCGGAAAATCTACGGTTTCCCACTGGAGCAGTCATGATTTCTGAATGGACCGCAAAAAAGTAACTTTTGCGGGTTGAAAACGAGTCTTTGGCTAGTATTTCCAGGGTGACCACAAAATTTTCCTTTCGAAATTCCCCGACTTTTCCCTCAATTTTCCAGACAAATTTTATAATTTTCCGACCTTATTTCCGTAATCAGCGGTATTTCACGCGTGTTTCCAGGAAGTCTTTTCTTAGGAAACCAATGGAAGGAACATAGGAAATATATCAATGAAAACTTTTGAAAACGGGAGAACTAAAGTTTCTTAATATTTTTATTATGATTCATAAATAATATTTTAAATTATCAATACTACGTCGAAGTACATTATATTTAGATTATTTTTACTGTATTATGCCTTGTGAATTTCTCAATTATACTGCCTTAGCTTATTAGGTCTCATTAGGTTTGGTTTCTTTTCATTTCCCAATAATCCCAAAATTCCCGAATTTTTTTTTCAAAATCCATGACTTTTCCCGATTTCCCTGACTAAATTTAGAACTCCCTGACTTTTCCCCCATTTCTCTAATTTCCCGACTGTGTGGGCACCCTGTATCTCGTTACAAAATACAGTTTCTTCGAAATAATAAAAACGTCTAACAACCAATTTTTGAGAAAATTTTATTAAAAATTGTATCAACAAATCTATTAAAAAATTTTTATATTTTATTGAAATTGTTGGATAAAACTGAGGATCGTAATAAATGAACCTATGTTCCCTCCATAAAAATTAATCAGTTCCCATTTTAAAATATACAATAACAAGATATTTAATAATTATTTTATGATGAAGTTAATATCAAGAAATGAAGCTCAGGTTCAAAATTACAGATAATCCACAGTTTATTTTATTATAAAGGAGCTTGTATATCGATGTTGTAATGAATATTTCTTAAGAAATCTAATTCTCTTTATATAAAATTTTATATTAGTTCAAATCAAGGTGCAGCCTTTAGAAGAAGAGATGGTCTATAATTGTAGATTTAATATTGAAAATTTTATATTTTTAAGATTTGATACTAATTATATTATTAAGATATGCTGAATTAAGCTCTGGAATATATACATATCGCCCATTGCCTTCATAAAATTAATATGAAATAAGTCGTATCATAGTAGATTTATGGGAGGATGGATCTGGAATGACAGATTAGAGCTTGAAATAAGTTTTTTATTTACACCACAATGAAAATTGTTTAATCAGTAACTTAAGTACTTTTTAAATTACTTAAGATCATGGCCAACTTCGAGAACCTGGACAACCTTCTGTCATTGTTTAATCAATTTATTCTGAAAGTATAATTTAACAATTATCATTTTATTAAAAATCTGTTTTTTGGAAATATCTTTAATTTATTAATTTATAAGAAAAAATTTATTTTGTGATAGTTGATTTTGTATTGTGAAAGAATATTGGTATTTATTTAAAAGAAAAATTTATTTTTTGTACCCTGGGTATCAGGGTTGATCATATTATTATTATAAATTTATTTATCTCCAATTAAAAAGAGCTAATACTTTATTTTATAAATGTTTTATAATTTTTTCTACTATATAGTTGTAGTAATGAAATGTTTTTCTGTTTTTTAATATATCTAGTTTTTTGAGAAATAAATTTAATTTATTTTGAAAATTGTTTTTATTAATTTAACTTGCCCAATAGAGCTTTTACTAGAATAGATTAGATATACTTATCTGAAATTTTAACATTGCGATGAAACTACCAGGGTTGGTCAAAGTGAATATTTTAAATTTTCCAATAGTTTCAGAAACATCGATTTTTGGAAAAATTAAAAATTAGCAGCAACTTGTATCTTGAAAGCTAAACTTTTTTTGCAAAATTCTTCCTTTGTTGCTATATGGATGACAATCCTTGTACGTTGCACGAACAATGCCTGCCAATTTGCAATGCCTGCACGAAGAAATCATGTACCTACTTTCGATTGCAAGACAATTCTAGCTCAATTTTTAAAAATAAATAAATTATTATAAAAATATTTTTTTATTTATGAACTAGTATGTTAAGGAAAAGTTTATGATTATCGTTTAAATCCTTTCAGAATCGCTTAATTTTTACTGTACAGTAAACGCTGTCATAACCTTCTGCTCCTTCCTTATCTCGTACTTTAACCCTTAACATCAGGTTTGTCCTAAAATGCTAAACTTGCAAATTGGCATTACAATTAGTACATGAAATAGGACCGAGGTCATTCAGAGTAGAGTAATTTTAACTGTACAGTAAACGCTGTCATAACCTTCCGCTCCTTCCTTATTGTTGTACTTTAACCCTTAAGATTAGGTTGTCCTGAAATGTTGAGTTTGCAAATTGACATTACAAATTAGCACATGAAAAAGGACCGAGGTCATTCAGAGTCCCCTAAGTTTTCAGTAAACGCTGTCACAACCTTCTGCTCTCTCCTTATTTTTGTACTTTAACCCTTACAATTAGGTTTGTCCTGAAATGCTGAATTTGCAAATTTACATTAAAATTAGCACATGAAAAAGGACCAAGGTCACTCAGAGTCACTTAATCTTTACTATACAGTAAACGCTGCCATAACCTTCTCTTATTCTCGTACTTTGACCTTTAACATTAGGTTTGTCCTGAAATACTGAATTTGCAAATTGACATTACAATTAGCACACGAAAAAGGACCGAGGTCATTCAAAATCGCTTAATTTTTACTGTACAATAAACGCAGTCATAACCTTCTGCTCCTTCCTTATTCTCGTACTTTAACCCTTACCATTAGGTTTGTCCAGAAATCCTGAATTTGCAAATTAACATTACAATTAGCACACTAACAAGGACCGAGATCATTCAGAGTCGCTTAATTTTTACTGTACAATAAACGCTATCGTAACCTTCTGCTCCTTCCTTATTCTTGTACTTTAAGCCTTAACTTTAGATTTGTCCTGAAATGTCAAGTTTGCAAATTGACATTACAATTAGCACATGAAAAAGGACTGAGGTCATTCAGAGTCGCTTAATTTTTACTATACAATAAACGCTGTCATAACCTTCTCCTCCTTTGATATTCTTGTACTTTAACTCTTAACATTAGGTTTGTCCTGAAATGTTGAATTTGCAAATTGGCATTACAATTATTAGCATGTGAAAAATGACCGGGGTCATTCGGAGTCGCTTAATTTTTACTGTACAATAAACGCTGTTATAGCCTTGTACTCCTCCCTTATTCTCATACTATAACTTTAATTATGTCACATACCTAACTGTCTCCACTTTAAATCTGAAAGGTCCTAATTTTACACTACACACTACTTAATTGATCTTAACTATATCCTAACTAATTAATTTATATCGCACTCTTAATCATTAATTTATTTATACGCTCTTGCTTGTCCGTTTTTCGGCTTGTTTATTCACTCGCGGCTTCACGTCTAATCTCATCTCCGACCGCAAGTCCGTTTATATACCCCTCAATTGTATTCGCGATAGTTCCTAAAATAACTCGAACCTTCTTTTTTTATGTAGAAAGGTCTAGGAGGTAATACCTAAATCATTCTTCCTTAATAAGATGTTACCGGGACTCAATTAAGCGTAGCGGCATTCCTTTGAGGTAAGCCGCCAAGGTCCGATATGAGTAAACACATTTCACGCTGCTGCTTACATTTCGTGTTATATTATTAATTCCCTCAGAGACAAAAATCTGATGTGTCTTTGTAATGAACTACCTAGAAGCGTCCTAGAGATAATGTACTGATTTGGACAATTTACATCATATGAATTTCCATGGAAGCAAAAAGGATTCATTCCAATGGATTTTTCAATTGAAATTAATAGTAGGTTTGTTCCGAAATGCTGAATTTGCAAACTGACATTAAAATTAGAACATGAAAAAGGACTGAGGTCATTCAGAGTCGTTTAATTTTTACAACGCTGTCATAACCTTCCGCTCCTTCCTTATTTTTGTAATTTGACCCTTAACATTAGGTTTGTCCTAAAATGCTGAGTTTGCAAATTGACATTCAAATTAGCACATAAAAAATGACAGAGGTCGTTCAGAGACGCTTAATTTTTAATGTAAATACAGTAAACGCTGTCATAACCTTCTTCTCCTTACTTGTTCTTGTATTTTAACCCTTAACATTAGGTTTGTCCTAACATGTTCAATTTGTAAAGTGGCATTACAATTAGCACATGAAAAAGGACCGAGGTCATTCAGAGTCGCTTAATTTTTGCTGTACAGTAAACGCTGTCAGAATCTTCTGCTCCTTCCTTAGTTTTGTAATTTGACCCTTATTAGGTTTGTCCTAAAATGCTGAGTTTGCAAATTGACATTACAATTAGCACATAAAAAATGACAGAGGTCGTTCAGAGCCGTTTAATTTTTAATGTAAGTACAGTAAACGCTGTCATAACCTTCTTCTCCTTACTTGTTCTTGTACTTTATCTCTTAACATTAGGTTTGTCCTAACATGCTCAATTTGTAAAATAGCATTACAAGTAGCACATGAAAAATGACCGAGGTCATTCAGAGTCGCTTAATTTTTGCTGTACAGGAAACGCTGTCAGAATCTTCTGCTTCTTCCTTATTTTTGTAATTTGACCCTTAACATTAGGTTTGTCCTAAAATGCTGAGTTTGCAAATTGACATTCAAATTAGCACATAAAAAATGACAGAGGTCGTTCAGAGACGCTTAATTTTTAATGTAAATACAGTAAACGCTGTCATAACCTTCTTCTCCTTACTTGTTCTTGTATTTTAACCCTTAACATTAGGTTTGTCCTAACATGTTCAATTTGTAAAGTGGCATTACAATTAGCACATGAAAAAGGACCGAGGTCATTCAGAGTCGCTTAATTTTTGCTGTACAGTAAACGCTGTCAGAATCTTCTGCTCCTTCCTTAGTTTTGTAATTTGACCCTTAACATTAGGTTTGTCCTAAAATGCTGAGTTTGCAAATTGACATTACAATTAGCACATAAAAAATGACAGAGGTCGTTCAGAGCCGTTTAATTTTTAATGTAAGTACAGTAAACGCTGTCATAACCTTCTTCTCCTTACTTGTTCTTGTATTTTAACCCTTAACATTAGGTTTGTCCTAACATGTTCAATTTGTAAAGTGGCATTACAATTAGCACATGAAAAAGGACCGAGGTCATTCAGAGTCGCTTAATTTTTGCTGTACAGTAAACGCTGTCAGAATCTTCTGCTCCTTCCTTAGTTTTGTAATTTGACCCTTAACATTAGGTTTGTCCTAAAATGCTGAGTTTGCAAATTGACATTACAATTAGCACATAAAAAATGACAGAGGTCGTTCAGAGCCGTTTAATTTTTAATGTAAGTACAGTAAACGCTGTCATAACCATCTTCTCCTTACTTGTTCTTGTACTTTATCTCTTAACATTAGGTTTGTCCTAACATGCTCAATTTGTAAAATAGCATTACAAGTAGCACATGAAAAATGACCGAGGTCATTCAGAGTCGCTTAATTTTTGCTGTACAGGAAACGCTGTCAGAATCTTCTGCTTCTTCCTTATTTTTGTAATTTGACCCTTAACATTAGGTTTGTCCTAAAATGCTGAGTTTGCAAATTGACATTCAAATTAGCACATAAAAAATGACAGAGGTCGTTCAGAGACGCTTAATTTTTAATGTAAATACAGTAAACGCTGTCATAACCTTCTTCTCCTTACTTGTTCTTGTATTTTAACCCTTAACATTAGGTTTGTCCTAACATGTTCAATTTGTAAAGTGGCATTACAATTAGCACATGAAAAAGGACCGAGGTCATTCAGAGTCGCTTAATTTTTGCTGTACAGTAAACGCTGTCAGAATCTTCTGCTCCTTCCTTAGTTTTGTAATTTGACCCTTAACATTAGGTTTGTCCTAAAATGCTGAGTTTGCAAATTGACATTACAATTAGCACATAAAAAATGACAGAGGTCGTTCAGAGCCGTTTAATTTTTAATGTAAGTACAGTAAACGCTGTCATAACCTTCTTCTCCTTACTTGTTCTTGTACTTTATCTCTTAACATTAGGTTTGTCCTAACATGCTCAATTTGTAAAATAGCATTACAAGTAGCACATGAAAAATGACCGAGGTCATTCAGAGTCGCTTAATTTTTGCTGTACAGGAAACGCTGTCAGAATCTTCTGCTTCTTCCTTATTTTTGTAATTTGACCCTTAACATTAGGTTTGTCCTAAAATGCTGAGTTTGCAAATTGACATTCAAATTAGCACATAAAAAATGACAGAGGTCGTTCAGAGACGCTTAATTTTTAATGTAAATACAGTAAACGCTGTCATAACCTTCTTCTCCTTACTTGTTCTTGTATTTTAACCCTTAACATTAGGTTTGTCCTAACATGTTCAATTTGTAAAGTGGCATTACAATTAGCACATGAAAAAGGACCGAGGTCATTCAGAGTCGCTTAATTTTTGCTGTACAGTAAACGCTGTCAGAATCTTCTGCTCCTTCCTTAGTTTTGTAATTTGACCCTTAACATTAGGTTTGTCCTAAAATGCTGAGTTTGCAAATTGACATTACAATTAGCACATAAAAAATGACAGAGGTCGTTCAGAGCCGTTTAATTTTTAATGTAAGTACAGTAAACGCTGTCATAACCTTCTTCTCCTTACTTGTTCTTGTACTTTATCTCTTAACATTAGGTTTGTCCTAACATGCTCAATTTGTAAAATAGCATTACAAGTAGCACATGAAAAATGACCGAGGTCATTCAGAGTCGCTTAATTTTTGCTGTACAGGAAACGCTGTCAGAATCTTCTGCTTCTTCCTTATTTTTGTAATTTGACCCTTAACATTAGGTTTGTCCTAAAATGCTGAGTTTGCAAATTGACATTCAAATTAGCACATAAAAAATGACAGAGGTCGTTCAGAGACGCTTAATTTTTAATGTAAATACAGTAAACGCTGTCATAACCTTCTTCTCCTTACTTGTTCTTGTATTTTAACCCTTAACATTAGGTTTGTCCTAACATGTTCAATTTGTAAAGTGGCATTACAATTAGCACATGAAAAAGGACCGAGGTCATTCAGAGTCGCTTAATTTTTGCTGTACAGTAAACGCTGTCAGAATCTTCTGCTCCTTCCTTAGTTTTGTAATTTGACCCTTAACATTAGGTTTGTCCTAAAATGCTGAGTTTGCAAATTGACATTACAATTAGCACATAAAAAATGACAGAGGTCGTTCAGAGCCGTTTAATTTTTAATGTAAGTACAGTAAACGCTGTCATAACCTTCTTCTCCTTACTTGTTCTTGTACTTTATCTCTTAACATTAGGTTTGTCCTAACATGCTCAATTTGTAAAATAGCATTACAAGTAGCACATGAAAAATGACCGAGGTCATTCAGAGTCGCTTAATTTTTGCTGTACAGGAAACGCTGTCAGAATCTTCTGCTTCTTCCTTATTTTTGTAATTTGACCCTTAACATTAGGTTTGTCCTAAAATGCTGAGTTTGCAAATTGACATTCAAATTAGCACATAAAAAATGACAGAGGTCGTTCAGAGACGCTTAATTTTTAATGTAAATACAGTAAACGCTGTCATAACCTTCTTCTCCATACTTGTTCTTGTATTTTAACCCTTAACATTAGGTTTGTCCTAACATGTTCAATTTGTAAAGTGGCATTACAATTAGCACATGAAAAAGGACCGAGGTCATTCAGAGTCGCTTAATTTTTGCTGTACAGTAAACGCTGTCAGAATCTTCTGCTCCTTCCTTAGTTTTGTAATTTGACCCTTAACATTAGGTTTGTCCTAAAATGCTGAGTTTGCAAATTGACATTACAATTAGCACATAAAAAATGACAGAGGTCGTTCAGAGCCGTTTAATTTTTAATGTAAGTACAGTAAACGCTGTCATAACCTTCTTCTCCTTACTTGTTCTTGTACTTTATCTCTTAACATTAGGTTTGTCCTAACATGCTCAATTTGTAAAATAGCATTACAAGTAGCACATGAAAAATGACCGAGGTCATTCAGAGTCGCTTAATTTTTGCTGTACAGGAAACGCTGTCAGAATCTTCTGCTTCTTCCTTATTTTTGTAATTTGACCCTTAACATTAGGTTTGTCCTAAAATGCTGAGTTTGCAAATTGACATTCAAATTAGCACATAAAAAATGACAGAGGTCGTTCAGAGACGCTTAATTTTTAATGTAAATACAGTAAACGCTGTCATAACCTTCTTCTCCTTACTTGTTCTTGTATTTTAACCCTTAACATTAGGTTTGTCCTAACATGTTCAATTTGTAAAGTGGCATTACAATTAGCACATGAAAAAGGACCGAGGTCATTCAGAGTCGCTTAATTTTTGCTGTACAGTAAACGCTGTCAGAATCTTCTGCTCCTTCCTTAGTTTTGTAATTTGACCCTTAACATTAGGTTTGTCCTAAAATGCTGAGTTTGCAAATTGACATTACAATTAGCACATAAAAAATGACAGAGGTCGTTCAGAGCCGTTTAATTTTTAATGTAAGTACAGTAAACGCTGTCATAACCTTCTTCTCCTTACTTGTTCTTGTACTTTATCTCTTAACATTAGGTTTGTCCTAACATGCTCAATTTGTAAAATAGCATTACAAGTAGCACATGAAAAATGACCGAGGTCATTCAGAGTCGCTTAATTTTTGCTGTACAGGAAACGCTGTCAGAATCTTCTGCTTCTTCCTTATTTTTGTAATTTGACCCTTAACATTAGGTTTGTCCTAAAATGCTGAGTTTGCAAATTGACATTCAAATTAGCACATAAAAAATGACAGAGGTCGTTCAGAGACGCTTAATTTTTAATGTAAATACAGTAAACGCTGTCATAACCTTCTTCTCCTTACTTGTTCTTGTATTTTAACCCTTAACATTAGGTTTGTCCTAACATGTTCAATTTGTAAAGTGGCATTACAATTAGCACATGAAAAAGGACCGAGGTCATTCAGAGTCGCTTAATTTTTGCTGTACAGTAAACGCTGTCAGAATCTTCTGCTCCTTCCTTAGTTTTGTAATTTGACCCTTAACATTAGGTTTGTCCTAAAATGCTGAGTTTGCAAATTGACATTCAAATTAGCACATAAAAAATGACAGAGGTCGTTCAGAGACGCTTAATTTTTAATGTAAATACAGTAAACGCTGTCATAACCTTCTTCTCCTTACTTGTTCTTGTATTTTAACCCTTAACATTAGGTTTGTCCTAACATGTTCAATTTGTAAAGTGGCATTACAATTAGCACATGAAAAAGGACCGAGGTCATTCAGAGTCGCTTAATTTTTGCTGTACAGTAAACGCTGTCAGAATCTTCTGCTCCTTCCTTAGTTTTGTAATTTGACCCTTAACATTAGGTTTGTCCTAAAATGCTGAGTTTGCAAATTGACATTACAATTAGCACATAAAAAATGACAGAGGTCGTTCAGAGCCGTTTAATTTTTAATGTAAGTACAGTAAACGCTGTCATAACCTTCTTCTCCTTACTTGTTCTTGTACTTTATCTCTTAACATTAGGTTTGTCCTAACATGCTCAATTTGTAAAATAGCATTACAAGTAGCACATGAAAAATGACCGAGGTCATTCAGAGTCGCTTAATTTTTGCTGTACAGGAAACGCTGTCAGAATCTTCTGCTTCTTCCTTATTTTTGTAATTTGACCCTTAACATTGGGTTTGTCCTAAAATGCTGAGTTTGCAAATTGACATTCAAATTAGCACATAAAAAATGACAGAGGTCGTTCAGAGACGCTTAATTTTTAATGTAAATACAGTAAACGCTGTCATAACCTTCTTCTCCTTACTTGTTCTTGTATTTTAACCCTTAACATTAGGTTTGTCCTAACATGTTCAATTTGTAAAGTGGCATTACAATTAGCACATGAAAAAGGACCGAGGTCATTCAGAGTCGCTTAATTTTTGCTGTACAGTAAACGCTGTCAGAATCTTCTGCTCCTTCCTTAGTTTTGTAATTTGACCCTTAACATTAGGTTTGTCCTAAAATGCTGAGTTTGCAAATTGACATTACAATTAGCACATAAAAAATGACAGAGGTCGTTCAGAGCCGTTTAATTTTTAATGTAAGTACAGTAAACGCTGTCATAACCTTCTTCTCCTTACTTGTTCTTGTACTTTATCTCTTAACATTAGGTTTGTCCTAACATGCTCAATTTGTAAAATAGCATTACAAGTAGCACATGAAAAATGACCGAGGTCATTCAGAGTCGCTTAATTTTTGCTGTACAGGAAACGCTGTCAGAATCTTCTGCTTCTTCCTTATTTTTGTAATTTGACCCTTAACATTGGGTTTGTCCTAAAATGCTGAGTTTGCAAATTGACATTCAAATTAGCACATAAAAAATGACAGAGGTCGTTCAGAGACGCTTAATTTTTAATGTAAATACAGTAAACGCTGTCATAACCTTCTTCTCCTTACTTGTTCTTGTATTTTAACCCTTAACATTAGGTTTGTCCTAACATGTTCAATTTGTAAAGTGGCATTACAATTAGCACATGAAAAAGGACCGAGGTCATTCAGAGTCGCTTAATTTTTGCTGTACAGTAAACGCTGTCAGAATCTTCTGCTCCTTCCTTAGTTTTGTAATTTGACCCTTATTAGGTTTGTCCTAAAATGCTGAGTTTGCAAATTGACATTACAATTAGCACATAAAAAATGACAGAGGTCGTTCAGAGCCGCTTAATTTTTAATGTAAATACAGTAAACGCTGTCATAACCTTCTTCTCCTTACTTGTTCTTGTACTTTAACTCTTAACATTAGGTTTGTCCTAACATGCTCAATTTGTAAAATAGCATTACAAGTAGCACATGAAAAATGACCGAGGTCATTCAGAGTCGCTTAATTTTTGCTGTACAGGAAACGCTGTCAGAATCTTCTGCTTCTTCCTTATTTTTGTAATTTGACCCTTAACATTGGGTTTGTCCTAAAATGCTGAGTTTGCAAATTGACATTCAAATTAGCACATAAAAAATGACAGAGGTCGTTCAGAGACGCTTAATTTTTAATGTAAATACAGTAAACGCTGTCATAACCTTCTTCTCCTTACTTGTTCTTGTATTTTAACCCTTAACATTAGGTTTGTCCTAACATGTTCAATTTGTAAAGTGGCATTACAATTAGCACATGAAAAAGGACCGAGGTCATTCAGAGTCGCTTAATTTTTGCTGTACAGTAAACGCTGTCAGAATCTTCTGCTCCTTCCTTAGTTTTGTAATTTGACCCTTAACATTAGGTTTGTCCTAAAATGCTGAGTTTGCAAATTGACATTACAATTAGCACATAAAAAATGACAGAGGTCGTTCAGAGCCGCTTAATTTTTAATGTAAATACAGTAAACGCTGTCATAACCTTCTTCTCCTTACTTGTTCTTGTACTTTAACCCTTAACATTAGGTTTCTCCTAACATGTTCGATTTGTAAAGTGGCATTACAATTAGCACATGAAAAAGAACCGAGGTCATTCAGAGTCGCTTAATTTTTGCTGTACAGTAAACGCTTTCAGAACCTTCTGCTCCTTCCTTATTTTTGTAATTTGACCCTTAACATTAGGTTTGTCCTAAAATGCTGAGTTTGCAAATTTACGTTACAATTGGCACATAAAAAATGCCAGAGGTCATTCAGAGCCGTTTAATTTCTAATGTAAGTACAGTAAACGCTGTCATAAGCTTCGGCTCCTTACTTATTCTTGTACTTTAACCCTTAACATTAGGTTTGTCCTAACATGCTGAATTTGCAAAGTAGCATTACAAGTAGCACATGAAAAAGCACCGAGGTCATTCAGAGCAGCTTAATTTTTACTGTACAATAAACGCTGTCATAACTTTCTGCTCCTTCAGCATTCTCGTACTTTAACCCTTACCATTAGGTTTGTCCTAACATGCTGAATTTGCAAATTGGCATTACAATTAGCACATGACAAACGACCGAGGTCATTCAGAGTCCCCTCAGTTTTACTGTACCGTAAACGCTGTCATAACCTTCTGCTCCTTCTTTATTCTTGTGTTTGGGTTGAGGGTGGAAAAGGAGATTTACGGTATTAAATTCCGAAGGAAATATTTTAACCTCGCGATAGTTCCCAATGAGAGTGCCCAACGTAACCCCCCCCCCACTCTTCCACCCCCTTTTTTTCTCCCGCCATGTTTTATTCACGGTTGGGATTGTCGGGAGGTATGCGCATACATTATTCAAATATTTCTGTTCGAGATTATATTTTATTTGCCGTCGGAAACTTTTCTTCCCTTACGCCAACAGACAACCCCCACATACCGACCACCCCCCAGACCCCCTCCCCACCCCCTTCGTTGAAGCGAGGCCGGATTCCCGTCCGAATCCCCCCCTTCAACGCGATTCGGGGGGAAAGTTCTCGAAAATAAGACAACCTCGAATTTTACCTATTTTCGGAATAACTCTGACGTATTAACTAATTTATTTTTAAATCAGTTTGGGCTCAACAACTTCGAATTTAATGTACAGTCGCTGTTACCGTTCTTAAACTTTTTATATAAAATTTTTAACTCAATATTGTTAGGACGTCCCAGTTGAAATCCCATTAACGCCGTAGGAGAGGGTTAAGTCACATTACATTATACAATTCGTGTGCAATGTGCGCTTTTGATACAAACGGGTCCGCACTGCGGAGCGGCACACCTCTTGTAATTTTAATCGCAACTATTATTCGTAATTGAATTTATTCATGTAAAGTTTATGAATTAAAAGCGGAGAAAACTAAAACGTGAGCGCGGCGCATTACTATTCATGTGAGCGCGTATAAGCAGCGGAAGAGGAAATTTGATGCAAAGTTAAATTATAAATGGGAGAGCGGATGAAGAAAAACTTACAAAAATATTCACTTTTACGAATTTGGAACGTTTTAAAGCAGCTCACGAAATTAACTTGACAGTAACTTACTCCTCTAGCTAAATAACTTAAATAACTTTACTTAGTATCTCACAAGCACTAGCATATCGACAGAAAACTCAACACTTTAATAAAAAGATACTTAACTATTTTACTAACTAATTGGTTTGGTTTGGTCGGGTCAATAACCCACTTGTCCTAACTAATCGAAAGAAGACTTAGCACTTTCTTAAAACTCACTTGACTATTCTACTACCTAATTGGTTAGATTAGGTTAATAACTCATTTGCATTAACTAATAGAGAGAAAACTGAACACTTTTTAAAAAGATACTTTTAACTAAATGGCTTGATTACATTCATAACTCACTTTCCCTAACTAATCGAGAGAAACAAGGAACACTTAACTATTTTACTAACTCATTACTTAGATTACCTTAATAACTTACTTGTATTAACTAATCGAGAGAAAACTCAATATTCTCAAAACATATTTCAGTATTTTACTAACTTATTGGCTAGATTAGGTTAATATCTTACAGGCACTAACTAATGGAGGGAACACTCGGCATTTGTTAAAAAGATACATAACTACTTTATTAACTAAATGGTTAAGTTAGTTTAGGTTCATAACTCATTTGCACTAACTAATCGGGTACAAAACCCTATACGTTTTAACGAAGAAATTTAACTATTTTACTAACTGATTGGTTTAGTTAGCTCTGGTTAATAACTAACTTGTCCTAACTAATCGAAAGAGGACTTAACACTTTATTAAAAGTCACTTGACTATTCTACTACCTGATGGTTAGATTTGGTTAATAACTCACTTGCATTCACTAATAGAGAGAAAACTGAACACTTTTTAAAAAGATACTTAAACGATAACTAAATGGTTGGATTACATACATAACTCGCTTTCCCTAACTAATCGAGATAAATAAACACTTCTTTAAGACACACTTAACTATTCTACTAACTCATGACTTATAATACGTTAATAACTTACTTGAATTAACTAAGCAAGAGAAAACTTTACATTTTCACAACTTACTTAACTATTTTACCAACTTATTGACTAGATTAGGTTAATATCTCACAGGCACTAACTAATGGAGAGAAAACTCGACATTTGTTAAAAAGATATTTAACTTCTTTATTAACTAAATGGTTAAATTAGTTTAGGTTCATAACTCATTTGCACTAACTAATCTGGTACAAAACTCTATACGTTCTAAAGAAGAAATTTGACTATTTTACTAACTAAGTGGTTTGGTTTGGTCAGGTCAATAACTAACTTGTCCTAACTAAGCGAAAGAAGACTTAACACTTTCTTAAAACTCACTTGCCTATTCTACTACCTAATTGGCTAGATTTGGTTAATAACTCATTTGCATTAACTAATAGAGAGAAAACTGAACACTTTTTAAAAAAGGTACTTTTAACTAAATCGTTGGATTACATTTATAACTCACTTTCCCTAACTAATCGAGAGAAATAAACACCCCTTTAAGGCACACTTAACTACTTTACTAACTCATTACTTAGATTACGTTAATACCTTTGGTACTTGTATTAACTAATCGAGAGAAAACTTTACATTTTCAAAACTTACTAAACTATTTCACCAATTTATTGACTATAGTAGGTTAATATCTCACATGTGCTAACTAATGAAGAGAAAACTCGACATTTGTTAAAAAGACATTTAACTACTTTATTAACTAAATGGTTAAGTTAGTTTAGGTTCATAACTCACTTGGATTAACTAATCGGGTACAAAACTGTATACGTTTTAAAGAAGAAATTTGACTATTTTACTAACTATTTGGTTTAGTTTGGTCTGGTCAATAACTCACTTGTCCTAACTAATCGAAAGAAGACTTAAAACTTTCTTAAAACTCACTTGACTATTCTACTACCTAACTGGTTAGATTTGGTTAATAACTCATTTACATTACCTAATAGAGGGAAAACTGATCATTTTTTAAAAAGACACTTTTAACTAAATGGTTGGATTACATTCATAACTCACTTTCCCTAACTAATCGAGAGAAATTGACACTTCTTTAAGGCACACTTAACTATTTTACTAACTCATTACTTAGATTACGTTAATAACTTACATGTATAAACTAACCGAGAGAAAACTTTACATTTTCACAACTTACTTAACTATTTTACCAACTTATTGACTAGATTAGGTTAATATCTCACAGGCACTAACTAATGGAGAGAAAACTCGACATTTAAAGATACTTAACTCCTTTATTAACTAAATGGTTAAGTTAGTTTAGGTTCATAACTCATTTGCACTAACTAATCGGGTACAAAACTCTATATGTTTTAAAGAAGAAATTTGACTATTTTACTAACTAATTGGTTTGGTTTGGTCAGGTCAATAAGTCACTTGTCCTATCTTATTGAAAGAAAACTAAACTCCTTCTTAAAACTCACTTAAATATTCTACTACCTAATTGGTTAGATTAGGTTAATAACTCATTTGCATTAACTAATAGAGCGAAAACTGAGCACATTTTAAAAAGATGCTTTTAACTAAATGGCTAGATTAGATTTATAACCCACTTTCCCAAACTAATCGAGATAAATAAACACTTCATTAAGACACACTTAACTATTTTACTAACTCATTACTTAGATTACGCTGATAACTTACTTGTATTAACTAATCGAGAGAAAACTTTACATTTTCAAAACTTACTTAACTATATCACCAGTTTATTGACTATAGTAGGTTAATATCTCACAGGTACTAACTAATGGAGACAAAACTCGACATTTGTTAAAAGGATACTTAACTACTTTATTAACTAAATGGTTAAGTTAGTTTAGGTTCATAAATCATTTGCACTAACTAATCGGGTATAAAACTCTATACGTTTTAAAGAAGAAATTTGACTATTTTACTAAATAATTGGTATAGTTAGGTCTGGTCAATAACTCACTTGTCCTAACTAATCGAAAGAAGACTTAACACTTTCTTAACACTGACTTGACTATTCTACTACTTAATTGGTTAGATTAGGTTAATAACTCATTTGCATTAATAAATAGAGAAAAAATTGAACGCTTTTTAAAGAGATACTTTTAACTAAATGGTTGGATTAGATTTATAACTCACTTTCCCTAACTAATCGAGAGAAATGAACACTTCTTTAAGACACACTTAACTATTTTACTAACTCATTACTTAGATTACGTTAATAACTTACTTGAATTAACTAATCGGGAGAAAACATTACATTTTCAAAACTTACTTAACTATTTCACCAATTTATCGACTATAGTAGGTTAATATCTCACAGGTACTAACTAATGGAGAGAAAACTCGACATTTGTTAAATTGATACTTAACTACTCTATTAACTAAATGGTTAAGTTACTTTAGGTTCATAACTCATTTGCACTAACTAATCGGGTACAAAACTCTATACTCTTTAAAGAAGAAATTTCACTATTTTTTTAACTAATTGGTTTAGTTTGGTCTGGTCAATAACTCACTTGTCCTAACTAATCGAAAGAAAATTAAACACTTTCTTAAAACTCACTTGACTATTCTACTACCTAATTGGTAAGATTAGGTTAATAACTCATTTGCATTAACTAATAGAGAGAAAACTGAACACTTTCTAAAACGATACTTTTACCTAAATGGCAGGATTAGATTTATAACTCACTTTCCCTAACTAATCGAGATAAATAAACACTTCTTTAAGACACACTTAACTATTTTACTAACTCATTAATTAGAATATGTTAATAACTTCTTTGTATTAACTAATCGAGAGAAAACTTTACATTTTCAAACCTTACTTAACTATTCCACCAATTTATTGACTACAGTAGGTTAAAATCTCACAGGTACTAAGTAATGGAGAGAAAACTCGACATTTGTTGAATTGATACTTAACTACTTTATTAACTAAATGGTTAAGTTAGTTTAGGTTCATAACTCATTTGCTCTAACTAATCGGGTACAAAACTCTACGTTTTAAAGAAGAAATTTGACTATTTCACTAACTAATTGGTTTAGTTTGGTCAGGTCAATAACTCACTTGTCCTAACTAATCAAAAGAAAACTATACACGTTCTTAAAACTCACATGACTATTTTACTACCTGATTGGTTAGATCTGGTTAATAACTCATTTGCATTAACTAATACAGAGAAAACTGAACACTTTTGAAAAAGATACGTTTAACTGGCTGGATTAAATTTATAACTCACTTTCCCTAACTAATCGAGATAAATAAACACTTCTTTCAGACACACTTAACGATTTTACTAACTCATTACTTAGAATACGTTAATAACTTACTTGCATTAACTAATCGAGAGAAAACTTTACATTTTCATAACTTACTTAACTATTTAACCAATTTATTGACTATAGTAGGTTAATATCTCACAGGTACTAACTAATGGAGACAAAACTCGACATTTGTTAAAAGGATACTTAACTACTTTATTAACTAAATGGTTAAGTTAGTTTAGGTTCATAACTCATTTGCACTAACTAATCGGGTACAAAACTCTATACGTTTTAAAGAAGAAATTTGACTATTTTACTAACTAATTGGTATAGTTAGGTCTGGTCAATAACTCACTTGTCCTAACTAATCGAAAGAAGAGTTAAAACTTTATTAAAACTCACTTGACTATTCTACTATCTAATTGGTTAGATTAGGTTAATAAGTCATTTGCATTAATTAATAGAGAGAAAACTGAACACTTTTTAAAAAGATACTTTTAACTAAATGGCTGGATTAGATTTATAACTCACTTTCCCTAACTAATCGAGAGAAATAAACACCCCTCTAAGGCACACTTAACTATTTTCCTAATTCATTACTTAGATTAACGTTAATAACTTACTTGTATTAGCTAATCGAGAGAAAACTTTACATTTTCAAAACTTACTTAACTATATCACCAATTTATTGAATATAGTAGGTTAAGATCTCACAGGTACTAACTAATGGGGAGAAAACTCGACATTTTGTTAAAATGATACTTAACTACTTTGTTAACTAAATAGTTCAGTGAGTTTAGGTTCATAAATCATTTGCACTAATTAATCGGGTACAAAACTCTTAACGTTTTAAAGAAGAAATTTGACTATTTTACTAACTAACTGGTATAGTTAGGTCTGGTCAATAACTCACCTTTGTCCTAACTAATCGAAAGAAAACTATACACTTTCTTAAAACTCACTTAACTATTCTACTACCTAATTGCTTAGAAAATTAGTAAATTGAGTTCAATTAACTTTTCATAACATCAGAAGTCTTATGAATATTAATTTTTTTTTATTCATGTGCACGAAAGAATCTTCCCGTTTTAATATATTTTGGTTTTCTCTCAAGAAAGAAATAACTAAATAACATATTTTTTGTCCTGCTCCAAATTGAAACTTTGGTCCTTCGAGCCGGACAATGCGTTCAACGTAAATTTCAAATTATTTGCATCGCTTATTAATATGGTAAGGGAGCAATGGCACTATCTTACGGTTACCCCAAGATTAAACACTAAGATAAAAGGGTAAAATATCTTCTTTAAAGAAAGCCTGTCGTAACTTTGAAACTCAAGACGTGGCAATATACTATGAAATTCACTTTTTTCTCATGGAATTTATGTAGCACACGAGGCTAAGCTCGCAATCTATACGTTCTTTTGGGAAATTCGAAGGGACGACCAGTCCTCGTAACACAGGGTCAACACAGTCCCAACAAACAATTCAAATAGCTTAAAGAGAGCAACAATGAAGCTTCACTGAGATTGTAAATGTTGTACTACTTGCTATGCATAGTAGCATTTGCTTTATAATACCATAGTAATAACTCTTATATATAGACAAAAAGCTACTGATTTGTAGTATTTCCTGGCAGCGAGGCTAGTTTATAGAGGGACTGCTTCATAGTTGAAGCATTTACATACTTCATTTAGATAGCATTGACTTTGAAGATATTACTAGTAGTATTAGCAGATACTAGGTTTTATCCATACCACCCTATGTAGTAGGTTGTTAAATATTATTGTCCATAGCAATATGTACTAGTAACAAGTGTAATGATAACGATATTGATTCATGTAATTTTATCATATCGATAAAGGAAATGGAGATTTGCCTGTAAGTTGTTTCTCCTGCCAGTAGGAAGCTTAGGGATATCAGTTATCAGTATCACAATAATCTTCATCTTCACTATCTCGTCGACGATCGCGTTTATTACAATTTATCATTTTTCCATTGTGTCTTCCTGTCCAGCAATTACGGTACATGAGTGCGTGTACGTACGTATACGTATGGGTGTGGTCCGAAGAATAACTTATGCGAAGTGAAAATGGCCGGCAGCCGTTAAAAACGGAGGGTGGAGTTTTGAGCCGAAGGGGCACATACAAAAAGGGAGAAGGAAAGAGTGAGAGTGCGTGCGTGTGAGAGAGATAGGGACAGAGAGTGAGAGAGAGGGAGAGAGGGCCTAAAGCCACAAAAGTTGTGCGGCAGCTCTAAAAACTTTCAGGACCCCTGTTTCCCGTCCGTAAAAGAGGGGGGGGGGTCGAACTTTAGGCGGACTTTTCTTCCCCTCTCTCTCTCTCTCTCTCTCGCTCTCTTTCTCTCTTTCGTTGTCGTTCTCGCCCCCGCCACGGTTCGTGTATAATTAACTCTGAACCGTGCGCCATTCTCAGCGTTAGAGGGACGTCGTGGAAAATTCACCGTTTCTAGTGACGGTATAGTGATCGATGGGGTAACTAGAATTTGCTGATTTTCCGCTGAAGTAGGCGTTTGGTCGCGAGAAGGATAGTAGATCGTTGCATTGGTACGTGTGAAAGATATAATCTATTCCAGATGTGTTTTGGGTGAGATCGCGGTGGAAGGGACGCCGTGAATAATTAAATATATCTACACATACCTTATATTTATAAATACAGCTATTTTGATTTTAGCTAAATTCTTCCTCATTGAACATTGAATATTTAAAAAAGACATATCAATCGAAAGTATTTCAAAAGCGTGTTTCAGAGACACCAGTCTTATAGTGCGGAGACGATCCGTTTAAAAGTTAAGGCACTTTCAAAATACGATTTTCCATAAGAGGTTATGTCAAAAATTAAAAACTCACTAAAAAATCACCTTTCGTCCATAAAGCACTGTTGAACATGATGGTCCACTTCTTTTTTTTAAATTCCTTCTGGTTTCTTTGCAAAAAAAAATAATTTTATTTTTTAGGTTACTTCCGCAGACGGCTCACTTTTCTTCTTCGTTCCTTCCTCGACACTAACGGGCGGACATTAAATTCACTCCATGTCACACGTTTGTGGTCCTCTTCATATATTTCTCAATAGTATTCACGCTCAAACTCTTTGCAAAATATGTTAAATCCGAATTTCCGACGATATGACCAAAATTGTTTACATACTTGTCACAGAACACAATGTATACTTGACGTTCATCATGGAACGTCAAGGTTTTCATTTCGGCTACGAGACCGTCCGGGAGATCTTTTCACCGGGGCGCGATGCACCCGAACTGGGGCTCATGATATTTCACATTCTACAGCAAATTCTGATGATACCTATTAGGCTCAGTGAGTACATGACTGATCCTTGCCCTCTTGCGTTAACAACATACATTTTAACATCTCTAGATTCCTTCTATTCCAAGTACCATACGTAATGTCGGCCGGTTAGCCACTGCCAAAACTGCTCTCGGCGTGGCTGTCAATAGTATTTGAATATGGCGAAGGGGCCAAAACGTCTCTGTTTCTAATCGTGTTTTTGCATATTTTTCGGTATTATTTCGACGCGAAGTTAATGTTATCGTTTAGTTCAAGCATCGAACTATATTTTGGCCTTAAAGCGAGTAAAAATTGCTCATAAAAACACTGTGAAATTTTTCTTCGGAAATAGGCAATTTCGGTGATTTTTCCAACATTTTATTTTTTTTTTCCCAAAAACTGGGCGTTTCCTCAGACAAACACTATTTAATAGAATGGCAAATATGAGTTCCTAGCTAATGAAAATTATGACTCATATGTGTCGATAAACGGTTTGGAACGAAGGTTGTGTTAATCTAAGTTATTTAGTTGCAGAAATTATATATTGTAACGTTTATTCTAATTTATTTACACACTGTCTTACCACTACTTAACTGATCTAGACTATATCCTAACTAATTAATGTATATCACACTCTTAACTGCTAATTTATTTCACTTGTCCGTTTATCGCACTGTTTTCACTAGCGGTTTCTCATCTAATCTTCTCTGCGTCCGCAACGTTCGCTTTTTATAGTCCTCCATTATGTCTCTAGAACCTTCTTGGGAGTACTCGATCCTCCTTTTCATTAATGTGTTTGTTCCAGAAAGGAGTAGATCATTCTTCCTTTAATAAGACGTTTCCGGGACGTTCGGGAATATTTTTATGGCCCAATTAAGCGGAGCGGCCTTCTCTCTTTGAACTGCGCCGCTTTCGTGAGATAAGAGACGCCGATGTTTATATTTCTTATTATATTAATATATATAATATATTTTTTAATATATGTCTTATATTTATATTTCTTCCTATCTAATCACCGTGACAGCAAGCAGTTAATTTATATGGAACATATTAAGCAATTAAAAAATATGTCAGATTAGATTAAAGGTCTGTTCAAAACCGTGAATTAAGATTCCTTTTTTTAGTTAAACCTTTACAACCGAAAACTCCAAGATGGTTAAGGAAAATTAGTCAATTTGAGTTAATACGTAGCGATTTAATTACCTACTCAGCGAGTTACTTCAATTACCTTTTAAACCCTATGTAACATGTGCAAATGAGATCTTCCCAACTTTTTAATTTTTGAGTTGTATCCATCTAAACTCGAATGTTTAAAAAGTATTCGAACTCCGTTTGTGACGTCACAAGTCAGTAGATTTTTTTTGAGGTATTACAGAAACACTTGGTATATACACAAATAACAGATTTTTTTTTTTGTTACCTGATTATTCAGTTATATCGACTTAAACACAAATTGGGACATTTTTAAAAGATATTACAGAAAACACTACAAATATACAAATAATAACGGAATTTTGATTAAAAATTTTTAATTCGATTATTCATTTGTTTCTAGTTAGACTCAAATGTTTAAGAAACTATTCGAAATCAGTTAGTGGCGTCACAAATTAGTTAATTTTTGGAAGGTAATACACAAACGCTGCATAGGCAAATGACATCTGCACACCCTTTTAATTATTGAGTTGTATTTAGTTAAACTCTAATGTTAAAACAAGTATTCAAAATTCCTTAATGACGTCACAAGTTAGTTGATTTTGGAAAGCTATTACAGAAACACTCCTAATAAAACTAATACCTGTATTTACTCAATCCAACGCCTTGACTGATATTTACCATGAAAGTAGTTGTTTTGGGCATGATTTTTTATCATGGATTTCAGCTTTTATTGAAACAATTGTTCCTCAAGGAACTTTTCCACTAGATAGGACTAAAATCAAAGCATTTTCCATTTCTTAATAATCTGCAAAATATGTAGGTTCCTTTTTTAAATGTCCAGAATGTGCGAAATCTAAAATTTGATCCTAAGAAATGTGAAATACTTAAGGTAACCTGGATTACTTACTAATAAACCTGTGACGTTTATAAGAAGATGAAAACCTAAAATATTTTGGGGTTCATTTCCTTCAGACAGAAATACAGTCGAAGAAACCTTAAATTTTAGTAAGCTCATTACATTTTAAAATATTTTTGGCAATGTTCAAACTCAGGACACATAAGAAACCCGCGGTAATGTAGACAACCTAACATTCAAGGCAACCTGATACACGTTTTAAAAACCTGAGATCTCTACACTAGCCCAAATGTCGTTTTCATTTTACTTGGGTTAGAGCCTATTTCTTTAATGGACTCTTAATGAAAAGTGGGCTAGAAGACATTCTCTCTGCATTTGGATACTCCAATTTTAAGAAACCGAAGAGGATTCTTGATAAGCTTTGGCGATTTTCAAAATGTGGAAAACCTCAGGAAACTCCAATGACATTGAGAATATAGCTTAATATTGTCACACGCCTGAGGACCTAGGGTCCAAAGGGAGTGCTCTGGTTGGGGGTGTAGCTAGGTAGAGATTGAAAAGAAGACATGCTGACACAGACAATATTTATTGGAGCATTAAATATAGGAGAGAGAACATCATAAAACAAAATTAAAGCAAATGAGCAAATGGCAAGAAGTGAGAAAAAGGTCAAAGGGAGGTGATTGCTTACTGTTGGGTGACGATGGGCAGCAGGCGCAAGGCTCCTCCAATTAGCGGCATGTCGAAGGACGGACTCTCAGACGGGCAGCGTGACGTGGTACTTGATGACTGAATCCTCTATAGTTATGATCGATCCGTATAAATATGTGCGGGATGTTTATGAACGTGATGTCGTACCTGTCCGAGAGTCACGTATTGTCCTTCGGTTTAAGGTCGCCTCGATGCTGAATTAGCTTGGACGGCGACCTATTTTCGCTAATTGTGGCCGCATCGCGACAATATGACATAACATTCCAGGCAACGTCAGATAATGTGAACTGCAAAATTTATAAGAGCTCTTATTACGACCATTGAGGCAACCTGAATGAAACGTTTCTAGAATTTTACTAAATTTTTATTTTCAAAATTCTCAGCTTAATTCAGGCCCTAGAGCCAATTTCTCTGAGGTGAATTCTTGTTGAAAACCTTGAAATGTTTAGGGCAACCTTAGGCGGCCATTAGTAAACCTGAAGACTTTCTAAGCAGCTGGTATTACAGGCTTTAGATTGTCGACTTTAAGTCTCAATTTTGCTAGAACCAACTTTTTTCAGCAAAAGACAGATAGGTAAATACTCCTTTTTAGTACACCCAAAAAATATTTAGGCCAGTTTTGGCAAATGCCTCCATGTCTGGAAATCCTGAGGAAGCTTCAGCAGCGCAGATAACAACACTAGAGACAACCTAAGACAATTTCTAAAATTTGTAAAAATTTTTAAAGGTACTACAGAATCTGTTTTTTAAATTTGATTCTACCGCTTCCATTTGGAATGGTAAGGTCATTGTTATTCTCGCCCAAATCCTGCTTGACAAACTTTCTTCAATTTGGAAATTTTGGAAAACGGCAACAATTTTTACAAAAAACCTGAAATGACAATTAATACACGTGTAAGGATCCTAGGCCGCTGTGGATTTTGAAGCCTAAGATGAGTCCTTGTTATACCTGAAAAGTTTCAACTTTATTGCTAGGGCCCATTTTTCCAACTGGAAAGACAATCTAATGAATGATCCTTTGCTTTTAGTAAATACAAAAAATTTATAGGAAGGAATATGCAAAACTTAAGGAGCGACGTTGAGAATATTAACTTCAAGGCAAACTAAAATAACATCAAAAATTTTTGAAAAGGTTAGAAGGTGCCATGGAATTTCTTTTTTTTTACACCATACAAAACACTTATTATTTGGGCCGAAAATGGCCCATTTTGTTGAGATAAAAGTGTGAGGATCTTCAGTTTTTCCCAATCCAACAAGATTTCTAAATATATTTGTTTGGTCCTGGAGTTTGAGAAACCAGAAGGATTTTGAGAAGACTGTTAAGAAACTTGTAATATTTTGAGCAACCTAAACCAACCGGTGTTAGATGTGTAAGATTTCTAGGCAGCCTTGGTTTTAAAAATCTGGAAACATATATTTTAGACCTAAAGGTTTTGAACTTCATCTAGAGTCCATTTTTCCAGACAGAAAAGCAGTCGGATTAACCTTCGTTTTTAGTAAACTCAAAAGTCCATTGTTCTGGAAAATTTTCAAAACATAGAAAACATGAGGAAACTAGAGCAACATTGAGAACATAACCTCTAAGATAACCTTAGATATTTCAAAAAAAAATATTTGCAAAATTTTAGAAGGTACTACAGAATCTGTCTTTCACACCTTACACCAAACCTACTATTTGGGACCTCATTGGCCTATTTATGAGCCTAAATGGCCCATTTTCTAGTGGTAAAAGTGTGATGATTTTCAGTTCCATACAATCTTGAGAGATTTCTTGGTAGCTTTATCTAATTTTTAGAAACTGAGAAACCCAAAAAAATTTAACAGAAATGTAGGAAACCTTAAGATTTTTAAGGCAACCTCAAAGGGCCATTAATACACGCGTGACGTATTTAGGAAGTTTTGGTTTTATAAACCTGAAAACCTCTACATTACATATGAAAATTTTTAACTTAAGTTGGGTAATAGATCTTACTTCTTCAACAAGGAAGGTAGTTCAGTTTTCAAAAAAGATAAAAATGAAGAAAACATGGCATTCAAGACAACGTGAAGTGATTCCAACAAACCTTCAAATGAGTACAGGGTCGATTTAACTTAAATCTAACTTGATTTTTTTTATTTTAATTAAAGGGCTCTTTTGTACATTTTTCTAGGCAAAATGAGATCCATTTTCACTTTTTCACATGAACCACACAAATGTAGGAAGTACTACTGTAATGAAGTCGATTTTTAAAATTTAAATTATTAGCATTTCTAGACGAGTTTTACTCCATATTCCAAAAACTAATTTTTGGAACAATGTCGGTATGTGGAAAAAATTTCTCGAAAATGAAAAATAACAAACGCTTAAATCTTTGTATTTAAGCTTAGTACGAGGACCTCCAATTAAACTTCTTATTAAAATTATTTATAACAAATATTCTCAAAATTCGCTCAAATATTTTCTTGTCAATATTGGGTGTCTATTATATCATAGAATGTGTATAGTACAGTTTAATAACATTCTTGACTAAATCTTGTTTAAGGGCACTTTACACTTATCTTCTTTTTTATTGAAAATACACACTTAACCCTAAAAATTCACAACCCTTCAAAATGCTCAGTAAGTTATCATTTTTTTATTTTAAAAATTGTCTCGAAGTCGCTATAAGAATTTTTTTACATTTTGAATACTTTTATACTGCGGAATATTCATATTCAAAATATAGAAAAATAGACAGATAGACAAATCGCCGATTTTCAAAAATGTTATTGGCTTTTACTGCAAATAAAAAAATAAACCTAAATAAATAAAATAAATCAGTAATTGCAATAAACCTCATTAACAGGTAAATTGTTAATAGGTATTTATTATTACCAAAACAATTTTAACTCCTGATCATGAGATATCAAATCATGACGTTTGATTAATCAGCAAACAACCAATTTTCTAGTACACCGTAATAATTCATAATTTTTGATAATTAACTAAAATATTTATACATTTTATTTAATTAATTAGGAATCTAATACAACCGCCAATAAAATTTATTATTTATTCCAAAACATTATCAAATATTTCAGAATAAACTTAGACGTGATTCGAGCAATTTTCAATTTAAACTAACAAAAATATAAATTTATTTTACTCAACAGCTATAAAGAGTACAACACAGTTACAACACTTAAGAATACTATGTAGTCATATTGAAGGTATTGCATAAAATTTACGTATTTTTATTAATTTTTAAATGATTACAAGTTAACATTCTGATTTAATTTTCAGGAATTCACCAGACGACTCATGAAAGGACTTCCACCTGAATACATCAACACAAAAATAATCAAGATATTATATGAAACGCCTTATTGTTAATTACTATATTGTTACTATATTTAATATTATCTTACCAAATAGGTGTAGGTGATAGTCACTTGGTTTTATTGTATTGATTTATCATTTGTTAATTTAATTTTAGAGTATTCGCCATTATTTCGAATATGTAATGCAAATGTGTTGGAAATTTATTCATCTTAAATTAACTAAACCTTCGTGAATATATAAATATAAAGTGTCTATCACAATTGTTACAATTTATTGATTGTTAATATTATTGTTATTTTAACTAGAGTTGTAATGGAACATTCAATTAAATTAAGTTTGTCTCAAGTTTCATTACCATTTTCGATCATAAGAACATAAACAATGTGATTCCTACTATTGCTTCATTGTATTATCAGTATCATTTAATTACTTTACATAAAATCGTTAATTCCAAAAATTCCCAAAACTTGAATTTACTTAAAACTATTTCTTCACAAGCCAAATTACCACTCAATTTCACTTCCAATTCAAACTCTCACCCAAATCGCAATTTAACCTTCATTTCCACCTCACCCTGTATACGTAACCCCTCTCGTCCCTCCAGTACTCACCCCTAACTAAACCTCCCCTATCGCCGCTGAAACAGCTGAATTACAGTTCCCTATAACGACGACGGTAAGGGTTCCGACATTCTCTGAAGGGTAGAAATCGACAATCCTAATTGGACGTGGCTGTATTAGATGGCGCTAGCGAGGAGATCGAGGGGTGAGTTTCCACTTTCTGATTCGAGAAGTAAGAGAGAGGGGATGATCAGATTGAAGTTTGAAGTTAATTGCGTTTAAATATTTTGGTGAATTGATTGAGATGCATCGATTGGAAAGGGATAAGTGATTTTAGATCGATGAAATGAACACAGTTGAGGCGACTTAAATTTTCAAGAAGGTACCAGTTAACAGAACATCTTCCAGTTGAAACTAAAATACATGTCATTTTGACATTTCACAGGTTTTCACATATTCACCAGTCCGGTCTCATCTAGTTAATTAACTCCCGTCGTCCATTAATTTCATTTTAATTGCATTGTTCTCGATTTTCCCTGATTTTTCGATTTTCCCGCTCCGAAAATCGCTTCTGAGGGAACCCTACGTCTGCAAAGTGCACTAATTAGATCGCCTTGTTTGTATTAAATTATATCGACATTTTAAGCGGCAAAACGTTCGTATGTATACATAAGTTTTAGCGCTGACCGATCCCGCCGTTTCAGTTCTGAACAAATAAAAGGACCGAACTTGCGTAGGTTTCGCTGAAAGTGTAGTTTCCTTTAACTAACAGGTAGGTACTATTGATGTTTGATTAATCGAATAGTTATATTTTATAACAGTTTGTAGAGTCGAAACAAGTTTTGGGACAATTTGCAGGTTTGAAGGGTTCATAAGTGTGGAAATTTCGAAGTGAAACTTCTTTAGAAACGTTTTTATAACAAACTTTTTTCCTAAAGTTAGCCAACAAAAAATGTAAATAAAATTATTAAGCGTTTTTAAAAGACTCGTGGAGTTCCCAAAAAAAGAATTAGTCAAAATACCACTGCGTGCTTTGACGTCACAATATATTTTTCCAAAAAAGTATACAACAGATTTTTACTTTTTTTGGAAATTTTGAGAATAACATTTCCTTTGGATTTTGAAAAAGTACTGAATCTCCCATAATGTGCAAAATAAATTAAAAACAAATGCTTCGAATTTGTGAAAATACATTACAACTTAATGTAAAATAGAAGTTTTGTTTTTTGAAAAAATGTAGTACCAAAACTATAATGTTCCAAAAATTCAGTTAACTTACGTATTTTACTAACTGAAGATCTCAGAGAAATTTTGATACAATGCCATTTTCTCAAACTTCATAAACACCAGAGATTTGAATTGAAATTTGAATTGTATTGAAATTTCCAAAATTTCTTAAAGAAATTAAAATTAAGTAAAATGAATGGTTATAAATACAACACAATTTTTATATAATGCAAAATTTATATAAAATTTAAAAATTATATAAAAAATATAATAATACAAAATATAAAAATTATATAAAATTTATATAATTTTTATACAATGCAATACAGTTAAGGCATTGTAAAGCTGAAACAATACTCTTCAAAAAATATTGTATCAATAGATTAATATCACAAGACTAATTACTAATATTTTGATTGATATTCTCATAGGAATATTTATTTAGTGGCATTTTTTCAAATTTCATAAAAATCTGAGATTTGATTTAAATTTTGGAAAGGCTGTTGAAGGTAAGGCAGTAGTTGGTTATTTGAAAATACAAATAATTGTTAAAATTGAAGCTAACATTTTTGAAAAATGAAATTTAGTTTCAAAAATAATGTAACAAACTAATTTTACAACTGCAATTTACAAAGAATATTTTTATTTATTGGCATTTATTTAAAATCTCGTTAAATCTGAGATTTGATCTGAATTTTGAATAAGCTCTCCAAATGTGTTAAAGAAAATTAAGAGTAAGTGCTATGGATTTGTGTAAATACAATAAAACTAAATTTGTAGAATTGAAACTTAATTTTTTTTCAAAAAATATAGTTTCAAAAGATTAATTATTGCAGTTTTAATAGGGATTTTTAATTTTATTGACATTTTTTTTAAATTTCATAAGAATCTGAAACTTAATTTGGATTTTGAAAAGACTGTTGAAGATCCCAAAAATTGTTAAGGGGAATTAAAAATACGTAATTTCGTAAATACAGTACAACTAAATTTGTAAAATTGAAACGACATATCTGCCAAAAAATGTATCTTCAAAGGATTAATGTTACATCAATTTTTGAAATAAAATGTTTATAGGAAATTTGATTTAAAGGAATATTTGGATATCATTTAAAAAATTATAAAATATAATTACAAAATTAAAAAATTTATAAATGAAAAATTAAAAGTAAGTTTTTCAAAAAAATTAAAAGAAGAATAAGTAATTTTTTTTAGTTTTTTTTTACCAAAGTTCTAATGATCATTCCATAACAATTCTAAATTGCTTGAAGTTCTTTTCAATATCATTGAAAACTTTGAAATTGTATTTTAGCGACTATTAGTATTTGAAGATTACTCTCGTTATTATCCAAACTACAACTATTAAATTGAACTATTACAACAACATTTTAATTATACAAGTAGATTTGGTGAAAATTAGTATTAAAAATTCTCACATTAACTGTAAGAAAGTTATAACTGTGGAGTATTTAAAGTGAAGCTTCTATACTGGCATTATACTCTTATCATGTTTTCTCTAGATATCCCTCAGTATATCCCAGATTTATACGATACATACGATTCCGATCATGGAGTAGAGAGAATATAAGTTCTCCCACTCTCTTCCCCTTTCCCTCGTTTCTGGGTACGTCACGGTGATTCGACAGCCGGTCCCAATGTCACGTAGTTCGTGAATTCCCACTTATTTGAATTTAAAAAATGTCATATTTTTTAAATAGACAGTTTTAGACAGATAGTTAAATAGACGGAAACTTATTAATTGATCAGTGAAATTTGGAGTTTCGATATAATCAAATTTCTTCAAAATTTTGCATCCATTACTTAACGTTGCCATCTCACTGCAATTTGGGTAATTAGAACTCATTAATTTAATTCTGGAATATCTTAAATAAACCCGAAAACCTATTTTTGCAGTTAATGTACAGTTATGGTACCAACTTGAAACCTCTGAGGTTTCAAATTAAAAAAAAATATGGAAAATTTTCTCTAGAAATGACCGTAGTGTATTTTGGATTTAAAATCCTTCATTTGGAGATAAGAACACGTACCTAAAGAAGGTTCAACGTAGATCAAGAGTAGAATGGTAGCTTCTATCAGATGTCATAATTACGTAATCAAAGCTTATATTTCAAAATGCTTAAAAATTTCAATCAAAAGCAAATTCAAACAAAAAAAACAATTTGTAAAATTTAAATTAATCGAAATGAAATTAATCAAATATGGGAAAATTAAAATACATTAATATTAAAAAAAAATCCTAAGAGTGGAAAATGATGAATTCAAAAACAATTTTTCACTTTTAATTTATGGATTTAATATCTTGCAACGGATTTTAACTTAAAATTTAAATTAATAGAAATTAAATCAATATAACATGGGAAAATTAAATGTGCGAATAATAACTAATAATATTTACATTATTAATAAAAAAATGGAAAAATTGATTTGATTTGTGTGAAATGTGATTTGGAAAATATGAAATTCCGTATATAAGTGTACTGCAACGGATTTCAAATTAAACCTTCTAATCCTGACGTTTCCTTAAAAACAAGTATTAAGCAGCCATCTATTCTAGCCATAATCGATACCATCTAGATCGCTTAGTCTGACGAAATGCCCTTTTTGCCCTTATCACCGACTCAATTTAAGAAATGCCCGTTCCTCAAAATCCTTAAATCCTCCCAGTTTAAGCGTTGCGGACGGAGGGGGGTTACGCTTACATAGATATATATACACAAATATAGCTCGCCCTTAGGTCCCGTATAATGTCCCCGAAAGGTCCTAGAAGTAGATTACGTAGATAAAGAACGGGACGGTCGAGTGCACCTCACAGCCATTCCGGGGCCGGCTTTATTCTTGTTAAGTAACGACATAGTTGAGGTTTTCGGTTGTTAATGCGAAACGCAAAACTACACAACGCACACCGTCCCGTTCCCCTACATTTGCACACGCTCGCAAACATAAAGAAAGGGTGGAGGGGGAGGAGGAGGGGGTAGTTAAGAATTCCGAGAAGTTTTCTTATTAAACTCCGCCACCACTGTAGGTTAAGGCGAACTGACAACGTTGAAGTCATGTGCATTACATTCGATTTTCCAAAAAAAAATCAATTTACTTTAATTAATTAAGTTAATTAAACTAAAAGTCTCGAAGCCTAATTAATTTAATTATTTTTTTATGTATTAAATTTATTTATTTAATTTATTTATTATTTATTTTATTTATTTAAACTGCTTATTAAATTAAGTTTTTGAATTATAAAAATACGTTATTTGTTACCCGATATTTAGAAAACATATTTTTATTACTGACACATTTCGATAAATCTGGATAGCAAATAATCAAAAAAATTTCAAAAGTGTCCTAAAACTGCAGCTTAACTACAAAAACAGGTTTCTTGAATAATACAGGGTGTCCCAGAATCAACCATTCAAAATAAAGCACCCACTTCTACTGAACATACGTCCTAAATCTCACTGTTTACATGGTGTAAAAGTTCTCAAAAAAATTATTATTTATATATATTGTGTTCATTCTGAACAAAAAAATTTTCATTATAATTGTTGGCCAGCCTGTATAATAGTCTATTTGATGTCTGTATTCAAATATGTCTTATTACTTAACACCGATTTAATTAACTTAATTTTTAAATATAACCTATTGTAACGTTTTTACTATTGACAAAAACCAAAACACTACGCGATTATCCTAATTAATTTCTTTCTTACACTATACCTATAAACTTAACTTAACAATCACCTAATTCATATTCGTACACGGATGTTTATTTATTTTAACGCGCCCGATCTCTCGCTCGAATGTTTATACACACCGGTTCGACTGTCCTGCTTCGGGTCCGACATTCCCTTTTTATGGCAGGTAGAAGCTTCTCGAACTTTCGGGATAATTACCAGAACGTTCGATTTTCCAGGAACCCGTTATCGCATCGAACTCTCTCGACTGTTCCCGTCGTCCTTCCCGGAATTGCAATAAGGCGAACTTGTGTAGCTCCCGGCGTGTTTATGTCGCGGCCGGCGAGCCGTTTCGTTACACTGCCCCCGCCTTAAAGATGTTTCGTCCCGAAACGTGTCCCTGACAGGCCCATGTAGAAATCTGCAGTTGGTCCCCTGTCTGCAACGCGAGGTTTGGTGGAAATAACATGCCACAGTCTTCTTGTGGGGACTTCTCTCAGGATTCCAACAACACACCAAAATGTCTACCCCGGTGAAGCGAAATAAGACCTCCAGCATATTCCTGACCACCCTCCAGTCCAAGGCGTCCAATCCGCAAGCCAGTTTCGGGATTGCTAACTTAGTTAGATCTTCGCTAAGTAGGGTATCCCTGAGGTCATGTAGTGCGTCCCACAGGTCCAAATAGGTGGGCTTGTGAAAGGACCTCCTCTTGGTAACCAGGTAGAAGAGTGGCCGTTGTGATCCATCTTCCTTAATCCTCAGCGCTCGCCCGACCGCCGGTCCCTGCTGATGGAGTTCGTCCAGTTTGCCGAACCTCGTCTGGAACTCCGCAGCAATTCCCCGGGACATCCGCAGGTCCTGGGCCACGCAATGAGCCAGCGCATATTCAGGCGGTGTTCCGAACAGATCCCGTTGTTCTTCCCTGGTCACACCGAATCTGGCCTTCCCGGTCCCACCATACGCAGCCATAAACTCTTCAAAGGAGGGCTCATCCTCTTGGGGCCGTAGTTGGCGCACCTGTTGATCTTGGTCGTGGTCTCCCTCAAAAGGCGCTAATCGATTGTAATGCACCACCATGGGTTTCCCATTCGGGACTTTGCTGATCCGGTAGATGACATCATTTATCTTGGTCCTCACTGTATACGGCCCTTCCCAGGTTTTCTGAAGCTTTGGTGATAACCCTCGTCTTCTTTGCGGGTTGTACAGCCACACCAGGTCTCCTTCTTCATATATGCCGCTGTCCGCCAGGACGTCATAGTGATCCTTCATGCGGTCGCTGGCGACTTGGAGATTCGTCCGTACCATCTCGTGAATCCGGTCCATCTTTCTGCGCAACTCGGTGACGTAGTCTTCCCCAGCCAGATCTTCTCCCGGCTTGCAACCGAAGCTCAGATCGCAGGGAAGCCTCATCTCTCGCCCGAACAGTACCCTTGCTGGTGTTTGGCCGGTGGACTCGTTGATGGCAGAACGGTAGGCCATCAGGAAAGAGGGGAGATGTTGATCCCAGTCTCGTTGGTGTTGAGACACTACCTTCGAGAGGTACTTGCCCATGGTGCGGTTCATCCTCTCCACCATTCCGTCAGACTGAGGGTGCAGCGCCGTCGTTCTAGTTTTGCGAATTCCCAATTTTTCGCAAACTCCCTGGAACAGCTCGCTCTCGAAGTTACGCCCCTGGTCGGAATGCAACTCCAACGGTACTCCGAAGCGGCTCACTAGCTCCTTCACCAGGACATCTGCGACAGTTGTGGCTGCTTGGTTGGGAATCGCGTAGGCCTCTACCCATTTCGTGAAGTAGTCCATCGCCACCAGGATGTACTTGTTGCAGCAATCGGTTTCAGGAAATGGTCCAGTAATGTCTAGGGCGATCCTCTCGAAAGGACTTCCCACATTGTATTGCCTCATCGGGGCTTTCGGCTTGCGGTGCGGTCCATTGCTGGCTGAGCAAACTGTACACTTCCTGCACCATTCACGAACAGCCTCCGAGCAGCCCACCCAATAGAAACGCTCGCGCACTTTCTGCAGGGTCTTCTTTACTCCCAGGTGGCCTCCTGAGGTTCCGTCATGGAGGTAACGTAGCACCTCCGCCACCTTAATCTTGGGCACGATGAGTTGGAATCGTCTTTCTGCGCCATTATCGGATTCCAGCACCTTCTTGAGCAGTCCATCCTGTATCACCAGGGAGTCCCACTGCGCCCAGTACGATTTCAGGGTCCTAGAGGATCGGGCCACTTCCTGCCATTCCGGCCGACGTCCCTCTTCTTTCTACCTCAGGATCCGTTGGAGTTCAGGGTCGCCTTCCTGCGCTCGCCGCAGCCCGTCTGGTGACCAGTCCTCGTCGGTGACCGTCGTGCGGCAAGTAGAAGCCTCCTTTACCTCTGCACGACTGCAGTGGGAACATCCCTCCGGACACGGTCTTCTTGAAAGAGCGTCAGCATTACGGTGGCTGGTTCGTGCTCTATGTTCGATGTCGAAGTCATATTCCTGAAGACGCTCAATCCACCGAGCTACCTGGCCTTCCGGGTTCTTGAATCGCAGGAGCCATCTGATCGCTGCCTGGTCCGTTCTCAACAGGAACTTCCTCCCGTACAGGTACTTGTAGAAATGTTCTACTGACTTCACAGCGGCTAACAGCTCCCTTCTGGTGACACAGTAGTTCCTTTCGGGCTTGGACAGGACTTTACTGAAGTAGCCAACGACCCGCTCTTGCCCATCTTGCAGTTGTGACAAAACCCCTCCGATCCCGTCGTTGCTTGCATCTGTATCCAAGATGAAGCGTCCCTCTTGGGTCGGAAACCCAAGAACAGGGGCCGTCGTCAGGCGTCTTTTCAGGGCGTCGAAGGCTGCTTGGCATTCTTTATCCCAAACGAAGGCTCGTTTCTCCTCGGTTAGTCGTGTCAGCGGCTTTGCGATGTCAGAGAACATTCGGGCGTAACGACGGTAGTAAGTGCAAAGCCCCAGGAAACTCCGCAATTGATGTTTGTCCATTCAAAACAAATCCCGATGCACGTCATTTTGATGACGTCACCAAACATCCAATACTACCAACTTAATATCGTACCAGGACATCGCAATTTATGTGTTCCGTGTATATTTTAGGTTGAGAATACACATAACCATATATATGGTTGGCAGTATACTAAGTTGGTAGTATATAGTATGTATATTAAGTTGGTAGTATTGGATGATTCTTTTGTCGAGTATTAATTACCGTATTAATTACCATTCTGGCCAATTTTAGGTAATTAGATTTTATTGATGCAGGTGATTTGTGCATTTTACTCATTTCTTGTTCTCAAAAAGCAATTACCTATATTTATTGCGACCCACAATATAACGATTTAATTTTATTTGATGATATACTGTAATAGGCAATAAATAAAAATTATGAAAATATTATTATTGCATTAAATTCATAATAATTGATAACAAATTATTAATCATTATTATACCAAAATAATAGAAAAAATATTAAAAATAAATGAAATTAATAGAAATTATCTTAAAGGTAGATAACGTTTAAAGATCATTAAATTATTATTAACAAATTTAATAATAAGTGATTTTTCATATCACTACGATTATGACGTGTTGAGTTTGTTTAATTAATGGGTTTATTTAATTTATTTTACAAGTCTGTATTTCTATAAATTAGGTATTTATGTATTTTATGTAGGTATTCTTTTATGTATTTTATATAATATTTTTATTATATCTATTTTTAGTATTATATTTATGCTAAACACCTGATGATGGACAATATGTACCCGAAACTTGTCCGAATTTTAAATTGTTTCTTCCTTTAATAGAACTTAGTTATTATTGTAATTTATTTATTGTTATTATTGTCTAATAGAAGTTTCAACAAAATCCTGTGACTCACTTAACTACAAGTTTTCAAATATTGAACCTTCACACAGTCCCTCAGAGAAAAGAATCCCGTCTTTCCCACGTTTCCAGCATCCGCAGAACCGGACCTAGCTGGACGCTCGCCGTGTGCCCTTTCCCTAAGAACGCATTAGAATCATAAGGGAGAGTCATTTGCATCCTTAATTTAAGAGCAAACAGGATCGGGTTACTTTCGAGGGAAGAAAAAGTTGGACATGTGGGAACAGGTGAGGATGACGAGATAAGGGGGATTGAACTAAGTCGTTTTAGTATCGGGGACGTCTCGTTACGGGAAAGTGTTAGGAAAAGTGCGAGGAAATTACGGAAAATTCGGTAATTCAATGTAATAATTTTTGGTGTGACTAAGTTTTGAGGAAAAGTGTGAGGAAATTGCGAAAACGTGGCTATTAGATACTTGTGAGGAACCAGGGAAAATAATTGATTTGGTGTATGATTCTGCCATTGGGAAAGTTTGTGGAAAAATGTGTAAGCTAAATGTAAAGAATCGCTATCTGATTAGCTGATATGTCTCGGATTGCAAAAAAGGTAAGAAATTTTTCCTTGACTCCCTCCCCAAAATTTCCAAAAATATTTCCAAAATCCCGGACTTTTCCCGATTTCCCCGACTAAATATAGAATTCCCTGATTTTCCCAGATTTCCCTGACTTGTCCCAGATTTTCCGACTGTGTGTGCGCCCTGCTCCGATATCTCCAATATATCTCCAGTATCTCCAATATACCTCCAATACCTCCAAACATAATATGGCAACTCATCGCAATAAAATTATGTGTATATGCTAATTACTATACGAATAAAGTAAGAGATTATAAAGCACATTTTGCAAAATTGAAAATTGCAGAACAATTATAAAAAGAAATGAGAGGGGCCAAGAGATACATTTTGTTTAGTGTGTATGTAATTTTGCACTAAGCACAATTTGACTAACTTCCCATTTGAGTACAAATTATGGCTTTTCCATAAAATTGATGTTTATGATTACTCTTTTTAAAAAGAGCCTACCAACTCCATTTTTAATTTCTTTCGAGAAATGTAATTTCATGATTATCATTACTTATAGCTAAGGTTGGGACTAACTAGTTAGAAAATTAGAAGTTAAGTTGAAAAGTTAAAAAGTTACTAACTTTTAACTTAACTTAAGTTGATTTTAGAATTTGTTAACTAGTAACTTAACTAGTTACTTTTATATGGTAACTTTAAACTTTTTTAACTTTTTGAAAAAGTTAAATTTATTTTGAAAATCTAGACTGAGTACGCAGCTGAAAATGTACGCCAAAGAATATTTTCAAAATGATACTTTTGAACCAGAGAACCAAATTGTGATTCAAGCACAAAAAAAGAAAAAGAACTTACTATTCTTGTTTTAAAAAAGTCAGTCAAAGCAATGATTTGCAGAAATTTCCTCGCTTTTCCCACTTGAGAAAATTGAAGAAAATTGAGAAAAAATAAGATCAAATACATAACTAAAGATTTCCTTTTTCTACATTAAAAAGATATACCTGTGATGAAAATAAGTTGAGGTCTATCTTTCTTGCTATTAATGAAACCAATTTTAAGTTTCTATATAACACTTTTAAGCTTATGGTACCTATATAGATTGATAGGTCAAACTGTGATGAGTGATGACTCTAGATGTGATGGCATCAGATATTTTAATGATTTCTTTTAAATATATTTTCATCAAAACGGACCACACAATTACGATCTACATATTTAAGAAAAATTGAAATTTTGATTAAAAAAGTTTAAATAGTTAATAGTGAATTTGTTAGGAAAGAATGATCTATTACGTTCCGGGCCTTTCTAGAATAAACATTATTAGGGAAAAGAATGAACCGCAAATAAAATTGAGATATGTATATAATCAGGGGCTTGCGGTCAGGGAGATCAGACTAGACGTGAAGCCGCGAGTGGAAACAGTGCGATAAACAGAGAAGCGAGAGCGTATAAATAAATTAAGTAGTGTAAATAAATTAGAATAAACGTTACAATATATTTGAGTTCTAGCTTTTTAAATAACATTTTACATTTTAACATCCTAAGAACATTTAACCCTTCCCAGGTCGAAATAATCACTAATCAACTTCGTTCCACCTCGACTTACGAGCGACCTTCCCCGTCGCTCCCGCCGCCCGGCATTACCATATAAACGAATAGAAAGCTCAGCGCGACAAATTGACTTTATCAAGACCTGAGGTCCGAAAATGAGAAATGAAACGCTCCGTAAACGAGTGCGAAAGCACAAATTTCAGCGGCTTTTATCGAATTACACGTACGCAGAGACGGAGAGAAAGACAGAATGTGATAGTTGATTCGTCCCATTCACGGCAGGTCTAAATGAGTTAGCTGAAATCCGATTTGGAGGAGGACGTTTTTAAAAATCTTGACTCGAGATGTAATCATGGAGAGTTAAGCTAATTTATAGAAAAGCCCTTTGTAAATTAGTACATTAGTACAAAGAAGCTTGTCTGAAGTGGATCAGCACCAAAGACAGTAAAGCCCGAAAAGTGCACATAAGAGAGAGGAAGGAAAGAAGGAAACTAGTGACGCAACAAAAATAAAAGAAAATTTGGAAAGAAAATGAAGAGAAATAGACATGAATATAGGAGGTAGAAGATATACTTAAAGCAGGGAAATTTATAGAAGAAGACTAACTTTCAACTCATCTCTGCTGAAAAATGTGAAGAATACTCTAAACAGCTACTTACTGAAGATCGACCACAATATACAGGGTGTTAGGGGTTTGACTGCCTTTATTTTAACAGGTGATAGTATTCATCAAAACAAACAAAATACCTTATATAACGGGGGTCCTAAAACTAACCGTTTTTGAGAAAAGTCGAGTTATTTTATCAATGCATTTCACCACAACTTGGCAACACCGAGAAGAAAAGATACGTATACATGTAAACAGCTGTGCGGGGTCAATGTTACGCGACGCGTGCGATAAATTCGCGGTGTTGCCATACCACATCATAGCTACTTTATCGAGTTGTATTGATTGGAAATATTTTTCTTATTCTTTAAAGAAAACCTTGTTTTGTTAAAAATTATACATAAATACATTAAAACAATACATCCTATGATCATTTCATGTACAAAATTATTTTAGATTCTTTAATAAAACTGAATTTTTACACCTTAAAATTAGAAGTTTGCTAATTTTTTTCTCGAAATCAGTTGGTTTTAGGACCCCTGTTTATAAAGTTATTTTGTTTATTTTGGTGAATACTATCGCCTGTTAAAATAAAGGCAGTCAAACCCCCAACACCCTGTATAAATGAAGAGACACGACCGATAAATAATATAGAAGGGGAAAGATTGGAAATAGGTACACAAGACGTGAAGAAGGCAATTATGAACATTAAGCATGAACATTAAGCATTAAGCCTGAACTAATAAAGAAAGGGACATATAAACTAATTACCATGATGAACCAGCTTCTTACGAGATGTATAAATGAAGAACCGATCCCGGGAGGATGGAAAATAGGATTCATGTCATCGATAACTTACTAGTTTCTTCTGAAGAAACAATTATTTTTCTCACATTGTGAGCCATTTTGGGTCACTCTTGAACAAATTAAATCCCAATGATTTCTTATTATTTTATAATGAATTAATTTTTGTAATAAATCCCAATTATTTATTATTATTTTATAATTATTTTTTAATTTTTAAACAAAACTCACATTTTGATCAATTTTGGATCGTTTTCGTGCAAAGTGAATAATTCTAATTATTATTGCCCACCAAAAGCAATCATTTATTTCATATCTGAACCACTGTGGATCGTTTGGAAACACATTAAGTGTATTACTTAAAATACAATAATTTTTTTTCCATTTTCAGGAACCCTGAATGCCAAATTCTATAAAACTTATTATTTATCTAATTATCTAATCTCTTAGATAAGTGTGATTATTATTATTATTAACCATTAATACAAATTAATTATTTCCCTTAAAGAAGGAATAATTTTTCTAATATCTTGGGCCAATTTGAGCCACCATTATAAAAATTAAATCCTAAATAGTTGGCTTCAAAATTTCTTTATTAAATTCTAAACAATTTTGTTATGTTTTCGTGCAAAATGAATAAATCTAATTATTCTCCCCCAAGAAACAATATTTTTTCTCAAATTTTGTAACAATGTGAACAGCTTGGAAACGTTATATTACTTAAGATGTAATCATTTTCCTTACATTTTCAGAAAGTCTCAATGGCAATTTCTGTAAAAAATGAAACTTATTATTATTTATTCATCCAATGCCATAAATATTTATGATTATTATTATTATTACTAATTATTTGCAATCATTTTCCATACATTTTCACATTTTCAGAAAGGCTGAATGTCAGTTTCTGTAAAAATTGAAATATATTATTTATCTAATTGTCTAAAGCCTCAGATAATTATTATCATTACTATTATTACTTACTATTAAAGATTAATTATTTTTCATACAAAAAGGGATTATTTTTCTAACATTTAAAACCAATTTGAGCCACTTTTGTGAAAATTAATTCCCAATTATTTGCTACAAAAATTTCTTGCTCATATTCTGAACGATTTTGGAACGTTTTCGTGCAAACTGAATAACACTAATTATTGTCCCCAAGAAACAATTTTTTTTTTCAAATTTTGTATCAATGTGGGCCATTTGGAAATATTATATTACTTAAGATGCAATCATTTTCTTTTTATTATCAGAAAGTCTGATTGAAAATTTCTGCAAAAATTGAAACTTATTATTTATCTAATTATCTAAAGCCTCAGATAATTATTATCATTACTATTATTAATTACTGTTATAGATTAGTTATTTCCCTTGAAAAAGGAATTATTTATCTAACATTTTGGACCAATTTGAGCCATTTTTGTAAAAATTAAATCCCAATTAGTTGACTTCGTAATTTCTTTCTCACATTCTAAACAATGTTGTTATGTTTTCGTGCAAAGTGATTAACCCTAATTATTGTCCCCCAAGAAACAATAATTTTTCCCAAATTTTGTAGCAATGTGGACCGTTTGGAAACCTTATATTACTTAAGATGTAATCATTTTCCTTACATTTTCAGAAAGTCTGAAGGTCAATTTCTGTAAAAATTGAAACTTATTATTTACCTAACTATTTAAAGCCTCAGATAATTATTATCATTACTATTATTAATTACTATTATAGGTTAATTATTCTCCAAAGAAGGAATTATTTTTCTAACATTTTGGGCACATTTGAGTCCCTTATTGCTAGTACTAATTTCCAATTATTTGCCTACAAAATTTCTTTGTCAAATTTTAAACAATTTTGGTATGTTTTCATGTAAAGTGAATTACTCTAATTATTCTCCCCAAAGAAACAATAATTTTTCTCAAATTTTGTAACAATGTGGACAGTCTGGAAACCTTATATTACTTAAGATGCAATCATTTTCCTTACATTTTCAGAAAATCTGAATGCCAATTTCGGTAAAAATTGTAAATTATTATTTATCTAATTATCTAAAGCCTCAAATAATTATTATAATTACTATAATAATTAATATCATAGATAAATTATTTTCCTTAAGGAAGGGATTAGTTTTCTAACATTTTGGATCAATTTGAGCCACCTTTGTAAAAATTAAATCCCAATTATTGGCCATCAAAATTTCTCACATTCTGCAAAATTTTGCAGAATAATTATAATTATTGTCCCCCAAGAAACAAGAATTTTTCTCAAATTTTGTAACAATGTGGACTGTTTGGAAACTTAAGAAGAAACCAAATTAAGATGCAATCATTTTCCATACAATTTCAGAAATTCTGAATGCCAGTATCTGTAAAAATGTAAATTTATTATTTATTCAAACATCTAATGCCTTAGATAATTATTACCATTAGTATTATTAATTATTAACATTAATTAACTACTTTTATAAAAAAGGGATTATTATTTTAACATTTTGGGCCAATTTAACCCACTTTTATGAGAATTAATTTCCAATTATTTGCCTTCAAAATTTCGTTCTCACATTCTTAATAATTTTGGAATGTTTTCGTGCAAAGTGAATAACTAATTATTGATAATATTGATAACAATTTCTGTAAAAGTTAATTATATCATTTATCTAATTATCTAAAGCCCCAGATAATTATTATCAGTACTATTATAGATTAATTACTTCCCTTAAACAAAGGAATTATTTTTCTAACATTTTGGGCCAATTTGAGCCACCTTTGTAAAAATTTAATCCCAATTATTTGACATACAAATTTCTTTCTCAAATTTTGACAAATTTTGAAATATTTTCGTGGAAAATGAATAACTCTAATTATTCTCCCCCAAGAAACAATGTTTCTTAAATTTTGTAACAATACGGACCGTTTGGAAACCTTATATTTCATATTATTTTATTTTATTTATTATTATTATTATTTATTATTTTATTTTATTATATTACAATCATTTTCCTTACATTTTTAGAAATTCTGAATGGCAATTTCTGTAAAAATTTGTACTTATTATTGATTTAATAATCTAATGTATTAGATAATTATTATTATTAGTATTATTAATTATTATTAGAGATTAATTATTTTCCTTAAAGAAGGAATTATTTCTCTAATATTTTGGGCCCGTTCGAGCCACTTTGGTGAGAATTAAATTCCAATTAGTTGCCTTCATAATTTCTTTCTCACATTTTAAACAATTTTGTTGATTTCGTGCAAAATGAATAACTCTAATTATTGTCCCCCAAGAAACAATATTTTTTTTCAATTTTTGTATCAATGTGGGCCATTTGGAAATATTATATTACTTAAGGTGCAATCATTTTCCTTACATTTTCAGAAAGTCTGAATACCAGGTTCTGTAAAAATTGGAACTTATTATTTATCTAATTGTATAAAGCCTCAGATACTTATGTTATCATTACTATTATTAATTACTATTATAGATTATTTATTTTCCTAAAAAAGGAATTATTTTTCTAACATTTTGGATCAATTTGAGCCGCCTTTGTAAAAACTAAATCCCAATTATTTACCTTCAAAATTTCTTTATTAAATTCTAAACAATTTTGTTATGTTTTCGTGCAAAGTGAATAACTCTAATTATTCTCTCCCAAGAAACAATATTTTTTCTTAAATTTTGTAACAATGTGAACAGCTTGGAAACCTTATATTACTTAAGATGCAATCGCTTTTCTTACATTTCAGCTTCAGAAAGCTTCAGCTTTACGCTTCAGAAAGTCCGAATGTCAATTTCTGTAAAAATTTAAACTTATTATTTATCTAACTATCTAAAGCCTCAGATAATTATTATCATTACTATTATTATTTACTATTACAGCTTAATTACTTTCCTTACAAAAAGGGATTATTTTTGTAATATTTTGGGCTAATTTGAGCCACCTTTGTAAAAATCAAATCCCAGTTGTTTGCCTTCAACATGTTTTCCCATATTTTGAACAAGTTTGGATTGTTCTCGTACAAAGTGAATAACGCTAAATTATTGTCCCACCAGGAACCACCATTCTTATTTTGGACCAGTGTGGACCATTTGGAAACCTTTTAATTCATTACTTAAAATTCAATTATTTTTCTTACATTTTCAACAATTCTGAATACCAATTTCTGTAAAAATTGGAAAACTATTACTTACCTATCATTTAACTATTTTTCTTAATAAAAGAAATATTTTTATAACATTTTGGGCCATTGGATCGTCTCTGTAAAAATTTAGCCATACTAATTAAAATTTGCATATGGAAACGTCTTTGAATTAGAGTTAAGTTTATTAAACGTTTAAAAACATGTGATTTTAAAAATTAACAATCTACAAGTAGAAAAGAGAAACGGCTTCAAAATTATTGTTTTTGGATGAATGTATCGTGTAATTTACCTATTTTCCAAGATTTAAAAATTAGTGAATGTCTTTTTACTTTGGGCTTGTCGCTCTAAAGTACCATCACTTTTTCCATGTAATTCACCCCTAACTCGTTTATATTTAATTAAACTACTTTGGTATTGACAGGTTCCTAAAATTTACATACTCTAGTTTCAAATCATATTTCTTCAGTCTGTCTTTTTAATTTAAAGTGTTACCTCCTCTACTGGACTCTACTAACGACGAATTTAAATTGCTGTTTCTAGAATTGAAACATCCCTTAAATTCGAGACACTTTTTCAACCCTGTTTCAACCCCTATTCGATTCCTCTTCCTTACTACAAAAGACTGCGATCGATAAGCAAATAAGTAAGATGGTAGCCGTCGAAATACATCGACGGGGGTTGTTTTGTGTGTGCGTGCGTTCGTGTGTGTATGCGGAGGTGGAGGGTTCTGATAAAGGGCATACGATGGCCGCTCTGACATGGGTAAGGGCGTCTCCTGATCTGTATTGATCCCGGCCCGCAGGATGTAAGAAGCATCCCTTACATCTCCTCGCCCTCTACCCCCCGCCCCCGCCCCCGACGGGGGCATTCTCGCCCTCGCCCTACCCCCCACCCCGACCCGCTCTAATTTAACCCTCCGCTTTTGCCGATAACTTGCAACTTGAATGTGTACGTTCTTTGTGCCAAAAAGTTTCCGGCAAAGTTTTAATAGTTTAATGGCTGGGGTGGTGGGAAATTTATGAGTCGGTTTAACTTTTTGACTGATACAATAACTTCTCCCTCTCTCTCCTCTCTCTGGTTCTCATTCAATTAGTTAAGGGATGGTTTTCGTCTTTCTTCGTGTATAAGAAATCCGACTGTTAAAAAATTCATCCCCTTAACTTCATCCCCTGCCGAAGATTGATAAATTAAACTTCTACCTTAGTCTTTGTCTATTTTGTCCTTAGTCCTTTGGCAATTAAGTTGTCTTAACTACCTAATTGCTCGAATTAATATAGTTACTTCTTCGTGTAGAAACTAACTTTACTTATATTAACTGCCAGTTAAAACAGCAATCGGTGAATCAAAGTCTGCAGTTATAACTAATCGACTAAAACTAACTGCTATTAATTTGGACAGAAGTTAAACCTCTCCTTATTTTTGCGGTATTATTATCATCATAATTATGAATTATTTAATAGCCTAAATATTGTAATTAATTTAGTTCAGGAAAACAAAATAGTTTTTTTTAGTAATTTATATGAAATCCTTACATAAATTAATTTACTCAATATTTAACAAACTATTAAATCCTTTAGTATCACCTTACTAGACGGTCCCATTCAAAATTTTAAATAAATTACAGAAACTTGCATTACTAATTTAATTAGACAAATAATTCATTGCAAATGAGCCAATATATGCAATTTTTATGTGGGTAAATTTATATACAACTTAATTAACTATTTCAACTGTGTCAAGATATAACAATAAACCCTGAAATTAATCATGAAACATTATTTAATTGATTAATTATAATAAGTATATAACTAACTTATAATTATAACTAATTACATTTTTCTCACATTTTGAGCAGTACTGAACAATGTTTTTTCTCTAAAAATTAAACTGTTCTAATTATTTTCGTTAAAAGCAATATCAGTGTTTTCAGTATTCAATCTTCATATAAATTGATTTACTAAATGTTTAACAAACAGTTATATCCTGTAGTTTTGATTACGGGGGTTAATTAAAAATTTGAAAAATACAAAATTTACCTTATAAATTCAATATTAACCTAATGCAAATTAGATTATTAGAAATTGCATTTAGATTAATATTTTAACTAATCAACAAAATATTAAAGATTTTTATGCTAGTAACTCTTATAAAAATTATATTATGAATCTTGTACAAATTAATAACTGTATTGTTCCAAGATATAATTTGAAATCTTAAATCAATGATGAAATCATATTTCATTCATTAAATACCCAACTAATTAACTTACATCTTTTCTCACATTTTGACCAGTTTTAAGTCGTTTTTGTAAAGTTTAGACCATTTTAGTGGTCTGTCTTAAAAACATAAATAAGTTGTTGAGTAATTTATATGTAAACTTTATATAAATTAATTTACTGAATATTTTAGTTTTAAGTAAATTACAAAAGTTACATTATTACTTCAATTAGTTAATTAATGCAATCCACGAGTCCAATACAATCTCATCCACATCTATTACATCTTTTTATTCCGGTCACTTTTTATACAAATCAATTAACTAACTGAATCCATCCATTATATCGACCAAAACCATTAAATCAGTTACGAAATATTAGTTAATTGAATCATCATTTAATTGACTCATTAAGTACCACTTTCCTTAAATTTTGAGCCATTCTGTAGCATTCTAAACCATTCCTTATTATTATTTTCCTTAGAAACAAAAATGATTTTTAACTAATTTATACCATATCTTCATATAAAATAGTTTATTGACTATTTTATAGATAATTAGATCATGTGGTTTCAATTCAGAGTTTTAAATAAATCACAAACTATTTATTTTAAAACTGGCATTATTAAATAATCCAATGCAAATAGGGCCATTTATACTGGAATATGAAGACTATTTGACAATATATGCAAGCATTTTAAGTAGATAAATTAGATAAAATTTAATTAACTAATTCAACTGCTTCATGGTATAGATTGAAATAATTAAATCAGTCGTGAAATAGTAGTTGTTGACTTGTTGATCATTCTAGTCAATTCAAGAAGATAATTAAATTAGGAGCTATAAGGTAATTGTCAAATGACAAATAATACAACTTATTCAGATCTATCAACTGTATAGTTAAATAATTGATATCCCGGGAACGGCTATGTTTAAATGAAATATTTATATACATTAATTTACTTAATATTTGATAAATAATTAGACAATGTAGTTTAAATTTTCTAAAAAGTCGGCTCAAGATTTTAAATAAATCACAAATTTAACATTACTATTCAATTAATCCAATGTAAATTAGGCAATTTATTGTGAGTCATAAACAAACATCGACACTTACTGAAGGTAATTTTTTTATATAATTTAATTAATTATCGCAACTTTACTGTTCCTAAACATAAAATGACACCATTAAATTAATTACAAAATATTAATTATTAATCAACGTAACGTTCTAACTAATAATTAATTAAAAATGCACAATGTTAATTAGCACAACTTTCTCAACGAACCCCGTAATTAGATAAATTGCCCCAGAAAGACGAAACAAAAATGTAATTAAAACTTTATAAACTAATTCAATACCGAATTTCCCTGGAAAGTCAATTCAAAACTAATTAAATTCGGCACATCATAGAAATACCAAAGTAATCGCTTAATTCAATGCAATTAACGAAGGGTTGTGAAATAATTAGTAAACGAACTATGTAAATAATTAAATATATAATTAATTGTGTAATTTAATGAGGGAATTCAATATTTTAGCTTAGATAACCGTCTTAATGTTGTTATTAATTAGATACTGGGGAGGATTAACGAAAAATAATTAATTCGTAATTGGAATGTTGGTAATTAATTTCACAACTAATTGATAGGATTGGAAATTTAAATTGGAGTATGAACTTGTACAATTTAGTACATATTACAATCGCATTAATATATGTGTTGGTTAATTTCCTTGACGCAATTAGCTAGTCGTTAATTTCCCTTAAATTGCCTACGGTGACCTTTCCAAAACGAAAACCAAAAACCCAATTAACCGCCCGTCGTTTTAATTACGTCAATTAATTAATAGAGCAACGAGAGTGGAAGAAAATTAATGTTTCCATCGCGAGTCGGAATTATGCAATCGAATTAATTAATCAGTCCGCGTCGATAGGTATTCCATTAGCAGTCGCAGCCGACGCCGCTCCTCCCCTTCCTTACCTAATTTCCACCCTCTGCAAGGAGGGTAAGATCCGTACCGTATGTGGAGGAGGTTTTGAGGGATTTAAATTAAGTAAATTGAAACGGTAATAGAACTCAGCTGTGTGTAGTTTATACCTTTCGTCCTGTCCTAAGTAAATAGGTATAATACGTATGTATGTACGTACGGATATGGCGGGGTAGGGGATGAAGTTCCGATTACAGTTGAGATCTATGGAACTTTTATGATTTTTTGTATTCGTAGAAGGTGGTAGAGACGTTGCATTAAGTTGTAATTACAAAAATTACAATCTGCTATTACTATTCGTAGCCGTATTCGTACAAATCCCGCCCAATAGCTCACCAATTACTCTTTAAGGGTAATTATTTAATTACTTAATTTAATGCTTAATTTAGTAAAATGTACACAAACTTATTCGAGCAGGAAAAATTTTTGAAATTATTACTTTTAAGTAGAGCCCTAATTCAAAATTTAAGGGCAGTGCAATTTTCATGAAGTTTTAATTTTTTACGAAGTTTCTTTAGAGAAAACTTTGCTGAAGCAACAAAAAACTAATTGAACAACTACATTATATTTACTAATCGATTTTTACTGCTATTCACATTATTAGCTAATATTAAATTAGAAACTAGAATTAGTTCTAATGAACAATTCTAGTCCAATTACTCTCCAATTACTCTTTGAAGTTAATTATTTAATTATTTAATTAAATGTTCAATTGAGTGAATTGATTAAATGATTTTTTTAATTAGAGCCTTAATTCATTATTTAAACGCAGTGCAATTTTCATAAAGTTTTAATTGTTTAAGAAGTTTGTCTAGAGGAAACTTTGCTGAAGCAACAAAAAACTAATTAAACAACTATATCATAGTTACTAATCGATTTTTACTGCTATTCACATTATTAACTACTATTAAATTAGAAACTAGAATTAGTTCTAATGAACAATTCCCGTCCAATTACTCTCCAATTACTCTTTGAAGTTAATTATTTAATTATTTAATTAAATGCTCAATTGAGTGAATTGATGATATGATTTTTTTAAGTAGAGCCTTAATTCATTATTTAAACGCAGTGCAATTTTCATAAAGTTTTAATTGTTTAAGAAGTTTCTCTAGAGGAAACTTTGCTGAAGCAACAAAAAACTAATTAAACAACTATATTATAGTTACTAATCGATTTTAACTACTATTCACATTATTAACTAATATTAAATTAGAAACTAGAATTACTTCTAATGAACAATTCCCGTCCAATTACTCTCCAATTACTCTTTGAAGTTAATTATTTAATTATTTAATTAAATGCTCAATTTAGTGAATTGATGAAATGATTTTTTTAAGTAGAGCCTTAATTCATTATTTAAACGCAGTGCAATTTTCATAAAGTTTTAATTGTTTAAGAAGTTTCTCTAGAGGAAACTTTGCTGAAGCAACAAAAAACTAATTAAACAACTATATTATAGTTACTAATCGATTTTAACTACTATTCACATTATTAACTAATATTAAATTAGAAACTAGAATTACTTCTAATGAACAATTCCCGTCCAATTACTCTCCAATTACTCTTTGAAGTTAATTATTTAATTATTTAATTAAATGCTCAATTTAGTGAATTGATGAAATGATTTTTTTAAGTAGAGCCTTAATTCATTATTTAAACGCAGTGCAATTTTCATAAAGTTTTAATTGTTTAAGAAGTTTCTCTAGAGGAAACTTTGCTGAAGCAACAAAAAACTAATTAAACAACTATATTATAGTTACTAATCAATTTTAACTACTATTCACATTATTAACTAATATTAAATTAGAAACTAGAATTACTTCTAATGAACAATTCCCGTCCAATTACTCTCCAATTACTCTTTGAAGTTAATTATTTAATTATTTAATTAAATGCTCAATTTAGTGAATTGATGAAATGATTTTTTTAAGTAGAGCCTTAATTCATTATTTAAACGCAGTGCAATTTTCATAAAGTTTTAATTGTTTAAGAAGTTTCTCTAGAGGAAACTTTGCTGAAGCAACAAAAAACTAATTAAACAACTATATTATAGTTACTAATCGATTTTAACTACTATTCACATTATTAACTAATATTAAATTAGAAACTAGAATTACTTCTAATGAACAATTCCCGTCCAATTACTCTCCAATTACTCTTTGAAGTTAATTATTTAATTACTTAATTAAATGCTCAATTGAGTGAATTGATGAAATGATTTTTTTAAGTAGAGCCTTAATTCATTATTTAAACGCAGTGCAATTTTCATAAAGTTTTAATTGTTCAAGAAGTTTCTCTAGAGGAAACTTTGCTGAAGCAACAAAAAACTAATTAAACAACTATATTATAGTTACTAATCGATTTTAACTACTATTCACATTATTAACTAATATTAAATTAGAAACTAGAATTACTTCTAATGAACAATTCCCGTCCAATTACTCTCCAATTACTCTTTGAAGTTAATTATTTAATTACTTAATTAAATGCTCAATTGAGTGAATTGATGAAATGATTTTTTTAAGTAGAGCCTTAATTCATTATTTAAACGCAGTGCAATTTTCATAAAGTTTTAATTGTTCAAGAAGTTTCTCTAGAGGAAACTTTGCTGAAGCAACAAAAAACTAATTAAACAACTATATTATAGTTACTAATCGATTTTAACTACTATTCACATTATTAACTAATATTAAATTAGAAACTAGAATTACTTCTAATGAACAATTCCCGTCCAATTACTCTCCAATTACTCTTTGAAGTTAATTATTTAATTACTTAATTAAATGCTCAATTGAGTGAATTGATGAAATGATTTTTTTAAGTAGAGCCTTAATTCATTATTTAAACGCAGTGCAATTTTCATAAAGTTTTAATTGTTCAAGAAGTTTCTCTAGAGGAAACTTTGCTGAAGCAACAAAAAACTAATTAAACAACTATATTATAGTTACTAATCGATTTTAACTACTATTCACATTATTAACTAATATTAAATTAGAAACTAGAATTACTTCTAATGAACAATTCCCGTCCAATTACTCTCCAATTACTCTTTGAAGTTAATTATTTAATTACTTAATTAAATGCTCAATTGAGTGAATTGATGAAATGATTTTTTTAAGTAGAGCCTTAATTCATTATTTAAACGCAGTGCAATTTTCATAAAGTTTTAATTGTTCAAGAAGTTTCTCTAGAGGAAACTTTGCTGAAGCAACAAAAAACTAATTAAACAACTATATTATAGTTACTAATCGATTTTAACTACTATTCACATTATTAACTAATATTAAATTAGAAACTAGAATTACTTCTAATGAACAATTCCCGTCCAATTACTCTCCAATTACTCTTTGAAGTTAATTATTTAATTACTTAATTAAATGCTCAATTGAGTGAATTGATGAAATGATTTTTTTAAGTAGAGCCTTAATTCATTATTTAAACGCAGTGCAATTTTCATAAAGTTTTAATTGTTCAAGAAGTTTCTCTAGAGGAAACTTTGCTGAAGCAACAAAAAACTAATTAAACAACTATATTATAGTTACTAATCGATTTTAACTACTATTCACATTATTAACTAATATTAAATTAGAAACTAGAATTACTTCTAATGAACAATTCCCGTCCAATTACTCTCCAATTACTCTTTGAAGTTAATTATTTAATTACTTAATTAAATGCTCAATTGAGTGAATTGATGAAATGATTTTTTTAAGTAGAGCCTTAATTCATTATTTAAACGCAGTGCAATTTTCATAAAGTTTTAATTGTTCAAGAAGTTTCTCTAGAGGAAACTTTGCTGAAGCAACAAAAAACTAATTAAACAACTATATTATAGTTACTAATCGATTTTAACTACTATTCACATTATTAACTAATATTAAATTAGAAACTAGAATTACTTCTAATGAACAATTCCCGTCCAATTACTCTCCAATTACTCTTTGAAGTTAATTATTTAATTACTTAATTAAATGCTCAATTGAGTGAATTGATGAAATGATTTTTTTAAGTAGAGCCTTAATTCATTATTTAAACGCAGTGCAATTTTCATAAAGTTTTAATTGTTCAAGAAGTTTCTCTAGAGGAAACTTTGCTGAAGCAACAAAAAACTAATTAAACAACTATATTATAGTTACTAATCGATTTTAACTACTATTCACATTATTAACTAATATTAAATTAGAAACTAGAATTACTTCTAATGAACAATTCCCGTCCAATTACTCTCCAATTACTCTTTGAAGTTAATTATTTAATTACTTAATTAAATGCTCAATTGAGTGAATTGATGAAATGATTTTTTTAAGTAGAGCCTTAATTCATTATTTAAACGCAGTGCAATTTTCATAAAGTTTTAATTGTTCAAGAAGTTTCTCTAGAGGAAACTTTGCTGAAGCAACAAAAAACTAATTAAACAACTATATTATAGTTACTAATCGATTTTAACTACTATTCACATTATTAACTAATATTAAATTAGAAACTAGAATTACTTCTAATGAACAATTCCCGTCCAATTACTCTCCAATTACTCTTTGAAGTTAATTATTTAATTATTTAATTAAATGCTCAATTTAGTGAATTGATGAAATGATTTTTTTAAGTAGAGCCTTAATTCATTATTTAAACGCAGTGCAATTTTCATAAAGTTTTAATTGTTTAAGAAGTTTCTCTAGAGGAAACTTTGCTGAAGCAACAAAAAACTAATTAAACAACTATATTATAGTTACTAATCGATTTTAACTACTATTCACATTATTAACTAATATTAAATTAGAAACTAGAATTACTTCTAATGAACAATTCCCGTCCAATTACTCTCCAATTACTCTTTGAAGTTAATTATTTAATTACTTAATTAAATGCTCAATTGAGTGAATTGATGAAATGATTTTTTTAAGTAGAGCCTTAATTCATTATTTAAACGCAGTGCAATTTTCATAAAGTTTTAATTGTTCAAGAAGTTTCTCTAGAGGAAACTTTGCTGAAGCAACAAAAAACTAATTAAACAACTATATTATAGTTACTAATCGATTTTAACTACTATTCACATTATTAACTAATATTAAATTAGAAACTAGAATTACTTCTAATGAACAATTCCCGTCCAATTACTCTCCAATTACTCTTTGAAGTTAATTATTTAATTACTTAATTAAATGCTCAATTGAGTGAATTGATGAAATGATTTTTTTAAGTAGAGCCTTAATTCATTATTTAAACGCAGTGCAATTTTCATAAAGTTTTAATTGTTCAAGAAGTTTCTCTAGAGGAAACTTTGCTGAAGCAACAAAAAACTAATTAAACAACTATATTATAGTTACTAATCGATTTTAACTACTATTCACATTATTAACTAATATTAAATTAGAAACTAGAATTACTTCTAATGAACAATTCCCGTCCAATTACTCTCCAATTACTCTTTGAAGTTAATTATTTAATTACTTAATTAAATGCTCAATTGAGTGAATTGATGAAATGATTTTTTTAAGTAGAGCCTTAATTCATTATTTAAACGCAGTGCAATTTTCATAAAGTTTTAATTGTTCAAGAAGTTTCTCTAGAGGAAACTTTGCTGAAGCAACAAAAAACTAATTAAACAACTATATTATAGTTACTAATCGATTTTAACTACTATTCACATTATTAACTAATATTAAATTAGAAACTAGAATTACTTCTAATGAACAATTCCCGTCCAATTACTCTCCAATTACTCTTTGAAGTTAATTATTTAATTATTTAATTAAATGCTCAATTGAGTGAATTGATGAAATGATTTTTTTAAGTAGAGCCTTAATTCATTATTTAAACGCAGTGCAATTTTCATAAAGTTTTAATTGTTTAAGAAGTTTCTCTAGAGGAAACTTTGCTGAAGCAACAAAAAACTAATTAAACAACTATATTATAGTTACTAATCGATTTTAACTACTATTCACATTATTAACTAATATTAAATTAGAAACTAGAATTACTTCTAATGAACAATTCCCGTCCAATTACTCTCCAATTACTCTTTGAAGTTAATTATTTAATTACTTAATTAAATGCTCAATTGAGTGAATTGATGAAATGATTTTTTTAAGTAGAGCCTTAATTCATTATTTAAACGCAGTGCAATTTTCATAAAGTTTTAATTGTTCAAGAAGTTTCTCTAGAGGAAACTTTGCTGAAGCAACAAAAAACTAATTAAACAACTATATTATAGTTACTAATCGATTTTAACTACTATTCACATTATTAACTAATATTAAATTAGAAACTAGAATTACTTCTAATGAACAATTCCCGTCCAATTACTCTCCAATTACTCTTTGAAGTTAATTATTTAATTATTTAATTAAATGCTCAATTTAGTGAATTGATGAAATGATTTTTTTAAGTAGAGCCTTAATTCATTATTTAAACGCAGTGCAATTTTCATAAAGTTTTAATTGTTTAAGAAGTTTCTCTAGAGGAAACTTTGCTGAAGCAACAAAAAACTAATTAAACAACTATATTATAGTTACTAATCGATTTTAACTACTATTCACATTATTAACTAATATTAAATTAGAAACTAGAATTACTTCTAATGAACAATTCCCGTCCAATTACTCTCCAATTACTCTTTGAAGTTAATTATTTAATTACTTAATTAAATGCTCAATTGAGTGAATTGATGAAATGATTTTTTTAAGTAGAGCCTTAATTCATTATTTAAACGCAGTGCAATTTTCATAAAGTTTTAATTGTTCAAGAAGTTTCTCTAGAGGAAACTTTGCTGAAGCAACAAAAAACTAATTAAACAACTATATTATAGTTACTAATCGATTTTAACTACTATTCACATTATTAACTAATATTAAATTAGAAACTAGAATTACTTCTAATGAACAATTCCCGTCCAATTACTCTCCAATTACTCTTTGAAGTTAATTATTTAATTACTTAATTAAATGCTCAATTGAGTGAATTGATGAAATGATTTTTTTAAGTAGAGCCTTAATTCATTATTTAAACGCAGTGCAATTTTCATAAAGTTTTAATTGTTCAAGAAGTTTCTCTAGAGGAAACTTTGCTGAAGCAACAAAAAACTAATTAAACAACTATATTATAGTTACTAATCGATTTTAACTACTATTCACATTATTAACTAATATTAAATTAGAAACTAGAATTACTTCTAATGAACAATTCCCGTCCAATTACTCTCCAATTACTCTTTGAAGTTAATTATTTAATTACTTAATTAAATGCTCAATTGAGTGAATTGATGAAATGATTTTTTTAAGTAGAGCCTTAATTCATTATTTAAACGCAGTGCAATTTTCATAAAGTTTTAATTGTTCAAGAAGTTTCTCTAGAGGAAACTTTGCTGAAGCAACAAAAAACTAATTAAACAACTATATTATAGTTACTAATCGATTTTAACTACTATTCACATTATTAACTAATATTAAATTAGAAACTAGAATTACTTCTAATGAACAATTCCCGTCCAATTACTCTCCAATTACTCTTTGAAGTTAATTATTTAATTATTTAATTAAATGCTCAATTTAGTGAATTGATGAAATGATTTTTTTAAGTAGAGCCTTAATTCATTATTTAAACGCAGTGCAATTTTCATAAAGTTTTAATTGTTTAAGAAGTTTCTCTAGAGGAAACTTTGCTGAAGCAACAAAAAACTAATTAAACAACTATATTATAGTTACTAATCGATTTTAACTACTATTCACATTATTAACTAATATTAAATTAGAAACTAGAATTACTTCTAATGAACAATTCCCGTCCAATTACTCTCCAATTACTCTTTGAAGTTAATTATTTAATTACTTAATTAAATGCTCAATTGAGTGAATTGATGAAATGATTTTTTTAAGTAGAGCCTTAATTCATTATTTAAACGCAGTGCAATTTTCATAAAGTTTTAATTGTTCAAGAAGTTTCTCTAGAGGAAACTTTGCTGAAGCAACAAACAACTAATTAAACAACTATATTATAGTTACTAATCGATTTTTACTGCTATTCACATTATTAACTACTATTAAATTAGAAACTAGAATTAGTTCTAATGAACAATTCCCGTCCAATTACTCTCCAATTACTCTTTGAAGTTAATTATTTAATTATTTAATTAAATACTCAATTGAGTGAATTGATAAAATGATTTATTTAAATAGAGCCTTAATTCATTATTTAAACGCAGTGCAATTTTCATAAAGTTTTAATTGTTTAAGAAGTTTCTCTAGAGGAAACTTTGCTGAAGCAACAAAAAACTAATTAAACAACTATATTATAGTTACTAATCGATTTTAACTACTATTCACATTATTAACTAATATTAAATTAGAAACTAGAATTACTTCTAATGAACAATTCCCGTCCAATTACTCTCCAATTACTCTTTGAAGTTAATTATTTAATTACTTAATTAAATGCTCAATTGAGTGAATTGATGAAATGATTTTTTTAAGTAGAGCCTTAATTCATTATTTAAACGCAGTGCAATTTTCATAAAGTTTTAATTGTTCAAGAAGTTTCTCTAGAGGAAACTTTGCTGAAGCAACAAACAACTAATTAAACAACTATATTATAGTTACTAATCGATTTTTACTGCTATTCACATTATTAACTACTATTAAATTAGAAACTAGAATTAGTTCTAATGAACAATTCCCGTCCAATTACTCTCCAATTACTCTTTGAAGTTAATTATTTAATTATTTAATTAAATACTCAATTGAGTGAATTGATAAAATGATTTATTTAAATAGAGCCTTAATTCATTATTTAAACGCAGTGCAATTTTCATAAAGTTTTAATTGTTTAAGAAGTTTCTCTAGAGGAAACTTTGCTGAAGCAACAAAAAACTAATTAAACAACTATATTATAGTTACCAATCGATTTTAACTACTATTCACATTATTAACTAATATTAAATTAGAAACTAGAATTAGTTCTAATGAACAATTCCCGTCCAATTACTCTCCAATTACTCTTTGAAGTTAATTATTTAATTATTTAATTAAATGCTCAATTGAGTGAATTGATGAAATGATTTTTTTAAGTAGAGCCTTAATTCATTATTTAAACGCAGTGCAATTTTCATAAAGTTTTAATTGTTTAAGAAGTTTCTCTAGAGGAAACTTTGCTGAAGCAACAAAAAACTAATTAAACAACTATATCATAGTTACTAATCGATTTTTACTGCTATTCACATTATTAACTACTATTAAATTAGAAACTAGAACTAGTTCTAATGAACAATTCTAGTCCAATTACTCTCCAATTACTCTTTGAAGTTAATTATTTAATTATTTAATTAAATACTCAATTGAGTGAATTGATAAAATGATTTATTTAAATAGAGCCTTAATTCATTATTTAAACGCAGTGCAATTTTCATAAAGTTTTAATTGTTTAAGAAGTTTGTCTAGAGGAAACTTTGCTGAAGCAACAAAAAACTAATTAAACAACTATATCATAGTTACTAATCGATTTTTACTGCTATTCACATTATTAACTACTATTAAATTAGAAACTAGAATTAGTTCTAATGAACAATTCCCGTCCAATTACTCTCCAATTACTCTTTGAAGTTAATTATTTAATTATTTAATTAAATGCTCAATTGAGTGAATTGATGAAATGATTTTTTTAAGTAGAGCCTTAATTCATTATTTAAACGCAGTGCAATTTTCATAAAGTTTTAATTGTTTAAGAAGTTTCTCTAGAGGAAACTTTGCTGAAGCAACAAAAAACTAATTAAACAACTATATTATAGTTACCAATCGATTTTAACTACTATTCACATTATTAACTAATATTAAATTAGAAACTAGAATTAGTTCTAATGAACAATTCCCGTCCAATTACTCTCCAATTACTCTTTGAAGTTAATTATTTAATTATTTAATTAAATGCTCAATTGAGTGAATTGATGATATGATTTTTTTAAGTAGAGCCTTAATTCATTATTTAAACGCAGTGCAATTTTCATAAAGTTTTAATTGTTCAAGAAGTTTCTCTAGAGGAAACTTTGCTGAAGCAACAAAAAACTAATTAAACAACTATATTATAGTTACTAATCGATTTAAACTACTATTCGCATTATTAACTAATATTAAATTAGAAACTAGAATTAGTTCTAATGAACAATTCTAGTCCAATTACTCTCCAATTACTCTTTGAAGTTAATTATTTAATTATTTAATTAAATGCTCAATTGAGTGAATTGATGATATGATTTTTTTAAGTAGAGCCTTAATTCATTATTTAAACGCAGTGCAATTTTCATAAAGTTTTAATTGTTTAAGAAGTTTGTCTAGAGGAAACTTTGCTGAAGCAACAAAAAACTAATTAAACAACTATATCATAGTTACTAATCGATTTTTACTGCTATTCACATTATTAACTACTATTAAATTAGAAACTAGAACTAGTTCTAATGAACAATTCTAGTCCAATTACTCTCCAATTACTCTTTGAAGTTAATTATTTAATTATTTAATTAAATGCTCAATTGAGTGAATTGATGATATGATTTTTTTAAGTAGAGCCTTAATTCATTATTTAAACGCAGTGCAATTTTCATAAAGTTTTAATTGTTTAAGAAGTTTGTCTAGAGGAAACTTTGCTGAAGCAACAAAAAACTAATTAAACAACTATATCATAGTTACTAATCGATTTTTACTGCTATTCACATTATTAACTACTATTAAATTAGAAACTAGAATTAGTTCTAATGAACAATTCCCGTCCAATTACTCTCCAATTACTCTTTGAAGTTAATTATTTAATTACTTAATTAAATGCTCAATTGAGTGAATTGATGAAATGATTTTTTTAAGTAGAGCCTTAATTCATTATTTAAACGCAGTGCAATTTTCATAAAGTTTTAATTGTTTAAGAAGTTTCTCTAGAGGAAACTTTGCTGAAGCAACAAAAAACTAATTAAACAACTACATTGTAATTACTAATCGATTTTAACTACTATTCACATTATTAACTAATATTAAATTAGAAACTAGAATTACTTCTAATGAACAATTCCCGTCCAATTACTCTCCAATTACTCTTTGAAGTTAATTATTTAATTATTTAATTAAATGCTCAATTGAGTGAATTGATGAAATGATTTTTTTAAGTAGAGCCTTAATTCATTATTTAAACGCAGTGCAATTTTCATAAAGTTTTAATTGTTTAAGAAGTTTCTCTAGAGGAAACTTTGCTGAAGCAACAAAAAACTAATTAAACAACTATATTATAGTTACTAATCGATTTTAACTACTATTCACATTATTAACTAATATTAAATTAGAAACTAGAATTACTTCTAATGAACAATTCCCGTCCAATTACTCTCCAATTACTCTTTGAAGTTAATTATTTAATTACTTAATTAAATGCTCAATTGAGTGAATTGATGAAATGATTTTTTTAAGTAGAGCCTTAATTCATTATTTAAACGCAGTGCAATTTTCATAAAGTTTTAATTGTTTAAGAAGTTTCTCTAGAGGAAACTTTGCTGAAGCAACAAAAAACTAATTAAACAACTACATTGTAATTACTAATCGATTTTAACTACTATTCACATTATTAACTAATATTAAATTAGAAACTAGAATTACTTCTAATGAACAATTCCCGTCCAATTACTCTCCAATTACTCTTTGAAGTTAATTATTTAATTACTTAATTAAATGCTCAATTGAGTGAATTGATGAAATGATTTTTTTAAGTAGAGCCTTAATTCATTATTTAAACGCAGTGCAATTTTCATAAAGTTTTAATTGTTTAAGAAGTTTCTCTAGAGGAAACTTTGCTGAAGCAACAAAAAACTAATTAAACAACTACATTGTAATTACTAATCGATTTTAACTACTATTCACATTATTAACTAATATTAAATTAGAAACTAGAATTACTTCTAATGAACAATTCCCGTCCAATTACTCTCCAATTACTCTTTGAAGTTAATTATTTAATTACTTAATTAAATGCTCAATTGAGTGAATTGATGATATGATTTTTTTAAGTAGAGCCTTAATTCATTATTTAAACGCAGTGCAATTTTCATAAAGTTTTAATTGTTTAAGAAGTTTCTCTAGAGGAAACTTTGCTGAAGCAACAAAAAACTAATTAAACAACTACATTGTAATTACTAATCGATTTTAACTACTATTCACATTATTAACTAATATTAAATTAGAAACTAGAATTACTTCTAATGAACAATTCCCGTCCAATTACTCTCCAATTACTCTTTGAAGTTAATTATTTAATTATTTAATTAAATGCTCAATTGAGTAAATTGATGATATGATTTTTATTTAAGTAGAGCCTTAATTCAAAATTTAAACGCAGTGCAATTTCCATGAAGTTTTAATTTTTTAAGAAGCTTCGGTGCAACCACTATTATTATACCCTTATCATATTCTTAAAAGTAACCTTCATAGATGCAGTTACGTTATTCAATAAACGAAATAATAATTTCCTTAGTTTGCAATAGGAATGGTAGCAATTTTTGGGCCGAAATATATAGTAACAACCTATTTTGACATGATTGGTATCGGAAAAAAAAATATTAATAACTCAAATAGTAATAATTTAATATAAATTAAACATTAGAAATAGAAAATAGAAAGAATAGAAAGTAATGAATACTAACCATTAGAAGAAAACTCGTTGTGTCCTTTTTGCCCTTCTTTGAAGTTGTACGTCACTGCTGCCACCATCACTAATTGCCTGAAAATATATTGGTAAATATAGAAACTAAGTTTAAATAGAAAAAAAACTGACATTTCAAATATAATTAGAAAATACTAACCATTTCAAATTTAGAACGTAACATTGTAAAACGTTGATTACTGCTTTACTGCCCTTTTATGAAGATCCTGAAATTCTTACCTGAAAAATTAATGTTGGAAATATTACAAGAAACATAACAGAGTTTAAAAAATAACTCATCTTGCAAACAGATGCTACTCTCTTAAATCTCTGCCCTTATCTGAAGTTCTATGCCATTGTCGACGATAATACTCACCTGAAAATGCAATAAAATAAATTAAACACCATCAAACTGTTTATAAATTATAAATTTCAATATTAAATTGTAGATCAATTACATAATTACACATATATAACAATTGAATAGATGAGGATAACACGTTGTAGATAATATATCGTAAATTGTTATACAAAATCTAGTAAAAGATGTATACAGAAATTTCAAAGGTATTGCAAAATTGAAACCAGTCGCGACCAATTTTCGTAATAAGAGTCCCATGGAGAAACTAATAGAAGAGTAGTGTTAGAGCAGACCGTTTTTCCTCGAAAACCAAAAATTTCCTACAAGTTTTCCACTCTTATAAAATAAAATGTTGCAAAATAGTTTAAATGAAACGTACCATTTGACAATGACACGTCGGCATGATGGCAACTGCTTCCACCCTTGCCCTGCTACGCCCCCTGCCCCCAACAGCACTAATCACTATCACTATCTGAAACAATAATAAGAACATTATTCATAAATCAATTTAATATCAATGAAAAATACAAATATGTTCTCAAGGCCAGATACAACTAATGTGATTGTTCTCTTACACAATACCTAATGAAACTACCTACTAGTTTATCACAGTTTTATATTACATAAAACAATATACTTAAATAATTACTTGTAGCTAATATAATTTTCAATACAAATGTATAGAAGTAGGCACAAATATAATTATCTCGACGTTAGAACCAAGAATATTAGGATAAACTCTTTTCGGGATTTCTTTGCAAATCTATTCTGCCTTTGTGGTGTCTTAATACGGTTTCTTAAGTTCAAAAATATTATAGGCAATATTATTCTATACAGGAGGCTTTATGGATACCCATTGTTGTACTTGATATTTCAATTATTTTCTTTATGACTTGTTTATGAGCTAAATAAGGATACTAAACTAAACTCTCTTCCGAATTTCATTACAAATACGAATCCAATAGATTATTATAGAAATAATTATATATACATTACATTGTAATAATATTGTCATTTACATCGACTATTTATTACAAACTTAATATTTCTCATCTCTTATTCTCATATAATATATAGGTCCTCATCCTTTGTAGCTCAGGAACTCTTTATCTATGGTGTAAAGTGACTATAAATGTTCAGAAAATTTCTGAGGAAAAACTTATAATTACCCGTCCAAATTGATACGTTCATTAACTTATCGTATATATCTTCATATATTTGAGGAGTGAATGGGGTCGTCTTGATTTATGTTCTGAGCACATTTCCGGTCTGAGCTTCTGAGGCGATTGGAGTAAGTAAGCATACCTTTCCTAAAAGAGTTTTAATATTACCATATCCAATAATTATAAGGTGAACTTTGTAATTCTGTCGCTTAATAATTACCGAAACGTCATTAGATTTCCCCTTAAACCGTAATTTTTCTACCCGAATTCGGATTTTGCATTTCTATTTAATATCCCAAAAACAATTCCCATAATCAGAACTCTCTTTCTCCCTCTCTCTCCTAGTTTCTAAACGACGAGGGTAGTTATGACTTCTGTTTATTGGACGCCGGCCGTTCTCTTTTATCGCTTTATATTACCGTTACGTTAATGTCTTTATCTTTATATAACTGCCGTAATGGGGTCGAGATAAGCGCTACTTACCAAACGTGATACACTTACGGGTCTTATCTAGAAAATTCATATGGACGGAACATGCATGTGTATGTACCTGCAAACTTAATGAAAATTTCTATTTTGAACTGTGGGAGAAATAGTGATGGAAAGTTACTGAAAGGGGTGGATTTCAATATTTGAACATTCAAACAATATTATAAAGACACATTTTACTTTCCTCCCTATTCCCTACATACAAAAGCATCTTACTACATTTCCACATCGTAAATTTCCTCTCCCGTCGATATCCTGAAGGAGACCTTCTCCTCTCCCTCTCTCCCTCACCCTCTCTTCCCTTCCCTTCCCTCTCACTCTCCTTCTCCCTATTCCGTACATGGTATTGATTTAACATTAAGATGGCTGGCGGTGGCGTAAGGGCGCCCCAGATCTCCCGTCCGAGGGGGTGGCCGAAGGGGTCCAGGGGGATGTAGAGGGGGACCGAATTGTACGGGGGTTGTATAGACGTCCATTATGATCCGAGTAATTAAATATATGCAAATGCATTCCTGGATTATCGTGCCGCTCTCCGTCCCTCTTGGAGGTGAGTCTCAGATATTACACTTCTCGGAGAAGTAATTAGACGTTAATTGGTCGGGGGAGGGAGAAGGGTGGGTTTTTAAGTAACTTAAATATTCGAAATAAGTTGAGCTTAGAGGTTGGATTCTTACTAAAATTACATAACTTTGTAAGGTTGATGATCCTGTAATATTCTGTGTATACTAAAAGTATTATTATTAGGTTATTAAAATTACTTGAAACAGATACAAAATGTATTTTATTAATTCAATATTAATCTAATGAAAATGCACTTATATTTAAACAGGAGGACTACTTAATAATATTTTAAAGCTTCTTACGCTAATGAATCTTTATATAAATTAATTAACTTGCTCAATTGTTTCAAGATATAATTTGAAATTATTAAATAAATGATCAAATTTTAGTTAATTTGCTAAATCATCAACTAACTAAATAAGTAATAATTATTTCATATTGTGATCCGTCCTGATCCGTTTTTTATACCTCTAATTAAATTAAAAGTTGTTAAGTGTCGTATTCAAAATTTTAAATAAATTGCAAAATTCAGTGTCGTAAATGACCTCATTAATTCAATTATTTAAATAATTCAATACAAATGAAATTTGCATTAGGTAAGAAGGATTAACCAACAATATATTAAATTTTATTACGCAAGTATTCTTGTATAACTTAATTAATTAACTGAACTATTCCATGATATAACTTCAAACCCTCATATCAATTATGAAATGTTGTTTAATTGATTAATTTGGTGATTAACTTATTAATTTACATTTTTCACGCATTTTGAGTTATTCTGAGCCGTGTTTTTTAGTTACATTTTAACTATTTCCTTAAAAAGAAACAGAAATTTTTGGGTAATTTACATAAAAACTTTATATAAATTAATTTACTGAATATCCAACAAATAATTAAGGCCTTTCGTTTTAATTCATTAGTCAATTCGAAATTTAAAATAAATTACAAAATTAACACACTTAACTTAATTAGTTAATTACAGGTATGCATGACACAAGTAATTTTGAGTCAGGAGGACTATTTTCACTGAGGTAAATTTTTATATAATTTAGTTAATTATCTCAACTGTCTCAAACTAATGACTAAAACTCTTAAACCAATTACGAAACTGACTAGTCAATCAATTAACTCAATAACTTACAAATTCTCACATTTTAAGAGAACTTTGTAAGGTTTAGAAACAATTAAAACTGTGTTCTGTGTGTATACTTAAGTTTAATTGTTCTTTTAGAGTTAAATGTGCATTAAATGTAAAGGTAACTGAAGAGCGCAATATATTTTATAAATAATTAACGAAACTGAATAGTTACTCTCTCAATTGGAAGTCTCCAATTTTAATTATCTTAAACCCCTAATAACAATAGTTAATTGACTGGTCAATCAGTTAACTCAATAATTGACAATTTCTCACATTTTGAGAGATCTTTGTAAGGCTTAGAAACAATTAATACTCTATTCTGTGTGTATACTAAAATTCTATAATTGTCCTTTTAGAGTTAAATGTGCATTACATTTATTAAATTTAAAAGTAACTGAAGAGCGAATTTCATAAATAATAAGAAACTGAACAGTTACTGCCTTTATTGGAAGTTTTCAATTATAGTTAACTTAAAAATAAGAGGGCAATATAAGTAAATCAAAAATTTCAATCATACAACACACTACTTTAATATTTACATGTTGTAGCCTTAACTGGACGCTATAAATAATTGAGGAGTATAACACACTTAATCAAAAAAATATTTTTTTTTATTGGAACTGTGTATTAAAAGTATAAAATAAATACAGAATTTACATTATTAAATCAATATTAATCTAACGCAAATGTAATTACGTTGAATCAGGAGGGCTAATTAACAATGTATTAAAGCATTTTATACTAATAAATGTTTATACAAATTAATTATCTAGCCCAATTATTCCAAGATATAACTTGAAACTATTAAAACAATTATAAAATTTTAGTAAATTTAATAAATCATTAATTATCTCAATAAGTATTATGTTTTTCATGCTTTCATCCTCCCTGGTCTTTTATTCTTGTGAAAATTAAACAATTGTAATTGTTTTCCTTAAAAACGATAAGAATTTTTTAGTCATTTATATGAATTATTCATATAAATGAACATTTAATAGATAATTAGATCCTTATAGGTACTTGTAATTTCCTAAACTGTAATATTCAAAATTTTAAATGTTACAAAATTTATTTTTAATTTCGAAAATGGGCCCGTTAATACAATTAATTAATTAATTCAATAACATTGCAATTTATATTAAGTAAGGAGGATTAACCAGCAATGTATTAAAGCTGTCTATGTAAATAAATTTTGGTGCAATTCTGGTAATTACCTGAACTACTCCATGATATAACAATCAATTATGAAATATTAGTTAGTCGATTAGTTAGGTAATTGGCTAATTATAGGTAATTAGGTTACATTTTTCCTGCGTTTCGAGCCATCTCAGCCGTGTTTTTTTTTAAATTACACAATTTAAATATTTTTTATTAAAAATAAAAACAAATTTTTGAGTTCAATAAAGTTTGAGTGAAATAAAGTTTAATTAATTTACTGAATATTCAACAAATCATAAGATCTCCTTTCGTTTTAATACCTTAAACAGACAATTGTAAATTTTATATAAATTACAAAATTAACATCATTAATTCAATTAGTTAATTAATGCAATACATGAGTCAATTAATATTGAGGCTGGAGGACTAATTAACAATTATAAAAGTTCTTTATTCAGGTCAATTTTATATATTGCAATTATTAACAAGTGGAAGAAACCGTTTTTTATGAGATAATAAGCTTTGTGATCAAATAAAAACTACTTGCGTCTCAGTACCTTATAAATGTCAGAATGACTTGACAGTGACTTTTTTACATTTTGGTTAAAGTAGGTTGTTTGCTTAGTTGCCACGTGCAATAAATAAAAAAATAAATAGAATACTACTTTAAATATGAACGTGAGTTATAATCCATAACTCACTAGTGATAGTTTAGTTGTCTAAAATGACATTAATAATGACAGTCATAACTGTCATGTGTTGGATAAAATATTTTTCCAGTCTCCTTTTCCTCGACTAGTAACTCAATGTAGTTAGTTTTCGAAAGTCTAACTGGTCCGAGGGAGAATTTCCCATGGCAAACCAGATATTCTAATCCAGTAACGGTCCCAGCTCGCTTAAGAAGAAATCTTTCACAGCATCCCACCTGTTTCCATTCTCTCACACTTATACTCAGGTGAAAGGTCACCTCCTCCGGTCAAGCCGGCCCTTTTTCTTATCCCGCGCTGAGAAAGGGTGCATACTAATCAGAGAGCGAAACTGGAATATTCGTCTACGTTCAATTCTAACCTAAGCGTTGTAGATATGGAAAAATCGATACTGAAACCAAGTTATGAAGTTCGGTTACGTTATTTAATAAAACCAAACTCCAAACTTCCATTGTACGTGAAACTTCTTCCATCTCGCAACTCCTCCGAGCCGCCCGGAGTTATTAATGTTCGCAGAGGACGTCGTCGCCGTCGTCGTCGGGGGTGGTTTTCGGTGGAAGGGGTAGGGGATCGGGAGGGGTGGGAACGGGGGACGAGAGGGGTTGATAAGGTTGGCATCTCTCGTCTCGTAAGCCCGCTCGGGTTATGTGTGTGTGTGTTGAACAAGAGTAACTCCTTTCTGGTTATTAATGAAGGTTGCAAACTCCTTTAATTAATTTCTCACTGTTATCCCCCGCATATTAATCAATACTGTATGCTCTGGAAGGTCTCAAGTTATAAGCGACTGGCTTCTCCTAGGAGAGGGGGCGTCGGGGGCTGTGGGGTGGGGGAGGGCTCGTCCGACCCCACGGGGGTTGTTGATGGACGTCGTTGGATGTACAGGGCGAAATTATAAGAAAAATTATAACAATTATTTATGGTACTAGTGTGTTGTGTCGAAAATAAGTCACGCGAGAAGATTTATACCACGAGGCCGTCAGGTCGAGTGGTATAAATTCTCAAGTTACTTAGGAAACATAACCACGCGAGTGGCATACAATGTTTTATCCAACAAGTGGAAGATATCGTTTTTTATGAGATAATAATTAATAAGCTTAAATCAAAGCTACTTGCGTCTCAGTACCCTATAAATGTCAGAATGACTTGACAGTGACTTTTTTACATTTTGGTTAAAGTAGGTTGTTTGTTTGGTTGCCTAGTGAGTTATGGATTATAACACACTAGTGTGTTATTTGATAGTTTACTTATCTAAAATGACATTAATAATGACAGTAATAACTGTCATGGGTTGGATAAATAAATAAGTTATTCCGCGAACGAACATCCCCACGAACGAAAACTACCCTTAATTTATAGGGGTTTATACTTGAAATAAAGTTGATGCCATCTTCACCGTTTAGCTGAAAATTTGATAAAATATCAAACGCAACTATAACTGGGAGAAAGTTTCATTTGAACTACTATAGTCACCTTAGTCTGCTCACTATAGCAAGTTTCTCTTGCTATTACGCATGAATAGAAAAGACCATTAGAAATATTATTACAAATGTTTCGTTGGAACTACCAAAAATAATACAAATTTGCTACTTTTGGTAAAATCCAGAAGAGATCAATAGAATTGAGCAAGAAATCTGATGTGTCTAAAAAATAAATTGATTGAGCTGGTGCGTTTCATTTGAACTACCGAAGTACACCTAATTCTATTATCATTATATTAATATTACTATTTTATTATTCCATCACAATCGCAGAAGAAGTACTAATTCATGCTGTTGCATAATAAACATGAATTGAACTACAATGTTCGTTTGAAATTAATTCTGAAAAATTAAAAATATTATTTAAATTAACCAGATTGGAACAATTTTGGTTAAGAAGAAAGAAGAAATTGACTCAATTTGATATTCACCATATGAACTACCAAAAATAACAAATGTTCAATTAGGTAAAAAGGTACTAGGTGAAGATGCCTTTGACGTATTTGTTGAACAAATGTAACACCAGAATCCGCTTTCCCAAGTAACTAAAGGCCATTAACGAGGGGTGTACTGATGAGGTTGGACTCATTTGAACTACTCAAAAAAATAATTTTTTTGTCATTTTAGATAAGAAGTCTGATGTAATTAGATCACGATCAATTTGCTGATATGACTTAAGTAACGAACCAAAAGCTAAGAAGATGAAAACTATGATTTCAACACCACCAACCATTCAACCAACCAAAATTAACCTCAATATACTAATACTGAAGAAGGTAAAGAGCATAGACAAATTTAATAAAAATGGTTTATAGACCAAAATAGAAAAAGAAATTGATTACATCGACAAGCATCATTTGAACTAACAAAACTTAGGAAAGAGAAGAAGAAATTAATTCAAAGTAGAAGCTAAATGATGACAGAAGACAACGATGCTTAAGCATCATATGAACCAGCAAAATATGTTTCATCACCAGCCAATCACAAATTTGCTTCTTATAATAATTAGAAGCAGAATCTAAAGAAAAAAAGATTATGCTTAAAAGAGCTCCATTTTACCAACCAAAACTAACAAAACAAATTTTCTCTTCGTTAAAAATATAAAAGATACCTATTTTTTACACTATTTGGACTACCAATGTTAAGACAAATTTGGTAGCAAAAGTAGAGAGTAAAGCAGAAGAAACGATTGATTACACTGATCATTTGAACTACCAAAACTAGAAAATTTTGTAATATGTAATAAGGCAACAGATGAAGAATAAATTGATATTATTAGAACTACCATTTTTGAAATCCGGAAGTAAAATACAAAAAAAAATAGAACTATCACTTGAATAACAAGAATTAATTAAGTTTTCTCCTACGTAAAAAACAAGGAGCAATGATAAATGAGAAGATAACACAATTGATAAATATCATTTGGACTACCAAGAGTAAACAAAGTTTACTTAAAAATCTAATAAATTATATAATATCTCTTTTATTAATACACAAGAACGCAAATGCCACAAACTGAGGATAAAAGAATGACTCGACCCTTAAGCATCATTTGAACTACCAAAATAAATTTAAACTTTCTAATTTGAGTTAGAAGCTAATCAAGGAAGAGGAATTGATGAGGTTAACGAAAAATATTACCAGTAATACCAAAGTTAAGACAAATTTGCTTCTTACATTAGATTAAGTAAAAGACACCATTTGAACTACCGGGATTGAAATGCATTTGTTTCAATAGGCAGATGTCCGAAATAAATGATATTGATAAACTACCGCAAGTAATTGGATAACAATACATATAACATTAATAAAAGAGGAACAGATGTGATTGATAGGTGAAGATAGTTTAACCTACACCAATACTAGATTGTTGACGCTGCAACATTATAGCAAGGTCAAATAGGGCGCTAGGGATTTAGGGTTTTTACTATCAAATTTAACAGGGAATTTTTGGGATAGGTTGTTTAATATTTGGGAATAGTTGTTTTTTGTTTTAATATTTCTGTTTCATATTTATAATTTCTTTGGGTACAGGGATTTTATAAGTCATAATTAAGAGCAAGGATAACTATAGACAACATCATTGAATTGTTTTAAGTTCGTACACGAATCAATAACACGAGCGATCATTTCACGTTATTAACTACAACAGAACGTGAACTGCTCAAGTTCAACTCTCACACTCAGCTGACTAAGCAAAACACGACGTCGAAGGTAACTTAATAACAAACGATTCTCGAGAAGGTCAGTCTGGGTGCAAGGTAACAAAACAAATAATATATCATTTAACCAATGTAAAACAAGATGTATAAAACCTCTGAAATTTGGGACAATAAACCAGTATACGATGTATGCTCAAAACGACAGTGTGTTGTGATCTTTCTTCACGCCACCCAAACCGACAACCCCTAACCTCAAGAACTTCAAACCCGGAGAGCACGTTACGCCCTCTCTCCAAACTACTAGAACTTCAACCCGGACTTGCACGTTACGCCCTCAGGTCCACACCGGAGAGCACGTTACGCCCTCTCTCCAAACTACTAAAACTTCAACCCGGACTTGCACGTTACGCCCTCAGGTCCACACCGGAGAGCACGATACGCCCTCTCTCCACAACAACTAGAACTTCAAGAACTTGAAGAGATCACGTCACGCCCTGATCTCCGCCTACAAGAACGTCTTCAGCCTTACAACCTGGAGACAAGATTCATCCCCGCAGCCACCCACGAGTTACGAGAGATATCTGCATACAGTCCATTCTCTATAGAGATCACTTCACACTTCGTTCGAGATAATGATGCACATGATTGTAGAAAACAACCAGTAGGCAACATCTCCAGAACAGCTTACCTAATGGGCCGCCTAATGTAAAGCTTTTTCACAATTAACCAAGAAGTGCATAATATAAAGAAAAATGAGTTCAAACCGTGAATAATCATCATTTCAATCATCAAGAGTTAGACACGCATTATTGGAACAACCCGAAACCAACAATTAAGTCAAGGGCAATAAATTAACAGCAATGTGATACTATTTGAACTAACTATCTTAACAGGTTATTAAACATACAAATGCTACCTATAAAGGTAACGTCTTATTTGACAAGTAATCGCAAGGGTCAATTGAACTACAAAGAAATTGTTATAATTTTATTCTGTATTAGGAGGAATAGAGTCTATTCTGTTGAGTTGAAAAGGTGTAAACGTGGATAAAAGTCATATTTTCAAAAAAGGTACCAATAAGAAAATTGATTTTATTGTATTAAAGAAAGATCTAATGATTGTTGACAATTCATTAAAGAGAGTAGATATTGAAAGTGTCAAAACGTTTTCAAGCTAAAATTTTAAATTCAAACATCAGGACGTGAATAATTTCTATGGACTCACAATGAGCTCTCTCATTACAATTTCTTTCCACGTCCCACATAAACAACAATAAGTGGCCTGCAGGTTAATAATACCAACAGCGGCATCAATTCCGGTAACTTCCACGGAACTCATCATCTCTCACTTTGTACAGAGACAAAGTAGTTTAATTCCGTTCGCCTCGCTCTCATGATGGATCCTTGTATTAAATTAAATCAGGAAATGAGTCCTCGTACTCCTCCTGTTGGACATTCTCCTCCTCTCTCTCTCTCTCTCTCTCCCTCTCTCCCGGACCTTTTCTGGGCAGTTATTTATCGGTGCACTTTCCGCTCTTCTCTTTTATGCGATCGCCCTTCTCGCCTATTGTTTTTATTTCCAACGGGAAACGGATAAATTTCGTTCCTTGAACAGATCCGACTTCGCAGTCCTCTTTCGCCGTTTCCCGCAGGAACAATTTTTGAAGGAGCATTACGGCGGATGGAGGGCGGAAAAAGGGGCGAGGGCCTCTGGATGAATGTAGCGAAATTTTGTTTTAAGGGTAGTGGGACACTGTGGTAACGCTTCTATTGACATAAAAAAATGGCAGAAAAAAGAAATACCTAGGATTGAATTATACGTAAAACAGAATATGTATGTTATCACTTCACTAGAATGAGATGGCAAAGAATACACAGGTGTGTGAGATTTTGAGAATTTTTGAAGAAATGTGAGTGAGTCACATGCTACCTAAGCTAGATGGTTAACGTAAGATGGTGTCCTTTGAATTAAAAATTGTTAGATTTTTTGAAAAACAAGCTGTTGCATTTATCAAAGTGAACAACTCGACAAACTGTGATATCCGTTGAAGATTTACCCTCCTTACTAATCGTCGTTGTTTATATCCATCCCACCTGGGATTCATCCCCTATACCTTCACGTTATTTACATCTCTATCTTTCTCATCGTCTGTCTTTATGTTAAAGCACTCGACTGCAATCTCACTAGTCATAGAGATGTGTGTGTGTGTATGCGTGCGTATATGTGTGTGGTTGTGTCGTTAGAAGGGAAGTTAGTAACCTGGATTAGCGACCTTGTCGTTATCTCGGCCGCCATTCCTGCCACTATAAACTTTATTGAGTTAGATTAGCTATAGTTTACACACGTATCCCTTATCGAGGGGTCGTTTGCTTAAATTATCCCCCGTGCGCTCTCCCCCTCATCCCCTCTAACGCTCCCTCTCGTGCTACACTATATAACTTGTGTATGTGTAGGTTGTATCCCTCGTCTTTGTTTTGAACGCTCAGGGTGGCTGTTTTGTTTCGGCGAAGGGAGGGGGAAAGTATGGGGGTCGATCGTAAGAGAGATCTCGTTCTTATTATGTGGTCTTGCGTGAGAGGAATGTTTCTTATATTCGGTAACGATGAGGATTTGCACAAGATTTACATCAATCTTTTATAGAGGGTTTAGAGGAATTGTTGCTAATAGGTAACATCCATCCAGGAAATTATCCACATTTTCAGATATAATTTCTTATAAAAGAAATAATTTTTGTAAAGGTTCATTAGAGCAATTAATACGAAATTCTAATAATGCCTAAGTATTCAGTTAAACCATTATTAATAGTGAGCCTTCAATTATTAATCAGAATAATCACTGGATCATAAATTTCTGATTAATAAACATTCTAGACGAATTTTCCAACCGATTTAAGGTCATTAATTGAATAAAATGAATTTAGAAAAGGATATAATCTTAATTTAGAAATTATTGAAAATTGAAAATTGTTAAGAATGTTAACAATTTACAGAACGACTTTAAAAATAAAACATAATCCACATTTTCAGATATAATTTTTAATGGAAAGAAATTAATAAAAGAGACAATTTTTGTAAAGGTTTATTAGAACAATTAATCTCAGGATAAATGCAATTTTAACCAAAATAAACATTTGAGCTCAAAAATTGAAATATTTAATATTTTTGAAATAGTTTTGTAAATTTCGTACTTTTGGAAATCTAAAATGGCCACAATTTTGAATCTACTTGATTCTAAAGTTGGTGCAGGAAGTTTTATTCCACAGAGATCGTTTGATTTAATTAATTTTATTTATTTAGTTTTTATTTTTATTTTATTTTATTTATTTGTAAAATAAATAATTTTATAATTTCTTTTATAATTTTATAAAAAAAATTATTTCATTTTCGTAATAATTTTAGACGTGCTTCTAAGTTATGTGTTAATCGATATTAATATAATCATATTTATTACATCAAACTAATTAATATGATGTATTATTATAAGTAATAATTAATATGAATAATAAACTTAGGATGTAATTAATAAAATTACATTCTTGATATAAAAAATTAGAATTAATTTAACTAGACGAACTTAACATTTATTTCCAGAAATGCCACTTACATCAAATTGTAAATTTAATATTAGCAATAAAAACTGGAATATTTGACATTTTTGATGTAATTATGTAAATTTTGACATTTTGAAAATTCCCAATTTAAATTTTATTTTAAAATTCATTTCAATTAAACGTTGAATTTGAATTCGAATTAATTCGAAAGAATGTTTTTGATTTAATTATTTTTTGTGTTAATTCTTGACGTACTATTAATCAGTGTGTTAATTTAAGTCTTAATATTACAATTTTAAATTAATTTTTATAATGAAACTTTACAAGGGTAATCTCTAAAAATACAATTTTAATCAAAATTCGTACCAAAAACTGAAGTAACTAATTTTTGTATTATGAATTAAATATGATGTATGATTATAAGTAATAATTAATATAATTAATAAACTTGGAATGTAATTAATAAAATTACATTCTTAATATAAGAATTTAATACTAATTTAACTAGACCAATTTCACGACATTTATTTCCAGAAATGCCACTTGCATCACATTGTAAATTTAATATTAGCAATAAAAACTGGAATATTTAACATTTTTTATGTAATTATGTAAATTTTGACATTTTGAAAATTCCCAATTTAAATTTTATTTCAAAATTCATTTCATTAAACGATGAATTTGAATTCGAATGAATTCGAAAGAATGTTTTTGATTTAATTATTTTTTGTGTTAATTCTTGACGTACTATTAATTAGTGTGTTAATTTAAGTTTTAATAATACAATTTTAAATTAATTTTTATAATGAAACTTTACAAGGGTAATCTCTAAAAATACAATTTTAATCAAAATTCGTACCAAAAACTGAAATAACTATATAATTTTTGTATTATGAATTAAATATGATGTATGATTATAAGTAATAATTAATATAATTAATAAACTTGGATTCTAATTAATAAAATTACATTCTTAATATAAGAATTTAATACTAATTTAACTAGACCAATTTCACGACATTTATTTCCAGAAATGCCACTTGCATCAAATTGTAAATTTAATATTAGCAATAAAAACTAGAATATTTGACATTTTTTATGTAATTATGTAAATTTTGACATTTTGAAAATTCCCAATTTAAATTTTATTTTAAAATTCATTTCAATTAAACGTTGAATTTGAATTCGAATTAATTCGAAAGAATGTTTTTGATTTAATTATTTTTTGTGTTAATTCTTGATGTACTATTCATCAGTGTGTTAATTTAAGTCTTAATATTACAATTTAAAATTAATTTTTATAATGAAACTTCACAAGGGTAATCTCTAAAAATACAACTTTAATCAAAATTAGTACCAAAAACTGAAATAACTAATTTTTGTATTATGAATTAAATATGATGTATGATTATAAGTAATAATTAATATAATTAATAAACTTGGATTCTAATTAATAAAATTACATTCTTAATATAAGAATTTAATACTAATTTAACTAGACCAATTTCACGACATTTATTTCCAGAAATGCCACTTTCATCAAATTGTAAATTTAATATTAGCAATAAAAACTGGAATATTTGACATTTTTTATGTAATTATGTAAATTTTGACATTTTGAAAATTCCCAATTTAAATTTTATTTCAAAATTCATTTCATTAAACGATGAATTTGAATTCTAATGAATTCGAAAGAATGTTTTTGATATAATTATTTTTTGTGTTAATTCTTGACGTACTATTAACCAGTGTGTTAATTTAAGTCTTAATATTACAATTTTAAATTAATTTTTATAATGAAACTTCACAAGGGTAATCTCTAAAAATACAATTTTAATCAAAATTAGTACCAAAAACGGAAATAACTAATTTTTGTATTATGAATTAAATATGATGTATGATTATAAGTAATAATTAATATAATTAATAAACTTGGAATGTAATTAATAAAATTACATTCTTAATATAAGAATTTAATACTAATTTAACTAGACCAATTTCAAGACATTTATTTCCAGAAATGCCACTTACATCAAATTGTAAATTTAATATTAGCAATAAAAACTGGAATATTTGACATTTTTTATGTAATTATGTAAATTTTGACATTTTGAAAATTCCCAATTTAAATTTTATTTTAAAATTCATTTCAATTAAACGTTGAATTTGAATTCTAATGAATTCGAAAGAATGTTTTTGATTTAATTATTTTTTGTGTTAAGTCTTGACGTACTATTAATTAGTGTGTTAATTTAAGTTTTAATAATACAATTTTAAATTAATTTTTATAATGAAACTTTACAAGGGTAATCTCTAAAAATACAATTTTAATCAAAATTCGTACCAAAAACTGAAATAACTAATTTTTATATTATGAATTAAATATCTTGTATGATTATAAGTAATAATTAATACAATTAATAAACTTAGAATGCAATTACTAAAATTATATTCTTAATATAAGAATTTAGAATTACTTTAACTAGACGAACTTAACGACATTTATTTCCAGAAATGCCACTTACATCAAATTGTAAATTTAAGATTAGCAATAAAAACTGGAATATTTGATACTTCTTATGTAATTATGTAAATTTTGACATTTTGAAAATTCCCAATTTAAATTTTATTTCAAAATTAATTTCATTAAACGATGAATTTGAATTCGGATCAATTCGAAAGGTTGTTTTTGATTTAATTATTTTTTGTGTTATTTCTCGACGTACTATTAATCAGTGTGCTAATTGAAGTCTTAATATTACAAGTTTAAATTAATTTTTATAATGAAACTTCACAAGAGTTATCTCTAAAAATACAATTTTAATCAAAATTAGTACCAAAAACTGAAATAACTAATTTTTGTATTATGAATTTTTAGAAAAAAAAATTAATTTTAACAATTCAGTTAAACATGTACCTAACCATTTTGAGTTATATCAATTTATTGATGATTTCCAATTTTATGACATTAGAATTTTGATATAATTTATTCAATTACACGAAATCCAAATTTCAGAAAATTGGAAAATTCAAATTAACTTGAAAAATGGAATACTTGTTATTTTTTAATATTGCAATTTTAAAAATTTCCAATTTCCACCATTCTGCTAATAACAGTAGTCTCATTTTATAGAAACCTATTGATTGTTGTATCTTTCTTGTTAATTAGAGACGTACTATTAAGTAATGTGTTAATTAAGGATTTAATGTAAGAATTTTGAGCTGATATTTCCAATGAGACCTAACAGAAATTATTTCTAGTCATTAACAATTAGTTATAAGCTTCCATTAACAGTTCTCAAAGTCTCGCAGCAATCACCTTAAGTAACATCAGCCCAACACGTCCCCCCCAACTTCCCTCTGTTACTTCGAAAGTATTTCCCCCTCCGCCACCTCCCTACCCACCCCCCCTCCACACCGAGAACAATTAGACTAATTGCAATTTATGTTCCGGTATAAGAAATTAATATCCATATAGAGGCGGAGTGAGTATAAATCATGAACTCTCGGTATTAGGGTATTACAATATCAAAAGGCGCTTCATCTAGGAATCTACGCAGATATAACCGGGACCACCTCTCCCCGGACCCTCATTCTCTCCCTCTATCTCTCTTTCTCTCTACGTATCTCCTCGTGTGCGAGCAAATATATTCCGACATTCATTTGGGAATTTGAATACGTATTCCCGAATACAAGTTTCTGATCCCGACTGTACACGCTCACCTTATACATGTAGCTTTGCTCTATTGGTTCTCTATTATCTCCGTTCGTTTGAGTAATAATTTTCAGGTTTACGGTTAACTCGCGTTAATTTTTAATTCGGCCCCCGTCTCGTGAATTATGAAGGGGACGTGCTGAATGGACTTAATATTGTTTTCGGTTAGTTCGAAAAGAAGATTCTCACGCCGAACGTGGAACGATGATGGTTTTAGAGAAAAACTATATTTCGTCACAATATAAGGGATGCTACCCTTGTATGAAACGAAACAACCCTAATTTAATATCTACTACTTCAGATTTAATTTTATATAAAAATATTATTTACTCGACTTCTCAGACCTTATCAAATCTTAAATGATCCAAAAGTCTAATTAGGGGTAGTTACCGACGAAAAAAATTTCACCATGGAATTAACATAGATAATTACAGTTTCCTAATTTCTACGCTCCACGTTCCATAATTGCAGCACTAGTTTAATTATTTTAACAGTTCCTCAATTGACTCGATGAATATAATTATCACAACAATTAAAGCTAACCTCATTAATACTGACGGAGGCGTCAATAGACCGCATCTTTCTTTTTTTGGTTCATATTTTTGTTTCAGACAGTTCAATTTTAAAAAAAGATTTTTCGTAATAAGGGATGCTGCTACCCTTGCATTAAATGAAACACCTCTAATTATTAATGTCTGCTATTTCAAATTTAATTGTATACGAAAAAATTATTTATTCAACTACGTTATCAAAAATTAATTGAACCAAACGTACAATTAGGGGTAGTTACCCTCAAAAAAGTATTCAACTTTGTGAAGGTAATTAACGAGATTTAGAACAAAAATAAATAATTAAGGTCTCTCAGTTGAATAACTTTCCTAAGTTCCATAATAACACTAGTAATTATTTAATTTAAGCGATCCTTGATTAATTAAATATTAATATTTATTGATTCAATTAAGGGTTTTCTGATTAATGTTGGCGTAGGCGTCAATAGAGTTTCTTAATTAATAATTTTTTTTCAGAAAGTTCAATTTTAAAAAAAGATTTTTTGGTCATAAGATAGGGGATGCTACCCTTGTATTAAATGAAACACCTCTAATTGTTAATGTCTGCTATTTTAAATTAAACTATATATGAAACAATTTCTTGAACCTTATGAAAGATTAATTTATCCAAACGTAAAATTAGGGGTAGTTACCCTCAAAGAATAATTCAACTTTTTGAGGGTAATTAACGGCATTTCAAAGCATCATAAATAATTAAGGTTTTTCAATTGAATAACTTTCCTAAGTTTCATAAATACAAGACTAGTTGAATTAATTTAAAGGTTCCTTCATTAAATAAATATTAATACTTAGTGATTCAATTAATTAATTATTAATTTAAAAATTAATAATTAATGCTGGCGTAGGCGTCAATAGAATTTTATTTTAGTTCATATTTTCGTTTCAGAAAGTTCAATTTTAAAAAAGGATTTTTCGTCAAAAGACGGGGTGCTACCCTTGAATTAAATGAAACACCCCTAATTACTAATATCTACTATTTCAACTTTAATTATATATGAAAAAAATGTTTATTCAAGTTGTTAAACCTTATCAAAGATTCATTGATCCAAACGTACAATTAGGGGTAGTTACCATCAAAAAGACTATTTAACTGTTGAAATAATAAACGGCATTTCGAACTAAGATACATAATAACGGTTTCTTAACTAAATAACTTCCTTATTAGGTTCCATAATTGCACGACTAGTTAAATTAACTTAAGGGTTCCTTAATTGACTCAACAATTAAAAGTTTAATAATTATTGAAATTAGCGTCAATAGACGTATACGTATATCGTTTTTAATTTATTTCGTATTTTTCTTTCAGAAAGTTCTGAAAATCCTTTAAAAATGATTTTTCATGATAAACTAGGGGATGGTAGCCTTGTACCTTACCCTTGTATTTATTGCACTTGTTGAACCTCATCAAAACTTAATTGGTCCAAAGGTACAATTAGGGGTAGTTACCCTAGAAATAAAATTCCACTTTTTGGAACTCTTGAACCAAAATAAATAATTAGGATTTCTTAATCGAATAACCTTCCTAGTTCAATTAACTGACTGGTTCCTTAATTCACTCAATAATAATAATTATTACAACAATTAAAAATATTGACGTAAGTGTCAAGAATTAATAAATTTATCAATTGTCGATAATACCAAAATCCATTACCGGTCTATCAGATTATAATACAAAGAGGATGCTGCAGTCCCTAAACGGGTAAGGAAAAAACGTAACTATTAAAAGCGTCATTAAGTAATGAATAATTAATTACAATTAGCATAGTTAACTTTTTGAGCACTTTCAAACGACACCTCATTCGAGAAAGTTTATGTTTTATTTAATTTTATATTAGACAAATTTGATTTAACTTTAACTTCACGTCGTATAATTAATTAATAATTGATGAAATCATTGTCTGATAATCATTAAAATTTTATTTAATAACTAAATCGATATTTCTTCACCGAAACTTCTTTTTTGGTATTTCGAATTTCGGTAACAACTAGTTCTGACATTCAGAACTGTAGTGCAAGTGTGGTAGTGGAATTGTCTTAGTACAATTTCCTCTACGTTATTCAGTAAGACGCTGAATCACCAACTAGAGCACTAATCTCAACGCAGGGCGTGAAAAATTCGTCAATCAGTCGTTCGTCAAGTTCAACACATTTACATATCAGATCGAAGCTTACTAGGCAACCAACAATAACTAAAAGAATTGCATGAAACAGAGGATTTCATTGGGCAAGATTATGAACCTCCAACCCCGTAACTCGACAAATAGAAAACCTGAACCGACATCAACCTGTCACCCCTCAAACTTATACAATAATCATCCCTGAAAGTTATTTACCGAAAAGGAGGTAGAGACTTGGTAGTGTGGTCTAGTGGAAATAGTGTTCGTAGGATGAGTAATGGATATATTGGAACATAAAGGCTTAATTTCACAGGAGGGTTATTGTGTAATAAAGCATTGTTCTCTGGAGAGATATGGATATTACTAACAATACCGGCCGACCTGTCTTTGAACCCTCCTTTCCATTTCCCACGTTTCTTGCCCCTACTCACGATCGCAGGAGATAAAATTCGGATTTATCATGGCGAATGGGAAACTCGAAATTAGAAGAGAAGAAAACGGAAAAGTTCATCGGCACAGTAAGTTTTCCCCGTCTCTGTTTGCTTCCACGTTCGCTTGTATAACGCGCCCGAAAGGAATCCTCCAGGAAGAGAGGGAGCGTGGGGTTTATTTGCTTGTTTGCTTGTATTCATTTTCGTTGATTGCAGTTTGACGTTGATATGAGTCTAATTTTTGTGCGCCTGATTAGTCCTTTTGTGAGAAACAATCGAGGTTCATTAGAGGGAATTGGGACAATCAAAGGTACATTTATGGGTTTGAGAAATATGCACAAAGTACTGTCATTAAAAAGACACAAATTTTCGCCTCAAACAATGGCAGCCGTGACAAGCACGTGACCATTCCAGCGTACCTACTTATTCCACTCTCGTCTTGTAATATAACAATCTCTCCTCTAAATTCCTGAATTCCTGAACGAAAGTATGAAGTGATCTCTATAGAGAGTGGACTGTATGTAATCTCTCTCGTAGCTCGTGGGTGGCTGCGGAGATGAATCTTGTCTCCAGGTTGTAAGGCTGAAGACGGTCTCGTAGTGTTGGAGATCAGGGCGTGACGTAATCTCTTGAAGTTCTTGGAGTTTGGAGAGAGGGCGTGACGTACTTCTCCGGGGTCGATCTGAGGGCGTAACGTGCAGATCTGGGGTTGAAGACGACCGAAGGTTGTCCAGCTTCTCTAAGTTGGCCATGGTAATTTAACCAAAGAAAAACACCAAGTCTTAACCAACTGTGGTTAGGAGTTTGTCGTAGCTTGAAGCTCTCGTAGACTCTCAGGGCGTAAAGTGAGAGCTTGTAGGTTGGGTTGAAGAATCAAGACCACAACACACTGTCGTTTTGAGCATACTAAGTATACTGATTTAATGCCAAAAATTCACGAGCTTTTATACACGGTCATTTTGAGTTACGTTACCATTTGGTTCCAATTATTTGATAACGCTGTTAATTTTTGTTGAATGTTATCTTCCTATGTCCGAGAATTGCTTTACTGACCTTACCGATGCGGATTTGCGATCAAGTTGCGAAGGAGTATTATGCTGACATCCACATTCTGCACCTTAGTGGTACACAACTGACCTTATTGCTGGGTCAGTGTCATGCTTCGTTCGTAAAACAAAGCGTGTTTTTTATTAAATGATGTAAGAGGCTCAGGTATACAACACAAGCATAATGATCTATTTGGTAGTGAAACGAAGAAGACTTGAAAATAAAATACCCGGCAAAGCTCAGAACATAACTCATCTGTATACTTGTCTTTGTAAATCTACAAGATTTACCAAATTCCACATTTGTACTCTGAACAAAATCAAAATGTACTACCACTTCAATCTTCACCGCAAACAACGACAGTCATGACGACAAGGTGTCCATTCCAGCGGCCTACTGATCCCACTCTCGTCCTGTAATCTTGCATGACACTTCATGAATTGATTGAGTGTATGTCACAGACGTAATGAGTTACCTTGTATTGAAACAAAATGTTTTGCCACGTAAAGCTCAGAGCATAAGGCTCATCTACATACCTACTGATTAGTAAGGTTGCAAAATGAAATGAGCTAGCAATTAGAGTCAGAAACTCAGAAAATTGTCGCAACATTTAAAATTACAAACACCCCATTCATGAATTAGAAGTATTCATTAAAAACTATAAAAGTCTGCGTCGGACCAGACGGTGAAAGTGAAACTTCTTTGGCCATATACACACGCATACACGCGCGCGCGCGCTCACCGACAGACAGGATATATAAATGAAATATAAAAGATAATTTTTTTTTTGCTGCCGCAAGGCTTGCACCGGTACGCACGAGTCTGCCGACAGTCTCGGCTCAGGTGATCTCCCACCTGCTGGCAGTTGTAACATCAAACGCTTTCGATTGCCCTGCTCCGGGGAAGTGCTACAGACGCCATAAGCAATCGCTCGTAGCTCTGCCGGAAATCCAGCAATAATGCAGGAGACAGCATTTCGCTGGTAACGCCGACTCTCCCGCCAGCTTCGCCTGATAGTAGGTGCTCATTGTCTCGCTGGCCAACTTTCTCCATCTCATCATCTCCGTCATCATCCCGTGGAAATCTCGCTGTATAAGGAACGCCGCCCCTAAAATGGCTCGCCATTTGCCCATGGTCGATCATAGTTGTCGAGATGCTGATGCCAGATCTTCGCCGTCCCTGCCAACCGCGCCTGCAACAGAGTGCTCTTCTCTAAATATGTCCAGTCGTAGATCGCCCCAAGTTGATCAATCTTGGAGAGCCGTCGCGGTGTTCACACTGCTCTCCGGGCTGCTGGGGTCGATAACTTCCACCATCTTCATCGCCAAAGACGGTCGAAGTCGAGCACTCGCCTGCTCCACTCTGGATTCCTCGCTGAGGCTCGATACGAACGTTGCTGTCTACCCCGACACGTTCAGAGCAGCAGTGGTCGCTTGTTGCCTCGCCGCTTCCACCATCTCTTGCTGGAGTCCTCCCACGACCGCCTTCACGATGGTCTCCACAGGTTTGCGCGTACGCCTCCTCGAGCCCGTTGGTCTTGTGTTCGAGAATTACCACCCATTCGCCGTGGAACCAGTCTCCGTGCGCCGTGGGCTTTCATCTCTTCCGGTGTCTCCATGTTCTCATCTGAGGTGAGGTGAGGCACGACGCGTCCTCACTTTTCTCTATGTCCATGTCACGTAATTAAACAATACAGCTCACCGTTTTTTCGCCGCTCGAAGTTATTGTTTCTCGCCGTTTGAGGTTAGGTTAGGTGTCAGCTGCCCGAAATTCTAGATCTCTCCGGTGTTGCCACGTTGACCTCTTTGGTAGCACATGTAAACGATTTGGCGATCGGCTCGGTTCGCGGGCGCGATGAAAGAGGTACATTTTACGCGTATTCTGGCAACACGGCTTTGTCCTCGGATTACTTATCACGCGTGACGGGGTTTTTCGACCAACACCCCATCCCAATTTATACAACGTGCGCAAAGAAGTTTCACTTCATAGATCTTCATAGATCATAGACAATAAACACAATGTAATACACTATTAAATCGATTGGATTAATTGACTCCTGTCATTTCTGCGAAAAACATTTCTTTTTGTAATCTCTAACGATTGATTTCATAGACATGAGCAACCTTACTTTGTATTTTAACCGAAATTTACGGTATTCCTAAATTTGGAACAAATCCCAGGTTACGTGTATTGGATTTGTCTAATTACATTGAAATATTAGCCGGATCTAGGTAGGATTAATCAAGCTATTACCGACTGGCAGAATATTATTGGCGACCAGACGGTGTCTCAAGCGAAGCTTATATTTTTAAGGCATTGGGCATATGCGTCCATTCACTTATGATTCCATTACATTGACTCTGGAGAGAGTTCTTCAGAACGAACCCATCTCCACCGCCATTCAACTTCATCCGGTAAGATCTCGTAATGAAACCCTTAATCACTACCATCGAACCAATCTCGCCCCTCCCGTCTCTTACTTTTCCAATTATCGAAGTGTTTGCGGTATTTCTGCCCCCCCGATTGGGGAAATGGAGTCTCTGATGTAGTTAGCGATGGGGGGCGTTGGGGTATAGTATGGGGGAAGGGGGGGGGGGACCGGTTAATAGAATCGTAATGATCGATCCGGGAGAGTTCCCATTGGAAACTCTAATTGCATCCGACTTCTTCGTGTCGCGACGGAGATGTCGCGGGTCGGGACGTGCTCCCCCTTTTGGAGGGGGAAGGGGGGACACCGCAACAGGAATCCGACTTGTCTCTTCCGGGGCGATGCGATCATAATTAAGGGAACCGGAGGGGAGGGAATCGGGAAGTTTTTGATAACAGGAGTCTAGCCTTTCGTTTTTGGAAACTTTGGATTTGGAGCGAAAGATTGGCATAACTAACCAGACCTAAAGTTACTGAATTGCAATTCAGTTGCAAAGTTAAAGAAAAATATGTGAGTAAATAAAATCTGATCTGTGTGAGTTGCTGACAGAGTTACGAGAATTACCGAGACTGTTTCAAGAGGTTAGTCGACTTATGCTGAGTTTCTTGAGTTGCTAATCGAGCTGCGGGAACTGCTGAAATCCATTCAAGCCGCTAAATTCTTGTCTGTGTTAGTTGTTAACCGAATTACGATACTGCTTGAAAAGAGTGGTTGCTTCAACATCAGCTGCACAAATTGCGATAGAGTTGCTGAGACAGCTTCAAGAGTGGTTATTATCAGAAGCTGAGATGCGTGAATTGTTGCAAGAGGTTAGTCGACTTATGCTGAGTTTCTTGAGTTGCTTATCGAGCTGCGAGGACTGCTGGAACCTGTTCAAGAGGTTAGTCGCTAAATTCTGGTCTATGTAAGTAGTTAACCACACTACCGGATTGCTAATACTGCTTGAAACGGATAGCTACTTCAATATGAGCTGCACAAATCGCGGACCAAGCTGCAAGATTTGCTGAGACAGCTTCAAGAGTGATTATTATCTGAAGCTGCGATGCGTGAAATTGTTTCAAGAGGTTAGTCGACTTGTGCTGAGTTTCTTGGGTTGCTAATCGAGCTGCGGGAACTGCTCAGATCTGTTCAAGAGGTCAATTACTAAATTCTGGTCTGTGTAAGTTGTTAACCGAATTAGAAGATTACAAATATTGCTTGAAAAGGTTGGTTGCTGCAAATTGCGATCCAGCTGCTGGAGTTGCTGAGACAGCTTCAATAGTGGTTATTATGAGAAGCTCAGATGGGTGAAATTGTTTCAAGAGGTTAGTCGACTTATGCTGAGTCTCTTGAGTTGCTTATCGAGCTGCGAGAACTGCTGGAACCTGCACAAGAAGTTAGTCGCTAAATTCTGGTCACACAGATAACCACACTACCAGATTGCTAATACTGCTTGAAACGGATAGCTACTTCAATATGAGCTGCACAAATCGCGGACCAAGCTGCAAGATTTGCTGAGACAGCTTCAAGAGTGGTTATTATCTGGAGCCGAGATGCGTGAATTGTTTCAAGAGGTTAGTTGACTTGTGCTGAGTTTCTTGTGTTGCTAATCGAGCTGCGGGAACTGCTCAGATCTGTTCAAGAGGTCAATTACTAAATTCTGGTCTGTGTAAGTTGTTAACCGAATTAGAAGATTACAAATATTGCTTGAAAAGGTTGGTTGCTGCAAATTGCGATCCAGCTGCTGGAGTTGCTGAGACAGCTTCAATAGTGGTTATTATCAGAAGCTCAGATGGGTGAAATTGTTTCAAGAGGTTAGTCGACTTATGCTGAGTCTCTTGAGTTGCTTATCGAGCTGCGAGGACTGCTGGAACCTGTTCAAGAGGTTAGTCGCTAAATTCTGGTCTATGTAAGTAGTTAACCACACTACCAGATTGCTAATACTGCTTGAAACGGATAGCTACTTCAATATGAGCTGCACAAATCGCGGACCAAGCTGCAAGATTTGCTGAGACATCTTCAAGAGTGGTTATTATCTGAAGCTGAGATGCGTGAAATTGTTTCAAGAGGTTAGTCGACTTGTGCTGAGTTTCTTGGGTTGCTAATCGAGCAGCGGGAACTGCTCAGATCTGTTCAAGCGGTCAATTACTAAATTCTGGTCTGTGTAAGTTGTTAATAGAATTATAAGATTACTAATAGTGCTTGAAAAGGTTGGTTGCTGCAAATTGCGATTCAGCTGCTGGAGTTGCTGAGACAGCTTCAATAGTGGTTATTATCAGAAGCTCAGATGGGTGAAATTGTTTCAAGAGGTTAGTCGACTTATGCTGAGTCTCTTGAGTTGCTTATCGAGCTGCGAGAACTGCTGGAACCTGTTCAAGAGGTTAGTCGCTAAATTCTGGTCTATGTAAGTAGTTAACCACACTACCGGATTGCTAATACTGCTTGAAACGGATAGCTACTTCAATATGAGCTGCACAAATCGCGGACCAAGCTGCAAGATTTGCTGAGACAGCTTCAAGAGTGATTATTATCTGAAGCTGCGATGCGTGAAATTGTTTCAAGAGGTTAGTCGACTTGTGCTGAGTTTCTTGTGTTGCTAATCGAGCTGCGGGAACTGCTCAGATCTGTTCAAGAGGTCAATTACTAAATTCTGGTCTGTGTAAGTTGTTAACCGAATTACAAGATTACTAATACTGCTTGAAAACGTTGGTTGCTGAAAATTGCGATCCAGCTGCTGGAGTTGCTGAGACAGCTTCAATAGTGGTTATTATCAGAAGCTGAGATGGGTGAAATTGTTTCAAGAGGTTAGTCGACTTATGCTGAGTTTCTTGAGTTGCTTATCGAGCTGCGAGAACTGCTGGAACCTGTTCATGTGGTTAGTCGCTAAATTCTGGTCTATGTAAGTAGTTAACCACACTACCAGATTGCTAATACTGCTTGAAACGGATAGCTACTTCAATATGAGCTGCACAAATCGCGGACCAAGCTGCAAGATTTGCTGAGACAGCTTCATGATTGGTTATTATCTGAAGCTGAGATGCGTGAAATTGTTTCAAGAGGTTAGTTGAATAGGTTAGAATCATCTCGACTATACAAGCAAAGCTATTAACGTAAGCTTACTCCGAGAGAAGTGTAGGAGAGAAGTAAATGAAAAAAATGTGACAGAATAATGCGACCGACATCGCAGAAAGAGAATGGAAGTTTTGACACTCTCCCTCCCTCTCTCTTTCTCTCCTCCTCTCGTTTTCTGGGTACGTAAAATCCCAGGCGCAGCGGTTCGGACGTCACGGCGAATCGACAGCCGGTTATCAACTCCGCGTTTACCCCGAGCACAGGTCAGTTCAGCTGTCGTGTATAAGACGGAAGCTGTAAGACAGGTCGTATGGAGGCGACGTTGCCATTCTCGTGAAAAAGTCGTGAAAGTGTGAAATTGGCGGTTCGGACGTCACGGCGAATCGACAACCAGCGTTCGTCGCCATCGATGTTGGAGACGTGAAGCTGTAAGATCGTCGTAAGGAGTAAGGAGGCGACGTTGCCGTTCTCGTGGAAAAGTCGTGAAAGTGTGAAATTGGCGGTTCCGACGTCACGGCGAATCGACAACTAGCTCCACGTTGCCGCCATCGATGTTAGAGACGTGAAGCTGTAAGATAGGTCGTAGGGAGGCGACGTTGCCGTTCTTGTGGGAAAGTCGGGAAAGTGTCGAATTTCGTTTGGAAGTGAAGATGTATCCATAACGCAATACAACGTCGCTTAGTATGTTAGTTTCCACTCGTTTCGTTGTGGATATTTTGAGTTCCGCGTTAGTTTTCATCTACTCGCTTCTCTTCGATAAATCTAATGTGACAAGTCTCGGAAACTCCTCGAGTCCCACATTTGGTTTTGTAAATAGGGCATTAAGTGCCGGTTTATTTTGATTCCTCCACGATCTTCCCATTTCTTCAACAAAGTTTCTTTTAAAGAGCGATAACGCCGAGCTCGTACATTTCATACGATCGTACTGAGCGAGCGCACCGCGCGAATAAACTCCTTACTAAATATTATGTAAATCTATTCAAATACCGTCGTCGCCGGTAATTTCCTCGGTATATTGGCTCCTATCGAGTTTCCACCACCCTTCGCATCTCATAAACGAAATATCTCCCGGCGTTAGGATACACAAAACTATCCCATCCCCCTCGCCTTCCCCCCCTCGTCCCCCCCTCTCCCACGGGCACTATCCTATCGATTGGTCGAAACTATGGGGGGACCGGTCCCGGTATAGCCCGCCGAATGCCCAACGCTCCCGGTCCCGTGTCAAAATAATTTACGAGCAAGACAGAAATTTTTGCCAGATTGAGGTCGCAACTAATATCCGTGCTGTTCAGAGTGAGTAATGACCCTCTCTCTCCCGTTCCCCTCTCCTCGGATCCCTCGAGGACCCCCCTCGCCGCCGCCCGGCGACGGCGTAGCGTCTTTTTACGTTCTGAGAACGTTTTCTTGCATCGATCCGGGCCGCCATTGGTCCGAAGGCGGGGTCTGATCCCTTTCCCCCACCCCACCCCTCTCTCCCTCGTCCACCTCCTTGGGGTCAGACGCGAGGGGCGACGTAAGTAAGGGGACTTCGGCTCCACTCGATATTTCATTCAGTTCTACGGGAAGGTTGTCCTTTTTTTTTCCTTTTCGTAGCGGGAAAGGTGGGGGGTTTTTACGACGGGCCACGTGCTTTCACTCACATACATACACACAAGGGCGCATATACGTACGGCGGAAAAACTAATCGCAGGTCAGGGCGGTTCGGGCGACGATTAAGTCTTTGCGAAGACTTAACTTAAGACTTTAAAAGTGAGTAGGCAAGAATCGTCGATGAGAGTGGAAAATTTTCACATTTCAACTTGGAGCAACTCAAGTCGCAATGCGAAGAACAGAAGTTTCTAATAAGCAAATGCTTTAATTCCTACCATCCACTTGGACTTACAACTATCTTTCCGGTTAACGTTACTGCAACAATCAAGGCACTTAAAACAGATGGATTATCCCTGTAGAGCAATTACCACTGGACTATTACTGCTACTATTAATTAACTAACTTTAAATTACTTAATTAACTACTCCTATCAATGAGCTACAAAATCACTTAAAATATCTAAAATACTAACAAAATATTTTACCATTAACATTTGGCAAATGGGACACCCTGTATAGATCAAGGCTGTTAGAAAGATATGCGAAAATATTGTCACGAACTTCCCTCGCAATTTTAAACTTTCAAACTTGGTGGTGATTGCCTCGATCTCGTCTTGAATTTCGCGAAGAGGCGAGACCAGATTACAAATCTCGATACTAGCACAGATCTAATGTTAGTCTCGTCTCGAAAATTACCGAAATATTAGGTGATCCTAATTTTAAGAACGAGAATCCTATTGATAACTACTCACATAAAACTCATTGCATGTTTTATGATTGAAACCTGACAATTCGGACACCCTGTATAAGTCAGGACCGTTGGAAACATATGACAAAATATTTTCAAAGACACTTCTCACTATTTAAATGTATAAAAATTGGTGGTGGGTATTTGTCTCGATCTCGTCTCGTTTTGTCTCGAATTTCGCAAAGAGACGAGACCAAATTATAAATCTCGATACTAGAGGGGAACTAATGTTGGTCTCGTCTCGAAAATTCTCGAAATTTTAGTTAATTCAAATGTTAAGATCATAATCCCATCAACTAACTATACATACAAAATTGACTGCATATTTTATCAATGACACCTGATAAATGGGACATCCTGTATATGTCATAAATCTTAGAAAGACGTGGCAACAGATTGTCACGATATTTCCTCACAATTTTAAACTTTCAAACTTGGTGGTGATTGCCTCGATCTCGTCTTGAATTTCGGGAAGAGACGAGACCAGATTACAAATATCGATACTAGCACAGATCTAATGTTAGTCTCGTCTCGAAAATTACGGAAATTTTAGGTGAATCTAATTTTAAGATCGAGAATCCTATTGATTAACTACTCACATAAAACTGACAGCATGTTTTAGGATTGAAACCTGACAAATCGGACACCCTGTATAAATCAAGGCCGTTGGGGACATATGGCAAAATATTATCACACTTTTCACTATTTAAATGTATAAAAATTGGTGGTGGGGATTTGTCTCGATCTCGTCTCGTTTTGTCTCGAATTTCTCCAAGAGACGAGACCAAATTATAAATCTCGATACTACAAGAGAACTAATAATGGTCTCGTATCTAAAATTCCCGAAATTTTAGGTAACTCTAATTTTAGGATCGATAATCCTATTAATGAACTATTCACACAAAATTGACTGCATATTTTACCATTAGCACTTGGCAAATGGGACACCCTGTATAGATCATGGCTGTTTCAACGATATGCGAAAATATTGTCACGAACTTTCCTCGCAATTTGAAACTTTTAAACTTGGTGGTGATTGCCTCAATCTCGTCTCGAATTTCGCGAAGAGGCGAGACCAGATTACAAATCTCGATACTAGCACAGATCTAATGTTAGTCTCGTCTCGAAAATTACCGAAATTTCAGGTGAATCTAATTTTAAGATCGAGAATCCTATTGATTAGGTACTCACATAAAACTGACAGCATGTTTTATCATTGAAACCTGACAATTCGGACACCCTGTATAAATCAAGGCCGTTGGGGACATATGGCAAAATATTATCACACTTTTCACTATTTAAATGTATAAAAATTGGTGGTAGAGATTTGTCTCGATCTCGTCTCGTTTTGTCTCGAGTTTCTCCAAGAGACGAGACCAAATTATAAATCTCGATACTAGAAGAGAACTAAAGTTGGTCTCGTATCTAAAATTCCCGAAATTTTAGGTAACTCTAATTTTAGGATCGACAATCCTATTAATTAACTATTCACACAAAATTGACTGCATATTTTATCATTAACACTTGGCAAATGGGACACCCTGTATAGATCAAGGCTGTTAGAAAGATATGCGAAAATATTGTCACGAACTTCCCTCGCAATTTTAAACTTTCAAACTTGGTGGTGATTGCCTTGATCTCGTCTCGAATTTCGCGAAGAGGCCAGACCAGATTACAAATCTCGATACTAGCGCAGATCTAATTTTAGTCTCGTCTCGAAAATTACCGAAATTTCAGGTGAACCTAATTTTAAGATCGAGAATCCTATTGATTAACTACTCACATAAAACTCTGAGCATGTTTTATGATTGAAACCTGACAATTCGGACATCCTGTATAAGTCGGGGCCGTTGAGGATATATAACAAAGTATTGTCAGAGACACTTCTTACTATTTAAATGTATAAAAATTGGTGGTGGGGATTTGTCTCGATCTCGTCTCGTTTTGTCTCGAATTTCGCCAAGAGACGAGACCAAATTATAAATCTCGATACTAGCAGAGAAGTAATGTTGGTCTCGTCTCGAAAATTCTCGAAATTTTAGTTAATTCAAATGTTAAGATCATAATCCCATCAACTAAGTATACATACAAAATTGACTGCATATTTTATCATTGACACCTGATAAATGAGACATCCTGTATATGTCATAAATCTTAGAAAGACGTGGCAACAGATTGTCACGATATTTCCTCGCAATTTGAAACTTTCAAAATTGGTGGTGATAGCCTAGATCTCGTCTTGAATTTCGAGAATAGGCGAGACCAGATTACAAATATCGATACTAGCACAGATCTAATGTTAGTCTCGTCTCGAAAATTACGGAAATTTTAGGTGAATCTAATTTTAAGATCGAGAATCCTATTGATTAACTACTCACATAAAACTGACAGCATGTTTTAGGATTGAAACCTGACAAATCGGACACCCTGTATAAATCAAGGCCGTTGGGGACATATGGCAAAATATTATCACACTTTTCACTATTTAAATGTATAAAAATTGGTGGTGGGGATTTGTCTCGATCTCGTCTCGTTTTGTCTCGAATTTCTCCAAGAGACGAGACCAAATTATAAATCTCGATACTACAAGAGAACTAATAATGGTCTCGTATCTAAAATTCCCGAAATTTTAGGTAACTCTAATTTTAGGATCGATAATCCTATTAATGAACTATTCACACAAAATTGACTGCATATTTTACCATTAGCACTTGGCAAATGGGACACCCTGTATAGATCATGGCTGTTTCAACGATATGCGAAAATATTGTCACGAACTTTCCTCGCAATTTGAAACTTTTAAACTTGGTGGTGATTGCCTCAATCTCGTCTCGAATTTCGCGAAGAGGCGAGACCAGATTACAAATCTCGATACTAGCACAGATCTAATGTTAGTCTCGTCTCGAAAATTACCGAAATTTCAGGTGAATCTAATTTTAAGATCGAGAATCCTATTGATTAGGTACTCACATAAAACTGACAGCATGTTTTATCATTGAAACCTGACAATTCGGACACCCTGTATAAATCAAGGCCGTTGGGGACATATGGCAAAATATTACCACACTTTTCACTATTTAAATGTATAAAAATTGGTGGTGGGGATTTGTCTCGATCTCGTCTCGTTTTGTCTCGAATTTCTCCAAAAGACGAGACCAAATTATAAATCTCGATACTACAAGAGAACTAATATTGGCTCGTATCTAAAATTCCCGAAATTTTATGTAACTCTAATTTTAGGATCGACAATTCTATTAATTAACTATTCACACAAAATTGACTGCATATTTTACCATTAGCACTTGGCAAATGGGACACCCTGTATAGATCATGGCTGTTTCAACGATATGCGAAAATATTGTCACGAACTTTTCTCACAATTTGAAACTTTCCAACTTGGTGGTGATTGCCTCGATCTCGTCTCGAATTTCGCGAAGAGGCGAGACCAGATTACAAATATCGATACTAGCACAGATCTAATGTTAGTCTCGTCTCGAAAATTACCGAAATATTAGGTGATCCTAATTTTAAGAACGAGAATCCTATTGATAACTACTCACATAAAACTCACTGCATGTTTTATGATTGAAACCTGACAATTCGGACACCCTGTATAAGTCAGGACCGTTGGGAACATATGACAAAATATTGTCAAAGACACTTCTCACTATTTAAATGTATAAAAATTGGTGGTGGGGATTTGTCTCGATCTCGTTTCGTTTTGTCTCGATCTCGTTTCGTTTTGTCTCGAATTTTGCAAAGAGACGAGACCAAATTATAAATCTCGATACTAGAAGAGAACTAATGTTGGTCTTGTCTCGAAAATTCCCGAAATTTTAGTTAATTAATACCTGGGAAATGGGACATCCTGTATATGTCATAAATCTTAGAAAGACGTGCCAAAAAATTGTTAACAACATTCCTGGAGATTTGAAAGTTTCAAAGTTAATGGTGGAAACGAAAAATTCTCGAAATTTTGAGTAATTCTAATTATGAGATCTATAGTGCTGGAAAATAATATCAATTATGCATACTTGCTTACGATAATTTTTTATTTGTCCTAATATGTATTAAAACAGTAAAGATTTTATGGTATCCAAACAAGTTTATATATCATTTAAATTAAGTTCAAATTATGTACGTATTTTAACTTTAATTTGATATTTTCACTAAATCAAACATCTTGGCCACACTATGATAACAATATAAGACTAATTTCTGGATAATCCACTTTAACTGTACTATAGGTACTTCAAGCGATTTAGTAAATGTTGTCAAAAAATAAAACATTTCTTTCAAAGCAATTCTTAAACTCAATTCTTCCAAATAATTACAATAACGTCTTACAATAACGGATTTAAGCAAATAGGTTTAACTTCCTAATTATTCGAAATTATGGTATTTGATAGGTATAAGCCTAAAAATTTGGAGAAATGTTACCCAAAATTTTTGGATGTCAGGGGAATTAACCTATAAGTTTGAAGACACTTAATTCGTCCAATTTATACCATATATAGATTTCAAGAAAATAGATTTAACCTTCAGATTATTGGAAATTAGGGGCTTTAAGGTAAATGAGCCTGACAATTTGGAGGAATTCCTAAACTCAATTTCTCCAAGTTACATATTAGAAAAATCTTAAATTTTTGAATTTCGAGGATAAACTCAAAATTCTCTAAAATTAATAAGTTAAACTGGGATTACGGTGAATTAAGAGACAAAATACCTCAGCGTAGCAACAAGCAAGTTACTTATTGATTGGATCAAAAAATTAGGACATCTATATCTCTCTTCCGGGATATCTATACATTTCTCTATAACCCTCTAATATAGCTTTCTATATTTCTCTATATCACTCTAGGTATCTCTATATGTAAGTCAACAGAGTTCTATGGTCCTAGCAGTCCTTCTTTATATCTCTATTACACCTGAAATGAAAGTGAACCTAAAATTATGGTAGTATTAACACAAGGAATGCATGGTGAACATATAGAGTTAGTTTACTTGCCATGGTTATTCTGATGAAAGAAATTGGAAAATACGATATTGTCACGCCTAGGGGAGTGAGGTTATCGAAATATCTCACAGCTGTAATTTTCCACCTGTTATCTTAATTGTATTTACTGAAATATAGTTGGAAATTGGTAAATAGAGCTTCACCACTAACAGTATACTTATATATTACAGTATTAATTGCTTGGAGAGTTTCTTTTTGTACATAGAACTACCCAAAGATCACGTATCGTTCCAAAATTGCGTTCATACGTTTGCGAGTGTTTTTCGAGACAGCATTACATATTGTGATCAAAGTAATTGGAAAATATGATATTGTCACGCCTAGAGAGATGGCGCTATCAAAATAGCAGCTGTAGGTAATTTACCACCTGTTGACTTAATTGAATTTACTGAAATATCGTTGGTAATTTGCAAATAGAGCTTCACCACTAACAACATACTTGTTTATTACTGTAGTAATTGCTTGGAGAAAGTTTTCTTTTTGCACTTAGGCACACCCAATGACCACGCATCGTTCCAAAAATGCGTTTATACGTTTGCGTGATATTTTCGAGACGGCATTGCATATTGTGATTAAAGAAATGGGAAAATATGGTATTGTCACGCATAGGGGAATGGGGCCGTCCATAAATCACGTGACGCTAAATTTCCCTTTTTTGAACCCCCTCCCCCCCCCACCATGATAAACCGTGATATGCCGTAATAACCCCCTAAGAATCACGTGATAATTTTTGACACCCCCCCCCCCCCCCAATTTAAAATAAATTATACCAATTTTATTCTGTTTGATAAAAGAAATTATTCTATATTACAGGGGAGAAAAATTATTTATAGTGCTAAATTTAAAATTTTTAAATTTTTATAAACTTTTTAATGTTTGGAACTTATAGGTATTTATATTTTACAACGTAATAATAGTCTAGTTTAAAGGCAATAATATTTAAACAACGTCCATTTGAGAATTCAGTAGGAATTATAAACAAAATTTCTCCTTTAAGGTTGGTAGGTAGTATTGGAAAAAATACCGGCAATTTTTGAATATCACGTGATACGATTACAACCCCCCACCCCCCACCCCCCTCCGTGATAAACCGTGATAAAAAGGTAACCCCCTCCCCCCCTAGGAGCATCACGTGATTTATGGACGGCCCCAATGAGGTTATCAAAATATCTCGCAGCTGTAATATTCCACCTGTTATCCTAATTGTATTTACTGAAATATCGTTGGTAACTTGAAAATAGAGCTTCACCACTAACAGTACACTTACTTATTACAGTAGTAGTTGCTTGAAAAAAGTTTTCTTTTTGTACTTAGACACACCCCATGACCACGCATCGTTCCAAAACTGCAATTATACGTTTGCGTGATCTTTTCGAGACGACATTACATATTGTCGTCAAAGAAATGGAAAAATATCATATTGTCACACCTAGGGGGATGAGGTTATTAAAATATCTCGCAGCTGTAATTTACCACCTGTTACCGTAAATATTGTTGGTAATTTAAAAACAAAACTTCACCATTAATAATACACTTGCTCAGTATAATAGTATTTGATTAGAAAAAGGTTACTTTTTGAATTTAAACACCCAATGAGCACGTAACCATCCAATATTGCGTTGATAAGTTTGTGTGATCTTGTCGAAAGGGAATTACATTGAGCTTTACAATTCTATTAAGAGTTATTACAAGAATTGCTTCCAATTTTGTACTTGGAGGTGGTCTATTTCGACCGCATCTTCCTCCAAGCCGAACTAATCAAGAAGCGCCCCTCGCCACCCAACAATAGGACCTAATTAGAATCTCCGCAGGCACATTCATAATAAGTTCCCCAACCTCGGCAACGCCTGAACACCTCATGTATATTAATGACCCCCCTTTCCCCCTCCTCCTCCCGCCATCGCCCTCGCCAAATCTTAAACCGCACCCGAATTCGGCCGCCATCTTGCTCCTCGACTCCTCTCCCCCTTACCCTCTCCGGCACGTACACTTCGTATTCACCCTTTCTACGTTCTCGGTCGCCCTCCCGCCCCCTCCGCGCCCACCCTCGCCCTCCGCACCGCCGCCCGGCCGCCCCTCTTGAGTCGATATTCTGCAGAGCTTCGCGTCGTAAGAATTCGCCCGAAGAATCTCAACTGGGACTTTAAGGGGGGAGCTGGGGAGGGGGGGCGCTGCGGCGAGAGGGGAGATGGAAGGGATCGCCAGAGGGGTGGCTTTTAGGGGTAGTTCTCGGGATGAGGTGGGTTTCTTTTACGTTCGAAGGGGTGGTCGAAGTACTTTTAATCTCGTTAGAACTGGTAGTAAAGCTGGGTGTTCTTGAAGGTTGCTTAGAGCTATTAATTCTATTGCAAGACTTTGTTATTACGTAAGATAACTTGAAAACGCTTTAAGGAGGCTGCAAATTGGGAATGGTTAAGTCGGTGGTAAGAAGAGCTTCCTAACGTATTAGGCAACTTCCTAAATTCAACCAAATATTTTTAAGTTAGCTCGCTCACAGCCAGCGTCGCAAGCAATCAACAGTTTTTCCTTAGCTGAGCATCATAAGTAATTTAGGCCATATTTAGCTTCGTATTTCATTTACAGAGTTGCCTAATTTCCCTACTCTTGCGAATCTTTTTTGGGATCTTTCGTCAAGTCACAAGCTACAAACAGTTCATCCTTAGCTAAACATCAGTAAGGAATTTAAGCCGTATTTACCTTCATATTTTCTTTACACCGTTGCCAAATTTCCCTGCCCCTGTGAATCTTTTCTGGGATCTTGCGTCACGTCACAAGCAACAAACAGTTCATTCCAAGCTAATCATTAAGTTTATGGAGCATATATAAATGGAGCAGACAAAAGTACTGATTTTGGTTGATTTCTCTCTTTAAAGGAAGGTAATGAATTTGAATAAAAATAAATGAGAGTGGCACAAACTTTCATAGGTAATCTTAAAATGTCTATATATTTACACGAATATACACCACATAAAGATTATATAGATACTTCCAAGCTACCCAACAAGCACTGTTAAAATAAAATTGAATAAATATAATATAAATAGAGAAAATATAAAAATTAAATCTCAGGTGGTTTACATTTCTACCTCTACTTTAAAATGTTACTGATATTTGGATCCCTTTTTGGAACTGTTAATCTTAATAATAACTTTTAAATGTTCTAAATGTTTCTAGTTTTTGTTTCCATACCTTAAATGTACATTGGCACACATATCTCGATCCAAATAATGAAAGGAGTTTAATATCAGTTTTTCATAATGACATAAGTCCTAACTATACGTACAGTAAAAAATATAGTAAACGTTTTCTCTGTCAAAAAGGCTTGCAGTTCGCGTTTATTAAATATAACTATCAAACGCCGGCTCTCAAATTCGCTCATAAGTTATCAGAATACAATTAATTATAGCGTTATAAAAGATTAATTAGAGGAGGGCATGGACACGTCAATTTTACATTATAAAATTACAACTTTTTTATCAAAATAATGAGAGTGACGTCACTAAGTTTTTTTGAAAATAAATGATTTAAACTTGACTAAACTAGTCTTGAGATTGTCAACTTTGTCTCTAATTTTAATTGAAACTGAAGCTAGAGTCTTCTTAGTGGCAAACTAGATACTATTAAGCTCCAGATCACAGCGTCCTAATTACTAATTGGCGCAGTCTGATTTCTTATAATTTCACGAACATGCGTGTCGCGAGAAGAAATATCGAGAATTATATAATTACGCAGAAAATAATACAAAGCAGGGTATGTTCTGCTTTTTCGTCATTAAATTCCCTTAATATACCCTTCCCAGGTATAATATTTTTTAAAGTACGACTTGTGTGTTTCCTTCAAGCCGCTCGTTTTGTCTTATACGAATATTAAAGGGGCCATGTTGTTAACCATTTCCTATTTTTCACACTCAGTTACTCCTTAACAAGTAAACCTCATCTCCTTGGGCGTGACAATACAAACATGTGACTTTCTGAAAGTGATAGCTGAAGAATGACAAATGGTAACGAAGAAAGACCTGTACACACTTCTCAGCATGTGACATACTAAAACTTATCAAAATTGCGTGAAAAATGAAATACAATACTGTCGTTAATAATTTGAGCAATCAGGTCAATGTAACTAAGACTCCTTTTATCTCCATTGTTTTACTTATTGTTTAGTTCTCTTTTCCTCTTAACTTTATTCAACCTCCTTTTGTTGTAAATCTTATTTTGCTGATGTACGACAATAAAGGTGCCCTTTAGTACATTTTGTGTCCACTTCTGAATTGACCCATGAACTCATCCCCAGGGAGATCTCATTCCCTTCAACGTGACAATACTTTGGTGAAAGATTTTCTACCGCTTTCGCAATTAACATAAGGCCCACCTTGAGGGCAACTCTCCACTTGTCCAAGGACGGGACATATTATGCTATGCCCAAATGTAAATGTCAAATTAAAAAAAACAAAGACCACATTTTTTAGAAAAAAATTAAAAAAGAGAGTTGTTGCCAATATTACAATCCTCGAGGAAGCCTTCAATTCAGAGGAATAAACTAATTTATATTGTTATACATATTATATACTAATACTATATGAAATTTTATATATTTCACTTGGTGGAATCTACAGTCATCTCGGTCCATCGTGCGGATGATGGTTGCTTTTACAATTTTTACCGTTTTCTTTTAATTCGATTGATTTCATCCTGATGACTTCGTATTTTGATTATGACTTCGCACATCGAAGTATGAGATGATTGATATGGACAAGACGTGGGTAACAAAAAACCGTTTATTTTATATACTATTGTGATTGTTTTTACAGACAGAGTGTAGCTGAAGATGAGTCCTAGGGATTCGAAACATGTCCTAGTAAATATATTGGTTCCTATTTAAACATCGGTACGTGTTTCATTGGATGGGTGTGACTTTGAGACATATATATAGGCGAGTTATTTACAGCTGTGGAGGTAGTTTCTCGCATCCTAATTTGCTAGCCTTTTTGTAGCGCCAGTCGCCTTCCTTTAACCCTATTCTGTCCATGGCTTCTTTCACTTCTGTTTCCCAGGCGCGTTTTGGTCTTCCTCTTCTCCTTCAATTGGGCGGAGACCACTCTAATATTCCTTTTGGCCATCTATCGTTGGACATCCGATTGACGTGCCCATACCACTTCAGTCTTTTTATTCCTCAACGTTAAATCCAGAAACTAACTCTGATTCTCCTTCAGCGAACTCAAAAGGAGTTCCAATAGTTTCCAATGTACTTATATCTATGCCCATTACCTCTCTGATATCAGTGTTTCTAACTTTGTGTAATCTTCTCCAGAAGTCCATTTCCATGGCGTTTATGCATGAGCTATTACGATTCGAGATCTCCCAAAGCTCAGCTCCATAGGTTACTTTACTTTCCGCTATGGTTTCGTAAATCCTAATCTTATTTGCTTTTCTATTACACTCACTCACTCACACTCACACGCTCACACTATTAAATTAAATATTCTGTCTTTGTGCTGTTGGTTGACAGGCCCCACTCCTAGTATTCTTCATATAGCTTTCTAACCATATAGGGGATGTCCATCTCGTCTTCCGCCAACACAACCTGGTCGTCTGCGAAATGTAAGCTTAACAGTCTCTTATGTCCTATCGGTACTCCGAGATTTGAGCACTTCCTACTCTAGCTTTCTAAAGCTCCATTCACAAATATTTTGAACAGTGTTGCGGCTAAGCAACAGCCTTGCCGTTACGACCTTTCGTAACGCGGAATTCTCGTGATATTTTACTACCCATTTTTACTCTGGCGCTCATATTTTTATACAGCTCCTGGTCAGCTTTAATATAGTTCAATTTAATGCTCTGTCTCTCCATGGTTTCCCACAGTCTGCTCAGGGGAACGTTATCGTAGGCTTTAGTTAGATCAATAAAGACTTCGTGGGTTTCCATTATGTGCAAGTATTTCTTCTACTGTCTGTTTGAATGTAAAGATGTTATCCACACATGACCTACCGGCTCTAAACCAGCATTGTTCTTCGTTGTCCTTAAACTGGCTTTCTATTTTCTTTGAAACGTCTACTTATATTTCATCTCGCCATCTTCGAGTATGGACTTCTACTTGTAACTAAGATGTTATTTCCCGCGGCACGCGTGTTCATCGAATAATGGAACCTCCGTAGGACGTCGTCGTCGTCACCGTCGATCGACGCGACGTATGCGGCGTGTACACGTCGACCACCAGATAGAGAGACGGAGAGTGTGACGGGGGACGAGCGAAGCGTATAAGAATGCTCAACGGTCAGTTCCGGACTGACGCGCACCTAATGACCCGGAAGCGACACAAAGGCGACACAAAAGCTCAAACTCGGAGCTTTGTCGTCGTTTAATGTTGGGCACGCCGAAACGACGCCGCCGACGCCCGCCGCGACGCTCGAGACGGTCCGCGGGAAAAACACACGCTCCCCGAAGGTCCAGACGTGGGAGATCTTGAAAATGTATACGCGAAACGTACGAGGCAAAAGGAGATGCCTACATGTTATACCGTTCAATCAGTCTAGATGCCTATCCACTCAATGGATGTTGGCGACACATGTTGGAAATAATCCCTGTCTCACAAGCTCTTCTATCGTTCTTAATCCGGTCCAGTGTCTAATATTCCTTGTCAATGACATCTGTTTTCTTCCAATTCCTCTCATGCCGTCTATTTTCCCTTCCAAAATTATTTGCAGCAACTGGTATCTGTAATGTCCAAAAATGTGACCAAGGTAAGCCGTTTCTCTTCGTTTAATATTTGTTCACAGTTCACAGTTCTTATGGACTCTTCCAATTCCTCTTCTGCCGTCTATTTTCCCTTCCAAAATTATTTGGCAGCAACTGGTATCTGTAATGTCCAAAAATGTGACCAAGGTAAGCCCTTTCTCTTCGTTTAATATTTGTTCACAGTTCACAGTTCTTATGGACTCTTCCAATTCCTCTTCTGCCGTCTATTTTCCCTTCCAAAATTTGGCAGCAACTGGTATCTGTAATGTCCAAAAATGAGACCAAGGTAAGCCGTTTCTCTTCGTTTAATATTTGTTCACAGTTTACAGTTCTTATAGACTCTTCTTAATATGTCTTCATTGGTTACCCTGTCTGTCCATGGTACTTTTAATAGGTTTCGGAAAGTCCACATTTCGAAAGCCTCTACTTTATTGATCATGTTTGCTTTCATAGTCCACGACACCACTCCGTACAGAAGTACTGCCAAGACATAGCATTTCGCATGTCGGATTCGTAGCGTTATATCAAACCTCGAGTTCTAAGAATTTCCTCATATCTCATGAACGCGTTATACTCTTACAGGTATCAATTGGAACACTTAACAAAATTTGAATTTACCGAGGACATTCGAAAAGAGCCCGTTACCTCTATACAAAACCATGGGACTTATTTTTTGGCTTATTCAGAAACTCATTGGTACATTTTAAAATGCAGGTGTTCAGTCGCCCATGTAAAATCGTATATATGAATGTATGGACATCTACACATAAAGAAATAGAGGGTTCATGGGGCCGCAAAAAGACAGCGGCACTTTGTTTGTATCTTCTTCTTCCATGGTGCAGGTGTACAGTCGATCAGTGAAATCGTGTACGAGGAAGTACGCGAGACTCTACAGATACTGAGTGGTCCACTACGCCCATGGATGACCAGGCGGTATGGCTCTTCACTACTTTAAAAGCCATTAAGTGTTTTTGTTGCCGTTCCAATTGAGGCTATAGATAGTATAAATAGTCGAACGCACCGTTTTAACTTCGAATGATTGTAATTAAAGACTTGAAGGAAATAGAGGCTTAAATACCAAAAAATGAATACCCAGGTATTTGATAAGTACTAAAAACATGGAACATTTCGTTTACATATTTTTCATACGAACTTAATCACGCAATAAGCAACATTCTACATTTATTTTCTATCAGTTTTTTCATGTAAGAGAATAGCAAAATGATATTAAATGAAACCCCCATTTGCTAAGCTGCATTTCCTCTGGTTTCTCAATAAATCTCAACACCACAACCTGCACCTAGCAACGCTTTCCTACGACTTGAAGCTAATTCCACATCGCTGTAACTAACTTCACGATCCTCGGTGTTGACTCTACGATCAACATAAAAGAGAGTTAAGTAGAGTTGTAGGGATTTAATAGGGATTTAGGGAACATAAACATCAATTAGGGATTAATAACCATTAAATAGAACTAGAGCAACTTATTATTAAAAACATCTCAGGTGAAAATTTCTACTTGCACATTAAGTAATCAAAAATTAATTAGAACAACTAAGTCAGTCAAATAATTTAGTGAACGTGCCGATACAGTAATCAAATATGAAGTAATTAATAACTATTAAATAGGGAATTAAAACAACTGAGTCGCTTAGGTGGACGAAACAGCGCGGATCAAAGTGATAATTTCAAATTCTCACAACAATAGTTAATCACGTAAGCATAACACCAGTTCTCGTAATATGATAATAAACGCGCTCGGTAAGGTCAAGCACACAGCTAGGTCAGGGAAATTACAATCTAGGACGCCGAAATATAACAAAAACTTAACTTGCCATTTAACAAATGTAATTTGAAGATGTATAAAAGCTCTGAAATTTGGGACAATAAACCAGTATACGATGTATGCTCAAAACGACGTGTGTTGTTGGTCTTGATTCTTCAACCCAACCTACAAGCTCTCACGTTACGCCCTGAGAGTTCTACGAGATCTTCAAAATACTACAACCCTTAACTCCAAGAACTTCAACCCGGACCTGCACGTTACGCCCTCAGGTCCACACCGGAGAGCACGATACGCCCTCTCTCCAACGACTAGAACTTCAACCCCGGACCTGCACATTACGCCCTCAGGTCCACACCGGAGAGCACGACACGCCCTCTCTCCGCACAACGAGAACTTCAAGAACTTCAAGAGATCACGTCACGCCCTGATCTCCAACTACTGCTACAGTCTCCAACCTTACAACCTGGAGACAAGATTCATCTCCGCAGCTGCCCACGAGCTACGAGAGGTCTATACAGTCAATTCTCTACAGAGGTCACTTCACACTTCGTTCACTCGGCGTTAATTTACCCGCAGTTGCGGGTTAATCACAGAGAGCACATTGTTAGCATCTCACCACCTCATCATATTAAAAAAAATCGCTGCAACTAACTTCACGATCCTCGGCATTAATTTACCGCCAACTGCGGGTCAATCACAAGGCTTAATTTCATTGTTACCATAGCATCACATTAAAAATGTCGCTGCGACTAACTTTACGATCCTCGGCGTTAATTTACCGGCAGCTGCGGGTCAATCACAGGGCGCAATTTCATTGTTACCATCGCATCACATTAAAAAAATGGCGCTGCAACTAACTTCACTATTCACTTCTTTACTGACTCGGTAAAGAAAGGGAAACAAGACAAAGTTAACCAAACAGTAAGAGAAAGAAACAATAGAGCCTTTCTGCCACAAATGGTTTTAGACAGAATTTAAAGAAGATAGAGGAGTGCTTCATTCAACTTTGAGATACTTTTATTGCGTTCATTTTGGTTTGGCAAGAAAATTAAGGCTTATTAAATAATATACGTCTTCTTACTGTAAATCTTTTCATGCGTCTTAACTTCAAAATATAAAGAACATAATGCGTATGAAATTTGAGATTGCTTTAGTTTCCAGAATATTTTCTCCTTGACTTTGTAACAAGAAAATAATTGTCCAATTAGAGGAGATACAATGGAGTTTCCTTTATTGAAACCTATTGAAGTGCATTGAATACATATATCAGAAGATAAGTGGATCCCTTGAGTTCTTTAGAATCGAAAACATGTCTTTTTTATTTTTGTATGAACACAGAGATCAGTAAGAGATCCATTAATTACTTTCTTAAAGAAATTTTGGTGCCAAAGTCCAATTTTAAATTTAAATGATAAGAAAACGTTATGCATCTTGATGTAAATAATCGAAATTAACTTTTTGAATTGTTTACCTAAAAGGATATTTTTCTACTCATTTTTGGGATTTCGAAAAAACTAAAAAAATATTTATCTCCCTCCAAATTTAATAAAAAGGAGTTTCTACGATGAACTGAAGCAGAAGGTATCACCAAAAAAACTCAAAAATTATATCTTAATTCTATTTAACGTTATGAGAGGATCGAGGGGTTCAACAATAAAATTTGTCTGAAAGTAAACGTTTCGATATAACACACACAAGAATGTTTTTGGTTTCTAAAAGGGCCTGGCGGAATTTCCATTATCTTAGACCCCTTCGATGTTTTACCCAAACACGAAAGGGTAGAAAATCGTCTTGTCACCTATCCTCCCCCATGTATAATATGTACTGGTTTACTCAATACGTGTTGATATCGACCGCTTTTACTAGCCGGCAAAATGTGCTTATCGAGGGGAAAACACTCTAAAACGTATTCTAAAGGTAAACAAAAGACAAACAGATAAACGAGCAAGTGGTTGATTCAGTTTCGGAGCAAAACTGGGTTTGTAATCAATTTAACTACACTGGAAATCGACACGACGAAGAGGAGAGAGAGAGAGAAAGAGAGATAAAGAAAAAGGAAGAACTCTGTTAGGTTGGTCTAATTACGCTATACATCAATTTATCATATATTCTGCCATATGATACCCGAGATCGAGTTAAGAAAAGAAATCTGAAATATGCTCTTCAATAATGATGTCATAGATGAATTTACATAATTTACAAATTAATCGATAACACACTATAAGGTAAAAACTACCTTTGCTACTCTTAACTCTATTCTGATGTCTTTGGTAGGATATGACTGATGGGTATTACCTGAAACATGTCTCATCAGTAAAGTGCATCGTCGCGTTGTGCCAATTACACGAAACTTCGAGACCTACAATAATCCTCAGAAGATATTTGTCGACATTTCCATTAGCATTCCCAAATTAGCACGTTGTTTTAATGTGATGCCAATTGCGCCCTGTGAATGACCCGCAGCTGCAGTAAATTAACGCCGAGGATCGTGAAGTTAGTTGCAGCGACATTTCTTTTAACGTGATGCGATGGTAACAATGAAATTGCGCCCTGTGATTGACCCGCAGCTGCTGGTAAATTAACGCCGAGGATCGTGAAGTTAGTTGCAGTGACATTTTTTTTTATTATGATGCAATGGTAACAATGAAATTGCGTCCTGTGATTGACCCGCATCTGCGGCTAAATTAACGTCGAGGATCGTGAAGTTAGTTGTAGCGACATTTCTTTTAACGTGATGCAATGGTAACAATGAATTGCCCCGTGATTGACCCGCAGCTGCGGGTAAATTCACGCCGAGGATCGTGAAGTTAGTTGCAGTGGCATTTTTTTTGTGATGCTATGGTAACAATGAAACTGCGCCCTGTGATTGACCCGCAACTGCGGGTAAATTGACGCCGAGGATCGTGAAGTTAGTTGCAGCGACATTTCTTTTAACCTGATGCGATCTTCTTTATTCGATTATTTACATCAAGATGCATAACATTTTCAAATCATTTAAATTTAAAATTGGAATTTAGCACCAACATGTCTTTAAGAAAGTAATTAATTTGATGTCTTATTGATCTCTGTTTATTGATCATCCATTAGACTACTTATCGATTAATTCATAATTATTTTGTTATTGATATTTGGATTCAAATATTGCATACACCTTTTCGAAGATACAACAGAGTGTTCCAATTGAGTGAATAAAAGAAAAGTCAATAGGCTTAAGTGCGTAAGTGCAAAACACTTGAAACTACGTATCTGGTATTTCTGGCAAATTAAAAACTTAACATTTTAATGGATAATTTATTGTGACACAGTAAAGTCCTAAAATGCTTAAAATGAAATCATACTTATTTCTAAAATTATGAGATAATTTCAACAACCCCTAAAATCCCAAAAATCGTCGACGACGCCCCCAATAAAATTCCTCCCTTATCCCTAAAGTTGCGGTCCAATTTCCGGCCGCCCTTCCCCCATAACCCACGACCTCCGCCGCTGCCTCCTCGCATAACCCATAAAGCGGACACGCCGTTGGGCTGCCTGGAGAACATGATGACCCATAAACGGAGACACGTTTCGGACTTGTACGGGTCATTATCAGATACGGTAAGGATGGAAATCGCCCGACACACAGCGACTCTAAGAGTGTAATGAGGCGGAGGGGTTGCGAGGCATTAAAGTGGGATGATGATGAGAGAGAAGGAGAGAGCGAAGAGAAGGGAAGAAGGACGACTCGAGAGTCCCGGATCAATACTCCTGGACCGGCGGGAGCGGCTTCCCTCTAAGGACCTTCGTTTTCTAAGGATTAGAGCGAGATGGTGGAGGAACGGAGGGGGTGGCGCGGGGAGGGAAGGGTTGCGGCGCAGGGGTCGGACGTGTATCGCATCCTTCGTGTAATGATCGTCCTGAGGAGTTCGGTTATTGATCGATTCCGGTGCACTCCGAGGAATATCATAAACACAAAGGATATCCTTTCCTTAGAAAATCAGTACAACAATATGAAGGTGAAACATATGAGACTACTCAATTCCCTCACTTTCCAATCATTTTACTAAATGAAACTTTACCTTTCCATGATCATGATCCTCCCCAATGTTTCTGATTCGGTAATAGAATGGAAGAACATTTCATTTACTGAGAAATCAAGACAAAACAGTACAAAACATATTTACCTAGCACAAGATTCAAGAGTGTCATTAGAAGACTGGATGATCACATGAAACTCCTAAATGCCCTTACTTTACAAACATTTGATCTAATTATACTTTTAGTTTCCATGATCATGATTCTTAAATGTGCCTCTAATTTTATAATACAATGGAACAGCAATTCATTAAATATCAATTTCCTTACTATCCAAATATTCGATTGAATGAAACTTTAACTTTCCATGATCGGGATCCCTTGCAATTCGTCTCATTTGATAATACAATGGCACAGCAATTCATTGACCGCAGAATCAAGCTAAAAGAGTACACATCAAATTGAGCACAAGATTCTAGAATGTCATTAGAAGACTGGAAAATCACAAAAAAACTCAACTTTCTTACTTTCCAAATATTTAATTGAGTGAAACTTTAACTTTCCATGATCATGATCTTTGAATTCATCTAATTTTATAATATAATGGAAAAACAGTTCATTGCCTGCAAAATCAAGTCACAACAGTACAAAACACATTTAGCACAAGATTCAAGAGTAGCATTAGAAAACTGGATAATCACATTTCATTAAGACTCTTCCATTTCCTTACTTAACAAACATTTGATTGACATTCACATTAACTTTCCATGATCATGATCTCTTACAATTCTTCTAATTTTATAATACAATAGAACAGCAATTCATTGACCGCAGAATCAAGCTGAAACAGTACAGATCAAATTGAGCACAAGATTCAAGAATGTCATTAGAAGTCTGGGAAATCACAAAAAACCCTCCATTTCCTTACTTTCCAAATATTAGATTGAATGAAACTTTAACTTTCCATGATCATGATCTTTGAATTCATCTAATTTTATAATAAAATGGAAAAACAGTTCATTGACTACAGAATCAAGCGAAAACAGACCAAAAGACATTTAGCACAAGATTCAAGAATGTCATTAAAAATCTTGATGATCACATGAGACCCCTGAATGCCCTTACTTTACAAACATTTCATAAAATTGCACTTTAACCTCCCATGATCATGATTTTCGAGTTCATCTAATTTTATAATGAAATGGAAAAACAGGTCATTGACTGAGTACAAAACAAATTGAGCAGAAGATTCAAGAATGTCATAAGAAGACAGGAAAATCAGAAAAAAACCTGTCAATATCCTTACTTTCCAAATATTCGATTGAATGAAACTCTAATTTTCCATGATCATGATTTTTGAGTTCATCTAATTTTATAATGGAATGGAAAAACAGGTCATTGACTGCAAAATCAAGCCAAAACAGCACAAATCAAATTAAGCACAAGATTTAAGAATCTCACTAGAGGACTGGAAAATCACACAAAACACCCAATTTCCTTATTTTTCAAATATTCCATTGAATAAAACTTTAACTTTCCATGATCATGATCTTTGAGTTCAGCTAATTTTATAGTAGAATGGAAGAACAGTACCTTGAATGCAAAATCAAGTCACAACAGTACAAAACACATTTAGCACAAGATTCAAGAGTATCATTAGAAAACTGGATAATCACATTCCATTAAGACTTCCATTTCCTTACTTAACAAACATTTGATTGACATTCACATTAACTTTCCATGATCATGATCTCTTGCAATTCTTCTAATTTTATAATACAATAGAACAGCAACTCATTGACCGCAGAATGAAGCTAAAACAGTACAGATCAAATTGAGCACAAGATTCAAGAATGTCATTAGAAGTCTGGGAAATCACAAAAAAACCCTCAATTTCCTTACTTTCCAAATATTAGATTGAATGAAACTTTAACTTTCCATGATCATGATCTTTGAATTCATCTAATTTTATAATAAAATGGAAAAAACAGTTCATTGACTACAGAATCAAGCGAAAACAGAACAAAAGACATTTAGCACAAGATTCAAGATTGTCATTAAAAATCTTGATGATCACATGAGACCCCTGAATGCCCTTACTTTACAAACATTTCATAAAATTGCACTTTAACCTCCCACGATCATGATTTTCGAGTTCATCTAATTTTATAATGAAATGGAAAAACAGGTCATTGACTGAGTACAAAACAAATTGAGCACAAGATTCAAGAATGTCATTAGAAGTCTGGGAAATCACAAAAAAACCCTCAATTTCCTTACTTTCCGAATATTAGATTGAATGAAACTTTAACTTTCCATGATCATGATCTTTGAATTCGTCTAATTTTATAATAAAATGGAAAAACAGTTCATTGACTACAGAATGAAGCGAAAACAGAACAAAAGACATTTAGCACAAGATTCAAGAATGTCATTAAAAATCTTGATGATCACATGAGACCCCTGAATGCCCTTACTTTACAAACATTTCATAAAATTGCACTTTAACCTCCCATGATCATGATTTTCGAGTTCATCTAATTTTATAATGAAATGGAAAAACAGGTCATTTACTGCAAAATCATGTCAAAACAGCACAAATCAAATTAAGCACAAGATTCAAGAATCTCACTAGAGGACTGGAAAATCACACAAAACACCATACATAAACATTCGACACATTTGAACGTTTACTGCGATGTTGCCGTTATATTTAGGTAATTATTTTGTTTTGTAATTAGTTAAATAATTACCACCTTCCTATATTCAAAGTATATATTTGCTTACTTAAAAAATGTTGTTAAATATTTTGCCCAACGTGCATGAGTCAAACATATGAGTTCTTCAGACTTAGTATTTAAATATTTAATAGAATTACTTTTTCAAAAGCGACGAGGGTAGGAAGTGTTACCGAGTCGTCCCATCCTAAGATGGGGAAATTAGAAAAAAAAACATTTTCTTGAATATTTAATTTAAAAAAAATATTTTTAATTGAATTAACCTTTTTCAGATTAAAAAAAAAAACAAAATTAAATCAAGTTTCTTTGACCTTCAGGAGCGCAACGAGAAGGAAACTAATCAAATGATATTTATAAAAAATTATTCCATTAATTTAGTTACTATTATTATTATCTTAATTAGGTATATAAAAATATTATTTGTTTTTACTGATTTCCTAAAAAAAGAAGGAACAGCAAATTAGGCTAATTAGTTGAAGATGGAGGCAGCGCCTATTATATAAATATTTGAATTTTTTAAATTTGAAATACTTATTTTTGTTGCATTCACTTTAGTTTAACAAGAAAATAGAGACTTATTACCTAAACAATATAATAAGAGAAGAAACATTAACCTTCTTCATTTATATCTTTTAGATTGGAAGATAGAAGAAAGCAGAATCGAAAACATGTGTCTTATTCTAAATCAATAAGAAAAAAACCTTTAAAAACATTAGCCTCTTTTCTTCTCTTTTCTTCAAACCTTCTGAAGTGTCTTCTTCTTCCTCTTTAAGTATAAGAAGTGGTAAATGGATTTCTATTTAAATAAATAAATCTCACAAGACTCTAAATAGAAGAAACAAGAACCATCCTTCCTTAAACCTTTTGACGTGTCTTTCCTATTGAAAAAAGAAATAGAAGACACGGGCTTCTACATTTTTATAAAGTCTACGTCATTTTTGGTTTAACTCTTTGAAGCATGGAAAAGTTGTTGTACAATTAAAACAGAGTTCGAAGATTTGAATATATAAAAATGCATTGAGTCTTCCAATAGATCTTTATTTCTTCCTTTAGATTTCCATACTTAAAATATTATGGGAATGTGTTAAATACACATAAATAAAATATAACATTTATTGTGTATAATAGATTAAAATATATTAAATAATTTGAAAGAAAAAACACAGGAAATAGTTTTTTGATGTTAAATCTTTGTTTAGGATCTTAATCCTCTCTTTAGATATTCATAATTAAAATATTATTAACATATCAAACCATTAATAATAATATATATATCTTTTAAACTATATAGGTAATACATATTATATTAAGTGTATTACTAAATGGAGAAGCAGGACAAATACTCTGACAAAGTCTGACAAAACTGATCTTTTGTAATAAATTCGAAAATCAAAACCGACGTGGATAATCACAAACCGTCACATTCTAATCACCCAAATCAATTTAATGTAAAATCTTAATTAATTCATTACTAGACAATGAGGCTATATCACAAATGACGCATTTTATCAATTGAAATTCAATAATGAACAGAACTGTGTTTTTGATATAAAACTCAAAGTCTGATAGAATGTGACGCACACACTTGATTGAATGTCGGTTTATGTAAATCACATTATATCGAGGAAAATCGTAACAGTTTCGAATTAATATCACGTAAGTATACCAAAACATTATACATACGAGATTTTTATTTAAAACTAATAGTTTCCACAGTAACTGACTGACCATTTTTGATAAGAAAATGGACGACCACAAGATAGAATGTGACGGATCAATTTCTGCAAGACGCGTTACTATATAACCGGGATTACCTATAACCGTACCATACAACAGATTACCATTTAGGTACATGGTTCAATTAGTATCAAAGATAAATTACAGCGCATTACGCCTTTCACGACTTATTCAAATCCATACCTAAACAACAAACAACACAACTGACCTTCCTTCAGAAGCCACAGGTGGGTACCGCTCGTTCCGGGAAAACGTACGGACGGCAATCTCGGAAAAATCTCTCACGCACTCGGCCCGCACTCGACACCTTCACTCCCGTCACCTTTAACTCGCGGAAACGCGAAAAACCAACGGAAAAACTAATTAATTAACTAATGGCGTCGCAGGTACCACGGCGTCCCTGGCAACTATCAAGAAGGAAAAGACGAAGTCCCACGACAGGTGCCAAACGATCAGGAGCCCTCCGATTGGTCCGCGGGACCCGAGATCGTACGGCATTGGCGGCGAAGGTACGCCGGACGAGGCAACAGGTGGAGTGACGTTCTGGAATTAACACCGAGCAGCAGGTGCGGAAACGAAGTGATCCGATTGGTCCACGTGACCGGCAGTTTGAATGAGATTAAGGAATTGGCAATGTAATACACTCGTTATTAATATAATATTGATATTAATCAAGGTGTTAATTTGCAGAAGTAATTATTTAATAAATAAAATTAAAAATTAAGTCAATAACGTCTATATGTTCGCTGTGTGGACGTTAAACTGAGCCTATTTTAAGTCGTGTTTACTTATTCAGGTAATGTTAATTAAATTCAATTAAAACTCTTTTGTGAAGTGTTAATTTGTAATTCCTTCTAATTTATTCAATTATATAATAATAACTAATAATATATTCACTTCATTTAATCTATAATCTAAATCCTAACTTCTAATATCTTCTTGATTCTGTTTAACATGTAAATCATCCAAAAATATGGAAATAATTTCGGAAAGTTTCTTCTATATTCCATTCGGAAAATCGAGAGAGTAATAAAATGTCATTATAAATGCAAATCCTCAAAAACTGTAGTACTGGCGAGATATGTATAAACATTGCATTTAGTTATACGTCTCTGTACTGTTCCTAGGAACTATTACATTGAAAAGCACCCGGATCAAATTTCTACCTGCGTTCGGGTCAAGGGATATAATCCGTCTTTATCTTTCTTATGAAGAATTGAATGCTCTTTCTCTATTACTCCAATTCGGTTATTTCGCACTGTTTTCGTTTACTTGAAATCGTCACATCAGAGTCACGCCATGGGGTTTTTTATTTAAAGAAAAAAAGTAATCATAAGCAATATTTGTTTATTTAGAATTTATGGAACCTATATATAAATAATAAATTTATACCGTGAGGTCGAAATGAAACTATAATTAATTCACTTTTACTCAAAGAACTGAACTTTTCCTAATATTATACCTAACACTGGCATATGCCATAAGGGATAGAAATATACATCAATCCAAATTAATTACTTACTAAATTAATATATCAAAAGCACAAAGTATACATAACATCACTTTTGTCCAAGCTTATAAGAAACAAAAAAATTTTAAAACGAGGAACGTGGCACAATTTCACAAATTATACAAAAGAAGTAACTAAATGGCTTAAAATAATAATATATTTATTGGAAATAAACGTTTTTTTACAAGAATAACAAATCTTGTTTAAACAGTTCAAAACGGTTTAAATCTTAAGTTAATAATAATATAGGTAACTATAAGTATACCTAAATCGATTTTCAGAAATCTCATTTTCTCGTACAAGAATCCGTTCAGGTATACAAAAGGTACACGTTCAAAAGAAAAAGGAGTAATCGTGAGGTTTTGGAAAGACGCAATGTTAAGGAATGTTTTCAAGTTGAAATTAATTAATATTCAGAATCATCTGAAGAACTCTCTTCATTGATATCCTGTGCAGTAATGATTAAGGGTTCCACGGCGTTATCAATCATAAAATCTAACTCCCAAAATTTTTCTTCTTCTTTTATAACATGATTTATGACTTTTTGCCAATTTTCAGAGGTGGTTCTGCGAATGGATTCTTCCAGAAGAATTTGAACATCTTTTAATTTAAATGTTTTATTTTCCCGAGCAACATAGCCTTTTACCTGAGCCCATATTAATTCTATGGGATTGAGTTCGCAGTGATAGGGCGGAAGACGAAGCACAGTTATTTGGCGATTTTGTGCCATTTCATCAACTGCATACCTTTTACGAAAGTTGCAGGTCTTTACAATTGATATCAATTCCGATTTGACCATGTCCTCCTTATACGGAATATTTTTTCTTATCAGCCAATTTAAAATTTCAGCCTTCCGCCAAGAAATTACCGGGGATTTATCGACCTGTCTGGAATGATAGCTCGCATTATCCATGACAATTACGGAACCAGGTGGGATGAGATCGAGCATTTGAACGAAGTACTCCTCGAAAACGTCCGCGTTCATGTCTTCATGATAATCTCCCGTCTTCTTCGATTCAAAAAGAAGTAAGCCGCCATCCACAAAGCCACTAGTACTGCCGATGTGGGTAACAATAAGTCGTTTACCTTTTCCAGCCGGTGCTTTTAGTCCTGTTGATAAACCTTCTAAAAAGGCTTGTCGCGGATACACCACACTTTTGTCCTGCCACACTTTTCCCACGGTATATCCTTGGTTTACCCAGGTTTCATCCAGATAAAAAATAGCCCTTCCTTCTTGTCGAAATTTTTTAATATCTCTGAGGTAGCTTCTTCGCCAGCAAATAATTTCATCGGATTCCCGAAGAGGAGAAGTTTTAATTCGCTTATCCCAACAAATACCTAGTTCCTTCAGAATCGTCCAAAACTTGGTCCTTTTCAATGTCATACAGTCTTCTGGCAGTTCATGTAACATTTTATCCAATGTTGGGATTTCACGTTTGAAAAAAAAGGAATGAAGCGTTCGACGAATGAGTCTCTTGCTATCCTCATCAACAAGCATTTGAGGTCTTCCTGGTGCAGATTTTGGAGCCTTCACCTCTCCACTCCTCTCTTCCCTTTTGACGCGATATATCGTTGATTTTCCATATCCCGTCATTTTGTGACACATTTCAACTAGGTCATCTACGCTGGATTTAGGATGTAGATGTTTCAATCCGTTAAATACATTTAAAACAACCACTTTTTCACGACACGATAACGCCTGCTTATTCGGTAACTTACACGGGGTAAAGTTCATAAGACTTGACATATTTAATTCTTGATAGTAAGACTATTAGAATAAGAATAACCGAAATTCAGGTATTTCCCTTTTATACCTCTTTCAACGGAGGGAGAACTTTCGACCCCATTTCCAGGTAATTCTTAATCCTACAGGTAAATCTCTGGTAACAGTTAACTAAGTAGTTTAGTGGAAGAGTAAAGGTGCCTGAACAAATTATTAAGTGTCCACATTAAAAAAGACCCTTTCCAAAATGGTCTCCGAGTTGACGAATTGTCTAAAAGTATTCAATATTTACAAGTAATATCATTCATTGATATATTTCGTTAACGGCACCGATTAAATTGGTAATTATATGAATTCATTCCTTTTAGGTTCAATCCTTAATCACTATATGTACGATACAACTTCAAGAAATTTTAAAATGGAAACAGTTCGATGGGTGAATTTAATTTATATTTAAAAATCAGGGAAATAAGGATGGTACGCCCTTTGTTACAACCCTAACCTCCGATTTTGAGTTATTTATTACTCTCTCCCTATTTCGAATGGAGTATAGATTCAAGAGATTTCCAAATACTAAGTTTAATTTGTTTCTATACATCGTAATATTTAGTGTTTTTGAATTGTAGAATAAGAAAGCGCCAAATTTCAAATAATCCTTCTAGATTTCAGCAATTTAAATGACACTTCGCAAAATGTATGAAGTACATAAACTCCCAGGAACTTCATCTAATTACACTTTAAAGTTTCTTTGAAGCTTTCGTAAAGTTTTTTCGATATATATCCATCTATAAAAATCTTGAAGTCTCTAACAACCTACCATAGCAATTGTACACCTCTTCACAACATTAGAATATCTTCTACATTCTTTTTGAATACATCTAGGTCACCCAAATAATAAGAATGAAAATGCTAGATTAAATTTAAAATATATAATCTCTCACTTCTCTAAAATCCTTCTACATATATCTTGAACTCTCTTGAAGTAATCTATGATAATTTTGACTCTTCCTAGAGGCTTCTAGATGGTCTAAAATCTCTTAACTATTCGCTCTATATTTTTAGATTTTGTATTAGATTTTAAATTTAAATGAGAATAATTGGAATTTCCAAGAACGCTCTAGATGCGTCCTGCGTATTGTTATCCTGCACCATCTTCAGTTTTTCCAGGGACATCTAGCTCAATTTGTAGAAGAATTTCTGAAGTATTTAATTGTTATAGACAATTGTTATATAACAATAAAATTGTTATAGAAGAAGATATTTTGGCGTAAAGAGAAGGAATGGAAGGTGTGACGTTGTTGAAGGCGAATAGTCTATTATAGTCCTCTAATAGCGTCAAAATAAGTTGCAAAACTTACTTCTTACTATTTTCGAATTATTGTTTTTTAATCGAAATTTTTAATAGTATTTTTAAAAAAATATTAATTTCCTTGAATATCCTTTAGAAATCAAACGCAGGCAATTTTTCCGTCTTATTTCAGTGACAAGGATACGCCCATTCAAAGGATACGATTTAATTTTGGGACGCCCGTATAATTGAATTCCTAAGAAGATTCCCGGGGGTTTAATATCTGAGAAATTCCGCCAGTAATTATCCGCCAGATGGCCGTGCTACGTTCAGCGTGGATAATAGTGGTTGGGTGCGCTCGTGAAATAATGTCTATGGTGGGTAATGACGGGTATTATTCGTTCGTAATAAAATGTGCTGAAGTCAAATAAATTTAACTTTATATAAAATGTCACAGGGAATCACTCATTTTAGTTATGGCCGCCAGAGAACCAGGCATATTTCAGGCATACCTATATGAATTCTATAGTCTCCCACAATCTAGCTACTAATTAGTATGTAGATCCTTGTGCTAGGATGTTCCACAATAACAAGATGCTAAACTATTATCTAGCACTTTCTATATATTATGTTACATGTTTTATAGTCCTGTATACTCTAGAAGATACTTTCCAATATATTCCAAGTAAAATAAAATCCCATATCCCAGCACATCATGGTATGGTGGTTGAGACAAACCTAACTGACCAAACCTGGATTACGTGAACCTACAAGATCCAACCTTCAAGGTTTACAGGTACCTGTTAGCAATCTGAAGAAGGCCAAACCTGAACGGTACGAATAGATCCCACCTGTAAGGTCCAAAGGACCCAATCTAACATGGAAAGTTGGGTACTGCATAAGTCATACCCAACAGACCAAACCTGGAGGATAAATTGGTATCTTGGGATCTTACCATAGGACCATGGGAATCTACAGGATCAAACGTACGAAATTTAGGAGTTGTGAGAAACCCATAAAGATTAGACTGTCGAAAGAGGTATAGTTCAGAATATAGAATAGCTAACTTATACATATTGGATTCCTAATAAGTGCTTCATCTGAAGTCTTTTCTAGGTTGTAGTAGGTACTTTTGCATCACGCAGCATATTTCAGGCACATGTAGGTTCTAGATTCTAGCAGGAAACTGGTGTCTAAATTATTCTTTTGAAATATTCTATAAGTACTAGATTCCAACCTTAGTTCAAATTAGCACCTGGCACGTTCCATATCTGATGGTTGTTAGAAAGTAAAGGTATAGTATTTTATCGTCAAAGTAAGGTTCTCGATATTCTATGCAAGAGTGAATTCTTGACCTAGCACATTCTAGTTACCGACTACAGTCCAGGTTCTTCTACTGGGAGATTGTAGAATATGGAATAGCTTGCTTACAAATTGAGTTCCTAATAAGTATCCCATTTGAAATGTTCTCTAGATTGTATTACTCTCGCGTCAAAGCAAGTTTATTCTAGGTACACATGAATTCAAAATTCTAGCAAGGAGATCATGCCTAGATTCTCATTTTGATACAGTCTCGAAGCACCACATTGTAACCTTAAAGCAACTTTTTATCTAGCACGTTTCATATCTGATAGATAGTCAAGGATATAGATATAGCATTGTATCTTCAAAATAAAGTTCTAGAGATTCTACATCCTAGCATACTCTTGTTATCCACTGTACATAAAAGTCTTCTTTTGGGATATTGTAGAATATAAGATATCTTTCTCATATATTGAGTTCCTAAGATGTGTCGAGTCTGAACTCTTTTCTAGATGGTAGTACTATCGCGTCAAACCAGCCTATTGCTGGCTCATGTAAAGTCAGATTGGAACAAGCAATTAGTGTCTAAACTTCTTGCTGGAGTATTCTATAAATACCAAAATCTAACTCTAGTACCACTTAGTAACTAACACGTTTCATATCAGATGGACGTTAAAGGGTATGGGTATGGTACTTTATCGTCAAATTTAAAATCTGGAGATTCTAGGGCCTGGTTCCTGGCACTTTCTAGTTACTAACTACACTCCAGACCTTTCCACAAGAATATTATAGACTTTAAGATGGTTCGCCTAATAATTATGAGTTTCCTAAAATATGTCCCATCTGAACTATTGTCCAGATTGTAGTACTTTGGTGTCAAAGCTAGCATATTCTAGTCACATGTAAATTCTTGATTTTTAGCAAACAACTCGTGCCTATATACTTTTTATAAAGTGCTATAAAAGTACCAGATTTTGAACTTAGCACAAAATAGTATCTAGCACGTTTCATTTCTGATGGATGCTCAAGAATATAAGTTTTAAAGTGTATTGTCAATGAGGCTCTATAGATTCCAAAATACAATGAATTCTGTTTGCTAGCAAATTTTATTTGTCGCCTCTACCCCAGACCCTTCCATAGTAATAATGAAGAATTTGGAATAGCTAGCTCACATGTAATAAGTTTCTCATTTGTATTCCTTTCTAGATTTTGGAAGTGTCAAAACCAACATAAGATATCCACATTTCAATTCTATATTGTATCACGTAACTAGTGTCTAGATTTTCCTTTCTGGTATACTGGAAATACTTGGATTTATCCTTAGTGTAAATTGCACGTTTCATATCTGGTGGGTGTTCAAGGATATTGGTAAAGTATGTTATTGTCAAATAATATTCTAGAGATTCTAAGTACAGGTAGATTCTGATTCCTAGCACATTCTAGTTACCAACGATACTCCAGACCCTTCCACTAACATATAGACCGTTTCTACCGAGTCGCAGGATGCTATAAACATGAGAGCGAAAGAAAGGCCATATATTTCTCGTTGGCTAAACAGAGAACGAACTTTTGCGATGTTGCTAGCTGGCGAAACATCACAGTCATCCGCTCCGCACACATCCGAAAGTGTATAGCGATACGCGACCGCGATACGAGTTGACTTGGACTGCCTGCTCCGCCGGCAACGTTGCAAAACATCCTTCTCTGTCATACTAACGAACTACTATAAGTTTCTCTATTGCTCTTGTTGATTTCGAGACAGGCGTTTCAATAGAAAAGCTCCGTATAGTGTACTACAGGATATCTCGCTTACCTACTGGGTTTCCAAAATATGTCCCATCTGAAATCTTCTTAATTGTAGTACTTTCGCGCCAAAGGTAGCATATATCAGGCACATATAAGTTAGAGTCTAGCAAGCCACTCATGTCTAGATTTTCTTTCTGAAGTACTGTAGAAGTACCAGATTGTAAACCTAATACTACCTAATGTCTAGCCCGTTTCATATCTGATGGATGTTATAGATTTGAGTGTAGTGGTGTATTGTCGAAGAGGCTCTAGACATTCTAGACCAGAATAAATTCTGTACCTATCCTAGCACATTCCAGATATGAACTCAAGCCCGTATCCTTCCACTGTGAGATTGAAGAATATAGCACAGCTAACTTACATATATTGAGTTCCTAATAAGTGTCACATGAGAACCCTTCTCTAGATTCTAGTCGCGCAAAATCCAGCATATCAGGCAGATGCGAATTCTTGATTCTACATTCTATACCTTAGTCCAAACTAGTATCTGGCACGTTTCATATTTAATACATGTCCAAAGGTATAGGTAAGGTATTATATTATCGAAGTTAAGTTCTAGAGATTCTTGGCCCTAGTAAATTCTGCATTCCAACACTTTTTAGTTACCATCTAGATTTCAGATTTATCAAGTGTCTTAATTGAAAAAGAGACATTTTGTAAATCAAAGTGGTATTTTTCTCATCAAATTTGTTTTATAAATTTTAAGCAAATATTTAAATAATTTTAACTAGTATATACCTTGCTAAAGTCACATTGTACATTTGATATATATGACTCTTGTTTCTGAATAGTAGTCAAGGTTTTACTAATCCAAAGTAATATTTTCGTAGTGGTTTATTATTGTTACACGTCTCTCACTTGAAAAGTCATTAAAATGACATATGCAAGATTTCCTAAGGACAGTTAAAAGGCTGTACCAATAACGTTTTGCAGACATTCTAAAAAATAATTGATATTTAACAAACGACTGCCTAAAGATGTGTCAAAAACTCTGTAACATGTTTATGCTGCTTAGGTTTAGGTTATCAGACACATTCTTTTTTAAATATTTACAAACTTCTACCATATGTATATTGGACCAAAAGCCGATCTGACTGAACTGATAGAACTGTGATAAGTGATAATATTAATTGTTATAGAATGCAATGCAAGCAAAGGCAAGGATGCATACTATCTCCTCAACTCTTTAATATATTCCCAGAAGAGATATTTTAAGAGGCACTAGAAGACGTAAACGAAGGCATACCAATTAACTGAAGAGTTAGATATGCAGATGATGCAATACTTGTTGCTGATAGCAGAAAAGCAAGTGTGCAGGTCTTGATTGATCGCACCACTCAGTACAGTGAGAGATATGGAATGGCTTTGTACACAAGAAAGACAAAAATCATGATTATCAGTATGAACAAGATTGAAGAAGAAAGGATCTATGTTAAAGAATACCATTAGAGATGGTTTACAGGTTCGAAATGTTTTTAATAAGGTGAAAATAATGCTATGTTATTGGAGAATGCTATGTAAAAAGAGAGGTTAACAGAAAAACCAACTAGAACCCTGTAAACAAGAGATCTTATAACCGAGTGTCTAGAAGAAGGACTAGCATAAACGATCGTAGAGGAGCTATGGGACTTGTGGAAAATAATGGAAGCGCTGAAGTGAGTATGCATCGTCCACGGCGCCGCTTGGTTGTTGAATAAGCCAAGCAATAGAGCATTTTGTCGTGACAGAATACGCCAGGAAAGTGTGAAGTCAGAATTTGGTAATCATGGCAACTGTTTCTACACTTTTTTTTTTTTGTATTTCCAATTTAAGTATAGTATTTTCTTATTGGATTTCTTATCTTATATTGTAAATTATTAAACTGTATTATAACTGTATATAACATTACAAATTGGATTTATAGACTGAAATAATAATACTAAGATATACTTCAAGTAAAACGTTGGCGAGTCATTCATTTACATGAATTATTAATAAACTAACAATAATTTTTAACTTTCTATGAAGTTACGCAAAACAAAGTTTGCTTTCGTCAGTCGGCATTCGCAGAGTGCAACGTGTCTTTTTTTTATACTAATGACCGTTACCTAGTTTGTTTTACACTTGAAATACCTCATGTTCCTATAACGTGTCCTGCATACTGCAAGTTACCATTCAGCACCAAAGGCGGCTACCCCGGCATCGATCACTCTCTCACAATCGATCACCCAGTGATTCTTCCCGCTCGACTTATTCCCTTATTCCCTCTCGCTCGCCCACCCATCCTACTTATCCCTGTTCCTCTCTCTCTCTCTCTCTCGCTCTTTCCCGCTCCCGTACGTAAGTTGGACGGCTTCCGCTTTAACGCCTCCCCACATGAACGGTTCCTCCAGGAGCGAGCCCTAAGCTGATTACCTACGTTTATACTCGCTACGTGTATACTTTGTGCATCACTTTTCGCATGGTCGGACCTTTTGCCGGCGAAAACAAAAAAAGAGTGAGAGAGAGAGAGAGGAAGGACGAGAGAGAAAAGGAGATAGAGGAAGGGAGAGGCTTCCTGGCGGTCGCCTCGATCGGGATTGTCGTTTTTACGATTAGAGGCGAAAAAAGAGACATTAGGAGGTTTATTTCGATCAGAAGTTAAGCTCGTTCTAACTGGCTTATTCGTCTAGAGTATACCATATGATGGAGGCAAGCTAATTACATTCCATTCTTTACAAATTTCCATGTAGCAATAACATTTTCACTACAATGATATGACTTCATTACTTTTATAGGCAAAGGAATGTACAAAGTTCCTCATATTCACTTAATCCTCTTTCACATTCCTGATCAATGCAAGATTCATTATTCATTATCCCACATAGACTTATATGACTGTTTTTGATTAATTTCAATCTAATTCATTAGCAGGAACGAATACCTCCCCAAAAGATTTCATATACTTGAAATCACTTTGATCTAAGATGACTTGCTCCTTAAGGATGTATTTTCCACCACCTGTAACCTTCTATGATCTTTCAGAATCAATTCCAACTTTTTGGAAAAACCAAGAATGTTTGCAATAGCAATCTAGGAACGTACCAAGAGTACCAAAATCGTTAGGAATTATTTTAGTAAGATACAACATGATGAATCCAATTTTAAGGATCAAGAGTGACCTTGCTTCTGATCCTGATTTCCAAGACTATCTGAAGAGTATCTAAAGGACTCTTAATGTTTCAGATTGGCATCTAAGACCCAGCTTAGAAGGTGTTGAAAATAATTTCAAAAATGCAGCATGATGAAGCTCTTGATTCTGACTCTTTGAATACCTTTTAGAGGACTTGATCAAGCAAGAAGACCTCGAAAGTAATTTCAGGGATCTTGCTCCTGACCCTGATTTTCCAGGATGTGGTCAAGGGCTCCAAAGTGATCCTGAGCATCGTTATGAGGATTTTACGAGCATGGGAAGGCATGAAAAATGTCAGAATAAGGTCGAAGGTTATCCTCCTCATTATTCTGATCTTCCGCGATCTATTCAAGCGTGCCAAACTAGAATATCTTGAAAAGAATTTCAAGAATTTAGAGTGATCTGGCTCTTGATCCTGATCTGCTTGTCAATGGTACCTATGTAGTCCTGAGTATTTTTAAGACGATTTTACGATCTTGGAAGATCTTGAAATAATTTCCTTCGTAGAGCGTCATTCTGTTCATGATTCTGATGTTCCAGAATTTGGTCGAGAATACCAAAATAACCCTGAACATGGTTAAGAAGATTTTTTAAACCTGTGAGTTATTGAAAACATATTTAGGTATTAAGCGTGATCATGCTTATGATAATGATCTACCAGCATTTGATCAGAAGTACTATAACAATGCTGAAAATCGTTAAGAGGATTTTATACACCAGGAAGCTCTTGTAAAGAATTTCAGAGCTCAAGAATAATCCTTGTTTATATTCTGATCTTTCACATTTTGGTAAAGGTCCAAAGAACCAAGGGTAACAAAGGTTAACAAAAAACCAAGAACACCGTTAAGAAGATTTTACAAGCCTAGATGATCTTGAAAAATATCCAAAGATGGAGCCTGATCCAGGACAATGTTCAGGACAATCCAGGACCTGGTCAAGTGTATCAAAAGGATCCAGAATATTGTTAGGGGAAGTTTCCAGGCCAGAAATATCTTGTAGTGGATTTCAGGTATCCAAAGTGATCCCGCTCTTGATTTTGATCTTCCAGGATCTCGTCAAGAGTATTAAATGAATTACTATGAAGAATTTTCAAACTAATATGTGCTGGAATAGAATTTCATGTCTAGAGTGTGGACCTTGTGTTAATTACAATCTTTCAAAACCTGGTTAAGGGAACGCTGAACATCGTTAAGGCGATTTTACCATACGGGATGATCTTGAAGGAATTTCAGGGGTTCAGCATAATCCTGCTTCAGATTATGACCTTCCATGATTTTGATCAAACGTACCAAAAGGAACCTGACTGTGATTGTTGGGATTTTACCATCACCAGAATTCATCAAGCATGATACTCTTCCTGATTCTGATCTTCCATGTTCTGGTGAAGGGTTGTGTTGTCATGGCTTTAAATGAAATTATGGAAAGGATTCAAGGGATGTAAAATTCTAAAAGACCGTTAAGGTGATTTAAATAACCTGTACGCTCTCAAAGAGAATTGTAGGAAGTTGGAGTGATCCTAATCTTCCATATCCAATTCAAACTTTTAAGGAAATTAATAAGGTTGTTAACTTCATAATTATAATTTAGATTAGAAGGTTACCATTGATATGGAAACGGTTTAAAATAAGCCTAGGGTTTAAGGATCAAACTAGAGGATTTTAAGAATCTGAATGTTCCTAAACATTGTCATGATCTGTCATGATCATTACGAGCTGTTTCAAAATACTGAAACTTCAGGCTGCCTGAAGATTCTGAAAAATATGATTTCCAGAAAGCATTTGAAAATGTAGACATTTTTTGAATCGGTTTCAGGAATCTAGAATTTTCCATGATCATTTCAAGCATCATGAAGAACATCCTGTTGAGTCCCATTTTCCAGGATCAGAAGATTCTGAAGATTTAACAAGATGGTTTTAAGTTCTTGATTGGTTCCTAAACCTTGTTATGGTCATTCATGATCATTCGGGGCTGTCTTAAAATCCTGAAAAATGAATTTTCCAAAAAGGGTTTTAAAGCTGTGGAAACTGTTTGAACCGACTGGAATTCTCCATGATTAGTTCGAGCTTCTACAGAATAATTTTTCTTTCGATTCCCATTTTCAAGGATCAGATCAAGGCTTCTAATGATTGGAGAAGATTTGTCAAAAATACACAATGATACTTAGGGATCAAACGAGAGAATCATAAGAACCTGAATGCTTCCTACTCCTTACTGTGATCATTCATGATCATTCCGAGCTGTTTCAAAATCCCGAAAAATGAACTTTTCATGGAGCATTTTAAAAATTTGGAAACTGTTTCAACAGTCTAGATTTCTCCATGATCAGTTGGAGCTCTCACAGAATTATTATTCTATTGATTCCCATGTTCTAGGATCAGATCAAGGCTTCTAAGGATTTGAGAAAATTCTTCAAAAATGCACAATGATCCTTGAGAATTGAACGGGAGTATTTTAAGGACCTGTCTGGTTCGTAAACCTTATTATGATCATTAATGATCAGTCCGAGCTGTTTCAAAATCCTGAAAAATGAACTTTTCATTGAGCATTTAAAAAATTTGGAAACTGTTCCAACAGTCTAGAATTCCCCATGATCAGTACAAGCTCTTACAGAATAATTATTGTATCGAATCCCATTTTCTTGGATAAGAGCAAGCAGTTTAAAGATTTGAGAAAGGTTCTCAAAAATATACAATGATCCAAAGAAGAGGATTTTGGGGACCAGAATGGTCCCAAACCTGATCTCTCATGATCATTACGAGCTGTCTCAAAATTCTGAAAAATGAACTGAACTCAGAGCTGCCTGAAGATTCTGAAAAATGTGATTTCCAGAAAGGATTTGATAATGTGGAAGTTCTTTGAAACGGATTAGAATCTTGAATTCTCCATGATCATTTCAAAGTTTTTAGAGAATATTTTTTCGAGTCTTATTTTCCAGGATCAGATCAAGCCTTCTAAAGATTTGAGAAGAGGGTTTAAATACTTGATTGGTCCCTAAACATTGTTATGGTCATTCATGATCATTCGGGGCTGTCTAAAAATCCTGAAAAATGAACTTTCCGAAAAGGGTTTTAAAGCCCTGGAAACGGTTTAAACAGTCTGGAATTCTCCACGATTAGTTCGAGCTTCTACGGAATAATTGTTCTTTCGATTCCCATTTTCAACGATCAGATCAAGGCTTCTAAAGATTTTTCTTAAGGATTTGAAAAATTTAGGAACGGTTTCAACAGTCTAGAATTCTCCATGATCAGTAGGTACGAGCTCGTACATAATAATTATTGTATATAATCCCATTTTCTTGGGTCAGATCAAGCCTCCTAAAGATATGAAAAAGTTTCTCAAAAATATGCAATGATCCAAAGAAGAGGATTTTGGGGACCTCAATGGTCCATAAACCTTATAATGATCATTCATGATCCTTCCAGGCTCTCTCAAAATCCTGAAAAATGAACTTTAAAAAAACACATTTTATAAATGTGGAAAGAGTTTCAGGATATTATAATTCTCCATAATCAATTACAGCGTCCTGAAGTGCTTTTCCACATGTTTCATCACTAATATCTTAGCCATAATGGCATCAATGATTACTTTCTAAACATTCTAAATCCAAAATTATTAGAAGAGCTAGTAAATTTCTAAGCTCTGTTGTGGTCATCCCTGGTCATGTCAAGTTCTCTAGAAAACCTGAAAGATAACATCTGCAATAATGATTTTATGAATTTGGAAAACTTATGAGCGCTTTCAGGGATCTCAGGATCTTACATATGAAATTACATTCCCAGGAATCTTTAGGCCTCAAATTTGGAAAGTTGGTCAAAAGTCTTTTTAGAAGTCTCTTGATCCTGATCTTCCAAGATGAGTTTAAGCTTTCTTGATAAAATGCAAAGTTGTTTTAGTGGATTTTGAAATGATCAATCTGGACGAAAACCGAAAACCAATTTCAAATATCCAGACGTTCCAAAGTGATTTCCAAAATGTTTCTGGGAAAGTGTGATGACCTATATCGAACGTTTAGGGGATGGTTCGTAATAGGAGACCCCGGGAAGCTCGCTGGGACGTCTTGAATCGTCCCGAAGATAGAAGGAGTTGTTACGTCCGTCCGAGCTCGACCGAGATTTGATAAATACGGCAATTACGGCACGCTTGTTCGGGACTTCACCGCACGCATTAATCCCATCGAGATATCCAAAGAGCAATCGTTCTGATTTATAGACTCACCCCACCCTCGCCCGCTCCCCATCCCCCCCTGACCACCCCCCACCCCCATCCCCTCGCGACGTTCCCCTCCACAATCAACAAGTTTTAATAAGAGACGCGATCAAACAGGTTTTTCCTCTCGCCGACCATCCCGCCATCTGTCACGCGGTAGAAGAAGTAGCGCAATTTTAAAACTACCCCCGTTCGCTTCGTTCGCTTTTTTTACCGCGAGGGGTAGGTAGCGCCGGTTACCCGCAGAGGCGCCCCCTCATAAAAGTAGGGAAAAGAGGCGACTCGTCGGGGAGGGGGTGGGAAGAGATCTGGAAGGGATGGATCCGGAGGCTCCGCCTCCCTTAAAATGGCCACCTTTCGGGGAGGTTTGTGAGACCGAGAGGCGAGTTCGAACACCCTCGGGCCACACTTTTGCGAGGAGTTACAGTGGCGGATGATCGAGGGTGGAAGCGTAACCATTTTCGACGTTTCGCCTGCGGTACGCTTCGTTCTTCATCCCTGTCTTCCTTTGATTCATATTACTTCTATCAACAGAAGAATGCCACAACTTACCCCTCATACATACTAGACACTTGAACAGAACAGCACAAATTAAGCAACTTTGAATGACCTCGGTCCTTGTCAATCCGCTGTTCTGAGATACAAATTGAGAACCAGCTCTAAAAATGCTTAGACAATAAGCTCCGTGTACGATAGGTTCGTACTGTACATTTTTATAATTGAAGAGTTAATTGTCTTGTACGTCTCACAGATGTACAACGTCTCATGAGGCATTGTCGTTCAATATCTGTTGCACTGTATGAATGCAGATACCTAGATTAAAATCTTGTGCTTATTCTTCATCTTGAGGACTTTCTGTTGGTAGTTTAGCGAAACGTAGGTCTGCTATTTTCTTTTTGCAACACTTAATATGACAATGTGTCAATATGACGGGGACTTGAACTGCATTGAGACTTCCTTCCCTATACTTAAGTCGTTTTCAACATGACCCAGAATAGAACTGGGCTCTAGTAGTTCCCTTTAAGACTTTCACTAATTCTTCAAGAAGTTTATGTTGGCTCTGCAAGGTATCTGTATCAAAATTTGGATCATAGAATATCCTTCAAATCCATCTAATAGTTTCATCAGTTTCTACTCTAATCAGTATGAGTATAATAATTTTGGGAATAAGTAATAACCTTCCCAGTTCTTAATTCTTCTTCTTGCCAGGTACTTGAACTCCATTGAAAGTTCTTCCAGGATGCTAAAATCCTCTTCACCACGACCCAGAATAAATCTGGACTCTAGTAGTTCCCCTTCAAACCTTCACTGATCCTTCAAAATGCTTCAGTTGATCCTAGAGGATGTGTATATCAAAAGTGGGATCATTAAATCCTTCAAGTCCATCTAAAGCTAGTCTAACAGTTTTTGAACTCTTGCAATTCTTGTAGATTCCATTTCCAACAAAAAACGTTCGTGGAGAAGTTTCCAGCAAATTTCAAAAATTTTGTACTGACCATGCTAAATCAAAATCCAAAATAAGATTGTTGTTTAATTCAATTAATACTTTTAGGTACCATTAAATTCACAAAAATATCTCAATGGGTTCTTAAAGTTATTGTACACCAAAATTACAAATTTTAATATCCTGTTAGACGTCTTTTCATTTTGATCAGATCGATCATACTGATCACAGTTGACCAGATTGGCTGATGATCACTCTATAACTTGCTCCTCTTCTTAGTGTCTTTCTGGTCAAGTATAGCAAGACTTAGGTACATTTCTCTTATTAGCCAATCAATAATTGACGTCATTCATTCTCTCCATTGTTGATGATCAATAGAAGTATGATAATTTAGGAGACAAGTGATAACCTTCATAATTCTTAATTCCACTTCTTGATAGATACTTGAACTCCATTGAAATTTCTTACAAGATACTAAAGTCCTCTTCACCAAGACCCAGAATAAATCTGGACTCTAGTAGTACCCCTGCAAACCTTCACTGATCCTTCAAAATGCTTCAGTTGATCCTAGAGGATGTGTATATCAGAAGTGGGATCATTAAATCCTTCAAATCAATCTAAAGCTCGTCTAACAGTCTTTGCACTATTGCAACTCTTGTATACTCCACTTCCAAGAGAGAACGTTGGTGGAGGAGTTTCCAGCAATTTTCACAAATTTTAAACTGATCATGCAGAATGAAAATCCAAAATAATATTATTGCATAATTAATTAATTCTTCTTAGTTAGATGTTCAACAATATCTGAATGGCTGCTTAAAGTTATTGTACGCTAAAATTACTAATTTTCATATCATATTGCTTGTCCTTTCATTTTGGTCAGATCGCTCATAATGATCACAGTTGACCAGCTTGGCTGCTGATCACTTCGGATAATTAGCTCCTCTCCTTGAGCACTTTCTGGTCAAGTGTAGCTAGACATTTCTCCTTTAAGCCCTTCATTAATAAGATCATTTATTTCTCTCCGTTGTTAACGATCAGTAGGAGTATTATAATTTGGGGAGCAAGTAATAACCTTCCCAGTTCTTAAGTCTTCTTCTTGCCAGGTACTTGAACTCCATTAAAAGTTCTTCCAGGATACTAAAATCCTCTTCACCAAGACCCAGAATAAATTTGGACTCTAGTAGTCCCCTTTCAAACTTTCACTGATCCATCAAAATGCTTCAGTTGATCCTAGAGGATGTGTATATCAAAAGTGGGATCATTAAATACCCTTCAACTCCATCTAAAGCTTGTCTAATAGTTTTTTGCACTCTTGCAATTCTTGTAGATTCCATTTCCAAGAAGGCACCTTCGTGAAGAGGTTTCCAGCAAGTTTCACAAAGTTTGAACTGACCATGCTGAATCAAAATCCAAAATAACATTATTGAATAATTCATTAATTCCTCTTAGTTGGATGTTCCAAAATATCTGAATGGCTACTTAAAGTTATTGTACGCTAAAATTACTAATTTTCATATCATATTGGACGTCCTTTCATATTGGTCAGATCGCTCATAATGATCACAGTTGACCAGCTTGGCTGCTGATCACTTTGGATAATTAGCTCCTCTCCTAGAGCACTTTCTGGTCAAATGTAGCAAGACATTTCTCCTTTAAGCCCTTCATTAATAAGATCATTTATTTCTCTCCGTTTTTGACGGTCAGTAGGAGTATGATAATTTTGGGAACAAGTAATAACCTTCCCATTTCTTAAGTCTTCTTCTTGCCAAGTACTTGAACTCCATTGAAAGTTCTTCCGGGATACTAAAATTCCCCAGAATAAATCCGGACTCTAGTAGTTCCCTTTCAAACTTTCACTGATTCATCAAAATGCTTCAGTTGATCCTAGAGGATGTGTATATCAGAAGTGGGACCACTATATCCTTCAAATCCATTTAAGCTCGTCTAACAGTTTCTGCACTCTTGCATTTCTTGTAGATTCCATTTTCCAAGAAAGAACGTTAGTGGAGAAGTTTCCAGCAATTTTCACAAATCTTGAACTGGCCATGCTGAAACAAAATACAAAATATCAATGTTGTCAAATTCATTAAATCCTTTTAGGTACCATTGGATTCACAAAAATATCTCAATGGCTTCTTAAAGTTACTGTACACTAAAATTGCTTATTTTCCTGTTCCTGTTCCTGTTGGACGTCCTTTCATTTTGATCAGATCGATCATACTGATCACAGTTGACCAGATTGGCTGATGATCACTCTATAACTTGCTCCTCTTCTTAATGTCTTTCTGGTCAAGTGTAGCAAGACTTAGGTACATTTCTCCTATTAGCCAATCAATACTTGAGATCATTCATTTCTCTCCATTGTTGACGATCAATAGAAGTAGAATAATTTTGGGAACAAGTAATAATCACCTCCCAATTCTTAAGCCCACTTCTTGCCAGGTACTTGAACTCCATTGAAAGTTCTTCCAGGATACTAAAATTCCCCAGAATAAATCTGGACTCTAGTAGTTCCCCTTCAAACCTTCACTGATCTTTCAAAACGCTTCAGTTGATCCTAGAGGATGTATATCAGAAGTGGGATCATTAAATATCCTTCAAGTTGATCTAAAGCTCGTCTAACAGTTTTTGCACTCTTGCTATTCTTGTAGAATCTACCTGAGAACGTTTCAAGATTTTTCACAAAGCTAGAACTGATCGTGCTGAATCAAAATCCAAAATCAATATTGTATTAATGTTCATTCTAGATACCAGAAATCGTTTTAGAGGTATTCTGGATACTTAAAATCCCTTTAAAATTCGCCAGGTGCTTGCTCAATTCTAATATAACAAATTAGAAACTATTCTGCTTCTTAAGGTGTATTGATAATTTTATAGATGATGAGGTACATGAAATTCATGATTTTATTATACTTTTACAGTTAGTCTTAAACTTGTTGGTTTTACAGAATCCGTTTGAGCACATCCTATATGATTATTAAGCAAAGTTCGAACTGATCTTTATAAATGAAAAAGAAAAATGGCTTCAATATGTAATATTTATAGACTAAATTTGAACAATTTTCAGGCGTTTTAGAAAGATCTAGCCCAAATTCTAGATGATCAGGAGCCCATCCTAATGGTCTTCCAGGTTTATAGAATTCCCTTAAAATTGGTCGTAGTGCTGGTATTTTTTTGAAATTACTGGAAATTTTTTCAGATTTATTAAAGAAGTTGAACTGACTGTGGGAAAACGTTTTCAGATCCTTGAATCATATTGATCATTTATTACGTTGCTGAAATAATTTTATTTAGAATTAATTATTATTAATATCGACTCTTTACGTGATCAGAGAATAATTTAAAAAAAAGTTATTTATTAATTTAAATCCTTTTCAGATTTTTCAAAAAACTTGAACAGGTCTCTAGGATATTCTTACAATTTTTCTAACAACCTTTCGAAATTTTTTTCCGGTCATTTAAATTTGGATTTTCCTTGAAAACCATTTTGGGACGTTTCTTGATTACACAAGGGCTAAAATTGATGCTGAAATTTGAAAATGTGGAGGATTTTGAGATATTTTTACAAGTTTTCCAAAATTTTTGTGAGGAAAGTTTCTAAAGTTGTGTAAAAAATTTAGGATCCCTGACGCTATTAAGAAACCGTCTATTAAATTATCACTATATTACTAATTACTAGAATTTATATAGAAACATTTGCATAGTTCTCCCTGTTGCATTAAAGACCTCTTAATGTCTTTTTAATGTTATTACATTTTACTTATGTTGAAATGCCTTATGAAAAGTTCGTTCAGCATCGATGTTGATACATTAAAAAGGTCCCAAGGTGTTGATATAGTCCTATTAAAAAGCTACATAACCTCCAAAATGAGTAACTACATCTGCAACAATTGACACCTAACGTAACTAGATTTTGGGTGTATTTTCGCATCTCCTGCTAGACTCCCTCCCCAACCCCCTCCCACCCCTCATTTCTCTCTCCTAACTAAGTCCTTACATGGTCCATAAAGAGCTGCCGTGTTTCCTCCTCATCCTTCTCATTACAGACATTCTTCAACTCAAACTCTCCCCCCCATCCCTCTCTCGCTCCCTCCCCCTCTTCCGTCCGTCCGGGTCCGTCAACCGCCCCCTCCCACCCCACCCCCTTCCCGGGCCTCACCCCTCGCCGCCCCTCACCCCTTCCTCCCCCTCCCGACCCGCACCCCCGAAATCCCACTTTCGGCAACCCTCTGAGACCACCGACACTGGAGGCAGCGTATCTCTTTTGTGATGAAGAGCTTTAGGTTAAGTTCGGCAAATTATTCAAGAGCGCTTTACACTGGGAACAAAAGCCGGTCCTGATTTCGCGATGGGGCCGTTCCGTATAACGTCGTGTACAAATCGTACTTTACCTCGACACTGCCTACGATGCGTAATACGGGTTCGAACTTGTAGGGTGATATGAATGTCCTTGGAAGCCATTTTGAAATACATAACCTCAAACTTCAATTGATCTATTGAACTTCAAATTAAAATTGACAATTTTCAAGGATATCCAATTGTAATTTTATGTATATGCATTCGTTTGTAATGAAATATTACAATACACTTTTGAGTAAAATAATAAAACATTGCGTCACTATTCAAGACAGTTATATATTCTAGCGATGATATTGTGACGTGGAATGTAAACATCGGTGTAAAGCGTGCTTCTTCTAATCTGACGCAGGCGGTGCATTTCAAAGGAGACCATAAAACACTTCTCGAATAGTCGAGAACGTCCAATTAGAGGAAGAATAACCCGGAAGCTTCTCGAAAACGCATTATTAGAGATATAAATTAGTAAGGAATTTGTATTTTATTTAGGAATTATGTAGTTAAGGGATAGACTAAAAATTCAGTGTTAGGAACTGTAAAAATAAATTAGAATAAACGTTACAATATTTTCTAACTGCGCCTCCTTGCCCTTTAGTAACGACTATCCAATTTTGGAACTTTCAACTAACTTTCATATGGTTTAATGCACCTCAATGTTTCCGAAATTTTTCAAAACTGTTGGTTGCATATTTATCAATTTGTGTAATTTCATTTGTATAATACTATTTAGGTAGAATATCCTGAGAATATCTTCTGTGTCTATAACTCTTTTAGCTGTAATTTCAAAATTTAAAAACCCTCTTGAAAAGTGTTAATTTTGCAGAAAGGACCTTCTTATGAAAATTAATTTGTGGAATATTTTTAATGAAGCTAGAGTTATCGCTGATCAAGAATTCAAATTTTGCTCAAATTTAGTGAATTCAAAACAGTTCAAGTAACATCCAAACATTGTGAATTTTCGTTACGAATTTTAAGAAATACTTCAAAACTCTGGTTTAATATTGGTTAAATGCTTCATGAAGGTTTCAGAAAATAAGAAGGGTAGGTCATGAAATACCTGAAAAATATGTTTTTTTGTACTGTTTTTTCGAAATTTTGAAATCACATTTAAACCATTGTGGATTTTGATTACAAAACGCTTATCAATTACTTTTTTACAAGTACCAAAAAATTAAAGAAAATTTTGAGTAGGTTATGAATTATTACAAAAACCCATATTTGACAGGTAACGAAAATTTGCTAAAATATTCAAACAACTTTTTAAACTATTGTGGCTTTTGAGTGATAACTTTGCAAAATATTATATTTATCGAAAATTTCAAGAAAGCAGGACGTTTGGTTATATTATCAAATATTATAAAAATTATCCAAAATTTTCAAATACCTTTCACACTATCCCGACTTAAAATTTGTAAGTTTTACCAAACACGTTAATACTCTTTGTTTCATGTTTCCTCAAGTTTTTGGAAAAATGGAGTCAGTTAAAAGTTTAATTTTAAAAACGAAAACTTTCAAAAAACTTTCAAACTATTGTGGCTCCTAATAAAAAGCGTTTATCTAAAATTTCATGAATGTAACGCCAATTTTTCAAAATATATCAAAATTACTTGTTTCATGCTTTCGCAAGTTTCCAGAAAATAGGTCAGTTGGTTTTGAGTAGGTTTTCAAATATGTAAATTCAATTTTGAGGGCGGAAAACTGGCGAAAATTTCTAAATAACTTTCTAATTATTTTATTACAAACTTTACAAAATATCTTAAAATATATTTATCGTAGAAGACAGGAAATCAATGCTAATTGACTGGGTGGTTATCATGTATTGTAAAAATTCAATTTTGAAAATAGTTTGGGAACAGTTTTAAATATCTTTCAAACTATTGTGAATTTTATTTCCAAATTTCAAAAAATATTTCAAAATTGCTTATTTTATATTTTCCCAAGTATTTAGGAAAACGGGATCAGTGTAAATATTTTGTGATATATAAAAATTTAATTTTGAAAGTGAAAATTGTTTAAAAATGTTTAAATAATTTACAAACCATTCTGTCTATTGTTTGCAAACTTTTAGAAACACATACTTAAAATGGCGATGTGTAACATCGTAAGACTTTATCATATGGCCGGAAAAAATATTCATGACAACATTATCACCGTTTTATAAAATAAATTTATTATTGAATAATACATTTTCCCTTATCAGTAAATATTTTTTGGTTGTTTGTTAACTAGGAAATGTTCCTGAAATAAAAATTATATACATTTAACATACTAATTCAAGTATAAAGTTTAATGAAAACATTAAAAGCATTGTTAAAAAAAATTGAAAAATTCAAAAAATACTCATAAGTGCCCTTTAGGGAGATTTTAGGAAAAAAGGTTTTTAAATAAAAGTTGTAGCTATTAGTTAGGTCAGTTCAATTCTAAAATTTGATGAGAATCGGTGGAGCCGTTTAGGGCCAATTGTATTCGAGTAGGTTATAAAATATTATAAAAATCCAATTTTGAATGTGAAAATTGGCCAAAATTTTCAAAAACTGTTGAAATGTCTGTAGCTCTCGATCACAAACTTATCAAAATGTTTTAAAACTGTCTCCTTCTAATTTACAAGAATTCATAAAAGCAGAACGAGTAAAAAATATTTTAAAAATCCTATTTTGAAGGTTAAAATTGCTCAAAATTTCCAAATAACGTTAAAATCACTGTGGCGTTGGATTACAAACTGTATAAACAATTAAAAACTATTCGTTATGTGCTTACCTAAAATATCAGGAGAATAGAGCCTTGTGTAAGTATTGAAATGTTGTAAAAACCCAATTTTGGAAAAGAGCATTACTCAAAATTTTCCAAATAACTTTCAAAGTATTTGGCCTTTTGATTACAAATTTTCCAATGTAATTAAAAACTATTTTGTCTTGTTTTAATAGTGAATTTCAGACAAATAAGGTCTTGGGTAGGTACGGAAAGAGTTCAAAAACCCAGTTTTGGAAAAGAGCATTGCCCAAAATTTTCAAAACTTTTTAAGTACTATGGCATTTGATTACAAACTTTACCAAATAATCAATAACCATTTGTTTTGTATTAACGTAGAATTTCAAAAAAATAGGACGTTGTGTAGGTATTAAAGCAGTATGAACCCAATTTTGGAAATGAACATTACTCAAAATTTTCTAATAATCTTCCAAATATCGTGGTTTTTGAATACAAAATTTCCTGTGTGATTAAAAAATAGATTATTTGATATTAACAGAGAATTTCAGAAAAATAGGGCCTTGTATAGGTACTGAAATAGAGTAAAGACCCAATTTTGGAAAAGAGCATTACTCAACATTCTCAAATAACTTTCTAAGTACCATGGCTTTTTATTATAAACTTTACAAAACCATTAAAAACTATTTGTTTTGTATCAACCCAGTATTTGAGAAAAAGAGAGGCATATGTAGGTACTGAAACGGTGTAAAGACCCAATTTTGAAAATGAACACTAAAAATTTTCAAATATTCTTCAAAATATTGTGCTTTTTGATTACAAATTTTCCGAGGTGATTAAAAAATATTTTGTTCAGTATTAACAGAGAATTTCAGAAAAATAGGGCCTTGTGTAGGTACTGAACCATAGTAAAGACCCAATTTTGGAAAAGAGCATTACTCAACATTCTCAAATAACTTTCTAAGTACCATGGCTTTTTATTATAAACTTTACAAAATCACTAAAAAATATTTGTTATGTATCAACCCAGTATTTGAGAAAAATAGAGCCTTATGTAAATCCTGAAACGATGTAAAGACCCAATTTTGAGAATGAACATTGCTCAAAATTTTCAAATAATTTTCAAAGTATTATGACGTTTGATTACAAATTGTGTAATGTGATTAAAAACTATTTGTTTTGTCTTAACTGAGAATTTCAGGAAAATAGGGCCTTGTGTATGTGCTGAAACATTCTAAAAACCCCAATTTTGGAAATGAACATTACTAAACATTTTCAAATAACCTTCAAAGTACTGTGGCTTTTGATTACAAACCTTCTAAACAACTTTAACACCGTTTGTTCCCTATTCACCAAAAATTACAAGATAATAGAACCATTTGACCTTGAGAACATTATGAAGTATGATAAAAATCCAATTTTGAATTTAAAAAAACGCCTAAAAATTTTCATATAAGATTCATAACATTATTTTTAATTATGAACTTTGTTGAACCTTCTGAGACGGTTAGTTCCATAGCACTTACTCAAAGGGGAGTTATGCAATAAGGTAAAATCCAATTTTGAATATGAAAATTGCTGAAAATGTTCAAATGAATTTCGAAATATTGTAGCTTCTGATTTCCAACTTTACAAATTATTTAATTCATACTTGTTTGAAATTTCAATGACATAGCACCATTTGGATTTGACTACCTAAGTTAAGAAATAATGTGAAAATTCAAAATTGGTTGAAATATTCCATGAGTGTCAAACTGTGGGAGGAATTAATTCAAAATTTTCCAAAAAAATTGTTAACAATAGGTAAATTTAAGGTTTTGATGCCTTTTTAGTTTGTAATTGCTATGAGGTGTGATTAACCAAAGATGCAGTCTCCCTAGTGACTTCTTTTCGGTATTTCTCTCATCAGTAAAAATGAAATAATATGAAAATAGAGATTATCTACATCAGAGCAGCAGTCTGCACTAATCTACATGACAAATCCTCCCAAATCCAGTCTCTCTCTCGCCGTAACGGTCCAAACCTAAACCAGTTCCTCTCGCCTTATTGTTTCGATTCCGTGTGTGCGTGTCTCTCCTATTATTTTCTGAATTGATTTCCGCGGCAGATGTTCCTTGCTCCCGGTGTGAGGCTGGACGCCGTGGACCAGTTCCCTTGACCACCGTCCAGAGATGATAGAGCCACACAAAGAAAGGAAAAAATTTTAATATCGCAACACGTGATCGAACTGGTTCTCGTTTCTCGTTTTTGAATAGGAGAAAAAGACCGTTAGGCAAGGGCGGCAGCGGGTTCAGTTCTGCGGCGGTCGCGTGCCCGACGTGGTGCCGGCGACGGTGAGTTTTCGGGAGAAATTTTTGGGAAATTTGGGAAATTTGGGAAATTTTTTGAATTTTTTTTTTGTTAGTTTGGTAATTTTCCTGTTGTGATTCCACGGTAAGAATTAAAAAAAAAATATTCTAGCGAATACAGCACTTGATACTCGTATTTTGGATATTTTGAACTCAAAATATCAATATATCAATTTTTGTAAAATTTTGATTGAATAATTATCGAATTAATATGATTATTAATAAAAATTCCTCTCATTAATTGCTTCATTGAACTTTCATCCAAATATCTCCACAATATGTGGAAAATGGAAGAAGCAATTTTTAAAAAATTTCCAAATTATGGCATTAAAAGTTACCATACTTTTTGAGTTATTTAATTTATCCAACTCAAAAAATAGTTTTTGAAAAAGATAAGAAAACCGTTAGGCAAGAGCGTCAAGTTCAGTTTTGTGGTGGTTGCGTCGCTAACCTGTTGCTGCTAACAGTGTTCTGAGAAAATTTTCGATTTGGTGAGTATTCAAAAAAACAATTCTAAAATATGGAATTTGGGTCATTTTTGGGAAATAGGTGTTTTTACATTTAGTTCAGTAGTTTTTTGTGGTGTCATTATAGAAATTTCGAGATAACAAGCATTGTAGCGAGTCCAGCTTTGATATTTGAATTTTGAATATTTTGAGCTACTTTTAAATTTTAACTCGATTTTTGATAATACAATCAGAAATGCAGAAATTTTCTCAAAAATCGAACAGTTGCAAATGTTTCATAGTAACTCAAAATCTATTTAGGAAATCTACCAGAACGAAAATTGTTTTTGGTAGATTCACGGCCTCACATACTGGGGGTAGTTTTTGAGTTATTTGAGATAATCCAACTCAAAAATTTGAACAATTCAAAAGTAGTTAAGCAATTGGAAAACTCAAGGTGAGTTCTTAAAATAATTTAAACTGAGGCATTTTTAACATTTTTGGAAAAGTGAGTTTTCGGGGGAAATTTCTGGGAAATTTGGAAAATTTGGGAAATTTTTGGAAAAGTTTTTTTTGTTGGTTAATTTGGTAGTTTTCCTTTTGTGATTTCACGGTAAGAATTAAAAAATATTTTAGCGAGTACAGCACTTGATACTTGTATTTTGGATATTTTGAACTCAAAATATCAATACATATTTCAAAAATCTAAAATTAAATAAATCACATAATCAAAATATATAAAAACATTTAAAAAAATTATGGTGAGGTCATAAAATAAACAAAACTAAAGAATGTCTAGCATTTTTGTAAAATTTTGATTGAACTGTATCAATAATTATCGAATCAGTATGATTGTTAAGAAAAATTCCTCTCAATAATTGCTTCATTGAACTTTCATCCAAATATCTCCACAATATGTGAAAAACAGAAAAAATATTTTTAATAAATTCTCAAATTATGAAATTAATAGTTACCATGGTTTTTGAGTTATTTAAAATAATCCAGAAAAAATAAGAAAACCGTTAGGCAAGGGTGGATGGTTCAGTTTTGTGGCAGTCGCGTCGCTAACCTGTTGCTGCTGACAGTGTTCTGAGAAAATTTTCGATTAGGTGTTTTCAAAAAAAATTCTAAAATTTGGAATTTGGGTTATTTTTGAGAAACAGTTTTTTTATTTAATTTAGTAGTTTTTTTGTGGTTTCATTATATAAATTTCGAGATAACAAGTAATGTAGCGAGTACAGCTTTTGATATTTGAATTTTGGATATTTTGAGCTCCGTGTAAATTTTAACTCGATTATTGAAAATACAGTTAGAAATGCAGAAATAAAATCAGACGGTTGCAAATGTTTCAAAATTACTCAAAATCTATTTAGGAAATCTACCAGAACGAAAATTGTTTTTGGTAGATTCACGGCCTCACATACTGGGGGTAGTTTTTGAGTTATTTGAGATAATCCAACTCAGAAATTTGAACAATTCAAAAGTAGTAAAGCAATTGGAAAACTCAAAGTGAGCTCTTAAAATAATTTAAAGTGAGGCATTTTTAACATTTTTGTAAAAGTGAGTTTTCGGGAAAAAATTTGGGAAATTTTGAAAATTTGGATTTGGGGCAAATTTTTGGAAAAATTTTTTTTGTTAGTTTGGTATTGTTCCTTTTGTGATTTCACAGTAAGCATTTAAAAAAAAATATTTTAGCGAGTACAGCACTTGATACTTGTATTTTGGATATTTTGAACTCAAAATATCAATACATATTTCAAAAATCAAAAATTAAATAAATCACATAATCAAAATGTATAAAAACATTTAAAAAAATCATGGTGAAGTTATAAAATAAACAAAACTAAAGAATGATTAGCATTTTTGAAAAATTTGGATTTAACTATATCAATAATTATCGAATCAATATGATTATTAAGAAAAATTCCTCTCAATAATTGTTTAATTGAACTTTCATCCAAATATCTCTACAATATGTGGAAAACAGAAGAAGTATTTTTTAATAAATTCTCAAATTATGAAATTAATAGTTACCATGGTTTTTGAGTTATTTAAAATAATCCAACTCAAAACCTTAAACAGTTTTTGGAAAAGATAAGAAAACTGTTAAGCAAGAGCGGAGGGTTGAGTTTTGTGACGGTCGCGTTGCTAACCTGTTGCTACTGACAGTTGGGAGAAAATTTTCGATTTGGCGAGTTTTCAAAAACAATTCTAAAATTTGGAATTTGGGGTATTTTTGGGAAACAGTTTTTTTTTATTTAGTTTGGTAGTTTTTTTGTGGTTTCATGATAGAAATTTCGAGATTACAAATATTGTAGCGAGTACAGCTTTGATATTGAATTTTGAATATTTTGAGGTTCTTTTCAATTTTAACTCGATCATTGAAAATAAAATCAGAAATGCAGAAATTTTCTCAAAAATCGAACAGTTGCAAATGTTTCATAGTAACTCAAAATCTATTTAGGAAATCTACCAGAACGAAAATTGTTTTTGGTAGATTGACGGCCTCACATACTGGGGGAAGTTTTTGAGTTATTTGAGATAATCCAACTCAGAAATTTGAACAATTCAAGAGTAGTAAAGCAATTGGAAAACTCAAAGTGAGCTCTTAAAATAATTTAAACTGAGGCATTTTTAACATTTTTGTAAAAGTGAGTTTTCGGGAAAAAATTTGGGAAATTTGGAAAATTTGGATTTGGGCAAATTTTTGGAAAAGTATTTTCTTTGTTAGTTTGGTATTTTTCCTTTTGTGATTTCACGGTAGGAATTTAAAAAAAAACAATATTTTAGCGAATACAGCACTTGATACTTGTATTTTGGATATTTTGAACTCAAAATATCAATACATATTTCAAAAATCAAAAATTAAATAAATCACATAATCAAAATATATAAAAACATTTAAAAAAATTATGGTGAGGTCATAAAATAAACAAAACTAAAGAATGTCTAGCATTTTTGTAAAATTTTGATTGAACTGTATCAATAATTATCGAATCAATATGATTATTAAGAAAAATTCCTCTCAATAATTGCTTCATTGAAAACATTTCACAACACATTTCAAAAATCAAAAATTAAATAAATCACATAATCAAAATTTCGAGATAACAAATATTGTGACGAATACAGCTTTAATATTTGTATTTTGGTTATATTGAGCTTCTTGTAAATTTTAACTTAATTTTTGAAAATACAATCAGAAATGTAGAAATTTTCTCAAAAATCAGACGATTGCAAATGTTTCATAGTAACTCAAAATCTATTTAGGAGATCTACCAGAACGAAAATTGTTTTTGGTAGATTCACGGCCTCGCCAATTTGGGGCAGTTTTTGAGTTATTTGGAATAATCTAACTTAAAAATTCAAAAAATTCAGAAATAATTAACAACTAAAAAATTCAATTCGAGTTATTAAAATAATTGAAACTAATAGATTTATAGCATTTTTGTAAAATTTTGATTTAACTATCGCCATAATTTTCGAATCAATCTGATTATTAAGAAAGATTCTGCTCAATAATTGATTAACTGATATTTCATTAAATTGTCTATTTTAACGAAATCTATATATTATGTAGAAAATATAAAAGAAGCAATTTTTAATAAATTTTAAAATCATTAAATTAATACTTACAACAGCTTTTGTGTTATTTAAAGTAATCTATCTCAAAAGCTAAGATTTAAGCAGTCGGTAAAAACCAGTTGACGAAATCTAAAGATTTTTCAAAATATTTTTTTGTTTTAAATTCGACTTATTTGAGTTACTAAAACTTTTCTCCACAAAAATTCGGTAACTAAAAATTTTTTTTTGTGTTTCAAAACGGTAACTGCTTCATTTAGATGGAAAACGGAAAAGGAAAACATTCTAGGTAAATTTTGAAACAATTAGAGCAGTTTTTGAAACAATCTAACTTAAAAATCTACAGTTTTTGCAAATTAGCTAAGAAATACTAGTGATGTGTAAGATAGTAGTAAGATAATGTAAAACGTAAGGTAATGAGAAAAAAACGAAATTATTTAAAATATTTTAGAAAAAAATGAAATCAAATGTATTAATTTTCAAATTATTTGAGTTAAGCTCAAATTTTTTGCATAAATTTAAATACTCGCAAATGCGTAAAATATCTTTAATTAAATATATTAATAGAAATATTAAAGAAAATATATTAATTCAATTGTTGGAATAATTTTGGAATTATTTGAGTTGCTAAAAAAATTTTCATAAAATCGGCTAACTGCAAATTCGTTAAAATACCCCGAGGGTTTATTGCTCCGTAAATATTAAGATTTTATAAGTTGTAAAAGGAGAAATTTTAAAAATTTTTGGAAAAAATTACTTAAAACAGCACTTGATCTATTTTAAGCACCCTAACTCAAAAATTGAATTGAGATTTCGTAAGTTAGTTTAAATCTACTAGTGAGAGGTTTGCTAATAGGGAAAATTTTTGGGATTAAAATTTAAATACACGTTTTGAATTATTTAAAATATTTTATTCCAAAACTTGTAGAGTTTATGCGCCGACAATTAGTTAGAGATAACTCAAAAACTAACTGAACTTTATAAATTGGGTACAAGCAATACAAACGCGTTTGGATAGATTTTGTGAGTTTCACATCTAACGTATTGCAACGAAATAGCCTGCCATAAAGATAAGCGCCAGTCGGAATGAGTCTCTTCAAAGAAATTCTTAACGAGATAGATTCGGGGAAATGGTGGAATTCTCGGAAAGCCGTAAAATTATGGAGAACTATAAATAAGGTTCGCGAGAGGACCGGACACGCCTCGATCTTTCTGGAATTCCGATGCGGCTAAATAAATAGCGGACGGAGAGCGATACAAGGACAGTCTACTGGACGACAGATGGACGACAATTAATATCTCAAAAACTAGTCGACGCAATGCGACGAAATTATCCACAAATACAAAAGAAACCTTCCTTGACTTCCACCCCTAATTTAACCCCGATCCGTCGAGCGCAAACCGAATTATCATATTTTTTCCCTTCTCATCCCCATCGACGATATTTCATCCCCGGCGTCTCCTTTCTTGGTTCGCATTTATACCCGACTTCGTTTTTATTCCCTCGTCACGAATTTATTGCCGCGGCGTAGGAAAAAATATTCATAAGCCAATTTCCAGGATCGAGAGAGTCCCTTACGTAAATCATATCCAGGGACGCGACGCTTCCGCGAAGGGGACGGTAAATCAAGTTTTCTTACGTTGCGAGGCGCCGTCGCCGTCGCGACGCCTCGGCGGTCCTGAGGGAAGATTGTCGGATGGGTGGCGACACCAGGCGGGGGAAGCTGAAAGGACCGGGAGGGGATTTGAGGGAATCTTAGATTCCTCCTTGAGTGGAGGTTTGAGTGGGAAGGAAACTGTAAGGAAGGTGTGGAAATCGGGAAGGTCGTCGATTGATTTTTTGGTTGTAGGAAAGTCGGGATAAGCAAGACGGTTTTGGAATGTCTTTGATTGTTGATATTTTGTATCTAGTAGCATCTAGATCATAAAAAGGAGAGGAATTCTACCTCCACCTTCTGTTTCTTAGGAAATATTCCTTTTACATCAACTTCTATATTATATAATGCATGAAACACTCATACATAAAATCTCCAACTTCACTTTTTGAAATTTCTAAATGTGAGCTTCTTCATCTCAAAATATAGAATATATCAAAACTTCTATAAGAACTTCTCAATTTTCAGGTACTTAAAAACCAGTTATTCTATATCCAATCTCCGTTTCGCAGGAAATACATTTTTTTTTCTTAAATAATAATTTTCCAACAACTCCTATATTCTATAATGCATAAAGCACTTAAAAGTAATATCTGCCAATTTCACTTTTTGAAATTTTCACATGTGAACTTCTTCGTCCCAAAATATAGAATATTTCAGAACTTCTATCAGATCTTCTCACTGGCCAGATACTAGAAGAAACAGGTATTCTACTTCTACTTTCTGTTTCTTAGGTAATGCTTTCTTTTTCCTTAAATATTCCTTTTCCAACAACTTCTATATTCTATAGAATAGCATGAAACTCATAGGTAAAATCTCCAAACCTCACTTTTTTAAGATTGCAAATGTGAGTTTCTACATCACAAAATATAGAATATTCTAGAACTTCTATAAGAACTTCTTGCTTGCCACAACGTTATAGTTTATATTACAAGGACATCTGCATTCTGACAACAAGAAGGACCCTTGATTTCTGTTCTTTTGTTAAAGATTCCAGTTTGTAAATAATATTAAAATTACAAAGATCCTTTCTTAAGAAAATTGTAATATTCTAGAATCTCGAAAACTCTTTCGATGAGGACGATTTAAAATAAGTTCTTATTTGTAAATTATTCTAGATTTAAGAATATTTCTACATATGTTGTTACATCCCAAAATTCAGAATATTTTCATCCAAAACCTCCTGGATTTTCAGAATTTTCAAAGTTATAATACAAGGGCATCTACATTCTGCAACAAGATCGACTCTTCCTCTATTTTATTTTTATTAAAAGTGGAAGTCTCTAATTTTGAAAATCTAAGTACTTTTCCCATAAAGAATTGTCATATTCTAAAATCTCAAAAATTCTTTCGATGAGGACGATCTACAATATGTCCTTATTTGTAGATTATTCTAGATTTAAGACCATTTCTACATATTTTGTTACATCCCAAAATTAAGAATATTTTCATCCAAGGATATCTGAATTTCCAGAATTTTGAAAGATATAATTCAAGGACATCTACATTCTGCAACAAGATTGACTCTTCCATTATTTTTCTTTTATTAAAAGTGGAAGTCTCTAATTTTGAAAATCTAAGTACTTTTTCCATAAAAAATTGTAATATTCTACAATAAGTTCTTATTTGTAGCTTATTCTAGGTTTAAGACTATTTCTACATATTTTGCTACATCCCAAAATTATGAATATTTTCATCCAAGAAAGGATTACCAGAATTTTTAAAGTTATAAGTTATAATACAAGGACATCATCTACATTCTGCAACAAGAACGACTCTTTCTTTATTTTATTTTTTTATTAAAAGTGGAAGGCTCTAATTTTGTAAATCTAAGTACTTTTTCTATAAAAAATTGTAATATTCTAGAATCTCAAAAATTCTTTCGATGAGGACCATCTACAATAAGTTCTTATTTGTAGATTATTCTAGATTTAAGACTATTTCTACATATTTTGCTACATCCCAAAATTAAAAATATTTTCATCCAAAGACTTCTGGATTTCCAGAATTTTGAAGTTATAATACAAGGACATCTGCATTCTGCCAACAAGAATGACCCTCCCATTCAATTTTTTTGTTAAAGATTCCAGTTTCTAATTTTAAAATTCAAAGATTCTTTCTTAAGAAAATTGTAATATTCTAGGATATCGGAAACTCTTTCGATGAGGACGATCTAAAATAAGTTCCTATTTGTAGATTATTCTAGATTTAAGACTATTTCTACATATTTTTCTACATCCCAAAATTAAGAACATTTTCATCCAAGGACTTCTGGATTTCCAGAATTTTGAAAGTTATAATACAAGAACATCTACATTCTGCAACAAGATCGACTCTTTCTTTATTTTATTTTTTTATTAAAAGTGGAAGGCTCTAATTTTGTAAATCTAAGTACTTTTTCCATAAAAAATGGTAATATTCTACAATAAGTTCTCATTTGTACATTATTCTATATTTAAGACTATTTCTACATATTTTGCTACATCCCAAAATTAAGAAAATTTTCATCCAAAGACTTCTGGATCTCCAGAATTTTTAAAGTTAAAATACAAGAACATCTACATTCTGCAACAAGATCGACTCTTTCTTTTTTTTTTATTAAAATTGGAAGTCTCTAATTTTGAAAATATAAGTATTTTTTGGTAAAAAATTGTAATATTTTAGAATCTCAAAAATTCTTTCGAGAAGGACGAACTAAAATAAGTTTTTATTTGTAGATTATTCTAGATTTAAGACCATTTCTACATATTTTGTTACATCCCAAAATTAAGAATATTTTCATCCAAGGATATCTGAATTTCCAGAATTTTGAAAGATATAATTCAAGGACATCTACATTCTGCAACAAGATTGACTTCCATTATTTTTCTTTTATTAAAAGTGGGTCTCTAATTTTGAAAATCTAAGTACTTTTTCCATAAAAAATTGTAATATTCTACAATAAGTTCTTATTTATAGATTATTCTAGATTTAAGACTATTTCTACATATTTTGCTACATCCCAAAATTAAAAATATTTTCATCCAAAGACTTCTGGATTTCCAGAATTTTGAAGTTATAATACAAGGACATCTGCATTCTGCCAACAAGAATGACCCTCCCATTCAATTTTTTTGTTAAAGATTCCAGTTTCTAATTTTAAAATTCAAAGATTCTTTCTTAAGAAAATTGTAATATTCTAGGATATCGGAAACTCTTTCGATGAGGACGATCTAAAATAAGTTCTTATTTGTAGATTATTCTAGATTTAAGACTATTTCTACATATTTTTCTACATCCCAAAATTAAGAACATTTTCATCAAGGACTTCTGGATTTCCAGAATTTTGAAAGTTATAATACAAGAACATCTACATTCTGCAACAAGATCGACTCTTTCTTTATTTTATTTTTTTATTAAAAGTGGAAGGCTCTAATTTTGTAAATCTAAGTACTTTTTCCATAAAAAATGGTAATATTCTACAATAAGTTCTCATTTGTACATTATTCTATATTTAAGACTATTTCTACATATTTTGCTACATCCCAAAATTAAGAAAATTTTCATCCAAAGACTTCTGGATCTCCAGAATTTTTAAAGTTAAAATACAAGAACATCTACATTCTGCAACAAGATCGACTCTTTCTTTTTTTTTTATTAAAATTGGAAGTCTCTAATTTTGAAAATATAAGTATTTTTTGGTAAAAAATTGTAATATTTTAGAATCTCAAAAATTCTTTCGAGAAGGACGAACTAAAATAAGTTTTTATTTGTAGATTATTCTAGATTTAAGACCATTTCTACATATTTTGTTACATCCCAAAATTAAGAATATTTTCATCCAAGGATATCTGAATTTCCAGAATTTTGAAAGATATAATTCAAGGACATCTACATTCTGCAACAAGATTGACTTCCATTATTTTTCTTTTATTAAAAGTGGGTCTCTAATTTTGAAAATCTAAGTACTTTTTCCATAAAAAATTGTAATATTCTACAATAAGTTCTTATTTATAGATTATTCTAGATTTAAGACTATTTCTACATATTTTGCTACATCCCAAAATTAAAAATATTTTCATCCAAAGACTTCTGGATTTCCAGAATTTTGAAGTTATAATACAAGGACATCTGCATTCTGCCAACAAGAATGACCCTCCCATTCAATTTTTTTGTTAAAGATTCCAGTTTCTAATTTTAAAATTCAAAGATTCTTTCTTAAGAAAATTGTAATATTCTAGGATATCGGAAACTCTTTCGATGAGGACGATCTAAAATAAGTTCTTATTTGTAGATTATTCTAGATTTAAGACTATTTCTACATATTTTGCTACATCCCAAAATTAAGAAAATTTTCATCCAAAGACTTCTGGATCTCCAGAATTTTTAAAGTTAAAATATAAGAACATCTACATTCTGCAACAAGATTGACTCTTTCTTTTTTTTTTATTAAAATTGGAAGTCTCTAATTTTGAAAATATAAGTATTTTTTGGTAAAAAATTGTAATATTTTAGAATCTCAAAAATTCTTTCGAGAAGGACGAACTAAAATAAGTTTTTATTTGTAGATTATTCTAGATTTAAGACCATTTCTACATATTTTGTTACATCCCAAAATTAAGAATATTTTCATCCAAGGATATCTGAATTTCCAGAATTTTGAAAGATATAATTCAAGGACATCTACATTCTGCAACAAGATTGACTTCCATTATTTTTCTTTTATTAAAAGTGGGTCTCTAATTTTGAAAATCTAAGTACTTTTTCCATAAAAAATTGTAATATTCTACAATAAGTTCTTATTTATAGATTATTCTAGATTTAAGACTATTTCTACATATTTTGCTACATCCCAAAATTAAAAATATTTTCATCCAAAGACTTCTGGATTTCCAGAATTTTGAAGTTATAATACAAGGACATCTGCATTCTGCCAACAAGAATGACCCTCCCATTCAATTTTTTTGTTAAAGATTCCAGTTTCTAATTTTAAAATTCAAAGATTCTTTCTTAAGAAAATTGTAATATTCTAGGATATCGGAAACTCTTTCGATGAGGACGATCTAAAATAAGTTCTTATTTGTAGATTATTCTAGATTTAAGACTATTTCTACATATTTTGCTACATCCCAAAATTAAGAAAATTTTCATCCAAAGACTTCTGGATCTCCAGAATTTTTAAAGTTAAAATATAAGAACATCTACATTCTGCAACAAGATTGACTCTTTCTTTTTTTTTTATTAAAATTGGAAGTCTCTAATTTTGAAAATATAAGTATTTTTTGGTAAAAAATTGTAATATTTTAGAATCTCAAAAATTCTTTCGAGAAGGACGAACTAAAATAAGTTTTTATTTGTAGATTATTCTAGATTTAAGACCATTTCTACATATTTTGTTACATCCCAAAATTAAGAATATTTTCATCCAAGGATATCTGAATTTCCAGAATTTTGAAAGATATAATTCAAGGACATCTACATTCTGCAACAAGATTGACTTCCATTATTTTTCTTTTATTAAAAGTGGGTCTCTAATTTTGAAAATCTAAGTACTTTTTCCATAAAAAATTGTAATATTCTACAATAAGTTCTTATTTATAGATTATTCTAGATTTAAGACTATTTCTACATATTTTGCTACATCCCAAAATTAAAAATATTTTCATCCAAAGACTTCTGGATTTCCAGAATTTTGAAGTTATAATACAAGGACATCTGCATTCTGCCAACAAGAATGACCCTCCCATTCAATTTTTTTGTTAAAGATTCCAGTTTCTAATTTTAAAATTCAAAGATTCTTTCTTAAGAAAATTGTAATATTCTAGGATATCGGAAACTCTTTCGATGAGGACGATCTAAAATAAGTTCTTATTTGTAGATTATTCTAGATTTAAGACTATTTCTACATATTTTGCTACATCCCAAAATTAAGAAAATTTTCATCCAAAGACCTCTGGATCTCCAGAATTTTTAAAGTTAAAATATAAGAACATCTACATTCTGCAACAAGATTGACTCTTTCTTTTTTTTTTATTAAAATTGGAAGTCACCAATTTTGAAAATATAAGTACTTTTTCCGTAAACAATTGTAATATTTTAGAATCTCAAAAACTCTTTCGATAAGGACGAACTAAAATAAGTTCTTATTTGTAGATTATTCTAGATTTAAGACCATTTCTACATATTTTGCTATATCCCAAAATTAGGAATATTTTCATCTTCTGGATTTCCAGAATCGTGAAAGTTATAATACAAGGATATCTACGTTCTGCAACAAGATCGATTCTTCCTTTATTTTTTTTTATCAAAAGTGGAAGTCTCTAATTTTTTAATCTAAGTACTTTTTCGATAAAAAATTGTAATATTCTAGAATCACAAAAAGTCTTTTGATGAGGAAGATTTACAATAAAAAACTTTGTCTAGTTAATACTTGTAGTTTATGGTTATAAATGCTTCTAGATTTAAGACTATTTCTACATCTTTTGCTACTTCCCAACATCAAGAAATATTTTCCTTAAGAACTTCTGGATTTCCAAAATTTTGGAAGTAATAATACAAAGACATCTACATTCTGCAATACGAACGACGCTTCCTTTATTGTTTAATATTGTAATAATCTAGAATCTTGAAAACTCTTCTAGAATAATAAAAACTTTATTTAGCGTCTATAGCACATATTTCTAGATTTTTCAAGAATCAAAACTTATTTTGTATTTGTTTCTATATCCCAAAATATACAAAATTTTCCATTAAGAGCTCTTGGATTTCTAGAAATTTAAACGTTATTACACAAAAATATCTACATGGTACATCTCTGATCGGACGTTCTAGTTTCTAATTTTTAAAATTCAAGGATCCTTTTTTAAGAAAATTGTAATATTCTAGAATATCATATACTCTTTCCTTGATGGCTTTCTACAGAAGAAAACTTTGTATAGTAAATATTTTTAGATTCTTCTAGATTTAAGAGTGTTTCTATAACCAGAAATTTAGAATACCTTCCAATGAATATTTATGGATTTCCAGAATATTAACGGGTGATGGTGAAAGATATCTACATTATGCAACACAAACGATCCTTCAATTGAAATCTTCTATTATTGAGTCTAGAGTCTAGTATATAATTTTCAAAATATAAAAATATTTCCTTAAGAATATTGTTATATTTTAGAATTTGAAAATCTATTTCCATGAGAATATTCTACAATAAAAAACACTATCCCGTTAATGATTATAGTTCATACTTTTACAATATTCTAGATTTAATGGCGTTTCTATATCTGTATCACTAAATCTAGAATATTTTCTTATAAGAAATTCTAGATTTCCAGAATATAAAAATATCTCCATTCTGTAACACGAGAGGCCCTTCAATTAAAGTCTGATTAAAAATTCAAGCAAGTCTCTAATTTTCTGTCTCTCTCAGACTGTCTCAAATTGTTTCTTATGAAGTTTAAGAAGGTAGCTAGTTTGTTAAGAAAATGTTTAATGTTCTATATAGTTTCTATCAGATAGAATCTATCAACATTCCTAGAACATATTTAAAGCTACCCATGTTTAATTATACCGTTAGACAGCATTAAAAATTAGTCAATATCTTGAAATATTTTGAAGACATTTAAGCTATGCCTCTACAAGAACTAAATAGTTTAAGTTTCCTTAAGTTTAAGGTAATATTAGACCATATTTGAAGTGGATCAGAATTAAGATGGGTTCTTATAAAGATCATCGTCTTATGGTTAGATAGTTTCCTAAGAATATATTCAAAGTATCAACAAGCACTAATTAAGGTACTTAATTATTTAAAATATATTTTGAATTTCTTTGGAATTACAAGCTAGTTTGGGACAGCATTAAGTAGAAGATAGTTTATTAAGCAATTTTTAACAATTATTAAGCAGTAGAGAGCTTCTTATTTACACATTCAAAGCTTCAAAGAAGCACTAATATTATAACAAAATCAGAAGACATTGGTGCATAATCTCAAAGATCTTTAAAATGTCTTACCAATTTTAGTTTGGCTTAAAATTTAGTTTTAGACAGAAGACAGTTTGTTGTTCCTTATGAAATTTAACCTAATGGCCAGAACGTACATCAGTGTCTATATAGACACTACCACTTTTAGACAATTTTACTTTGGCTTAAAATTTAGTTTTAGACAAACAACAGTTTGTTGTTCCTTATGAAATTTAACCTAATGGCCAGAACGTATATCAGTGTGTCTATATAGACACTACCACTTTTAGAAAATTTTAGTTTGGCTTAAATTTTAGTTTTAGACAGACAACAGTTTGTTGTTCCTTATGAAATTTAACCTAATGGCCAGAACGTATATTAGTCCATATAGACACTACCATTTTTAGACAATTTTACTTTGGCATAAAATTTAGTTTTAGACAGAAAACAGTTTGTTGTTTCTTATGAAATTTTACCTAATGAACAGAACGTATATCAGTCTATATAGACACTACCACTTTTAGACAATTTTACTTTGGCATAAAATTTAGTTTTAGACAGAAAACAGTTTGTTGTTTCTTATGAAATTTTACCTAATGGACAGAACGTATATCAGTCTATATAGACACTACCACTTTTAGACAATTTTAGTTTGGCTTAAAATTTAGTTTTAGACAGACAACAGTTTGTTGTTTCTTATGAAATTTTACCTAATGGACAGAACGTATATCAGTCTATATAGACACTACCACTTTTAGACAATTTTAGTTTGGCTTAAAATTTAGTTTTAGACAGAAAACAGTTTGTTGTTCCTTATGAAATTTAACCTAATGGCCAGAACGTATATCAGTGTCTATATAGACACTACCACTTTTAGAAAATTTTAGTTTGGCTTAAATTTTAGTTTTAGACAGACAACAGTTTGTTGTACCTTATGAAATTTAACCTAATGGCCAGAACGTATATCAGTGTCTATATAGACACTACCATTTTTAGAAAATTTTAGTTTGGCTTAAATTTTAGTTTTAGACAGAAAGCAGTTTGTTGTTCCTTATGAAATTTAACCTAATGGCCAGAACGTATATCAGTGTCTATATAGAAACTACCACTTTTAGAAAATTTTAGTTTGGCTTAAAATTTAGTTTTAGACAGACAACAGTTTGTTGTTCCTTATGAAATTTAACCTAATGGCCAGAACGTATATCAGTGTCTATATAGACACTACCACTTTTAGAAAATTTTAGTTTGGCTTAAATTTTAGTTTTAGACAGACAACAGTTTGTTGTTCCTTATGAAATTTAACCTAATGACCAGAACGTATATCAGTGTCTATATAGACAATACCACTTTTAGACAATTATACTTTGGCTTAAAATTTAGTTTTAGACAAACCACAGTTTGTTGTTCCTTATGAAATTTAACCTAATGGCCAGAACGTACATCAGTGTCTATATAGACACTAGCACTTTTAGACAATTTTACTTTGGCTTAAAATTTAGTTTTAGACAAACAACAGTTTGTTGTACCTTATGAAATTTAACCTAATGGCCGGAACGTATATCAGTGTCTATATAGACACTACCATTTTTAGAAAATTTTAGTTTGGCTTTAGTTTAGTTTAATGGATATTTAATTTACCATTGCAGTAATTCTTAATATTTGAAAATTTTAAATAAAATTTAAAAACCGAAAACCAATTTTAGATTAAACACTGGAATTTCACTGATATTTTCATAATTCCTTAACAACAGTGAAAACTACTTTTAGATTAAATGCCTGGAAATAGACATTTTCTTAAAAGCTTTAAATTAGCTCTATAATTACAAATCACAGAATGTATTGTGTCATATGAAATCCAAGTTATACGTAAGAACAAATGTTTCTTGTTAGTTGTGTTTTAGCTTTAAACAGAAAATCAGTGAGAAAATAGTCTCTTAAGAACATCATTAAAAAAAATCAATCATCAACCAGCAGGTGGTTGAATGGTGGTAACGAAATTTAAAGGAAACATCAGAAATGGGATCTAATGAAATTTTGACGAAATATCAGAGGTTAGCTTGATTCTTAAGAAAATGATTCTTATGCGTTGCGAGATACTTTCTTAACGATTTTTCAAAAATGCATCCAAATCTCTTAACAGCCCTTCACGAATACCAAAAATACCCCCGAAACCCCATAAATTCGAACCCCACGGAATCGAACTTATCTCCCGACCATCCCCTAAATCACTTTCCCCGTAACGGCCAGTCTTTGAAGGAGCATCTCAAGTATTTCGCCTGAGTGGCCGTAAACTCCGGACCAAGTAACTGTTATTAACAGATGAATCATAATAGCTGAAGGGGGCGGCGGTCCTCGGGGCGGCGAGGGGTGGGGGAGGGGTCGGTCATAATCAGTCGAAATAAACGGCGGTTAAGACGGAGGGATGGTGGAGGGGGAGCGGGACGACTCCCCCTAGTCGCAATCATGGCGGAGTAGCCTTCGGAGAGGGTAGATAAGATGTTAGAGTAGATGACGACCTTTCTGAGAGAATATGCTCGGGGATTATTATTGCTGCCGTTATTTTATCTGCGAAGGAGTGGGAGGGAGCCGCGATTAACGTTTTATTATTATGTGGTGATGTCTTGTTAGGCAACCCCTTAAGGGTGGACTCCTGGAACTTGCTCAAAGTTAGATAACGCTGCTCGTTTCGGGGGGATGAATCTGTTGACGAAATTTAAATCAGAACGCAGTTTACAACAAAGGGAAATTCATGATGGAAATCTGCCTTCTGATGCTTACTCTATATTTCTTAAGATACTATATTAGTCCATACCATGGTTAGTTAAAATATCTTAAAAAGTATCTCTTTCCCAATTCTATCTAATACGAATCTAATACATTATTAATAATAATTACTCAATAATTAATAATCATTTAGTAATAATTAGTATTAATAATACTTATGAATCTGTGTTAAGACTTTCTCGTTTTCAGATGTTCCGTCATACTTTCATTTATAAGTTATCTATCTTTTCATAATATTTGTAGGTACTAACTAATTATTACTAAATTATAAATTTGTAGGTATTTAAATTAAGATATTAAAATAATGTAAATGGAGTTTTATGAAACTGCCAACGTTTTAATGGTAACTTAAAATATCTTGAAAAGTATCTCCTTCCCAATTCTCTCTAATACGAGTCTAATATATTATTAATAATAATTGGTTAATAATTAATAATTATTTGATGATAATTAGTATTAATAATACTTATGAATCTGCGTTAAGACGTTCTCATTTTCAGATGTTCCGTCATACTTTCATTTATAAGTTATTTATCTTTACATAATATTAATTGGTAACTAATTTTTACTAAATTGTAATTTTATAGGTATTAAATTAAGATATCTATTCCAAGAGTTACAGTCTTAATTATTTACGAAAGAGTCTTCCCATTGTTTTTGATCTAGAACTTAGTCAATAAATTTTTTTTACAGAGACTATCCACATTCGAACATTAAGTCTAAAAGCAACTTAACACTTTTTGTTTGTAGGAAACTATCTCCTTAAATTCCCCCCTCCTAATCGAACTTCCAATAGGGAGAGAGAGCCTCCGATAGAAATACACCGTCGCCCGAACAATTTCTGGAGTTTAACCAGACATCTATAGCAGGAGGAATTCCTCGTTCTTAATGTTAATTACAAGGGCTTGCGGCCGTCTCAATATTCATAACATTTTAGCGAAGGGATCCACATAGAAGGAGAGTAAGAGAGAGAGAGAGAAAGATAGGGAGATGCCCTCTTAGGCGATTATTACCCCGAGATAGTTTCCGCTTCTCTTGGAAAGTTTGTGTGAGTTTCGGGGATTATTAATGGCTAATCGATGACGAGATGAAAGGAGAGATGGCGGAAAAAGTGTAATTTTGAATAACTGGAAGATTCAAAAAATAATAATTGAATTAGTTGAAAGGGAATAAGGGCCAAACAGGTTTTTGAGATTGTACCAAATTGTAAAGTGACAGTTAAGCTAGTTTTCAGTTGATTAGAAGGGTATTATAGGCAACTTTCTAGTGTCATATTTTTCAGAAGCAGTCATTTCAGCGGTCATATTACAATCTTCCCAATATTTTCCCCAAGACATTGATCATCGTTTTGGTGATTGTACTAAATTGTAGAGTGACATTTTAACCAGTTTTCGGTTGATTGGAAGTGAATTATAGGCGACTTTGCAGTGTCATACTTTTGAAAAGCTGTAATTTCAGCAGTCATATTTTAATTTCCCCAATATATTCCCCTTGACATTGATCATGGTTTTGGTGATTGTACCAAATTTTAGAGTGCCATTTTAACCAGTTGTCAGTTGATTGGAAAGAAATTATAGGCTATTTTCGAGTGTCATATTTTTGAGAAGCTGTCACTTCAGCAGTCATATTGCAATTTTCCCAATATATTCCCCATGACATCGATCATGGTTTTTAGTGATTGTAACAAATTGTAGAGTGACAGTTTGCCCAGTTTTCAGTTGAATAGAAGGAAATTATGGGCGACTTTCCAGTGTCATATTTTTGAAAAGCCGTCATTTCAGCAGTCATATTATAATTTTCCCAATATTTTCCCCATGACATCGATCATGGTTTTTAGTGATTGTAACAAATTGTAGAGTGACAGTTTGCCCAGTTTTCAGTTGAATAGAAGGAAATTATGGGCGACTTTCCAGTGTCATATTTTTGAAAAGCCATCATTTCAGCAGTCATATTATAATTTTCCCAATATTTTCCCCATGACATCGATCATGGTTTTGGTGATTGTACCAAATTATAGAGTGACAGTTTATCCAATTTTCAGTTGATTAGACCGGGATCATAGGCGACTTTTCAGTGTCATATTTTTGAAAAGCCGTTATTTCAGCAGTCATATTACAATTTTCCCTGTATATTCCCTTTGGCATGGATCATGGTTTTGGTGATTGTAGCAGATTGTACAGTGATAGTTTAACCAGTTTTCATTTGATTAGAAGGGAATTATGGGCGACTTCCCACTGTCATATTTTTGAAAAGCTGTCATTTCCACAGTCATATTACAGTTTTCCTAATATATTTCTCTTGATATCGGTCATGGTTTTGGTGATAGTACCAAATTGCAGAGTGACAGTTTATCCAATTTTCAGTTGATTAGAAGGGAATAATAGGCGACTTTCCAGTGTCATATTTCTGAAAAGCCGTTATTTCAGCAGTCATATTACAATTTTCCCAATATATTCCCCTATGACATTGATCATGGTTTTGGTGATTTACCAAATTGTAGAGGGACAGTTTGTCCAATTTTCGGTTGATTAGAAGGGAATAATAGGCGACTTTCCAGTATCATATTTTTGAAAAGCCGTCATTTTCACAGTCATATTACAATTTTCCCAATATATTCCCCTTGACATCGATCATGGTGTTGGTGATGGTACCAAATTGTAGAGTGACAGTTTAACCAGTTTTCAGTTGATTAGGAGAAAATTAGGAGCGACTTTCCACTGTCATATTTTGGAAAAGGTGTCATTTCCACAGTCATATTAAAATTTTCGCAATATATTCCCCTTAAAATCGATTATGGTTTGGTGATTGTACCAAGTGTAGAGCGGCATTTTAACCAGTTTTCGGTTGATAGGAATGAAATTATAGGCGATTTTCCAATATCACATTTTTGAAAAGCCGTCATTTCCACAGTCATATTACAATTTTCCCAATATATTCCCCATGACATCGATCATGGTTTTGGTGATGGTACCAAATTGTAGAGTAACAGTTTAACCAGCTTTCAGTTGATTAGGAGGAAATTATGGGCGACTTTCCACTGTCATATTTTAAAAAAGGGGTAATTTCATCAGTCATACTACAATTTTACCAATATATTCCCCTTGACATGGATCATGGTTTTGGTGATTGTACCAGATTGTAGAGTGACAGTTTAACCAGTTTTCAGTTGATTAGAAGGGAATTTTAGGCGACTTTCCTGTGTCTTATTTTTGAAAAGCCGTTATTTCAGCAGTCATATTACAATTTTCCCAATATATTTCCTTTGACATCGATCATGATTTTGGTGATTGTAGCAGATTGTACAGTGATAGTTTAACCAATTTTTAGTTGATTAGAAGGAAAATATGGGCTACTATGCAGTGTCATATTTTTGAAAAGCTGTCATTTCCACCGTCATATTACAGTTTTCCTAATATATTTCTCTTGATATCGATCATGGTTTTGGTGATTATACCAAATTGCAGAGTGACAGTTTATCCAATTTTCAGTTGATTAGAAGGGAATAATAGGCGACTTTCCAGTGTCATATTTCTGAAAAGCAGTCCTTTCAGCAGTAATATTATAATTTTCCCAATATATTCCCCGTGACATCGATCATGGTTTTGGTGATGGTACCAAATTGTAGAGTGACAGTTTAACCAGTTTTCAGTTGATTAGGAGAAAATTATGGGCGACTTTCTACTGTCATATTTTGGAAAAGGTGTCATTTCCACAGTCATATTACAATTTTCCCAATATATTCCCCTTGACATTGATCATGGTTTTGGTGAGTTACCAAATTGTAGAGTGACAGTTTGTCCAATTTTCGGATGATTAGAAGGGAATAATAGGCAACTTTCCAGTATCATATTTTTGAAAAGCCGTCATTTCCACCGTCATATTACAATTTTCCCAATATATTCCCCTTGACATGGATCATGGTTTTGGTGATTGTACCAGTTTGTAGAGTGACAGTTTAACCAGTTTTCAGTTGATTAGAAGGGTATTATAGGCAACTTTCTAGTGTTATATTTTTGAAAACCAGTCATTTCCACAGTCATATTACAATTTTCCCAATATATTACCCTCGATATCGATCATGGTTTTGGGGATTGTACCAAATTATAGAGTGACAGTTTATCCAATTTTCAGTTGATTAGACCGGGATCATAGGCGACTTTTCAGTGTCATATTTTTGAAAAGCAGTCATTTCAGAAGTCATATTATGATTTTCCCAATATATTCCCCTTGACTTGGATCATGGTTTTGGTGATTGTACCAGATTGTAGAGTGACATTTTAACCAGTTTTCAGTTGATTGGAAGGAAATTATAAGCGACTTTCCAGTAACATACTTTTGAAAAGCTGTCACTTCAGCACTGTTATTGAAATTTTCCCAATATATTCTCCTTAATACCGATCATGGTTTTGGTGATTGTACCAAATTGTAGAGTGACAGTTTATCCAATTTTCAGTTGATTAGAACGGGATCATAGGCGACTTTTCAGTGTCATATTTTCGAAAAGCAGTCATTTCAGCAGTCATATTATAATTTTTCCTATATATTCCCTTTGGCATGGATCATGGTTTTGGTGATTGTACCAGATTGTAGAGTGACAGTTTAACCAGTTTTCAGTTGATTAGAAGGAAATTTTAGGAGACTTTCCTGTGTCATATTTTTAAAAAGCCGTTATTTCAGCAGTTATATTACAATTTTCCCAATATATCCCCTTCGACATCGATCAAGGTTTTGGTGATTTTAGCAGATTGTACAGTGATAGTTTAACCATTTTTCAGTTGATTAGAAGAGAATAATAGGCGACTTTCCAGTGTCATATTTCTGAAAAGCAGTCCTTTCAGCAGTGATATTAAAATTTTCCCAATATATTCCCCTTGACATTGATCATGGTTTTGGTGATTTACCAAATTGCAGAGTGACAGTTTGTCCAATTTCCGGATGATTAGATGTGAATAATAGGCAACTTTCCAGTATCATATTTTTGAAAAGCCGTCATTTCCACAGTCATATTACAATTTTCCCAATATATTCCCCGTGACATCGATCATGGTTTTGGTGATGGTACCAAATTGTAGAGTGACAGTTTAACCAGTTTTCAGTTGATTAGGAGAAAATTATGGGCGACTTTCTACTGTCATATTTTGGAAAAGGTGTCATTTCCACAGTCATATTAAAATTTTCGCAATATATTCCCCGTGACATCGATCATGGTTTTGGTGATTGTACCAAATTGTAGAGTAACAATTCAACCAGTTTTCAGTTTAATAGAAGGAAATTATGGGCGACTTTCCACTGTCATATTTTAGAAAAGGAGTCATTTCATCAGTCATACTACAATTTTCCCAATATGTTCCCCTTGACATGGATCATGGTTTTGGTGATTGTAGCAGATTGTAAAGTGCGAAAGGGGAAATCATATTTATAATTTGAAAAAAAAAATTAAAATTACACTTTATGATTATTTTAAATTAATTTCATAATTACATAAATATATATAAAAAACTGGTTGTCTGTAAAGTCGGTTTCCGGACGATAATTTTACGTGATAACGTCATAAGAAAACATTGATGAAAAATCTAGTCTCTAGACAATAGTCTCTGTCTATTGTTCTCGCTCTCGCTCTCGCTCGCACGCATAGGTCTGGCGTAACGTTACAATGTTTTCTGGGACGTGTAGGTAGCCCGCACACCAATTTATAAGACATATCACGTCAAAACTAATATGAAACTAAGCAGTCACATAACTATATAATCTTATATCTTTCTAAATATACCTAAAGAACATTTTCTAGGCACGCTTTTCTATGACAGTTTTCACTTCTCTCGTCACTCCCGCGATCGCAACACTTCCGTTTTCTTTTCCCATTTCCCCCCCACAATTTTCGAAAGGGCAATTACGATCATCAAAGGGCCCCGGAAACGTCCTCCTTAGGTACCTACAGGAGTGGCGAAAAGATGGGTGGGGGACGAGAGTCGAAACCTTCGTCTAATAAGATTATCGTATCTGTGCGGGACGTAATGAAATTTCCCGGACGGTGGCGTCTTCGCAACCCTCCATTGCACACGTCATGAACACGTCCCCCCCGGTCCGAGGGAGCGTCGGAAATTTTCATATTTTCCGTGCTGGAGGAGATATTTTTAGGGGGAAAATGGCCGTAAGGGGGACGGTTTTTCGAGTCGTTCCTTGCCACAGTTTAGGTACATTATATTGTAAATTATTAAACTGTATTACAACTACAGAACATTACAAATTGAATTTATAGACTGAAATAGTAATACTAAAATATACTTCAAGTGAAACGTTGGCGAGTCATTCATTTACATAAATTATTCATAACCTCATTATTATTTTTAAACTTCTATAAGGGTAACGCAAAACAAAGTTAGTTTTTGACTGTCGGCACTCCCAGAGTGCAACGTGTCTATTTTTTACAGTGAAATTATAAGTCTAGATGAATTGCAGATTCTATCATAATCTAGCTAATTCTTAGTGTCTTTTGGGATATTCTAGAGTCTAGAGCAATAAGAATTTAACGTTACTACAAGCTAGCATATAGAGTGTTCTATATGTGTCTAATGAACGTTCCATATTATTCTGTGGAAAGTTCTGTTCTGTGGCAAGGTTACAGATGTTTTCACTGGGATACCACAAAATGTTAGATTGGTCAGATGTAGTAGGTGTTTCAGCCACAAATAAATTTCAGATTCTACCACAATCTAGTTGATTCCTAGTGTCTAGATTCCCCTTTATGTATACTCTATAGCAATAATAGTGTAACCTTAATATAAGACAGTTTTTGGCACTTTTCATATCGGATAGATGCTATAGGTAATGTACCCAGTACTGTTCTGTCAATGTAACATTCAGGCATATTCCAGGCCCAAGTGAATTCTAGCGATCATCGCACCTCCTAGACTCCAGATGTTTCCACAGGGTTACTACAAGACTTTACTCAGTGCACATTTTAATATACCCGTAATTTCCAGTATTTATAACATCTGAACTCTTCTTCCGATTGCTCGTACAGAAGTAGTATATTGTCGCGATGCAGCCCCAATTAGCGAAAATAGGTCGCCGTCCAAGCTAATTCAGCACCGAGGCGACCTTAAACCGAAGGACGATACGTGACGCGCGGGTGAGCGGCAGGCACGTTCATAAAACAAACGAAACGTGTTTATACGGATCGATTAGATAGATCAAGAATGAGTCTGCTAGCACTCTGTCACGCTGCCCGTCTGAGCGTCCGCCCTTCGACATGTCGCTGGTTGGAGGAGCCTCGTACCTACCGCCCTTCGTTATACCACAGTAAGCAACCACTTCTTTCACTTTTATATTCTCTTCTACCCTCTAATTATCATTTTTACCATTTGTCAATGTTCTCTCTCCTATAGCATTTAATGTTCAAATAAATATTGTCCGTGTTGCCATGTCTTCTATCTCAGTCTCTACCTGACTACACCCCCAACCCGAGCACTCCCTTTGAACGGTAGGTCCTCAGGCGTGTGACAATATTCCAAGTACATATGAATTCTAGATTCTAGTCGAATCTAGCAATAAACTGGTATATGGATACCCATTTGGGGCACTAATGAGTGATAAAATTCTAGTCTTAATGTAAGCTAGTTTTTAGTACTCCCTAATCGGATTTAGGCTATTTACTTACGGATTACTATTCCGTCAATGTAACATCCTAGTATATTCCAGGCCCTCAGTTAATTCCAATAATTTCGGCATCATCTAGATATCCACTAGATTCTAGATGCTTCAACTGTGATACTCCAAAACGCTAGATTGCACGGTCAGATGTACTCAAAGCACATAATAAATCTAGATTCTAGCACAGTATAGCAACTAACTAGTATCTAGATCCTCTATCCGAAATACTTTAAAGTAATGAGAATCTAACGTTACTACTATATAATTCATGAAATTTGAAACCTTCTTAATGCTAGTTTGTAATATGGTTAGATTCATGTTACTTTCCTACCATGATGTCTAGACACAAGTTAGTTGCTACTAACATGCATCCTAGTATATTCCAGGCCCTCAGTTAATTCCAATAATTTCGGCATCATCTAGATATCCACTAGATTCCAGATGCTTCAACTGTGATACTCCAAAACGCTAGATTGCACGGTCAGATGTAGTACTCAAAGCACATAAGAATTCTAGATTCTAGCACAGTATAGCAACTAACTAGTATCTAGATCCTCTATCCGAAATACTTTAAAGTAATGAGAATCTAACGTTACTACTATATAATTCATGAAATTTGAAACTTTCTTGGTGCTAGTTTGTAATATGGTTAGATTCATGTTACTTTCCTACCATGATGTCTAGACACGAGTTAGTTGCTAAACCGTGCTAGAATCTAGTGGTGAAGTAGTACTACTGGTGAACGTGAAATCTGGAAAGTAGTTCAGATTCTGTAACTACTATAAATTTTGGGCGTTTTAAAATGCGCACTGAGAAACGTTTTGGAATACCATAGAGAAAGCATCTGGAATGTGGTCGATATTTTGAGCGTGCAGAATTGCTAGAATTCACTTAGGCCTGGAATATGCCAGAATGTTACATTGACAGAACAGTACTAGGTACATAACCTATTGCATCGACCTAGAAACTAGCTTCTATTAAGGTTTGATTCTTATTACTCCAGAATATCCCAGAGGAATCATCTAGACCTAGGTATTAGCTAGATAGATTGTGGTAGAATCTAGAATTTATGTGCCTGAAGTACTACATCTATCAAATCTAGCGTTTTGGAGTATCCCAGTCGAAGCGTCTGGAATCTAGTCGAAATATAGAAGATGCGAAAATTGCTAAACGTTACTCAACTTGGAATATACTAGGATTTACCTTTATCAGACCAGGAGTATATAACGTTGAACGTCTATTAGATATATAAGGAATATTTGATATACTAACTTATAGTAACGTTAGATTCTCGCTACTCTAAAGTATTGCGGAAGGAGGATGTAGATACTAGTTAGTTGCTATACTGTGCTAGAATCTAGAATTCTTATGTGCTTTAAGTACTACATCTGACCGTGCAATTTAGCGTTTTAGAGTATCCCAGTTGAAACGTCTGGAATCTAGTCGAAATATAGAAGATGCGAAAATTGTTAAACGTTACTCAACTTGGAATATACTAGGATTTACCTTTATCAGAACAGGACTATATAGCATTGAACGACTATTATGCTCTGTCGATGTTTCATTTTAGCTTATTCCAGGCCAGAGTGGATTCTACATCTCAGTACATTAGGTACCTATCGATTAGATTCCATATCCTTCCACTAGAGAATTCTAGAGTATGGCACATTTGAAATATAGAAATCTGGCTATGTTTTAATAGGTGAGCTCTATTCTAGATTACAAGAATATATGGATTCTAGATTCTAGTATACTCTAAGAATTAACACTTGCCTAAATTTTTGTAATGCAATGTTCTGCTATGCAAGGTTACATAATTGTAACCTTTTGGTTACTTAAAAAGTTCCATATCTGATGAACGTTCCAAGTAATATTCCAGCATATTTCAGAACATATTGGATTCTATATCTCAGCACTAATTGCCCAATTTCTTCAGATTCCAAACGAGTGAAATAACAAGATCCAAAACCGAACACTTCTAAGTAACAACAACAACGCATCTAGCATACAATATAATGGATGTTTACGTATTCCACGCTTTCCTGTTTATCTGACAGTTTTCCAGTTTTCGGTCCGACGGTTATCCCGTCTTCGGGACAGGAAGCAACAGCCGTTTCTTGGGTCTGTTCGTGATGGTTGTGTGTGTATATAACATTTCAAACTCTTCCTCCCTCGTCCGCCTCACATGTAAGCACACACACACACACACACACACACACACACACACACACACACACACACACACACACACACACACACACACACACACACACACACACACACACACACACACACACACACACACACACACACACACACACACACACACACACACACACACACACACACACACACACACACACACACACACACACACACACACACACACACACGTAGCGGAAAATCCTCGGAAAGTTACGGGAAAGGGGGAAAAAGCTCCGGCACGTGGAAAATATTTAATCGATGTTAAGTGGGACATATTGGGAAAATTGTGAAAGTTGTTAGATGTCATGCTGAGCAACAGAAATAGTAGTAAGTTTGATTTAAAAATTTGTAATAAAATCAGTAGTGCTTGAATTTCACTAAAACTCACCATATGTAGTCGGTACGTTGTATTAAGTAAATGCTAACAAGTTTCAATCGTACATATTCACAATTATGATTTGTACTGGACAGAGAGTCATGATGTGCACCAGAAATTGTAGTAAGGCGGATTCAAAAATTTCTAAAAATTCAGTAGTGTTTGAATTTCATTGAAACTCACCCTGTATAGTCAGTATGTTGTCTTAAGTAAATGTTCAAAGTTTCAACCGTACATATTCACAATTATGATTCGTATTGAGAAGAGGATCATGTTGTGTACTCAAGAAGTTGTAATTACACGGATTCAAAAAATTCAAAAAAAAATCAGTAGTGCTTAAATTTAAATAGAACTCAGCAAATATAGAAATAAAGTTGAGATAGAGAACTTAGCAAAACTCTAATGAGGTACTTAATTAGCCAATTTAAAGTCAATTTTGATACGACTTTACGCAACTATCAATGGGAGAATTATCGACAAAGGATTAATTTTAAATTGATTAGAGATTAATTGAAACTTTAATGAAGTAATTGGTTAACAAACTTTTACTTTAATATTGAACTAATCACCTTTAAACAAGAGGATATATAGAGATAGTTTAAGTTTAATTTAATTTATAAAACTTATTCAAACTTGAATTAATAACCTAAATAACTGATTTATATTCATCACATAATATATCGCCACAGTCTTTATGGGTTTCTAATCGGGAAAGCGTACAATGAAAGTTGAGATAGATAACTAAGCAAAACTTTAACTAGGTACTTAAGCAGATAATTTAAAGCTTAATTTTGGCGAATAGGCGAATTGTCGAGAAAGTTTCAATTTTAAATTGATAAGAAAAGTTAGTTAAACCTCATTTAACCACTCAATTTATAGGTTTACTTGATGGGAAACTTTGTTAATGTTCTGAATTAGTCTTAACTTAATTACTTAACTTTATTTATTAATGAATAGAGTTTGGAACAATCAGATACGCAAATTGTGAACTTAAGTATCGGCCTCTTTTAATTGAACGTCCTCCGAAACTCCTCGGAGTCCGTACCGAGGCCCTATAAGTCCTAATTACTTAACCGAGAGTTCGACAAGAGCGCGTAATATCTCCGGCTAACCGAGACCCACTCACTCCTCCCTTCCCATCTCCTTCCCATACTTTATAGTCACACTGACTTGCAACTTCGTAACTCTAAAGCTCGCGTAAGCTTTCTCGTTTAGTTACTAATTTGGACATAAAGCAAATAAAGCTCCTCTCTTCTTCTTCGCCTCGCCCGCCTCTCGGGCCCCGGCAACTTTAGATCCGTCTTAGGCCAGTTTTTAAGAGGAGGAAGTTCGCAGGGAGTCGGGGGCTTTGTGCTCGCCTTCCGCACGCCTAAAATGTCGGGCGTTGTGTGTGTGCATGACGAGGAGTTTACGTTTTAAGTTTGTTGTTGCCGTGCTATTGTGGGGGGCGAGAGCAAAAAGGAACTTGCTAACTTGCTACTTTCCGGGATTATGAAAGTTGAGTGATTAAATCTGAACGTGCCGAAGTTGTACCGAGTACAACGGAAAAATGAGGCAACTCCGGCGGAGTTGGGAAAAGGGAAGTTACAAGGGGGAAAAGGGATGAGGCAGAAAAGAAAAGACAAGATGGTAAATCGAGAAATAGCAACCATCAAAACGGGCAAAACAAATGTAACTCTACTGGTCTTAAAGAAACTTTAAAAATTAAATTTCAGTTAATAGGTTCCTCATGAAATCTTTAGTTTCTTCAGTAGAATAGATTGCAAGGTTAATTCTTGATCTACAACTTTTACAATAATAGTCGCTTTGTTTAACCCACCTTTGTCGCGATTTACGAGCGCGTGGGCAAGGTCAGTGTGAAGTATGTATTGGGTAAACCACTCACCGAGACGTGAAATAACATATGAGTTAATATTTATGGGAGATTTGCTATCCTAATTATTCTTCCAAAATTGCAATAACTTTTTTTAAAAAACAATCACTTTCCGAGTTACTACTTCTTAAAAATAGCTTTATATTTTTCGAGAAATATTTCGATATCTCAAAAACGGCTATAATTAAACCAAAACAACGGGGGAAACAAACGTCTACTCGTTTTAAGCAAACTTTACAAATTTTAATTCTAGTTAATCGGTTATTTAGGGAATCTCTAGTTACTTCAAGTGAGTAAATTGCAAGGTTAGTTCTTGATCTACAACTTGTAGTATATGCATACTCACTGAACTATAATAAATATGTTATTGTTTATTTTATACGATTATACTGTATTAGCAATAATCGAGTAGAGTACCTATGATAAGTATAATTTGTAAGGAGTATCCAAGCGGCAGTCGACACAATAAATGTATGAATAGAAGAATCTTTCGTCTCCGTCTTCACCCTATAAATCCCACGATATTACATGGCGATCCTGCCAGGATGAAATCTACAAAGAAATACTAGCAGGAAGGAATGGGCGGCTCTCAATCCAAGGAAGAGTTGGTGATTACGCAAGCGGCCAACGGTCAAGCTAACTCCTTCATATCCCAAATGTTAACCCGGACGGACTGGCTCCTGATAGCACTGGTAGTCGTTGTCGGATGTGGAATATTGTACGTAATGACAAGGAAATGGAAGAAATGTCTAAGGAAAACCATAAGGCAAGAAATCAACAGAAGTGTCCTTCAGTCAGCTGCATCCCAGGAACAGGTATAGATCATCCAGTTTGTTTTAGCTACAGCATCAGGCGGACCAATACGAAAATCAATCTCGAAATTTGGCGGAAAATTCCAAAAGGAAAAGAAAACTATAGGATCATCAAATACCGGAGGTTAAAAAGTAGGACAAATGTATACGAACGACACAGCTGACGTTATTGTGTAATAATGGTTACAATTTTTTTTGCTTACTATAGGAAATAGCGCGTATGTACGGTATCAACATTAGTATTAAGTATTGACCTAAATTTAAATTAAATATTGATTAGAAGGGAATGTAATGGGAAAAGATAAATTAAGTGATATTTATAATCAGTTAAACAATATTAAAAGTTATTTAATTAAAATAGGCCCTGGAAGGCGTACGGGGCAGACATTATTAAATAAAGTTGAAGAAGCAACAAGTATTTTCAACCAATTATCGGTGATCATTAAAGTAATTAATGAACAAATTGCTCGCTCTGAAATCGATGAAGCCGAGGTTGCAACTGTTCAAAAATTAGCTAGTGATATCAATAAAGTATATTCAGATATTATATCCTTTCAGAAGTCTGAAAAAGTAGTATCTAATTCTACCTCTGAAACATCCCTAAACCCTTCTAAACTTGAATCAAAAATGGCGACATTCGATTTAAGAATAGCTGTAAATTTATTACCGGTTATGAATGGTAATGAAGAAACCACTAAACAACTAATAGACGCTATAGATTTATACGCTTCAATGCTCGATAAGATCAGTAAGCCTCAACTAATTAATTTCGTTCTTAAAACTAGGCTCTCTCAGAATGCGAAATTAAAATTAGCTTCAACTTATGACTCAACGGAGTTGTTGATTAAAGAAATGAAACGTCTTCTTTTAACACAGAAATCCGATACAGCTCTTCAAGCTAAATTATTAAGCTCAAAACAAGGTAACAAAACGATCGAAAATTTCGGCAAGGAATTAGAAAATCTACTTGTTGACCTCACTATTTCTCAAGCGAAAGAAAATAACGCAGCAATTGCTATTTTACGCCCTATTAACGAAAGAAATGCAATTAGAAGGTTTGCAGATGGGTTGAGAGATCAAAGAATAGGAACTATAATTAATGCTAGGAATTTCTCTTCATTAAGTGACGCTATAAGAGCAGCACAAGATGAGGAAATATCGCAAAGCGACAGTTCCCAAATTATGTCCATGAGACCGAGAGGTAACGGTAACACTAATTATTTTTCAAACCGAGGCCGTTCATCTTACAGACGTGGTTATCACAACCGTAATTCTTATTTTAACGTTTACACATCAAATTCTTTAAATAATAATTACAACAATTCTAATTTTTATACACAATCGCAAGACAACATAAATAGTAGGTAAAATTGGAGAGGTTCGCACAATCAACGTCCGCCGAGGAGTCAGGAGTCAAGGTCGTAACTTGAGACAAGGTACAGACAGGCGAGAGGGGCATAATGTGCACTATGCCAATGCGAATAATATAGATATAGAGGATGGTCAAGAGCCCAGTGGCTCAGGTAACACGAACTATTTTTTTCGAGATAACTAATCATATATATGCGAGTCCAAATGTGTGTATGAGTTGGGTAACTTTCGAAGTGCAAGGAGAAAATTTGAAATTTCTGCTAGATACGGGAGCTTCTTTGTGTGGCATTAAGAGTGAATTATTGAGTGAGAGCGCAATAATACAACATCAACCAATTGAAATAAAAGGTATTGGAGGATATATTCGTTCTTTAGGGTATACTTACTTAGATTTAAAATTAGGACATAAAGTATTGAAACAAAAATTTTATGTATTTAATAAATTACCGTGTGAAACAGATGGTATATTAGGTCATGATTTTCTTAGATTGTATAATGGTATAATTAATTTTGAAACAAATAAGTTAGTTTTGAGCAATCAAGCTACAAAGGTAGTTGCCGATTTAAATTCTAAAGTGAATAATTATTTGACAATCCCACCGAGAAGTGAAGTTATTAGATATTTACCTACAAGTATGAAAGAAGACTGTGTGGTTAGTACAGCTGAATTGTGTGAAGGTGTGATCATGGCTGGCGTTATTGTGAGACCAGAAAATGGTACAATTCCGGTTCGAATAATGAACACACGTAACGAAGAAGTGTGCTTAACCAACTGTATGCCTCAACTTGAAACATTAGATAAATACAACTGTCAGTACATTGAAAACACCAAAATTTCAGTGGAGAGAATTAAAAATTTATTTCAAATTTTAAATTTAAATCACCTAAATAAAGAAGAGCAGATTGCAATAGAAAACATCTGTGCAAAATACGCGGACATTTTTCATTTACCCGAGGATAAACTTTCTGTAACAAATTTGTATAAGCATTCGATTAAAGTTAGAGAAAATGCCACTCCTTCCTATGTTAAACCATACAGAGTTCCTCATTTTCAGAAAGCTGAACTTGATAAACAAATTCGCAAACTTTATAATGACGATATAATAGAAGAAGCACGAAGTGATTGGTCATCTCCAGTACTCCTTGTTCCAAAAAAAATCGATGCTAGTGGTGAAAAAAGTGGAGAATGGTAGTTGATTATCGACTACTAAACACAAAAATTCAAGACGACAAGTTTCCACTGCCAAATATAACAGAAACTTTCGATTCACTTTCTAACTCAATATATTTTTCAAATTTAGATCTTAGTCAAAGGTTACTATCAAGTTGAATTGGACGAAGAGAGCAGAAAATACACGGCTTTTACTACAGCTAGTGGGCAATGGCAAATGAAAAGGTTACCCATTGGTTTGAAGACGAGCCCTAGTGCATTTTCACGGTTGGTAACAGTAGCTATGTCAGGTCTAAACTATTCAACATGTTTTATTTATCTAGATGACCTAATTGTTTTTGGCAGAAATTTGACAGATCACAATAAAAATTTAGTAAGCGTATTTGAAAGATTGCGACAAGTAAATTTAAAGTTAAACCCTTTAAAATGTAATTTTTTAAAAAAGGAAATTTTATATTTGGGACATACTATTACATCAGACGGCATTTTGCCTGATCCCGAAAAAATTAGAGTCTTAAAAGAATATCCAGTACCAACAAACACCGATGATGTTAAACGATTCGTGGCTTTCGCTAATTATTATCGAAAATATATCCCTAATTTTGCCGAAAAGGCTTATCCTCTTAATAGACTTACAAGAAAAAATGTAGAATTTTCGTGGTCAGCGGATTGTCAAAATTCGTTTGCAACTCTTCAAAATGCACTCACCCAACCACCTGTTTTACAATATCCAGATTTTTCCGACGATAACGAGTTCATTCTTCAAACAGATGCCTCAAAAGTTGCACTGGGGGCAGTTTTATCATATAAAGATAACAAACCAGTAGCTTACGCAAGCAGAACTTTAAGTAATTCCGAAATGAACTATTCCACAATTGAAAAGGAATTGGCAGCAATAGTTTGGGCGGTAAAACATTTTAGGCCATATTTATACATGAAACGCTTTAAAATTCGAACGGACCATAGACCTTTAGTTTATTTATTTAATTTGACAGATCCATCCAGTCGTTTAACAAAATTTCGTCTATGCCTCGAAGAGTATGATTTTGATGTTGAGTATGTAAAAGGAAGTGAGCATGTCATTGCGGATGCCTTATCAAGAGTGCGTGTCACATCGAATGAATTAAAAAGTATGAATGAGAAAGTAATGACAATAATGACAAGATCCAAAGTCAAAAAACAAAACATCGCCGAAGACAGTTCTTCCGATGTTCGGCCTGATCAACCAAACATTGTGGAACTCCTTAAAAAACCGAAAAATGGCGTTGAAATTGTGGTAGACATTTTGAAGTCACAATTCGATAAATTAAAAAAGTTGGACCATGTTGCGAGTAATAATAAGACAAGTTATTTCGTTCCATCTCATTTAACGATTTACCTCAATCCTTATACTCGATCGACATTCACGCAAGACGTACTGTTGAGAGATTTGGATGATTTATGTAATAAAGTAAAGATTCGCCAATTTATAATTAGTAAAAATGATAAAAACATAAAATTTATTAAAGAGCTAGCTCGTCAATATAATGGTAAATCACGAAATAACAGTCCACATCTCAAAATATGTGTAATAAAAAATGTTAGGAGGATTGTTGACAATAACGAAAAGAAGGTTATTTTAAATGACTTTCATCTGCTTCCGACAAGTGGTCACGCGGGAATTAACCGAATGGTAAATAACATTAAAAAACATTACTTTTGGCCGGGACTTTTAAAAGACGTAAGTGAATATGTTACAAAATGCGATAACTGTCAGAAACATAAATATTCTAGGTACATCAAAGAACCGATGACTGTAACAACAACTGCTACTTCATCATTTGAGAAGGTATTTTTAGACCTGGTAGGCCCTTTAGAAAAAGATTGTAATGATTTTCAATATATTTTAACAATCCAATGTGAATTAACAAAGTTTGTAGAAGCATACCCATTAAAATTAAAAGATAGTGAAACAGTGGCGAGAAGCTTTGTAGAAAATTTCATTTTAAGATATGGCACTCCTAAGATAATTGCCACTGACAGAGGTTCAGAATTTATTTTATCTACGATGCAGGAAATTTCTAAATTATTACAAGTCAAACAGTTACACTCTACGGCGTATCATCATCAAAGCATAGGAGCGTTAGAGAATTCTCATAAAGTTTTAGGCGCATATCTTAGAATTCAAACCCAAAGACAAAGTAACAATTGGAGCACTTGGATTCCGTTTTGGTGTTTTACGTATAATACAACGGTACACACCGAAACTAAGTATAGCCCGTTTGAACTGGTTTTTGGAAAACAATGTAACCTACCAAATAACTTAAGTAATGATGTAGATCCATTATATTGCTTTGATGATTACCCAAACGAGTTGAAATATCGGTTGCAAAGAGCACACGAAGATGCAAGAAATAATTTAGTGCATAGTAAATTAAAAAGAAAACAAGAATATGATAAATCTATTAATCCAGTACTTTACAAAAAAGGAGACTTTGTATTAGTAAAAACAGAAAATGTAAGTAAGTTAGAAAGTAGGTATGAAGGGCCATTTGTCGTAGTCCAAGACTTATCGCCTAATGTAAAAATTGTTAAAAAAGGTAAAGAAGAACTTATTCACAAAAATAGAACGAAACTGTATAAATGTTAAAAAAAAATCAAAATATTATTTTTTTTATTTTTAGGGGGAAGGTGTAGTATATGCATACTCACTGAACTATAATAAATATGTTATTGTTTATTTTATACGATTATACTGTATTAGCAATAATCGAGTAGAGTACCTATGATAAGTATAATTTGTAAGGAGTATCCAAGCGGCAGTCGAGACAATAAATGTATGAATAGAAGAATCTTTCGTCTCCGTCTTCACCCTATAAATCCCACGATATTACAAACTTCTACATTGAAAATCACTTTGTTTAAACCTGTTACGTGCCACACTAGCGCGTGGGCAAGGTCAGTGTAAAGTATGTGTTGGGTAAACTACTCACCGAGACGTGAAATAACATACGAAATAATATTTATGTGAATTTGCTTCCTTAATTCTTCTTCCAAAAGTGCAATAACTTCTTTTAAAAAACACTTACTTTCAGAGTTACTACTTCTTAAAAATAGCTTTATATTTTTCGAAAAATATTTCGATATCTCAAAAATTGCTATAATTAAACCAAAACGTGGGGAACAAACGTCTACTTGTCTTAAGCAAACTTTAAAAATTATAATTCTAGTTAATCGGTTAATTAGGGAATCTCTAGTTACTTCAGGGCAGTAAATTGCAAGGTTAATTCTTGATCTACGACTTCTACATTAAGAATCACTGTGTTTAAACCTGTTACGTGATACACGAGCGCGTGGGCAAGGTCAGTGTAAAGTATGTATTGGATAAACTACTCAACGGGACGTGAAATAACATGTGAATTAATATTTGTGTGAATTTGCTTCCCTAATTCTTCTTCCAAAAGTGCAAGAATTCTTTTAAAAAACACTTACTTTCCGAGATACTATTTCTTAAAAATAGCTTTATATTTTTCGAAAAATATCTCGATATCTCAAAAATGGCTATAATTAAACCAAAACGGGGGGAACAAACGGCTACTTGTCTTAAGCAAACTTTAAAAATTATAATTCTAGTTAATCCGTTAATTAGGGAATCTCTAGTTACTTCAGGTGAGTAAATTGCAAGGTTAGTTCTTGATCTACAACTTCTACATTGAAAATCACTTTGTTTAAACCAGTTACGTGACACACGAGCGCGTGGTCAAGGTCAGTGTAAAGTATGTATTGGGTAAACTATTCACCGGGACGTGAAATAACATATGAGTTAATATTTATGGGAGATTTGCTATCCTAATTCTTCTTCCAAAATTGCAATAACTTTTTTTAAAAAACAATCACTTTCCGAGTTACTACTTCTTAAAAATAGCTTTATATTTTTCGAAAAATATTTTGATATCTCAAAAATGGCTATAATTAAACCAAAACGGGGGGAACAAACGCCTACTTGTCTTAAGCAAACTTTAAAAATTATAATTCTAGTTAATCGGTTAATTAGGGAATCTCTAGTTACTTCAGGGGAATAAATTGCAAGGTTAATTCTTGATCTACAACTTCTACATTAAGAATCACTTTCTTTAAATATGTTACGCGATATACGAGCGCGTGGGCAAGGTCAGTGGAGAGTATGTATTAAATAAACTACTCACCGAGACGTCAAATAACACGAAATAATATTTGTGTGCATTTGCTTCCCTAAGTCTTCTTCCAAAAGTGCAATAACTTCTTTTAAAAAACACTTACTTTCCGAGTTACTACTTCTTCAAAATATCTTTATATCTTTCCAAAAAGATCTCGATATCTCAAAAATGGCTATAATTAAACCAAAACGGGGGAAACAAACGTCTACTCGTCTTAAGCAAACTTTAAAAATTTTAATTTTAGTTAATCGGTTAATTAGGGAATCTCTAGTTACTTCAGGGGAGTAAATTGCAAGGTTAATTCTTGATCTACAACTTCTACATTAAGAATCACTTTCTTAACAAATCACAGACAACATCTCCAACATTCAAAGAGTAGTAAAATTTTCCGGAATGTCTCATCCCCATCGCCGTCCATAAAAATCGGGACTTCCCGGACTCCGGGCGATATCCTCCGGTCCGGCAATTATCCGGGAACGGCCAGACGGCTCATGTAAGACGCGACCTAGAAGTGCTCCCCCAGGACATCGTAAGGGCGATCCACCCCTCCTTGGCTCGGCGGCTAATTTATTCACGGCACCCCCGCGCGTACACGACACGGCCCCGGATTAGCTTCGATGTCTTCCCTTTTCGAATCGGAATCTTGTTAACAAGCGTTCCAGTGATTAAGTACAAGGGCGGCGGATAAGGGCGGTCGACGGCGGCGGGGGGGGAAGTTTTTCCCGTGACGTCAGTACTGCTCCCGCTCTTCATTCGCTCGCTCCGTGTTTTCGAAGTGTAAACTTCGAGGAATATAAACTATTTTAGATGGGGTAAAATCTTCTACATGGCGTCAGCATGAAATCTGTTACGCTACTAGTCATCGTATATCCAAACTCTTGTTATAAGTATATACAACATACCCATATACATATGTGGAGTACCTATAAGTAAGTATATATGTATGTACATAATATATATCCTTCATACGTACTTGTTTAAAGGTGATTCATTCAAAATTGAAATAAAAGTTTGTTAAGCAATTACTTAATTTAACTTTCAATTAATTTCTAATCAATTTAAATTTGAACCTTTATCGATAATTCTCCTATTGGTAATTGTGTGGTGTCGTATCAAAATTGAATTAAAATTGGCTCATTAAGTACCTCATTAGAGTTTTGCTTAATTCTCTATCTCAACTTCAACTCTACACTTTCTCAATCAAAAGCCCATACAACATATTATGTTATATGTTATATATTATGTTGTATGGGGTCGTATCAAAATTAACTTAAAAATTGCTAATTAAGTAGCTCGCTAAGTTCTCTATCCCAACTTAAATTATACACTTTCTCCATTATAAGCCCATAAAGCTTTTACGGCAATGTATATTATACTTAAGGTGAACATAAATCAGTTATTTAGGTTATTAATATAGGTTTTGTAAGTTAACTTAAATTTAAACTATCACGATAAATCGCTCGTAAGTCCTTGTATGATTGGAATTGATTCAAAATTGAAGTTAAATTCTGTTAATTAAAATAGTTAAATAATATTTCATACGTTTTTAATTAAATACATATTTAGACTTACTCAATAATTCGCCTATTAGTAATTGGGTGGAGTCATATAAAAATATGCCTATAAATTGACTAATTAAGTACTTAATTAAAGTTTTGCTAAGTTCTCTATTTCAACTTCAATTCTGCAGAAAATTGTGATAAAAATGTGTAATTTAATTAACTAAATCAGTAAGTTCTCTAATTACTTTCAGATTGAAACTTTTTCAATGATCCGCCTATTATTAATTGGAATCATATCAAAATTGGCCTACAAATTGATTAATTAAGAACCTAATTAAGGCTATGCTGAGTTCTCTATCTCAACTTTAATTCCTCACTTTCTGGATTGGAAATGCAAACAACCTTATGTATTATAAGATGCATATAAATCAGTTAATTAAGCTATTATTATAAGAAATCTCAACAAGTTTACTCCACCTTACTTAAAGTTAAGTGTAGGGAAACAATTTAATTGGTAATTAACTAATCCATCTAATTACTTATCAATTCATTGTTGTTAACAATTCCAAGAGAGATTGAACAAAATATTTGAATGCTAATTTCTATATTAGAACTCTTCAGAGTTTGATAAACATATCTAATTTGACTTGTCTTGAATAGTTGTAGAGTATTGATCAGTTAAAAAATATTACAGAAAATTCTTTTGGGGGCGTTTAAAGATATTTTGATAATATTAGAAGAATTAATCCAACCTGTACATTAATTAATTGATTTAATTAAAGTAGTCAATTAGGTTATTGATTTAGTCATGTAGTTATTTATTAATATAATATATTGTAACGTTTATTTTATAATTTATTTACATTAATTAACACTAATTTATTTAACACACTAAACTACTTGTTCACTAGACTAGACACTACATAATTTATTTGTACTGCTCCGCTTTCGGATCGTATGTCGCGTTCACTTCTGCTTGTCTACTTCTAACTAACTCCCTCGATCACAAACCCCCTTATATATACACCCCCAACCCTGATCGAGAACATTCTAGTACATTCTAGAAGCCTACGCAGCAAATGTTCATGCACCTGTCCTACGCGTCGTAGTTATTCTTTTGATGGAGTAAACATGTGTCGCTTTGTTTACTTCTCGCATTACACTGCCCCCGCCTTAGAGACGTTTCGTCTCGGAACGTATCCCTGGTAGGCCCATGCAGGAACCTGCAGTTAGCCCCCCGCTTACAGCGAGACGTGGCGTCAAAATAACAGGGGACCGTCTTCCCGAGTCGACATGGTGCAGGCCCAAAACAGCAGACTAAAACTTCCACTCCGGTATTCTTCAACACTACTTCCAGCATGTTCCGGACAACCCTCCAGTCCAGCTGATCTCGTCCAGCACCTAACTTGGGGACAGCTAGCTTCCTGATGTCGAGCTCCAGCAGTCGGTCTCGTAGCCTATGCAAGGTTCGCCATACATCGTGATAACATGGTTTAAGGGACCCGATCTCCTTCGTAACCAGATAAAAGATGTGTCTTACGTTGTCCCGTAGTTCCAGAACCTTGCCAATTCCCGGGAGTTGCTCTCTGAGTTGTTCCGAGCGCCCGTACTTCTTCTTGAAAACCGTGGCGATACCTCGTGACATTACCAGGTCGGCGGACACACAATGGGCCAACGAGTATTCTTCAGGTACGCTGAACAAATCCTGTTGTTTTTCACAGGTTACCCCATACCGTGCTTTTCCGGTACCCCCGTAGGCGCTCATAAATTCTTCGAAGGAAAGTTCGTTCTCCTGCGCCAATGTGTTTCTTACTCGGGGAACCTCCGCCTCATCGTGCGACCCCTCATAGGGTGCCAACCGATTAAAGTGCACCACTCTCGGCTTGCCGTTTGGTAGTTTGCTTACCCGGTAGACCACGTCATTGATTCGTTTCTTCACAACATAGGGACCTTCCCAATTGGTCTGTAACTTAGGGGACAAACCACGTTTCTTCTGTGGGTTGTACAGCCAAACTCGGTCTCCCATTTGGTAGCCACCCTCTTTAGCGTTGATGTCGTAACGCTCTTTGATGCGATCACTGGCGATATTTAGTTGGTACCGGACTTGATCGTGAATTTCGTTCATCCTTTGCCGCATCCGGGAAACGTAATCTTCCCCCGAAACGTCCTCGTCCGGTCTAGCGCCAAAGATTAGATCACAGGGTAGTTTAAATTCTCGCCCGAACAGGACTTTGGCTGGAGTTTGTCCTGTCGACTCATGAACGGCCGAGCGGTAGGCCATCAGGAAGAACGGCACGTGTTCGTCCCAGTCTCTTTGATGTGACGAGACCATTTTCGCTAGATAGCGGTTGAGGGTGCGATTCATTCGTTCTACCATGCCGTCAGACTGAGGGTGAAGGGCCGTGGTTCTTGTTTTTCGTACCCCAAACTTCTCACAGATCCTCCGGAATAGGCCACTCTCAAAGTTTCTTCCTTGATCCGAGTGTAATTCCATGGGTACTCCAAACCGGCAGATCGTCTCCTTCACTAGCACATCGGCCACTGTCTCTGCCTCCTGATTAGGGAGAGCGTACGCTTCTACCCACTTCGTAAAGTAGTCCATCACGACCAAGATGTATTTATTCCCCTTTTCGGTCTCAGGGAAGGGTCCTGCTATATCAATAGCGATCCTTTCGAAGGGGCTTCCGACGTTATATTGTTTCATGGGAGCTTTCGGTCGTCTTTGTGGCCCATTACTTGCAAAGCATGTAGTACATTTCTTGCACCAGTTCTTCACGTCGTCTGAACAATTGATCCAGTAGAAGCGCTCCCGTACCTTCTGCAGCGTTTTCTTGATCCCTAAATGTCCTCCAGACGATCCGTCGTGAAGGTGCTGCAAGACCTCCGGGATTTTACTGGAGGGAATTACCAACTGCCGTCTTTCCTCCGTCCCGTCTTGGCTCTCCAGTACGCGTTTTAGTAGTCCATCCTCAACCACTAGCGAGTCCCACTGTGCCCAATAGCTCTTGAGTTTTGGCGAGCCAGGTGATACCTTTTGCCACTCAGGACGCTCTCCTCCCTCTTTCCAAACCAGGATTTCTTTGAGAACCGGGTCTTTTCCTTGCTCTTGTCGTAACGAGGATGGTGTCCATTCCTCGGCGACCACGGTCGTTCGATAGACTTTCTCGGACTTTTCCTCAGCTTTATGACAATGAGGACACTCATCAGGGCATGGTCTTCTCGAGAGTGCGTCTGCGTTTCCATGACTCTGTCCTGGCCGATGTTCTATGACAAAGTCATACTCCTGGAGCCTCTCGATCCAGCGAGCGATCTGTCCTTCGGGATTCTTAAACTGGAGGAGCCATTTAAGAGCAGCATGATCGGTCCGGATCAAAAACCTCCTTCCACACAAATATTTATGGAAGTGCTCGATGGACTTGACGATGGCCAATAATTCACGCCGGGTGACGCAGTAATTCCTTTCTGGTTTGGAGAGTACCTTGCTGAAGTATCCAAGGACACGTTCTTGTCCCTCCTGGCGCTGCGACAGAACACTTCCAATTCCCACATTGCTCGCGTCGGTGTCCAGGATGAACTGTCCTTCTGGCAGAGGAAAACTCAGCACTGGGGCACTGGTCAACTTCCTCTTCAGCTCGTCGAAGGCAGACTGGCATTCCTCATCCCAACAGAAGTTTCGTCCTTCTTCCGTGAGCCTTGTCAACGGCTTAGCGACGTCGGAGAACATCCGGACATATCGTCGGTAGTACGTGCAGAGGCCCAGAAAACTCCTCAACTGGTGTTTATCTACCGGTATTGGCCACTCCTTCACCGTACTTGTCTTGTCCGGATCAACGGCGACGCCCTCTCTGCTCACTACGTGCCCTAAGTATGAGACCTTCCTTCTGAAGAGCTGACATTTCTTAGGGTTCAGTTTCAGTCCCGCACCTTGCAGTCTCTGGAAGACGTCCTCTAAGTTTCTCAGATGTCCTTCGAAGGTCTTGCCCATCACGATGACATCGTCCAAATAGACTAGGCACGTTTTCCACGTCAGACCCATTAGCACGCTCTCCATCAGCCTCTCAAACGTAGCGGGGGCATTACAAAGTCCGAACGGCATGACTGTAAAATGCCACAGGCCGTTACCGAAGGTAAATGCCGTCTTTTCCTTATCGGCAGGGTTCATTTCGACTTGCCAATAGCCGCTTTTTAAATCCAAGGTCGAAAATATCGTGGATCCAGCAAGGGTATCGAGTGTGTCGTCGATACGTGGTAGCGGGTAGCTGTCCTTTTTGGTGACACTGTTCACCTGCCGGTAGTCTACACAGAATCGAGTAGTCCCATCCTTTTTCTTCACCAGTACTACCGGCGAGGCCCATGGACTGCTTGACGGCTCGATGACCCCGTCCCGCTCTAGGTCCTTGATGATTTTCTCGGCTTCCTCCCGTTTGGCCAAGGGTAGTCGTCTTGCTGTTTGTCGAATCGGTCGTGTCTCGCCCGTGTCAATTTTATGTGTCACGACCTTGGTCTTTCCCAGCTTTCCATTCTCGGTGGTAAATATGTCCTGGTACTTATTTATTAATTCATTGGCCTTCTGTTTCTGTGTGGGCGAGAGAAACGCACTGGTCTGGGAAAGAATTTGTTTCAAGTCCTGCGGAGTGTGTCTGGACCTTTCTTCCTCACTAACGCCCCTTACGATGGCCGAAGCGGCTTTACACGTGCCCAGCTTCGTACCCTTCTTGATGGTAACCGGGTACTGATTGATGTTAAGTAGTCGCACAGGCACTTCACTTGAGAGAGTAACGAGCGCCTTTCCTACCAGTACCCCCCGAGCCAGTCGATTGTCATCGTTTTCTGGTTCGATCACGGCTGGAATTCCCTCTTCCACAACACCCCTCAGACAGGTAGAGGTGATCGTTTCGCTTCGTTCCGGGAGAATCACATCTTCTGCCATTATTACGTCTAACACAAAGTTGTCACGATTGTGTAGCAGTAATTCTTCTTGACCGATCCTCAACACTCGGTGTCCGAAATCCAACTGGAATCCATGATTCCTCATGACATCCATCCCCAGTATGACGTCTTCCTCAATTTCGGCTATGAGAACAGGATGGTCAAACTTTACTCGTCCCAACGTCATGCTAACCGTCGCTTCACCGTGTATTACTGCCTTCTCCCCAGTGGCAGTTCTCAATTGCCACCTACTTGGCCTAATCTTCCTACGGTCCCTCACAACTTCCGAGCGTACGATCGTCTTCGTAGCTCCCGTGTCCACAAGCATGGCGTGGGATCTCCCGTCGATAGTGCCATCGACGTACGCGCTCCCCAATTGGTGGGAAAACGAGGCTATACTGGCCCGGGGGTTTCCACTGCTACGGGTCGACGTTCCCCCTTTCTTATCGACCCGCATTAGTTTTCCTGGGCCTTCGCCGGCGCCGCTGTTCTGGGCCGCTTGCAAGAACTCTTCACATGGCCCACTTCGCCACAGTTCCAACAGCGAACTACCTTCTTCTTCGCCGACAGCACCTCCATGATCTGCTGTAGGACCCTTTCCACGAGCTTTTCAGTGTCTACTTCCTCTGTAACCGCTCGAACACGGCCGTGACCGCGGGAGGCTTCCATGGCTGCATCATGCTCCAGTGCGATGGCGAGCGCGTCCATTAATGTTTTCGGTCGAGCTAGTCTCAGGGCCCTCTGCAGTTCCTGGTCCCGCAGCCCGCTCACGAACGTCTGCACTGCGAGGCACTCCATCATCTGTTCCGGTGCCGTAGGATACGCCAACCTCACTAGTCTGGCTATGTCCGCTTCGAACTCCTGCAGGGTCTCGTTCGATCTCTGACGGCGATTGGACATCTGGGATTGATGGACTTGCTCCAGATGTGTTTGGCCGAATCGCATTTCCAGTCGCCTCAGCAGCTCATTGTAATTCCCGGCTTCTTCGGTGGATAGCGTCTGGAGAACTTCCAACGCCTCTCCACGTAAGGCTACCGTTAGGGAAACAGCTTTCTCGTGAGGGGACCAAGCATTAGCCTCCGCTGCCGCCTCAAACTGCTTCTTGTAACTGGCCCACGGAATTTTTCCGTCGAACGTTGGGGGCGTCACTCGATTGGTGCATATCGAGTTCTGTTGAACGACCGCCTTTATTTCTTCCTTCGTCTCGCCGCTACTGACTCGCCTTAGTCGTTCTTCCAACTGCTTCGTCTTCGGTTTAATTTCGTCTTCTTTTCCCTCGCCGCTACTGACTTGTTCTAGTCGTTCTTCCAACTGCTTGATCTTCTCTTCAATCTCCTTACGCTGAGCTTCCATCTGGTCGGTTATCTCTTCCCTCTGGGCGGCGATTTGAGCAGAAATATCTTCCCTCTGGGCGGCGATTTCTTCCCTCTGGGCAGCAATTTGAGCAGTGATGTCTTCCCTCTGGGCAGCGATTTGAGCAGTGATGTCTTCCCTCTGAGCGACGATTTGAGCAGTGATGTCTTCCCTCTGATCGGCGATTTCTTCCCTCTGGGCAGCGATTTCTTCCCTCTGGGCGGCGATTTGAGCAGTGATGTCTTCCCTCTGGGCGGCGATTTGAGCAGTGATGTCTTCCCTCTGGGCGGCAATTTCTTCCCTCTGGGCAGCGATTTGCTTCGTGATGTCATCGTCTTCGAACTCGAAAACTTCCGGGTCCTGGCCATTTTCTTTCAAAAATGCTGAGAGTCGGTCCTGGAGTTCGGTCTTCCTCCCTCCTGTTTCCAATTCCCGTTCCTCGAGTTCTTTTTTTAACTCGGCCACTTTTAGTTCGCGTAACTTCTTCATGATCCGCTCTTCTGACACCAATGTAACGTTTATTTTATAATTTATTTACATTAATTAACACTAATTTATTTAACACACTAAACTACTTGTTCACTAGACTAGACACTACATAATTTATTTGTACTGCTCCGCTTTCGGATCGTATGTCGCGTTCACTTCTGCTTGTCTACTTCTAACTAACTCCCTCGATCACAAACCCCCTTATATATACACCCCCAACCCTGATCGAGAACATTCTAGTACATTCTAGAAGCCTACGCAGCAAATGTTCATGCACCTGTCCTACGCGTCGTAGTTATTCTTTTGAAGGAGTAAACATGTGTCGCTTTGTTTACTTCTCGCATTACAATATTGAGCCCATATCGATTAGCTTACAAAGTTGTAAATAAGTAGTGTGGAAGGGCCTTATATGCCTTTTCAGAATCATATTTAATAATGTAATTGAAATTAATGAAAAAGTGATAAATTAAATTTTAATTATTTCCTCAGTGTATTTACTAATTTGCTACAATTTACTGTTTAATCCCTTAATTTAGTACCAAATCCACCTTTATAATTACTCTAAAGATCTAATTGTATTTAATTTATTTGTAATGTATTTTGTTCAATAGTAATTTAACATATCCAATCTATAAATTGAAGTATAAATCAGTATCCATTCTAATGAATACTTAATTATTTTAGTAATCTTTTGCGTTGCTATGGAGACAGCAGTAATTAGTTCAAAAACCTAAAATTGATTGCCAATATTTAATTCGATAACACTAATTAATAGAATAAATCTAACGAAATTACCAAGAGTTGGTTACAAATTACACATAATAAGTTTATCAGGTTGTAAGTAGTACAGAAGCATTTATATACATTTTTAAAACCTTGTTTGATAATATTGATGAAAGTACTGAACAAGTATTAAATTAAGTTGTAATTAATTCATCTATACATTTATTGATTTGTTACAATGTAGTAATTAATTCATTAATTTGCTACCAAATTCACTGGAAAAGTAATGATTAAAATTGCAATTCATTCTAAATATTTACTAGTGTACTATAATGTCTATAATGTACTATAAATAGTACTATATTACTTAATTATTGTATTTTATTTGTATTTAATTGAACTGTATTGTATTGTACTTTATTTAATAGTAATTTGACATTTCCAATCTATAAATTGTAATACAAATCGATAGCTTAATTATATCAATAAACTTATACCATTGCTATTCGTCTCCATTAATATAAAAACTCCAAAAATTAAGAAGCCTTTATATGACATTTTATAACTTAATTTAATAATGTTATTGAAATTAATGAACAAGTAATGATTATTATTTTAATTAATTTATCTAAATATTTACTAATTAATTGATAGACTTATTACCACATCCTCGGTAATATTGTAAGGCGAAATGTAAACAACTAGCGTAAGCCCTGTCAAAGGAAGGCCGCTAATTGAGTCATAAAAACAGTTGCAAAATACTCCCGAATGTTCTTATTAAAAGAAGAATGATTTATTACGTTCCGGACCTTTCTAGAATAAACAAATTAGGGAAAAGAAGGTTCTATAAAAAGCGAACGCTGCGGATGCAGATCAGATTAGACGAGAAGCCGCGTGAGTAAACAGTGCGAAGTACGCACAAGTGAAATAAATTAGCAGTTAAGAGTGTGACATAAATTAATTAGTTAGGAAATAGTTTAGATAAATTAAGTAGTGTGTAGTGTGTAATTAAAACTGTATAAATAAATTAGAATAAACGTTACAATATTATGACTACTATACGAACTTAACACGGTAGTACTTAGTGATCTCTTGTTTATATTTAATTTATTTGTATTGTGTTTTATTTTATTTAATAGTAATTTGGCATTTCGAGTCTATGAGTTGTAGTAAACACCGATATATTAGTAATTTCAATAAAGTTATTCCATTGCTATTCGCATTCATCAATTTAAAAGCTTGTAAAATTGATTTTCAATATTTTATTACAGCACTTGTTAGTAGAATAAATCTAACGAAATTACCGACAATTGGTTACAAATTACCCAACACAACTACACTTACTATCTGCCAAACGAGCCATTTCGATGAAAAATCGCGTAAAAGTTTCCCCGACAACATCAACAACAACAGCCACGAAAGCCGTAAACCGCGAGGGTTGAAATATTATCACCACCGTCCCATCCCACCCCTCACCATTTTCCTTACGATTTCCATTTTTATTCTTCCTCTCCTCTTGCCAAGGAAGTATTTTTCCCTCTCCGACGTCAGTTAACGACATTTCCGATACATAAAGCGGAGCGGAGCTCTGTCTCTACACGAAAATATGGGGTAAGGGTGGGCCGTGAGGGGTGGGGTGCTCGACCCTCGCACAGAGGGGTCGTTTGATAATGTCTTCTCGTAGAGGACGGCCGCTCAGAAAGAGAAATCTTAACGCAAATAATTTATCGAGGAATTTTCGTTATTGAGTTCCGGGGATTCGGATATGATTGGGTTATTAATTGACGTTGGGGTGGGGGAGAGGGGGTTGGTGGAATTTCGATCATCAAAGTAGTTTGATGATGAGTAATAAAATTAATTGCAATGTTATGTATAAATGCGCCTATATACTCTGATTACGAAAGTGGGTATGTGTACTCTATTAAAAACAAATCCCGATGCACGCCATTCCAAACATCCAATACTACCAACTTAATATAGTCCCAGGACATCGCAATTTATGTGTTCTGTGTATATTTTAGGTTGAGAATACACATAACCATATATATTGTCAACCTAAAATATACACGGAACACATAAATTGCTATGTCCTGTGACTATATTAAGTTGGTAGTATTGGATAATTCTGACGTCATCAAAATGACGTGCATCGGGATTTGTTTTAAATAGAGTATAGGTATTTATCTCATTACAATCTTAAAGTAATTATCAGACACCAATTAAGAGGTAATCTTATCGGTACTTATCAAAGATTGTATTCACTTTATCTACCAAACTATGCAATTAATATTGATTCATATTAATTAGTCATCTAGATTGACTGTTATACCTACCTACATACCTATTGCCAATATGGATTGCCATATAATTCTTTACGTTACCACCTGCCTTTTTGTACTTCTAGTGAACTCCAAGGAGGAAGACAGTTGGATAGAGTTTAAGGTAGGTAATATCAAATTGCATAATTGTTTCCTATTATAAACTCTCCAATTAATAGTTCTCAATTCTCAAGTGACTTAGGAAACATAACACGCGAGTGGCATACAATGTTTTATCCAACAAGTGGAAGACATCGTCTTTATGAGATAATAATTATTAATAGCTTTGTGATCAAATCAAAGCTACTTGCGTCTCAGAACCCTATAAATGTCAGAATGACTTGACACTGACTTTTTTGCATTTTGGTTAAAGTAGGTTGTTTGTTTGGTTGCCTCGGGCAATAAATAAATAAATAGAATACTACTTTAAATATGAACGTGAGTTATAATCCATAACTCACTAGTGAGTTATGGATTATAAATTATAACACACTAGTGTGTTATTTGATAGTTTACTTGCCTAAAATGACATTAATAATGACAGTCATAACTGTCATGTGTTGGATAAAGTTAACAAAATCTCACTTAACTTCCATCAATTAATAAGAAATTCTATAACTTTAAGTCTCTTGTTAGACTTTAATTAGTAACTTACTGAATAAGCCAGTCCATAGTCCTTGTGTGGAATTTAACCTAAATCTAAGTAATTATGTAATTAATTGAATTTCAGTAAGTTTCTTCATTCTACTTGAATTCTAAACTTTCTCGATAAGTAGTCTGTAAGTACTTGTATGAAGATATATTAAGATAATCGAATGTAAATCAGTTAATTGGGTAATTAATTAAAGCGACATTAAATTGTTAAAAGAAACATACTCTAAACTTTCTCGTATAAATACTCTTCAAGAGTTGCGTGGAATTATGTTGAATTAAAGTATAGTTGGTTAATTATGTACCTAATAATTAATTTAAGCGTGAATAATTATGAGAACATATATCAAAAACCGAACAGAAAATTTAATTAGATAATTGAGCAAGGTTTCAAAAAATGCCCTTAACCAACCTAAAATCAAAATCTTTCTTAATAATTTGCCTATTTGTATTTATGTAAAGTTAACTCGAAACTTAATTATAATATGTTATTGATGTAAGTTTTGTTAAATATAAGTACTATATATATACTATATATACTATATTTATATTTACTATATACTATATATAGTAAATTGCTTAATTTTGTAATAAGTATATTTTCTTAAGGTTTTCTCTTCCTAATTAAATTTTGAAAGTCTTGGTAAGTAGTTATATCAAAATGGTGTATGAATCAGTTAATTAATTTTTAATTACAGTTTCAGTAAGTTTCCTTAATCAACCTAGAATCTCTCTCTCGATAAATCATCCATTAGTAATTAGGTGAAGTTTAATCAAAATTAATTTAATTTCTTTAAGTTTTCTTAAGTATATCAAAGGGGAAGTGGAAATCATGAGTTAATTAATTGGTTAATTAAAGTTCAATAAGATTCCTTGATTAAATTAAAATCTAAATTTCCTCTCAATAAACTATCCGTTGGTAGTTGTATGGAGTTAAATTAAAATTATAGTATTAATTAATTACTTGATTCATTAGTAATTAGTGACTTTTGCCAAGTTTCCTTATTCGACTTAAATTTTAATTTTTCTCACAAGAAACTCATAAGTAGAATAAGTAGAAAACGAGAACGTGGAGGTTTATTAAGGGAGAAATTTATAATTTTTATGACAAATTGCCCATTAGTTAGAGGTATATTAAAAATGAATTATATAATAAGTAATTACTTAGGTAGTTAATGAAATGTTATTTGAAATATAAATCTATTAATTATTGTGATTAATTCGAATTTCCCCAAGTCTAACTATAATTATTTTATTATTATATTTATATTATTATTATTTATAATTATAAATCAAATCTTTCTCGAGAAATTACTAATCAGTAGATTGTTGGAATTATATTAAAATAGATTAATTAGTTGAATAATTACATAATCATATAAAATTTTCATAAGTTATGTGGAAGGGTATCACAAAGGAGGTATAAATTAGTTAGTCAACTAATTAAACAAAGTTTTAATAAGTTCTCATAACTAACTTACAATTAAATCTTTCTTCATAATTCGGTTATTTATATTTGTGCGCAGGTATGTCAAAATTGGAGTATAATATATAATTGATTAAAGTTTCACCAAACATAAGTAGTTTTGTGGAGATATGTATATCGAAAATGGAGTATTATTAATAATGATAATATTTAAAATTTTAATAAGGCTTACTTAATCGACTAAAAATGTATACCTTCTTTATAAATCGTCCATTAGAAGTGTTAAATTATATTAAATTTAAACGAAAATTGATTTACTAATTAATTAAATCAGTTAATTACTTTGTTGATTAAAATTAATAGTTGTGTTGAGTTATATCACAATTAAAGTGTAAATTTGTTGATTAAAGAATTAAATAAAGTTCCGCTGAGTTCTCTTAATGAATCAACTTAGAATGTATAGTATCTCATTAGTAGTTATGTGAACTTTGATCAAAATTGGGTTAGTTGAATTAATTATTGAATTCAAATTAAATTGGTTACAGTTTCAGTAAAGTTTGTTATTAAATTTATATCTAAACTTTCTCGATAAATTATACATTAATAGTTCTGTTAAGTTATATAAAAGTTAATATGCAAATTAGTTAACTAAATAAAGTTCCGCTGAGTTTTTAATTAATCAACTTAGAACGTAAACTATCTCGATAAATCATACATTAGTAGTTATGTAGATTTCAATCGAAATTGGGTTAATTGGATTAATTATTAACTAAAATTAATTAATTACCCTTTCAGTGAAGTTTCTTAATCAATTCATATCTAAACTTTCATCTATTAAAGTTAAAGTTAAAGTGTATTAAATGGGTTAATTACATAATTAAATAACATGAATTTTTTCAATTAATCCACTTACCATGTAAACTACCTTAATAAATCATCCATTAGCAGGTAGTAGTAGGTAAATTTCAATTAAAATTGAATTAATTTAATTAAGTATTAAAGTTAATTAATTAATTTCATTAAATTTTCTTATTCAATTTATATCTAAACTGACTCTGTATGCCATTCATCAATACTTCTATTGAGGTATATTAAAATTGAAGTGTACAATGGTTAATAATATTTAAATAAGGTTAAATAGAGTTTTCTTAATAAATCAACTTAGAATGTTAACTATCCCGACAAATCATTTATGTGGAGTTCAATAAAAATTGAGTGAAATATTTTTTTAATTATCTTAATTTTACTTTAAACTGTGTCGGTAAGTAGTCGATAATTACTTGTATGAATGCATATCAAAAAGGGGGTACAAATGATAAGTTAATAAATATTAAAGTGTCAGTAAAATTTCTTAATTCACTTAAAATCAAAATTCCCTTATTAATGAACTAAAAAAAAATTATTAAAAAAATTAAATTTAGATAGAAATATTCATTAGGAGTTGAGTGGAGTTGAATTGAAATCAAAGTATAGATTAAATTCCTAATTAATTAGTAAATAACGATTTCCGCCGTGTCTTGTTGGACTTGATTTTGAAACTCTACTAATAGAGAAAATAAAATTAATAAAATGAAAATAAAATAAATGAAAACAAAAATTACATAATTACAGAATAAAATTAATTCTATGAGATTACTAATAGGAATAAGTATCTATGTGGAAGTTTATCAAACCCGGCCAATCATTTAATTAAATCGATTATTTTAAATTAAATTAATTAAATTAAATTAAAATAATTAAATTAAATTAATTAATTAAAGTTTGAGTGAGGTTGTTTCCAACTTGAAATATATACTATACTTTTAACGATAAATCGCCTATTAGGAGTTATGTGGGGACATATCAAAACTGAATTATAAATAAATTAATTAATTGGGTAATTAATGAAGTACTATGAAATTAATTAATCTTGTAATTGTCTGATGTTTTTTTGGTGAGTCGCCCTTCAATTAATTTTTTAGACTCACCCAATTTGATCATCAGTCCAATTAAAAGTCGCCACGTGGTTTTCCATTAATTCTCCTCCATTTTTCCACAGAAAAGGTTCCACAAGTCCTACACGTCCCCCCAGGAGGAGACTAGTCGCTTCTCCACTTACCTCCAGAACTTACGCCGCATCCAAGACCACAACTCCAAGTACCAAAACGGCGAAGAGAATTATTTCCTCGGCGTTAACCAATTCTCCGACTTAACTACAGGCGAGATTAGTCCCCCAATCGAGCCCCCCTTGGACCGAACAGTCCCCAAATTGTACAGAAATTATGGAGACGAGGAGCTGGAGGAGGATCTCCCGGAATCGTTCGATTGGAGGGACAAGGGGGCAGTGTTCGAGGTTAGGGATCAGGGGGACTGTTACGGGGCGAGCGTGGCGTTCAGTGTGGTGAGTATGGGAACTAATAACTGATACGCCAAGTTCTTGGGAATTTCTGGGGATTTGGGTCTAAGAAGAGTACAACTCTGAAAAACGGCGAAGAGTATAACTTTCAATAAACGCGGCGGAAACTATTATTTCTAACTGTATGTCAGGCAATAGTATGGTTCTTAAGAATGCGCCAGAAAAATAGAATTACTATTTGACGTGTGTCAGCGAAAATAACTACTTCTGATTCTGAGTCCGCGAAGAGTATAACTCCTCATAAAACGCTGCGAAAAAAATAACTCCTTAATAAGTGTCGGCGAAGAAAGCTACTTCAGTTTGGGTGTCCGCGAAGAGTACAACTCCTCGTATCACGCGACGAACAAAAGGATTGCTTAATAAGTGTCGGCGAAGAAATATATTTCTGTTTTGGTGTCCGCGAAGAGTATAACTACTACTCTTCCCGGACTACTACTACTATTTAATAGCAGTTCTACTCTTTGCGCGTACGCAGATTAAAGTATTTCTACTCGCAGACTCTCATCGAAGGATTATTTTTTTCGTTGATAACCTATTGGCAGTTATACTCTTCGCGAGCACACCCACATGAAAAAAATTTTTTTTGCCACAAACTTCTGTAAATTATAGTCTTCGTCGACACATTAATATGAATAATTATATTTTTCGCACATCGCGAAATAATTTTCTTCGCTACAAATCGTTCAGGAGTTATACTCTTCGCGGGCGTGTGTAGAGGAAAATAAATTTTTCCTTCCAATATTTTTTGGGAGTTATACTCTTCGCAGCACCGGCTAAATGGCGTGAATTGAATTTTGGATTTGTCAGACGGGGTCGATCGAAGGCAGGAACATCGTCAAGCACGGCAAAAGCATTGAACTGAGTGTCCAATGCCTGTTGGACTGTGCCGGGTGGTTTGGGGACTTCTCCTGCGATTCCTACGAAGCGTCTGACGCCTACAACTACATAGCGTCCCAAGGTATCTTGAATTTCTATCACATTTTTATTTAAGTAGTCCAAGTTTCATTTAAAAATTCCTTAAATTTAATTTTTACAATTTAATATGTTTAATTTCATTACGTCTAACCTAATTTATTATTTAATAAAATATTTATTTATTAAAAAAATTAAGAAAACTAATAAATTAAATTAAATAAATAAATAAATATTTAAATTATTTTTTTATTAAATCTAAGTTAATTTGATTTAATTAATTTTATTACTCTAAAATTTTAAAAGATACCTTAATTGCTATCACATTGTTATTAAAGTAGTTCTCGTGTCATTTCAATACCTTCTAAATTAAAATTTTAAAACTTAATATGTATTTAATATACTTTAATTTAAGTCTATTTAATTTAAGTTCACGTTTTTAGTTTAATTCCACTTAATTAAATTATATAATTTGACTTCCTATTATATTTTTATTATAATAATCTCATTTAAAAAAATTAAATAACTATGATTTTAGGTTAATTTAATTAATTATTATTTTATTTAATTTAATTTAATACTCTACAATTTTATATTTCAATTGTAAAAGGTATTTTGAATTTCTATCACATTTTAATTAGAGTAGCCCAAGTTTCATTTATTTATTCCAAATTTTAAATTGTAAAAACATTATTTTTCTTTAATTTAATTTTAATTTAATTTTACTTCAATTTTACTTGATTTGATTAATTTTAACTTTCCTCTAGTTTAATTTCATTTAATTAAATTTAATAATTTAAAATTGAAATTTAATAATATATCTTAAATTTCTATCACCTTTTTATTAAAGTTGTCCAAGTTTCCTTTAATTTTTTTTTAATTTTAAAAATTAAGCAAAAATATGGAAAATTCACAGGAATACCATCTGAGGCGAGCTACCCTTATGTCGGCAGGGTCGTAAACGGAACATGTGAAATGGACATGTTGGAAAAGGCTGATGTCAAGCTAAGGGGATACCTCGACGTTTCTCCCAAAGAAAAATTCTTCATGAAAGATCTTGGTGAGTGAAATTGCAAAGTTGTTAAACATAATTTCACTTTCTCATGTATGAGAAGTATTGTTATCGGGTCGATTTTTCTAATTTGAGTAATTTGCATCTCTAAACTATATTGAGGTCTTTTGAGGCCATAAAACATGTTATTAAAAATATGAAAAATATTTTTTCATGTGTACATTTTTCTCGGAAATTGAAAAAAGGATGGCTGGTTCAAATTTCGAATTTATACTTAATGCTATACGCTTTTCATTAAAATCGACTGATATTACTACCATGATTTTCCGATTTTTTTGAAATTTTCTTAGAATCCACCACGATATGATTTTCAATCATTGAAGATTTATTATACTAACGAATATGTATAATAATGTCTAATAAAATTTTTGGCTAAATTTTCTATGAAAGGTAAAGGTACAAAATCTGGCGCCCGAGGAGATAATCAGTAATGCAGCACCAGCGAATTTTCTTCAAACTTTAAATATTCATGTCACTATTGATCGTATATCATAAAGTTTAATAAAATAGTGACTAAATCTTCTCTAAAGGGTATTTTAAATGTCAATTTACGATTTTTGGAAATTTTCTCGAAATCCACTCCACGATCTTTTTTGAAATTTCGAATATCTATTGTACCATTGATTATGTATAATAAAGTTTAATAACATTTTTGGCTAAATTTTCTCTGAAGGGCACTTTACAAGTACAAAATCTGGCGCCCGAGGAGACAAACAAAATTCGCAACACCTGCGAATTTTCTCCAAACTTTAAATATATCCCTCACTATCGATTATGTGTAATAAAGTGTTATAAAATTTTTGGCCACACCTTCTCTGAAGGTCACTTTGCTCTTGTCATTTTTCGGTTTTTGAAAATTTTCTCAAAATCCGCTATATTATTTTTTTTAAACTTTCAGCATTTATTCTAATATCGAATATGTACAAATAAAGCTTTATTACATTTTTGGTACTTCTATTTTCCGATTTTTTGAAATTTTCCAAAATTTCCCCTTTTCCACAGTGACGTACGGCCCCATTTCGGTACGCATCAGTACCGATCCGCTCCAAGACTACGCGGGGGGCGTGTTCGACGGGGAGTGCTACAACGAGTACAACTCGGTGGCGGGAGGCATGCTCCTGATTGGCTACGGTACCGAGAACGGCACCGACTATTGGACGCTGAGGAACTCCTGGGGGACGACCTGGGGCGAGGCGGGATACCTAAGGCTCGCGAGGAACGGGGACGTCGGCCTGTGCGGCATCTACACCAACGCGAGGTATCCTTGGTTGGAGTGACGAATTTGAATACGTAAAATTCAATAAATTTTAATAAATTTATTTATTAAAATTATTTAACTGTAGCAAAATTTAATAAATAATTAGTATATAATAAATAATTGATTGAATAAATTTGTATTTAGAGACTACCTAATCCCTTAAATATTTGAATTTGCAGAATTCGAATTTTTGGAATTTAATAAGTACTAAAAATAATAATAATAATTAATTAACTGAATAAATTTTTATTTAGACGTTACCGAATCCCAAGTATTTGAATTTGCCGAATTTGAACTATATGAAATTTAATAATATAAATAATAATAGAATTAATTAATTGAATAAATTTGTCTTTAGATACTACCTAATCCCTTAAGTATTTAAATCTGTCGAATTTGAATATGTGGAATTTAAAAATATTAATAAAGATAATTAATTAACTGAATAAGTTTGTATTTAAATACCTAACTAATCCCTTAATTATTTGAATTTGACGAACTTGAATATGTAAAATTTAATAATACAAATAATAACAATTAATTAACTGAATAAATTTGTATTTAGACACTACTTAATCCCTTTTGCCCAATTTCAATATGTGGAATTTTATAATATAAATAATAACCGTTAAATAAAAATAATTCATTCATTAAAATTAAATAACAATAATAATTTAAAATTAATAATTAATACCTGAATAAATTTGTATTTAGTAACTAGTAACTGTAACTAGGTTTCGGAAAAGGACGAAATATTCATACTGCGACAAGTCATTGAGAAAGATATAATTCAATAAAGAGACACACAATACTAAAGCACTGTAACGCGAAATGTAAACAGCAGCGCGAGACGTGTTTACTCTTATCGGACCTCGGCGGCCACTTTAAAGCGCTCCGTAATTGGGCCATAAAGGAAGAATGATTTATTACCTTCCCGACCTCTCTAGAACAAACATTATTTGAGAAAGGAATGACCTGGAACCATCGCGAATACAATGGAGATAACTATGTAAGCGGGCTTGCGGTCGGAGAGAAGAGATTAGACGTGAAGCCGCTATTGAATAAACAAGCCGAAAAACGGACAAGCGAGGGCGATTGAAGTGAAATAAATTAACGATTAGCAGTGTGATATAAATTAGTTAGTTAGGAAGTAGTTAAGATAAATTAAGTAGTGTGTAGTGTAAAATTAGGAGAGTGTAAATAAATTAGAAATAAACGTTACAGTACTAATCAACATGAACGGAAGAAACACATCAAAAACAAGGTTGCCATACTGTAACAATAATAAACACAAGTCGGGAAGTGTCGCTTCCGCGAAATTCGAAGCGACGAGAATATACACGAAGCGACAGGATTGGCTCGAACTCGGGAGTTTTCTACCTAAACGACCAGAATGTTCGAGAAACGGTACGCTAGACATGAGTGAACAAGTGGTGTGAAGTATAAATTAGATAATAAATATTAGTGTTAGTGGTAAAAATAAATTAGTTAAGACCAGAAACAAGTACGAATCATTACATTAACAGCAAGAGGTGCCCTGAGATTCCCGACTGAAGAATTTAAAGAAAGTTAAAATTGACTTATTAGTCGCCAACCTTCGTAGAGGAGACGTCACATGAAGAAGAGATATCAAAGCCATTCCTCTTCAACGTCGCTGTTTCTTGTAGGTATGTATTTCATTATCCTTAAATGAACTTGATTTTACGTTATTATCTAGCTTGTAACGGGATAACTTTCCTGGATGGATATGGCGAAATTTCCCACCCCAAACCTCCCCCTTTCCCGCAGGAGTGGAAAAACTGGCGCAGTCTCGAGCAATATCGTCTTGAATAATTCATATCCCTCCTCCTCCTCCTCCTGCTCCTTTCCCTACGACGTCGTAATTTATTATCTCCGATTCGCCTGGATCCCATCCCCCTCATCCCACTTTTATTTTTATTTACTGTCCCCGGGACGCGATAAATCCCTCCACGTCCTCCTAATCTCTCTCTCTGTCTCTTCTCTCCCGATTCCCGACGCTTTAATGCAGGACTCTCCGGGACTTCCGGGAGATAAGATCCGCGGCGGGCGTTATCGTCGCGTCTTAATGCGGTCGCGCCGTCGTAAAAGTGAGTCGGGAACGACGACGTTCCCGACGTTCCCGACGGGAGAGATAAGCGGTTTTGGGCGCCCGAGGGAGATGTCGTTACACGGGAATCGTCGTCGTCTGCGTCGGGATCGTTCCTGGGAGTAACTCCGGACCGGTCGCGGCCAATGGGACGTCTCGATTTCGGTTATCGGAACTGCATCGCTATGTCTCCGGTGCCTGCGAAGAGTATAACTGCGGGAAACAAAGGCGAAGAGTATAACTTTCAATAAACGCGGCGGAAAGTATTATTTGTAATTGTACGTCAGGGAGAAGTCTAACTCTTAATGATGTGTCAGCGAATAGGAAATAATTACTTCCGATCCCGAGTCGGCGAAGAGTATAACTCGAAATAATACGCGGCGAAAAAATTCATTCCTTAATGAGTGTCAGATAAGAAAGCTGTTTCAGTTTGGGTGTCCGCGAAGAGTATAACTTCTCATAATACGCAGCGAAAAAAAGAATTGTTTAATAATGTCGGCGTCGGCGAAGAAAGATATTCCTCTTTGAGTGTCCGCGAAGAGTATAACTCATAATCCGGGTCGAAGACAATAACTCCTTGATAAGTGACGTTACTTTATTGGTCGAACATTTAACACCAGTTATACCTACTCTTCATCGAAGAACTTTTTTTTTGCTGATAATCTATTGGCAGTTATACTCTTCGTCGAGGCATTAACATGAATTTTATTTTTCGCAGCCACACATTAGGAAATATTTTGTTTTTCGGTAAAAATCTTTTAAGAGTTATACTCTTCGCGGGCATGTAGAGGTAAATAATTCTTTTCGCCTACTCTTATCAAAGAGTTTTTTTTCGCCCACAGTTATACTCTTCGCGGGTTACAGAGAAAAAAAAATTTTTTTGACTACTTTTATCCCAAAGTTATTTTTTTCATTGACAATTTATTGGGAATCATACTGTTTGTAAGCACCGGCGTCCTATTGGATGAAATGGAATCAAATTTGTTTCTTTACTACATTTCAGTTTTCTTATTGTAATTTAAGAACTTTTTTGGAGAATTCTGGTAATTTTTTGTTAAGCTCCGATAGAAACCAAAATTTTGATGGTTCTTTTTTTTAAATAATTTCACCTCTAATTATTCTTGTAATGTCGTAATAAAATCGTCATATTTTATAATTATGTTGCTTTAGTACTGCTGCTTCCCTCTTCGGGAATTGCAATGAACTTATCCCGAAATCGATACAGGAACCTGGTTAAGCATATTTCGTTAGTTGAAATATACCTTAAAATTTACCTTAAAAATGATTTTGGATTGAAACGGTTTTTGAATTCATTAAGAGTTCAAATGGAAGCATAAGAACTTCAATCATGATTAGTTTTAATTGAAGATCATATTTTTTAACTAAGTAGTTTTAGTACTGCTGCTTCCCTCCTAAGGCAATACAATGAACTTATCCAGAAATCGATACAGGAATATAGGAATCTGGATAAGCTGATTTAGTAAGTTAAAAGTTTCCTTAAAAAGCGAATTTTGATTGAACCCCAACGGTTTTTGGATTTGTTAAGAGTTCAAATTGAAGCATAGCAACTCCACTCATGCTTAGTGTTAATTGAAGACCATATTTTTTAACTAAGTAGTTTTAGTACTGCTGCTTCCCTCCTAAGGCATTACAATGAACTTATCCAGAAATCGATACAGGAATCTGGAAAAGCTGATTCAATAAGTTGAAAGTTACCTTAAAAAGTGAATTTGGATTGAAACCCAACGGTTTTTGGATTTGTTAAGAGTTCAAATTGAAGCATAGCAACTCCACTCATGATTAGTGTTAATTGAAGACCATATTTTTTAACTAAGTAGTTTTAGTACTGCTGCTTCCCTCCTAAGGCATTACAATAAACTTATCCAGAAATCGATACAGGAATCTGGAAAAGCTGATTTAATAAGTTGAAAGTTACCTTAAAAAGCGAATTTGGATTGAACCCCAACGGTTTTTGGATTTCTTAAGAGTTCAAATTGAAGCATAGCAACTCCACTCATGATTAGTGTTAATTGAAGACCATATTTTTTAACTAAGTAGTTTTAGTACTGCTGCTTCCCTCCTAAGGCATTACAATAAACTTATCCAGAAATCGATACAGGAATCTGGAAAAGCTGATTTAATAAGTTGAAAGTTACCTTAAAAAGCGAATTTGGATTGAACCCCAACGGTTTTTGGATTTCTTAAGAGTTCAAATTGAAGCATAGCAACTCCAATCATGATTAGTGTCAATTAAATATAATATTTTTTAAATAAGTAGTTTTAGTACTGCTGCTTCCCTCCTAAGGCATTACAATGAACTTATCCAGATATCCATACAGGAATCTGGATAAGCTGATTTAGTAAGTTGAAAGTTACCTAAAAAAGCAAATTTTGATTTAACCCCAACGGTTTTTGGATTTCTTAAGAGTTCAAATTGAAGCATAGCAACTCCAATCATGATTAGTGTCAATTAAATATAATATTTTTTAAATAAGTAGTTTTAGTACTGCTGCTTCCCTCCTAAGGCATTACAATGAACTTATCCAGAAATCGATACAGGAATCTGGAAAAGCTGATTTAATAAGTTGAAAGTTACCTTAAAAAGCGAATTTGGATTGAACCCCAACGGTTTTTGGATTTCTTTAGAGTTCAAATGGAAGCATAACAACTCCAATCATGATTAGTGTTAATTGAAGATCATATTTTTTAACTAAGTAGTTTTAGTACTGCTGCTCCCCTCCTGAGGCATTACAATGAACTTATCCAGAAATCGATACAGGAATCTGGATAAGCTGATTTAGTAAGTTGAAAGTTACCTAAAAAAGCAAATTTTGATTAAACCCCAACGGTTTTTGGATTTGTTAAGAGTTCAAATTGAAGCATAGCAACTCCAATCATGATTAGTGTTAATTGAAGACCATATTTTTTAACTAAGTAGTTTTAGTACTGCTGCTTCCCTCCTAAGGCATTACAATGAACTTATCCAGATATCGATACAGGAATCTGGATAAGCTAATTTAGTAAGTTGAAAGTTACCTTAAAAAGCGAATTTGGATTGAACCCCAACGGTTTTTGGATTTCTTTAGAGTTCAAATGGAAGCATAACAACTCCAATCATGATTAGTGTTAATTGAAGATCATATTTTTTTAATTAAGTAGTTTTAGAACTGCTGCTTTCCTCCTAAGGCATTACAATGAACTTATCCAGAAATTGATAAAGGAATCTGAATAAGCTGATTTAGTAAGTTGAAAGTTACCTTAAAAAGCAAATTTGGATTTAACGCCAACGGTTTTTGGATTTATTAAGAGTTCAAAATGGAAGCATAACAACTCCAATCATGATTAGTGTTAATATTTGAAGATCATATTTTTTTAATTAAGTAGTTTTGGTAGTACTTCTTTCCTCTTCAAGCATAAACTTATCCCGAAATCGATACAGGAATCTGGACAAATAGCTTTGTTAGTAGAAATTTACCTTAGAAAGTAAATTTGGGTTGCAACCGTTTTTGGATTTACTAAAGTGTCTTGAAATATCGATTATGTAAAATATGTGACTGATAGACTTCAATTTGTACCTTACAATTACATAATTATATGATTCAATAGGTATATCATAATAAAAAGGCAGAATTAGTGGAAATACATCGGTGAGTATATTTCCTTAATGTCGAAGCGATGAATAGAATTAACATGTTTGCTTGTAGAGATAAATTCTATAAAACAAATTTGTTGTCATGGATACGCATGATCTATTTGGGAAAGTAAAAAATATTCCATTGATATTCTCATTTTTTGTGTTTTGTAAAAAAATATTTTGAGTACTACTTATATTATATTCCATAATTCTAGAATTCGCATAATGTTGACGTTAATAGAACGCGAAGTACCTTTAATACCACTTGGTTGCTTATAATCGTGAAACTTACATTGGTTTATGGTTTTATTGACCTTCCAAACCATATTAAATTTTAGATAATATCCGATTGATTTAAGACTGATAGTTGTATGAATACTGTCATAAATCTAGAACTTACTTGATTTGTGATATTCGTGAAGGTCTCGAGGCTGGATTTTGGAATATAGACTCCGAAATCCGAATTCTAAAAAGTATTCTATGTTATGCACACGACGTCTTAAAGACGTCTTGTGAAGGTCTTATTGTGGTCTGTACGTCTGAAGACCTAAAAGAGACGTCTTTAAGATGTCTTGTTTGGAATGTCTTTAAGACGTCTTGTTTTGGACGTCTTTAAGACGTCTGATTGAAGTCTGGATGTTTGTTGACCAATAAAATTCCTCTTCATATGTCCGCATATGGACGTATTAAAAACGTCTTAATTTGGCAGGTCATCATTAATAAAGACACCTTTTTCAGGCAACTTTGGACTGTCTATTTAGAAAGTCTTTAAGGCGGTATTATATGTTTGCAGATTTAATAAGAATAGATATTTATATAATACATGTATATCTAATTAATTAGTTAATCAAATAATTGGTTAAAATTAGTTAGTTAATTAATTAATTGACTCATTTATTTTAGCTCGTTAATTCTCAAATTTTTCATAATTTTATACATTTAATTAAGAAATGTTGTATATACTTATGTATCGTTCAGTTATGTTCAATTTAATATTATTATTATTTATAATATATACAATCTACAATAAAATATATTATTTTATTGCATTGCAATAAATCTGGTTGATAATTGAGGTGTTTTCATTTTGGCCTAGGCTAACAATCCGTCCTAAAGACGTCTTAACATAACGTCTTACATACAACTTGCAAGATATCTTAAAGACGCCTTTAAGACGTCTTATATAGAGGTTGCAAGACATCCTAAAGACGTCTTATATACAGATTGTAATACACCTTAAAGACGTCTTATATACAGCTTGTAAGACATCTTAAAGACGTCGTAAAGACGTCCTTTTTTTGTAACAAATGGCGTGTAAAAGACGTCTTCAAGACGTCTAAGAGACGTTAACGGACTCTTACAGACGTCTTGCACAGCTATAAGGAGACGTCTATAAGACGTCTTAAAGACACCTTTGTGCTGTCTGGGAAGGCTCTAACAATTACGTAGGATCATGTAAATTATTTCACTCTTCTATAATCCAACCTATTACAAGTTTTATATAGGCTTTACAATATTCAGAACTGTTCCAGTATTGCAATTATTTAAGAATTCTAGAATACGCACAATGTCGGCTCTAATATAGAATGAGAAGTAACTTTGGTACCATTTGATTATTTTATAATTCTAAAGCATACACGGTTTCTAGTGTTCTTGAAGTTCTAGAGGATATTTCAGATCCGCAAATAATGTCCTGATAGACTCTGATGGTTGTGTAGGGTATGTCATAATTCTAGAATTTTCATGGTTTCTGATCTTCATAAAGTTCTAGACCCAGACAGCACAAAGGTGTCTTTAAGACGTCTTATGGACGTCCCATTATAGCTATGTCTGCAAGAGTCCGTGAACGTCTCTTAGCGGTCTTGAAGTCATCTTTTACACGCCATTTGTTACAAAAAAGAACCTCTTTACGATTTCTTTAAGATGTCTTACAAGCTGTATATAAGACGTCTAAAGGATGTCTTGCAACCTCTATATAAGACGTTTTAAGATATCTTGCAAGCTGTATGTAAGACATCTTTAAGACGTCTTTAGGACGGATTGTTAGCCTAGGCCAAAGTGAAAACAACTCAATTTTCAACCAGATTTATTACAACACAATAAAATAATTTATATTATTGTATATTGTATATATTATATAAATAATAAAGATATTAAATTGAACAGAACTGAACGATACATAAGTAATACATAAAAGTACCCAGACAGCACAAGACGTCTTAAAGACGTCTTGTAAAAGTCTTATTGTGGTCTAGACGTCTGAAGATCTAAAAGAGGCGTCTTTAAGATGTATTATTTTGAACGTCTTTAAGATGTCTTGTTTTGGACGTCTTTAAGACGTCTGATTGAAGTCTGGATGTGTGTTGACCAATAAAATTCCTCTTTATACGTCCGCATATGGACGTATATTAAAAACGTCTTAATTTGGCAGGTCATCATTAATAAAGACACCCTTTTCAAACAACTTTTGGATTGTCTAATTAGGAAGTCTTTAAGGCGGTATTATATGTTTGCAGATTGCCCTGAAGTCGTCTTAATGACGTCTTACATACAGCTTGCAAGATATCTTGACGTCTTATACAGAGGTTGCAAGACATCCTGAAGACGTCTTATATAGAGCTTGTAAGACATCTTAAAGACGTCTTATATACAGCTTGTAAGACGTCTTAAAGAGGTCTTATATACAGCTTGTAAGACATCTTAAAGACGTCGTAAAGACGTCCTTTTTTTGTAACAAATGACGTCTAAAAGACGTCTTCAAGACGTCTAGGAGACGTTCACGGACGACTTACAGACGTCTTGCTCAGCTATAATGGGACGTCTGTGAGACGTCTTAAAGACACCTTTGTGCTGTCTGGGTACATACAACATTTCTTAATTAAATGTATAAAATTATCAAAAATTTGAGAATTAACGAGCTAAAATAAATGAGTCAATTAATTAGTTAATTAACTAACTAATTTTAACCAATTATTTGATTAACTAATTAATTAGATATACATGTATTACATAAATACCTATTCTTATTAAATCTGCAAACATATAATACCGCCTTAAAGACTTCCTAATTAGACAGTTCAAAAGTTGTCTGAAAAAGGTGTCTATATTAATGATGACCTGCCAAATTAAGACGTTTTTAATACGTCCATATGCGGACGTATGAAGAGGAATTTTATTGGTCAATAAACATCCAGACTTCAATCAGACGTCTTAAAGACGTCCTAAACAAGACGTCTTAAAGACATTCCAAACAAGACATCTTAAAGACGTCTCTTTTAGGTCTTCAGACGTCCACACCACAATAAGACCTTTACAAGACGTCGTGTGCTGTCTGGGGAGGCTACATGTTGGAACCTAGAATCTGGAATGCAGAATCTCATGGGTTCAGTAATTTCAACACGCCAATAACTATGTAGGATCATGTAAATTTCCCATCTACGAGCTAAGCCATCACAAGTTTTATAGAGACAAAAATATTCAGTACCATCTAGAATTGGGGTTATATAAATTATCTCTGGAGACCAAAGATTTCAACATTTACTAGTGTTCAAATTATTAAATAATTATAAAATCCAAACAGTATCCACTCCTATAGAATGCAATGTGCAATTAGTACTACTCCAAAAACTAATATGATTCTCACTAGAATGTAATGGAGAAGTCTCTTTCGATTCCAGGAGTCAGTTAGAAATATTCCTATATGTCGTTTTGATTCCTCTGAAACTCTCTGGAATTTTCACTATTCAATGTCCCATTTAGATCGAACATTACTGGTTGACCAAACAAATGATTTCAGTGAATGTTAATCGACTAATCGAATGAATGATACTTCAAATTACGTAAGACGTAAGAATTGGTAGGTTTTTAACATTTGTAGTTTGTCTTGCATCTTTATACTTTGCTTAAATTTGTAAAGGTTCTATGTCAAAGTATTTGAAGAAAAATCAAATGAAAAGTTATTTCTTCAGAAACTAAAATTCAAATATTAAACTGTCTATGTAATAAAGAGTAACGAATGTTGCTAAATTTTACTCCATAAATGAAGCCATAATGAGGACAACAAGAAAATATATGAAGACTCCATTAGAAAAATTGTAGCAGCTGGAACCTGCAACAGTATAAGTACGACTTCATATGCTTAGGGAATAATTAATAAACTAATTAATAATAAAATAATTAGTTAATAATGGTTTCAATAATACTTGGGTTGCGTAGCAATAGGCGAATGAAGAGTAACATAGTCTATAAAAGTCTTTTATAAAAATTTATAATTTTTCTTATAAATGTTTAAATTATAGCTGTATGTTGGGTTGCATAGCAACAGGCCAACAGGCGAGCGAAGATTGACATAACCTACAAAATTTATTCGGATTATTGTTTTTTATTAGAATAAAAATAATCATGACACTTCGTTGAAGCTCAACCTTTTAGGTGAAGTCAGTGCATTTTAAATGTTTAAATAATCCTTTAAACGCGATGGATAAAATAGGACGAAAGTTCGAGGAGGCGACCGATTTCCTTGACCAGAACATAAGGGGAGTGCAGGTATAATTGTTCTTATTATTACTTATAAACAATTACGTAATTGTTTAGATAGGTGAATAAATATAATTGTTTTTTGTTTGTTAGTTAATTAACAATCAATTAGTGCCATGCTGAGGCATCGAAGGTAGAAGGTATATTGGTGCCACCTGAGCAGTAATTGTGGTATAAATTAATCATATTTTGAGAAATAGAACGTATGTCAGCTTCCATGGAGTTCTGCATGCAATATTTGTAGCAACTTCTAGATTTTCAAATATATATATATAGGATAGGCACTAATTGGACTTAAATTCATTTAAATAACGGTCATGTTTCCCAGATCGGATGCTACTCCGTCGCCCTGATCGGCCTGACGGTCGCCTTACGGCGGGTACGACCGGTAAGTCCGACCGACCGACGTCCCGGCACCTCATCGATACCTAACCGCTAAAACTCGTCCACAGTTCAGCAAGTTCAAGCGCCCGTCGGACATCCCCGACCGTTTCCTGCTGGAGCGCCGCGAGCTGATGGGCACCGTGTCGCGCGTCGAGCCGGACGGCGCTCTGCTGATGGTCCGTCACAGGCCGCCGATCGACCTGCCGTTAGTGCCGTCCGGCGAGTTGCCCGTGCGGATAGCCGGCGTGAAGGTATCGGGCCTCGGCGTCAGCTGGCTGCAGGCGATCGTCGCCGGCGGAGAGGTGCGCTTCGTGCCGGTCGTCAAGGAGGAGCGTCACGTGCAGTGCCGGGTGACGATCGAGCAGGTCGTCAAGGATGTGAGTAATACGGGTGCGCTTTGAGGATGGGAATATCGTTGGGACGTGGGGAGTACCGGGGGTGAGGGTTCGTCTTATCGGACACAGCTGATTTTGATGAATTTCCTGTTTAAGTGGAACATACTCTCGAACTGAATTAGTTTGGCCGCTGACCTTGCAGAACGGGAAGAGAGAAAGTGGACGATAAGAAAGAAAGAGCGATACAGCGTAACGAAGTAAGAGAGAGAGCCACATCTACATTTTGCCCGCGCGCACACAAGGTCACAGGCCTTCCTAAATCAGTTGTGTAGTATAAAATTGTACAAAATAGTACAAAACTGTAGGCCAATCAGCTTGCTCTCATAAATATACAGATTGTCTATGAAAATCATAACCAAAAGATTGACATCCAAATTTGATCTTTACCAACTAGTTGGGCAGGCAGGTTTCCCCAACTTTGTAACTTCTCAATGAGAAGATCGTTGAATACAAGCCTTTAGTCCTTGTTTTCGTCGATTATGGAAAAGGGTAGACCACCAGAGTATACTTAAAGCCTTCGCAACCCTATAATGTCGCAGTGTAAAATGGCAATTTTACAAGGCCACATCTTTTAAACGAATCATCTCCTGAACTAATAATCGGTACTTTTGGACTAGTCAGTGAAATTACTTTCCAGTAGAATCAAAATTTAGTCTCCGATAAGACGAACCCTTCTACGCAATTCCCCTTATCCGGAATCGCCCTGTTTATCGCCATCTTGTTTTCCAGAAGAAGCAACGGCCCCGACTGGAAGTTACCAACGTCGGGGAGGCCCTCCTGAAGATAGGCTTCGCGACCAGGGAGGACATACCTAGGCCGCTCGTCGAGGACCGCTCGTTCCTCTCCTACTACAAGGTGCTGAAGAACGCCGAGAGGTACGCCCTACGTAAGCGGCTCGGCAAGAAGTACTACTTACTGTCTGTCAGAGAGGCGCTCTCGTTGCTAGCTGCACGGCTGTCGAATCTGCCGACGGTGGCTTCGAAGGTGTTCGCGAAGGTGCCCAAGATTGTAGCATTATAGCAATCAAAGTTGAAGGTAGCGGCCGAATGTGTTGTGTTGATAATGCAGGTGTATGCGGTTTACAATATCGTTAGGTTCTTTTTCTATCCCAAGCATGATCACACCGTGTTGGAGGATCTGTTGTTGGTTTTAGATTGGTGATGATGGCGGGACACCCCCCTCCTCTTTTTTGAGGTTAAGTTTTATTATATTCGAAACTAACGACTCGAGTGAATGCTTTAGGAAGTTTTTGTTCAGATATGTGTTGAATTTGCCAGTCAGTGTAAGCATAGTCTATTTTTTAAAAATATGTACACACATGTTAATGATCCAGATTGCTCTGATATTGAATAAAGTGAAGATCAGTTAAAATTTGTTGAGATGCTTCAATTGGCCATTGACCAGTTATATCTTACAAAATCGTGTGGACTGTGTGTATTTTACCACTACCACAGAGTGAATTTCCTGTTGTGTTCATCATCCTTACGCTTAGCAAAGGAATCAAATTCAAAAAAGACATCAAATGTATCAAATCTCTAGTTGTAGACGTGTATACTGAGCGGAATATACATTTTTATCAATTTCTTGAGATCTGTTAATTTATATATATAATTGCGAACTGGTACAACATTTATAGTCGATTTTCGCAACCCAGCGAAATCCTGTAAAACAAATGTGGTGTAAATCAGGGGATAAGTATACTTCTATAACTTACTTTTTCTAGTTGGAGCGTTTATTAACAGAAACAATGGCAACAATCTAACATCGAATATCCCTAACGATAAAATACTGATTCAAATAAATTAAATAACAGTCCGTTCCAATCAACGGGATCACTGTGGGACCTCCTCTGGAACAAATAGGATCCTACTCTAAATAGGTAGATTACAGGAATACAACATACTTCGAATGCTATTTTAAATACTGCGAGTGATTAAATCCGGAAAGTAGATTCGTCCAGGTTCGATCACGCTCTTAAGCCCATACCTAAAACAAAACAACAGTACAATTAGCATCCTACACACTGATCACTACACCACAGACTACACTAATTACTAAGATACAAATTGAACCAAATGAAAATGTTGGGAGAATCCTCCCAACAAGGTGTTGTCTAGATTGATACTTTAAGTTAGTTACTAGCTCAAGTTACTAAGACAAATTAAGGGAGAAAACCACTCATTTCTCTTTTACACTCAAGACACTACTACTGACCAGTAATAAGTAGAATAAGTGAGCGGTTGTTGTGTTTTAGTGTAATTTCAGGGGCGACCCTGAAGCGGTGCTTAGGTGACGTGAAATACATAGAATATCAACATATACATTCCCGACACCTTAACAGATATCGATCATTTCATAACCCAACTTTACCCTAGAACGCCTCAGTTAACCACACATTCTAAGTCCCGCTGCGAGAACTTACCCTTAGGGTCGTATCCCAGGAACCGGTCGAGAGGGCCGTACCGTCCGGAGAGACCTGCAAGCAGGACACCCGGTTCTCGTGGCCGTACAGCAGGCACACCCTGACGCACTTCAACGTATCCCAAACGTTGACGGTGTAATCGTTGTAGCCGGCGAACAGCAGACGGCCTATGGACAAAAGGAGTTTGTGAACGGAAGTATTATGGTTAGACCGGCGACGTTACCAGAAACGGAGAAGTCGACGGAGTTGGCGCCGAAGATGATGCTCTCCTTGTTGTAGACCGCTATCTCCTTGTCGGCCCTCAAGTCGAACAGTCTGCACTGGAAAGTTAAGGAAGAATATTGTTTAAATTCTGATATAAAAGACATTAGGTTCTAGTAAGAAAGGAGATGGGATCGTTTGTTTTAAGAAAGTTAATCACTTTTAGGAAGAGACTGAATACATTGAGTAAAATTGTATTGGACGGTATGGTCCTAAATCCTTAGACTGGGGATCGTGATGTTAGTTGCGGCGACATGAAGTTGAACAGTGCAGTTTGTGGTATTATCGACCTCATTTTGTGAAATGACGGTCCGTTGTGAAAAAATGATTGGTTACTTCAAAATCTCCTTAACTGCATAACTTTCTTAAAACCATATAAAACTGATTGCAGTTTTCAGTTAAGTATTTATCACAGAATATCGGGATGACTTTGCTTTTTTGGAATGATGACATAGAAAGCCATATTTCTCTCACACTGCTGTAATAATTTTACCGTGGCATCGTCGCTGCCGGTAGCCACGGCGTCACCGCTCGGATGAAACTTGACGCTGTTGACATCGGACTCGTGGCCCTCGAACGACTGAATGCAACTCCCGGTACGCATGTCCCACAGCAGGACCATCTTATCGCAACTCTAAAACATAAACAATGTACAGATTAAACATAGCACAAACATTAACATGGCGAAAATGGGAACGTTAATTAACTCACTCCAGATACGAAGGTGTTCCCGGTCTCGGATGGGGCCAGATCCACTGACATAACGTCCGCTTGATGTCCGTGGAAGCTTTGTAATAACTGACCGGATTCGACGTCCCACAGGGCGCAAGTCGAGTCACCGCTTCCCGTTAGTATCTTAAACACAATAATTGTTATAATCTACTTTTAAAGGTAACATAAGAAACTAATCTATCAATAAAAACTATCACAAAAATAAATATATAAAAATATAGGCTATAATACACTATATAAACTATAAGTAATAAGCTCATAAGAAAAACTAGTAATTACTAATTATCATTACTGAGGAACTTGGTGAATTCAAAAAGGTTATCAATTAATAACTAATCTCTGATATATTTTCTGTAATAAATCAATGACCACATTTAAATTACTCTCTTCTTTACAGAAATTACAACAATAACAAATTTTGATTTCATAACTAAAAGGAATTGAAACTAATACTTTATGTCAACACGTTGAGTTAATTTCAATTAGCTCCTAATAAAAGCACGATCTGAATTAAGGACAACAGAAACAGATTGATTGAATTACATTAAAAACTGATATATAAATGTCTAGTTATTAAGAGATTTGCCGAGTCAAATGGGGAGACATATTGCTAAGTAAAAACAAAGTGTTTCAAAGGTTATGGGAAACATAAAAGGAACTGGGAAACTACACAAAGAGGAAGTAGAAGGATTTGAGAAACTGAAAAACGTTATAAGAACCACAATATGCTAGAAATTAAAAAAGAAAGGAAACGCAGCTTCTTCAAGAACTGTTTAGTATAAAGAAATGAAAAGACTGTTCCTTCTTACCTGTTGATCAGAATTAGGGAAAATACAACAGCTCATGTAACTCGTGTGAGTCCCGACCGTCTTCTTCTTCATCGAGACATCCTCGTCCAAACTCAACGGATACACCGTCACTTTGTTGTCTAAACCGCTGTACAGAGAAACAACGATCAGGGTACGTTCAGGATTAATAACAATAAATAAGATACCAATTACTAATTAAGAAATATGCAAAACGGTTCAAAGCAGTCGTAAACTCTAAAAGAGTTTACCAATGGAGAAGGTTCTGAATGTGTCTTGAATCTTACTTATTAATAAAATGATATACCCGCAAGCGACCAGATTCCCAGACGGTGCATAAGCGCAAGCCATCACCCAAGTCGTCGGCATCGTAACCGCATGCTCCTTATTCGTAGTGAAAGCATCCCAAATTATCATCTTACCATCCTATCGTGAATTGAAACAATTAAAAAATAATATATTAGCATATACTATTAGAATCGTATTCGAAAAATTTTTCTTTGGGATTTTTCATTAAATGTAACCTAATGTAAGTAAAATGGTCCAAAATTTGTTCCTCAAAATATCAATCACAAATGTAACGTCCTGCTACCAACGGTGAAAGAATTTTATGTAAATGGTATTTACGTTTCGAGACATAATATTTAATTTTAGTCAATAAATGTAAAATGAAACAAAATTCATCACTGAAGTAAGAGTAGTTTCACTAACAAAAGCAAATCACCTTTGCTTTTTGAATAATCAACGATAATATCGCTCATCTCTACATTCAATTGTAAGATGTATCTCAAACTTGTCTCGTTACAGTACCGGGTTAACTGTGTTTTACAATGTAATATAACACTCGTAATAATTTGTGTACAAATATGGAAAGTACCATTTATAACTCTAGTGATTTCTGTATAACAGTGATATATAACACTTTTACCTGAGACGAGGATACGATGTGCCTCTTGTCCGGCGACCAGTCCGAGCACAAAACCTTCGCCTGATGGCCCTTCAAGGTCCTCCTCGGTTTTATATTCATGTAATTTATGATATCCAAGCGTTCTGCGACCGTCGCCACTGGAAACAGTACCTTTTGCAAAGAGATTTTATTAAAAAGTACGCACCTTACAGGTAACATCGTTCAGTTTCTGACGTTCGTCCTCTAGTTTCTTCTTCAAACTCTCCGCTTCCTTCGTCAGGGACTCTATCGTCTCCACCGGGTGTTCTTTTTGTTCGCTTTCCATTATTAATTGGGATTTGTTTATAAATAAAATATGAAGTTTATAACCTACAAATAAATCGATAGGCAAAACGTCAAGCAAGGAGGCCGTTCGTTTCGGGTTCCGTGTTCGTGGAACAGTTAAATTCCTGTATGTTCTGTGGAATGAAGCACTGATGGGGATCAAGGATCAAGTACCGTCATATTTGTGTTCCGTGGTGAGCTCTGACGTTTCGAAAAAATCTAGAACGAGAGACTTTGGAACACCACCTCAGGTAAGTGAGTCACGTTATTTTCATACGAATCAATTCTATTTATAATCCGTAAGCACCACATCATTCTACTACTTAATCGCTCGCATCGCTCTAGGTCGAATACTCCGCACAACCGTCACGTCAGTCTCTCCATGATGAGTCTCCAATGGACGATCATAGCAGGTTTCCTCTACTTAGAGATCGTCGTCGTGCTGCTGCTGGTGCTGCCGGTGGCGAGCCCGAGGCGATGGAATAAGCTGTTCAAGTCGAAGTTCCTCCAGGGGCTCCAGAGGCAAGCCGGCGTCTACTTCATGATCCTGCTCGCAGTACTCGTCTTGTTCCTCCTCGACGCCATCCGGGAGATGAGGAAGTACTCCAACACGGGTAAGGAGGGGCTCGCTTTATTATCTATTAACACCCTTATGTCGGAAATCTAATGCAGAATGTTCTTGAAAACGATCCGAGTAATCCTCTTCCCAACTCTCGTGGGCACCAGTGCCTCTTCAGCAATTTTGGGTTCTGACCATAGAACCCATTTACAGGGTGATTCTATACTTGTAGTTTTTCATATATCTCTTTGGAATGTTAGGGCTGCGTAGGAGTCATGGTCGTACCATTTAAATCATCTAATGAATTTTACATCCGTGATGTGAGGTTTTTCAATTCAAATGAAAGTGGTCGTGAAATTTGAAACTATTACATGAAACTTAGGAAATTAAAGTTTTAAAACATTTCTGGATATTGTGGTTACCCAAGGCGTTTCCAAATTTCATAACTGCCTTGTCATTTCGTGTGTATATCGATCCTACTACCATTAGCATACTTATCACTTGTCGAGATAAGAAGGTAAATTATGATGGCTGAGCTAAGTACATTCCAACTGTCCATTCAATTTAACTGTCTATTTATTGGAAGGGTAATATGAGCCCTGACCCAAGTGGTAACATGGGTGTTAGCTTCGTACATAAAGAATAGTGTAAATGGTAAACAAACCTTGTCGAATTTGTATTGTATTCATGGGGACTTTTTGGAATATTTTAGACTGTACTGGCTTCCCTCGAAGTTTGTCTTTTAAAGCTACTTTTGCTCGGTAAATAGCTCATATTTTCCTCGGAACTGACTACAGCTGGGTCAGATTGCTGTCATTATTTGTCTTAGCATTGTGTTATATACATTTTGACTTTGCTGTTTATGTTCATATATTTATTTTTCCATGTTAAGTCCCGTAAACAACCTGATACTTGTGCTCCCTTTAGGGCTTAAGGTTGTACTTCCTTGCGTCTATACTTAAATATATAAAACTCATTACTTTTCCTTCGATTTCTAGTTTGCATATCACTAGTTCCTTGGATATAACCATATTTTTTGTTTTTTCAGTTGGTATAGCCATGGTGTATTGTTTGGCTCTTATGTTGAAATTATGTACTAGCTTTTGTAGATCATCCTCTATGTCTGCTAGGAGTGCTGCATCCTCTGCTTAACAAAGCATTGATGGTTATATTCCATCCTATATCTCCCATTAGTTTTCTTATCCTATTTGTTATTTTATCCATTAGGTATAATGTTAAACAAGGCTGGACTTAGTGAGTCGCCTTGTCTTATGCCAGAGTTGCATTTAACGACTTCACATAATTTATATTCGGCTTGTGGTGTTTACATCGATAACCTCTACCAGTTTGATCAATCTCGATGGTACTTTTCTTTCAACTAATAAAGAGATAACGTCAGATAGTTTTTAGAAACCTATTGGAATGCTAGCTTTCTTTATGTGAGGTTCTGGCTATAGTTTTAGGTTGGCATTATGTTTTTCAATTTTAGATATATTTTCTTATTTGATTCCTTATTATATTGCAAATTATTAAACTGTATTACAACTATATAGCATTACATGAATTTGTAGACTGAAATAATAATACTAAGATATAGTACTTCAAGCAAAACGTTGGCGAGTCATTCATGTACATATAACCTTACAATAATTCTTAACCTTCTATAAAGTTAAGCAAAACAAAGCTATCTTTCGACTGTCGACGCTCCCAAGAGTGCAACGTGTCTGTTTTTCTAGAGAAAATTTAATCGGACTTACGTGTCTCATCTTAACGTTTCGCGTTTCCAGAGACGGAGGACCACGCCCACCTCGACCGCGAGATGCAGGGCAGCATGAGGCTGTTCCGCGCCCAAAGGAACTTCTACATATCGGGCTTCGCCCTCTTCCTCTCGCTCGTTATAAGGCGCCTCGTGACGCTGATCTCGGACCAGGCGAACCTGCAGGCCCAGTCCGAGGCGTCGCTGAGGCAGGCTCAGAGCGCGACGACGGCCGCGAAGGGTCTGCTCGCTCAGCAGGGCGAGATCGCTCAGAACGACGCCAACGAGGCCCACGATAAAGAGGTGAGTGGTTTTGGGGGTTATGTTGGATTCGAGGCTGATGTGCTTTGGGTTCTAGAATTGGAGATGTTGAATGGCCCATTTGCTATCCTGGATAACCACAGAATGATCATTTTTAAATACTAAGCATATGAGTTTCATTTTGTACATAACTGAAACAAAATATCTGTAACAAGAACCAGAAGACAACACAAAGTCGACAACACAAAGTCTTCACCAACTACTTTATTCAAATTGAGTGACCGGTTAAGTCATCATCAGGCTTGAAATAACAGTGTTCTAGGGCTCCATTTACATACAAAATAATTAGTTCGACATAAACAGTTAAAAATTAAAATTAACACACGTCGAACAAGAACATTAGTTATAAACATTGAGAAAGCCCTAAAGGAGATAGCTACCTCATCATTAAGAGGTTGATAGGTGATTTGGCAGTTAACTTTCCCGGGTTTGGGTAATGACCCACATCTGTAACAATCTACATCTTGTATAATACTAGATATGTCTGTTTCTAAATACTGAGTTCTAGAATGGGGATTTATTAGAAATATTTAAAAACCAATATTCTATTCCAGATAACTTAACAAAATGGCTATTTTTAAACATTAAGCATATACATGTCATTTCGTATATTACTATAGCAAAATATCTCCAATCTACATCTCGTGTAATTCTAGATATACCTGTTTCTAAATACTTAATTCTGGAAGAAGGATTTATTATAAATGTTTCAAAACAAATTTCCTATTCCAGATAACTTAACAAAATGGCCATTTCTTAAGCATTAAACCAATACATCTAATTTTCTAACTGAAACAAAATGTCTATAGCAATCCATGTCTCGTATAATTCTAAATATAACAGTCTATATCTTGTATATTTCTAGATATACCTGTTTCTAAATACCTAATCATAGAAGTAGAATTTATTAGTAATGTTTAAAAGCCCATTTTCTATCTCAGATAACGTTACAAAATGATCTTTAAACATTAAGCATATAAATTACATTTTGTAGACAACTGAAGTAAGAAAATATCTACATATTACAATCTACATCTCATAAATTCTGGATGTGTATTTTTTTGAAACGTAATTCTATAATTGGGATTTATTAGAAATGTTTAAAAACCAATATTCTATTCCGGACAACTTAACAAAATGGCTATTTTTAAACATGAAGCATATATATCTCATTTTGTAGACAACTGAAACAAAATATCTATAAAAATCCACATCTTGTATAATTCTAGATATAGAATTATACACATCTCATATTCTAACTGAAGCGAAATATCTATAACAATCTACATCTAGTACAATTCTAGATATGCATGTTTCTAAAACGTTTTCCTTCTAGATCACCAAACTGAAGGAGCAGATCCTGGCTCTAGAAGACGAACTGAAGTTGGAGCAGAAAGACAAGAAGGCCTTAAAGACCCAAGCGGAGAACTTAGGAGTGGAATACGATCGTCTGGCAGAAGAACACAGCAAACTCCAGAAGAAACTCACTGTCGGTGCTGGAGACAAGAAGGACGATTAAGTTGTTGTTTCGAAAGATTTGAATTTTTTTTCTCTAGTTATTGGTCTCCTTAAGGTTTATATTGGTGTTACTAAAATTTGTGTTGTGGATACCTCACGATGATGATAACCCCATTAGCTTAGTTTTGTAGGTTATGATAATTGTCTTAATTCTTATGTTGTTTTCTTTTGTATTATTGATTGTATTTATTTTGCACTTAATATTGGGAATAAATTGTTTTGGATAAACAAGTGTAATTGTATTACATAATCTTTCAAGCATAGCAGAGATTTACTGTAGGTATCTCCTTCGGATTTTGTCCGTTATGTTAGCTTTCTTCCGAAAGGTGTTCAGAATAACATCCAAATTCGAATTAGAGTGCAGTGTCACCTCCGAAATAAATCAGTTTTTTCTTCCTTCCTCCATAACGTATCATATTCTTTTATATACAAGAAAACTACATACTTCAATATTTCTTATTTTTCATAGCTTGTCTTGTCTTGTCTTATTAAGTTAACGTCTCTTTTTCGCTGCTGTGGCCAATTTGGACGGGACCTACAGTTTAACGTGGGCTCCGAACCACGGTTGTACCCCCTTAAGGCTCTCACCACAGTTGATCCACTCCGTGCTCTACCGACTCAGGGTGTGTGTATCCAAGTCCCGCCTTCCTACAGGATATCCGGCCTGGTTACCGGCGTGAATAGGATCGGGATTTTGGATACATTTTACACACTTCCCGCAACAATCACAACATCCATGGATTACGTGGGATTCGAACCCACGACGACAGTGATCGCCTGACTCAAAGCCAGCGCCTAAACCACACGACCACCGCCGCCCCATTTTTCATAGCTGATAGTGTACGTAGATTACCACCTGCTTGAAAATTTTCCCATGTTAATCTACCATAAGAAAAAAAAAATGTGTAGAAACAGTTGCCATGGTTACCAAGTTTTGAGGTCACACTTTCCTCGCGTATTATTTTGGAGAAAGCGCATTAAGGCCATAAACGAAGAAAGTGTAGATGTGAAATGTTTCAGGGATTCCCTGGAAACTTTACATCTCGTTTTTCGGGAAATAAGGACATTCATGGACTTTGATAGACGTGAACGACATATCATAAAGCAAACTTGTTCTGTGGGTTAAACGTTAATCATATGGGTTTAACTGTCATAAGCATCGTTTACGATAGTAAATATTGCTTAAATCAAGTTAGTTCTGCTTCTTATTTGTTTATATGGTCTCCTTCGAGATAGTTATTAGATGCAAAGTGATAGTTTAGTGTTTCATGATTCCGTTGTTCCGTGAAACGGTTCCATTTCTCGTATGATACTTTCGCATTCCGTGTCGTTCCTCCTCCGTTCCGTGGTCGTGTCGGCAATCGGCATTTTCATCCTGTCTTTTTTGTCAAGAAGTTGATCAAAAAGCAACGTCATTGTAGAGAAATTGCGTTACTCTAGGAGATCGTCTTCTGTCGCCGTGTAGTGCCGTCGTAATAAGTACACGTTACCGAGGAACTCGAGGAAGAACGAACCAGAACCAGAAGTGAAGTAGAGAGAAGCGAACAAACATGGCGGACGTTGCGAAGAAGTGAGTATTATCATCCGAGCCCGTAATTGCCGGTTTACGGTTTTTGTACGTCGTCATCATGGAGTCGAAGAGACGGGAATATCCGACGCGTCGCGCGGATTATTCGCGATCTCGCGTCGAGTCGTTATCGGCCCTTTCGGCGCCCGTCGATTTCGCTTAATCATCGAAGTTATTTTAAGTGTTGTAGATTGTGGAAATTCGAACGCCTCGTGCGGGAGAAATGTTGGGATGTAATACAAATGATACGCTTGCCTTTGTTCTTAGGTTCGCGATAAGTGTGTTCCCAAAATCGGCACTGGTTTGCAGTTAATACAAACGTCTCATGCAGGGCCTTCTATTTGGATTCACCCTAGAATAATCCAGAAACTTTCTTTACACTCATTACTCAAAAATAGCATTTAAATCCTGCAATACTGTCAATTTACCAGTTAAATTTCCGCAATTTTAACATTCCGTAACATTTCATCCTCATCTACACCTCGTTTAAGACATATAATGATGACTCGTTCGAAAATCTCACTAATAATATTTATTTTCCAATTTTCATCAGTCCCGAAGATCTGGCTACGGCCATCCTTCGCAAGAAAGATCGTCCTAACAGGCTTCTCGTAGAAGAAGCCGTCAACGATGATAATTCCGTCGTCGCACTATCGCAGGCCAAGATGGACGAGCTGCAGCTATTCAGAGGCGATACCGTCTTGTTAAAAGGTAATGATAATGCCGAATTCACCATTGGAAACCATCTAAGCCTTAGCTGACCGTACAAACTCGTGAACCCCATTGTCAAAACTGTGACACTGGGTAGTATTTTGTATGAAGTGTGTAAACACATGGACATCTTATTTTTATTTATAAAATTTACAAGACTCAGCAATTTGCAGTACAATTTATATTTGCCTCTTGTTAGCCAAATTAATTACATTACAACCGTGTCAAATCCGACTACATTCTATTTAGGTACTATCTTTTTCCCGATTTGCATTTAAGGTAAGCGCCGCAAGGAGACCGTATGCATAGTCCTCTTCGACGACACCTGCCCCGACGAGAAGATCCGCATGAACCGCATCGTCAGGAACAACTTGCGCGTGCGCCTCTCGGACGTCGTCTCGATCCAGCCCTGTCCGGACGTCAAGTACGGCAAGCGCATACACGTCCTGCCCATCGACGATACCGTCGAGGGCCTGACCGGTAACCTGTTCGAGGTGTACCTGAAGCCGTACTTCCTCGAGGCGTACCGTCCGATACACAAGGACGACGTGTTCGTCGTCAGGGGCGGCATGAGAGCGGTCGAGTTTAAGGTGAGGCGTGTCGGTCAAATCTGTTTATAATGGTTAGGTTATAAACATAAGGAAATTGTGCAGAGTCATGACGTTTGCTATGAAATGTAATGTGGCGTGATACAATTCTGTTTCCCCCTCTCCTTCCCTTCTGGTTTAGGGTGACGTGGTTTTTCAGATTTGTTTGTTTTTTTGGTGGTGATACACCTAGTGACGTCATATCTATATCACATTCATTGTAATGTGCATATACATTCATATTTTGCATACAATCCGACCCTAATTACTAATAATTAGTAGAATTGTGACACCTACAGTTTATACTGATTATACATATGACCTACAGGAATATTGCATTTTCAACACTTTGTATAATTTGTGAATAAATGTGAGACACCTAACATCCAACAGTGATACCTATTTGAAGCTAACTAAGCTAAGCTAACAACTATTCCATCAAAAGAACAATTCAGAAATAGGAACTCAATAATATTTTAATCATAATGATTAAATCTTATAATATTAATAATGATCTTATACCTTAAAGAGATGTGGTCAAAATCTCTGCAAGTCTTGTAAGTCAATTCATGCATTTTCTAGAGCGACTAAGATTGACTGGTGCCTTTCGAAAGTCAACGAGGGCTAGATATGTAGGTACGTTATATTCTGTACATTTTTGTATAATGGTACAAACTTACTGGACAACAGATTGGAGATCTAAATTTAGAGGAAGAAGCTATTAGGAGCTTCCAAACTTTTAAATAACTGGAATTGACAATACACCGAGGTGGTATGTATAAAACTACAAGAACATTGCATAGATTGATATGGAACAACTCTCTCACTAAAGAAAACAAAAAAAATCTTTCAAAGCAAGACCAAATTATCACCTTATACTGAGCAGAAGTTTGGCCAATGACAAAGACAGTAATAGGCAAAATAAGAACAGTCGTACTGGACTTTATGAGAAGATGCCTACACAAGGGACGACAAAATAAGAACTAAGGAAATATGGTAACGAATGAGAGTGGAATGCTTAATAACTGGAAAATTAGAAACCAGACCACTACAATGGTATGGTCGACCTGTGATGATTTATTTATTTATATTCCTACAAACACACTGAAGAGAGTAATTATATGCAAGAGTATCAATTTAACCTAATACTAACATAAAACTACAGAGAACAAAGGGAAGATGATACTATAGATAAGACAAGACAAGATCAGCACACAGTCTAAATCTAACATTGCTGGCCATACACCCAAATTTGCGCTGACAACAACACTTTTTAAACTCTTAGCATTGGTGTGTAGTAAATCTATATCACATTTTTGCATTATCACATTACCTTCATGCAGTATTGCATTGATAGATGAAAATGGGAGACTAAGAGGTGAGAGAGCTGTGGAGGGCAAGAATGGCATTCGGAAGAAGAAGATAGAAAACTCCCATAGCTTTAATGATATCAACTTTAGACCAGAGGAAAACACAGTCTTCACCAACTAATTTAATAGACCAGAGCGACCGGTTTCGACCTACTAGAAGTCATCATGAGGCTCCCAATATAGATGTTTTAAGGCTGAAGTTGTACAACATGTGAGACGTCACAAAATAAAAGCCAAACGGACAAATACAGTTAAAAGATGTCACACGTTGAACAAGAACGTTAATTGAATTAAGAACATGGAGAAAGCGTTAAAGGAGTAACTTGCTCATTATTTAAAAAGGGTTACTACATAATTGTCCTTTCCGGTGTTGGGCCCTTTAGGGCAATTTTAGATAAAAATGTTTCAAATGAAAGGTATAGGCATTAAACAGCTAACTTAAGTTATGAGAATTGATGTAAATCACCAAAGCCGTTTTAATAAAAATTCTCAACAGTAAAGTGCCCTTTAGGACAGTTTTGGGAGCAAATATTTCGAATAAAAATTGTACACATTTAATATGTTCATTCAAATATAACAGTTAGTGAAAACACACAAAGCCTGTTTTTGAAAAAATTTTGAAAAATTGAGAATGTTCAGGAGGAAAGTGCCCTTTAGGGAGGTTTTAGAAAATAATGTTTCAAATAAAAGTTGTAGCTATTAGTTAGGTCAGTTCAAATCTAAAATTTGGTAGGAGGTGGTAAAGCCCTTTTGGGGAAAATTGAGAAAAACTCAAAATTCACAAAAGTAGAAGGCCCTTTCGCAGAAGATCAGTCAAGATAACGATAACGGCAATCAATGAGGATTGAATAGTAAAGTAAACATATAAAGTTTAAAAAAAACTTTGAACCAAAAATTATGAGTAAAGTGCCCTTCGCCCTTAACTGATTTTGATGAATTTTATATCATCTCGAGTTCTCAGGAGACCCAGCCTGAATACAAAATTTCAACTTTCCAGTATTTATATTTTCTGAGGTTCGTGTTAATAAAGGAGGCAATGTATCGTTTTCAGGTGGTGGAGACGGACCCAGCGCCGTACTGCATAGTGGCGCCGGACACTGTGATCCACTGCGACGGCGACCCGATCAAGCGCGAGGAGGAGGAGGAGGCTCTGAACGCCGTCGGCTACGACGACATCGGCGGCTGCAGGAAGCAATTGGCTCAGATCAAGGAGATGGTGGAGTTGCCGCTCCGTCACCCGAGTCTGTTCAAGGTGATCGGCGTGAAGCCGCCTCGCGGAATCCTCCTGTATGGCCCGCCCGGCACGGGCAAGACGCTGATAGCGCGCGCCGTCGCCAACGAGACGGGCGCCTTCTTCTTCCTGATCAACGGGCCGGAGATCATGAGCAAGCTCGCCGGCGAGTCCGAGAGCAACCTGCGCAAGGCGTTCGAGGAGGCGGACAAGAACTCGCCCGCCATCATATTCATCGACGAGCTGGACGCGATAGCGCCGAAGAGGGAGAAGACGCACGGCGAGGTCGAGCGTCGCATTGTATCGCAGCTGCTCACCCTGATGGACGGCATGAAGAAGAGCTCGCACGTCATCGTCATGGCGGCGACCAACAGGCCCAACTCGATCGATCCGGCGCTCAGGAGGTTCGGCAGGTTCGACAGGGAGATCGATATCGGGATACCGGATGCCACAGGTCGGTGTGATGTAACGATTATGGAGTAAACCAGGATTGCTCACTTACATTTGACCAATGTTGGACAGTTTTGTGACGTCACCACCGATGCTGAAGTGCGTTTACATGTTGATCTGTGGATAACGTGATGTGGATATCGTACGTAAATATGGATTACGTAGAGTATGTATGTAAACCGTACAGTTTACATTTATATATCTTACTGTTTACTACAGTAAAATGAATAAAAATCTAGATCTTCTGTCCAGCATCGGTGGTGACGTCACAGAGTTTGCCAGGCAGATTCGGCGAACTGAACAATCCTGGTAATCTATAATCGTTGGGTGTGATGGGGATGGGGATTGGTCGTATAGGCAAACTCATTGCTTGTTACTGAGGAAACCGTTAATTGGGTGATTACTCCAAGTAACCCTTGCCCTATCGAATATCTCGTTTTTTGTGCCGACTTCATATTGAATTTCCCAAAACTGATCCAGCATAAATGAGTTTCTAAGTTTGGTTCAGTTCCTATTAATCCCAGTTTGCACACCTGTTCGTACTCGGGTTACATGTCGATATGAGGTTTGATCAGCTTGATCAAAAAGTCTCTGAAACTATATCTACTTCTCTTCAAATTATAAAAATGCAAATGTTGATGGGACAGTTATTCAGACCAAATTAAGTTCCCTTGTAAATGGAACATGAAAACCTCAGCTGCAATTATTAGTTCCATAAGACAACAAACGTAACATTTATTATAGAACCTGTATAATGAAATCTCTTTTAGGTATGAATATGTACAAAATATTGTATTTTTGTCTGAACAAGCAAGCGTCTTTAAATTTTATTATTGCAAGTGAAATTTCTACCTACGTTATAGTAATAATATGTAAGGAATTGTGAAAGATATGAGAACTCCATACTGAAAAATTGAAACAAAAGGAAAAGATCTCTGTGATTTTTTTGATATTTCGGGGATGAGTTTAATGCTAATGGTTGAAGGGGTGGCTCTGAGATTGCGCTACTAGTCCCCATCGTCAGCAATAAAATGTGTCTTAAGTCTCTTAAGTCAGATTGTCCCCTTTTTCTCACTAAGGGGTGGAGGAATAAACTCGTGGTTTGCGTAATAAATTAGCAATAAAATATGAGCTTATAGTAAATGATGACAATGTGGATGACCTGGCTTAATAGACATTTATTTATTGCCCTCTTGCTTCTTCCGGTCTTCAATGTCCCTTGTAGAGATCCGTGGTCTATATGTGGTAAGTCTATAACTCAACTGAACAACCTCAGAGTTTATAAATCCAGCTTTATAGCCTCAGGTTACTTAGTAAGTTATATCCATTGTAATTCCGCCTACTCTTATACAATTTTGTAATCCACTGTAAACAGTAGAAAGGTGGCACTTGCAATAATAGCAATGTAATTACTATATGTATTATTTTTTAAACAATTTGCATACAGGGGATTAAACGAAGCAAACCATTTTCGCCAACCAATATATTCGCTTGCCTGGTTCATTGATCACATAACAACGATTCCTTTGGCGGCAGGTCGCCTGGAGGTCCTCCGCATCCACACGAAGAACATGAAGCTCGCCGACGACGTCGACCTCGAGCAGATCGCCGCCGAGACGCACGGCCACGTCGGCGCCGATCTCGCCTCGCTCTGCTCCGAGGCGGCTCTGCAACAGATCCGCGAGAAGATGGACCTGATCGACCTCGAGGACGATCAGATCGACGCCGAGGTGCTCAACTCGCTCGCCGTCACGATGGAGAACTTCCGTTACGCGATGACGAAGAGCAGCCCGAGCGCCCTCAGGGAGACCGTCGTCGAGGTGCCGAACGTCACGTGGGACGACATCGGCGGCCTGCAAAACGTCAAGAACGAGCTCCAGGAGCTCGTCCAGTATCCCGTCGAGCATCCGGACAAGTTCCTCAAGTTCGGGATGCAGCCGAGCCGCGGCGTGCTGTTCTACGGGCCGCCCGGGTGTGGTAAGTAAGCGTTCAAGGAGTCGGTCAGCGTTTGCTGATCGTTAGAGAAACTTGTCAATCTCCGCGAGACCATTTCGACACACTCAAATTTTGAATTTGGAACGGGTCCAATATTGTCAATATTATATTGGGAGACCCGGGTTTAAATCCCGCCTGAGCTTACAAATTCCATTTTAAAAATTCTCTTACATTTGTTTCAAAATCCTAGTGGTATTTCAGGTTTGTTCCAAAAACCGCGAAACCTCTTTCAGAGCGGTTACTTGCAGTCGACCCATCTACTGCATATTACCGAGATAATTGATAATTTCCACTCGACTAACTGGAAATAACCTTTCTCTAATGGTTTCCGTGGGTCGTCAGAACATATCTTTAATATTTCAGTTTACACTACTTTACTGTTGCTGATGTACTTGGAGCGTCCTTTCAGTTTTTACTCGTCAAAATGGTCTCGTTGGAAACAACAGGTTCTTTCCCCTCTATTGATTAACGTGAAAAAGACAATAGGTCAGAAAACACTTGAACCCTCAATGTTTGATACGTTTCCATTTTAATGCAACGTTTCCCGTTTTCAGGTAAGACTCTGTTGGCGAAGGCCATAGCGAACGAGTGTCAGGCCAACTTCATATCCGTGAAGGGGCCGGAGCTGTTGACCATGTGGTTCGGCGAGTCAGAGGCGAACGTCAGAGATATATTCGATAAGGTGTGTTTCGAGTTTCAGTTAAGGTCGCTATTGCTAACCGAGACGTAATTTCTCTGATATTTTCGTCGTTGTTCTAGGCGAGGTCCGCTGCCCCCTGCGTACTCTTCTTCGACGAATTGGATTCCATCGCCAAGTCCAGGGGAGGCAACGTAGGTGACGCCGGTGGCGCCGCCGACAGGGTCATAAATCAAATCCTGACCGAGATGGACGGTATGGGAGCGAAGAAAAATGTCTTCATCATAGGAGCTACGAACAGACCAGGTGAGGTTTTTGTTGGAGAGTCCAGATGGAAATAATCCAAATTACAATTTTGTAAACCTTAAATAGTCCAGTTAAACATTCATATATCTGTTCAGTAACAGCAGCAATAGCATCAGTCGCTCCCAAATGTTTTCTGAAACCATACTGGTTTTTGGACAATATACCATATTTGTTTAGATAGGAGACTACCCTAGTATGTAGCAGCTTTTCCAAAACCTTCGCTAAAGTTGGTGTCAAGGATATGGGTCTGTAGTTCCCTGGTTCAGATTTGTACACTGGGATTGTCTCCAAATGTACTACCAGTTTTTTGATAGGAAATTATTTTAATCTGATTGACCAAGGTGCAAATCTGTGATTGACTTCATCTGAGTACTCTTCGGTCTGTCCTGGTATGATAGTTACGACCAAATTCGAAAGTAACAAAATATTTCATTGAATTCAGAGTACTAATTCTTAACAGAAAATTGTATCATATAGTTGCTCGTAATTGCTACTTAAAATTCATCCCGGAAAACCTATCCGTCTCACACTCGTAACGATTTCTCCTCCCGCAGACATCATCGATCCGGCCATCCTGAGACCGGGCCGTCTCGACCAGCTGATCTACATCCCGTTGCCGGACGACAAGTCGAGGGAGTCGATCCTGAGGGCGAACCTGAGGAAGTCGCCGGTCGCGAAGGACGTCGACCTCTGCTACATAGCGAAGGTGACGCACGGTTTCTCGGGCGCCGATCTGACCGAGGTGTGCCAGCGTGCGTGCAAGTTGGCGATCAGGCAGAGCATCGAGACGGAGATCAGGAGGGAGCGCGAGAGGGCGCTCAATCCGAGCATCGCGATGGACGTGAGTAGACCGTTCTGTTTGTGTGTATATGTGTGAAATTTGGTTATTGGAGATATTGTGATGGGATCCGAAATGGCGAAATAGGCGATTTGAGGCTTCACTACAACTGAAATGTTAGGAATTTGTATATCAAATCTATAAACAAGCAATTTGATGATGCTAACTTAGGTGGATTAGCTTCCGTTAAGTAATTGGGAGCCACTTCATTTTCGACACACCAAGCCATTCCTGAAGGTTTCGTAACCACGAGATTCTTCGACGCCGTACACTTCTTCGGCCCATAATCTTGCCCTCCATAATGAGCTTTAATAGCTGATAACGTGCACCTCGCCAGATATGTCCCAGGTACTCAAGCTTGCGTTTTTTTATAGTAAAAAGGACTTCCAGTTCCTTGTTCATTCCCTTCAAAACCTCATGATTCGTGACTCGGTTCCTCCATGAGATTCTGAACATGCGTCTGTAGGTCTACATTTCAAACGCCTCCAACCTTCTTGCGGTTTCCTTGTTTAGTGTCCAACCTTCTAAACCATATAGCAACACAGGAAATACATAACATTGGACCATTTTTATTCTTATTTGTAGTGATAAGTCGGAAGCTGTCAGTAATTTTTTAAGTTTTATGAAGACCTTTCTCGCCTGTTCAATATGTGATAGGATTTCCTGCTTATGTTGAATAGCTGCTAAGCTTACTTTCTGTATCTAGAATTATTGTACCATGATCGTCTCTCAGAACACCGGGGTCCTTTTTCTGTCCAATACCCACTACTTCTTTAATTTTTTTGTGCAAGTTGAAGCTATCATATTTACGTGCCAATTCCTCTATTTCATTCAATTATAGTCATAATTGTCATAGATAAAGAATAAATCATAACTAGTCATCCGATTAACTGCCTAAGTGATCCACTGAGTCGATTAATCCTGTAGTGATTAATAAGTTGTCAAGAGTTGATTAAATACAGTAGTTCGTTTAAGGTATAATTACAGTCATAAATAAAGAGTGAATCCTAACTAGTCATCCGATTAACTGCCTAAGTGATCCACTGAGTCGATTAATCCTGTAGTGATCAATAAGTTGTCAAGAGTTGATTAAATACAGTAGTTCGTTTAAGGTATAATTACAGTCATAAATAAAGAGTGAATCCTAACTAGTCATCCGATTAAGGGCATAAGTGATCGACTGAGTAGATTAATTCTGTACCTAGTGATTAGTAAGTGGTCAGAGTTGCTCCTACAAGATATGATTATAATGTTATGTTATGTATGTACGGATTGATTTTGTGCAGTTGGACGAGGACGACCCGGTGCCGGAGATAACCCGTGCCCACTTCGAGGAGGCGATGCGTTTCGCGAGGCGTTCCGTGAGCGACAACGACGTGCGCAAGTACGAGATGTTCGCGCAGACGCTGCAGCAGTCGCGCGGCTTCGGCACGAACTTCCGCTTCCCGAGCGGGGGCGGCGCGAGCGGCCCGGGCGGCACGAACCCCGGCTCGACGGGCGGCGACCAGGCCAACTTCCAGGACGATCCCGAGGACGATCTGTACAGTTAGAGGGCGGCTGCGGCGGGGTGGCTCGGGGGCGGTGTACGGGGGCGGTCGAAGGGGCGGTCTCCTCTCCCCTCTTCTGTTCCTCAGTTTCGTTTCGTTTGTCCTTTCCCGCCCTCCGTACTCCTCCCCTCTCGATGTCTGCGGGTCTTACTTTTATATTTATTTACGGTTAATTGTAACACCACCACCACCACCACCAACATCTATACTATTATTACTGTTTTGTGAGTTAGGTTATGACATTCGGATACGATGTTGATCAATAGTTTTGGAATATAAATAAAATTTTGTCTTAAACCATCGCTCTTTTCTTGCACACTTTATTGATATAGCAATAGTGTCGCCAACGACATTGCAGAAATCTAGAAAGTGGACATGCACCCTCTGCATAACGTGAATTACCGATAAATAGCCTCGCAAAGGAATTTCCTAGTGAGACACATACCTTTAGTTAAACCAATTCACACAACGCGAAACGATAAATATCCAGGTAATCGAATATCAATTAAACTGTTGGGTGAAACTACGTGTCCGCCGCCCGTTATACTTTGGGGGAAGATGCCCTTCCTCGAAGTTCCTACCCCTGCAGGCCCCGTGGAAACTCATATCTCATTATCACCACTCTTTAACTTTGTCTTTGTTATTTAACCATTGTTTAACATTAGGGGTACTCACAATCTTTCATTTAGCCATTATTATTGACTCGCCAATGGGCAATTGTTTTGTAGCCTGGTGGCCATATTTTTTTCCTTCTTTGTACCACGCTCATCGCCAATGTTAGCACGTAATAAATTATACTTTCTTATGAGAACGCCGGGTGTAGTTATGTTAATTGTCTGTGCTTACGATTTTATAACGGTTTTTTTTCTAACTTTTGAATTTAAAATCAGCTTTTTTCAATGACGTCATCTAGGACTTTCGGCATTTTCGAGGCGGCAGCATTGGCCGCACTGTTTCTGTCCCGTGATTTCCGTGTTCTGCGCTCTCGAATGCATAAACATGGCGGCCCCGGGAAGGGGTGAAACCGTGCAAAAACAAATCCAACAGGACTGGTTAAACCGGGAGTACATCGAGATAATCACGATAAGCATCAAGAAGATCACCGACTTCCTCAACTCCTTCGGTAAGTACCGTCATCGATATAAATACTATTAACTAAAAATAGACCTGTGAGTAAGGGACTTGTCATTCCAGATCTGTCGTGTCGCTCGAAACTCGCCACCCTCAACGAGAAACTGACCATCCTGGAGAGGAAGATCGACTACCTCGAAGCCTGCGTAAGCACGAATCCCGATCCGGGATCGTCACCGGATGAAGGTGTCTCTCTCACTCTCTCACTCCCCGTTCCCTTCCAGGTGACGAAGGGCGAGACCCTCACATGAGGCTCGTTCTGGGCGCGCCGCGGGCGCACCGCCGCACCCTCTTCCGTTGGATCAACCTCCAGTTCAACGTCGTCGATCACGAGCGCGTCAAGGCGGTCGGCGCTGACCGCGTCTGCGCCGAGTGGGTCCTGCGGAACGGCGGCGCGATCCGATGGACGACCTCGCCGACCGTCGTCGCCGACTACAACGAGCTGCCCGACGAGCGCGTCGAGCTGCGGCTGAAGGCGGTCGACGCGACCGGCTCGAGCATCATGCACAACGGCTTCGAGCACTTCAAGGGATGTCGTCACGTGACCGACGTCGTGCTCAACGAGTGCAACTACCTCGAGGACGAGGCATTGAGCGAGCTGCGGTACCTGAGGGAGACGCTGACGTTCCTGCAGGTGTCGAGCTGTCCCAATCTGACGGACAGCGGGTTGCTGCATATCGGGGCGTTGCACAAGTTGAATCGGTTGGTTATGTTCAATTTGGTGTCGGTTAAGGATTTGGGGAAGGTCGTGCAGGCGCTGAAGAGCAGTTTACCGAAGTGTAATATCCAGACCAAGTCGGGTTAATTTGTTGTGAAATAAAGTTTACCTACTCTATGTAGATGGGTTGTATTTATTTGCGGTTAAAAACTTTGTCCAGAAGGAGCGAGAGAGGAATGAAAAATGTTGCACTCTGGGGGGTGCCGACAGAAGTGAAAACTTTAATAATAAAGCGTGCCTCGAGAATATTGTTTATATTGAGAAAATTATGAGGTGTCGCTGAATCTCAAAATACATTTAATATTACAGTTATGCGACTGCTTCGTTTCAAATTGCTTTTTTTATATTTTTTAGGTTTATTGAATATTTACAACATTCATGTCGTGTAATTGAGGATCTTCACAACTACTTTGTGTGTCAAATTGATATCGCAAAGTTACTGAAATTTGTGTATAACGAACAGCATTGTTATGCTCTTAAGAACTGCGATCCTCATTAGATCTGAAGCAATTTGCTAATTATGTATAATAGTATATGGTAGTACATCTAATCTTGATGGCCCTGAAATTTGTGAGTTATAAATAATATTTGTAGCATAGCTTTCTTATGGCGGGCTTCGCTCGAATCGGTGAGAGGTGTGATCGCCGAAAAACCGTCACGATCGTCACGGCCAATTATCGCGTCGCGCTGTTTAGTAGCAACTCGTGTTAATTTGTTTTTGTATTGTCGGTTGCTTGCTCCGTGGTGACGCTAACTACCAATAATTTCTACCGCGATCCAAACAATCGAAGGCGACTGTCACTGCGCATTCACCAGTTCCATATAACTTCTCGCAACTCTGCTTGTAACTACTCTACCTTTATTTCATCCTGTGCTGTGTCAAATTAGACGACTTTATGACGCGGTTTCAGCCCGGGAAAACGCAAAAACAGACTTGTCCTGTAAGGTGCTGCTATGGAAGCAATAGTAATTAATTATTACAATGACAATTATTTCTATCGGATAAATGGCTAAACTGGGTTTGATACCTTTCGCTAGACTTCTTAGTTATAAATTAGTTTATAAAGTGTTGGTAAAATTGATAAGTGTTTGATATGATTGGGCAATGTTATAAATAGTGTGTTTTATTTGTATTTTATTTATTTAATCTACTTTGAGTTACTAATGATCTCATTATTACACCGAAAGTAGTGTAATAATAGTCATATTATTACACTACTTTTGGTAATTTTTTTAGTTTTGTTAAGTTGGTACGTCAGCCTGTCACGGAGACGTGTGTAGACGTCAAGGTTAAATTATTAGTATTTCAATAAACATAACTTTTAAAATTCCATAAATCTACATCCCTGTCTTCCATTTCGCTCACGTAAGAAGTTATTGAATTCGTCCTAGAGCTAACTAGTTTTTCAAATTCAAATACGAAACGTCAATGTCAGTGACGTCAGTGTAACCAATCCACGCAAAATTCCCTAGGGTAATACGAAAACTTGAACAGCCAAAATTTAATGAATTAATAAAGCAAAGTAGATAAAATAGCATATTACACTCGTTTAATAAGACGTATTGTCACACTCGTTCTATTAAAGCACTCCCTCTTATTAAACTAGTATAATATAATGTACTATTTATTCTTCTTTATACTTTTATCCAAGCCAAACCAAACAAACCTAACCTTCCGGACCGTAGTCGTAGGCCCAGACGCCCAGAAACGATTCCGTGAAGGATTTTCTCGTTCCGTGTAGATCTCAATCCAAGATGTCTACTGTCAGTCTGTTTACGTTTAAGAGCAAATTTTACAATGAAATATCTCGGTTGATAGACGAAATAAAGTAATTGCCACACTCAGGTAGGTTCTTCTTTAGACGCTGGTTCTGTTGATATGATTTTTGTTATTGTACAATTAAAGCATTTCGTGAAACGATTGATAGCTAGCGTCACCACGGCAAGCGACAATACAAAAACAATTGTAACACGTTGTCAATAAACAGCTAGCGCGGCGCGATAATTGGCCGTTGCGATCGTGACGGTTTTTCGGCGTTTACACCTCTCACCGATTCAGCGCTTCGAGCGAAACCCGCTATAAGAAAGCTATGCTTCCAAAAGCACACTTCGGCACAAGTTCAACTTTAAAGAACGTTATAAATACTACCTAACTCCCAATTCGTACTAGTCATTTGGATGATTTGGAAGTAGTAAGTAGTATAGTGTAGTAGGAGTCGAAGTAGGAGTAAAGAGAATCGATGTGTTCGAAATGTACGCCTACAGGCGAATGCTGCGAATTTCTTGGACGGCACATAAGACAAACATTAGAGGTTATGCAGCAAATGGGTAAACACAAAGAATTCCTCACCTCATGACAATCAAGGAGAGGAAGCTGCAGTACCTAGGACATATCATAAAAGGCGAATGATATGAGATTCTCCGCCTGATAATAGAAGGAAAGGTCGAAGGAAAACGGTCAGTCGGCCGTAGACAAAATTCATGGCTGAGGTACTTACGTAGATGGTTCGGACAGACATCCATAGAAATTTTCAGAGCTGCGGTTTCCCGCACAACAATAGCCATTTGGATCGCCAACCTTCGTAGGGAGACGGCGTCCTAAGAAGAAGAACTCCCAATTTTCAAAGAAATCGACCTTGTTTCCCAAAATTCGACAGTAATACGGAATTTTACCGTTTATGACTGGAGTATATGGTTCAGTCATAAAAACTGCCGTCATTTCGTACATTACAAAGGAGTGGTCTAACTGAATATATCTAAGCTGTCCTATATCGTTACAGTTCCTGCATGTATGGTTCATCGTTACAGTTCCCGTATTTATGGTTGCAGAAGCCTGGATAGGGGTTCAAATTTACCGCGCTACGCGGCACAGAACACAGAACAGCGAGGGTGGCGCCACTGGAGGAATAAGCAAATCCCGTGGAAGAAAAGTATAACGTTCCGTGATAAGAGCGTTTAATCTCGAGCGAATAAAGGAGGCGCGGCGTTAATTCCGGAACGAAATTGAATTTTTCCAAGATTCCGTAGGCGGATCGTAGATCGTAGACTTTGCGCGTCGGAGCGGAGTCGAGAGTCCCGGTCGTCCCGTGAGACATGCGTCCCGCGTCCGCCATCTTCGCGGTTGGTGTTGGTCACGTGACCAGCAGTAGCGCTTTGTGAGCACCGAATAAATCAGGTATGGTTAACGGCCTTCCGTCTAATTTTTCCCCCATTTGCGAGAACGCATAGTTAAGTGTCGAGAGCGGATCGAAGTGCGTGGCGGGCCCCCGTACGTATGAGAGAGGCGTCGCGCGACGCGCCGATGGGTTTCGTCGGCGGCGGGCGCGGGCGAGACGGCGGCGATCCCTCCGAAACGTCAACACATTTCCCCCCGCACACGCACACCAACAAGCGCCTCCATCGAAATGGCGTCGCTCCACATGGCGATGATAACTCGGCCCGTAAACAAAAGTTGGTGTAGCTGTCTCGACGGGCGCGTTACCTTCCGGCCCTAATCGGCCGCGTCCGGCCCACTCGAAACCCATCGTCGCAGCGGGACCGCTCCGATTTTGCGATTCACCCTCCTTCGTGACTAACGGGGCTCGATTTGTGCGATCGACGAGGAAGCGGAGATAACGTCGTCCTATGATTAGCCTTCGCCGACTCCTCTCCAGGTTCTCGATTGATCCCTGAATGGTCGCTAACGACGGACCTGGATCAGTCGACTGCACCGTCCTGGTAACTTGTCTTAACATTGTTCAACGAACGGCAACGACAGCTCATCACACCCGACCCTTTTGCGGTATACATCGAACGACGCACTCGAGTGTACCGAGTACTTCATTCGAGACATACCGCAGATGGCTCGTTTGTGCCCTGATAATCATTGCTGCTCACGATGCTGAGATGACAAGGATCTATGGACTACGATGCCACCGTCCCATTTACTATCTTTAGTAAATGTTTACCTATGCCACTTCACCTATATATTGCAACTTTTCTCTGAAGGTACTAATAAGTAACAATATACAGATATTTCCCCAAGAAATAACCAAGGGGATAGTGGAGTGACTCGTAAACGCAAGGGAGCAAGGATGAACCAAGTGCCCCAGGGGGCAGAAGTGGTCTGAGTAAACATTCACCCTATCTTCTTCTTTGTAGCTCACAGGTCTGTACCATCATGTCGTACTGTAACATAACAACTTGCTCAAATTTGCAAAATTGAGCTAGTTCATCATAGTCAGTCTCTATTCGAGTGTAGTAGTGATATCTAATAGTCCTGTTACCCAATATTCCAGGCCATAATTATAAAACGAGATTAGAGTCTGTAATGGACCCACTTACCAATCCTAGTAAAATTTCTTAAATTTTCTAAATCACAGCAATTTCATTATCATTGATCCTCTTTCAAGATCTATGGATTACGATAACACGGTCTCATTTACTATCTTCTTCTTTGTGTAGTTCACAGGTCCATACCATTTAAGGAACTGGTTATTGTGTCATACCGTAACATAATGACTCGCTCAAATTTTTTAAATTGAGCTATTTCATCATAGTCAGTCTCTATTCGAGTGTAGTGGTATTTAATAGTCACGTTACCCAATATTCCAGGCTACAATTATACAACTAGAGAGTAGAGTCCATAATGGGCCCACTTACCAATCCTAGTAAAAATTTCTTAAATTTTCTAAATCACAACTATTGCATTATCATTGCTCCTCTTTCAAGTGTAGAGATGACAAGGATCTGAAGATTTGTGAACTATGATACCACCATCTCATTTACTATCTTCTTCTTTGTGTAGCTCACAGGTCCATACCTTTTAAGGAACTGTTTATCATGTCATACCATAACATAACTCTCTCAAATCTTCAAAATTAAGCTATATCATTATAGTCAGTCTCTATTCAAGTGTATTGGTATTTAATAGTCCTGTTACCCAATATTCCAAGCCAAAATTATAAAACCAGAGATTAGAACCCATAATGGGCCTACTTACCAATCCTAGTAAAAATTTCTTCAATTTTCCAAATCGGAGCAATTTCATTATCATTGATCCTCTTTCTAGTGTAGAGATGACAAGGATCTGAAGATCTATGGACTACATACTACCATCTCATTTACTATCTTCTTCTGTGTGTAGCTCACAGGTTTGTACCATTTAAGGAACTGTTTATCGTGTCGTACGGTAACATAACAGCTCGCTGAAAATTTTCAAAATGAGCTTTTTCATCATAGTCGGTCTCTATTCGAGTGTATTGGTATTTAATAGTCACGTTACCCAATATTCCAGGCCATAATTATAAAACCAGAGATTAGAGTCCGTAATGGACCCACTTATAGTCTTTACGAAGCCAGTGTAACAACCAACATATATACAAGCTTATATGGGTATAAATCAATAACAACATATACGGCATGCTCGATACATGATACGTTATGTAGCGAATCGACCTGTAGAATCCTCCCACTCCAGTTCCACGCCGAGCAAGTCACACGCCTAAATATTGTCAATAGTTTACTTTTCTCGCTTGTGCTGTAGTGGATTCATAAACGTTTTGGACGACTGGATCTTTCCTAGAACGTCTCGAACACGTGTCTTCAGTCTTTTACCAGTGTTGGCGCGATTTACATCACCGAGACAGGTTATAGAGGTATTTTGTTTGTTTTTAAGTTAATCTCATTATAATTTGCCGTTCGTTTTTATATTTATAATACTAATAAATTGTAATCGGAATGGCGTTTTGGAGACCGTAGGCGACAGAAACAGTGCGAGTTGATGTGGAAAGCGTAACTACTCAACCCTCTTGCTCTTCCTCATCTCCTTCTTGGCAGTTTGCAAATAAGGATCTACATCCTCAATTGCAAACAGTAATTTTAAATATGTTTAAGCGCCTCCAACAAAGAACAATCGGTACGCTGGTTAATTTTAGACATTTCAGACTTGACATTAATTCCATATTCAATTTATAAAATAATTCAGCAAGGAATTGTAGATCATCATCAAAATAGATTAGGTAAACAAAAGAAGTTCAAAGCATTAGATGATGCTGCTAAAGACGTTATACGCAGAACCGTTTACGATTACGAGGCGGCTCGTTTATGTTCCCCTTTCTCATCGGCAGTCCCGTTGTTACACTGGGTTCGTAAAGACTATACCAATCCTAGCAAAAATTTCTTAAGTTTTGTAAATCATACTAATTTCATTATCATTGATCCTCTTTCAAGTGTAAGAGATGACAAGGATCTGAAGATCTGTGAACTACGATACCACCGTCTCATTTACTATCTTCTCCTTTGTGTAGCTCACAGGTCCGTACCATTTAAGGAACTGTTTATCTATCATACCATAACATAACAACTCGCTTAAATTTTTCAAAATTGAGCTATTTCATCATAGTCAGTCTCTATTCGAGTGTAGTGGTATTTAGTAGTCCTGTTACCCAATATTCCAGGCCACAATTATAAAACCAGAGATTAGAGACCATAGTGGCCTACATACTAATCCTAGTAAAACTATTTTCCAAATTCAAGCAGTTTCATATCGTCAATCCTCATTCTAGTGTTGTAGTTAATTCTAGTTCTAGTTCTTCACTTTAGTGTATTTAAATGTTATGGAAGTCCTATAGCATAATATTGCAGGTCACAATTATATACCCAGATGTTAGAGGCCATCTTGGGCCTACGTACTAATTGTAGTAAAACTTTCATTTTTCCAAATTCAAGCAGTTTGATCATCGTCAATCCTCATTCTACTGTTGTAATTCATTCTAGTTCTAGTTCTTCACTCTAGTGTATTTAAATGTTATGGAAATCCGATAGCACAATATTGCAGATCACAATTTATATACCCAGAGGTTTGAGACCATAGTGGGCCTACAGACTAATCATAGTAAAACTTCCAAATTCAACCAGTTTGATCATCGTCAATCCTCATTCTACTGTTGTAGTTCATTCTAGTTCTAGTTCTTCACTCTGGTGTATTTAAAGGTTATGGAAGTCCTATAGCATAATATTGCAGACCGCATTTATATACCCAGAGGTTAGAGACCATTGTGAGCCTTCATACTATTCGTATTAAAACTTTCAATTTTCCAAATTCAAGCAGTTTGATCATCGTCAATCCTCATTCTACTGTTGTAATTCATTCTAGTTCTAGTTCTTCACTCTGGTGTATTTAAAGCTTATGGAAGTCCGATTGCATAATATTGCAGATCACAGTTCATTATTATTGAACTTCATTCTAGTTTAGAGATATTTTATATGCAAATCCAGTAGCATAATATCCCAGACTACAACTATAAAACCAGAAAATAGTCATAATGAGCGAATATACTAATTCTAGTAAAAATTGACTCAAATTTTCCAAATCTGAGCAATTTCATGAACATACAGTTCGTTATAGTTCTAGTTCTTCATTCTAGTGTATTTAATATCATCGATGTCTGATAACACAATATTCCAAACCACAATTGTACAACTAGAGATTATTAGACTGGGCTGACGTACCAATAATGGGAAAATTTTTCTCAAATTTTCCAGATCTGAACTATTTCATAATCGTCAATCTGTATTCATGTGATCTAGTTCTAGTTCTTCATTCTAGTGTATCTAATATTACGAACACCCGATAGCTGTAAACGAAAGATTAAGTTCACGACTTAATCTTACTAGTTTTAGTAAGTTTCTTCAAATTTTCCAAATCTGGGCAATTTCATTATCATCAATCCTCATTTTAGCATTCCAGCTCTTAATTCTAATGTCATGGACGTCTGGCAACACAATATTCTAGACCATAACTATAAATTCAGAGATTAGAGACCATAGCGTGTCGACATACCAATCCTAGAAATTTTTTCCAAATCTGGACAATTTCATTATCGTCGATATTCATTTCAATGTTCTAGCTCATTCTAGTTCTATATTCTAGTGTATTTTACATCCTGTAAGTTCGGTAGGTAGCCCAATATTTCAGACCACAATTATAAAACCAGAGAATAAAGTCATAAGGGGCCAATATTGTAATCCTCAATTTTCCAAATCTGAGCAATTTCATTGTCATCTATCCTCATTTAAGTGTAGAGGTATTTAATTTAATATCATGTAATTGCAGGAAACCGAATGTTCCAAATCGCAATTCTAAAACCAGAAATTAAGAGACCATAGCGGGACCACATTTATAGTAAACATTTCCCTTTTGGGATAGTTTATTTGGATTTTCCTTCAAGATCTAATGAATCGGCTATCAAATGTCCATAATTCCTTTTGTCGGTTTCTTCCGGCTGTACCCAATTATGTTCCTGATAATAGCCTTATGAAATCTGCTTTGTAAACAAACTTATCACTGAGGCCCATCTTGCTTATAATGTAAGCAATAACTTCCATTAATAAATCATATCATTGGAAGCAATTAAAACCATTGCTCAGATAAAATTCCTCCATGAGTCAATTATTAAACATCAATGCCTCAATGAGACAGTTGTCGTTTTATTGATCGGTCCAGTCGAATCTCTGGAGAGGAGTCGTACAGGCGAACCTTCACCTTATGGTACAATTATGTACCAAATGGATATTACGATTAAATTGAATTCTGTTAGTGCATCGTTTTAAGTCGTTGCACTGTTCTGTTATCTTCTATCTTCCTTTAGCTCATAGTTATGCTCTGTGAAGTTAATTATGACGAAGGTAATGACACTTGTGCCGGTGTACACTCGCAAGTAGAATTGAAGATAGATTGAAAAAAGCCTTCCCTCTTTACTAACGAAGTTGAGAGATTCCATCTTTGCTCGTACTTACGGTTCTTTTTCCAATCTTCACCGACAGTAGGTGTCCAAGCTGTCTGTCCACATCTCGGCTCCCATTTGTTTTCCACAGCGACCGAAATGTTGACAGGGCACCTTCTCCTTTTTTCCCCCTCCCCACCTGTCAACCTTCGACTTTGACAATTACCCGATCAATTTCAGATTGTAAATATTAAACCTGTACATATTGTACAGTACAAGATGAGTTCGAGTAATCGAGCCCCTTCCAAAGTCGGCAAAGGGGTGAAGGCGGATAAATCTCATAAAACGGATAAGACAGAAAGAGGTGAGCCGCATCGCTGTCCGTCTGGGTGTGAGCGTACTGAAAACGGTGTACTTGTAGGTAAGGGCGGCGGTGGAGGCGGCGGCGGCGGCGACAAGCAGCAACACAAAGATGCCGGCACGAAGAACGAGGACCCGAGCATCAGAGATAAGGTGAAGCTGCTGATCGACATGACACAGAGATCTGAGGAGGAGGTCTGCCTGGCGCTGTACGAGGCCGATTACAACGCGGAAGAGGCCATAAATGTTCTTTTCGAAGATATGGGGACTGTGAGTATTCAGTGTTGATTAGATGGAATTTGAGAGCGGTCGGACGGGCCTCAGATATTTTTTGAGGTTATAGTTAGCGGTACAACTAGTAATGGCTCGATGAGTATCGGAAATGACCACATTACTACAGTTTTCGTTTTCCTATCCCTTTCTCAATGAGAAAAGGTGCATCTCATTCCTTTTCTAATTTAATAATCAATTTGTATACTAATGGCAAAGGTTCATTCGAAAGTAGTCTTCCTTCATCGCATCGTCCGTGTTAGCTGAATTAAGCAGCAGTTCGTACCACACCAGACCGATATGCTGTATTAACCACAGTCTAGTTGCTTTTGTAATAGATTTCATCGAAAGTGTCAGTGCTCCCTTTAGTACCTTTATAGAAAGGCCTCTTTGTGTCATTGATATTACCAGAACAATGCATTGTCGGTAACGATGGTACAATTTTACCTCTTCTTCATTTATAATAAATGTTAATTCTTGTAACAATGTCAATTACTTATATTGATCTCTCCATAGTATCATTATAGAAAGACCTCTTGGTCTCATTGATATTACTAGAATAATGCATCATCAGTAATGATGGTACAATTTTACCTTTTCTTCATTTATGATAAACGTTAATTCTTGTAACAGTATTAATTATCTATATTGACCTCTCCATAGTTCCATCATAGAAAGGTCTCTTTGTTCCATTAATATTACTGGAATAATGCACTGTCGGTAACGATGGTACAATTTTACCTTTTCTTCATTTATAATAAATGTAAATTCTTGTAACAATGTTAATTACCTATATTGACCTCTCCATAGTACCATTATAGAAAGGCTTCTTTGTCTCATTGATATTACTAGAATAATGCACTGTCGGTAATAGTGGTACAATTTAACCCTTTTTTCATCTATAATGATTGTTAATTCTTGTAACAATGTTAATTACCTATATTGATCTCTCCATAGTTCCATCATAGAAAGGTCTCTTTGTCCCATTAATATTACTAGAATAATGCACTGTCGGTAACGATGGTACAATTTTACCTATTCTTCATTTATAATGAATGTTAATTCTTGTAACAATGGTAATTAACTAATTACTTATATTGACCTCTCCATAATAACATTATAGAAAGGCCTCTTTGTCCCATTAATATTAGTAGAATATTGCATCGTCGGTAACGATGGTACAATTTTACCTTTTCTTCATTTATAATAAATGTCCATTCTTGTAACATTGTTAATTACTTACATTGACCCCTCCGTGGTACCATTATAGAAAGGCCTCTTTGTCCCATTAATATTAGTAGAATATTGCATTGTCGGTAACGATGGTACAATTTTACCTTTTCTTCATTTATAATAAATGTCCATTCTTGTAACATTGTTAATTACTTACATTGACCTCTCCATGGTACCATTATAGCAAGGCCTCTTTGTCCCATTGATATTACTAGAATAATGCATCATCAGTAACGATGGTACAATTTTACCTTTTCTTCATTTATGATAAACATTAATTCTTGTAACAATGTTAATTATCTATATTGACCTCTCCATAGTTCCATTATAGAAAAGCCTCTTTGTCCCATTAACACTAGTACAATATTGCATTGTCGGTAATGATGGTACAATAAACAGGTTATAGAATCCCCTGGGTAACACCCCAGAAAAATGATTACGCTTAATTAGGCACCCCAGAGTACTTTCGAATGGTGTAACGTCATCCAAGAAACTAATTTTTTTTTATTTTTGAGGGATTTTCATACATAAAAATCGACCCAAATTTGTATTATTGTTGACTATCAAGGTACCTTCCTTGAATTCTTTGATTTTTTTCATTTTTTGATAAATTCTCTTTATTATCTTTTTGGTATCCTGCATTACGTGAGGAATGTATGTGTAAAACAATAAAATTTGTATTATTATTGATAAAAATTAGCTTGATAAAGGCTAACTTGATAAAATATTTTAAATAAATTCACAACATAAAGCGTAATGTAATATGACGACATAAAAATGGTTATGTGTCACTACAAGCGGTAATTCAGATCTAATCAAATCACGCATAATTATGTAAATATTTTTGAAATTATATTGCCAAAATCATGTTGTTGGCTTTTGAAACTCTTGAGAAGATTTATCCCTTTAGAGAAATTTAATACAGAATTTGATAACAGTAATAGCTTATAAGAAAATATATTTAGTTCGCTTAAAGGTACTTGTTAGGGAGATTGTTACAATTAAAATCATTCACCTAAGCCGTCTTGAATTCCCAGCAATTGTTGAAGCAACTGAATGGCATAGTTGTGTTTGTTCAGTTGAGGTTAATGGGAACATGGTTAATTAATTCTTACCCATGTTCCCATGAAACCCATAAAGCAGTTACGATAGGTTTGTTCCAATCCCACTATGAAAACCGATACAGACCGGTTAATTTCCAGTCGATCGTTTCTCTTCTCGTCTGGACATCAACAATATAACTAGCAAGTTTAATTTGACTGACTGGAAATATCCGCTCTGTTACGCTTTTCGTGATGGATTGAAACAAACCAAATGTAACTCAGTAGTTGGTTGAAAATACATATTTTGCCTAGAAAGTAGTAATAGTTGGAATTGTTGATGACTACTAGATTGATAAATTCACAATACCCTTCAAAATTTATTTTATGACTTGTCTAATGAGTTACTGAACATTTGATGAACAAATCTTACTACTAATTACGGATCCCAGATTTAAAACCTTACTTCTCACAGTGAAAGAGACTAGTAATATCGAAACTGCTAGTTTTGCTAGTCATCAGTAGGGTTAGGGAAATGTGCAAGTGTATATTTACATCTCTTACAAATGTAGCCTATGCAATTAATCGGTCAGTTTTCAACTATTATTCCTTAACGAATTAAGTAGAACTAAAAAGAATTGAAGTAGTAGGTAAGACCTTGTCCAATGATCAAGGTGAGTTGATCAAAAACAGATCGTACTTTTCAAATTTTACTTCAGTCTTGCCATTATCTCACTGACATCTCTAACTTTTGTTATAATTCTAATCCACGAGTTCCTTTTTCTATGCTTGTAAGTTATGGTGGCCTACCTACACACCTACTGTTTCTATCTTTTTCACTAAATTTAATACAGCAGAATCAATATCCTCAATTGGCTCAAGCTCAACAAAAAAATTACCAAAAACAATGTTTTAATAAGCCTCATTAAAAACAATGTTTTAATAAGCCACATTAAAGCATTGTTTTCGGCCAGTTTAGTGCCAGAATAGCTGTCATTTTAGTGCCGGAACAAATTAAATTTGAAAATGGTGTGAAAATTGACAGATGTCTAGGAAACAGCAGTAATACCACAAGAATAACTAACAATCAGAAGGCAAACAGAAAGAGAGGTCCGATACGGTCCTCAATGACCCTGAACGCACGTGCTTTGATATTTGCCGATTAGCGCCGTAAGCACCCGTTCCTCCAAGTTCCTCCAAAGTCCGACCGACAACCTACCTGAATATCGGACCTCTCTTTCTGTTGGTCTTCTGATTGTTAGTTATTCTTGTGGTAATACCAACTTAAATGTCACGATAAAAAAATCCCCAGATAAGAAATTTTAAATTATTTAAACATAAATAAAAATGAAATCGAAGCCGGAGCATAGAAAATGTTGTAAAGTACTCGTTGCAGAAGACATTCCAAGTTGGAAAGTTGGAAATTGGAAGTCCATGAAGTTATTCTTGGAATATGAAGTCTTCTGCAACTTACACTTTGAACTACTATTTTAAGGGACACCGTTGCACTAATTTCTGTTGTCGTTCCGCAGGGCGAGTGGGAGACCCGCGTGAAGAAGAAAAAGAACCGACAGGCCTCCGCCGGCAAGAAGGGCGAGAAGGAGGGCGACGAGAACCAGCCGGCGGAGGACTGGGGCGCTCCGGCCGCCCAGCCTGGAGGCGGCGGCGGCGGGAACAACAGGGACGAGAAGGAGAAGTCCCGCGGAGGCCGAGGGGGCGGAGCAGGCGGCCCCCGTCTCGGCCGCGGCTGGAGGGGGCGCGAGAGGCACGAGAACGAGAGGAACCAGGACGACAGGTAACGTCGCGACGTTCAGTTCGGTGCTGGACTTCGAATAGTAGCCAGGCCGTTTCTTCTGTGATGGTACAATCACTGAAGGCTCCCCCCTCAGAAATGTTTAAACTTGCATCTTGAGTAGAGGGTGCCCCAAGTGACAATAGTGGCATAGCGCCGAGTTGCGCTTTTATCCTTCCCGTTGTTGGAAATTATTTCATCAAAACTAACGCCGGGAATCTAACCTAAATACATGCATTCATGGTGTTCTTGGTAGGTAGAGAGTGACTCTTGAATAGAACGTTCAATACCGCAAACTATTCTGTCTTCAAATAACCTATTCCAGTGGATAGGGTTCCTAAGACGATCGCATCATTGATACTCTGCGCTTCTTTTTCTTCTTCTTCACTTCAGGTTTTAGGCACTTTGCCTGGTACGATACCCATCTTTTTATCGGCCTTCCAATGTCTCTTCTTCCATGGCATTGATAAAATGTGACTTTGGTTGGCATCCTCTTCTTGTGCATCTGTTCTATGTGTTCCACTTACTTTTAATTTCCCTTTTATACTAGAGATGTTTAATCCCGTTCTTACACCTCCGTTTGTCAGTCTATCCAGTTTTGTGCAACCTTTCACTCTTCTTAGAAATTTCATTTCTTGTGCTTGTATTCTACTTTCTTCTTCTTTTTGTTGTTGTCTATGTTTCACTGCCGTATAAGAGGGTTGGTACAGCTATTATCTTGTAAAATTTTATTTCTGTATCTCTTCTTGTTTTATTCTTTAATGTTCTGCTGATAGTTCCGCAAATATGTGTGAATTTATAAAGTTTCTCTTCTATGTCTTTGCTTCGGTCCTAAGATATATCGCAGCCTAATTATTTAAAGTGTTTTACCTGTATGTGTTTTCATTCTTATCAATTTTTGGATGTGACTAATTTCGCACCCTAAATCTTCGACCACTTTTCCCATGGAAGAGATATCTGTTTCATTCTGATCTCGACTTTGGATGTCGTATTATTCATAATCTGAAAATAGATAACTTGGAGAGACCCAGCTCGTCAAGGAACTCACAATACTTACTCTACATCTCCTCCATTGCAAGAGTTCAATTTGCGAAACTCGCACATGTTAAATAATAATGAAGTTAGGAGGGGAGCCTTGTGATAGTATTTCCTTTTTCATTTTTGTAGGCACTATCGAGAAAGTTCTTACAATAACTGAAGACCTATTTTCCGAATTCTTATTTCTGCTAATCTATTCCATAATTAATCTGCATGAGCATGTGCTGATGACAGCCACGACTAATCTACCTTTTGTTAATTCTGAGGCCATAAAAGAATATAGAGACTAGTTAGTTTTTTCCCTTTGAGAACAAATTGAAACAGATTGAGAACTCCATTCCTCTCAAATAGCCATTCAATTTATAACTTCATAAGACGCTCATACAAGAGGATGTGTGATCATATCTTCCCCTCTGATGGAGTATTTATTTACTGGTCTTAGTTCTTAGTAATGTTAATGTTCTGCTGTCAAAGCTAACCATCAATGTATATTATATTTGTATATATTCGATATTGTGAATCATGTCCCCCAAGTCTATAGAATGCAGCATTTTTGGTATGTAGTTCTCTTTTGTAGTTGTTTCTACCATGATCATCCCGTCCGCATATGATACTCTCTTCAATCAAGTTGATGCTCTTCTTGCTATCTTTTCTATATATTTTGCTATATAGCTTTAAAGACAAAGCTTTACTGTATTTCAGTTTGTGTTTCCATGTGGACTTTCGAATCAAAGTTGTCTCTTCTAAATCTATACCTAAAGTATCGAATATACCTAAATATGGACTTATTGGGCAATATACTCAATATAGCTAAATGTGAGCTTAGTGGGCAAAGTACTTAATATATCTAAATATGAGCATAGTGAACAAAGTACTAAACATTTCTAAATATGAACTTAGTGGATAAAGTACTCAATTTACCCAAGTATGAGCTTAGTGGACAAAGTACGGAATTTATCCAAATATAAGCTTAGTGGGCTATATACTCAATATACCTAAGCATGCGCTTAGTGGGCAACATACTCAATATAGCTAAATATGAGCTTAATGGAGAAAGTACCCAATATACCTAAATATGAGCATAGTGGACAAAGTACTAAACATTTTGTGGATACTTAGTGGATATAGTATTCAGTTCATCTAAGTATGAGCTTAGTGGGCAAAGTACGGAATTTATCCAAATATAAGCTTAGTGGGTTATGTACTCAATATACCTAAGTATGAGCTTAGTGGACAACATACTCAATATAGCTAAATATGAGCTTAATGGGAAAAGTAGTGAATGCACCTGAAAAAGAGCATAGTGGACAAAGTAGTGAATGTACCCAAATATGAGCTTAGTGGGCAAAGTACTAAAAATACCTAAATATAAGCAATATGAGCTTAGTTTTGTGTTGTTAGTTAGACCTTGGAACATACGTTTTTAAACCCGCATTGCATCAGTTATATTGCACTAAGAGCGACATAACCTAAGAATTGTTCACATCTCCCCGGAATAGGAATCTTGGAAACAAACGCGTCACTTCTGGTCCTTTGCCAAGACTTCCGTGCTCCAATCATAACGTTATGAGAATAGAAGTCTATTTTAAGAATGGCGCATTCTTCTAGGGACCGTTCGGAGTTCCGGGAACGCCGCGGTCGTTCCGGCGGCCCGCTGAGGGGCAGCAGCGGCGGCAGCGGCAGGGGCAGAGGGGGCGGCAGGGCGGGCGGCGGTCGGTACCCGCCCAGGAACAACAGGAACAGCAACTACAAGCCGATGGAGACGTGGGATAACTCCAACACCTGGGACAACAGCACCGCAGTCAATGCGAATCACGCAGGTAATGAGATTTTTAGGTGATATCGCCGCGTAATTTCGACGTTAATGCCGTACATTGTATTCATATTTTCCCTCCTTGTGAAGAGGAAACGTGGGACGACTTCCCCGGGGCGGACGAGTGGTCGACGGAGGAGTACCAGGGCAGCCTCGCCGACACGAAGGTGTTCACGCCGAGCGTCGCCCCACAGATCGATCAGCTCACCGAGATGCCGGGCGGCGTCCAGTCGTTGGTCGACCATCAGCCCGTCAACCAGACGCTCGGGCAGTCCCTGCAGCAGATCGGGCAGCAGTCCGCCGTACAGCTGCCCTCGCAGAGCCCCGTGCCGCCCATCGTCGGGACGCTCACCGCCGCCCAGACGCAGTACTTCTCTCAGGTAAGAGATGAGTCGGTGTAAATTTAATGAACCGCAACAATGACAAAAATGACGTAACGCAATCTGCTTTATTCAAATAACATTTTTAGGAGTTTTATTTATGGTTCTTTTTGCGTCAAAATGGTCTTGCTACTATCGACAAGTTCTCCTCTATCGATTAATTAACTAAACCATAGGTCAGAAAAACTGAACACCCCATTAGCGTCGACCGATGTCGTCTGTTTGCACCTTACCCACTAGGTTATCGTTCTGTCGCCCGTACTCATCGAAATAAATCTATAATATAATAATGTTTAATAATAAATCTGTATTCCAGTTGCAGCAGAACAACGATCCGTTGACCAAGCAGTACGGCGGCTCAGCGTCCTCGGCGTCGTTCCCGGGCCAGCCGTACGAGAAGTCTCCGTCGTCGGTCCAGTCGCAGTCGTACGGCGGCTCGCAGTACGTCGGCCAGGGCGCGAACACGTACGCGAACAGCGCCTACCAGTCGGTCGGCGGAGGCGCCTACGGCAACGTACAGGCCGAGCAGCCGCCGAGCCAGCAGCCGCAGGCGGCGAGGACGAAGACGCAGAGGGCGAGGGTGCCGCCCCCATCGAAGGTGAGCGAGGGGCGAATCGATGATATGTAGAGTCTTTGTCTTGGCTACAAGTGTTAGGCAATTTGCCTGTTAGGGTACCCATCTGTAGTATGGTCGTCCTACGCTTCAGAAAAACCTTCAGAAAACAGTGCAGTCCGGTTTTACTCCCTACAAAACGACCCCTAGCGTATGGACCAATGCTACATAAAGAAATACAGGAAACATTTTGTTGCTTTTCCCCCTCTATTATTTAATGTGGTCGAAAATAATGTCCATTTCAATATGATGAAAATGTATTCAAATATATATCTTGTGTGTACTTACATCTTACCTTCCTTTCTTCACTCATTCGACTTCCCCTTCCGCAGATCCCGTCGAGCGCCGTCGAGATGCCCGGCGACCTGAACAGCAGCATCGGCTACCTCGACGTGCAGTTCGGCGCCCTCGACCTGATCGAAGGCGGGGCGACCTTCGACGGCACGATCGACCCGAAGTACAACAGCTCGGCGCCGGCGGGCGTCCTCGAGGCGAGCGCCGCCGTCGCGACGGCCCCTTCAGCCGCCAACCTGGATCTCAACGCTTCCAATCAGAACGCGACGTTGGACGCCTACTCGCCGAAGACTAACCCGCAAAGCAGTATTAATTCTGCTCTGTCGCAGAGCGTGAGTACCCTTCGATGCTCCGCAGCTAACTTCACGTCGAGAATCGTGACGTTGGTTGTAGTGACGTGAATTTTGTTTTTCTACGCACAATTCTGGGGCGTTGTTTTGTGGGTTAAAAAGAAAAATAGGGGGAGGGGGTGCGATGGGGAGTATTTAGGTTCCTTTAGGGGGAGGAATTAACATAGCTCTAACGGTATCTAACTGATGACTGACTGAATCTTTGATTTGACACACTATTAGGTTACAAAGTTTTATTGTATCTCATTTTCTACATACTATGCGCGTTACTCTTATTTGTTCTTAATTCCAATAAAAGTACACCAGACTTTAAGAGCGACTTTCTTAGATTCATATTTGCGTTCTTAAACGACACATTCGTACCTCTTACTTGTCTGATATAATATTCATTTAAGTATAACAGAACTAAATGAAAAGTGGATATTTACAGTCAAACCTTTGAAGTTACACAATTCTTTAAATTATAAATAGGCAAATAAGAAAGAACTACATTGACTGCATACTAAAATCCGGACCTGATGCTACATGATATCAACTTTCATTAATAAAGTAACAATAATTATTAGTCTGTGATACTAAACGTAAGAGACTTAGCAGATTCTTAAGACAGTATTAAATGTTTGAATATTGTTATCGAAATTTTAGAAGGGAGTAAGCTGAAGATTTCAGTACTGATTTGGATACCTTTAAAGCACTTTGGAAGTACAATTTCATCATCTGAACAGATTCTTTGACGCTTAGAAAGCGATTTAAAAAGTATTTAGTATCGTTAATTATATAAATTCTAGAAGCTCCTAAAGCAGCTTAAGACAAATAATAGATGATTTCGTGGTTAAGTTAAAAGTTTATATACATATCAAGATACATTTATGACAATTTAAATAAGGAATTGATCAGTTCAAAGAATTTTAAAAGGCACTTAAATGCACCTCAAGAAGACATATTATATAAGACAAGAGAATCTATTGGAAGTCAAATTAGATTTTGATGAATTCGAACATACCAATATAAAATTCTAGAATCTCTTGAAAGAAATTTTCAAAAATCTATGCTTATTTAGCAGAGCCTATCGAACTAAATAACAAGTCGTCAAACGCTTGTGCTTCTGTCAACTGTAACGTTCTTTACATTACGTAAATTACAAGCTTGGGTTATTGTACAGAGTTCCAAAAAGTTTCCAAAAATCCGCTGTTATTTGGCAGAGTTTATTGAACTAAATAACAAGCTGTCAAGCGCTTCAAACTAGTATCTGAAAGAACCCAAAGTGTCCTAGAACTAAAATAAATACTTTAACGCCGAGAATGAAACTTCATTATAATTTCTGAAAAGTGGTGTAGACTTAATTTCATTCGATCCATTACAACAGTTTCAATATGATTCTTACTTTCACTTCGTCCCATTTTCCAGCTTTCTAACCAGGACAGCATTCCTCCGACGAGCGAGCACCTGTCGAACTTGAGGAGTAGCAGTAACGCGCAGGGCAGTTCGGTGACTCCCGGAGCGACGGTGCCCTCCTCCAACCTGGACCTGAGCAAGCAGGCCGACAGCCTTTCCTATCCGCAGTCGTCGACTTACAACACGTACCAGTCGAAGGCGAACAGCTACAACTCGTCGACATACAGCAGCACTCAGGTGAGTTAAGAGCTCGTCTAATGTGACATTTAGTTTTATAATCCGAAATAATTCTAATAGTAATTAAATAGTAGCATAGTAATAGAAATATGTTGGTAATTCGAAGTTAGACTCAAAAAACAAAGTCATAGAAAATCTTGAAGCTATAAACCCTCATACAAATAACTTAAACTGGACAAAACTTTATAAATATTAGCGTACCGACCACTCGCTACGTTATAAGATCAGAGCGTGCTAGATGGTGACAGTAGGTTCACAGGTTTATCATATTAGACTAAATTCCTAAACCCCCAACCTTTGTAACGTATATACCGCAGAACATCTATATTATTAGAAGTATAAATCCAGTGTATTTCGAGGACAACAATAATGACAAGTGATAGTGGGCCTTGACTGCAGTGCCTCTTACGGCAGATCTTCAACTGACTTAATTTCGGTCCTTCCTTGCAGCAAACTTAAATTCATATTTCTAAGGGATAAGTTTGTAAAGAATACAAACATAAAAATGCTGGTTTTATCGCTACCACGAACATACTGTTATATAAAATAATAATGGAGTATCTGTACTTCATCTGAAATACGTAAAAAAAATTAATAGTAAATACAGCAGTGCTGTATCTCACAGAGACCAAATACTGCTCTAGAAGTGATATTTTTCAATCTCACTTATTAATGAAAACTCTTTAATTGTTCCGGCACATTTCAGTTTTGAAAAGATAGTTTCAAAAGTAGATAGTAAAACTATAAAATTATTTCGGAATGTTCCAGTTCAGGAACGAAAGTCTCCATTGAAATTATTCTAGAAGTCTGAGGTTCAACTGAGAATTAATGAAATTACGCGTAATTTCAATTAAACTGCTCTCTATTCGAAGCATCTACGTGCATATGGATCCTTAATATTACTTAAATAGCTCTGTACGTTTTTGAGCTTAGACATCTACTTAAACGGTTGGTGATATTAGAATGTGTTTAGTAAATTTTCCCTTCGTTAGGCATTAAATCCATTCTAGAAATACCTTTTGTCGATAATGTACTTAATCTGTTATTTTTGAGAAAAGAGTATTTGTCTACAACCTACAGAAATATTACAGATTTTCGAAGTTTCACAATCTGAAGGAGAGTGATGAAAATTCTTATTATGATATTTTGGCTTTATGGGTCTGAACTAATTATTATTAGAAAAAGGAAAGCCACCACGAGTGAATTTATTGGAAACTTTGGTTTTATGGGGCTGAATTGTTTCTTATTAGAAAAAGGAAAGTCACCGTAAATGAATTTAGACTATGAAATTTTCATTTGAAATTGCAGTACATAATTAGACTTACTCAAGTACAATTACCAAAGTACAAGCTTTAGCTCCCTTCACCCTGATTTTCTAATGGTTTAGAGACAAATAACAGTCGGTTCCACAGAACGCATGTCATTTCTTATATATACATTGCACACCCCTGGTATATACCACTTCCTTGCCCTAAAGTGATTAGGATACTTTTTGAGCTTCCTAATATGTAGAATAGTGGTTTCAAAATTATTTCATATTCTCATTATCTCCCTTCTCACTGTTTTCACCCTTAATTTATCCGTTTCCAGACGACGAATTCGTACGTGTCCAACCAGGCGAACGCCTATGTAAATAACCAGTCGGGCGGCAGTTACAACCCGTCGAGCGGGAACTATCAGAACGCCTACTCGTCGGGCGCCTCGTACCAGTCGTCCGGCAACTCGAACGCCTTCCCATCGATAAGCCAATCGTCGAACTCGTACCCCTCGAACAACCAATCCTATCAACAGAACGCTAGTCAATCCGTCTACGGTGCTAACTCAGGTAAGTTTAGGTTATTTCCTGGTTTCCGATCGAAGGTTCATTTCGTGTTGCGCTCCTCCCTAGGATTAAACAGCAGTTCGAGTTACGGCAGCGCCTCGACGAGTCAGTACAACAGCTACAGTTCCAGTAACAAGCTCGTCAAGGACGGCGGCTACGAGAACAACTCCAGCACGTCCAACAGCAGTCAGCCTACGACGACGCACGTCACTTCGTCGGCGGCGGCGTTGTCGCAGACGACCGTAGGCGGCGGCAGCAAGACGTCGACCACGTTAGGTGCGACTTAGTTTTATTTTGAACGTTACATAAGTTTTTGCATACGGTTAATATAACTATACCGAAGTCCGTGGTGTAATAATTAGTGCGACTGGCTAAATAACTTGGAGATGTTTAAACATTTTCTCTCCAAATGTTTAATATCCTTCTTGCCTGTTCAGTTATTGTCGCATAATTCATGGGTATTAGTTCTTATATTTTTCAATTCAATTATATATTTATATATAATTATATATTTCAATATGATCAGCTTTGTTTGTGTCTTATCGATCAAAGCAACCTTCGCTTGTATTATTTTTAAATATCGTCCATTAAATGCATAGAGGCGGTTTATGACGTCATATTAACATAAACTGCCTCTGATAATATTGGTCTTGGTGTGATTAGTGTTTAGTATGCTCTTCGAATTGATAATAAGAGCGACTATACCCTGGATCGTCCCGTTTTAGATTTCTGTATTTCTGAGCTGACGATTTCTTTCTCGTTTTTAGCGAAGAGTTCGAATAGCGTGGTGTCGAACATCCCCACCGGAATGCCCGTGATGAGTACGCCGTACATCATGGGTCAGGTGCCATACTTCCAGCAGCCCGTCTATTCGTATGAGGAGATGCAGTTGCTGCAACAGAGGTTGCCGCACATGGTGAGTGTCGATTTGGAACTTGTCGCTTCGTCTTGTGCCTAAGGAGTAATGGAAGTTGTGTATAAGTTGTTCAGAAGAAAACTCTTAAGTTAAAATTATTGTTCAATTGCCACTCGAACAACTTATACATCTCTGCTTGCTTTCTGTAATCGTAGCAAACCGTTTTGGCCTTGAAGACGGATGATTAACTGGCGTTTACGCCTGCGTAATTACTCGCCAAAGGGTTTCGTTTCCTTCGCCTGTTTATCACTACTTCATTATTATTTCATCAAAATGACTCACCCAATCATTGTGCACATCTTCTCTTCGTTTCACCTCTCAGATCCACTTTTCACATAACTACACCCAAACAGCTAATTATCCCCAGGGTTAATTGTTTTTACTAAACGCTTTTGTTATCCGTAACATGATCAGCGACTTAGGTAATAATATATGTGTACAGGCTGTCAAGGCACAAGTGTGGTGTTTCAAGGTAATACAGTAAAATTTCATAAGGATAATACATGTTATTTAAATGAGTAATGATGTGAGGTTTAGTTATAAAGGTACTCTTACACGTGATATATGGCGAAATGTTGATAGAATTTCTCTATTTGCTATTTTCTTAGACATGCATATTTTCTTGAGATCAAATGAAACGTCATGTTAAAGAACTTTTCAGGGATCGATGCTGGAATAGCTGATGGAAGTTCTGTCTTCTTTGGAAAGGGAACTTTCATCGGCTATCATGCCTAAGGATTTTGAGTGATTAGGTAATAAATGCTTTATTGCTAATTTACATCACCTGTACCTACAGTGAGTCGAAATAATTGGGCAATAATAACATTGAAGGAATTGGTACTGAACAGAAAGACGAAGTACTTATTGAATTATGGTACCATTGGGGCTGTATGTTTTACTATAATTTAACATTTTGAAAGAACACCTGTGGGGTAATATGTGTATTTCGATGGTTTCGACATTTTTACAGATTGTACTAATTGAAGAGAAAATCCTAAGGTTTTATTATTAAAAGTAAGGGCAGGTATTGCTTACATTCTGTATCTCTTGGTTTTAAGACCTTTACAGGTCAGGGCTTGAAGTATAAGGAAATTGTAATGAATATTGCTAAATCAACTTTGAGGTTTGTTTGAGGTATTTAGAAATTAACTTTAAAGAGCAAACTAGTTGTACACTTTAAATTACGTCAGTGTGTTTGCGACAGTGACGAATCATATTTTCCCACTTTTGATGTTTTATTTGTAGTAGTAATGTCTTCCTTAGCTAAACTTTGATTATTTAATAGAGTTGCGTAATGTAATGCAACTCCCATATTTCACTACACAACACTACAATATTTTTATCATAGTTGTGAACATAGCTGGCCAGTATAGTAAACCAAGTATCGATTTCAATAAAGTGCCTAACACTGAGCCGTTCTTATAGAGTCTATCCTCTTTCAAGTTTAATAGAGTTAGTTGATGCATTTTAACTCCAATATGTATTTTACTACTCAACACTGCATTATTTTTACCGCATTTGTGAACTTAGCTGGCTAACATAGTATACCAAGTATCGATTTTAGTAAAGTGCCGGACACTGAGCCATTCTTATAGAGTCCATCCTCTTTCAAGTTTAATAGAGTTAGTTGATGCATTGTAACTCCAATATGTATTTTACTACTCAACACTGCATTATTTTTACCGCATTTGTGAACTTAGCTGGCTAACATGGTATACCAAGTATCAATTTTAGTAAAGTGCCTGACACTGAGCCGTTCTTATAGAGTCCATCCTGTTTTAAGTTTAATAGAGTTAGTTATTACATTGTAACTCGAATATTTCACTACTCAACACAGCAATGTTTTTAGCGCATTTGTCAACTTAGCTGGGCAACATAGTGGACCAAGTAACAATTTTCATAAATTGCCCAACACCGAGCCATTACTATACCCTCCATCCTCTTTCAAATCTAATAGAGTTATAGGCAAACCTTAAGGGGGAAGTTTTACTGTATTACGTTTTAAAGGAATCGTTTCCAGCCTTCGGAACTTGTCCGTTCGGTCCGAAAGTATCATTTATTATTGCATCGGTCATATATATATTAAGCTCGAGACGAGATATCCTGTACACGAACCGCAATGGAACGGAATGTAAATAACCTTAAAAATTAAGTAAGATAATTGAAAAAAAAGCTCGTGGCTTAACGAAATTGGGTACAGTCGTTTTGATAATGAGAACGGTGCGTTTGTCTCGTCAGACGACGCCCTACTATGACATGAGTTATCAGACGACGCCGACGACGCTCGCCGCCGTGAGGGAGACAGCGCTGAGCAACGTCGGCTACTCGATGTCGGACAACCGCTTCACGAGGGGCGACAACAACGCCTCGCCCGTACCGTCGACGCTCTCCTCGCAGCAGACGTCGACGTTGTCGCAGCAGCAGGGCGGCCATCAGGCGGCCGCCGCCGCAGCCGCCGCCGCCGCCCAGCCGATCCTGGCGGCTGCGGCGGCCGCCGGCACGGCGCCCCCCTACTTCTTCGCCACCGCCTTCAATACCATCGCGCCCAACTATCAGTTCGGCACCATGTACACGGTAAGTGGGGGTCGAGGGGGTGACGACGTCGAGCCCGTCCGTGAGTTTCGATATGGAGCACTTTGTTACCCGAATAGACCGAAAAGTATATATACCGTCGACCAATTTTTAATAGTACTTCCTTCTACGGTGTTGTGTCTGTTATGATCTCCCCTTTCATCTTTTGTTTCACTACATTGCAATCTTTAGATTTGGTATATTGTTGTTTTAAACCTATCTCCTACATTCAATGTGTTCATGAAATAAAATTTGCAAACTCTCCTTCTCTCACCATTGATAATAGCCTATATTTTCTCCCCTTGTGCTTCCTTCTGTTACTCGTCTGTACTTAAGTTACGTTCACATAGACTTTGTGCAGTTGCAACGGCACTGCAGAAAAGTTAAAAGCATAGGTTTCACTAGGAGCGTTCACATAAACTTAAAGTGTGCCAATCGCGTGCATTTCGAGTGCAGTGCTAGTGCAGAAAGCTAAAAGCGTTTTAACTTTTACCAACTGTCGTACCAACGTTCTACCATAACCAATGAGAGCGTACTTGAGGGGCGGGGTTTGGGTTTTGTTTACCTATATTCCGTTTTGACAATATTTGAAAGTCAAAACCACAATAATGGATTGTGCTGAGAACGCTGAGAACCTCCGAAAACGGAAATTATGTTTATTAGCGGCATCGGCTGTGTATATTTGTGTAAACTAAATCTATTAACAGATGTGTTTTAGTCTTCGTTCAGAATATTTATAATGGCTGTCACTTTTTTATTAGCTACAGCAGGCTCCACTCCTTTCAATGTTTCGGCTATATACTTTCCCAGCCATTCAAAGCGAGATGTCTCTGTCTGGATTGGCAGTGGCGTTGCCAATGCCTTAGCAGTGTCTTTAATTATTTGGAACACCGCTTCTAAACTCTCGTTACCATGATCCATCTTCTTTCTCTTTGAACAACTCTCCGATTGATTAGTAGCCTCTGATATCGTCAATGACAAGAGGCAAGGAGACATATCCAACAGGTCAATTAAGGAGTTGTATTTAATTTAAAAAATGTCAATAGTAGGGTTTACTAAATATAATTTTAAAAATTATTTACCAAAAGTTGCATTGCCATCAACAAAAACTGACAGGTTAGTTTCACTGTCGGTTTCAGTATTTCTGTCATCTCAATTTAAACTGTTCATTGGAAAATTGTCCTTTTAGTAACTGTGTTACTTATTTTCCTAAAAAATTGACACATTAAAAATATTATACTGGTATTCTAATAAATAATAAAGCTTACTTATCTTCTCGACACCATCACCATATCTAAGAACTCTTAACTATTAAATAGTTCCCAAACATCCTCTACAGTTGCTCCTGCCCCAGAGGTATTTTCGCCTTGTAACCAACACTTTTCTTTTCTATATTTCTCCCTGATAGCCTTATGGCGGGCCATACAAACGTCCACTAAAACATAATTCAATATGAGCGTTGTTAATAGAATTAATAATCTAATAAAAACTTACCTGTAATCCTAACTTCTTCCGCTAATGCTTTTTTTGAAATGTCGCGGAAATCTTTCCTTGCCCTATTCCAGATAATGGGATAATTTTGGAGCAATTCAGCCATTTTGCGATCCATTTTTACTCAACACTAAAATCATAAACGTGGTAGGTACTATACTCGATTCGAAATAGGGAGAGAGTAATAAATAACTCAAAATCGGAGGTTCGGGTTGTAACAAAGGGCGTACCATCCTTATTTCCCTGATTTTTTAAATATAAATTAAATTCACCCATCGAACTGTTTCCATTTTAAAATTTCTTGAAGTTGTATCGTACATATAGTGATTAAGGATTGAACCTAAAAGGAATGAATTCATATAATTACCAATTTAATCGGTGCCGTTAACGAAATATATCAATGAATGATATTACTTGTAAATATTGAATACTTTTAGACAATTCGTCAACTCGGAGACCATTTTGGAAAGGGTCTTTTTTAATGTGGACACTTAATAATTTGTTCAGGCACCTTTACTCTTCCACTAAACTACTTAGTTAACTGTTACCAGAGATTTACCTGTAGGATTAAGAATTACCTGGAAATGGGGTCGAAAGTTCTCCCTCCGTTGAAGGAGGTATAAAAGGAAAATACCTGAATTTCGGTTATTCTTATTCTAATAGTCTTACTATCAAGAATTAAATATGTCAAGTCTTATGAACTTTACCCCGTGTAAGTTACCGAATAAGCAGGCGTTATCGTGTCGTGAAAAAGTGGTTGTTTTAAATGTATTTAACGGATTGAAACATCTACATCCTAAATCCAGCGTAGATGACCTAGTTGAAATGTGTCACAAAATGACGGGATATGGAAAATCAACGATATATCGCGTCAAAAGGGAAGAGAGGAGTGGAGAGGTGAAGGCTCCAAAATCTGCACCAGGAAGACCTCAAATGCTTGTTGATGAGGATAGCAAGAGACTCATTCGTCGAACGCTTCATTCCTTTTTTTTTTCAAACGTGAAATCCCAACATTGGATAAAATGTTACATGAACTGCCAGAAGACTGTATGACATTGAAAAGGACCAAGTTGTGGACGATTCTGAAGGAACTAGGTATTTGTTGGGATAAGCGAATTAAAACTTCTCCTCTTCGGGAATCCGATGAAATTATTTGCTGGCGAAGAAGCTACCTCAGAGATATTAAAAAATTTCGACAAGAAGGAAGGGCTATTTTTTTATCTGGATGAAACCTGGGTAAACCAAGGATATACCGTGGGAAAAGTGTGGCAGGACAAAAGTGTGGTGAATCCGCGACAAGCCTTTTTAGAAGGTTTATCAACAGGACTAAAAGCACCGGCTGGAAAAGGTAAACGACTTATTGTTACCCACATCGGCAGTACTAGTGGCTTTGTGGATGGCGGCTTACTTCTTTTTGAATCGAAGAAGACGGGAGATTATCATGAAGACATGAACGCGGACGTTTTCGAGGAGTACTTCGTTCAAATGCTCGATCTCATCCCACCTGGTTCCGTAATTGTCATGGATAATGCGAGCTATCATTCCAGACAGGTCGATAAATCCCCGGTAATTTCTTGGCGGAAGGCTGAAATTTTAAATTGGCTGATAAGAAAAAATATTCCGTATAAGGAGGACATGGTCAAATCGGAATTGATATCAATTGTAAAGACCTGCAACTTTCGTAAAAGGTATGCAGTTGATGAAATGGCACAAAATCGCCAAATAACTGTGCTTCGTCTTCCGCCCTATCACTGCGAACTCAATCCCATAGAATTAATATGGGCTCAGGTAAAAGGCTATGTTGCTCGGGAAAATAAAACATTTAAATTAAAAGATGTTAAAATTCTTCTGGAAGAATCCATTCGCAGAACCACCTCTGAAAATTGGCAAAAAGTCATAAATCATGTTATAAAAGAAGAAGAAAAATTTTGGGAGTTAGATTTTATGATTGATAACGCCGTGGAACCCTTAATCATTACTGCACAGGATATCAATGAAGAGAGTTCTTCAGATGATTCTGAATATTAATTAATTTCAACTTGAAAACATTCCTGAACATTGCGTCTTTCCAAAACCTCACGATTACTCCTTTTTCTTTTGAACGTGTACCTTTTGTATACCTGAACGGATTCTTGTACGAGAAAATGAGATTTCTGAAAATCGATTTAGGTATACTTATAGTTACCTATATTATTATTAACTTAAGATTTAAACCGTTTTGAACTGTTTAAACAAGATTTGTTATTCTTGTAAAAAAACGTTTATTTCCAATAAATATATTATTATTTTAAGCTATTTAGTTACTTCTTTTGTATAATTTGTGAAATTGTGCCACGTTCCTCGTTTTAAAATTTTTTTGTTTCTTATAAGCTTGGACAAAAGTGATGTTATGTATACTTTGTGCTTTTGATATATTAATTTAGTAAGTAATTAATTTGGATTGATGTATATTTCTATCCCTTATGGCATATGCCAGTGTTAGGTATAATATTAGGAAAAGTTCAGTTCTTTGAGTAAAAGTGAATTAATTATAGTTTCATTTCGACCTCACGGTATAAATTTATTATTTATATATAGGTTCCATAAATTCTAAATAAACAAATATTGCTTATGATTACTTTTTTTCTTTAAATAAAAAACCCCATGGCGTGACTCTGATGTGACGATTTCAAGTAAACGAAAACAGTGCGAAATAACCGAATTGGAGTAATAGAGAAAGAGCATTCAATTCTTCATAAGAAAGATAAAGACGGATTATATCCCTTGACCCGAACGCAGGTAGAAATTTGATCCGGGTGCTTTTCAATGTAATAGTTCCTAGGAACAGTACAGAGACGTATAACTAAATGCAATGTTTATACATATCTCGCCAGTACTACAGTTTTTGAGGATTTGCATTTATAATGACATTTTATTACTCTCTCGATTTTCCGAATGGAATATAGGTAGTTGAATTTTACGAACCACAGACAGATCAATCGTTTACCAGTGTTCGTGAAACTTACCACCCCCCTCAAGTATGTTCTGATTGGTTGTGCTAAACTGGTACTACTGCTTATGTGAACGCTCTCTGAAATTAATGTTTCGCACTAGCAATTCTGCACTACCGTTGCAACTGCACAAAGTCTATGTGAACATAACTTTAGGCTTCACTAATTCCATATGACAAGCTGCAAACTGCCTCTGAAGAGCATTATCACCAAATTTCACAAAGTTGTTCGCTTATAATTGACACCATGGGGACAGTCAAAGTAGTCAATTATAACCAAAGTCAATTAAGGCCGATTTATTTCAGAAATGATACCAAAGTAATAGAAGTGGTTAGTCGTAGGATTTCTAATTCGAAACAAAAGTATCCAACAAGGTTATTGCATCCAAAACTGATTGATTAAGCTTTTTAGATTTTAGTATATACAAATTTAGATCTTCAATGAAGTCTACAATCAACATCTTTATTGGCACTAGTTTTTATTTTCTTGCTTTTCGAGTGATTCAGCACTTCCGATTCATAGGTACGAATAATCGTTTCCGTATTTTTCCATATCAATGAAACCGTTGCTTTAACTAATCTCTTTTCGCGACATATAGTAGATTGTTGTTTACTATTTTGTATTTCCTTAATAATTTGATATTTTTCTTCTATAGTAAAAGCGGACTTTTTTTCTTTTTTTAGAGTTTTCAATATTTTCGGACAGTATAAACCATTCGAGAACAACTAAACTTATTTCTCTTAATTTCTTCTATAAATACAGTACCTAGATACCCATGTTGTTTTACCGTTATAGCCTAAATTCTAGTTGTCAACGATAATTCTACTGGAACGGTCATGTTTCTGTCAAATTTCGCTAATGATCTTATTTGTTATTATTATCTACCTACCTATGAGCAATACCAAGGATCGGTGATTAATCGGTTCTGAGGAGGAAGACTTTTTTGAGAAATGTGTCTTGGGTGATAATTGACTTTTTGAAAAAATTGGGCTATTTATATCCGAAAGTCAATTATAACCGAATGAATTTACATTTATTTCCCTCTTCTTTTAATCGGGACCACAAAAACCGTCGATTATAACAGGGTGTCAAGTATATGAGAGTCAATTATAGGCGGCGCTGACTGTATATTCTTATACGGTGAAGGGGGTTTATTTGATGATGATTGGATTTACTTGCGCAGTTAACATGACAGTTCGATCAGTCGGTTTTGGCGATAGTTCAAAATTTTTCCGTGCTCGACTTAGTAATACTTTTATTCATTCAGGTGTTGATACTTTCTTCTTGTTCAGCCGTCTCCATCAATGAAGGTTGGCAATTACATTGACAAACGTTGTCCTGTCTTCCTGCGGTTCTTATGAGTTGCTGAAAGTCTTGGCCTGTCCAGTGTCGGTTGTTCCTCATCCATGATAACTTTCTCCTTCCTACCCATCTCTTTCCTTTTGTAGTGAGTTGAGCGTATCGATATTTATCGTTCCTCAGGTAAACCGTCTTACGAATTTTTATTATATTATGGTGGAGCTCATGTTCTCTATTGACTACATGGTACTTCTTCATTAGATGTATATGATGTCGAAGGGATTTCAAAGATTCTACGGTGTCCTCGTCTCGGTACTGTACAAGAGAGTGGACCAAACATAGCACTTCCTGTCTCAGTCGAAGGTCGATATTCAGCCAGGCATCACAAAGTAACCTCCTAAGTCTATTGAATGCACTTCGGGCTCGTTGGATTCTTGATCTAATTTCTAAATTAGTGTCCAGGTTACCAACACCCCAAGTACTTTTATTGGTCAACCTGTTCCAGTATTTCTCTATTTATTCTGCGAAGTGTAGGAACATTGCTACTCTTTCGGATTGACATCGTTTTGGCTTTCTTGATGTTTATCTTCAATTCCGAGCTCTAGACATGCTAAGTAAATTTTGAAGGCCCACATCGAAATCTGCGATCAAAACAGTAAGATCTGCGTATCTGATAGAATTTATGTTCACTCCATTACTTTTGATTCCGTCCGAAGTTTCGTCCAGCTCTCTTCCAAACACGACCTCAGAAGTCAGGTTAAACATAAAATAGGTGACAATACCTCTCTATGTATCTCAATCTTGTTAGAAATTAAGCTACCGATCCTAATGCTGACTTTTTGTTGCTAATACAGGTTTTTTTAATAATGTTAGATCTCGTTCATCTATCATCTTCTGATACTTTAAAACTGTATATTGATATCAAGTTGCTTCTGTGCGATATCGATTACTAAGAGTTAGTTGTTTTTGTACTTAATGTCAGATTTTTATTAATAGCCTCCCTATTAGTTTCAGTTTTAAAAATAACTTGAAGTAATTAAAATATCGTTTTTCTTTGTATATAACTACTATTTTAATTAAAACACAATTATTATGTACATCAGTAAAATAATACGCGTAAATAATGCTATTATTTGGTTCATTTTTTTTATACTTTGCAAAAACATTTTTGTTTACATATAGCATAATGTGTATCATCAATATCATAACAATGTTCTAAATAGTAGAGCAGGATATAAAATAATTTACAGACAATAGAATGAAAATCCCAATGTTGCTGAAACATATTCGTCAGTGTCTTCTCGGTATTTGCTTTATAATACATATTATTATCTTATTTTCAAATTACAACAATATTAATAAACGATATTTTTTATATTCAAATACATATACTATTTTTCTTGGTTTATTCTAATATGGTATTATTGCCAAAAATTAAAAGACGTAAAGTGTGATAAGTAGGTTGATAATTTATCATTTTTACCATTACTTTCTTAATTACCCTTGGAATTTTAACGAAAAATATATCAAAACATTCACCTTCTAAATTGTCTAATTTTTGGGAATTGTCTTTTTGCAGTCTTCTTTTATTTTGAATCTTTAATTCTTCTGGTCTTGTGTATATTTCTCTTTGACAAACTTAACAACCTCCATTTTGTTTCATAATTTGATTTCTGAGCTCTGTCCTGGTATGTAGGTGCTGCATTGTCTACAATCAAGTTAAAAGTACCTGTTCGCTCTTCATACATCGGTACGATGTGTACATACTTACGTAATCTATTTTTTAACACATATTCTGGACAATTACACATGTTAGTGATGTATACAGATTTTACACACCATATAGTGTGAGTTCTTTATTAATCACATTTATCAATTATTCTCACGAGTTTATTTCATATTTATATCGTAATGAAGGTTTGCCCTTAGACTTCTTACCTGAAAATTTCCAATATTTTCTGTGTCCACCACTATTTATCATGTTATTTAATTGTGGTTTCTTTTGAGTTGATAATAATCATGTCCTGGTATAATTATTGGCATTTGATCTTTCCATGCCTATTATTTTTCTTCCACGGTTTTATGTCTATTAATCTTCTATTTTATCTAACAGTTTTCAGTTGATTGTATAAAGGCTTCCATTGCCATGTCATTACTGCATCTCTTTTTTTCATTCTGAAAGTAACACCTACAAATTAATTATGTATATATAATTTTTACCATATCACACACTAGTTCTATAACATTCAACTTACTTTGTCAAATAATTAAGGAATTCCGTGTCATTGCTTCTTGTAGTTTATTTAAATATGTACATATTAACTAATTTTAAGAGTAACTTCCTCGACTTCCTTAATTTGTATACTGTCGATGTGCAAATGCCTTCGGGGTTACGCGTGCTCAGACTAACTGTCATGAGGTCATGACGATGTTATTTTCAGTTCTTTCGGTGAATCACTTTGAGAAGTGCCCATGAAGCTCATGGACGACGCAATCTCTTAGAACCCAGTAAAAAAAAACAATATATTTTTACAGGAGTGCATGTACCTGCATTTAGTCCAAGCCAATGGTATGAGAGTCGAAAAGCATCCAAGATCCAGTTAAATCAAACCCTCCAAGATCCCACCCGACGCCCTGTCATGTCGTTTTTCCATTTCCAATGTTAAGAATGTGTTTGTATTAAATGAATTTCGATGAGCCCCTTGTGTTATATTTCAAATAGGTAATAAGCTGTAATGATGATACGATGACGAGACTGAGGAGGTATCGGAGATGTAAGCTATCAGTGCGTTAGGCAAGTCTTTTGCCGAACCTCCGTCGCTTATTAGATCTTCAGTCTTCCCGAGATGTCTCATGGCAATCTGAACAAACGCGAAACTCGCAACGTTTACATTAATTCGAATCCTACACCGAAACAGTAAAAGACTCTCATCTACTTCTCCCTCTATTCCACCACATTTACACGTTTCCGTTTTCCAGCAACTGCCCGCCGCGACGAACGCCCACGGCTCGAGCAACAACACGCAGTACCCGAAGCCGGGCACCTACGGCTCCGGCTACGGCAGCTACGACGCTCTCAGCCAGTCGCAGGAGTACACGAAGGGCGGCTACGTCGGGAACGCGCAGGCGCAGAAGGGCAGCGGCGGGAACTCGTCGTCCGGCACCGGCTCGGCCGGCAACGACCTGACGGCGATGTACGCGAAGACGCACGCCCTCGGGAAGGTCAACGTAAGGGAGATTTTAGTTTATTTTCGTTTTAGTTTTGCAGGGCTCTTTGTTTTAAACTTGTCGATTTAATTGCTGAAGGTTTTTAAAATAGCTTGTGTATACCTACCCTCGCGATAAATGAATTTTATGACGCACCCGCTTATCGCAATAAGTTAAGGGTCTATTGTGTCTTAATGCTTTTATTGTAGGTATTTTGCCGCCGAATTTTGACGAGCTCTCCGAGAAACAGTTAAATAAAGGGGCGTATTGGAAAAAATTATAAAATAGAATTGAAATAAGGTATATTTTGTTTTATGAACAGTAATTATATATCAATAGTATCGTATGGATGTTGCGAAAAATGTTTAACACATCAGAAAGATGTAGAAAAAGATAGTTGTGATTGGATGATACCATTTTACCATTGCGTTTGATTAATTTTAATTCTTATTCGTCAGCCGTAGAATTGCCGTCATTCCCTATAGGAATAATGAGTTTTGGAACGTGTGCCCAAAGTATATCAATTTTCCTACTATTCTACTATGATACCTACGGAGCGTTATCTAAAACAACTGCCCTATTTGGTGGTAGTTTTGGCAATAAAATGTTTTTCATCCAATAATCAAAAATACTGGAGCACATATCATGGTGGTAATCCAGGCAGCATTCTGTAATGTCTTTAGACGATAACAGTAAACAGTCCGGAACCAAACCATTATGCGAACCACAATGTAAAATTGAGATTCGTTTTCCCCTAGAAGAGGACACATCCAATCTACTTTTAGGGGAATTATCGCTCCAACCTTTTTTGAAATTGTCATTTTTAAATATCATTGCAGTACATGATAAGTACTGCCAAGTACTGCAGACAATTACTCGTTTTCCAAGAAAATATTCTCTCCGACCGACCATCCCTTTGTTACATCGTTAATAAGGACACATTTGCGCTCTGTGAAACGCTCGTAATGGGCGCTCTTTAAGCTTACCTACCAAAAATACTGAGTCCTGTCCATTGTCGGGTCGCGTGCCGACGGTTAGAAGGATGGTGCTAATAGTCTGGTAATAAATCTGAAGATCAAGTACTTCAAGACGAGGAGAAGGTCATAAAATTCATTTAATGCGAGGGAGCCTATATATGGCTTTCCACAGGAGAAGGGTAGAGGTAGTTCCAAATGAGATGAACCTTCAGTGACAGTTAATATGCGTAAACTTTTACCGGGACGAAAACAGATGTCATGGACAAGGAATATTAGACACTGGACCGGATTAAGAACGATAGAAGAGCTTGTCAGCGCAGTCAGACACAGGGGTTATTTCCGACATGTGGGTAGCCAATATCCATTGAGTGGATAGGCAGCTTGATTGATGATTTGTAGATTTTCTTTAACATCCTCCACATACTCCCTAAATTCAATCAGATCATCCATTATTGTAAAAAACACTCAAAAATCCAACAAAACGATGAGAAACTATTAGGTTGGTAGCAGATAAGTAAGCAACCATGCCCACTCACCTTTGAGTGCAAGATGGGTGCCTAATTTTCTATGAATACTAAATTTACAAGAGAGGGTTACTTGAGTGTGAGTCGAGTATGAGTGGCACTCAATTCGCGTTTATGAATTTACCCCTAATTGTCTATAAATACCAAATTTACAAGAGAGGGTCACTTGAGTGTGAGTTGAGTATGAGTGGCACTCAATTCGCATTTATGAATGTGCCTCTCAGTGTTACTATAAACTCTGGAACAAAGTTGTATACTCAACAAACTACCCTTTCTATTCCTCATTTCATGATGACACGATGACGAGACTGAGGGACTGCTGAAGGTATAGGCGGCCACCTTTCGAAGAGTCTTTCATCGAATCGTAACCGCCTATCGAACCTTCGGCTTTACCCTAAGATGTTTCCGGCAGCCTGATTTCTCCGTTATACCTAACGAATCTTCGCCGTTTCTCTAGACACGTCTGACACATCTCTTTATTTCTCTTCCAGACGTACGAGAAGCAGGGATTCCACTCGGGCACGCCGCCTCCCTTCACGGGCGCCATCCACGGCAGCCAGAACGCAGGCCTCGCGCCCAGCGGCACCGGCTACACGCCCCAAGTGTACATACCGACGATGGCCGCCCATCAGCAGCACCACGCGACGCACCTGATGCAACAGCCCCTTCATCAGGTGAGAGGGGAGAGTGGGGGACACGGTCTCTGTCGGCTCGTTAGATAAATGTATGAGGGTCTTCCTTCTTAGACGCGGCTCGTTCCAGTGGAGATTGGAAATCTTATCGAACGTTCTATGAATGATGAGTAATTCAACAAAGGGTATTTCACGTTTAAAATATACCATGAAACGACAATAAAAGTTGAGTATGTCGCAACGAAATTGCATAAAATACATTTGGACTGGATTAATTTTGTAATGAATAGAAACTTGATATTATCAAATTTGCTTCCATTTGACTCTTATTCTCGATTCACAACTGTTTTGCTGCCTATCACAATTAATCAGCGGCGGCCATATTTGTCATGTAAACAAATAATACTGTGCGATTGAATAAAAAAATAGTCAAAGCAGGTCATGAGCTATAATACGCGTCTTTTCCTAAAATTCTTCTTCAGGTTATGAATTACAAATGTCAAGTTGACGTACATTGACACGAGACGATGTTGTCGAAGCCAATCAAAAGTTTTCTTTTATGCCGGGTTTATACAACATTTTACATAGTCGTAACCATAATCATAGTCATAGTTACAGTCCTAATCACAATCATAATTTTGAAATATTCAAAAGGTAGTTATACAACATCACAATCACAGTCATATGAGTAAAATTAATACTCAGTTTACTTGTCATTTGTCAATAACTCTACAAAAAGAAATTCAAAATAGAAAAAACAAAACCTAAAAAACGGCCAAAATTCACAATACTTGAATAACCATAAACAAACACAGACCTGACAGCTGACAGACAAAACCCTGGACCTGGAACACGTACGTAAGTCGTAAATATTTATAAGGTAAGACCTGCGTGACACAGAAAGAAGATGACGCCTGCGCAGTTCAGTTTAACTTAACTTCAAGTTTGATTTTGTCAGTGTCAATTAGTATTTTCCGTTGTCTGTATTTTTAAATTTAGGAACTAAGTAAAGACATGCGGCTTTTTTTTCATGGCCTGCTTTGACTATTTTTTTATTCGATCGCGCTGTACTTTCTTATAAGAACGCCGGGTCTAGTCATATTAATCGTCCGTGGGTTAAGCAGTTTTTAAAACTCTAAGAAGTCGATTCGACTGTCCCATAAGTTAACGAGACTAATTTCCACTGGAACTAGGCCATTACTAGCAATTTTTCTAGAAACGGTGTAAAAGTCACGAAACACTCGTTTGTTCTGTATGCGGTTTTCTTTACTTTCGATGCATGCTAACGACGAGTCTTTATCACCTTTACTCTTCTGTTGATCGATTGTTATGAGCGTCATCACCGATTGCACATGCGGCATGAGTGACAAGAAGACGAGTCTCCATGAAAGTCATTTAAGTTTTTTCCTTTATGTTTTTGCTTTGTAGATGGATGTGAGGCACCCAGGCAGGCGCTTGGTAAGTCACCAGACACGCCATGCTTTTTGTGCAATTGTTGCTAATAACGATCCGACTCGCACCGCTTTTCTTTGTTTCTGTCAGCACGTATAACGATTTGGGAGAAGTGTAGTAATCGAAATAACGCCCTTTGTCCCGGCTTTGTTCGAGCTCGGACAAAGCCGTGTTGAAATTTTTTGAAAAGTGTTACTCTTCGGAGCTTTGCGTGTACCGTAGGTACGTATCTGCATGTACAGCTTTTCCTCTTAGAACGGTCTTGAATGTTGATCGTGTCGAAATTATTCCCGTTGTCAGGTAAAGGGACCGATTCCTTTCCGGCTCGTTTAATGGTAGGGTCGAATTCCCTCCTGCTTATTGTTTATTTTTAAATGTTTGAGATTTGGCGTTTTATTTAAAATATAACATTTAACATATAACTGTATAACAATGCATGTTGAGAGTGCAACTTTGTTATCAACATTCTATATAGAGAAGTGGTTCAAAAACGTTTTCCATTTTGAATTACGTCAGTTTGTACTTGTATTCAATTGGGTTGTAGCATTTTACTTAAACTACACATAAGATAGATCACTCCTGGAATTTTTCTTTATATTTTTACAAAGAACAGCCATGTATTTGTTTTTGTTTTTAAATTCATGTATGAAACTAACCTCACAATAATACACAATGAAAGAAAGTGTTATAAATACACACTGTTCATAAAAATAAAAATGGAACGGAACGGGGAGGAATCGGTCTCTTATCGGAAATTAGGGAAGGAATTCGATGGCCGTCCGTAACACTGCTTCTTCTAGGATTCCGGCAACAGCGGCAGCCAGAGGTCGCAGGCCTCGAACCAGGCGAAGGCGGGTGCGAAGCAGCCCTACCAGACGTCCTATTGGAACCAAGCATAAATATCTTTCTCCGAGTAACAACAACAAAACAACATCAACAACAACAAACAAGACGACTTCGCCTCTCATCTCGTCCAGTTAGACGGTTCTTATTTCTTTTTTTCAGGGAAAACTTGAGTATGACAGGAGAGACAGCAACGGCGCTTCGACGTTGACGGTGGACCAATCTGGATCGGTCCGGTCGTTGTTATCGTTATCATCGATGCGTCGTTGTCGTTATTATTATTAATATTATTGATACCGAGTAGCGTATAATTTATATATTAATGAAACGAGTGTGTGATGCAACATAAGTTATTTCCTGTAATTTTATTTATTATTATTCGATGATACTTTAGGATTTGTTTCTGTTGCGTATTACATGGGCCTATATAAGGGAAGTGTCAAAAGGGTTTTATGATGGTGCGTCGAGGGACGCTTTTTGATTTATTTTCTTTTGGATTTAGTTTTCGCGGTGTGTGCAATTCAAGTGCAATCATTGGGCACATCTTTTCAATCTTAATCCTTGTTGGCTGTGTATGAGCATGTAAAAAGGGGTCGACCTGGGTCGTCAGAGAAGTCAATTCGATGAGGGAAAGATCACCTTTCTGTTCACGTAACGATAATGTCATAATTAGTACCCCCAACCGATTCGTACACTGTGGTTTTACTGTGTTGAGTGTGTAGGAGTGGGGCGGGACAAAGATGTCATTTTTCTGTTCTCCTCAGTACTTAACCGTTGGTAGTAAATTTTGCTCAAACTCCTCGTAGGGTTTCATTTTCGAATTACCCGCCCCTCTCACCTTTCCTCTTTTTTTGGTTGAATTATTAACGCTTCGAACAAGGCGGTGCACATCGTCGTCATACATACTATTTCCTATTGTAAATATGCTCTTATCGTAGGGGTAAGGCGACAAAAATGTTTCGTACCGATACACACGCTCCATGTGCATGCAATTTTCGTTTTCGTTTCAAGGTACGGAAGGTAAATAAATTGACTTACCTAAGTTTTATATATATACACACATGGTGGATGATCGAAGTGTGGGAGCGTGGAGGGGAGGGAGAGTAAGACGGTACGTTAAGGGCCGCTTCTTCCTCTCGGTGGCCCCCCTCAAGTTTTAAATCCAGTTTGTAGTTAGATTCTATTGATTTAATGAGAAATTATCTTATGTACCTATGCTACTTGTATAAAATATTCACAATATATTGTAGACACTGTATATGTGTTGTTTTTTTGTATTTTGCAAAGCTGCGTTTTAATACGAACTTGATGATACAATGAGTTTATTACTCTTTTATCTGATTTAATTAATTTGTGTATCATTTTCGATTACTGTATTTTGTATTTTTTTTTATTTGTAGAGATAATGATTATTACAAAAAAATAAATAATAATAATAAATAAATTCTAATTTATGTACAGTCCAGTCATTTAATTCTAGTTTTTATATTAAATGACTTGAAAAAATAAACTTCATGTTAAGCAGACGGAGACTTTCTTTACCACCCATGGAGAGAATTTGAAATGTACGAGGAAGTGATGTATCTGTTGGAGTCGTTCAGCGTATGTTCCCTGAATAGGTAAAGACTAAGCCAGTTTTAACGGTTTCTTATTTTTGAGAAACTTGGTGTGCTGGAGAACGTATTATATTAACTTTACATCAGTAGATTTTGAAGAAGTCACTTTAGACGTTCATTTAATTAGGCGTCTTTAATTCTTATTTTTACAAATTAGTTCAACCCCATAGTAAGTTATTAAAGTAATCACTTAATTATCTAATGATGCATGTAGGTCCCGACAGTATTCCACCAATATTTGTAATGTGCTGCTAATCTCAGTTTACTAAATACACATAAGCATACTAAATATACTCAGCACTAAATACAGATGGAATCGATCAGTTATCGGTGAAGTTCACACACATACGCTACGGGTCTTCGAACAGGTTTAGAACAGTTTTAAACTTTGTGACTTACTTGCCTGGCACTCGTACTATTCGACCATTTTATCCCTTCTCACTTGAGTTAAATGGTATAAGCTGATTTGAAAGTTTTTAATTCATGTGATCAAAGGAAGGGAAGTCGCCGAATCAGCAACTTAGGCATCTTAAGTACCAACCCAATATGGGATCGGTGAGTCGTTGGTCAAGTTCACCACACATACGCTACGGGTCTTCAAACAGGTTTAGAACAGTTTGATACAGTCAGAAATTTGTTTTCGACCTTTACTTGCATGGCCGAAAAATTACTCATATAGAAATCCATTGTCTGATGCCATCAATCACCTGGATAATATACGTCATACATTCCCCTGCAGATGGCGAGTTACTCGCTTACATCCTTTGCTAGACGTTCTTAGTAGTGTAAGACTACTTATCTATAAGATACAATTCATGGACAATATCCCTTGTCGTGCAGCATCGTGGTCTATCCTTTTCAATTCCTCAATATATTCACCATGGCATTAAGAAAAGAGAAGTGGAGAATTCTCTATTTTTACACTTTCTGCAAGGGAAGCTTCCAAATTATAGACCGGTCTGTACTGTGAGTCTCCTAACAAGTTTTGACTTATATGTACTATTTGACCATTTCATCCCTTCTCACCCAAGATAAAGACTAGGGTGATTTTGATGTGACATTTGAAAATTTTTAATTCGTATCATCAAACAAAAAGGTAAAAAGAGACGCTGAACTTAGGTACTTTGAATTCGAAAGCACCGATCAGTCGTCGGTCAAGTTCTCCAGTGAAGGTTTAAAATAGTTTTAAACAGTCGGAAATTTTTTTTGACTTACATATCTCGCAGTCATACTACTTGACCATTTCATCTCTTCTCACTTCAGTCAAATATAAGAAGGCGATTTTTGTGTGCAATTCGAAAGGTTTGTTGCTAGAAACTAGCATAACACTGAGGACAGTAACCGGTATCTTTTGTCAGTCGGGTTTGAGGCCATCTGCGTCTCGCAAGCTTCCCTTTAGTGACTATTTGAACGAGAGTACTACGAGTCCTACTCGTGCCTAGGATCACTATAATTCACCCCGTGTGAATTTGTCGCGTAGTCGTCAAAACGGACCCGTCAAAATTTGAAACGTGAAAGTGGTAGCACTAGAAAAATTCACCGTTACGGACATGCAGGGCGTCGTACAGTACGACGCGTTGCCGATCAGGGGCCCCCTGGTGAACGCCTTCGTCCTGTTGATCAACTCGCTGTTCATCAACATCCAGCTGGTCGGTCAGACCGACGTGTACCCGAAGGACCGCAGCAAGGATCTGCTCAAGGTGAGTATGGACAGACAGGAAAACTCTCGACGGCATCACTGGGAGTGAACTGCGATCACTAGGGATCTAAATATTGGACAACGCTATCGTGACGGGGTTGTTCTCTACCATTCGGGAAGCAGGACCGGTGATCACTAAAATGGTCATTGAAGAAGATCTTCACTCGCATGTTTCTAATTTTATTCCTTATAATGATTGATTACTACATCGATACAGCTAAAAGCCCACCCACTAAACATAAGTGTAATTCAAATCTATGCCCCAACATGTGACAGCACTGACAAAGATGTAGACAAAAACAGCTGTAGTATGAATAGTGAGTGAAAACCATTTTGGGACCCAAGAAAATAGGAAAAGGTGAATAAAGACGTAGAACCAATAAAGAAATATTATATGAACTGGAGGGAGAAGGTGTAATTAAAAGAATGAAAAGATAAAGAATTAGGTGATTGGGGCATATGTAGAGAGCAGGAGCCAGATCCATAATCTACCATACGGTAGAATGGAGAATGGCAGAAGGAGAGACAGACCGAGATAACTGGATGCAAAAAGTAAAAGCAGATCTAAGCTAGAAGAAGAAATTGGCGAGAGAAAACTAGAGACACAAGAGCATGGAATAGCATGGAAGAGCATATCCCTCCTCAGGTGACTAGACACAATGTATACATACAATCAGGGAAGAATAGAAGGGAGAAAAGGCATAGAAACAAGGAAGAAATCTTGGCCGAGAAACTGTTATATTAACCTCAGTATGGAACAAATATTTCAGTTGCAAAAGATAGGGAAACGTTTGAAGAAGTGATCGCTGACCATCGATAAAGAAGACGTCATGCTAAGAGGAAGAATACAACTCCTCCCTCATCTTTAAGTTTATTATCTTATTATTTATCTCCCCAGGAAAAGCAGTCGGTGTTCGATTTCATCATAGTCGGCGCAGGCACAGCGGGATGCGTCGTGGCCAATAGGATATCGCAATACGAGCAACTGTCAGTTCTACTGTTGGAAGCCGGCGACTATCCGACCGCCTCGACGGAGGTAAGTTGTTAACGTTGCGATATTTGGTTCATGCGCAGTAACGGGTCTGCTTTCGAAAAGTTTCGCTTTGCGCCCATAGAAATATAAGAAACTCTAGAACGCCAATAGGTAGATCTGATACTTGTACATGCGCAGAACGTTTTTTCATGCAACACAGTTGCAATTTTTTTCAGGTAACAGGTAATTAGAAAAAAAAACGAGAAGTCAAAAACCATTAGTCCTGCCCTGATGACATATCCCGCTTAATATACTATTTACTGCGCAAGCTTAGAAGTAGGTCAATTTTCCTTATTGTTCAGAACTGATTGGCGTTCTCGAGTTTATTACATTTCTGTGTTCTCGCCCGCTACTGCGCATGAGTCTCGCATTTCCGCGCCTGCGCCTTACGGCCTTACATCTCCACGGTTATCGTTTAGGTTCCAGGTTTGTACCAAGCGCTTATAGGTTCGGACGAGGACTGGTCGTTCGCTATGGAGAAGGAGCCGAGGGCGTGTGGGGCGCTGTATGGCGGCAGGTGTACCATACGCTCCAGGGGAAAGGTGCTGGGCGGCAGCTCGACCATCAACGACATGATCTACAGCAGGGAATACGACCACGACCGCTACAGCTATCTGGTCGGCGATAAGTGGGACTCGAGGACGATGATGGACTCGATCGAAGCGACGTGCAATGGTAAGGATCGAAATTCTATGTTAACCATGAGCTCCCTTTGCAAACCTTCTCAGATGATTTTGATGAAGGATATTTAACCAGAAATAATCAGTTATTGAGTGGTTGCTATAACTGGAGTTTCATTAACAGTCTAGAGAGATCTGGAAGATTCTAGAAGGAGCCAATTTAAGAATTGTTTCACAGGACCACATTCCATTGAGCACCAGGTATAACGTTATGGAAGAATTTCTTTTAGTTACATCTAAAAGATCCCATAAAACTTCTCTGGTTACTTTCCATCTAGAAAACTACAAAAGTAATTTCATGGAAAATTCTAGATCTTCCAGGCATTTCACGTTTATTAAAACAAAAAGTGAAAATTATCACCTATAACATCTAGAAGATTCTATGTCACTGTGTTTAGATCAGTTCAAATATACATTCCATCAACAGTACAAGGTTGTCCAAGCTCGCCATATCGATTAAGGGTTTCATGGAACCTAGGATGAACTTAAGTTCCTTCTAGATGGGTAAATCTAAAAAAATTTAGCGTCTGGAATCTTGATTTGCATATTTTACAGAATTATTAATTTTATTGAATCTACTGCAAAACAGGTATACTTTTCCTGAATATTCATTCGTCCAGAATCCAAGTCTAGATTCCATGAAACGGTAGGTATGTAATGTTTCTATAAAATTACGCAATCAAGAGTCTTTAGTGACTGATCAATCTAGATTCTATAAAACGAACTAAGTTCTACGGGATTTAGAATAAACTTAAGTTCCTTTATTACAATAGAATTGTAATTGTTACACAATCAAAATCTAGACGCTGCCACACTGAGATTTCGATAGAATCTACATTAAACTCGAATTTCTTCAGAAAGGCAGATGTTTTCAAAAATATAGATCTTGCCAAATTACCTAATAGTTTAATGCAACTATATTAACGTCCTTAGCGTTCTTTCATAACTACAAAACCTAGAATACTCTATGGTATAGAATCCAAGTTTAAATGCCATTAACTCGTAGACTGGGAATCTAGACCTCGATAAATATAGATGTATATTCAAAACACTCTTTGGATTGCTAAAAACGTAAGTTTCTATGAAATTACAATGTCTAAAAAATTCAATTGACTGATATACAATTCAAATCTAGATTTTACCATACTGATAGTTCTATGAAATTTCTAGCGTCTAGAATCCAGGTTTATAGATGTTAACTTTATGGAATCTATAACAAACTTGCATTCTTCATCCAGAATCCAAGTTTCCATTCCTTTAAACCGCAGTTTTGGAATCTAGCCTTGGATAGATACCTATAGATAAATTCCAGAATGTATTTTGGATTTGCAAGAATAGTTATGCTCTGTCTGTTATAGAAGATTCTGGTAACAGCTAACAGGTACACAATCCAAATCTATTTTCTACCAAACTAACAGTTTTATAGAATGTGCAATCAATTTGAAGTTCCTTTAAAATGGTACGATTTCATTGTCTACAATACACATTTATAGATCCTACCGAATTTATAGTTTCATGAAATTAAGAATGGGTTCTTTCAAATGTAGGATATAGATATAGATGATAGATGTAGGATATATTTAAAAAACATTTTGAATATGTAAGAATAATTAAATTTCTATCAAATCACAATCTAGATTTTAGCTATTGTTATGCAATCCAAACCTAAATTCTAACAAACTAACAGTTCCATAGGATGACAATAAACTTGAATGCATTTAAAATGGCAGAAGTTGTCACTGTTTAGAATCTTGATAGATTTATGGAATCCAGAATAAATTTGCGTTGTCACAAAATCTACAATATTTGACCGTCTAGAATACAAGTCTAGATTCGATGGAACAGTGTGTTTCAAATGTGAATTATAAGTTTCTTTACAACCATTTAATTCACTAAGTGAAGTAAAAGTATTTGTGAGGACTTAAATATGACGATAACCTATAAAATGAGTTCACATGTGATTTTGTAATACAGATTAGGTAGGTACTTTGAATTAAACCTCAAAATATTACATTTAGAAACAATGGTAGTCATAATTACATATCTTAAAGTAAGGTTGCTAATGCTTCAGTAAATAATTTAATGATGGTTGAAATTTTTGAGCCGTAACGTTAATATGGATCACATTTTAAATCAAGGTATCGGTTATACCATAGCGTATCGGTACCATTACTCCATACTGATTTATCGGTTCATCTCCTAGGTTAGTGTGTATGAACGCAAATTTACCGTCGCGCATGCTCAAAGCATGTACCACGTACCACCATCTTGCTGATGGTATATACAGACCGTTTCTACAGAGTCGCAGTATGGTATAAACATAGGAGCGAAAGAAATGCCATATATTTCTCGTTGGCTAAACAGAGAAAGAACTTTTGCGACGTTGTTAGCTCGCGAAACATCAGAATCATCGCCACACTCTACCGGATCATTCACTGTATAGCCTCCAACGGAAATATTTGGAATGGGTTACGGACCGGCCGGCCGGCAACGTTGCAAAACTTCCTTCTCTGTCATACTAACGAACTACTATTAGTTTCTCTTTCGCTGTTGTTGATTTCGGACCCTGCATTTCAAGAATAGGTCCGTATATTCAATCCTGCATTAACGCATCAATTATTAATATATTACCTATTTTTACCCATTTTTAACTTTATCTACTCACATTTCACAGACAGCACCTGCGGTGACACGGAAGTGTTCCGCCTCACCACTCAGAACCTCTCGACGCCGATAAAGTCTGCCATACTCTACGGTTACCATTCGACCGGCTACAACAGGATGCCACGGAGGTTGTTCTTGGGGTTCACCGAGCGCCCCTCGATACTCAGCTCGGGGACGCGATGGAACGCCGCCAAGGCGTTCCTGTCGCCCGTCAAGAACCGTCCCAACCTGTTCCTGGGGCTCGGGGCGGACGTCAGGAAGGTGAACATAACAGGTGAACCGGTTCGGTCGAACCGTGTGGGTAGTCGGTGAAATAATTCTATTTCTATTCATCTTCCATAAGAAGTTTCGAAGCTGATTTGACTAATTCTATAAGTAATTCAATACGTTATTGTATTTCTATTCATATTCTATAAGTTTCAACGTTAATTTGACTGAAACTCAAACTTGACGCAAGCTTGAAACAGCCACGTATTACATCAGCACTTTTAAATTTTCATTAGTCAACTTCAAGTGAATTCTCGAGGAGTTTATATAATTATTTATAAGCTTGCAGCAAACTTTATTGCGACTAATAGGAAATAAGTTTGCTGAGACTAGTTTACTGGGTCGCCAATGTGTCCTAGGTATTCTAATAATAAGAAGAAAATAAGAAAAATGTAACACAATAATTTGTAATAGCATAGTTTTCAAGTTAAAGTATTAAAGTTAACCAGAACAAGATAATAACTGTAGAGCTTTAAATGAACTTTAGAATGCAGGTCGAATTGATACCCTCAACTCCCACAACTGTCATGAAGTTCCCGGCATTTTAATCGTATCCCCAACTATAACTATAACTAACTTAGTATATATAACTATTGTAACATTTATTTCTAATTTATTTACACTGTCCAAATATACACTACACACTACTTAATTTATCTTAACTATTCCCTAACTAATTAATTTATATCGCACTCTTAATTATTAATTTATTTATACGCTCTTGCTTATCCGTTCACAACTTCTATGGAGTGTCCAGACTTTAAATCGTACCTATAACTTCCATAACTCTTGCTATGAAGAACAGGTATAGGAGTTATATTCTAAACAGAAGTGGTAGTACCGACAACTCCCACGATTAAAACTGTAGAGGAGTTTTCAGTTAACTTTATAATTTCTTAAATAACTGACGCAATAGAGTTGCAACCGAATTGAAACATTTTTTACCCAAAGTTGATGAAGGTAATAAAACATGTCCCCTTTTAACATCTTGAATTACGAAAAGAATACATTAAATTACATACGTTTATAATGTAAAACAAAAATAATAATAGTGCACCAACAATACCAAAATATCAATTAAAACTTTATAAAACAAACCGAATAACCATTAATTGTTTAAGCCATACTCCAATCAAATTAAAATTATTAATTTTTACGTATCATATATTATTATATAATTTTTAAATTTTATAAAAGGGTTCACCATCGAGGAAAAAATATAGACGTAACTCTCTTTTGTTTATGCGTCTTTCCAATTTACTTCTGGAAATTAATGGCACATTCTCTGAATTCACCTTAATGTATTCAATATCTTACACATGTCAATGTACGAGAACAGTGAGATGTAAATCTGTTTCCAATTTTTGTAAGGTGTCTTGTTTAGTAGGTTTTCTCATCAGATTTTATTTATCCCTGTTTTAGGTTCCGGTTCGGATAGGAGAGCTAATGGGGTTGAGGTGGTTATCGGAGGATCAAGGATATTCATTATGGCGAAGAAGGAAGTAATACTAACTGCAGGTAAGGGTCGATCTGATGAAGGTAAAGTAACTTTTAGCAAATTAAGTGGCTATGGTCCAAGATGACGTACCAGACATAATGTACGAAAATATGTATACACGAAGCTCTAGGAAGATAGAGTAAAGATAAATATAAAAATAATAGCACAAAAGGATCAAGCGAAAGACGTGTGCTGAAATTAACAGGAAATAGGTAACACAAGAGCAAATAAGGTTTGGAAAGTGGCCAAAGAACTGAGAAAACAAGACAAAGATACTGCAAGAATGAACCTAATTGGAATACGGGAATGGCAGATACAGTATCAAGAGCTATTAACAGAAATAAGGGAGGAATATACACAGGCTGAAATAGACAATTATAGAATAGACCCTAGCTGTACCATGGAAGAAGAGATAACACCAAACGAAATTAGAGAAGCCATGAGACAAATGAAAAGTGGAAAAGTTCCTGGCCTTGGAAACATAAATATCTAATTATTGGAAGCTGCCTCAGAAGCCCTATTATTGAAATGCTGGCAAGAATATTTAGTAAATGTCTCAATAGAGACACAACACCAGAGGAGTGGAGATGATCTGTGATTACGCCTATACACAAGAAAGGGTAATAGAAAATTGTGTTGAAAATAGAATTGGTTTAGGGCAGGACATTCCTGTGTTGACGGTATATTCGGTATAAAAATGTCATAGAAAAAAGAATGGAAAGAGGAAGAGAAATGCAAATGGTTTTCATAGATCTACAGAAGACGTATGACACCGTACCATTAAGTAAGTTATGATATGACCATTCATCGAAATTATTAAAAAATCGATTTTCGGGATGTAAAAGTGCAGTTATAATCAATAACATTTCCCAAGATTTTAATGTCACTGAAGGTTTCAGACAGGGCTGTACATTATCTCCCCTACTCTTTAAGATATATTTGAATGAAGCGTTAAAATATTGGAAGAGAAAATGTAATAAGATGGTAGTACGCATCGGTAACGACATTCTCTGTACATTTTGATGTTTGCAGATGACCAAGTCTTACTTGAAAAGTGGGATCTTGTCATGAACACATATAAAACAGAATACGTGACAGCAGGAGAAGAGATGATAATAGTGACTTAAAACCAACCAACGGGTTCCAAGAAACACACCAAAGGTCGAAGAGATAATGCAGAGAGTATGTTCCTTCGTATGGAACTGGGCTGGCCACATAGCAAGAAACACAAACAACAACTGTAGTGGAAAGGTGATTAGATTGAGACCATGGTAGGAACGAAGATGCGTCAGCAGACCCCAATAACGTTGGTACTATGACATCAAACGTACAGCAGGATTTAACTGGTACCAGGTCGCACAAAATAGAAATACCTGGCAAAATCTGAGAGAGACTTATATCAAGAGGATAGAAAACGGCTAGAAGAAGATATATACATTTTTATATTAAAAGTAATGTACTGTACAGAATCGTTCAGATTTTGAAGGTTTCCATGTAATTGCACCTAGTAATTATTAGAGTATGTATCATTGTGCGAGGGGTTGAACGCTTTGAATATTGATTACTCTGCGTTACGACTTCGATTCCATGCCATTTCTCGATCGAGTCATTGTATCATCCCCTTCCAGGCGCCATCAACAACCCGAAGCTCCTCCTGAACAGCGGCGTCGGCCCCAAGGGCTACCTGAACTCCAAGAAGATCCCGCCCAGGGCGGACCTGCCGGGCGTCGGCAGGAACCTCCTGGTGCGCGCGACGCTGCCGATCTTCGTCTCGTTCTCGCCCGGCGACCCGGAGGACCATTACCGGCCGACCGATCTGATCGAAGCGACGTTCCGGTACGTGACGTTCAGGGACGGCGCGCTCAGCGGTACCGGGACCAGGGACTTCGTCAACTACATCAGGAGGAACGAGGTCTTGAACAAGCCGGACCTGATGATCGAGCACCTCGTGTTCAGGATCGGCGACAGGGACCTGTTGGGCTGGTTGGACTCCGTCGGGTACAGTCCGAAGACTATCAATAAGGTGAGTGGGGGTACTTTAGGTATATCCTATTGTGGAACATTCACCGTTGGGTTCCTCTTCTGGACTTTGCTCAGAAACCTCAGTTCACCGACGCTAGGCAATGTAAACCAAAGGAAAAACACTAAGTCTTCACCAACTACTTTAGTCATATTGAGCGACCGGTTTCGAGCCTGAAGATGACTTCGACAAGGTCGAAACCGGTCGTTCAATTTGAATAAGATAGTTGACGAAGACTTGGTGTTTTTCCTTTGGTTTACATTGCCATGGCCAACTTAGAGAAGCTGGACAACCTTCGGTCGTTAACACTAGGCGACTTTAGGAGTTAAGCAGATCCTATCTCATGTAACACGACAGTATCTCAAGCAAGACCTCGTCTACTGTATTACGTAGAAACAGACAACTAAACCAAAGGGGAGTAGGCTTCTTGGTAAATAGAACTTATGTTACAAATGCCATTCAGGTCAAAAGTACAATTCCAAAGTAACGTACTTAACCCTCATAATCAATTATAGATATTCATTACAAATAATACAAGCATTATGCTCAACCCACGATGATCAAGACGTGAGACATTCTATGGTGACATCAGCACAACATTACAAGTCCCCCACTCATTATACCATAGTAAGGGAGATTTCAATGCCAAGTTGGGATGCAAAGAAGATGACTGAAACTACTATCAGAAACCAAGGGTAATGCCGTTGAAACGAGAGGGGTCAAGTTCTCCTCAATTTTCTCCAACAAAAGAAGTTATCCTAAGAACTTAAGAACACTTAACTAAGTGGACGTGGGCCAGCCCTGTTGGAGTAACAAAGCACCAAATTGACTTCATAATCTCCAATAAGAAAAATACTAACTAAGGCGTCACTGTACTAAATAAGTTCTCCATAGGAAGTGGCCATATAGAGCTGTCGGAGCAAAAATCATCCAATGTGAAACTAGAACGGTCAAAGTTAGTACAAAACTCGGCAAAGAGAAGACCAATAGCAAAGCACAATGCAGACAAGTACAGACAACTCATTGAATTAAATTTAACAACTCAAAAAAATGCACAGGAGGAAAATGTGGATATCGATGAAATGAATAGCCAAATAATAACAGCCATATTGAATGGGGAAAACGAGTGTCAAGTTGGTATGGGTCATAAAAGAGCAAAATTGAGCGAGAATACTAAACAACTAATGGAAAAAAGAAGAAACCCGGAAGACAAACTCTTGACAAACGCGGTACAACTAAGAGAACTTAATAAAGAAATATCTAAGGCCATCAGACGAGACATAAGACACCACAACACAGCAGAAATATATAAAGTAATAGAAGAGAATAGAGGCCCGGAATGAAGGTACTCAGGAAATAACTGTCATATTGAAAGGAACAAATATGTCTGAGTATTAACACCAACAAAACTATGTTCATGACGGTTGCAAGTACTTATCGAACTCTCGACAACTCAAAAATAGAACAAGTTCACTCATATAAATATTTGACCCATGAGATTCGCTTGGGTAGAGACAACCAAACCTTTGAATTGTCAAGAAGGATTGGACTAACTTGGGCAGCCTTCAGAAAGTTAAACCACGTGCTAAAATGAGATATCCCCATCTGCCTTAAAAGAAAAGTCTTTATTAACCAATGTGTGTTGCCTGTGCTGACACACGGCGCTTAGACTTTAACCCTAACAAGACGGACAGCCAATAGAATCAGAGAGAACATTGGGAGAGCAATGCTGGGTCCATCTCTGAGAAACAGGGTTCCCAACACAAATATATGGGGTCAGTGACGACAGTCACTGTTAATATAAGTTATAAGTGACGACAGATGCCACAATTCTCACATTAGTTGTGAGAATTTTGGTACCATCGAGTTGTGGTTAATGTTAATGTTACTGTGAGAGTTGTCGAAGTTAGATGAGCTTCCAGATTCAACTGGAATCCGTTCTTCCGGTACTTTCCAAGTAGTTTCTAGACTTTAAATATTACCCACAACATTCCTATCTCTTCCTATGGAGTTGTTGGAGGTGAAAGAGTTTCAGGATCGAGTGTTACGTTTGATTTAAAGCCTTAAAGTTCTTTGGTTAAGTAATTAACTGAAACCGACTTCGGCCTAGTACCACTGTCTCTATGAAGCTTCTCTCCTTAAAAGGTGTACAATATACAATAGTATGGAAGACGCTTGTATTGTATGTGGCCGTTTTTATATGATCTTCCTGTCTTTGGACACTAAGAAAGACTAAAAACTCTTCTCTTCCCAGATATTGGACTACAACAGTGAGAACCTTATCGTGGTGTTCTTGGTTACGTTATTAAATCCGAGATCCTCGGGAGAGGTCCTGTTGAACGAGACACATTACGAGAGCAACCCGAGCATAAGGTACCACCAAACCGTTGGAAAGTTACCCACAGATTTCGTTCACTCCAAAGTACTCCTCCCCAGGGGCAACCTCCTGATGGACGACGGCGACCTCGCCGATCTCGTGCACGGCGCCTCGTACGTCTTCAACGTGACGACGAACGTCACCAAGGCGGGCAGGTACGTCGCGTCGTTCCTCGACGTCGACGTGCCGAACTGCCGCAACCTGAAGTTCTGCACGCACAAGTACCTGCAGTGCTACGCGACGAACATGGCCTATCCGAACGGGGACGTCACCGGCACGGCGAGGATGGGGCCGAGGTGCCAGGAGGGGGCCGTCGTCGACGAGGATTTGGAAGTGATGAAGGTAGTAGCGGCGTTATCTCGAATATCACTCGAATCACTAGAGTGTAGTGCTAAGTACCTACTCACCATTGTCTCGTTTGCACTAAATATTTGAGCTTTGTAAATTGTGTCCTCTCAACATTTGTCTTTGGAAGGCTTGAAATTTCAAGTCGAGAGTGTTATAATTGCCTTTGGGAATATAGAACATTCTAGACTTAAATTTTAGTCAGAATTATTCTTTCACTGCGTCTTGGACGAGCGTGTGGATAAAAGGAACGCAATTACTCTAGTCAACAGTGTTATAAATGCATTAGGACCACTCTTTGAATATGTAGAAGACGACTTTAGACTGAATTCTTCCTTAATTTAGTTGTGAAATAACAGCACTTACATACAAGAGTGCTGACGGTAAACAGTGCTACAAATGGTTCAGGACGCTATTGGAATATAGAAGTATATAGATTTTAAACGGATTTACCCTTCATGTGGATAAAATGGGCCAAAATACTCTAGAATTATAAGTCAAGAGTGGTATAAATGACTCAAGACACTCTGGATATATAAGTCTTGATTTTAGACTAAATCCTTATTGCATTGCCTTATCAAGGCAGATGTGGATAGAAGTACAGCTAATGCATGGGTGCTATGAGAGTTATGAATACCTAAAGGCACTGTTAGAATATAGAAGATTAGATTTTAGACGGGATTCTTCTGTTATTGCGCTGTAAATTGGCAAATAGATAATAGGAATGCAAATACTCGAGTGCTATAATTCAAGAGTGTTATAAATGCATCACGACCACGCTTTAAATATAGAAGACAGGACTTAGAATGAATTCATCTTCTAGTGTGCTGTGAACAAGCTTGTGGATAAAAGGAACGCAATGACTCGAGTCAAGAGTGTTAAAAATGCATTAGGACCACTCTTTGAATATAGAAGACTGAACTTTATACTGAATTCTATCTGTATTTAGTTGTAAAATCACACGTAAATAAAAACAACTTGCATACAAGGGTACAAAGGGCAAACAGTGCTATAAATGTTTCAGGACACTATTGGAATATAGAAGTATATAGATTTTAAATGGATTAAACGGATGTGGATAAAATGGGCCAAAATACTCTAGAATTATAAGTCAAGAGTGATATAAATAACTCAAGACACTCTGGATATATAGGAGTCTTCATTTTAGACTGAATCCTTATTGTATTGCCTTATCAAGGCAGATGTGGATAGAAGGACGGCTAATGCATGGGTGCTATGAGGGTAATGAATACTTAATGACACCGTTAGAATATGGAAGATTAGATTTTAGACTGGATTCTTCTTTTATTGCGCTGTAAAGTGGCAAATAGATAGTAGGAATGCAAATACTCGAGTGCTATAATTCAAGAGTGTTATAAATGCATCACGACCACGCTTTAAATATAGAAGACAGTAGGACTTAGAATGGATTCATCTTCTAGTGTGCTGTGAATAAGCTTGTGGTTAAAAGGAACGCATTGACTCGAGTCAAGAGTGTTGAAAATGCATTATTAGGACCACACTTTGAATATAGAAGACTGCAATGGACTTTAGACTGAATTCTACCTTGATTTAGTTGTGAAATTACACGTAGACAAAAACAACTTGCATAGTGCTAAAGGTAAAGAGTGCTATAAATGGTTCAGGACACTATTGGAATATGGAAGTATTTTAAACGGATTTACCCTTTATGCAAATGAAATGAGCCAATGCCAAAATTCTCTGGAATTATAAGTCAAGAGTGTTATAAATAACTCAAGACACTCTCGATATATAGAAGTCATGATTTTAGACTGAATCCTTATTGCATTGCCTTATCAAGGCAGAAGTGGATAGAAGGACGGCTAATGCATGTGTGCTATGAGGGTTATGAATGCCTAATGAGTTAATAACACCGTTAGAATATAGAAGATTACATTTTAGAGGAGATTCTTCTGTTATCGTGGTGTAAAGGGGCAAATAGATCGATGGAACGATAATACTCGAGTGCTATAATTCAAAATGCATCACGACTCGCTTTAAATATAGAAGACAGGACTTATGGTGAAAATATTCTAATATTATAAGTCTAGAGCATTGCAGAAAACTTAGGACATTGTTGGAATGTAGAAGCATAGACTTCAGACAAAATTATCCTTTTGTTGCACTGCGTGTGAAGAAAGGGAGTGCAAGTACCCGAGTGCTACAAGACGAGTGTTCCTCAAGACAAGACATGTTCCTTATGACACTGTTAGGATATAGAAGAATAGATTTCAGACGGAATTCTTCTTTTAGTGCGTCGTAAAGGGGCAAATACATATAGTAGGAATGCAAATACTCGAGTGCTATAATTCACGAGTGTTATAAATGCATCAGGACAACGCTTTGAATCTAGAAGAAGACTCTAGACTGAATTCATCTTTTAGTGTGCTGTAAACGTGGATGTGGTTAAAGCGAACCCAAATATTCGAATGCTATAAGTCAAGAGCGTTGGAGCTACCTGACGACCTCCTACTTCTACCTTATACTTTATGCTACCCTTCTACCTACTTGATGGGTACCTTTTATTGGAATATAGAAGCATAGATTTTAAACAGAATTGTCCTTTTTTTGCATTACATGTTAACAAAGTGAGCTCAAGTACTCGAGTGCTATAAGACAAGAGTGATATAAATTCCAGATGACTATTTATTGCGCTGTAAAGGGACAAATAGATAGTAGGAACGCAAAAACTCGAGTGCTATAATTTATGAGTGTTATAAATGCACCAGGGAAACGCTTTGAATCTAGAAGGCGACTTTAGACTGAATTCATCTTTTAGTGGGCTGTAAACGCGGATCTGGTTAAAACGTATCCAAATATTTGAATGCTATAAGTCTATAGAGCTACCTTAGGACCTCCTACTTCTGCTACCCTTCTACCTACTTGATATCTTCTATTGGAATATAGAAGCATAGATTTTAGACAAACTTATCCTTTTATTGCATTGCATGTTAAGAAAGTGAGCTCAAGTACTCGAGTGTTATAAGACAAAAGTGCTATAAATTACACACGACTGGTTAGAATATAGAAGACTAGATTTTAGGCGGATTCATCTTTTATAGCGCTGTAAAGGGGCAAATAAATAGAAGGAACGCAAATACTCGAGGGATATAAGTCAAGAGTGTTATAAATGCATCAGAATATAGTGGGATAGATTTTAGATAGAATTATCCTTTTATTGCATTACATGTGAAGAAAGGGAACGCAAATACTAGAGTGCTATAAGACAAGAGGACTATAACCACCTCATGACACTGATAGAATGCATAAGGCTCTATCTTAGACTGAATTCGTTTTTTAGTGCCTTGTGACGGCTCACATAGATAGCAGGAATGCTAATAGTCGAATGTTATAAGTCCTAATGGTTAGAAATATCTCGGAACACTCGGTGATTGTTGAAGACATTTTAGACTTAATTATTTTTCTATTGCGTTGTGAAAGCATACAGTTAAGAGAAGACTGTTTAAAACTCATCAGGAGACTACCGACTTTCCGAATTATCCTTTTATTGTGTTGCATCTGAGTTCATACTGTATTGCGTTGTGAAGGCGCACCTGGATAGAGTGCTACGATTCAAGAGTGTTATAAATACCCCAGAACACTGTTATTTTTCCCTTTTTATTAACATCTCTCAATATATTAATCAAACCTCTGTCTAGATTTGAAACTTACATCAGATTTTCCCTCAGGTGAGGTGTCTGAGGGTGGGAGACTCCAGCGTCCTGAAGACCTTCGGACCAGGCCACACCACAGCGGACGACGCCTTGATCGGCTTCATGTTGGGCGAGGTGTTGAGGGAGAAATGGGTGAAAGGTTACGAGTCGCCGTTCAAGGAGCACGAAGCGAAATCTAAACCATTAACTGCCCCTGTAAATGACTGAGTCGAGTCGTCTCCGTGAGCTGTGATTGGTTAAATTACATTCATTGTTTTTGAATCCTTGAGAAATTAGTGAACATGTAGCGTTATTTACTCTTTTGAATGAAAAATGTGCTTGGAATATTATAAACACTTGTGAGTTATTGCGATGAACTGATTTGCATGAGTGTATTAAGGAGGTTACGGCCCATTGCAACCTAAATGTAATCTAATGTAAGTAGGGTAAGGACTACGAATTCGAATCTTCGCGCCATTATTCTCGAGCTCTGCGCCAATGGATTTTCGTGTGCGCGCCAATGGATTTTCGTATGCGCGCCAGTGGTGATCTGCCGTGCACGCAGATGGTACTCGAATTTTCCCCTCGTGGACATTCTTAGGGAAAATCGGAAAATTCAGCGGATTTTCCGCTCACGCGTTCGCGGAAGACGCTCGCGAGTGTTCAGTGCGCGCCATTTGAAGGATATTCCGGTCGGAAAGGGAACGGGAAGTTTGGGGCGGACGCCATTTTGAGCAGCAGGTACTTTGTTTATCGAAATTGATCGTTCGATCGATTAAAAGCGCCAGATTAATTGGATATCGTATTACTTTTCGTTGCGTCTTTACTAACGACACTTCTTTTTGAATTTCACAGGTCGCAGAAGAGTCGCAGCTTCTCTGGACTTCCCGAGGTAAGTGCCAATAATTGGTTGCCTGTCTCGCCAGGTGTATAATGTATTTAAATCAAGGAATTATCTATACTTGCGTGTCTCACTATGAACTAAACCCCATATCGCGCCTTGAGAACACGAATTGAACACAGTACTGGCTTTATTCGTCACCCAACGAACAAATATGCGATATTGTAACTTCTACGTATAACGTGTTGCCTATCCCGCAGGGGTTAAGTCGTACCTACGTTCAAATCCGTTTATTTTTAACTAACTCGCTTAAAATATTAAAATCGTACATTGCACATCGAGAAGAATCGAAATAAATAATAACTGGACATATAAATAGTCGCTTTACAATTACGCGTCTTTACAAATCTTACAAGTGACTAAGTTCTTTGGTTCGTCGAAGTGTACACGGGATCGGTCGTCTTCGTTAGGAGTAGATCGTCATTAGGATCATCTAGAACGAAATTGAAAGTTATATCGAGGACGTCACGAGCGAATTTACGAACTTACTTCTTCCAAGGAGATGGGGTTGCTCTTCATCTTCGTATCCAAGTTGTGATAGCGATCTAAAACAATTCGAGTCAGCCAATATGTCACAGGAAGTCGTTAAAATTAGTCGGGAAACTTTCCATAAGACTTATTAAAGTTCAGTTAATAACATACAATTAGATTTCAAATTTTTTGGGGTGTATTTTGGAGCAATATTCCAACAATACTTTTCTGATATCTAAGTTCCTCCCACTTTCTTTGCCTCGGTATGTATGTTAGTAATGCTATTGTTGTTAAATTGATTAAATGTGTGCGGTTACCGTGCGATTGATGCAGCCTGATCAGCGCCATGATGTAGTTTTCCGTCGTCAGAATCCTATTTTTCGCGAATCTCACCACTAGACATTCGAGCACTTTGTTGCTGACGGTGCAGCCTGCCTCCCACAGCAGCGCCCTGAGGTGATAGCTCGAGGTCTTGCCGCAGTTGTGGCTCTTCTCGAACTTTTGGAAGGAGACCTGAAAGTTGTACGTCTCAGAGTTTAAGTCTCAGATATCTCGACATGTGAGCCCGACGTTACCCTCCAGAACTGGAGCATGTTGATCAGGATCGGTATGTCGAGCAGGTTGATCCGTCCGCTTATGTTCAAGTCCCTCAGCATGACGAGGCTCTTGCACAGCTCCAGGCTGGGCTTCTCCGACAGGCACACCCTCCAGTGGGACTTTAGGATCTTCTGGAGTTGACTAGCATCGACCTCCGGCGGGTACTTCAGTATCAGTTTGGATAAGACCGATTTGCCGTCGTTCTAGAAAATTTCCAACAAAGTGTCAAGTGTGAGTAATAATGATAATTTTTAATAGTGAGAAATACAAATTTTACTGGCTGTCCGAAAATTGCACATAAAGCAATAGAAGCAGGTAGTGACTTCCTGGATTCGAGAAGTCTTTCCCGGCTTCTATTCCTCTCGGGACTATTCGGGAACATTCCGGAAGCTTCACGAACCTGAACAATTAGAGATGAAAAGCCAGCTGGCTATAACGAACGAATAGTCGAAATGTAATAACGGTGATTTATATGAAAATTAGTAGTGACTTCCTAGATTCGAGAAGTCGTTTCCGCCTTCTATTCCTCTCGAGATTATTCGGGAACATTCCGGAATCTTCACGAACCTGAACAAATTTTGAAATTGATATCAAGACAAATTTAGTTATTTTCAAATCGTTTTTAAGTAAGTTAGTGAAAACGTACAAAATCAAAATATTTTGTTTAATTAATCTGCAGTTTCAGTTAAATTGATAGATCCTATATGTTTTTACAAACCTTGAGGTCCAGGAAGATTGAAGTTCCAGGTCTAAAAGTCTATATTAGTTCTCTTAAATCTCTATAACTAAGTTAACGATTACTTCACCTAATTGTAGAGTACTGTATGATTAACTAATAAAGTTCCAGTTAAGTTGAAAGTTGCAGGAACTTTTTATGACCTTTTCTGACTTGGAAGGTCATATTTCGAAATACGAATTTAGTTAGTTTCAAATCTTTTTTAACTAAGTAAGTGAAACTTATTAGGGGAAGAAAGTACTAACTATTTCACTATTTGGTGCAATTTCAGTTAAATTAATAGTTACTATAATGTTTTTTTTTTGAATTCTTGAGGTCAATGATGATTAAGTTCATACTAACTTATTGATTGTTAATGATATTTAATCTTATCGTAGCTGTATTTGTGAAGTTTTGATTAAACTGGTAGTTTCTCGAATTTTTTTATGAACAATTTTGTGCAATTTCAATTAAATTGAGTTTCTATAATTTTTTTTATAATCGTTTGGGCAGGAAGATTAAAGTTCCAACTCTGGGCTAAGACGAATTCATTTATTTTTAAAACATTTATATCTAAGTTAATGATAGTTATTTTAACTATTATGAGTTAAGTACCTACTTTTTGTTTTGTGGACCAAATATTATAGTCTAATATGAAGGCGTAAGGCGTGGGATTCATGGGCACTAATCGTAGGTAGAGATAATTAAATATGATTATCGTGTACTTACGAAAACAGGCGAGTTGGAGTCATTAACGAATTCGGTCGCTATGTTCCTGATTATCATGTTCTCATCATTCACTTCCCTGAAAATGCCCTCTTGCAAATTTCCATTTTGAAATCGATCATATATTGCGTCCTTACCAAATATTACTTTGCTCGTCAGTGAAAATCCTCAACAGGAACTTTCCATCCAAGTTAGGTATGTTGGTCTGAGGCACGACTATGTAGTCTCCGGGTGGCAAGGTGAAGAAAGTCACCACCTCCCTCGCTACGGAATGGTTCGTCACGTCTAAGGGTTTCTAAACAAAATTAATATAATAATAATTATCCAACACATGACAGTTATGACTATCATTATTAATGTCATTTTAGACAAGGAAACTATCAAATAACACACTAGTATGTTATAATCCATAACTCACTAGTGAGTTTAGTTTATTATGTAGATGAGTGATAGCTTAGTGGTTAAAGCAGGACACCGATGGACAGACACTTTTTGATGTGAAAACATCTCTCCAACTCTCTCACAGCACAGTGTTGTGTAATTTACGACACATGTTGCCGACAATTAAAGGATTCTTCGTATACGAGATATCAACCATACTCAAGATTGTATTTATCAGTATATTCACACGACATTGTTCTACTGAGTATTGTCTATATTGTATATACCACTGTACATTGTATTCTCCTATGGAGTGCAAGGTTATTCACAACTAATTGGCGTTCTAGAGTTTGTTATATCTCTGTGTGTTGGAGCCAAACAATCCAATGTAGGAATATACCCAAGGCATGCCCATGTATACTTTATCATCCTCTATTTCAAATTTTAAGGCTTACGTGTTCTGCGACGAAGTGCGGCGTCAGTCTTTGCATGGAGTGCGGCACCTCGTACACGGCGAAACCGATGGCGTACAGGGACCTCTTCCTCTTCCCCTCCAACGCGTGCGTCTCGTAGGACTGCGTGACCGATACGACGACGTGGCACTTGTTGCTCGACATCCTCGGGATCTGCACGTGGAACTGGGGGTTCATGGCGGTCGTCTCTGGAACGGATCGAGCCGTGGAATGGAATAAGGGAAATGGAGGCAGTCCGGGAACGACCGAGAGCGGAAGCATAGCTTTATATATGATATATCGCTACTCCTGGAGCAGGCAACTGACAATACAGACAATTGTAACACGAGTTGCCACCAAACGGCTAACGCGGCGCGATAACTGGCCGTCCGGATCTTTCGGTTTTTCGATGTGCATACCAGCCGTGATAAGAAAGCTATGCTTCCGATAGGGGAAATTTCGGGAGAAAGGGATCTCTGTTTACCGATGTACGTGGGTCCCCCTCCGGCGTTGTAGCCGCCCCTCCACCTCCTCCTCGCGAGGACCGCCCTCCACGGTTGCTTGGAGTGTAGAGCGCCCTCCAACATCCAGTCGTCGGGGCCGATGTGGACGAGGTCCAGTTGGGTGAAGTGCCTGGAGAAGTCTTCGAACGACATCCTGGAAGAGGTATTGGTTTAGGTTCGTGCCACAACTTAAGACATTTACTGAGATCTGTTCTTCTAACATTCTTAAAAAGGAAGGTGTTTGACGGAGTGTGTGTTGCCTGTTGTCACGTATGGAGTTGGGACACTAATAAGGACCGGTTGTGTCGTCATGAGTTAACCTAAGGGGTAAGACTAAACTGAGGTTAAAGAAGAAGTATGCGTTGTATCCATATACTGACCACGTGTATAGACTGCGAATCCCATAAGGGGATTCTCAATACTCCCAAACTATATTTTTAGTTTTATTTCATTTCCTATACTTCCCCAATGGTTTTCGAAGATAAATTATCTTATAGTTTCGTTGGCCTCCTCTACCAGAGCGATTCAGCCAAGGACTCCTATTAATGAGTCATTGGGAGGGTTTTTGGAGTCATGGAGAGTTTTTTGGGGGTTTTTAAAGAAGACATCGAAGACAGAAAGAGGCTGTGGAATGTGAAGGTCATGGGAAATACGTTGAATTAATTGTGATCTGTTCTCAGCCAACAATGGGCAAGCCAAAAGAATATGTTGACGGCCCTGTATCTCTCCACAGCCGCAGAGAGTAGAGTCCGCCATTTTTGATTTTGTATAAATGAGATTTTGATAAAATGTGTCCAGATCTAAGTCTGCATAAGGCAGATATCGAACTTCTAGGACCATTATCGATGTCGACAAACCAAGGCAAGCAAGACTGAGAATAGATTTGCCAAAAGACCTTCCTCTCACCCTTATCCATGCAGAATAAATCTGAGACCAAGTCAACCAAATATGTTATTTAACTCTGGGGTGGAAGTCTGAAAAATGTGCTTTTGGGTGTAACGAACGAAGCTATTCCCCTACCAACGTTGGCCAGGGATCCAAGCTAAGTGACCATGCATGTATCCTTCTTTTGCGAAAGTCAAGAATGAGTTCTTTAACAGATATAGCATGATAGTCTGAAACGGAGGGGAAGTGCTTCGAAGTTATTTTGGAGATAGCAGCTTGAGAGTCCAGGAAGATAATCTAATCGCTCCCGTTATGATACTCAATAAACTGGAGAGCTTGCTTGACTGCAAACGTTTCGGCGGAACATATGGAGAAGTAATTAAGATAACGGAGGCTGCACTTTTTGAAGGACTTAGGGAAGTAGATATTCCCACCAGTGTCCCCCAGGGGGCCCTTGGAACCATCAGTTAAACTACCTGATAGGAAGGAGAGACTAGACTCAACGTATAAGAGAAAAAGTCCCCCCTATTTTCTACATCCTTCTTAAATGGAAGGGACAACACCGGAATTTCTTTAATGGCCAAAGAGAAGGAGATAAATGATAAATTCTTGATTCTATTGACACGAGGCTATAAAGGTTAGAGCGCCATGGTTACGGAGTTGTTAGCTCCCCCATTTAAAGTGAGAATGCAACGTGCCTTAATGGAGATCCGCAGTCAATAGACTTTTACTAGACGGTAGTCATAGACTTACCACTTACGTGGTAAGTCTATGGTTGTATCTCGCCTTATTCAAAGGTTAACCCCTGATTAATCGTCAGTAAGTTAACACATCAGCGACAGCGTCGAGTTAACCATTGGTTCAAAAACCAATTGAGAATATGAATGAAAGATTGTAAAGTGTCATTCCTGTATTTAACAGTTAACATTGGAAGGTATAAAGGTATCTCTTAAAGCCCGCAAAGTGCACTAGACTAACAGTTTTACTTGGGAAGTTATAGATTAATCATGATCGAGTGTCACATATTTCTTGCTGTTATCAGTATTCGCAAGCTTGTCTTCCTCTGTATCTGTTGGATTTTTGGACAATTTTGGAAGTACACGTAGTTCTTTTTAAGACTGTTGGGAGCGTCGAATACTTCCCTTCTGTCCAGAATTCCCATATTTTAAGCTTCTGATTGTCTCAACTGCGTCGATACCCGGCATGAGCCAAACCTTTAAAATTTAAGCTTCTAGATTTTTCCATTATATGTAATTCCGACTTTCCCAAATTCTAGATTGTTTAAGTGGTATTAACTACTTATATGCAAGCTTCTGGTTTCCAGAATTCTTCAAGATTCCTTCTCACATCTTGACTTTTCAAGGTATAGGCCTTCTAGATGGACATATGTGTGCTTTGGTAACCATATCAAGATTCTAGTTGTCTACTCATAATTTCCATTGTTTAAGTTTCTAGATTCTTTTAATTGCCTTAATTATTCGCCTGTCATCTTCTAGTTCCTAGATTTTCTTGTGATATCTATGACCCCCAAGATTTTTAGATTTTCCCATTAGTTATGGATGAACCTATATCGGCATTAGTCACTTTTTCAAGCTTCTAGATTTATTTAGCAGCTTTTTTCAAGTTTCTAGATTACATGCGATTCTCTTTCGCTATCTGTAATCTCCAAGGTACAAAGCTTCCTCCTCGTACTCATCCATTTTCCGACATGTTCTTGCTGTTCCGTGTCGAATTTCATGTTTCGATTTTAACGAGACAGCCCTGCCTTGTTTGAACTGCTAAAGTCACTAGATATCTAGTGACTTTATGAACTGCTAGAGTATTTCCCAATTTTTCTTCCCCATCTATCGAGCGATGGCCATCACATATTGAGGATCGCTGGATTTCAATAAGATGACGATGCATACAGAACAATCTGCTCGCCATTTATCCTTAACCACCTTATAAGAAGCAAGGCCATCTCGTTATCGTTAACGTCACATGAAGCTTCATATGTTGCCATATCGCCCGATAGATGGCGATGAAAATTGGGGACATCCCTTGGCTCTAAAGTAACTAAATGAGGAAAGTACCGCAATGGGCGGCCATATTGTGTTGCGCGAAATTCAAAATAGAAAACAAAAATTTGCTCGTTTTAAAAGATAAAACAACAACTTGGCATGTTTATTCCCAAAAAGTAAAAACGAAATTTCGCGAGAGAAAAATGTACATAAAAATTAATTTACACCTATATACAATAAAATAAACAAATATGACACATAACCCACAATCCACAAAAGACAACAATAGGCATGAAACAGGCAGATTGTAGCTGTAATCCGCCATATTGTGTCCGAAAATGTACTTCTCTCTCTAACATGTTGGGACATTGAATTGCGATACTTTCCACATTTAGTGACTTTACTTAGCTCAACTAGGCGTCCCACCCCATTAAACTCGAGCAAACTCTCATATGTAGCTATCGCTCGATAGATAGCGGTCAACGTGTCGTAAATAGTGAATCTATGGATAATTCGAATTGAGGGGAATTTTGGACAGAACAATCTAGGCTCCCAACAGAAGCTTGAAATGTAACTTAGCTACGTCTGCTTCCAAAATTGTCCAAAAATCCATCTGATGCAGAGAAAGCAAGCTTGCGAACACTGCGAACAACAAGAGATGTATGACATTACACCATGAATTATCTATAACTTCCCATATAAAACTATTGGTCTAGTCTAGTGTATAGAATACATATTTACGAGGTATCTTTGTACCTCTCTTTATTTTGACAAAAAAGGACAAAAACAGAATACCTGTCATGCAACGGAAAATGGAAAGTTCACAATGCTGGGAGTTAATCTGAGAAACCGGATACCAAATCATACTGTAAAGCGAAATGTAACATCAGCGTGAAGCGTGCTCCTCCTTAACTGACGCAGGCGGCGCATTTCAAAGGGGGTGGGGCCTTAAAAACTATTCGAGAATGATCGGGAGCGTCCAATTAGAGAGAGAATAATCCTATAGCTCCTGGAAGACATTATTGGGGCTATAAATTACGAAACGCTGCGGTCGGAGAATAGTAGATCAGGAGTCGCCGGAAGTGAAAAAGTGCGATAAACGACTAGCTATAAGTGTACCAATAAATTAGCGCGATAAGTGTTTAATATAACTTAATTAGTTAAGGAGTAGACTAAATAAATTAGGTAGGGTTAAGAACTGTAAAAATAAATGAGAATAAACGTTACAATACCATAAGAAACCTGTGACGGATAAATTACTTACCTAATCCAGAAACGTGTGAATTATATTTAAATAATGCTTTTGTATAGCAATTGCATGTCCACTACAACACTTTTGAATAATACTTATTTATTATTTGAGTTCAGTAAAGGTGTAAAAGTGGGTTATGTATTACTGCGTTACCAACTAAGTTGGTATCCTGGTAGTTTTGAAAATAATAAGGATTCAGACTTGGAACGAAGAGGGTATTTTTCTGAATACATTACAAACCAAACAGGAGTAAGAGATACAGTGAAATCTATGTAAATGGAACTTGGCATGATGTGTAGCTAGAATGACAAGGACATAAAGAGACTCGTGAAATGGAGCCAAGACATGAGGCCTATAGAAGTACCTAGAGGGCGAGCTTCTAGTCGGTGGAGAGATAATATAAAGAGAGTGGCTGGAAATAATGAATCCGAGTGGCACTAAATAGAAAGAGATGGCTAGAGTTAAGAGAGGCTGAAGATGATGATGAAGAAAAAGAAGTAGAAGAAGAAGAAGAAGTTGATGACGACGATGATGATAATGATGATGAAGAAGAAGGAGGAGAATGAGAAGAAGAAGAAGAAGAAGAAGAAAAAGATGATTATGATGAAGAAGAAGGAGATGAAGAAGAAGAAGAAGAAGATGATGATGATGAATCTAAAGCATCTTACCAGAACTCCCCGTCGTTCGTGACCCGAACGCTGAGCATCTCCTTGTCCCTGCTGGAGAGGCCGTCCCACTCCCAGGACCGCTCGCTCCAGGCGCCCGTCCACTCGCTCCTCGCCCACGGGTTCCTGAGTCGCACGAGCGGCACCTCGCCCGCGATCCCACGCACCCTCGCCAGTCCCGTCACGCTGTACGCGTGCTGAGTGATCAGGCCGTTCCTGAGGCGGAGCTGACGTTTGCCGTCCTTCTCCTGCGGGAAAGCGAAAAGTGTGAAGATGGGTACGAGCATCTGGTCGTAATCTAGTGTCGCGTTCATGTGATACGATTCTGGCTTTGAGAGGACGTGAAGTTTGGCCTACGTAGTGACAGCCCAGATATTCAACCCTGTGAGCAACTCCTGATGCATCCAATTTATGTAATGGGTCTTTGACTTTAGTGTAAAGGTTGACAACGTTCTTAATCGTATTTTAGCTATCTTAATAGGCGGGTCTTGCTTTAATATGTTGGTAAGTTTGGGTGTGAGTTCTTGGAAGTATGGAAGAGATCTGTATCTTACGTTTTGTTCAAGCTCAGGTTCGGTATTGGTCCTGTTGTCATTGCTATTCAATAGTTGTTGGTGGAAACTATTTTCATTGATGTCGGGGTTATCTAGTATCCCCAGATGATATTTACTGGTAATAGTTTGTTTATTATCTGGTACGAGAAGCTTGAGAAAAATTGAGAAACCTAAAACACATTTTGTCCGGGGGGTGGTCGAATAGCACCAAGCCGAGTAGAGAGGTACAGGGATTAACCGATAAGACGGGACCGACTCTTCTCTGCTTAGTATATTCTAATATTCTATGTGAAATAAATTCTTGTGAACCAATAACCCCTGCAGCTTAAATTTGGTATGAATTATATTGTTACTGGTACTAATTCGACGCATCTAATTCGGGTTTTATGTTACTTGTATAATACTGATTTCAGTAAAAATATTTTCATGTAAATCATAATTAAATATTTGTACATTACTACAGTAAACTAATTCTTTATAATAAGTTTTATACAAGCAGGTAAACGAACCGTTGGCCGGTTGGTGCCTTTTTATTGTCTAATCCCTTTACCCCTCTAATCGGCTTGGTGGTATTCGAACACGACCGTAAAAAATGTATGTGGATCTAGGGGTTCAAAAATTTTACCATTTATTTTTAGAAAGAATTTTAGTTTATACGTAGTAAGCCTATGTGGTTCTAGGGGTCTTTTTTTTTAAGGATCAGCAGTAACCTTAACACGTTAGCCCTCATTTTTACGCTAAGAGAGTAACTTTTGTTGCAATTACACCCTTGTTCCCCTCAAAGGAAAATTTCGATGAGACGTGTACCTGCGTGATCGTCGCTATGAGCAGGCTGGACCTGGGCACGGCGCTGTTCAGCACCTGGAACGTCAGGAACCTGTCCTGATGGGTCAGGCCGAAGCTCTGGACGATCCCTCCCGTCAGGTCCTGTAGGGCCCTGGTCGTCGAGCCTTGGGCGAGTTGCTCGTAGCATCCGTAGAATCTGAAATCGATGGAAGACTTGTATCGGGTTTTAGTGATGGGTTTTTGGGACTTACTTGGCGTAAGCTTTCTCGAGCAGCGCGGCCCAGAACTCCGTCGGATTCGACGAGTGCAGATAGACGAGTCGCCCCTTGTACGTCGGTAATCTGTCGTCGACGACGATCTCCCTCCATTCGCCGAAATGCCAAAATCTGAACCTGAAACGTCGATTTTTAATCTAATCATCAACGGTAAAATACTTGTGCAATTGTGGGCATCAACACCGAATTTCATAAAAATTTGGGTTTAAGCTCCACTTACCCTCTACATCAAAATCTACACTGTGCCGGAGCAGGCTTTTTAGTTTTTAGGGGTGAAAACTACCCTATATTGCATCAAATTAAAAAATCGTAGATTCCAGCATGTAATTGGGTAAAATTATGTTTAGATGAATTATTTGTAGACCTCTTGACATTCCTGAACAAGATTTCTCATTAATAAGGCAGATTCAACCCCTGTAAATCATCCCCTGAGGGTGGTAATTTTAAAAGATATTTATTATAAGTTGAAATGTTTTAAAAGTGCGACATATTAAATTTAAATTATTTTATCCAACACATGACAGTTAAGACTGTCATTATTAATGTCATTTAAGGCAATAACACACAAGTGTGTTATAATCCATAACTCACTAGTGAGTTATGGATTATAACTTTATAACACACTAGTGTGTTACTTGATAGTTTACTTATCTAAAATGACATTAATAATGACAGTCATAACTGTCATGTGTTGTATAAAGTAAATTAGTATTAAAACAACCACAATCTTAAGTAAATCATGGTGCCCCACTCTCAAAAACTATCCCTAATTGTTTTATAATCGTCCCATTGTCCGCCGCGTACATTAAATTTATCGCGATCACATCATAATCGGTGCGTAATGATCGTAACAGCATCGGACGTGACGTCTGCCGTATGGCGCTAAGGGACCGTGTCCGCAATCGGACCGAGATAAATCTCGATCGATCAATCACAAATCTGGCGCGTAATCTCGATTATTAATAGAGAGATTTACGAGCGGTGAGACCAGAAACTCGTTTAGAAAAAATTTTTGTTACGTCGCTTTGTTGCGTACGGTTGTTCTCGTAATTTTTAGTAGTATTGTTATCAATTGTTTATAACAAATTGTTAAATTAATAACCAATGAAATTGTCTTATTTTATTTTTGTACTATTCTATTAAGAACCATTATAGTACCTATCGAGTTTTAAAGATAAAATTATTCCTTAACTAATTATTTAAATTATCAACAATAACACAATTTTTTTAAGAAAAATTTTTTATTTTACCAATCATAATTGACCCTAAACAATACAATGGTAAAATTTTTTTTTTCAAAAATGTCATACTAAGCCATTTGTTTATAAACAATTATTAGACAAGTAGTTGTACAAAATTTTATTTACAATATTATTTAATCCTTATTTTGAATATAAAAACAGCCATACCATAACATATAAGAAAAAAAAATTATTTAACAACAATTTCTGGCTTTTTCGTTTTTTGTTTACTTTAAAAATCCGTTGTAAGCAAAATAATGAAATTTTAAATAATGTTATGAGATTATAACATTGTTTAAAATGCAACAATTAAGAAAAAACGCGTTTTTCCCGAATTGTTTTACTTCTAACTGTTTAAGTATTGAATTTAGAAGAAAGTTGAAGAGAGAAAAAAGTTGCAGAATCGTTTTTTACATGATCTGGCATGAGTTAGAAATTCAATAAGTTATTAGCGGTTTTGCAAAATAGCAATAAACAAAAAAAAACGGCCCAAAAAAGTTGGTTATTTAATTTATTATTTTAGGCACTTTAAGATGTAGTTAGGACTTCCATATCACAGATAGAAAATCTTGAAGATATAATAAAAGGATTCTGTAAATTTCGGTTCGATCGGTTTATTCGATTTCGCACAATAATTTTGCAATCCAGAAAAATCGAAAAATATTTTGAAAATTTTCAAAACTGTAAATTTTTTTTCCACTATTCTATTTTAACAAAACTGGCTGGGCATATATAAGAGGGAACAAGCTTTCATGCGCTTTTTTCAGAATTAAAAAATATTTATTAGAACGGCCACAGTCATTGTTTAAAGTTGGTGGCAAATTTATAAATTTGTGAAAATTCGATGCCAGAAATTTTTTTAATGTAAATTTCAATCTTTTTAATGTAAATTTCAACAAAAATATTATATTGGTTACTGTGAGAAACAATTGTTTCTTAAGGTATGAGAAAAAATAGTAATTTTATTAACCATTATTAACCATTTTATTAAACACTAATCAACTTTGAGGAGTTATATCTCGGAAACTAATGAACCAAATAGGAACTTATTATATATAAAAAGAAGCGTCTTTCCGAGTACTTTCCGGCTATGTTTTCAGAATTTCATTTAACAAAAATTTCACAAAGATAATCTATTTGTTTAAAAAAAAACGACACCAACTTTAAACAATAACTGTGACCGTTCTAATAAATATTTTTTAATTCTGAAAAAAGCGTATGAAACCTTGTTCCCTCTTATATATGCTCAACCAGTTTTGTTAAAATCGAATTTTGGAAAAAAAATTTAAACAATTTTCAATATTTTTCGTTTTTTTTTCTGGATTGCAAAATTATTGTGCAAAATCTAATAAACAGATCGAAACCAAATTTACAGGATTATTTTATTATAACTTCAAGATTTTCTACCTTTGATATTGAATTCCTAACTACATTTTAAAGTGTCTAAAATAATAAATTAAAAAACCACTTTTTTGGACAGATTTTTTTTGGGTTTATTGCTATTTAGAAATTTTTGAATTTCTAAACTTTGTCATATTATGTAAAAAGCGATTCTGCAACTTTTTTCTCTCTTCAACTTTCTTCTAAATTCAATACTTAAAAAGTTATAAGCAAAACAAGTTTGGAAAAACGCGTTTTTAATATCTTTTTTAAATTGTTGTATTTTAAACAATATTCCCGACCTCTCGCTGAAAATTCCCGGGTTGCAATTACTACATTGTCCTTATGGTAGTTATGATATTTCCTGAGGGACGATTTTTTGGATACCTTGTGCAAATTTTAAGTATATTATTTATTCGCAATCCGCAACAGTTTACAAGGAAGTTCAATTAATTTTTTTCCTACGTCTGAAATTACGATTTTTACATCCTCTTCTACGTTTTCGTGTCCATCACGTCCGCCATTTAACTTCGTAACGTTATCTAAACTCTACACGTAAATATAATCATCGTTTGTTTAAATCCGCACGCGATGTACCGCGAGAGTTACGTTTAAATCTCTCTTCTCCGTCTTTATCTCTCTCTCTTGCGTACACACTAATTCACTATAAAGGCGAGATCATCCATTCCTATCATTTTTCCCTCCTCTCACATCTAACGATATACCCTGAATAATTCATGACACCTCCGTTTTATCTCGCATTCTAACTTCTAATAAGGGACATAAAGTTCACTTTTATATTCGCTTTCTATTGTTCCCAGAGAACTCGCCGGTGTAATTGCGAAGAAGGAGAGGATTCCGCTCGCACATACACACGATTCGATTTTGTGCCGATTCGCGCATCAAATAGGAAATCCTCAAACCTCGTATTAATGGTGAAATAAGGTCTATAGTTTGATTTATCAAAAACTGCCTTGAAAGTGGGCATGAAATTTTCCTCTACAGTATGCGTTGCACCACACGACGCCATTTGAAAGCAGTTATTATATTTTTGGATGTTGGGCAAGATATATTTAGAGTCATTTCCCACCCCAGAAACTAATGAGCGTAATGGATCTAGTTGTATGAACAATTGTGGCAATTTTACTTTACCACCAGCACAACATAATCCAGTAGATTCACAGCTTTACAATATTGACAAATGATGCTACTCGTTCTAGGTTTACAGGAACACTGCGTCTGCGGAATCGCTCTATTTCATTGTGTCGTGCTCGCTGCTGTTGTATTTGATGTGCCCGAAGTCGTTCCATTCCAAGCCTATCTACTTCATAATTATTCACTGTGGAACGCGATTCTGTCATATCCACAGACCATTAATATAACTAGACCCGTTTGTTTACAAAATAATGTATTGACAAGATCTTAGCACATTCTAAGCATTTTTTTGCGCTGTTGCATGAATGCAAATGAAGAATTCTCGCTTACGATTTGCTCATACATCCAGCCTACTTCGCCTGCGGTTGGTCAGTTGTACGTAAATCTAAAATAATATAGACTTTCGTTATGAGAGGCAACGTGGCAACATCGCGTCATAGTCTGTCACACGCTAACCTAACCAAACCAAAACTGACCGGGAGTAATTTTGATAAAAATAGGAAACATTTAACAATGGTTAATAGGTGCAAGATATGCAACGTTTATAGCGATGCAGGGAAAGCCTCGGGATTGTCTTTTCATAGGTAAATAAGGAGATTTATTAACGAAAGTTTTTGAGGTTATGTATCATCTCAGTGGCGTTCTATCAGTGTTATTATTTTAGGTTTCCAGCAGATCCAATTAAAAGAAATATTTGGATTTCTGTTTTGGGACTTAGCGAAAATGTTAACATAACAAAATCGTCCTATATTTGCTCAAAACATTTCAGTAAAGATGATTTTGTGTCTAAAATAGGTGCAACCGACAATGCTCGATATTTAAAGAGAGATGCTGTTTCATTGCCGATGCATCAAGTTTTTGAACCTAAAAGTACTACAAGGTAATTAATTTCTACCCTGTAACTGTGTTTAATAGAAATGTCAAATTTATGAATTTGTCAAAATTCGAAGCGAGACATTTTTTGAATTTAAATTTCAATCTTTTCAATGTAAATTTCAACAAAAACATTATACTGGTTACTGTGAGAAACAATTATTTCTTAAGATATGAGAAAAAATAGTAATTTTATTAACCATTATTAACCATTTTATTAAACACTAAACAACTTTGAGGAGTTATATCTGAGAAGCTAAGGAGCAAAATAGCAACTTATTATGAATAGAAAGAAGTGTCTTTCCGAGTACTTTCCTGCTATGTTTTCAGAATTTCATTTAACAAAAAATTCGCCGAGATAATCTATTTGTTTATAAGCAAAAAAAACGACACCAACTTTAAACAATGACTGTATCCGTTCTAATAAATATTTTTTAATTCTGACAAAAGTACATGAAAGCTTCTTCCCTCTTATATATGACCGCTAGTTTTATTAAAATCGAATAGTGGAAAAATATTTAAACAATTTTGAAAATTTTCAATATTTTCCGATTTTTCTGAATTGCAAAATTATTGTGCAAACTCTAATAATCCGATCGAAACGAAATTTACTCGATTCTTTTATTATAACTTGAGGATTTTGTACCTGTGATATAGAAGTCCTAACTACATTTTAAAGTGCCTAAAGTAATAAGTTAAAAAAACACTTTTTTGGGCCGATTTTTTGTTGTTTATTACTATTTGGCAAAACCGCTAATAAATTTTTGAATTTATAACCGTTGTCATTTTATGTAAAAATAGATTCTGCAACTTTTTCCTCTCTTCAACTTTCTTCTAAATTCAATAATTAAAAAGTTAGAAGCAAAACAATTCGGGAAAAAACGCGTTTTTTAATTTCCTTTTAAATTGTTGAATTTTTAACAATGTTCCCGACCGATGCGCTTTGGAGGATAAGTCAATCCTTATTCTAGACGTTATTCCCGAGGTATTCATGTAAAAACATTGCGGTTACCTCTTATGCCAATCTAAAGCAAATTTCTGACAGATGGGTCTTGGACTATACTTATTGTATGCATTAATACTGTCATGATGATTTTGATAATCTATGTCCTTCTTTATCATTTGTCACTTATTTCGCACCTTTGTTACCTAGCATGCAAAGGGCTTCATTGCCCGTTGATCTAAATAATAAATAATTTTTTTTCTTAATTTTGTTTCCTTTTTGTCACTTATTATTGATACGCCTATGGATAGCTACTTTGTACCGCTGTCAAAATTCGTCAAAGGCGGCCACATTTTCTTCCCCCTTTACACCGCGCCTATCGGCTATGTTGGCATGTAAACAAAGATCAGTTTTTAATGGGAACACTGGGTCTAGTTATATTAATGGTCTGTGACAGGAACACTGCGTCTGCGGAATCGCTCTATTTCATTGTGTCGTGCTCGCTGCTGTTGTGTTTGATGTGCCCGAAGTCGTTCCATTGTAACCCTATATATTTCATAATTGAACGCAATTCTGTCATACCAATACGAATGTTATCATTATCTGTCTCTCGCTGGTCGTCAGTGCGATTTGCACGTGAGGTAGCTCGTCGCACATTTGATTGACTTCGACGACCTAAGTCAGGGGGTGTCTTCTCCTTGGCATTTTAAAATCAATAAAGTTCTCACATACTATCAAACTTATGATAGATTTTAATAATCGTCTTGAGATTTATTTATTTGACAACCAACTGACACTTTCATTTGTTTTATTACAAATGTCAAATTACAAAACGTACCTCTTTTAGTATATCAGTTACTTATTATTTATGTTTCTCGCCGCTTAAACCTTCCCTGAACTTCCGCAAGTAATTCAAGATCAAAATTAGTAAAATCGGTCCAGCCATTATCGAGTTTAAGCGAGACAAACGAACAGCAATTCATTTTTACTTTCTCATATGAGGTACTCATATATGAGAGTATTGTAATCGGGTCGATTTTTCGAAATTGAGTTATTAGCATTTCTGGACGTTTCGAGGACTCCTGAGTCCAAAAAACATGTTTTTGGAAAACCGTCTGTATGTATGTGTGTGTGTATGTATGTATGTCTGGTAAGATTTTCTCAAAAACTAAAAACCACAAACAACGGTCAAAACTATGTATTTAGACTTCGTACCATACCAGGACGTGAAAACAAGCTTTTCGTTAAAATCGGCCAGGCTAGAAGGGTAGTTTACTCTTGTCATTTTTCGGTTTTTTGAATTTTTCTCGAAATTCGCTTCAAGAATTTTTTTGAAACTTTCAATATTTATTGTACGATTAAATAGGTATAAAAAAGTTTTCTAACGATTTTGGCTAGATCTTCTGTGAAGGGCACTTTATACTTGTCAATTGTCGGTTTTTTCAATTTTTTTCGAAATCCACCCCACAATTTTTTTTTAAACTTTGAATATTTATTCTACTATTGAATATGTATAAAAAAGTTTTGTAACGTTTTTGGCTAAATCTTCTGTGAAGGATACTTTATACTTGTCGAATTTGGGTTTTAACTTTCTCATATGAGGTACTCATATATGAGAGAGTATTGTAATAGGGTTGATTTTTCTAAATTGAATTATTAGCGTTTCTGAACGTTTTGAGGTCTCCTGAGTCCAAAAACATGTTTTTGGAAAACCGTCTATGTATGTGTGTATGTGTATTATGTGTGTGTATGTATGTATGTCTATGGTAGGATGTTCTCAAAAACTAAAAACCACAAACAACGGTCAAAACTATCTATTTAGACTTCGTACCATACCAGGACGTGAAAATAAGCTTTTCATTAAAATAGGCCAGGATAGAAGGGTAATTTACTCTTGTCATTTTTCGGTTTTTTGAATTTTTCTCGAAATTCGCTCCAAGAATTTTTTTGAAACTTTGAATATTTATTGTACGATTAAATAGGTATAAAAAAGTTTTCTAACGATTTTGGCTAAATCTCATGTGAAGGGCACTTTATACTTGTCAATTTTCGGTTTTTTCAATTTTTTTCGAAACCCACTCCACGAATTTTTTTTAAACTTTGAATATTTATTTTACTATTGAATATGTATAAAAAAGTTTTCTAACGTTTTTGGCTAAATCTTCTGTAAAGGATACTTTATACTTGTCGAATTTGGGTTTTAACTTTCTCATGAGGTACTCATGAGTATTGTAATCGGGTCGATTTTTCGAAATTGAGTTATTAGTTATTAGCATTTCTGGACGTTTTGAGGTCCCCTGAGTCCAAAAAACATGTTTTTGGAAAACCGTCTGTATGTATGTGTGTATATGTATGTATGTCTGTTGTAGGATTTTCTCAAAAACTAAAAACAACAAACGACCAAAACTATGTATTTAGACTTTGTGCTATACCAGGGCGTGAAAATAAGCTTGTCACTAAAATAGGCCAGGATATAAGGGTAGTTTACTCTTGTCATTTTTCGGTTTTTTGAATTTTTCTCGAAATTCGCTAAAAGAATTTTTTTGAAATTTTGAATATTTATTGTACGATTAAATAGGTATAAAAAAGTTTTCTAACGATTTTGGCTAAATGTTCTGTGAAGGGCACTTTATACTTGTCAATTTTCGGTTTTTTCAATTTTTTCGAAATCCACTCCACGAATTTTTTTTTTAAACTTTGAATATTTATTCTACTATTGAATATGTATAAAAAAGTTTTGTAACGTTTTTGGCTAAATCTTCTGTGAAGGATACTTTATACTTGTCGATTTTTGGTTTTTTGTATTTTTCTCGGAATTCGTTCCAAGAATTCTTTTTAAACTTTGAAAATTTATTGTGCAATTAAATATGTATAAAAAGGTTTATAACGTTTTCGGCTAAATCTTCTGTGAAGAGCACTTTATACTTGTGGTTTTTCGGTTTTTGAATTTTTCTCAAAATTTGCTACAAGAATTTATTTCAAATTTAGACTACATATTCCACCATTGAATTAGTATAAAATAAACTTTTCTATCGTGTTTTGCAAAATCTTCTGTGAAAGACACTTTGTATCATTCTTCAATTTTTTGAATTTTTCCCGAAATTTGCCCTAAGAATTTTTATAAAATTTTGAGTAGCTATTCTACATTAGATATAATATATAAAAAAAGTTTTGTAACGTTTTTGACTAAATCTACTGTGGGGAGTACTTTATAGGTACTTGTCGTTTTTCGGTATGTTGCTTAAATTAACCTCTATATATGAGAAAGTACTCTGATGAACACATCACGATTTTTATATATATATATATAGAGATGTCTTTGCGAGAAGCTTCCGGGTTATTCTTTCCTTAATCGGACGTTTCCCCATTATTCCCGAAAAGTTTTTTAGGTCCCCTTTGAAATGCGCCGCCTGCGTCTGATAAGAAGGAGCACGCTTCACACCGATGTTTACGTTTCGCGTCACAATAGATTTCAACAGCTACACGGCAGTTTTCAACAAGCTTCAGAACTAGTTAAACCTGTACTGTAGCGTTCAAGTACGTTCTGAAGTTGTTGAAAAGTTGTTAAATATTGTAACGTTTTTCTTTTTTTCTTACTTACGTTTTCTTACTTAATTTATTTAAACCACTTACACGCTAATTTATTTGTACATTTACACTACACTTAACTGCTAATACTTAATCTAATTTATCTTATTTCACTTACTAACTTATTTCACTTAACTAATTAATTTATATTGTACACTGTTTATTTATCTTACCGCCTGCCCGGCCGACACCCGTCGACCAGTCTACCGGCGGCTGTTTACGAATACCGTCGAATTCCCCGACTTCCCTCGTATCGCTCTCCGTCTGCTATTTATAGCCGTATGGGAAACCCAGAAACTTCGAGACGTTTCCGGTCCTTTGTTCGGTAACCTTCTAGATAATACTAGAAACTCGAACGGCTTTCCAAAAATTTGCTCCAGTCCCCCGAACCTATCTTGTTAGGAATTTCTTTGAACTCATTCCGACGAGCGCTGATCTTTATGGCATCTTTTATTGCTTCTATTTCGTTACAATATTCTACTGTAGTTAAAGTTTGGTACGTTTCTACCAGTAACTGAAAGATGTACTATGTCTAACCTTCTAGGAGTACAGTTTCAGAGCAGCTTTAAATATGCAGAACAGTCAAACCTGTTCTGGAGCTGTCTGTTGAAAACTTACGTAATAGTCCAGTCATTGAAGGGAAAAATCGGGTCTTACCTCCGAATTCTTTGACTATGAACCGATTTACATGACATTTTGGAGTTAGGCTTATCTTACCCTTAACTTCAATAGCGACATTGACCCGATCATCGCTTTTACCCTGAGAGGGTGGTTGACACCCTTCTCGGGGGTGGAATTTTTTTTGTCCGAAATAACCTCGGGAATCGATAGAGGATACAATTTTAAACAAAAAGTGTTCTATAATTTTTTTTGAAAACTCGATACTTTTTGAGTTACTCGTGATGGAAAACTTACCGTTTTCGTTGAAAAATGACACTTTCGGTTGGTTTTTTGCGAATAACTTAAAAACTATGCGTCTTACGAAAAAAAGTGTAAGTAACATAATTGTAGCTCATAAAAGAATAAAGAGATATGTTTTTTTAGAAATCTTCTAGTTGCAATAAAAAGCGAGATATGGTAGGTGAAACGAGACTTCATTTTACAAATTACAAAAAAAAACTTTAGTTTTTGGACCATAACTCCATCAATTTTAAAGCAATCACAACCATAAAAAACCCATTTTAAAGGTAATTTAATGGGACTACAAGGTAAAGAAGCTTTTTGGAGGCCCAGTAGCTCTAATTCTTTGAAAGGTAAAGGGTTAAAGGGCTCGGGAGAGCTAGTACTCACCCCACGGTATCTACTTCAATCGCTAGTATCTTCTTTATTTTTCATTGTCTTTTGATTAAAAAAATTTTTTATCCTCTAGAACCCTAGGGTAAAATCCCTCTTGGGCACAGGGTGTATTTTGAAGAAGGTTATGCATACTACCTAAATCCAAATTTTTCAAGAAAATCGAAGTTGATTCCGAAAATTGCACGTCCCATGACTGCAATATTACGGGAAACTTTCTCTAGGCGTCAAATTTACTAATAAGAAACATACCAACAGTGTTGTTAAAATTACTTCACAATAAGTTATTAATTACAATTACAATTACTTTGAGTAAATTGTAATTAATTACAATTACAATTACAAAATATGCGATTGTAATTGCAATTACAATTACAATTACATTTGCTTTTCAATTCAAAAAATCAAAAAACTTTTATTTCGCGTCTGGGAGAAAAATGTTACTTAGGTTTTTTGTTGCCCTTGTAGAGGCGAACGACTTTTGTAAAAACCATATTTTTGAGAAATGTACATAAAAATAGTTATATGCAAAAAGTTTGAAATTTTGACGTTTGTATTGTCTTAACACCTAGTTTAACGTATCGATACAAAATTAGGAACAAAAATCAGTAGGCCGAATATCTCGGTCGTGTTCGTTGATGGGCCAAATCGGTCTAGCGGTTTCAAAATGGCGGCTTGTTACTTAAAAAAAAAAAATAAAAAAACTTTTATTTCGCGTCTGAGAGAAAAATGTTACTTAGGTTTTTTGTTGCCCTTATAGAGGCGAAGAACTTTTGTATAAAACATATCTTTGAGAAAAGTACAGAGAAAAAGTTATTTGCAATTATTTTAAAATTTTGACGTTTGTATTTTTTTACACGTCGTATGCATTGTTTTGACACATCGTGTTATATTACTATATATCCTACCCACTACCCATAAATCTACCTTTCAGCCTTTCATGCCATGGGTTTTTTTTAAGTAAATTCGTAAACAAAGTGAATTTAAACTTTTTCGTAAAAAAGTGTAAACTCACTTTTTTACGGAAAAGCTGAAATTTATACTTCTTTTACAAAAAAGTGTGAATTCAAAAAGAAAAAAAAAAGTTGTACTTGATGTGGCCCATCTACGCTACAAACTGCTCCAACAAAATATATTTGTGTTAAAATTATAATAGATAATCATGATTATGCCATAAGGTCAAAAAACGAAGAGTTACAAAAAACTTCGTTGTTTAGGATTAATAATAGGTTAGTCAAAGATAATCGTTAATGCTAATCACTAGTTGGGACAGTGGTAGAGTTGCGTTAAAGAAACCAGGTAGTCAGAACCCACAATAAGCAACTTTAAACTACTTACATATTACCTACTAAAAATATTAAAAGCACTTTTGTAGAATGTAATTGTGAAAAGTAATTGTAATTGTACCGAAAAGAATAATTGAATTACTAGTCAATTACAATTAAAAAGCAAGTAATTAATTACTGCTTCAATTAAAATGAAAGTAATTCAATTACTTTTTTAAGTAATTGTAATTAACTACTTAATAACACTGCATACCAAATTTATGAAAAATGAATTCCGTACGTGACGAACCAAAAAGTGTCCGAGGGTGAGGTACCTCAATCTCGTAGCGTTAGCCACCTCCTTCGAGCGCTGACTATCGACGATCTCCGTTCGCAATTTGTGATCTTGTTAAACAAATTAAAGCGGGCAGCCATCTAGATAATTTCTATGCATTTTGTTATGAGGGACAGGAAAAAAAGCATGCTTTATGATGTCCCCTTGTTTGCTTTCTAAGAAGAAGACGATGTAGAAGAAGGAGAAGAGAAGAAAAGGCAGCAGCAGCAGCATGCGAGGGCTATTTAATTAGATTTATTGGGCATCTCAGATTCAGATAAGGGCGAGACCAATGGCGGAGAGCCGGCGTCGCGGATTCCCACGAAATAACTATCTCCATCTAGATAACTAAGAATACGAGAAAAATCCGAGGAATTTCCATCCTGGACGATCGATCCCACGAAAATCGTCGACGAGAACTCCCGTGGGATTCCAGTTAGATCCGATTAGTTAAGTAACTCTTTTCAGTTATTTTCCACAAAAGTCGATTCCGAGGAAAGAAAACATAATTCCCAGAAGACGATAGTTGAAATACATATTTAGCAAGTTAGAGATAACGGATTTAGAAACTTGGCAAATCGTTAACGCATTTCATTGATTCCACATTGGGAATAACAATCATAACAATTGAATTGTCTGAAACTATTGTAACCTTTATTTCTAATTTATTTACACTGTCCTAATTACACACTACTTAATTTATCTTAACTATCACTGAACTAATTAATTTATATAACACACTTAACTTTTTAATTTATTTGTACAATTCGCTTGTCCGTTTTTCGCACTGTTTATTCACTCGCGGCTTCACGTCTAATCTAATCTCTCCGACCGCAAGTCCGTCATTATATAGTCCTCCATTATGTCTCGGGATCCTTCTTGAAAGAACTCGATCCTTCTTTTCCCTAATAATGTTTATCTAGAAACGCCCAGAAGGTAATAAATCGTTCTTCCTTTACGGCCCAATTAACGGAGCGCTTTGAAGTGACCGCCGAGGTCCGGTAAGAGTAAACACGTTGCCCGCTGCTGTTTACATTTTTTTTAGAAAGCTATATCTATCTTTATTCGAGGTTCTTCTATTGCTAAAACACACGGGTGAATACACAAAAATTCCGCCCGTCAGATGACCGATGTGTACATAATATACCTATATAATATTGCGACGGTCTTGCCACAGAGGTCAGCACTGACTATAGTTTTATGTTGGCATTATGTTTAGCACTGTATTTAGGTTGGCATTATGTTTTGAAATAAATAAATGCAATGGCGAATGTTTTGGGAACGAGGTGCGTTGTCGGTTTTTTTGTCTTTCCTTTTATGTAATGAAAATGATGTATTTGAGTAAAGGAACTCAAAAAGTATTGAGTTTTCAAGAAAAAATTATAAAACACTTTTTGCTTAAAATTGTATCCTCTATCGATTCCCGGGGATATTTTGGCAAAAAATTCGGGTCAATGTCACTTTTGAAATTAAGGGTAAGAAAGCCTAATTCCAAAATTTCATGTAAATGGGTTCATAGTCAAAGAATTAGGAGGTAAGACCCGATTTTTCCCTTCAATGACTGGACTAATATACCGTCATTTGAATGCATAATTACAGTAGTTTACAAGTTACCTATAAGCAATATAAGGCGTGAATGGAATGTTTTTTATAAACAAATGCGTGTAAACAATGAACCATTATATATAGAGACCTGGTGTAAATTTCATGCTATACATCAACTAATGCTTGCAAAATTCGTCCTGAATGCCCATTGTTGTATCTTTAATATTTAAAAAGTTACAAGAGTGTATATTGCTTAAAGACTGGAATGGCAGCGTCAGCTTTAATACCGTGTTATTCTTCAAAATCTAATAAAAGATACAAAAAATATTTTTCGTCACTTTGTTGCATATGGTCGTTTTTGTAATTTTTAGTAGTACATATTGGGAAAAAAAGATATTTTATCAGTTATCAACAAAAAATGGAAATAGCTTTTTTTCGTTTTTGACGTCCCAGAAAACATTGTAACGTTACGCCACACCAATGCGTGCGAGCGGGAGCGAGAGCGAGAACAATAGACAGAGATCGACCTTAGCGTTTGCCTTGCGACGCATCTATCTCTCTTCCACTACAGCGTCCTAGTGAAAGAGAGACCGTCACCACACAACCAATGTGAGCCATGCGGGAGTGAGATGACGCATCCATCTCCCTTCCACTCCGTCGGCGGCGACGGCGACAGCACACAGCTGGTCGTTAGCGCTATTGCCGGCTATTATGTATTTCTCAAATATGAGGAACCTTCTACATTTCACGAAATATGGAAATGGGCAGACCTGTTTGATTACTTTCGCGTACCTGAAAGCGCCGCAGTAAGCGTAACTGTTGTCGAACCCCTGGTCGGTAGGCAGCACCCTCTCCAGGAACTTGGGGGTGAGCGCGAGTGACGTCACTGCCGCGAGCAACCAGTGGTCCCCCAGCTCCCCGGATTCGACGCAGTACCTCTCCGAAGAGGAGTCCGTCTCGGCGACGAACTTCGGTCTTTGGCAGATTTCCTGTATAAGTACGAAAGAGAAGAGATGAGAGATGAGAAAGAGGAAATGATCTTGAAGTAACAATTAGGGTCGCGGGTAATTAGAAGCGTCTCAAAAGATGATTCGTTAATTAGCGGTAAGCGAATTATGAAATCCATGCATGGGTGCTCTTATAACGATTTAATTACTGGTAATGGTGATTAACAGTTAACGGAAGTGTAGAGGAAATCGAATTCAGATTGGATTAAATCCGGGAATCGTTACGATATAGGCAAGCCTAATTTGGAATTAATTTTACCTTCCCAAAAAAAAAATTTAAAAATCATATTTAGCTTGAAAAACCTATTTACCTATTGCTTTATTCCTACTTATATTTTCTTTTACTTATTCCCCCGGACTACATAATACACCGTCAGTGACTGGACTATTACCTTATTTTTTCATATACAGGGTGTTCTTTTTTAATGTTACCAAATATCATCCGATCACCGAGCAAATAATAAATTCCCTTACGTGCGGTCTCATCCACACTATCGGATGCAGGGGCGGCTTCTTGTGGCTGCATAGCGCCCTCTGTCCGGCCGGGAAGTCGGGATCGTCGAACAGCGTCCCCCTCTCCCTGCAGGACCTCCTTATGGCGTGGAAGTTGCGACAGTTCGCGTTCCTCTCGTTCGTACAGTACCTGTGCAAAAGGGGGAAGAGTAATTGAGAAGAGAGGTACATCAATACAAGGTATACTATTGTAACGCGCTCTAAGTACTGAAAATGGAAAACGGAAAATTATGCTAACAATTTACAATGACGGAGAGCTAGTTCATTGCGAAAAGATAGAAAAACGTGCTTGATTTTCACGAAATATGGTTTAACACATACGGACGATACAACAGATCACTTACAATTAGCGGTCGGTAACGGACAATTACGTAACACTTACAGGTAACATTACATATAACAAAGAATTCGACGGTCATAAATCTAGCGGCGGTGACAATCACAATTTACGGACAGTTACGTAACAAATATAACGGCGGGACGTTTACAGTTACATATAACAAAGAATTCGGCGGTCTTAAATCTAGAGGCGGTGACAATCACAGTTTACACTTTGTTATCGAAACGATAATCCAAGACGTTCAGTTCGTTTATCTCTACATTGTGTGTTCTTTTACAACACGCGGTTCGAGAAACGTATGTCTAGTCTAGGATATTGTCGATGAGTGGCATCCACACGTAAGAGCAGTTCCACACGTTTTCGTCGGATATACGAATATATTAAATTAATATAAAAAGTTACCTTAGTCAAATGTGATCATGACTTTCAAATGATTGTCGCAGCTCCCATCTTACATTTGTGTCAATAATTTTTTGAGTGTCAAAATCTGTCAAATCGTTTAAATTACTGTAATTTAGTTTTTCTTGTTAATAAAGACGTTATTAGTATTTCGTAACTTGTAGTTCATTACTACTTTATAGCTGAAGTAAGTAGGTAATACATCTGTAAGTTATTGATGATGTAAGTGCAACTTGACAACGACGGAATTATTTCAAAAGGATGATTTAAGCTACGACAACCGTTTTACGTTCTATGGCAAACCTTAACCAAGGCAATTTCTGATATCACTGTGTAACGTTTGTTCTAATTTACTTATACAATTCTAAACACTACTTAATTTAATTTAGTCTATTCCTATTACACACTTAACGTGCTAATTTATTTCTACACTTTTTCACTCACGACGGTTTATGGTCTACTCTACCTTCGACCACATCGTATAATAATTTTTTATAACCTCAATAACGTCTCGAGAACCTACTGGATGATCCTTTTTCTAATTGGACGTTTCCAGATTATTCCTAAAGAGTTTTTATAGGTCCCTTTGAACTGTGTCGCCTGCGTCGGATAAGAAAGAGCACGCTTCACGCTGATGTTTAAAATTACACCGTCAAAATTACAACGTAATGCATTAACAAATGGGATGGTAAAAAGAAGGTTTTTGATTTTATAAGCCAAAGTATGCATTTTGAGGAAAGAAGTTTCAAATATAAGTTGTACAGAATTTAAAAAACTTATAATTTGAGTTATGGTATGATTAATTTTGTTAATTATTACTTGCTGCTTGCTATGTACTTGAGTATTTGAGCTCTTTCAAGAAAATTATGCATATAAGAAGATTTCGAGAAGTGCAAAGAGGCCTCTTAAGACTTTTGTCAAATGTCGAGTGGTGAAAGTAGGAACAACTCACATACGGAATAAGATCACGAGTCTCGCCTCATATCTTAATGGACTTTCCTTCCAGCTTTCTATAAATTAGAGGCAATTAAGATAATTACGTTCATAATCGCAAAGTGTGTATGTGTGACTGGCTAACGGTCTCTGTTTTTACCTTTTTCCAACAGGATTTCGTATCGAATTCCGACATGATTCCAATCTCGGTGTAATTCCCCCCAATTTACTCCTCCTCCGGCAACGTGGAAATATCGCACGGAAATTGGAAAAAGTAATAGTAAATGGGATTATTGTACGCTACGTACTCGATACGTACATACGTGGGAATTCAATCAACGGTCAAGTGTGACCGGAGAGAGTCAGTTTCGTGTCTGATGATCAGGAAGAGACGGGAATTGATTAACACATCAGTGGGATATATATAAGAGTTGTAACTGTAAAATCAAATAAAAGTGAGTGTATAAGCGTCGCCATCTAGTGCGGCTTATCCGGAGCTAATCGCTAGTATGGCCCTGTCTTCTGATGATTGATTGATCTAATCAAGACAATTGATTGATGATGTTTTCGAATTGATTCTAGGGGATTGAGACTGACTAGGAATTTAATACCCATCGAGTTTGCTGTAGCAAATTGGCTGATTGACGTTTAATCCGTCAAAATTATTATTAACATTTATTATTAATTATTATTGTAATTATTATATTAATAACTTTAATACCAACTAAGAATTTAATTCCCATCGATTATGATGTATCAAATTATCACGTTTTGATCAAATCATTGATTGATCATGTTTTTTTACATTTGATAACTTTAATACTAACTAAAAGTTTAACTCTGATCGATTATGATGTAGCAAATTGGCTGATCGACTTTTAAATTGTGAAAATATTTAGTCACCTTTCAACCTCGGAACAATGAGGTAGCTAGCTCTTGTAGGGCTTCATCCATGTTTTATTTTTTAGCCCAATCGAATTAGGATTTCACCTTGCAAAAATTTTTGACAGCAATTTTCCTTCGGAATTGTTTATGGGGGGGGGGGGGGGTCACTGGCAGTCTAAATTTTAGATTGCCGGGGTACCAGACCCGTTGCGTCATCCGCCATCTTGAATTTAAGGGTGAACTTTTGTTTATTAAATAACTCGTTTATTTTCAATTTTAAACGAAAACTAGTTATTAAAAAAGTTGTTTCAAATTAAATTTCCTACAATTTTGGTTCCTATCATTTTCTTCCTAGGATCGATATTTTTCGATTTATACCCGAAAAAATTGAATTTTTGTTTATTGAACAACTCGTTTATTTTCAATTTCACGCGTATAATTGTGGTAAACATAGTTGTTTAAAATAAAATTTCCTACAATTTTGGTTCTTATCATTTTTTTCCTAGGATCGATATTTTTCGATGTATACTCGAGAAGAGGTGGAGGTAAAATCTTACCATCGTATTGTCACGTTTATTGTCAATTTTACGAGAAAAATTGTGATTAACAAAGTTGTCTAAAATAAAATTTCCTACAATTTTGTTCTTTATCAATTTTGCCGTAGAATCGATATTTTCTGATTTATATCTGAGAAGAGGTGGGGGTAAAATCTTACCATCGTATTGTCACGTTTATTGTCAATTTTACGAGAAAAAATGTGATTAACAAAGTTGTTTAAAATAAAATTTCCTACAATTTTGTTCCTTATCAGTTTTGCCGTAGAATCGATATTTTCCGATTTATATCTGAGAAGAGGTGGGGGTAAAATATTACCATTGTATTTTCACGTTTATTGTCAATTTTACGAGAAAAATTGTGATTAACAAAGTTATTTAAAATAAAATTTCCTACCATTTTGGTCTTTATAAATTTTGCCGTAGAATCGATATTTTCCGATTTATACCTGAGAAGAGGTGGGGGTAAAATCTTACCATCGTATTGTCACGTTTATTGTCAATTTTACGAGAAAAATTGTGATTAACAAAGTTGTTTAAAATAAAATTTCATACAATTTTGTTCTTTATCAATTTTGCCGTAGAATCGATATTTTCCGATTTATACCTGAGAAGAGGTGGGGGTAAAATCTTACCATCGTATTGTCACGTTTATTGTCAATTTTACGAGAAAAATTGTGATTAACAAAGTTGTCTAAAATAAAATTTCCTACAATTTTGTTCTTTATCAATTTTGCCGTAGAATCGATATTTTCTGATTTATATCTGAGAAGAGGTGGGGGTAAAATCTTACCACCGTATTGTCACGTTTATTGTCAATTTTACGAGAAAAATTGTAAATAACAAAGTTGTTTAAAATAAAATTTCCTACCATTTTGGTCTTTATCAATTTTGCCGTAGAATCGATATTTTCCGATTTATACCTGAGAAGAAGTGGGGGTAAAATCTTACCATCGTATTGTCACGTTTATTGTCAATTTTACGAGAAAAATTGTGATTAACAAAGTTGTCTAAAATAAAATTTCCTACAATTTTGTTCTTTATCAATTTTGCCGTAGAATCGATATTTTCTGATTTATATCTGAGAAGAGGTGGGGGTAAAATCTTACCATCGTATTTTCACGTTTATTGTCAATTTTACGAGAAAAATTGTGATTAACAAAGTTGTTTAAAACAAAATTTCCTACAATTTTGTTCCTTATCAATTTTGCCGTAGAATCGATATTTTTCGATTTATATCTAAGAAGAGGTGGGGGGGTAAAATCTTACCATCGTATTGTCACGTTTATTGTCAATTTTACGAGAAAAATTGTGATTAACAAAGTTGTTTAAAACAAAATTTCCTACCATTTTGGTCCTTATCAATTTTGCCGTAGAATCGATATTTTCCGATTTATACCTGAGAAGAGGTGGGGGTAAAATCTTACCATCGTATTGTCACGTTTATTGTCAATTTTACGAGAAAAATTGTGATTACCAAAGTTGTTTAAAACAAAATTTCCTACAATTTTGTTCCTTATCAATTTTGCCGTAGAATCGATATTTTCCGATTTATACCTGAGAAGAGGTGGGGGTAAAATCTTACCATCGTATTTTCACGTTTATTGTCAATTTTACGAGAAAAATTGTAATTAACAAAGTTGTTTAAAATAAAATTTCCTACCATTTTGGTCTTTATCAATTTTGCCGTAGAATCGATATTTTCCGATTTATACCTGAGAAGAGGTGGGGGTAAAATCTTACCATCGTATTTTTACGTTTATTGTCAATTTTACGAGAAAAATTGTGATTAACAAAGTTGTTTAAAATAAAATTTCCTACCATTTTGGTCTTTATCAATTTTGCCGTAGAATCGATATTTTTTGATTTATACCTGAGAAGAGGTGGGGGTAAAATCTTACCATCGTATTGTCACGTTTATTGTCAATTTTACGAGAAAAATTGTGATTAACAAAGTTGTTTAGAATAAAATTTCCTACAATTTTGTTCCTTATCAGTTTTGCCGTAGAATCGATATTTTCCGATTTATATCTGAGAAGAGGTGGGGGTAAAATCTTACCATCGTATTTTCACGTTTATTGTCAATTTTACGAGAAAAATTGTAATTAACAAAGTTGTTTAAAACAAAATTTCCTACCATTTTGGTCCTTATCAATTTTGCCGTAGAATCGGTATTTTCCGATTTATACCTGAGAAGAGGTGGGGGTAAAATCTTACCATCGTATTGTCACGTTTATTGTCAATTTTACGAGAAAAATTGTGATTAACAAAGTTGTTTAAAACAAAATTTCCTACCATTTTGGTCCTTATAAATTTTGCCGTAGAATCGATATTTTCCGATTTATACCTGAGAAGAGGTGGGGGTAAAATCTTACCATCGTATTGTCACGTTTATTGTCAATTTTACGAGAAAAATTGTGATTAACAAAGTTGTTTAAAACAAAATTTCCTACCATTTTGGTCCTTATAAATTTTGCCGTAGAATCGATATTTTCCGATTTATACCTGAGAAGAGGTGGGGGTAAAATCTTACCATCGTATTGTCACGTTTATTGTCAATTTTACGAGAAAAATTGTGATTAACAAAGTTGTTTAAAACAAAATTTCCTACCATTTTGGTCCTTATCAATTTTGCCGTAGAATCGATATTTTCCGATTTATACCTGAGAAGAGGTGGGGGTAAAATCTTACCATCGTATTGTCACGTTTATTGTCAATTTTACGAGAAAAATTGTGATTAACAAAGTTGTTTAGAATAAAATTTCCTACAATTTTGTTCCTTATCAGTTTTGCCGTAGAATCGATATTTTCCGATTTATATCTGAGAAGAGGTGGGGGTAAAATCTTACCATCGTATTTTCACGTTTATTGTCAATTTTACGAGAAAAATTGTAATTAACAAAGTTGTTTAAAACAAAATTTCCTACCATTTTGGTCCTTATCAATTTTGCCGTAGAATCGATATTTTCCGATTTATACCTGAGAAGAGGTGGGGGTAAAATCTTACCATCGTATTGTCACGTTTATTGTCAATTTTACGAGAAAAATTGTGATTAACAAAGTTGTTTAAAACAAAATTTCCTACCATTTTGGTCCTTATAAATTTTGCCGTAGAATCGATATTTTCCGATTTATACCTGAGAAGAGGTGGGGGTAAAATCTTACCATCGTATTGTCACGTTTATTGTCAATTTTACGAGAAAAATTGTGATTAACAAAGTTGTTTAAAACAAAATTTCCTACCATTTTGGTCCTTATAAATTTTGCCGTAGAATCGATATTTTCCGATTTATACCTGAGAAGAGGTGGGGGTAAAATCTTACCATCGTATTGTCACGTTTATTGTCAATTTTACGAGAAAAATTGTGATTAACAAAGTTGTTTAAAACAAAATTTCCTACCATTTTGGTCCTTATCAATTTTGCCGTAGAATCGATATTTTCCGATTTATACCTGAGAAGAGGTGGGGGTAAAATCTTACCATCGTATTGTCACGTTTATTGTCAATTTTACGAGAAAAATTGTGATTAACAAAGTTGTTTAAAACAAAATTTCCTACCATTTTGGTCCTTATCAATTTTGCCGTAGAATCGATATTTTCTGATTTATATCTGAGAAGAGGTGGGGGTAAAATCTTACCATCGTATTGTCACGTTTATTGTCAATTTTAGAGAAAAATTGTGATTAACAAAGTTGTTTAAAACAAAATTTCCTACCATTTTGGTCCTTATAAATTTTGCCGTAGAATCGATATTTTCCGATTTATACCTGAGAAGAGGTGGGGGTAAAATCTTACCACCTTATTGTCACGTTTATTGTCAATTTTAGAGAAAAATTGTTATGACAAAAGTTGTTTGACATCAAATTTCCCACAAATTTGGTACTTATAAATTATTTCGTAGGATGGAAAAAAAATATTAATACGAAAACATCAATAATAAACGCGAGAATACAATACTTATAGGTTCACCCTCACCTCTTGTTAGGTATAACTCGAAAAATATCAATCCTACGGCAAAATTGATAAGGACCAAAATTGTAGGAAATTTTATTTTACACAACTTTATTCATCACAATTTTTCGCGTAAAATTGCCAATAAACGTGAAAAGACAATGATAAGATTTCATTCCCTCCTTTTCTCGGGTATACATCGAAAAATACCGATCGTAGGAAGAAAATGATAGGAACCAAAATTGTAGGAAATTTAATTTCAAACAACTTTTGTAATAACTAGTTTTCGTTTAAAATTGAAAATAAACGAGTTGTTTAATAAACAAAAGTTCACCCTTAAATTCAAGATGGCGGATGACGCAACGGGTCTGGTACCCCGGCAATCTAAATTTAGACTGCCAGTGACCCCTCCCCCCCCAAAACAATTCCTAAGGAAAATTGCTGTCAAAATTTTTTGCAAGGTTTGTCCCTTTTTGGAGCTAATTCAATTGGGCCATTTATGTAATATCCTCGTTCGATGTATGTTAATTTTAGTTTTTAACTGTGTGTGTGTGCGTCGACGTAATTGTTTTATATTTGTGACGTCGCATACGTCGAAAAATTGGAGCCCTAAAACTTCTTGCTCGCAAGCCTGATGATGACTGCCAGACAGTCGAAACCGGTCGCTTGATTGAAATAAATTAGTTGGGAAGACTTGGTGTTTCTCTCTTGTCTATACTGCCATGTCCAATTTCGAGTCGCTGGACAACTTTCGGTCGTTTTCGAGTGTGCCCGCGAAACAATCGAAAGGCGACGTCTAGGGGCGGGACGTCACGTCAGAGTCAGAGTCACGAGTAGCGAGCGAAGGAAATTCCAGTTAAGACATGTCGTCGTTGTTCTCGCCGATGGTGCTCGTCACGTTCCTGGTCGCCGTGTTGCTCAGGTTCCTCGCGAAGAGCCTCCTCGCCGAGATCGGCGGCAGAAGGCGCGACGGCGTCTGCGCAGCCGGGCAGCCGAAGCCGCCGGACGCGCCGACCGCTCTGCCCGTCGTGACGAGCACCGGCCGCGTCCTGAAGACGGTCGAGGAGCTCGACGAGCGGCTCGAGATGCTGCGCGACGAGCTGCGCCACAAGGAGGAGAAGCTCGCGAGCTCCGAGGCGGCGATTAAGGAGGCGGAGCGCGGGCTGCGCAAGATGAGGCACGACTCCCGGAGGCTCGCGAGGCAGTACTCGATGCTCGACGTGGACGTGAGGGGCGCGACCGAGGAGTGCCGCCAGCTGCGCAGGGAGATCGGCGAGTACGTCGAGCGGAGGGGGAAGGCGAGGCGGGAGTTCGACGAGGGCCTCAAGTACTACACGAGGATGCTGAGCGACGAGAGCCTCAAGGACTTCGAGGTCGTGCCGAGGGGGGCGGCGGCGGCGGAGGGGGCGGCGAAGACGCCTCGTCGCGAGATCGGTGAGGCGGTTTTGTTTCCGGGGCTCGTCTCCGTCAGGTTGACGCGTCGCGTTACGTTGCGTCGCGAGAAACGGCGCGCGCAACTCCCGCCGCGCACCAGGCTGAATTCGTCCGAGTGGGTAATGGTCGTTTCACGCGAGTCGAGTACCCCGTCCTACCCATAACCATTTAAATGTATCTAAATCGAAGACTATAATATATTGTAGACCACTCATTGGGACGTTATTTTCGCCAAGGCGGTAGTACTAGTCGGTCATCGACACGCGCAACTCCTATTACTCACGAGGATCGAATCGTCCGAAGTGGGTAATGGTCGTTTCACGCGAGTTAATCACAACACTCTATAGTGTGTTGCAAATTATTTCGGACGAGATATTCCTGTCATCCCATATCACTCTCTCCATCTTGTCTCTCATCAGATGGCGGGCTTTCATACATTATTCCATACGTTATTCAATATTCCTCTTTCCCCATGTAATTTTCCCTTGAATTCTCATTAATTTTATATATATCGTCAGCAAATCAATATTTATTTCGTTTAAAATCATGTTCTCGTTAATATTACTCGTTTACCATAACCGAATTCACATCTAAACGTAAATGCACATTTAAGTTATGGTACAATTTTTAGTAGAAATTTTGAAATAACTCTTTTCTCCTGCACTATAACATTTGTGGATGTGGCTAACTTCACGCCCGACCTACTTAGTAGTACTTATTGAAACTAGTTAAAAGAAATGGTTAATTACTATCAAAATTTACTAAAAAAGTGTACATATGAAAGCAAAAATCTAAATTTAAGGTATGGTGCAGTTTTTAGTAGTAATATTGAACTAAAATTAGTTTTTTCTCCTGTACTATAAAATTTGTGGATGTGGCTAACTTCACGCCCGACCTACTTAGTAGTACTTATTAAAACTAGTTAAAAGAAATGGTTAATTACTATCAACATTTACTAAAAAAGTGTACATATGAAAGCAAAAATCTAAATTTAGCTTATGGTGCAGTTTTTAGTAGTAATTTTGAACTAAAATTAGTTTTTTCTCCTGTACTATAAAATTTGTGGATGTGGCTAATTTCACGCCCCACCAACTTCGTATTTATGTAAATTAGCTAAAAGAAATAGTTAATTACTATCAAAATTTACTAAAAAAGTGTACATATGAAAGCAAAAATGTAAATTTGTTATGGTGCAGATTGTAGTACATAGTAAGTTTGAAACAAAATTAGTTTCTTCTCTTGCACTGTAAAATTTGTGGATGTGGCTAACTTCACGCCCGACCTACTTAGTAGTACTTATTGAAATTAGTTAAAAGAAATGGTAATTATTATCAAAATTTACTAAAAAAGTGTACATATGAAAGCAAAAATCTAAATTTAAGTTATGGTGCAGTTTTTAGTAGTAATTTTGAACTAAAATTAGTTTTTTCTCCTGTACTATAAAATTTGTGGATGTGGCTAATTTCACGCCCCACCAACTTCGTATTTATATAAATTAGCTAAAAGAAATAGTTAATTACTATCAAAATTTACTAAAAAAGTGTACATATGAAAGTAAAAATCTAAATTTAAGTTATGGTGTAATTTATAGTAGTAATTTTGAACTAAAATTAGTTTTTTCTCCTGTACTATAAAATTTGTGGATGTGGCTAACTTCACGCCTGTCATATTTCGTACTTACTAAAGTTAGCTAAAAGGAATGCTTAATTATTAGCAAAATTTGGCAAAAAGTACACATGAAAACGAAAATATAAATGTACATCTAATTTATGGTGTAATTTTTAGTGGCCATTTTGAATTAGAAAAATGTTTTCTCCTGGACTATATTTTTTTTTGGATGTAGCTAACTTCACGCCCATACTTTACAAGTTCGTACTTACTAAAGTTAGCCAAAAGGAATGCTTAATTATTAGCAAAATTTGGCAAAAAGTACACATGAAAACGAAAATGTAATTGTACATCTAAGTTATGGTGTAATTTTTAGTAGCCATTTTGAATTAGAAAAATGTTTTCTCCTGGACTATACTTTTTTTTTGGATGTGGCTAACTTCACGCCAGTCATATTTCGTACTTACTAAAATTAGCCAAAAGAACTATTTAATTATTAGCAAAATTTGGCAAAAAGTACACATGAAAACCAAAATATAAATGTACATCTAATTTATGGTGTAATTTTTAGTGGCCATTTTGAATTAGAAAAATGGTTTCTCTTGGACTATAACTTTATTTGGATGTGGCTAACTTCACGCCAGTCATATTTCGTACTTACTAAAGTTAGCTAGAAGAAATTCTTAATTGTTATCTAAATTTGGCAAACTACATATGAAAGCAAAAATGTAAATACATTTATTTTAAGTTATGGTGCATTTTTAGTGGCCATTTTGAATTAAAAAAATGTTTTCTCCTAGACTATAAAATTTCTGGATGTGGCTAACTTCACACCCGTCCTATTTTATACCTATTGAAATTAGCTGAAAAAATGGCTAATTACTATCAAAATTTGATAAAAAATTTATGGTGTATATTTTCTGCATATTTCGACACTTTCTTAGTGCATATTTCACGAACAACGCCCAATCTAACTTCTAACTTTTCAACTCTTATAAGTTTGTTAAGTGTTAAGTTTGTTAAGTTTGTCTCCATTTTATTACAGTCGGGGTGATCGAGAAGTACAGGATCCTGTAGCAGCGACGACGTCGTCCGATTAACATCGCCCGCTTAGATAATAATTGTAAAATGTGACTAATAAATCAATGAAATGTGTCAGCACGATGTAATTAATTACAGGATGTTGTAACGCGAAATATAAAGCGTCTCTTATCTGACCAAACCGGCGCAGTTCAAAGAGAGACGGCCGCTCCGCTTAATTGGGCCATAAAAACTTTCCCGAACGTTTTGCAAACGTCTTAAGGAAGAATGCTCTACTCCTTTCGAGAACAAACATTATTAGGAAACAAAGAATATACCAGAAGGTTCCCGGATACATTATTGAAGACATATAAACACGGGCTTGCGGTCGGAGAGAGGGGATTAGACGTGAAACCGCGTGAGTAAACAGTGCGATAAACGGACAAGTGAAATTATCAGTTAAGAGTGTGATATAAATTAATTAGTTAGGAAATAGTCTAGATAAATTAACTAGTGTTTAGACAGTGTGTAAGTAAATTAGAATAAACGTTACAAAAATTAATGAGATTGATCTCATTATAATTTTATACCTGGACAGGGTCGATTGTTTGTCCTCCGGTTTGATGGCGTGGCCGTTGTTGATGCACGCCCTCGCTGTCCCATTGGCACCTGTAATTAAATGGTATATTAAAAGGTATATTAATTATGTAGGTGAACGTAGGCGCGTGGGTAATTAACGTAACTCTCGTGCGTGTTTCTACACTCCGAACACGTCCTCGGAGTTTGAATCCGTTTAAACCGTTTAAATAGTACAATGGAATTATTTTTATATTTTTTTTCCTCATCGTCGAGACAATCGTCCTATTATGTTATGGAAAACAGGAAGTTTATAAAAATTCTCAGCGGCCGTCACTTCTAAATATAATCGCGGGCTAATCGGAATACTAATGCAATAACAGGCGTTTTTGTTGTGACTATACGTAACGCACTTAATAGATGAAATGGGATTTAAGGTACGTTTTCATTTTGTAGTGTATGGTAATATAATAATAATCCCACTTCTGATTAAATTGCAGTATATGGTAATATAATAATAATAATCCCACTTCTGATAAATTATGTAGTATAGTAACATATTATAAATACTACTGTACTGGAAAGGGCGAATCCCACTTCTGATTAATTTGTAGTATAGAATCCCACCTTTAATTAATTGGTAGTATAATAATATATAATAACCCCTATAAATCATAATATTAATATGTAATAATAATTCGAAAAGTAGGAAGAATGGAAGCCAAAGAGGTAGAAACTAATAGATAAATAAAATCAGTCTTACAATTTAAATGCAATTACACTCGGTTACATAACTGTGTAAGTGCTGCTGCGTACATGCCTATGTATGTAGGTGCTAATCAATGGGATTCCTTAAGAGAGAACCTCACACTTACTTTTCACGACAAACCAACTGTCATTATCCCTAAACAACATTTCGCTCAATCTCCACCTTTCGTACTGACGTCGATGGACGTGTGCAATCGATAATTGTACTTAGCGATCGGTAATGTAAATAATAAGTAATTAGTACGAGGCTTGTGTCGTCACATCTCGGTAAATGCGACTCAATGTCAAAGTAATCGTAATGATGCGATCTTGAAGGTAATTGCTATTGTTACGTAACCGAAAAAAAATGTTGTGGAACAGTAAACTTGGACGTTCTTCCCAATATAACGGTCAGGTGTGATCTTCGACGCCCACTCTTGTTATGCTAATTCGAGATATCTCTCTCTCTGTCTACGGATTTAATAGGTTCGATTAATATTAATTGATTAATTAGTGCGATGACCACCTGTTTCGTGGTTTCTTATCGGTTTAACTGTTAATGTTTGAAAAATGGACGTAGAAGTTGGAAATCCGTAGTAACTGTATCTTGGGAATTACCGAAACGAACGGGGTTTTGATGTGTATCGAGGTTTTTATGATTTGATAGTTTTGGTAAGACTTGAGTTTGGAAAAGACTTTTAACTAAACGCTTAAATTCAGAAGAATAACCCAAATAGGGTAGTTCCTATTTCAAGTTGTTGTTATGTTATAACTTTTTGAACACCTGGAACATAAATAAGAACAATATTCTGTGCCTAAATTACATATGAAATGGTTGGAAGTTTTTAAATCTTTGGCTCTTTAAAGCTCATTCAGCAATATTCCAGATAATCTATAACATTAAAATTATATATTGTTATAAAATATTATAAGGATACTATACAATTCCGTATCTGTAGAACGTTCTAGAAATCTCTCCATACCTCTTTTAGTAATTATAAATTTCCTTAAAGTATTAAGTTACATATTTGTAATTGTTTCTAATTTCAGATTTTAGAGAGTTCCATTCTATAGCACTTTTTCAGGTTTTCACCATGTACAAAATTCTATAGGTATCTGTAAAACCTTCTAAAAATTCACCTCCACAATGTTCAAAGACCAATTGATTCCTAGTCATTTTCACAATATTCTAGAATATTCTATACATTTGTACTTGCTTACGTTTCCAGACAGTTCTGCAGAGTTCCATTCTGTTGTATTTTTCTTGAGCTTTCACAATATCTTACAAAATTGCATATCTGTAGAACCTTCTAGAAATCTCTATATCTCTTTTGATACCTATAATTTTCCTTAAAGTTTTAACCTACATATTTGTATTTGCTTCTACTGTCAGATGTTGTAGAGTTCCATTCTATAGTACTTTTTCAAGCTTCCACAATTTTGTTAAAAATTTTATATCTGTAAAACCTTCTAGAAAGCTTTATATAGTTCTAACACAAACTTTTTGGGCATTTTCTGGTGTATTACACCAGGTTCTATCTCCAAAATGTTCAAAAACATTCTTTTGATTCCTAGTCATTTTCGCAATATTCTAGAATGTTCTATGCATTTGTATTTGCCTCCATTTCCAGAAAATTCTGCAGAGTTCCATTCTGTTGTATTTTCCTTAAGCTTTTACAATATTTAACAAAAATCCATATCTGTAAAAACTTCTAGAAAGCTATCCATAGCTCTTGTCATGTCTATAAATTTTCTTAAAGCTCTTTAAATCTTAAAATACTCTTGTAGAAATGTAATGGATCCTTACAAGTTCTAGACGTCACAATTTTTTAGACTTTAGTAACTAAACGCTTAAATCTAGAAGAATAATCCAAATAGGATCTTTCCCATTTCAGAACTTTGTTCTTATGCTAAAACCTTCTGGAAACATAAATTTCCATTAAGGACAATATTCTGCACTTAAGTTGCTTATGAAAAGGTTGGAATACCCATTAACTACTTGTTATTTTATTTTGGAAAATAGTGAAATCCTTGAAAAATCACTATTTTGAAACTTTTAACTTTTTTTAAATTTTTGACTCTATAAAGCTCATTCAGCAATATTCTAGATCTAGACAGTCTATATTATTAAAATTATATAGTGTTAGAAAATGTTATAAAGATATTATAAAATTCCGTATCTGTAGAACCTTCTAGAAATCTCTCCATACCTCTTTTAATAACCATAAATTTCCTTAAAATTTTAATCTACATATTTGTAATTGTTTCTACTTTCAGATTTTGTAGAGTTCCATTCTATAGCACCTTTTCAGGCTTTCACCATGTACAACATTCTACATCTGTAAAACCTTCCAAAAATTCACCTCCACAATGTTCAAAGACCTATTGATTCCTAGTCATTTTCACAATATTCTAGAATATTCTATACATACGTTTCCAGACAGTTCTGCAGAGTTCCATTCTGTTGTATTTTTCTTGAGCTTTCACAATATCTTACAAAATTCCATATCTGTAGAACCTTCTAGAAATCTCTATACCTCTTTTGATACGTATGATTTTCCTTTATGTTTTAAGCTACATATTTGTATTTGCTTCTACTGTCAGATGTTGTAGAGTTCCATTCTATAGTACTTTTTCAAGCTTCCACAATATTGTTAAAAATTCTATATCTGTAAAACCTTCTAGAAAGCATTACATAGTTCTACCACAATCTTTTTGGGAATTTTCTGATGTATTACACAAGGCTCTATTTATCTCCCAAATATCCAGGAACATTCTATTGGTTCCTAGTCATTTTCATAATATTCTAGAGTCTTCTACGCATTTGTATTTGCTTCCATTTCCAGAAAATTTTACAGAGTTCCATCCTGTCGTGCTTTCCTTAAGCTTTTACAATATTTAACTAAAATCCATATCTGTGCAAACTTCTAGAAAGCTATCCACAGCTCTTATCACGTTTATAATTTTTCTTAAAGCTCTTTAAAGCATAAAATACTCTTGCAGAAAGGTAATGGAATTTTACAAGTTCTAGACGTAACAATTTTTTAGACTTTAGTAACTAAACGCTTAGATCTAGAAGGATAACCCAAACAGGATATTCCCTATTTCAAGTTATTGTATCTATAGCTCTTATCATGTCTATAAATTTTCTTAAAGCTCTCTAAAGCTTAAAATACTCTTGTAGAATGGTAATGGCTTCTTACAGATTCTAGACGTAAGAATTTTTTGGAACATTATAACTAAACGCTTAAATCTAGAAGAATAATCCAAATAGGATCTTTCCTATTTCAGAACTTAGTTATTCTTATGTGATAACTTTTGAACTCCTCGAAACATAAATTTCCTCTAAAAACAATATTCTGCATCTAAGTTGCTTATGAAAAGGTTAGAATACCCTTTAACTGCTTGTTATTTTACCTTAGAAAATGGTGATATCCTTGAAAAATCACTATTATTTTTTTGAATTTTTCACTGTTTAAAGCTCATTCAGCAATATTCTAGAACGTTCTAAACACCTGTATTTGCTTCCATTTCTAGAAAATTCTGCAGAGTTCCGTTCGGTTGTACATTCTTTGAGCTTGAACAATATGCCACAAAATTCTGTATTTGTAAAACCTTCTAGAAATCTCTTCGTAATACTTTTTACGTCTATAACTTGCCTTAAAGGTCATTTGACACAGACTTCAATATAGATTATTTTAGGAAAATGGTAATGTAATAATTGTAAATTGTAACAAGGTTATAATTATTCTTCTCCGTAAATTTCAAGAGCATTCAGTTGATTTCCATTCATTTTTAAATCTTAAAGAGTATTCTATATATTTTGTATCTACGCCTACTTATAGATTTTGTATAGTTCCATTGCACTGTACATTTTTAAGTTTCCACAAAATATATAAGTTAGTTTTAACTTTCTAGAAAGCACAGTTCCAAATTCTAGTGGGTTTCACAAAGTTCTACTCATCTCCAAAATTTTTGAAAAGACTATTCAGTCCTATAATATTCTAGAATGTAATACGCTTGTGTTTGTTTCTATTTTTAGAAAATTCTGCAGTTTTATCCTGTTGTACTTACCTTGAGCTTTTACAATGTCCTACCAAATTCTATATCTGTAAAAGCCTCTGGAAATCCCTCCATAGCATTTTCCAGTCTATAAATTTCCTTAAAATTCCAAGTTCTAGCTCCTTAAAGCTATATATTTCTATTTGGTTCTACTTTCAGATGTTGTAGAGTTCCATTCTATAGTACTTTTTCGAGCTTGCACAATATTGAACCAAATTCTGTATCTGTAAAACCTCATAGAAAGCTTTATATAGTTTTACCACAATGATTTTAGGCTTTTGGTGTATTACACGAGGTTCCATTCATCCCCAAAATGTTCAAAAACATTCTATTGATTCCTAGTCATTTTCACAATATTCTAGAATATTTTATACATTTCGAGAAAATTTTGCAGAATTCATTCTGCTGTATTTTCCTTAAGCTTTCACAATATATTATAAAATTCCATATCTGTAGAAACTTCTAGAAATCTCTCCCTACCCCTTTTGATATCTATAATATTCCTTAAAGCTCATTTAACACAGACTTCTGCTTCAATCATTTTAGGCAATTTCTATTAGGTTCTCTGTTCATCTCCACAAATTTCAAAAAATATTCAATCCATTTATATTCATTTTTGAACCTTCAAGAAGGTTCTATCTACATATTTTGTATTAGCATCTACTTCCAGAAGGTTCTGCCGAATTCCATAGGTTTTCATGGGTTTTCAAGAGTACTTGTAACGTTATGTAATCGTCGGTTAAAACTGAGTAATAGTTATATTCGTTGGACAGTTTTCACCTGGGATCAAATTAACAGTCAGTTATGAAAGTTAAAAATTAGACCCGATACGTTAACAGGTGGTTTAATTATCATTGATTTAGTCACATCAATGTTAAGTTAAGATTACTCCCAATTATCCACTACTTAACTAACTAAATGGAGTATAGCGTAAAGTTAGTACGTAATCTTCCCAACTTAACCCGAGGTTCTAATCGGTAAGTATAACCGTTCTGCAGAAAGTAGGGTGTTTTAGCCCCCGTTTTATTTAACCGACGGTCACGAGTTAAACACACGGTTAAATTAAAACCGGGCCGCAGTTATAACGGACGGGTATATCGAGCGCATATGAAATAATTGCTTTTGCGATTTTGTATGGTAATTGTAACCTTGATCTTGACATTCCCGCGAAATGCAAATCTAGTTCGCAGAGGTTGAATTTCATTTATTTTATATTCCTGTAATCGAAACACACACATATACACACGTACACTCCAAGTATAACGAACTTCTCATGTTCTTTAAACCGCTCTGATTGTTTTTAAGGTCACGTGTTATGAACGTAAAACAACTGTTAACCGTATTAATTTACAACTTGTTTTAATTAATCCGCGTAAAAGAAGAATACGAGCGGAAAGAGGGTAACACTTTATTGTCCCGAGATATTTCGGATTGTCTTAATTTTCTACCGTTATATTAGGTCGGACTGCATATGAAACGCTATAATAATTTGTCATTATTGTGTATTAATGGCCTTCGGGACTGAGCGTAGGTCGATCGCATTGTTGTTTATTAATTGGAAGGTATTGAAAGAATTCTAATTGTCTTTGGAACGTCCGTACGTGAGGTGTTTGGTAATAACATTTTTATACAAAGTCTTGAAATTAAGTGGAAGGAAAACTTAGTGAGGTATAGGAAAATTGAACCAGAAGCAGCGAATACAAGTACATATAATAGAACGTTCTAGAAGGTTTTATGAATTAAGCTGCGAATTTAATGGGATAATTAGATGGAAGCCAATTAGAAAATATTAGGTAATTAGGTAAAAGTATAATTTATCCTCAATTATAACTATTTTTGTCCAACAGTTATACCTGCGACTCAGCTTTTACCACCGATTAACTGTTAACCATCGTTATATAAATTGATTAGTCCGGTGTTTTTTAACCATAAGTTATAACTGTGACTGTTATAATTAATATTCAGTCTTAGATGAGCATCTGCATAGCTGTGGCTGAGGCCAATTAGAAGTAGAGTTAATCACTAATGTTAAAAGTTACAGTACAGTTTTTCCTCGATTATAACTATCCCACATCTGCTTATAATCAAACAGTTATAACTGCGACTCAGTTTTTACTAACGATTAATCGTTAATTATTGTTAAGTATATTTATTAGTCAAGTGTTTAAAGTTAAAACTACAGTATAATCTCGATTATAACTATTCAATAACTCATTTTGTCCAACAGTTATAACTGCGACACAACTTTTAACGAGGATTAACTTAAGCATTAACTATTTCTATACTACTAGTTATTAGTGGCAAGCGTCTTTCATCTGTACGTTAAAATTGAGGCTTTGTTTTAGTTATGAGTTAAAGCTGTCCAACGATCATGAACGTTACTCAGTCTTAACTGTGGATTAACATAACCGTGGTTTTCGTTAGAAGTAATGTTAAGTTAACTCGATTGTAGTTATCCGACATGTGCTGTTTGTACGACAGTTATAACTGCGACTCAGTTTTTAACGAGATTAACTTAAGCATTAAATATTTCTGTACTACTAGTTATTAATGGTAAGCGTTTTTCAGGTGTAAGTTAGAATTGAGGTTTTGATTTAATAATGACTTAAAGGTGTTTAACGATCATAACTCTTACTCTATCTTAACTTATGATTAACATATCCGTGGTTTCGTGCGGTTAAGTTAACTCGATTGTAATTACCTGACATGTGTTTTTGTACGACAGTTATAACTGCGACTCAGTTTTTAACGAGATTAACTTAAGCATTAAATATTTCTATACTACTAGTTATTAATGGTAAGCGTTTTTCAGGTGTAAGTTAGAATTGAGGTTTTGTTTTAATAATGACTTAAAGGTGTTTAACGATCATAACTGTTACTCTATCTTAACTTATGATTAACATATCCGTGGTTTCGTGCGGTTAAGTTAACTCGATTGTAATTACCTGACATGTGCTTTTTGTACGACAGTTATAACTGCGACTCGGTTTTTAACGAGGCTTAACTTAAGCATTAGATATTTCCATTCTACTAGTTATTAATGGCAACCGTCTTTCATGTGTAAGTTAGAACTGAGGTTTTGATTTAATAATGAGTTAAAGGTGTTTAACGATCATAACTCTTACTCTATCTTAACTTATGATTAACATATCCGTGGTTTCGTGCGGTTAAGTTAACTCGATTGTAATTACCTGACATGTGCTTTTTGTACGACAGTTATAACTGCGACTCAGTTTTTAACGAGATTAACTTAAGCATTAAATATTTCTATACTACTAGTTATTAATGGCAAGCGTCTTTCATGTGTAAGTTAGAACTGAGGTTTTGATTTAATAATGAGTTAAAGTTGTCCAACGATCATAACTGTTACTCAATCTTAACTGTGGATTAACATAACCGTGGTTTTCGTAAGAAGTATTGTTAAGTTAACTCGATGGTAGTTATCCTACATGTGCTTTTTGTACGACAGTTACAACTGCGAGTCAGTTTTTAACGAGGATTAACTTAAGCATTAAATATTTCTATACTCTGCTAGTTATTAATGGTAAGCGTTTTTCAGGTGTAAGTTAGAATTGAGGTTTTGATTTAATAATGACTTAAAGGTGTTTAACGATCATAACTCTTACTCTATCTTAACTTATGATTAACGTATCCGTGGTTTCGTGCGGTTAAGTTAACTCGATTGTAATTACCTGACATGTGCTTTTTGTACGACAGTTATAACTGCGACTCAGTTTTTAACGAGGATTATCTTAAGCATTAAATGTTTCTATACTACTAGTTATTAATGGTAAGCGTTTTTCAGGTGTAAGTTAGAATTGAGGTTTTGATTTAATAATGACTTAAAGGTGTTTAACGATCATAACTGTTACTCTATCTTAACTTATGATTAACATCTCCGTGGTTTCATGCGGTTAAGTTAACTCGATTGTAATTACCTGACATGTGCTTTTTGTACGACAGTTATAACTGCGACTCGGTTTTTAACGTGGATAAACTTAAGCCATAAATATTTCTATACTACGAGTTATTAAGGGCAAGCGTCTCTCGTGTGTAAGTTAGAACTGAGGTTTTGATTTAATAATGAGTTAAAGTTGTCCAACGATCATAACTGTTACTCAATCTTAACTGTGGATTAACATAACCGTGGTTTTCGTAAGAAGTATTGTTAAGTTAACTCGATTGTAGTTATCCGACATGTGCTTTTTGTACGACAGTTACAACTGCGAGTCAGTTTTTAACGAGGATTAACTTAAGCATTAAATATTTCCATACTACTAGTTATTAGTGTAAAGCGTCTTTCATGTGTAAGTTAGAATTAAGATTTTGTTTTAATTCCGAGATAAAGCTGTCCAACGATCATAACTCTTACTCAGTCTTAACTTATAATTAACGTACTATCTGTGGTTTTGTGCGGTTAAGTTAACTCGATTGTAATTACCTGACATGTGCTTTTTGTACGACAGTTATAACTGCGACTCGGTTTTTAACGAGGATTAACTTAAGCATTAAATATTTCTATACTACTAGTTATTAATGGCAAGCGTCTTTCATGTGTAAGTTAGAACTGAGGTTTTGTTTTAATTCTGACTTAAAGGTGTTTAACGATCATAACACTTACTCTATCTTAACTTATGATTAACATATCCGTGGTTTCGTGCGGTTAAGTTAACTCGATTGTAATTACCTGACATGTGCTTTTTGTACGACAGTTATAACTGCGACTCAGTTTTTAACGAGGCTTAACTTAAGCATTAAATATTTCTATACTACTAGTTATTAATGGTAAGCGTTTTTCAGGTGTAAGTTAGAATTGAGGTTTTGTTTTAATAATGACTTAAAGGTGTTAGACGATCATAACACTTACTCTATCTTAACTTATGATTAACATATCCGTGGTTTCGTGCGGTTAAGTTAACTCGATTGTAATTACCTGACATGTGCTTTTTGTACGACAGTTATAACTGCGACTCGGTTTTTAACGAGATTAACTTAAGCATTAAATATTTCTATTCTACTAGTTATTAATGGCAAGCGTCTTTCGTGTGTAAGTTAGAACTGAGGTTTTCATTTAATAATGAGTTAAAGTTGTCCAACGATCATAACTGTTACTCAATCTTAACTGTGGATTAACATAACCGTGGTTTTCGTAAGAAGTATTGTTAAGTTAACTCGATGGTAGTTATCCTACATGTGCTTTTTGTACGACAGTTACAACTGCGAGTCAGTTTTTAACGAGGATTAACTTAAGCATTAAATATTTCTATACTCTGCTAGTTATTAATGGTAAGCGTTTTTCAGGTGTAAGTTAGAATTGAGGTTTTGATTTAATAATGACTTAAAGGTGTTTAACGATCATAACTCTTACTCTATCTTAACTTATGATTAACGTATCCGTGGTTTCGTGCGGTTAAGTTAACTCGATTGTAATTACCTGACATGTGCTTTTTGTACGACAGTTATAACTGCGACTCGGTTTTTAACGAGGCTTAACTTAAGCATTAGATATTTCCATTCTACTAGTTATTAATGGCAACCGTCTTTCATGTGTAAGTTAGAACTGAGGTTTTGATTTAATAATGAGTTAAAGGTGTTTAACGATCATAACTCTTACTCTATCTTAACTTATGATTAACATATCCGTGGTTTCGTGCGGTTAAGTTAACTCGATTGTAATTACCTGACATGTGCTTTTTGTACGACAGTTATAACTGCGACTCAGTTTTTAACGAGATTAACTTAAGCATTAAATATTTCTATACTACTAGTTATTAATGGCAAGCGTCTTTCATGTGTAAGTTAGAACTGAGGTTTTGATTTAATAATGAGTTAAAGTTGTCCAACGATCATAACTGTTACTCAATCTTAACTGTGGATTAACATAACCGTGGTTTTCGTAAGAAGTATTGTTAAGTTAACTCGATGGTAGTTATCCTACATGTGCTTTTTGTACGACAGTTACAACTGCGAGTCAGTTTTTAACGAGGATTAACTTAAGCATTAAATATTTCTATACTCTGCTAGTTATTAATGGTAAGCGTTTTTCAGGTGTAAGTTAGAATTGAGGTTTTGATTTAATAATGACTTAAAGGTGTTTAACGATCATAACTCTTACTCTATCTTAACTTATGATTAACGTATCCGTGGTTTCGTGCGGTTAAGTTAACTCGATTGTAATTACCTGACATGTGCTTTTTGTACGACAGTTATAACTGCGACTCAGTTTTTAACGAGGATTATCTTAAGCATTAAATGTTTCTATACTACTAGTTATTAATGGTAAGCGTTTTTCAGGTGTAAGTTAGAATTGAGGTTTTGATTTAATAATGACTTAAAGGTGTTTAACGATCATAACTGTTACTCTATCTTAACTTATGATTAACATCTCCGTGGTTTCATGCGGTTAAGTTAACTCGATTGTAATTACCTGACATGTGCTTTTTGTACGACAGTTATAACTGCGACTCGGTTTTTAACGTGGATAAACTTAAGCCATAAATATTTCTATACTACGAGTTATTAAGGGCAAGCGTCTCTCGTGTGTAAGTTAGAACTGAGGTTTTGATTTAATAATGAGTTAAAGTTGTCCAACGATCATAACTGTTACTCAATCTTAACTGTGGATTAACATAACCGTGGTTTTCGTAAGAAGTATTGTTAAGTTAACTCGATTGTAGTTATCCGACATGTGCTTTTTGTACGACAGTTACAACTGCGAGTCAGTTTTTAACGAGGATTAACTTAAGCATTAAATATTTCCATACTACTAGTTATTAGTGTAAAGCGTCTTTCATGTGTAAGTTAGAATTAAGATTTTGTTTTAATTCCGAGATAAAGCTGTCCAACGATCATAACTCTTACTCAGTCTTAACTTATAATTAACGTACTATCTGTGGTTTTGTGCGGTTAAGTTAACTCGATTGTAATTACCTGACATGTGCTTTTTGTACGACAGTTATAACTGCGACTCGGTTTTTAACGAGGATTAACTTAAGCATTAAATATTTCTATACTACTAGTTATTAATGGCAAGCGTCTTTCATGTGTAAGTTAGAACTGAGGTTTTGTTTTAATTCTGACTTAAAGGTGTTTAACGATCATAACACTTACTCTATCTTAACTTATGATTAACATATCCGTGGTTTCGTGCGGTTAAGTTAACTCGATTGTAATTACCTGACATGTGCTTTTTGTACGACAGTTATAACTGCGACTCAGTTTTTAACGAGGCTTAACTTAAGCATTAAATATTTCTATACTACTAGTTATTAATGGTAAGCGTTTTTCAGGTGTAAGTTAGAATTGAGGTTTTGTTTTAATAATGACTTAAAGGTGTTAGACGATCATAACACTTACTCTATCTTAACTTATGATTAACATATCCGTGGTTTCGTGCGGTTAAGTTAACTCGATTGTAATTACCTGACATGTGCTTTTTGTACGACAGTTATAACTGCGACTCGGTTTTTAACGAGATTAACTTAAGCATTAAATATTTCTATTCTACTAGTTATTAATGGCAAGCGTCTTTCGTGTGTAAGTTAGAACTGAGGTTTTCATTTAATAATGAGTTAAAGTTGTCCAACGATCATAACTGTTACTCAATCTTAACTGTGGATTAACATAACCGTGGTTTTCGTAAGAAGTATTGTTAAGTTAACTCGATGGTAGTTATCCTACATGTGCTTTTTGTACGACAGTTACAACTGCGAGTCAGTTTTTAACGAGGATTAACTTAAGCATTAAATATTTCTATACTCTGCTAGTTATTAATGGTAAGCGTTTTTCAGGTGTAAGTTAGAATTGAGGTTTTGATTTAATAATGACTTAAAGGTGTTTAACGATCATAACTCTTACTCTATCTTAACTTATGATTAACGTATCCGTGGTTTCGTGCGGTTAAGTTAACTCGATTGTAATTACCTGACATGTGCTTTTTGTACGACAGTTATAACTGCGACTCAGTTTTTAACGAGGATTATCTTAAGCATTAAATGTTTCTATACTACTAGTTATTAATGGTAAGCGTTTTTCAGGTGTAAGTTAGAATTGAGGTTTTGATTTAATAATGACTTAAAGGTGTTTAACGATCATAACTGTTACTCTATCTTAACTTATGATTAACATCTCCGTGGTTTCATGCGGTTAAGTTAACTCGATTGTAATTACCTGACATGTGCTTTTTGTACGACAGTTATAACTGCGACTCGGTTTTTAACGTGGATAAACTTAAGCCATAAATATTTCTATACTACGAGTTATTAAGGGCAAGCGTCTCTCGTGTGTAAGTTAGAACTGAGGTTTTGATTTAATAATGAGTTAAAGTTGTCCAACGATCATAACTGTTACTCAATCTTAACTGTGGATTAACATAACCGTGGTTTTCGTAAGAAGTATTGTTAAGTTAACTCGATTGTAGTTATCCGACATGTGCTTTTTGTACGACAGTTACAACTGCGAGTCAGTTTTTAACGAGGATTAACTTAAGCATTAAATATTTCCATACTACTAGTTATTAGTGTAAAGCGTCTTTCATGTGTAAGTTAGAATTAAGATTTTGTTTTAATTCCGAGATAAAGCTGTCCAACGATCATAACTCTTACTCAGTCTTAACTTATAATTAACGTACTATCTGTGGTTTTGTGCGGTTAAGTTAACTCGATTGTAATTACCTGACATGTGCTTTTTGTACGACAGTTATAACTGCGACTCGGTTTTTAACGAGGATTAACTTAAGCATTAAATATTTCTATACTACTAGTTATTAATGGCAAGCGTCTTTCATGTGTAAGTTAGAACTGAGGTTTTGTTTTAATTCTGACTTAAAGGTGTTTAACGATCATAACACTTACTCTATCTTAACTTATGATTAACATATCCGTGGTTTCGTGCGGTTAAGTTAACTCGATTGTAATTACCTGACATGTGCTTTTTGTACGACAGTTATAACTGCGACTCAGTTTTTAACGAGGCTTAACTTAAGCATTAAATATTTCTATACTACTAGTTATTAATGGTAAGCGTTTTTCAGGTGTAAGTTAGAATTGAGGTTTTGTTTTAATAATGACTTAAAGGTGTTAGACGATCATAACACTTACTCTATCTTAACTTATGATTAACATATCCGTGGTTTCGTGCGGTTAAGTTAACTCGATTGTAATTACCTGACATGTGCTTTTTGTACGACAGTTATAACTGCGACTCGGTTTTTAACGAGATTAACTTAAGCATTAAATATTTCTATTCTACTAGTTATTAATGGCAAGCGTCTTTCGTGTGTAAGTTAGAACTGAGGTTTTCATTTAATAATGAGTTAAAGTTGTCCAACGATCATAACTGTTACTCAATCTTAACTGTGGATTAACATAACCGTGGTTTTCGTAAGAAGTATTGTTAAGTTAACTCGATTGTAGATATCTGACATGTGCTTTTTGTACGACAGTTATAACTGGGACTCAGTTTTTAAGGAGGATTAACTTAAGCATTAAATATTTCTGTACTACTAGTTATTAATGGTAAGCGTTTTTCAGATGTAAGTTAGAATTGAGGTTTTGATTTAATAATGACTTAAAGGTGTTTAACGATCATAACTCTTACTCTATCTTAACTTATGATTAACATATCCGTGGTTTCATGCGGTTAAGTTAACTCGATTGTAATTACCTGACATGTGCTTTTTGTACGACAGTTATAACTGCGACTCGGTTTTTAACGAGGCTTAACTTAAGCATTAGATATTTCCATTCTACTAGGTATTAATGCAAAGCGTCTTTTATGTGTAAGTTAGAATTAAGATTTTGTTTTAATTCTGAGTTAAAGCTGTCCAACGATCATAACTCTTACTCAGTCTTAACTTATAATTAACGTATCCGTGGTTTTGTGCGGTTAAGTTAACTCGATTGTAATTACTTGATATGTGCTTTTTGTACGACAGTTATAACTGCGACTCGGTTTTTAACGAGGCTTAACTTAAGCATTAAATATTTCCATTCTACTAGTTATTAATGGCAACCGTCTTTCATGTGTCAGTTAGAATTGAGGTTTTTGTATTAATTCTGAGTTAAAGCTGTCCAACGATTATAACTCCTACTCAGTTTTAACTGTGGAATAACATAACCGTGGTTTTTGTTAGAGGTATTGTCAAGTTAACTCGATTGTAATTAGGTAACATCTGCCTTTTGTACAACAGTTATAACTGCGGTTCAGTTTTTAACATGTTTTTTGGATTCGAGAGACCAGAATGTCTAGAATTACTGATAACTCAAGTTAGAAAAATCGACCCAATTAATTAGATTATTATTTAAAAATAAATTTAAAAATAATTATATATTTATATTTATAAAATAATTTATAAAAATAAAAATTATAATCATATAATAAATGAATATAATAATAAATAATGACAATAACAAAAATAATAATAAGAAGAAGTACTAATATAATAATATATAATAGTATATATATTATAATAATATAATATAATATGTTAATATATTTAAGTACTGTCGACGTGACGGATCCCGAGCAACATCATTCCCGTCGCTTTTATCGATCTTAATTGACGTTCCGTGAATCTAATTCGAGCCGTAGCGTCGTGTACCTATATAAAATCGATTATTTGTACGCGGCCGAGATCAGAGGAGGCCGAACGCGACGGGAATGCCTTTGTTGCTAAATAATAAAAATCCGTGGAGAGACTTTATTGCCGGATTGTTAACAATGATGTTATTAACATAAGTATGCGCACTTCGCAGCGCCGTTCCTCTCTCTCTCCTAGTCAATGCGTCGCCGTCGAAATTTAACCGGACCGTCGGCCCGATGATCGGCCGTTCTTCGCTCTCTCTATTTGGAACGTTTAATGGCGAAAATATTAATTCGATACGTCGTGCGTCGAGTACTTTATGTACGTAAACGCGGATGATCGAGGTGACATGTCGCGTTCTCCCGTAAAGGGGCGACTCGGATCGGTCAGTTGCGCACGGCGGTCGTAGGATTAACAGAGTTAGGGACTACCTTCGATACGCTTGAAAACTATTTGGGGAGTTAACAGGATTCCCAAAAATTAAGTAGTATGGTAGGTGGGTCTCTTTTTGAGACGATTTAAGCTTAGGGCTTAGGTTCGAGACTAGGTAAGGGTCGAATTGTACGAGTTAATCCTCTGCAGGTATGGTAACCTTCTCCCGAGCGGACGTCAGTTCGTCAGTTTATGGACTTCAGGTAAAACGTCTTTCTAAATAAGATGGTACAATTCGTCAGGAGAACCTCCCAACCATAAGCCAATTCGTCAAGAGAGATAGGTTGATTCGTCAGGGGAAATCCACTAAAGAAGGTATTAAAGGATGTTCCTAGGTAATCCTTCGGGAAGCATTTTGATACGTGAACGTCATGTGATATGCTCGAGAGTACGTTGGAAACGCGAGGGGGCAAGGATCAAACACGTACTTCTAAGGAGTTATTGTGATTTACTTCCAAAACTACAGAAAATTATATTGGCTGACGAATTGTATTATCTCAAAGGGTTGTTTTAAAATCTACCTGAATTTTTCGCTGACGAATCGTCGGATCTGATTTTATGACTTACTGGGACGGCTGACGAAATGTACTGCACCCCTTCTCCCTACCTTCGTTAAGGGGAAGGTTAGTTTTTGTGTAAAAACGTTTGAAAATAAATTCATAAAATCCAAAAAATGACGAATGTAGAGTAGGCTTCAGAGATGGGCTTCAAAACTGTAATTAATGTAACGTTTTTAGTATTTGCAATAACTACACTCCACTGGATAAACTAATTTACTTAACACTTATTACTAAATTATATTTCTCAGCTGTCTATCATTGCTATTAATTTGGAGTGCTTTCAGGGTTCGATATTTCAAGTACGAGTATGTCCCACTTCTGATATGTTCAACTGTTTGAATATTTTATGGATGATCCTGTTGATAGCCACATTTCGTTTTTATTAAAATTAATTTAAAAAAGTTATTTCACGATTGAAATATATACCACGAAACGACCAAAGAGTTTGATATGTGGCAGTATAATAGGATAGGATGTATCGAGAGTTACGTAACGAGTATAAAGTTGGTAGTTGTTTTAGTTTCTCAATTTGGCTACCTGTTGGTCGTTAGTATTGATGCGCCTGTGGGCAACTGTTTTGTTGCATATCACAATTTTTGACGGCCATATTTGATTCCGCTTCCATCACCCACGTGGCCATGTCTACAAATAATAGTTTCTTATGAGGACGTCGCGTCTAGTTATGTTAATCGTCCATATTCCTTCGAGTTCTGTACAATATATAAAACACACTCGTACATACGTACCGGCGGAATATGCCCGTGTACGAGAATGTTTTATTGAAATTACCCCACCGCTCCCATTTGTATGATCCGGGTAAAGTACCGGGCGTCCGTACCGCCGAAAACCATTAAGACCTGCCTTACGCGACGTGTACGGTACGTCGTACACGGTAATGTCCTTATATTTCATGGAGCGCAAGTAGAGGAAATCGCCTTTACATACCTCATATATACGTCGGACACGAACATGCACGATCGTAACGATAAATCGCGTGACGGAGACCCCGACGGGCAGAAAGGGAACCCCCCCCTTTCCTTATCTTCTGATCAATTGAAATATTGTATTTTAATAATATTATTATTGATTATACTAATTAGTATTGATGTAGCTAGTAGTTATTAATTGGAGGCGAATATTAAGAAGATGTTACACTTGGTGCAACTACCTATTTTTTATACATAGATACATATTGAGAAAAATATGAAATTTCGCTGAATCTCAAAATACATTAAAATTAATTACAGTTACGTGACTGCCTAATTTCATATTGTTCTGATCCCATTTAAATTAATGATTAAAATATAAGTTGAAATGATTTTTTTAATTAAATTATAAATATTTTAATCACATACAGATATTTTTCTTTTAATTATTATATGTAACAAGACAGATTTTCTCGATTCATTTAATATCTGAAAGAAACAAATTTAAGATAAGAGGAGGATTCATAAAATCCTATGCATAAAATTACAGCAGAGCGAAATTACGTATTGTATGATAATTTAGTAATAGTCCAGTCCATCTATGCCACATTCGTCGATTTCACGGGATATCCTTATTGTAACGCACTGTATATCAACCATTTATGTACAATGAAAGCCGATTCATAATAACGATAGATTAGATCCTCCCAAGAGGGAATAAAAACCATCACTATCGCTTCTCAAAGAACTTTTCGTTCTCGACTTTCAAACTTTTGTTCATACAACTTTTCCTTTTCATTTTTAAGAAAAATACTTTAGACAAAAGTTGTAGCCCATTAAACTACCTTTAATCTAGCGTTTCACGCATTCAAATCGGTTAACAAATGCCTGAGATAATGGCAAGAAACGACTATATTGTCACTAATTTATAAATGTTAATAAATTCGTTATTGACGTAATAACATTTAATATAACTTTTTGAAAATGAGGCATATGATATGTTTTTAAGGTGTGCTAAATTTCAGCCAGATTTATAAAATAGTTTATAAGTTATTCTAATTGTTTATCCCAGAAGAAAATTGTCTAGGTAAATTTTGAAAGTTGAAATATTATTTTTTGTGGCTTTAACTGTAAGATATACCTACCAAAAAAGCTAAATAAAGTATAGTAAGTACGCAAAAGATAAAATAAGTATATCCCGTGAAATCGATGAATTTGGCATAGATAGACTGGACTAATTATTAAAGTAGAGAGAAATGACGTATTGTATGATAATTTCATAAATCTCCTCCTCGCTACGAATACCGACCGACCGACCGACCGACAGGTTCCTTAACCCACTTTCTTAAGGAGTGAATAATAACAACAATAACAAAAGAGAGCCTCTCGTCCGCTAATTACATCACCCCGTATATGTACCTACAATTGCGCGTGTAATGATAAATTTTTAATAGCCGTACCGACATTAATAAACGTCAAATTTAAAAACGTTATGAGGCTCGATATCGCGTTATGGGATCGGGAGCGATTCATTAAACAATTTTATTTTTATTTATTCATTTTCGCGACGGAGACGACGACCGAAAGATAATTGTAAGATAACGAAACAACACAATAAACGCAAGTGGAGGAGCCATTTATCATCGTAAGTGGAAGGGACTTTTAATGAGAGCACACAACTTGAAATCTCGACTCGAAATGAGCTGCGACGTACGTTCCGTTCACCGACGGAATTTAAATGAACACACCGTATCGCAGATGGTAATTTGAAATCGTCAGCGATTCGATGACAATGAGAGGAACTCACTGACCACTCTGGAATCGGTGATGGAGTTTGTCTTAGCTTTGTTCGTGGAAGGAACAAGGATCAATGGTAAAAATTTTGTTTCAAGAAACGTATTAGAAGCGTCAGTATAAAAGGGTTTCTCATAACTTCTTCGTCCATTGGAACGTCAAAAATGGCCATAGAATTATTGATAGTGAGATTTGTCCTAGATTTACTCGTAGAAGGATCAATAGTAAACACTTTGGTTCTAAAACCATTAGAGACGTGCTAAGAGCTTCAATATAAGAGGATTTTTCGTATCTTTTTCGTTCACTAAACCGACAAAAATAGTCCTGGAATTAGTGTTAGTAAGATTTGCCTTAGCTCTGTTCGTAGAAGGATCAAGGATCAATGGCAAACATTTTGTTTCAAGAAACGTATGGAAGTGTCAGTATACAAGGATTTTTCGTGACTTCTTCGTCCATAGTAACGTCGAAAATGGTCATAGAATTCATGATACTGAGATTTGTCCTAGATTTACTCGTAGAAGGATCAATAGTAAACACTTTGGTTCTAAAACCATTAGAGACGTGCTAAGAGCTTCAATATAAGAGGATTTTTCGTATCTTTTTCGTTCACTAAACCGACAAAAATAGTCCTGGAATTAGTGTTAGTAAGATTTGCCTTAGCTCTGTTCGTAGAAGGATCAAGGATCAATGGCAAACATTTTGTTTCAAGAAACGTATGGAAGTGTCAGTATACAAGGATTTTTCGTGACTTCTTCGTCCATAGTAACGTCGAAAATGGTCATAGAATTCATGATACTGAGATTTGTCCTAGATTTACTCGTAGAAGGATCAATAGTAAACACTTTGGTTCTAAAACCATTATAGACGTGCTAAGAGCTTCAATACAAGAGGATTTTTCGTATTTTTTTCGTTCACTAAACCGACAAAAATAGTCCTGGAATTAGTGTTAGTAGGATTTGCCTTAGCTCTGTTCGTAGAAGGATCAAGGATCAATGGCAAACATTTTGTTTCAAGAAACGTATTAGAAGCGTCAGTATACAAGGATTTTCGTAACTTCTTCGTTCATTGAAACGTCAAAAATAGTCATAGAATTCATGATACGGAGATTTGTCCTAGATTTACTCGTAGAAGGATCAATAGTAAACACTTTGGTTCTAAAACCATTAGAGACGTGCTAAGAGCTTCAATATAAGAGGATTTTTCATATCTTTTTCGTTCACTAAACCGACAAAAATAGTCCTGGAATTAGTGTTAGTAGGATTTGCCTTAGCTCTGTTCGTAGAAGGATCAAGGATCAATGGCAAACATTTTGTTTCAAGAAACGTATGGAAGTGTCAGTATACAAGGATTTTTCGTGACTTCTTCGTCCATAGTAACGTCGAAAATGGTCATAGAATTCATGATACTGAGATTTGTCCTAGATTTACTCGTAGAAGGATCAATAGTAAACACTTTGGTTCTAAAACCATTATAGACGTGCTAAGAGCTTCAATACAAGAGGATTTTTCGTATTTTTTTCGTTCACTAAACCGACAAAAATAGTCCTGGAATTAGTGTTAGTAGGATTTGCCTTAGCTCTGTTCGTAGAAGGATCAAGGATCAATGGCAAACATTTTGTTTCAAGAAACGTATTAGAAGCGTCAGTATACAAGGATTTTCGTAACTTCTTCGTTCATTGAAACGTCAAAAATAGTCATAGAATTCATGATACGGAGATTTGTCCTAGATTTACTCGTAGAAGGATCAATAGTAAACACTTTGGTTCTAAAACCATTAGAGACGTGCTAAGAGCTTCAATATAAGAGGATTTTTCATATCTTTTTCGTTCACTAAACCGACAAAAATAGTCCTGGAATTAGTGTTAGTAGGATTTGCCTTAGCTCTGTTCGTAGAAGGATCAAGGATCAATGGCAAACATTTTGTTTCAAGAAACGTATGGAAGTGTCAGTATACAAGGATTTTTCGTGACTTCTTCGTCCATAGTAACGTCGAAAATGGTCATAGAATTCATGATACTGAGATTTGTCCTAGATTTACTCGTAGAAGGATCAATAGTAAACACTTTGGTTCTAAAACCATTATAGACGTGCTAAGAGCTTCAATACAAGAGGATTTTTCGTATTTTTTTCGTTCACTAAACCGACAAAAATAGTCCTGGAATTAGTGTTAGTAGGATTTGCCTTAGCTCTGTTCGTAGAAGGATCAAGGATCAATGGCAAACATTTTGTTTCAAGAAACGTATTAGAAGCGTCAGTATACAAGGATTTTCGTAACTTCTTCGTTCATTGAAACGTCAAAAATAGTCATAGAATTCATGATACGGAGATTTGTCCTAGATTTACTCGTAGAAGGATCAATAGTAAACACTTTGGTTCTAAAACCATTAGAGACGTGCTAAGAGCTTCAATATAAGAGGATTTTTCATATCTTTTTCGTTCACTAAACCGACAAAAATAGTCCTGGAATTAGTGTTAGTAGGATTTGCCTTAGCTCTGTTCGTAGAAGGATCAAGGATCAATGGCAAACATTTTGTTTCAAGAAACGTATTAGAAGCGTCAGTATACAAGGATTTTCGTAACTTCTTCGTTCATTGAAACGTCAAAAATAGTCATAGAATTCATGATACGGAGATTTGTCCTAGATTTACTCGTAGAAGGATCAATAGTAAACACTTTGGTTCTAAAACCATTAGAGACGTGCTAAGAGCTTCAATATAAGAGGATTTTTCATATCTTTTTCGTTCACTAAACCGACAAAAATAGTCCTGGAATTAGTGTTAGTAGGATTTGCCTTAGCTCTGTTCGTAGAAGGATCAAGGATCAATGGCAAACATTTTGTTTCAAGAAACGTATGGAAGTGTCAGTATACAAGGATTTTTCGTGACTTCTTCGTCCATAGTAACGTCGAAAATGGTCATAGAATTCATGATACTGAGATTTGTCCTAGATTTACTCGTAGAAGGATCAATAGTAAACACTTTGGTTCTAAAACCATTATAGACGTGCTAAGAGCTTCAATACAAGAGGATTTTTCGTATTTTTTTCGTTCACTAAACCGACAAAAATAGTCCTGGAATTAGTGTTAGTAGGATTTGCCTTAGCTCTGTTCGTAGAAGGATCAAGGATCAATGGCAAACATTTTGTTTCAAGAAACGTATTAGAAGCGTCAGTATACAAGGATTTTCGTAACTTCTTCGTTCATTGAAACGTCAAAAATAGTCATAGAATTCATGATACGGAGATTTGTCCTAGATTTACTCGTAGAAGGATCAATAGTAAACACTTTGGTTCTAAAACCATTAGAGACGTGCTAAGAGCTTCAATATAAGAGGATTTTTCATATCTTTTTCGTTCACTAAACCGACAAAAATAGTCCTGGAATTAGTGTTAGTAGGATTTGCCTTAGCTCTGTTCGTAGAAGGATCAAGGATCAATGGCAAACATTTTGTTTCAAGAAACGTATTAGAAGCGTCAGTATACAAGGATTTTCGTAACTTCTTCGTTCATTGAAACGTCAAAAATAGTCATAGAATTCATGATACGGAGATTTGTCCTAGATTTACTCGTAGAAGGATCAATAGTAAACACTTTGGTTCTAAAACCATTAGAGACGTGCTAAGAGCTTCAATATAAGAGGATTTTTCATATCTTTTTCGTTCACTAAACCGACAAAAATAGTCCTGGAATTAGTGTTAGTAGGATTTGCCTTAGCTCTGTTCGTAGAAGGATCAAGGATCAATGGCAAACATTTTGTTTCAAGAAACGTATGGAAGTGTCAGTATACAAGGATTTTTCGTGACTTCTTCGTCCATAGTAACGTCGAAAATGGTCATAGAATTCATGATACTGAGATTTGTCCTAGATTTACTCGTAGAAGGATCAATAGTAAACACTTTGGTTCTAAAACCATTATAGACGTGCTAAGAGCTTCAATACAAGAGGATTTTTCGTATTTTTTTCGTTCACTAAACCGACAAAAATAGTCCTGGAATTAGTGTTAGTAGGATTTGCCTTAGCTCTGTTCGTAGAAGGATCAAGGATCAATGGCAAACATTTTGTTTCAAGAAACGTATTAGAAGCGTCAGTATACAAGGATTTTCGTAACTTCTTCGTTCATTGAAACGTCAAAAATAGTCATAGAATTCATGATACGGAGATTTGTCCTAGATTTACTCGTAGAAGGATCAATAGTAAACACTTTGGTTCTAAAACCATTAGAGACGTGCTAAGAGCTTCAATATAAGAGGATTTTTCATATCTTTTTCGTTCACTAAACCGACAAAAATAGTCCTGGAATTAGTGTTAGTAGGATTTGCCTTAGCTCTGTTCGTAGAAGGATCAAGGATCAATGGCAAACATTTTGTTTCAAGAAACGTATTAGAAGCGTCAGTATACAAGGATTTTCGTAACTTCTTCGTTCATTGAAACGTCAAAAATAGTCATAGAATTCATGATACGGAGATTTGTCCTAGATTTACTCGTAGAAGGATCAATAGTAAACACTTTGGTTCTAAAACCATTAGAGACGTGCTAAGAGCTTCAATATAAGAGGATTTTTCGTATCTTTTTCGTTCACTAAACCGACAAAAATAGTCCTGGAATTAGTGTTAGTAAGATTTGCCTTAGCTCTGTTCGTAGAAGGATCAAGGATCAATGGCAAACATTTTGTTTCAAGAAACGTATGGAAGTGTCAGTATACAAGGATTTTTCGTGACTTCTTCGTCCATAGTAACGTCGAAAATGGTCATAGAATTCATGATACTGAGATTTGTCCTAGATTTACTCGTAGAAGGATCAATAGTAAACACTTTGGTTCTAAAACCATTATAGACGTGCTAAGAGCTTCAATACAAGAGGATTTTTCGTATTTTTTTCGTTCACTAAACCGACAAAAATAGTCCTGGAATTAGTGTTAGTAGGATTTGCCTTAGCTCTGTTCGTAGAAGGATCAAGGATCAATGGCAAACATTTTGTTTCAAGAAACGTATTAGAAGCGTCAGTATACAAGGATTTTCGTAACTTCTTCGTTCATTGAAACGTCAAAAATAGTCATAGAATTCATGATACGGAGATTTGTCCTAGATTTACTCGTAGAAGGATCAATAGTAAACACTTTGGTTCTAAAACCATTAGAGACGTGCTAAGAGCTTCAATATAAGAGGATTTTTCATATCTTTTTCGTTCACTAAACCGACAAAAATAGTCCTGGAATTAGTGTTAGTAGGATTTGCCTTAGCTCTGTTCGTAGAAGGATCAAGGATCAATGGCAAACATTTTGTTTCAAGAAACGTATGGAAGTGTCAGTATACAAGGATTTTTCGTGACTTCTTCGTCCATAGTAACGTCGAAAATGGTCATAGAATTCATGATACTGAGATTTGTCCTAGATTTACTCGTAGAAGGATCAATAGTAAACACTTTGGTTCTAAAACCATTATAGACGTGCTAAGAGCTTCAATACAAGAGGATTTTTCGTATTTTTTTCGTTCACTAAACCGACAAAAATAGTCCTGGAATTAGTGTTAGTAGGATTTGCCTTAGCTCTGTTCGTAGAAGGATCAAGGATCAATGGCAAACATTTTGTTTCAAGAAACGTATTAGAAGCGTCAGTATACAAGGATTTTCGTAACTTCTTCGTCCATAGAAACGTCGAAAATGGTCATAGAATTCATGATACGGAGATTTGTCCTAGATTTTCTCGTAGAAGGATCAATAGTACACACTTTGGTTCTAAAACCATTAGAGACGTGCTAAGAGCTTCAATACAAGAGGATTTTTCGTATCTTTTTCGTTCACTAAACCGACAAAAATAGTCCTGGAATTAGTGTTAGTAAGATTTGCCGTAGCTTTGTTCGTAGAAGGATCAAGGATCAATAGCAAAAATTTTGTTTCAAGAAACGTATGAAAGTGTCAGTATACAAGGATTTTTTGTACCTAATTAATTAAAACAAAAAATTGTAGTGGAATTATTGTTGGTAACATTTGTCTTAGCTTTGTTCGTAGAAGGGTAAATAGTAACAATTTTGTTTCAAAAACCTTTAGAAACGTATTATAAGCTTTAGTGCAAAAGTGCCCTTCATAGATTTATCCTTCAATGAACTGTCAAAAATAGTCCTGGAATTATTGAAAGCCAGATTTGCCTTAGCTTTGTTCGTAAACGGAACAAGGATCAATGGTAAAAATTTTGTTTCAAGAAGCGTAATACACGCGCCATTACAAAAGGGTTTTTCATATCCTTTTCGTTAATTCAAACTTGAAAAGTAGTCCTGGAATAATTGCAAGTAAATTCTGAGGTAATCAGTGAGAAAGTTTGCCCGGAATCGTCAGTAATGCGATTATCACAATAACGACAATTAGTTAATTCCACTTTGGAAATGTACATAAACCGTAATCACCTAACATCAGATACCATGATCCAGCGTTAACTCACAACTCTGTCCCCTAATTATTAACACATCAAGGCTCGTTCCTCACAAGTCCTTAAGGTCTATACGAAGACCCTAATGTCTGTATCATCAGTTCACGTGTGTCGTTAATTGAAAAAGTACGTGTCGATCGCCATCAGCGAATAGAGAGAGAAAAAGTGAAGAGAACGACGAGTACCCCTCGTCATCGACATTGTTGCTAACGATGATAAGAACGTTGAATATGGAAAGGTTGTGAAAATATCACCAAAAGCTGATACTTTCCTAGTGAACGCCTGGTATAATGTAACCATTTAGTATTGTTTAATACATTTTGAAAACAAAAGGCGTCAAGTTCTGCCAAAGGGCCCAGACTGGACGAAGGGACAAAGGGACAGTTCTGCATTCCAACAACTGATTTTCAAAGGGATATTTGTTGGTATTGGTACTCATCACTTGATCCTCTAGTGATCTTATTTATCACTGTCTACTTCTCTCTCTCTCTATCTAATCACTATTTGATGGCCAGACTTAGCATTCCTGTGAACTTCGTGACATAAGAACTTCCACCGTTTAAGGAACACTTTTTCCTTTGTATCTACAAAAATTCCACGCTTTTCTAGACTTTAACGAAGAGTCATGTGCTTCAGTAATTTCGGAATATAAAGTATAAATATAAGAATATAAATTAGACAATTTAACACCTGCAAGAATTCATAATTTAGATTGTATCGTAGATAAATCCGGAAAGTTTTGCATATGTTTTAAATCAAATTTATGCCGTTTGATAAGCGTTGAATATTTTGAGAACTTAGACAGTTTGTTATACGTAAGTTACGAAGTTACGATTTTAAACAGTTTATAGATGGATCTAGAAGGTTTTGTGTGTTTCCCAGACTTTAACGAAGATGCGTGTGCTTCGATAATTTAAGAATATGCAGTTTCAGATGTTTTGGAGTACAAATCACTATTAGATCTTTCCAAAACCTTCTGGATATTAAGATAATTTAACAGTTGGAATGATTTAAAACTCGATGTAGATTTTATGTAAATCTGGAAACTGTCGCGTTTCTCCTAGATCTTAGCAGAATTCATGCCCTTTGAAATTCACAAATAGACTCAATTTCAACGTGTAACTTTTAGTTTTGTTAAATTGGTAGATCACCCTGTCACGTAGACGTGGGTAGAGGTCAAGGTTAAATTATTAGTATTTCAATAAACATAAGTTTTAAAATTTCATAAATCTACGTTCTTGTCTTCCATTTCAGTACATTATACTATAATGTATTATTTATTCTTCTTTATACTTTTATCCAAGCCAAAGCAAACAAACCTAACCTTCCGGACCGTAGTCTTAGGTCCAGAAACGTTTCCGTGAAAGATTTTCTCGTTTCGTGTAGATCTCAATCCAAGATGTCTACTGTCAGTCTGTTTACGTTTAAGAGCAAATTTTATAATGAAATATCTCGGTTGATAGACGAAATAAAGTAATTGCCACACTCAGGTAGGTTCTTTTTTAGACGCCGATTCTGTTGATATAATTTTTGTTATTGTACAGTTAAAGCATTTTGTGAAACGATTGATAGCTAGCGTCACCACGGCAACCGACAATACAAAAAACATCTGTATGTGATATAGAAAATGATAATGATAATGAGATAGATAATGCTGATAGTAGTGTATACCAGATGCCAGATTTTAATAATGCATAGAATATAAATTCATGAAGAAGTAAATATTATAGCATATTCCTTTACTCTTCTCTTCCTCTTCCATTTGGCCTTACCGACGTGGCCGTTGAATTTGTGATGTCCGTTCTGTTGGTAGATGGTCGCGTGGCCGTTGGTGTGGCCGTGGCCGTTGTGGAGGAGTCCGTTGGCCGTTTTCTGGCCAGCCAAGTGGCCGTTGGCCCTTAGCACCGTCTGCGGCATCTCTGGCAGGCCTCACATCTTGCGCGTGGTCGAACCTGGAAAATGAGGATAATATGGAAAATATTATTAATAACGATACGTCCGTGCGGTACAGTTACGTCGTAATTAAGCCCGTGTTACGCTCAATAACGTAATGGAAGTGTTAACGAACTTTTCGATATTAATCGAGCGTAATTAAGAGGAGCGCGATCCGCCGATTTCAAGGGGATTAACAGAGAAGGGAAATGACCATATAGACGCGCTTTACTTCCCGATCGGAGGAGTGCATTTTTCTCAGGCCAGTGCCTTTTGTGCTCTGCTGATTTTTTTTATTATTCATTTTTATATCGCTCTGAGGCTAACTGTTGTTTCTGCTCGGTAATAACCACTAATAATAACCGTGTGATGAATGTTACGATACTAATCTCATATTTTATCTGTCATGGAGTATACACACACACGTATTAGAAAGGTACTGAGTTTCTTGAAATATGGAATTTAATTACTCCCAGGTAGAATTTGTACATTTTGTGAGTTTGAAAGGGAGTTTTATGAGATTTTTCGGAAAAATGTCATTTTTGTCATTCGTCAAATTTCACTCAATTGTGTTCCTATAACAATTTTTAACATTAATTAATTTAATTAATTTAACATTTTATTTAATTAAATATATATATTTATATATTATATATAATATTAATTAATAATTAAATAATTAATAATTTAATATTTATATATTATAAATTTTAATATATTTAATTAATATTAATTTAACATCTTTTGTTCTGAAATATTCTAACTCAAAAACTGATAACTGAACAGTCGCACATTAAACACTAGTGAGAATAAAATTAATAAAACGAGAAATAATAGTTATTTATGGTACTAGTGTGTTATGATGAAAATAAGTCACGCGAGAAGATTTCGGCCAGACGGCCTCGTGGTATAAATTCTCAAGTGGCTTAGGAAACATAACACGCGAGTCGCATACAATGTTTTATCCAACCAGTGGAAGAAATCGTTTAGTGGTCTCAGTACCCCATAAATGTCAGAATGATTTGACAGTGACTTTTTTTACATTTTGGTTAAAATGCCTATTCCAAAAATTAACACTCAACTTTGAAATTGCTTAAGAAGTCGTGTCTTCTAGTATGTACTTAATATATGATAATAATTTCCAACAGAGTCATATAATAGTTTTTGCAAAATTGTAAATGTTTTAAAAACAGTGGACTTGTTTTTACATTAACATTATGCGCAAAAGTACGATGATACAATAAGTCTACTGGTACAAAGAGGCAGAGTTATTTCATGAAAATTAATTATTTAGTATCGAAAAAATTAATCATAACTATTGTTACAAATCCTAACAAAAACATGGTCATCTTTAGCTTATAAACAATTAGAACAACTTTGTTGATGTTATGTGTAGTAAAATGATTTTTACATATTTAAAAAGCTTGCATTTTTAACCTTGAATTTGTCCTAAGTTAACTTGGGGCAAAGTTAGCAATTTATGTTTAAAAATTCGCAGCTAATTTGTTTATAACAATTAAGAAATCTATTTACGCCATTTTAAAGATAATGAGTTAAAGTGTTTGTTAAAAAAATTTGGAAAGTATTGAAAGTCAACATTGACTTTGGTGAAGCTTGAATTCATTAAATTAATGTAAGGTACCAGGTAATTCCATATTATTGAAAAAATGGACAAGACAAATTCAATTTTGGACATAATTTTAAACAAACTAAGTTGCAGGCTAATGTCCACTTTGTGGTCAAAATCCAATTTTTCTCAACTTTTATATGAATCGTGAATTATGACAGTGAAATTTCGATTGAATCAAGTAAAATTATAAATTTCATAATAAATGTAATTCTGGACATAATTCTGACTAATTTAAAGTATATCGTAAATTCCACTTTCCGAAATCAAAAACACAATTTTACTCAAATTTTGAGTGAATTGAGGGAGGTCGTCAATTTCGAATTGTACACAATTTTATTGAATTTATTAATTAAATTAGGTACTGTACAAGGCAACCTCATATTCTGGAAATAAGGACAAGACATATTCAATTTTGAACATACTTCTCCACAAATCAGGTTGCAGGCTAATGTCCACTTTATGAGAAATCCAATTTTATTTAACTTTTATCTGAATAGTGAAGTTGAAATTCATAAAAATTTTATACAACTTTCATATGAATCATGAATAACAAATTAGTAAAATTACGATTGAATCAATTAAATTAATAAATTTCCTAACAAATAGAATTCAGGACATAATTCTGATTAAATTAAGGTGTATCTTAAATTCCATTTTCCAAAATCAAAATGACAATTTTAACAAATTTTGAGTGAATTGACAGACCTCGAATTGTATACAATTCTGATTGAATTAACAAAATTAATCCAAGGGTAGAGGTAATTCCACATTGTAGAAAAATTGAGAGGACAAATTTAATTTCGGACATAATTCTAAACAAACTAACTATTGCAGCTTATTGTGCAGTTTGTGGTTAAAATCCACAATTTTTGTTGAGTCAATTTTTGAGTCAATTTATAAAAGTTGAGTCAATTTTACTCAACTTTTATATGAATCGTAAAGTCCAAATACGTGAAATTTTGATTTAATCAAGTAAAATTATAAATTTCCTACAAATATAATTTTTTCCAAAATGAAAAGTACAATTTTACTTAAAATTTGAGTGAATTGACAGACGTGCTGAACTTTAAATTGTATACAATTTTGATTAATTTCATTAATTAAACTAACGTACAAGGTAATGCCATGTTCTGGACAAAAGGATAGGACAAATTTAATTTTGGACATAATTATAAACAAACTAATTATCGTAAATTCCACTTTCCAAAATCAAAAATAAAATTTTACTTAAATTTTTGAGTTAATTGACAGACGGCGTCAACTTCTAATTGGATAGAATTTTGATTGAATTCGTTAAATAAATTAACGTACAAAGTAATTCCATATTGTGGACAAATGGACAGGACAAATTCAATTTTGGACATAATTGTAAACACAATTTTACTCAATTTTTATATGAATCGTGAATTCCAAGTTTGTGAAATTTCGATTGAACCAAGTGGATTTGTAAATTTTGTAACAAATGTAATTCTGGACGTAATTTTGACTAAATCAAGGTGTATCGTATAATCCATTTTCCATAATAAAAAATACAATTTTACCAAATTTTGAGTGAATTTTGGACATAATTCTAAACAAACTAAGTTGCAGGCTAATGTCCACCTTGTGGTCATAATCCAATTTTACCCAATTTTCATAAGAATCGTAAATTTCAAATTCGTGAACTTTCTATTGAATCAATTAAAATTATAAATTTCCTACAAATATAATTCAGGAAAAAATTCTGACCAAATTAGGGTGTATTGTAAATTCTATTTTCCAAAATGAAAAGTACAATTTTACTCAAAATTTGAGCGAATTGCCAGACTTGCTGAACTTTAAATTGTATACAATTTTGATCAATTTAATTAATTAAACTAACGTACAAGGTAATGCCATAATCTGGACAAAAGGACAGGACAAATTTAATTTTGGACATAACTCTAAACAAACTAATTACCGTAAATTCCAATTTCCAAAATCAAAAATACAATTATACTCAAATTTTGAGTTAATTGGCAGACGTCGTCAACTTCGAATTGTATCGAATTTTGACTGAATTCGTTAATTGACCTAACGTACAAGGTAATTCCATATTGTGGACATATGGACAGGACAAATTCAATTTTGGACATAATTCTAAACAAACTAAGTATCGCAATTCCACTTTCCAAAATCAAAAATACAATTATACTCAAATTTTGAGTTAATTGACAGAAGTCGTCAACTTCGAATTGTATAAAATTTCGATTGAATTCGTTAATTGAACTAACATACAAGGTAATTCCATATTGTGGACATATGGACAGGACAAATTCAATTTTGGACATAATTGTAAACAAACTAAGTGGCAGGGTAATATCCTCTTTATGTTAAACACACAAATTTACTCAATTTTTATATGAATCGTGAATTCCAAATTTGTAAAATTTCGATTCAATCAAGTGGATTTGTAAATTTTGTAACAAATGTAATTCTCGACGTAATTCAGACTAAATCAAGGTGTATGGTAAATTCCATTTTCCATAATAAAAAATACAATTTTACCAAATTTTGAGTGAATTTTGGACATAATTCTAAACAAACTAAGTTGCAAGCTAATGTCCACTTTGTGGTCAAAATCCAATTTTGCCCAATTTTCACATGAATCGTAAATTCCAAATTCGTGAAATTTCTATTGAATCAAGTAAAATTATAAATTTCCTACAAATATAATTCAGGAAAAAATTCTGACCAAATTAGGGTGTATTGTATATTCCAATTTCCAAAATCGCAAGTACAATTTTACTCAAAATTTGAGTGAATTGACAGACGTGTGAACTTCGAATTGTATACAATTTTGACTAAACTCATTAATTAAACTACAAGGTGATATCATATTCTGGACAAAAGGACAGGACAAATTTAATTTTGGACATAATTCTAAACAAACTAATTATCGAAAATTCCACTTTCCAAAATAAAAAAAACAGTTTTACTCAAATTTTGAGAGAATTGACAGACGTCGTCAACTTCTAATTGTATAGAATTTTGATTGAATTCGTTAAATAAATTAACGAACAAAGTAATTCCATCTTGTGGACAAATGGACAGGATAAATTCAATTTTGGACATAATTGTAAACAAACTAAGCGGCAGGGTAATATCCTGTTTACGGTAAAATACAATTTTACTTAATTTTTATATGAATCGTGAATTCCAAATTTGTGAAATTTCGATTGAATCAAGTAGATTTATAAATTTTGTAACAAATGTAATTCTGGACGTAATTCTGACTAAATCAAGGTGTATCGTAAATTCCATTTTCCATCAAAAATACAATTTTACTAAATTTTGAGTGCATTTTGGACATAATTCTAAACAAACTAAGTTGCAGGCTAATGTCCACCTTGTGGTCATAATCCAATTTTACCCAATTTTCATATGAATCGTAAATTTCAAATTCGTGAACTTTCTATTGAATCAATTAAAATTATAAATTTCCTACAAATATAATTCAGGAAAAAATTCTGACCAAATTAAGGTGTATTGTAAATTCCATTTTCCAAAATAAAAAGTACAATTTTACTTACAATTTGAGTGAATTGACAGACATGCTGAACTTTGAATTGTATACAGTTTTGATTAATTTCATTAATTAAACTAACGTACAAGGTAATGCCATATTCTGGACAAAAGGACAGGACAAATTTAATTTTGGACATAATTATAAACAAACTAATTATCGTAAATTCCACTTTCCAAAATCAAAAATACAATTTTACTCAAATTTTGAGTTAATTGACAGACGTCGTCAACTTCGAATTGGATAGTATTTTGAAAATAAATTAACGTACAAAGTAATTCCATATTGTGGACAAATAGACAGGACAAATTCAATTTTGGACATAATTGTAAAGAAACTAAGTGGCAGGGTAGTATCATCTTTATGGTAAAATACAATTTTACTCAGTTTATATGAATCGTGATTTCCAAATTTGTAAAATTTCGATTGAATCAAGGAGATTTATAAATTTTGTAACAAATGTAATTCTGGACGTAATTCTGACTAAATCAAGGCGTATCTTAAATTCCATTTTCCACCAAAAATACAATTTTACTAAATTTTGAGTGAATTTTGGACATAATTCTAAATAAACTAAGTTGCAGGCTGATGTCCACTTTGTGGTCAAAATCCAATTTTGCCCAATTTTCACATGAATCGTAAATTCCAAATTCGTGAAATTTCGATTGAACCAAGTAAAATTATAAATTTCCTACAAATATAATTCAGGAAAAAAGTCTGACCAAATTAGGGTGTATTGTAAATTCTATTTTCCAAAATGAAAAATACAATTTTACTCAAAATTTGAGTGAAATGACAGACGTGTGAACTTCGAATTGTATACAATTTTGACTAAACTCATTAATTAAACTACAAGGTGATGTCATATTCTGGACAAAAGGACAGGACAAATTTGATTTTGGACATAATTATAAACAAACTAATTATCGTAAATTCCACTTTCCAAAATCCAAAATATAATTATACTCAAATTTTGAGTTAATTGACAGACGTCGTCAACTTCGAATTGGATAGAATTTTGATTGAATTCGTTAAATAAATTAACGTACAAAGTAATTCCATATTGTGGACATTTGGACAGGACAAATTCAATTTCGGACATAATTATAAACAAACTAAATGGCAGGGTAATATCCTCTTTATGTTAAAAATACAATTTTACTCAATTTTTATATGAATAGTTAATTCCAAATTTGTGAAATTTCGATTGAATCGTGGATTTGTAAATTTTGTAACAAATGTAATTCTGGACGTAATTCTGACTAAGTCAAGGTGTATCGCAAATTTCATTTTCCATAATAAAAAATACAATTTTATCAAATTTTGAGTAAATTTTGGATGTAATTCTAAACAAACTAAGTTGCAGGCTAATGTCCACTTTGTGGTCATAATCCAATTTTACTCAATTTACATATGAATCGTAAATTCCAAATTCGTGAAATTTCGATTTAATCAAGTAAAATTATAAATTTCCTACAAATATAATTCAGGAAAAATTCTGACCAAAATCGGGTGTATTGTAAATTCTATTTTCCAAACTGAAAAGTACAATTTTACTCAAAATTTGAGTGAATTGACAGACATGTGAAGTTCGAATTGTATACAATTTTGATTAAATGCATCAATTAAAGTAAGGTACAAGGTAATGCCATATTCTGGACAAAAGGACAGGACAAATTTAATTTTGGACATAATTGTAAACAAACTATATAAGTGGCAGGGTAATATCCTCTTTATGGTAAAAATACAATTTTACTCAATTTTTATATGAATCGTGAATTCCAAATTTGTGAAATTTCGATTGAATCAAGTGGATTTGTAAATTTTGTAACAAATGTAATTCTGGACGTAATTCTGAATAAATCAAGGTGTATCGTAAATTCAATTTTCCATCAAAAATACAATTTTACCAAATTTTGAGTGAATTTTGGACATAATTCTAAACAAACTAAGTTGCAGGCTAATGTCCACCTTGTGGTCATAATCCAATTTTACCCAATTTTCATAAGAATCGTAAATTTCAAATTCGTGAACTTTCTATTGAATCAATTAAAATTATAAATTTCCTACAAATATAATTCAGGAAAAAATTCTGACCAAATTAGGGTGTATTGTAAATTCCATTTTCCAAAATGAAAAGTAAAATTTTACTCAAAATTTGAGTGAAATGACAGATTTGCTGAACTTTACATTGTATACAATTTTGATTAATTTAATTAATTAAACTAACGACAAGGTAATGTCATATTCTGGACAAAAGAACAGGACAAATTTAATTTTGGACATAATTATAAACAAACTAATTATCGTAAATTCCACTTTCCAAAATCAAAAATACAATTTTACTCAAATTTTGGGTTAATTGACAGACGTCGTCAACTTCGAGTTGGATAGAATTTTGAAAATAAATTAACGTACAAAGTAATTCCATATTGTGGACAAATAGACAGGACAAATTTAATTTTGGACATAATTGTAAAGAAACTAAGTGGCAGGGTCGTATCATCTTTATGGTAAAATACAATTTTCCTCAATTTTTATATGAATCGTGATTTCCAAATTTGTAAAATTTCGATTTAATCAAGGAGGTTTATAAATTTTGTAACAAATGTAATTCTGAACGTAATTCTGACTAAATCAAGGTGTATCGTAAATTCCATTTTCCATAATAAAAAATACAATTTTACCAAATTTTGAGTGAATTTTGTACATAATTCTAAACAAACTAGGTTGCAGGCTGATGTCCACTTTGTGGTCATAATCCAATTTTGCTCAATTTTCATATGAATCGTAAATTCCAAATTCGTGAAATTTCTATTGAATCAAGTAAAATTATAAATTTCCTACAAATATAATTCAGGAAAAAATTCTGACCAAATTAGAGTGTATTGTAAATTCCATTTTCCATAATAAAAAATACAATTTTAACAAATTTTGAGTGAATTTTGGACATAATTCTAAACAAACTAAGTTGCAGGCTGATGTCCACTTTGTGGTCAAAATCCAATTTTGCCCAATTTTCACATGAATCGTAAATTCCAAATTCGTGAAATTTCTATTGAACCAAGTAAAATTATAAATTTCCTACAAATATAATTCAGGAAAAAAGTCTGACCAAATTAGGGTGTATTGTAAATTCTATTTTCCAAAATGAAAAGTACAATTTTACTTAAAATTTGAATGAATTGACAGACTTGCTGAACTTTAAATTGTATACAATTTTGATTAATTTAATTAATTAAACTAACGTACAAGGTAATTCCATATTGTGGACATATGGACAGGACAAATTCAATTTCGGACATAATTCTAAACAAACTAAGTATCGTAAATTCCACTTTCCAAAATCAAAAACACAATTTTACTCAAATTTTGAGTTAATTGGCAGACGTCGTCAACTTCGAATTGGATAGAATTTTGAAAATAAATTAACGTACAAAGTAATTCCATATTGTGGACAAATAGACAGGACAAATTCAATTTTGGACATAATTGTAAACAAACTAAGTGACAGGGTAATATCCTTTTTATGGTAAAAATATAATTTTACTCAATTTTTATATGAATCGTAATTATCAAATTTGTCAAATTTCGATTGTATCAAGTGGATTTATAAATTTTGTAACAAATGTAATTCTGGACGTAATTCAGACTAAATCAAGGTGTATTGTAAATTCCATTTTCCATAATAAAAAATACAATTTTAACAAATTTTGAGTGAATTTTGGACATAATTCTAAACAAACTAAGTTGCAGGCTGATGTCCACTTTGTGGTCAAAATCCAATTTTGCTCAATTTTCATATGAATCGTAAATTCCAAATTCGTGAATTATCGCTTGAATCAAGTAAAATTATAAATTTCCTACAAATATAATTCAGGAAAAAATTCTGACCAAATTAGAGTGTATTGTAAATTCCATTTTCCAAAATGAAAAGTACAATTTTACTCAAAATTTGAGTGAATTGACAGACGTGCTGACCTTTAAATTGTATATAATTTTGATCAATTTAATTAATTAAACTAACGTACAAGGTAATGCCATAATCTGGACAAAAGGACAGGACAAATTTAATTCTGGACATAACTCTAAACAAACTAATTACCGTAAATTCCACTTTCCAAAATCAAAAATACAATTATACTCAAACTTTTAGTTAATTGGCAGACGTCGTCAACTTCGAATTGTATAGAATTTTGACTGAATTCGTTAATTAAACTAACGTACAAGGTAATTCCATATTGTGGACATATGGACAGGACAAATTCAATTTTGGACATAATTGTAAACAAACTAAGTGGCATAATATCCTCTTTATGGTAAAAATACAATTTTATTCAATTTTTATATGAATCGTAAATTCCAAATTTGTGAAATTTTGATTGAATCAAGTAAAATTTTAAATTTCGTAACAAATGTCATTCTCGACATAATTCAGACTAAATCAAGGTGTATCGTAAATTCCATTTCCATCAAAAATACAATTTTACTAAATTTTGAGTGAATTTTGGACATAATTCTAAACAAACTAAGTTGCAGGCTAATGTCCACTTTGTGGTAAAAATCAAATTTTACCCAATTTTCTCATGAATCGTAAATTCCAAATTTTTGAAATTTCCCTAGAATCGAGTGAAATCATAAATTTCCTAACAAATATATAATTCAGGACATAATTTTGACCGAACTCGACATGTTCGATGTACAGTTTTTACCCTCCCCCTCATTTCCATCCGGCCACCTCCATTTCCTCCCAACAATAAACTCAATTAATGGAGTCCCACCGAGAAAGAGAGAAAGAGCCTTTTGTGTTCTTAAATTGGGAGTCTCATCGTTAGAGAATAAAACGTGTAAGTACACGCCAGGCGAGAGATCTGAATTTATTGTGTTTTACCGTTTCTAATCGCCTGGAATCCTCGGCATTTTTATAGCGCAACTCGTATATATATTTCGAAAATTCGGAATTAATAAGAAGAAAGAGAGAGAAAGAGGGGAGAATTGTGATCGTTCCTTTGACCTTTTGACACGTCCCGAAATCGATTGAGCAGAAGAAGCAGTCCGTTGTCTCTTTCGAAAAATACAGTTAGACGTAGTGGAGCAGAGGATTTCGCCATTTACGTCAGATGAACTGTTTGTTAGCGAGAAAAACGCGAGGAAAGCTCACGGGACCGTAAATGACGCGAACGAGATTCGAACGCTCCTAACGGACGTTTAAAATTATAATGAGCGCTCCATACAAAATTCCCATAACTCTTCAAATACCTTACGAATTAAGCTATGTCCTATTTTACATTATTTTTGATTGTCACATCGAAACGTACCGGAAATTTCGAAATGTAATTTTTCGAAAAATTTTCCGAATTTTCCTCCCTCGGGAAAATTTCTGGGGAAACTTACCGTTCGCTCGTTTTTCACTTTTCCTCCACTTTTCACTCGGTCGTAAACGCGACGCACGTGTCTAAATTTTTTTTTGTACCGCTCGGTAAAAAATAAGTATAGTATTTAGGAGTTAAGTATGGATCGCACGTTATTTCGTTATTTGAGGAGACGCGACGCGCGCACCTCCGTCACCGACAGCGAAATGAAGAGAAATATGCGCAGGATGCGCTCGACGGTTAAGAGGTTCGGCGACGTTGCCGCATCGCCGGAAAATTCGAGGGAAATCTGAAGGAAGAGAACCGGCGAAGTGAGGATAAGTTTTCCGATTGTTAAGGAGTGTAATGTGGAGGATCTTGGAGAAATTGTGATAAGTTTTTTGTTTGTTATGGAGTATTAGATATGTGGAGGATTTTGGAGAAAATTTTCTTTGGATTTTCCATTTTGGGTGAAATTTAAAAATTTTCTATTTCTACTTTCGGTTAAGTTAATTTTTAGAATGGTTCAAATTGAGTCCCTCCTAAAGACAACGTAAATTTGGGTTTAAAAAATACCATTTTGAGAGTTGGAATCTCAAAATTCAAAACTGAACTAGTTAACTTGAGCAAATTTTAGAAATTTGCCAGAGGAAATCTATATAATTAATCAACAAAGATCAAATAAGGGAAAATCTATAGAACTTCCAAAATGGCAACATTAGAAGATTGTACATATATTCTGGGGAGTTTTAAAAAGTTTCTTTTCCAGTTAAGAAATCACAATTAAAATATTTTAAATTTTCCAATTAAATCATTTAAATTAATTATTTTTGAGAGGTTTTTTAATTTGTTCTTTAGACCCTCAAAATCTTGTAAACCCATAAAATCGAGTTAATTAACATGGAGAAGTTTGACGAATTTTCAAAAATAGATAAAATTGAGTTGTTTTAGGGAGTTTTTCAAGTTGTCATTTAGGTTGGCAGAATTTCGTAAATTGACGGGGAGAAGTTTGAGGAGTTAGCCAGATTTAGTGAAGTTAAGAGAAAGTAAATCAAAATGAGGAAATTCTATGGACAGTCAGAACTTTCAAATTTGCCGTAATAAAGGATGATATATTAATATTATATTATTAAATACTTAACTAATTTATTTAACACTAATAACTAACACTTAATGTGTTCTTAATTAATATAATTACCTAATAAAATTGACCCAACTGTACATGGAAAAAACAGTAAACGTGGGAAAATTCTGTACAAATGTAAGAGATATTTTGAAAAAGGTGTTTGATGTAGCTCAGCCGGGATTTGAACCCGGGTCTCCCAATTTCGCGTCAGGTGTTCTGGCCAACTTCCATCTATTGGGAAAATTCTCTTTTTAGTTGTCAAATTGGTCGAAAATCAATAATCACAAGAATATACGACCATATTTGAGGATTGTTCAAATTAACTTCAACTGTCATAATTTTTGATATTTTCGTGACACAAAAATGTAAAAGAAAAATGAGAAAAATGTTGAAAATTTGTAGTCAACTTGGTAGTTTAAATTCCAAATTGAAAAAATTGACTCGTCTTCACAGAGAAAAACCAAAAATCCCGAGGAAATTCTCTTTTATGTTTATAAATTTTTGTCGGAATTCAATAACTTCATTCTTTGAGCGTCAGAATTTTTGAAATTTTTGGTAAGACAAAAATATGAAGACGGGACAGCAAAAAATAGTAAAAAAAACTTGAAATTCCGTTTAATTACCAAATTGACAAAACTGACTCATTTTTAGAGGAAGGACAATAGCAAATTTGAGGGAATTTAAGGTCAGGGAACTTTTATGGAATTAAGTAATTGCAAGAATATACCAACAAACCTGAGGATTGTTCAAATTTCCTTCGACAGTTAAAATTTGTGAAATTTGCTCAACACAAAATATTAAAACAAGAACAAAAAATAAAGTCTTCAAATTTCATTTAATTTCCAAATTGACACCACTGACTCATTTTCTCACAGACCAAAAGACAGCAAAATTGAAGAAATTCTGTTGTGAGGTTATGAAATTGTGTCGGAATTCAGTAATTGCAAGAACATACCAACAAACCTGAGGATTGTTCAAATTTCCTTTGGCGGTCAAAATTTTTGAAATTTGCCCGACACAAAAAAAAGAAGACGAGAACAACAAAAAAAAACGAAAATCTCGAAATTTCATTTGATGGCTAAATTGACAAAAAAGACAGACCTTTAGAGGAAAGACAGAAGCATATTTGAGGAAATTTAAGGTTACGTAACTTTTATGGAATTAAGTAATTGCAAGAATACAGTAGAACCTCGATTATCCGGGCCAGCAGGGACCGGGCCTTTGCCGGATAATTGAAAACACGGATAATCCAAACATCCCTTTTCTTTAATTTTTACTAATTTATTTGGACAAATACATATGTCAAAGAAACAAATTAAAGGTGATACATGTAACAAAAAAAAAGTTTTAACACATATAATATAATGGTAATAATATATTGTATAATATACATTGTACAATGTGAAATCACTTGAAAAAGTCAGTAATTTTTTTTTGTTTTTGGGCCTCGTAACTTCTACTCCTAATAAGTTCTTTAATTTTTCTAAGCTGAAGTAGATTAACGCTATCAGTTTCAGGTTGTTCTTCAAAATATTCGATTAATATATTTACTGCATCTCTTGCTTCTTGATGACTTGTTTTCATGACGCAATTATTTTCTTCATCACTATTACTGTTGTCAGAGCTTTCTGCAGAAGTCTGGCAATTTAAGTAATCATCACAAATAATCTGATAGCCCTTTTCTTCGTGATCACATTCTATCCATTGCTTTATTTTTTCGTTGTCCATTTCTTCCAAACCTTTGATTTTCGAGGCTATAGATGCTATGTTTTCGATTGATGACTCAGCTTCATTTAGGTAATTATCGTCTTCAACTATACCTTCTTCATTCACTGTATCTTCTAAGGTCATTATTTTATAAAATGCTTTTTTAATGTTAGTCTCTTTCACTTGTTCCCAGGCGCGAGCTACAGCATAAATTGCATCTTTCAAATTCAGAGATTTCCAAAACCCCGTAAAGTCACCTTCGTCCAGCAATTGAAGCATCAGATCTTTTCTATAAAACCTCTTCATGGTCTCTATAACACCTTGGTCCATTGGCTGGGCAATAGATGTCACATTCGGAGGAAAATATGCTACGAATATATTCCCATCTTCTGACTTCAGTTGCTCTGCATCAGGATGCGATGGCGCATTATCCAATAACAATACGGCTCTGAGTGGAATGTTATTTTCTTGCAGATGAGTTTTAACTTGTGGTATAAATTTTTCGAAAAACCACTTTTTAAAAATCACTCGATCCATCCAAGCCGCCTTTTGATTATAATAATCAACGGGTAGTTTATTTTTTATATTTTTAAAAGCTCTCGGGCTTTTGGATTTTCCAACGACAGCTAACCTGAGCTTATGGGTTCCTGATGCATTAGCACAGCATAACACTGTTATACGATCTTTGCTGACCTTAAAACCTAAATAAACAATACAAGTTAACGTGAGAATATAAAAAACATACAAAAATAAAGCTAACCTGGTGCACTAGTTTCTGTGCCTGCAGCAAGAGTCCTCTTCGGCATTACTTTCCAATAAAGTCCAGTTTCGTCTCCATTATACACTTGCTCAGGTTTTAGATCGTACTCCTTTAAAAGATTTTCCAAATCATAGCAAAACTCTACCATAGCTACATTGTCGGCACTCAATTTCTCCCCTTGAATAGCTAATTCTCGTATTCCATGACGCTTTTTAAATCTGTATAGCCAACCAGAAGATGCAGAGAAGTTTCCTTCAATTTTCAACTGCTCGTGAAATTTTTGGGCTTGCCTAGCACACATAGGTCCTGATATTGGAACCCCTTCTGATCTTTTTTGTAAGAACCACTTAGTCATAACATCATCAAGTTCACGAAAAGTAGATCCTTTTAGAGTTTTCCTATCAGAAATAGCATTTGCACTGTCAACTTTAGCTACAAAACTCTGTAATTGTGGTTTATTTTTCACAATATCACGAACCGTTTGTTTCCCAATGTTATACATTTTAGCCAATTCAGCAACACCTTTTCCTGTTTCAAAGTGTTTTAAAATTTCCATTTTTTGTTTTATAGTTAAAACATTGCGTTTACGCTTTAGATTAACACCGGTACGCTGCATTGTGTACTATGGTTTAGGTTCAACTAACGATTTTGTCGGGACTCTGCGAAAACAATGCGTAAATGTTCATGCGCCCCCACCATCTCTGGCAGCCAGCCACGGATAATCCGCGCTGCACGGAAGAAAAATACCGCACGGAAAATCCGCCGCCCGGATTAAACGCGCACGGATAATCGAGGTTCTACTGTATAGCAACAAACCTGAAAATTGTCCAAATTCCGTTTGGCGGTCAAAATTTTTGAAATTTGCGCTACTCAAAAATGTGAAGACGAGAACAACAAAAAATAAAAAATGTTGGAATTTTGTTTGGTTACCAAATTGACAAAACTAACTCATCTTCACACAGACCAAATGACATCAAAATTGGAGAAACTTTGTTGTGTGGTTATGAAATTTTGTCTGAATTCAATACTTGTAAAAATATACCAAGAAACCTGAGGATTGTCCAAATCCCCTTTGACAGTAATTTTTTTTGAAATTTGCGCTACACAAAAATCTGAAGACGAGAACAACAAAAAACATAAAATCTTAAAATTAAGTTTGATTACCAAATTGACCAAGCTGACTCATCTTCACACAGACCAAAAGACAAAAAGACAGCAGAATTGAAGATATTCTGTTGTGTGGTTATGAAATTTTGTCGGAATTCAATAATTGCAACAATATACCGTCAAACTTAAGGATTTTTCAAATTCCCCCTGACCGTCAAAATTTTTGAAATTTGCGCGACACAAAAATGTGAAGACTAGAACAACAAAAAACATAAAATCTTGAAATTAAGTTTGATTACCAAATTGACCAAGCTGACTCATCTTCACACAGACCAAAAGACAGCAGAATTGAAGATATTCTGTTGTGGTTGTGAAATTTTGTCGGAATTCAATAATTGCAAGAATATACCATCAAACTTAAGGATTGTTCAAATTCCCCCTGACCGTCAAAATTTTTGAAATTTGCGCGACACAAAAATGTGAAACGGAACAACAAAAAAAATCCTGAAATATCACTTGATTACTAAATTGACAAAGCTGACATCTTCATACTGACCAAAAGACAGAAAAATTGAAGAAATCCTGTTGTGGTTATGAAATTTTGTCGGAATTCAATAATTGCAAGAATATATCAACAAACTTGAGGATTGTTCAAATTCCCTTTGAAGGTCAAAATTTTTGAAATTTGCGCCACGCAAACATGTGAAGACGAGAACAACAAAAAAATGCAAAATATCTTGAAATTTGTTTGGATTACCAACTTGACAAAACTGACTTATCTTCACATAGACCAAAAGACAGAAAAAGTGAAGAAATTGTGTTGTGTGGTTATGAAATTTGTCGAAATTTAATGATGCAAGAATATACCAACAAACCTGAGGATTGTCTAAATGTCCTTTGACGTTCAAAATTTTAAAATTTGCGCTACACAAAAATGTGAAGAGGAGGACAACAAAGAAAGAGAGAAAATGTTGAAATTTCGTTATTACCGATTTGACAAAACTGAGTCGATTTCAGACACCAAGAAACAGCAAAATTGAAGAAGTTTTCTTTTGTGGTTATGCAAGTTTGTCGGAATTCAATATTTTCAAGAATATATGAACACACCTGATCGTTAGAATTTTTGAAACTTGCGAGACACAAAAATGTAAAGAAACACAAGAAAAATGAGAAAATTTTGAAAGTTTGTAGTCAATTTGATGGTTTGCTTATCAAATTGAAAAAAAACTTACTTATATTTGCAGAGAACAAAAAACAACAATCTTGAGATAATTCTCTTTTATAGTTATACATTTTTGTCGGAATTCTATAATCGCAAGAATATACGAACAAACCTGAGGATTTTTCAAATTTCCTTTGACCGTCAGAATTTTTGAAATTTGCGTAAGACAAAAATATGAAGAGGTGAACGATAACAAAAAAAAAATGAAAATTTTGAAATTGACAAAACTGACATCTTTGGAGAAAAATAGTAAATTTGAGGAAATTTACGGTTATGAAACGTTTGTCGGAATTCAATAATTGCAAGAATATACACATCAACATACCTGAGGATTGTTCAAATTCCTTTTGACGGTCAAAATTTTTGAAATTTGCGCCACACAAAAATGTGAAGACCAGAACAACAAGAAAAGAAAAAAAATTGAAATTTAATTTTATTATCAAATTGACAAAGCTGACTCATCTTCACACAGACATATTCGCCGGTTCTCAAAATGTTTCAAGAAATTTTAAAACGTCGAAACTGATTACCACAATCTTATTCATCATTCTAATATCAATCATTATTTTTTTTGTCGTGGCGCCGCTGTTTGTTCCGGAAAAGGTCCTCAAGTACAGGTGAGAGAACAACAGGTGCGATCCGAGGGCGACGTTGCCGATATGCCGAGCCTCAAATTCTATTATTATACATAACTGAATTTTTTGAATTGAAATTTACGTAATATTATCATAAAAAACACACTCGCAATTAGTAATTTAATTGATAGAATTTCTTGGGAATAAAAGAATTTAACGCATGCGCCGTTTAAATCGCACTGTCTCCAAGTCCGTTAAAGTCATACTAACCCACTGAGAGTAAGTAATCCGCGATTATTATAATAACCTCTACGGTTAATTTAATCTCGGATTTGTTTGCTCCTTTCGCTCCTTTCAACCGGATGATTTGCATAACACAAACACATTTTGTTCGGTTTCTTTTATTTGTGAAATATTTCTTTCATTTTCTCTCTTTCTCATCGTTCGCTCTTACAATTAATACATCGTTTACCACAGGTGATAAATCATCCCAATGAATTATTAACACCTGCGAGAGAAGTTGTCAGTTATCACACTCACTTACACTGCGGATAATTAAGCGTTTTAACTTGGAAGGTGATCCGAATGCGTATATAGCCTTCGAGACGATTTAAGTTATCAATATTTCAGAAGGAAATCTTGAAGTGCAGCTATTATACTATCTCTGTAAGCGGAAAATAGATGAAAAGGCATACATAAGTAGTGTTGATGTCTTCAAAGTGATGAAATTAGATAAGTGTTAGGATCAAAACAAAGAACTCATCAAGAGTTACTTTATTCATCGTTAACGAAACGGTTTTATATAATTGTGAGCTAGAATATTCCAATTTAGCTCATGGGGTGGTGGAAGTAGGGGTGGATATTCCTCCTTTTGGCTCAAAATTACGAATTTTCCAATTTTCCGGTAAAATCGTAGGGAACGATTTCAAATTAGGCGAAATATCGTGATTTTTCCTTAAGTAAGTGAATCCATTCTTCAAATATGCGTAATTTGGAACGCAAATGTCGTAAGGAAAATTCACTTCAATTTTGGAGAAAATTGCAAGTGATTAAATTTCCTTTTTGTGGCCGAAAAAGACGAATTTTCCTATGAAAATCTCAAAGAACGTCCTCGATATGACATGAAGTCTATTAGAAAGCCATTCGTCCATTTCGAAATACCATAACTTTTTGACAAATAAGGAAATGCAATTTTTCATAATGAAATTCCTTTTTACGTTTGGCATCTGGAAATCGTTGTCTTTTGCTTGACAACAGAATTTTGAACATTTTAAGTCGATCCATTATTAAAAAAAATGTAACGACTTTTCTTCTTTCTCGGTCGAAAATTAGGGATTTTCCAATTTCCCGGTGAAAATGGTAAAGAAGTTTTGGAGATGATGTAAACTCTCCATTTGCTTTTACTTTTAATTAGAAATTTTCCAAATATTGTCATTGGTATTAAAGTAAATGAATTCATTTTTCATATAGGCGTAACTTGGAACGCAAATGTCGTAAGGAAAAATCTTTTCAAATTTGGAGAAAATCAAAAGTGGTAAATTTCTTTTTGTGGTTCAAAAAGACGAATTTTCCGATGAAAATCGCAAGGAACGTCCTCGATATGAGATAAAGTCTTACTACAAATCTTTTTTAGATTTCGAAATATGTACCATACCTTTTTGAAAAAGAAGAAAATGCAATTTTTCATAACGAAATTATTTTACGTTTGGCATCGGAAAATCGTTATTTTTTGCTTGACATTAGAATTTTGAACAATTTAGGTCGATCTATTATTGGATAAAATTGTAATGACTTTTCTTCTTTTTCTCGGTCGAAAATTACGAATTTTCCAATTTCCCCGTGAAAATCGCAAAGAAGTTGTGGATATGATGTAAACTCTCCACTTGCTTTTATTTTACTGGGAAATTTTCCCAATATTTTCATTATTAATTCAAGTTAAATGAATCCATTTTTAAAATAGGCGTAACTTGGAACGTAAATGTGATATTTAAAAATCTTTTCAATTATTGAGAAAATCGCAAGTGGTTAATATTCCTCTTTGTGGCCTAAAAAGACAAATTTTCCGATGAAAATCGCAAGGAACGTCCTCGATATGACATAAAGTCTTATTAGGAAGCTTCCACAGATTTCGAAATACCATAACTTTTTGAAAAATATGTAAATGCAATTTTTTATAACGAAATTCCTTTACGTTTGGCATCTGGAAATCGTTGTATTTTGCTTGACATTAGAATTTTGAACATTTTAAGTTGATCCATCATTGGAAAAAAACGTAATGAATTTTCCTCGTTTTCTCTGCCCAAAATTACGAGTTTTCCAATTTTCCGGTGAAAATCACAAAGAAGTTGTGGAGATAATTTAAACTCTCCATTTGTTTCTATTTTTATTTGGAAATTTTCCAAATATTGTCATTGTTATTAAAGTAAATGAATCCATTTTTCAAACAGGCGTAACGTGGAACGCAAATGTCATAAGGAAAAATCTTTTCAATTTTGGAGAAAATCAGAGGTGCTCAATATTCCTCTTTGTGGCCTAAATATACGAATTTTCCGAGGAAAATCGCAAGGAACGTCCTCGATATTATTACAAAGCTTTAGTAGATTTCTAAATACCATAACTTTTTGAAAAATAAGGAAATGCAATTTTTTATAATCAAATTCCTTTACATTTGACATCGGGAAATCTTTGTCTTTTGCCTGACATCAGAATTTTGAACATTTTAAGTCGATCTGTTATTGTAAGAAAATCTAATGGCTATTCTTCTTTACGTCGGCCGAAAATTACGAATTTTCCAATTTTCCGGTGAAAATAGCAGAGAAGTTTTGGAAATGTTGTAAACTCTCCATTTGCTTTTACTTTTATATGGAAATTTTCCAAATATTGTTATTGTTATTAAAATAAATGAATCCATTTTTCAGATAGGCGCAACTTGGAACGTAAATGTTGTAAGGAAAAATCTTTTCAATTTTGGAGAAAATTGGAAGTTAGTAATACTCCTTTTTGTGGCCAAAAAAGACGAATTTTCCGATGAAAATGGCAAGGAACGTCCTCCTTAATAATGCGTTATTACAAAGCTTTGGTAGACTTCGAAAGACCATAACTTTTTGAAAAAGAAGGAAATGCAATTTTCCATAACGAAATTCTTTTACGTTTGGCATCTGGAAATCGTTGTCCTTTGCATGACATGAGAATTTTTAACATTTGAAGTTGATCTATTATTGGAAAAAATTGTAATGACTTTTCTTCTTTTTCTCGGCCCAAAATTACGAGTTTTCCAATTTTCCGGTGAAAATCGCAAAGAAGTTGAGGAGATGATGTAAACTCTCCATTTTCTTTTACTTTTATTTGGTAATTTTTCAAATATTGTAATTGCTATTAAAGTAACTGAATCCACTTTTTAAATAGACGTATCTTTGAACCTAAATATCACAAGGAAAAATCTTTTCAATTTTGGAGAAAATTGGAAGTTAGTAATACTCCTTTTTGTGGCCAAAAAAGACTAATTTTCCGATCAAAATGGCAAGGAACGTCCTCCTTAATAATGCCTTATTACAAAGCTTTGGTAGATTTCGAAAGACCATAACTTTTTGAAAAAGAAGGAATTGCAATTTTCATAACGAAATTCTTTTACGTTTGGCATCTGGAAATCGTTGTCCTTTGCATGACATGAGAATTTTTAACATTTGAAGTTGATCTATTATTGGAAAAAATTGTAATGACTTTTCTTCTTTTTCTCGGCCCAAAAATTACTAGTTTTCCAATTTTCCGGTGAAAATCGCAAAGTAGTTAAGGAGATGATGTAAACTCTCCATTTTCTTTTACTTTTATTTGGTAATTTTTCAAATATTGTAATTGCAATTAAAGCAACTGAATCCACTTTTTAAATAGACGTATCTTTGAACCTAAATATTCCAAGGAAAAATCCTTTCAATTTTGGATAAAATCAAAAATGGTTAAGATTCCTCTTTGTGGCCTAAAAAGACGAATTTTCCGATGAAAATCGCGTGGTACGTCCTCGATATGAGGTAAAGTCTTATCATGAAGCTTTCGTATATTTCGATATATCGCTTTTTGAAAATTAAAGACATGCAATTTTTCATAATGAAATTCCCTTTTACGTTTGGCATCTGGAAATCATTTTCTTTTGCTTGACATCAGAATTTTGAAAATTTTAAGTCGATCCATTATTGAAAAAAATGTAATGACTTTTCTTCTTCTTCTCGGTCGAAAATTACGAATTTTCCAATTTCCCGGTGAAAATGGTAAATAAGTTTTGGAGATGATGTAAACTCTCCATTTGCTTTTACTTTTAATTAGAAATCTTCCAAATATTGTCATTGGTATTAAAGTAAATGAATTCATTTTTCATATAGGCGTAACTTGGAACGCAAATGTCGTAATAGTCCAGGGCATTTAGATCGAAATCAGCCGAATAGCGGAAAAACGTAGCAACAGTTCGTATCGAGATGCGGTTTTCAGCATTGTATTCAGGAAGGTGCCAGGAAAAAAGTCTACAAGGTCTGGTTTATCCATTTTTTGGAAATGGCCTTCTGGGCCGGAAAATGCATTTTCCAAATGCATCATTTCTTACACCATTATAGGAACGACTGAAAACTCGGATAATTCGCTCGGAAATGGTTACTCGGGGGTTTTTGGGGATGCCAAACTCGATTCTGGCATTAGAATTACCCGGGGGCGCTCGGGGGCGGCTCTGCGAGGGCACCCGCGGGGTCATTCTGGGGGGGAAATTGCTTAGTGCATAGGAAGCGCTCCAAACTCGTTACTCGGGGTTTTAGGGGATGCTGAATTCATTTCTGGCATTGGAATTATCAGGCCGCTCAGGGGCGGCACTGCGGGGGTATCCGCAGGGCCATTCTGGGGGGGGGGGAATTGCATAGTCCATTGGAAGTGCTCCAAACTCGTTACTCGGGGGTTTTTGGGGGTGCCGATTTCAATCCCGGGATTAGATTTCCCCGACAGTGCTTGGGTTGGCGGTGTGGGAAATGGTAAAGGAGAACGTGAAAAGTCACAAATTATCAAAATAATACTTTATTCAAATAACATATAGGAGTTTTTATTAATGTTGAATTATTCATTGTATATTTAAATTTTCAATTCAATAAATGAACAAATTCATCTCTCTCGAGTCAGTTTATTCAAAATGAAATAAAATTAGGACGTCCCGATTCTAAATTCTAATTGCATAGAAGTTACAACAAAATTTCAAAATATTAATACAAAAAAAAAACAGATTCCATACCTCCAGTTTCTTAAAAACGTCAAGAAAACATCAAAATTATATTGGTTACATTTTCAACTTAAATACTAAACACCTTGTTCAAACTCTTCTTCTTCTTCCCCCCCCTACTTCATCTTCTTCCTCGTCACTATTCTCGGCCCCGTTGGAAGTGCCTTTTTGGTATGAGCAATTGCCATCGCAATGTTTACATGCAAGTGAGCACTCCAACCCACTTCGGCGGCACCCGCACCTCGTGCCACAGTCGGTTTCACAAGAACAAGAAATTTTGCTTAAAATATCCTCGGGCCCCGCTTCCTGGGTCATGGTGACAGGACTCAGCTCTCCATCCACCAGTTCTCACCCCCATTCCAACGGATCTAAGATCTCGTTTTGACCTGGTGAACCATACCAAGCCTGTACCTGGAAATAGACACGCTTGATATGCTCAGTTATAGCATTGGCAGTCGGGATTATGCGTGCAAGATCGACTTTTTTAGAATCTGTGGCTTCAGCATATGCGGACATCCCCGAAAACCCCCGAGTGTCGATTTTGCAGAGATTTCTATGGACGCTGCTATTCCGCCCCCCCCCCCCCCCCAATTACCCCCAGTCTACCCCACAGAGGGACCCCCGAGCGCCTCCTGGTAACTCCAATGCCACAATTGAAATCGGCACCCGCAAAAACCCCCGAGTAACGAGTTTGGAGCACTTCCAATGGACTATGCAATTCCCCCCCCCCCAGAATGACCCTGCGGATACCCCCGCAGTGCCGCCCCTGAGCGCCTCCTGATAATTCCAATGCCAGAAATGAATTCAGCATCCCCGAAAACCCCGAGTATGGAGTTTCGAGCGCTTCCCATGGACTATGCAATTTCCCCCCAATCAGCCCCAGACAACCCCACAGTGGAGCCCCCGAGCGCCCCCGGGGAAGTATATTGCCAGAATTGAATGTGGCATCCTCTAAAACCCCCGAGTAACGACTTTGGAGCGTTTCTCATGGACTATGCAATTTCCCCCCAGAATGGCCTCGCGGGTGCCCCCGTAAAGCCGCCCTTGAGCGCCCCCGGGTAATTCCAACGCCAGAAATGAATTCGGCATCCCCGAAAACCCCGAGTAACGAGTTTGGAGCGCTTCCTATGCACTAAGCAATTTCCCTCCCAGAATGACTCCGCGGGTGCCCTCGCAGAGCCGCCCCCGAGTAATTCTAATGCCAGAATCGAGTTCGGCATCCCCTGAAACCCCCGAGTAACCATTTCCGAGCGTTTTATCCGAGTTTCCAGTCGTTCCTATAATCGTGTAAGAAATGATGCATTTGGAAAATGCATTTTCCGGCCCAGAAGGTCATTTTCAAAAAATGACTAAACCAGACCTTGTAGACTTTTTTCCTGGCAGCTTCCTGAATACAATGCTGAAAACCGCATCTCGATACGAACTGTTGCTACGTTTTTCCGCTATTTTTCCTAACTTCCCTGGACTATAAGGAAAAATCTTTTCAAATTTGGAGAAAATCAAAAGTGGTAAATTTCTTTTTGTGGTTCAAAAAGACGAATTTTCCGATGAAAATCGCAAGGAACGTCCTCGATATGACATTAAGTCTTGTTACGAAGCATTCGTAGGTTTCTAAATATCTTCGCTTTTTAAAAAATAAGGAAATGCAAATTTTCATCATTAAATTCCTTTACATTTGGCATCGGGAAATCTTTGTCTTTTGCTTGACATCAGAATTTTGAACATTTTAAGTCGATCTGTTATTGTAAGAGAATCTTATGGCTGTTCTTCTTTTCGTCGGCCGAAAATTACGAATTTTCCAATTTTCCGGTGAAAATAGCAAAGAAGTTTTGGAAATGTTGTAAACTCTCCATTTGCTTTTACTTTTATATGGAAATTTTCCAAATATTGTTATTGTTATTAAAGTAAGTAAATACGCTTTCAAATAGGCTTAACTTGGGAAGTAAATGTCGCAAGGAAAATTCTTTTCAATTTTGGAGAAAATTGCAAGTGATTAATACTCCTTTTTGTGGCCCAAAAGCACGAATTTTCCGAGGAAAATCGCAAGGAACGTACTCGATATGACATAATGTCTTATTACAATGCTTTAGTAGATTTATAAATACCATAACTTTTTGAAAAAGAAGGAAATATAATTTTTCATAACGAAATTCCTTTACGTTTGGCATCGGGAAATCGTTGTCTTTTGCCGGAGATTAGAGTTTTGAACGTTTTAAGTCAATCCATTGTTGAAAAAAATGTAATGACTTTTCTTCCTTTTCTCTGTCCAAAATTACGAATTTTCCAATTTTCCGGTGAAAATCGCAAAGAAATTGTGGAGGTGATGTAAACTCTCCATTTGCTTTTACTTTTATTTGGAAATATTCCAAATATTGCCATTGTTATTGAATTAAATGAATCCATTTTTCAAACAGGCGTAATTGGAACGTAAATGTCGTATGTAAAAATCTTTTCAATTTTGGAGAAAATCGCGATTGGTTAATATCCCTTTTTGTGGTCCAAAAAGACGAATTTTCCTATGAAAATCGCAAGGAATTGCGAGGATTGTTAACAGTAACTAGTCCTACAGAGAATTACACAATTAATCATCGCGACACCTAATAATGCTTATCTTAACGACGATATTTTAACGAGCCTTTTTGCACACTTATTGTCCTCGAACGTTCCTTAATTCGTAATATTATATTTTTGCTTCTAATAACACTTATACAACAGATATTTTTTGCTTGTGACTTATTCTCGGCAGGTTTCTAATCGTTGAATATTCCTAATAGTGAATTTTATTAAATTAGACCTACAGAAACATTGAAAAAAAAAAACACAAGAAATAATAATATTGGTTTACCTAAAACATGCAAAGAAATTGGACGAAAATGTCATGTATATACAGCTACTTATTATTAGTATAATAAATTAAATAATGACCTTAAATTATTGCAAACTAAATACTATGAAATAAGTCTCCAATCATCGACTTGGAATAGGTTAAAGCATTTTACTCGATGGAGATGTAGGTACTAGTTAGATTGAACAATTACTCTACAAACCGATGCATATAAGTAAGTGCACTTTAGAGCAATTTTAGGTAAAAATGTTTCAAATAAAAGGTATATAGGCATTAAAGAGCTAAATAAAGTTGAGATTTGAGATACCCCAAATGATATCTCCTGGAGAGAACGTCCAATCTACGAGTTTCTCTGTGTAATCCCATGCAGATCATCAGCTCGTATCCTAAACAATATGCTGAACGACACATCATTCCAAGTTATCATCAGTAGTATTGCTATGAGCGTTCTGGTACATCAGTTCGCATTTCTGCCATCATATTTGATAATCTAGATAAGAGTACTGCCTTGTTTAACACGAATTGCATGTCTTCCTCGCTAATTTATTAGCTGATGCTTTCTCCCAGCTAGGTTAGTTATAAAATTCAGCGTTGTAAGTAAATTAGAACGAATTCAGTCCAGTTTGTCACGTAGAAATCCTTAAATTAATTTCTCGTTAACTAGAAGTAGTTTACCTTTCTTGTACTATCACTTATGTTTCTTTATCTGTACATGTGAGGACATATCAGGATAGGTCACTAATGGATTCCTTCATGGAAGATTAGTGGAAATGAGACTACCCCGTTACTTGTATAACTATCTTATATATTTCTTTTAACTAATGTGTTGTATAATACAAATAGTTTTAAAATGTATGTACAAACAAATCGTTTTTATTGTTATTAATGATTTCCTACACATTTATAGAGATATTCTTTTTATACAGAGGATTATTAACAAGGCACGTTCACGTGTATCTCTTTTCATACACAAGTTTCCAAAGTAATTATAACAATAACTTAACGTCTAGGTTAATCGTCGAAACGGAACAGATCGGGATATGTCGTAATAATAACTATTTAAACAATTATATCGATAACAACTTGAGATTCCTGTGTAATCACCATTGTAATATATTCAGTCCAATTATCAAATCTGCATGTATGCACCTAGAGTATATATATAATTTTCTCTAAACAACTACCTTCGTTATTGTTGAGTGCAAGTGTGTGTCATAAAATTTGTTACTAACATCCACAATCCCGAACCAACGGGGACCGAAAATAGGATCAAAAATATTCTCGTTACTACAGCACCAAAAATCATGGCGGTCTCCAGAGATCGCCCTTAAAGTTGCGATCAGTTGAGGTCCCTAGAGATTTTAGACCTAATTTCGACACTACTTTACGTCCCCCAACCGTTACGTTTAAGTTAAGACGACGATGCTAGGAGGAAGGGTCTATTATTAGTTGCAAAAGTTGCTGTGGTTAATAAAGGTTGTTCAATCAAATATAGCGTATGCCAAGTTTGGAATTTATCGAGTGAGGTGTCGTTGTGAAAAGCATAAAAATGAGGTTATGGTTCATATGCTTTATTTGATGAGAGAGAGAGAGTGTGTTGTTATATATTGAATCGTATCGTATCGTAAAAGTTATTTGACTTTTTTTAACGTTTTTAATAGAACTATACATCCGTTTATCTGCTGAGTTAGTTTGTTAGGGGTGATTTGTTACTATGAGTTTGAACGCTTTCGTTACGCTTTTCGTTACTGAGAATTAGTCAATATAGATAGGCGCTGTGATGAATAGTATTCTCCCCTCGTCGCCATGTTGCAGCTGAACCAGCCGTAAATCACATTTCTTAACCACATGACCTCTCCCACTAATTCCAACTAGATGACCTATCGAGAGGCTAACGTTACACACCTCAGGACGTAGAAACAAACTTAAAAACGAAACAACTATATCGCTATATCACAATATGTGACAATATGACCCCCTCCCCATCCCAGATCTAAAACTTCGACTCGAGCCCGTCATACTAGGGTTTCAGCCTCTTGAAGCCGGCTCCGTCCTGGCCGAGCTTCAGCTCCTCGTAGAGCGTCGGGTTGACCTCGTGCGAGCCGAGCGGCGGCACGTGCAGCGCCTCCTCCTTCCAGCCGTGGCCGCCCGAGCCCGAGGAGACGGAGATGCCGTTGGGGGCAGTGCCGTTGGGGGCGGCGACGGAGGTGGAGTGCTCCGGCTGCCCCTGCGGCACCTGGAAATAGAGTTCGATTGAGTACGAGGCGTATGCCAGACCAGGGCTAAAATTTGGTATTAGTTTCGTCGATAACATCATTAATAGTTGATCAAATGGATCGTTTAGTTCGACGTGGTAGCTGCCCGCCGCCTATCCGCGAGTCACGTATTGTCCTTCGGTCTAGGTCACCTCGGTGCTGAATTAGCTTAGGCGGTGACCTAGTTTCGCTAATTGGGGCTGCATTGCGACAATAGAGAGGTAGCCCTGTTACCTGAAATACTCTACCCCTTCAACCCATACATTTTCGTCTAATGAGATGCACCGTTTACCCGTAGTTGGCAGATGGAGACAAGTTTCGGGAAGATACCTGAAGATGACACCTGACATATATGAAGGGGTGAAAATCAATGGAGGGATCACCAACAATATAAGATATGCAGGTGACACCGTCCTGATTGCCAGCAATACTGACGAGTTGCAGCATCTCGCTGAAGAGGTACTTTAATATATACTCTTGAGAAATATTCAGGACCGCACTACAAGGGGCAAATCAAGGGGTGAAAATCAATGGAGAGATCACCAACAACATATATAAGATATGCAGATGACACCGTACTGATTGCCAGCAATATTGACGGGTTGTAGCATCTCGTTGAAGAGGTACTTTAACATATATTCTGAAAAAACATTCAGCACAACACTAGAAGGGGCAAATGAAGAGGTGAAATTCAATGGAGAGATCACCAACAATATAAGATATGCAGATGACACCGTCCTGATTGCCAGCAGCAGGAATATCCTCTGACCTCTGAACACATCCATAACTAAGTGGAAAATGATCAGTGAAAATCAGTACCCAGCGCAATAACACCATTAGGGAATTCAAACAACATGAGGAGTTTATTTACCAGTAAAGATCTGTCTCTTCCTTTGAAGTTAAGGTGTTATGCGTGGAGGCCTGGACAACGACAGAAACACCCATAAAGAAGTTGGAAGACCTCGAGAAGTGAGTATAGGGTCATATACCCACGTTAAGTCTGACCACGTAGCCAACCAAACAGTGTTACGTAGAGTACTGGGTTTCCTAATTCACAAGTCTTAGAAGAAGAAGCATAAGAACTAGAAGAACATAAGAAGACACTGGGATTCAGTGAGGATAGAAGAAGAGAAGAGAAAGAACTATTACTCCGATCAGGTCACCTACTCTACTATGTAGGTGAAGACAATATGAAACTAGGAGCAGTAGATTTCCTAGTTCACAAATCTTAGAAGAAGAAGCATAAGAACTAGAAGAAGAATCTTAGAAGAAGAAGAATTAGAGCAAGAGCTCAAATTCCCGTGGTATGACACACTGGGATGCAGTGAAGATAGAAGAAGAGAAGAAAAAGAACTATCACTTCGATCAGGTCACCTAATCTACCATGTAGGTGAAGACAATATGACGCTAGGAGCAGTAGGTCTCCTTCTCAATATGTCGTTATAAAAACCGAGCTCAAATTAGGACGATATCGTTAGGACAAGGGAACTAAGTCCTCCCGCACCTGCATGTGATCCATGTTGACCTCCCTTAGGTAGCTCGGGTTCTCGAACGCGATCCCGTTCGAGTTCTTGCTGCGCAGCAGTTTCCTAGTCCTGACGAACCACACGGCCGCTGCGCACATCGCCGCGACGATAGCGAGCGCGCATACGACGGCGACGGCGACGCCGACGTGGCCGTCGGACTCCTGGCTCGCCGCGAAGATGATGTACTTGTCGCCCATCGTGAACTTGAGCGGCTCGGTCAGCGTCGAGGTGCCCTTGCTGTTGCCGGCCTTCACGACCGCCTCGTACGTCTCGCCGGCTGGAAAAAAGGTGTAGGGTAGTGAGTTTTGTGAGTCGACGGGACCGAGCGAAAGCACAACGTTTATAAGCTGTGCCCTCGTGTCAGGTGTGGATTTAGTGAAAAGTTTGATATACATTTTTTCTCCTGGACTACAAAGTTTGCAGATGTGGCTAACTTCACACCGGCACTTAATTTATGGAAATTTAGCTTCGTAGGAAGTTTGGCATAAAACCAAATCTATTCTGAGCGGCAGCCAAATAATGTTAGTAAATATAAAAACAAAAGCAACTAAACCTAATGAGGTGTACCCTTTAAAGACAGCTTAACTAGTGACTAACGCATCATTACAGACCCAACTCTTCCCTTATGAACTAATCAACCTCTTTCTCTTTCTCTTACCCTTAAGGTCGGTTATCTTGAACTTCGTGTCCGACGTATCGCCCTTGTTGCTCTGCTTCCCGGCCGAGTCGACCGGCCTCCAGAACACCCTGTACAACTCAACGGTGTGCGGGTTCTTGACGGGAGCGTCCCACAGGATGTACACCGAGTGAGAGTCGATGAACTCGACGCGGACGTTTTGCGGAGGTCCCGGCAACGTCTCCCTGGAATCCAGAAAGATATAACGTGCGTTGGTCGAGACGTATCGGGATTTAGGTCGAGGTTCGTCTTAGAGGACAATGAGTTTCGACGTATACTCAGTTCAGTCTCCCAAATAAAATCCTACTCATGAATGTGTATAGATATTTACAGATAAAGTAATAGAGAGTCCATTGGGCCACAAAATGTTTTTACGACAGTGGCACTTCGTTTGTATCCTCTTCTTCTTGTATGGTCCATGTGTATAGTCGATCAGTGAAATCGTGTACGAGGAAGTACGCGAGACTCTACAGATACTGAAGGGTCACTGGATCATAAAAGAGCGGGCACGTTTTCGTACTGTATTTCGCATCATATTTCACCACGTAAAAGCCATTAAGTGTTGCCGTTCCAATTGAGGCTAGGCACAGTATAACACATTCACAGAACTGTACTGCAGTTAGTTATCTTGCATGCGGTAGAAAGTCATGTGGTGATGCAGTGTAGTACTGTTGGCAGTGATGCCGCAGTAGACGAACATTGCAAATGATCACTTAAAACACTCGAACACTATCAAGATCTCCGTAGAATCTTAGTATAAGAAGAATTAGAGGAAGAGCTCAAATTCCTCAGGTGGGATACACTGGGATACAGTGAACATAGATGAAGAGCAGAAAAGAACTATTACTCCGATAAGGTTGCCTACTTTACCATGTAGGTGAAGACGATATGAAGCTAGTATCCGTGGGTTTCCTAGATCACGAATCTTAGAAGAAAAGCATAAGAATTAGAAGAAGAATCTTAGAATAAGAAGAATTAGAGGAAGAGCTCAAATTTCTCAGGTGGGACATACTGGGATTCAGAGAAGATGGAAAAAGAGAAGACAAAGAACGAATAGTCCGATCAGGTCACCTACTCCACCATATGTAGGTGAAGACAATATGAAGCTAGGAGCAGTGGGTTTCCTAATTCACAAATCTTAGGAGATGAAGCATAGGAATTAGAAGAAGAATCTCAGAATAAGAAGAATTAAAGGAAGAGCTCAAATTCCCGATGTGGGACATATTGGGATTCAGTGAAGATAGAAGAAGAGAAGACAAAGAACTAAGACTCCGATCAGGTCATCTTACTGTACCACGTAGGTGAAGACAATATGAAGCTAAGAGCAGTAGGTCTCCTAAATCACAAATCTTAGAAGAAGAAGCATAAGAATTAGAAGAAGGGTCTTAGAATAAGAAGAATTAGAGGAAGAGCTCAAATTCCTGAGGTGGGACGTACTGGGATTCAGTGGAAATAGAAGAAGAGAAGATAAAGAACTAATACTCCGATCAGGTCACATACTCTGCTATGTAGGTGAAGACGATATGAAGCTAGGAGGAGTGGGCTTCCTAGTTCACAAATCTCATGTCCAAAATATTTTAAAAATTCAAAGTGTAAATTTCAGAGTAGCATTTGTTCCAATGGGATTTAGCAGCAGGTATTCATTGTAGGTCAATCAGACTTATTCCCCTACTTTAGCCCAAACTGATCAAGACATCGAGAAATTCTATGAGGATATCAACACAGCCCTGCATAAGACATCTCCTCACTTCACCTTATGCTTAATGTTAGGGTGTAACTAGATAGCCAAAGTTTATTGTTATCGCTAAATTCATTAGATTAACTTATTGGAGCAGTAAAAAAATTGTGATGATTGTGAAAATGATTTTTTTTTGTTTACAAAAACTACTAATATTGCTTTCCCAATATACCGACGTGTCCTCTTCGACTAAAAAAGAGAACTCATCAAAACTGGCTGTGTCCGATAAGACGAACCTTTACCAGGAATTCATCCCGAAAATGCGCATGCGTACCTTCCCTCGTGGAAGCAGCTCATGATCTGCTTGGTGTGAGCGAGCACGCAGATCTTGTTGTTGAGTATCGGCTCGCCTCTGCACCAGTCCAGGCACCTCCTGGGGACGTTCAGGTGTGCACAGCAGCTCCTGTGGTCCGAACCGTCTGCGGCGCATCTCATCAGCTTGTCGAAGTCCTGAGGGAAACGTCTATGTCAACGACATTGTAATGGAGTAGATTCTAAGAGCTGCGATTAGGCGACATGCAATACAGTTATCTTCAAATTGGACGGAGCTCAGATAGATGGCGTCGAATAGAGGATCCGCATAAAGTCACTAAATGAGGAAAGTACCGCAATGGGCGGCCATATTGTGTCCGCGCCGCGCCGCGCGAAATTCAAAATAGGAAACAAAAATTTGCTCGTTTTAGAAGATAAAACAACAACTTGGCATTTTTATTCCCAAAAAGTAAAAACGAAATTTCGCGAGAGAAAAATGTACATAAAAATTAATTTACACCTATATACAATAAAATAAACAAATATGACACATAACCCACAATCCACAAAACACAACAATAGGCATGAAACAGGCAAATTCTAGCTGTAATCCGCCATATTGTGTCCGAAAATGTACTTCTCTCTCTAACACGTTGGGACATTGAATTGCGGTACTTTCCACATTTAGTGACTTTAGATCCGCAATCTACCGTTAAAGGTCTGGCCACACATAGACGAGACGAGCACGGGACGGATGGGAGACGAGTGTCGTACGAGATTCGTACGTATCTCGTTCCGGTAGCGTACTGGCCACACATGGACGAGACGAGCACAGGACGAGCCCAAGACGAGTTTCGTTACTAGCACTTACGAGATATGTACCTTGTCCGGTTCCGTGTCACTATATCACACTTTGTGCATTCGTGCAATGTTAATAACCAAACGAAAAAGAAATCAAAATACGTACCTCTTGATGGCAATCTAACTATAATCAAAACTGACAACGATCGCCCGACGAGTGCGGGAAAAATTAAACAAAACTCGTCGACTCGTTGCCGTCGACGGAATGCGTACACGTCCCGTGACCGTCTCGCGCTCGTCACGTTGACGTGAAGCTGATCACATTCAAATATGTATAACTCCTAAAAAACGGACGCCGTGCGGGTATCGTGCGACAATCGTCCCGTGCTCGTCTCGTCCATGTGTGGCCAGACCTTAAACGTTCGATCGGGAGAGTTAAAGGCACCTCGATCCGCGTTCGAAACCGAAATGAGAACTCGCGACAGAGATGCGAGATTTATACGGAAGTTATTCTTGAGCAAACTTGATGTTCGTCACTGTCGACGACAAAAGGACGGGAATGACTGGATATCTTACTTGTATGCACTCTGGTTTATCTATGACGGCGTCCATGTCGAGGTGGAAGGAGCAGGCGTCCATGCAGGGCGTCGTCACGTTCTGCTCCATGCAACATTGGGTTATGTTGTTGACGGCAGCGAGGTTTCTGATCCTCACCGAGACGGGTTGGGTGGCGCTGCCGAAGGCGTTCTCAGCATGGCAATAGTAATCCCCTACCGTCAAATAACGTTATAGATTTTACAATTATATTAGGATTATTAAATTATATTATCATCATAATTACAGTATTATTATTAATTTAATAAGATTTATATGTTAGAAGTAGAAGGATGACACTGTTGAGAAGAAGAAGAGAAGATGGAGCTGATGTGAAAGTTGTACCGTTTGTTTATTGCAACTGAACTGTAAAGAAATATACAGAATAAAAAACTATAAAAATTAACATTATTTAAACATCATGTCTCTAAAAGTTACATTACCCTATTGAAATGTATCATTGACTTGATAAAAGAGTGTAATCACTACTTCATAATTAATTAGAAGGTAGGGTTAGTTACCCTCGGATTTTCACATTTCTTCAAAGATGAACCATATACCAGATAAATACGATCCGGTGTCGTTTTTACATTTTACAATTTTACATGAAAAATCCCTCTGTTGACTACGAGCTCATTATGCATCTATCTTGTTGGGAAAAACAGTAATATAGTGTTACTATGGAATCGATGTAGAATACAATCCCTTCGCCCTTACCGACGTCCATATCGGTGATCTGCTTGATCGTCAGCTGCATCACGTACTTGTCCTCCTCGTCCTTCACCGCCTTGGTACTTATGTCGTACTTGCCGCCCTGTATGACAGGCGTACGGTACTCGTGGCTCCTCCAGAAGATCATCTTCGGCTCGGGCTGCGCCTCGACCTTACACTCCAACGTCGCTGTGCCGCCCAACGTCGTCATCGAGATGCCGCCCGCCTGGATGTGCGGCCCGTCTGCGCAGAAGGCGAATTTAGTGACAATTTAAGAGGCAGACCACAAATTTGGACAGGTTCATACGATATGCGGTTGACAAGGTAATTACGGTAAAGATATAACCAAAGTTAATGGCATTTATTGAACACCAAATACAAAAAGGCAGCAGGCGGGCACGAAATCAGACGGACAGCGTCACGGGATTCACTGATTCATGACTGATCAGTTCGTTCCGATTCCCTATACATATTCAGCTGATCATGTTCTAATTGCCCGTGCGTTGCTTGTTACGTTTGAACATACGTGCCTCGCCGGAAGATTCTTTTATGAGATCAAGCTTAGTTGATTTGTGTAACTGCCGAGGATGCTTGTCCTGCGTTGCGAGGTCACACGTGACATTATATATATAATAGGGTGACAGATATCGAAAAAGTGTCCCAATATAACCTTAGATCTGTAAATTTTGATATTACCAATGAGGAGGTATTAAGGAGAAATCCAGTATCAAGTGAGTCAACCTTGGATACACCATGAGAAATCCTGAAAGATACCGGCTTTCGCAGCTTATACTTCAAGGCAAAATGAGTGTAGGAAGAAGAAGAATCTAATGGCTGAAGAATCTCCAAAATTGGTACAGCCATTACGTTCGCCATAGGCATGGACAGAAGAAGATAAGAGGTAGTTGCGCTTACGGCTTATCGTGATCTTCCTGGACGCCTGCATAGGCGTGCCGTAGCCGTTGTCCGCGTAGCAGGAGATCTGGTCCATGTCCTTGGTGACGTTGTGGATGACGGTGACCATGTGGCGAGTCGTCTCCTGCCGCACGAGCCTGCCGGAGATGTAGAGCGAGATGGTGGGCATGGGCGTGCCCATAGCGATGCACAGGATAGTCATGCTGCTGCCCTCTATGACGAGGTTGATCGGGTGGACAGTAGGGGGCTGGAAAATCATGGAAAGAATGGTCAATTAGTGGTATGGGAAAAACACCAATTATACGACCCTTGACTCTTGACCCTCGCTATTTCATTTAGAAACTCATTAAGGGTCTTATTAAGGGTCCTCTTAACAACAAATAAATCACCTCGACGAAGGCCGGATAGGCCGGATCGGTCCAGGCGATCAGCGTCTCCGACGGCATGCTCACGCCCTTCTCGGTGACGGCCTGCACGTATACGATGTACTGGGTGTTCGGGTTCAGGTCGGTGATCATGTACGACGTCACCGACACGTTCCTGACGGTGAAGTTCTCGTCGTTGGTCGACTTGTGGAACAGCCTGTAGGTGATCATCTCCGAGGGGTGGCTGAACTCCGGAGGTTGCCACGTGACCGTCACCCAGGTGGCGCTGTGGCTGGCGACGGCGAGCGAGTGCGGCGGCGAGGTGACCGCGTTCACCCACTTGCTCTGATCTGTGATGAAGAATAGAGTGTAAAATAATAGTTATCGGAAGCATAGCTCTCTTATCACGGGTTTGTAATTATTGTCTATTCCATTATTCAAAATTTATCGATCTATCGATCGATCTCGTTGATCTCAGGGGTCACTCACCGGACTTGATCAGGTCGATCTTGATGATCGAGGAGGGTAGCGACGTGCCGTGCTCGTTTCTCGCTATGACGAATATCTGGTACGTCCTGTCCTCGTCGAGGCCGGTGAGGGTCGCCGTCGTGCTCGTCGTGTTCAGTTGCTGGAAATGACAGGACAACTCAGATCAGACCTAACGTAACGTACTGAGCAAATCTCAGTATGGTTTTCAGAGAAATGTATGAGAAAGTGCAGCTGGAACCTCAGCAAAGTTGTTGACTCTGTCTTCCTTAGTAGTATATTGGTTCATCTGTTGCTAAGTGTATATCGCAATTCGGTCATCGACACTGATTTAAGAAAATCGCTGAATTTCACATTATGGTTTACCTTTGACTCTCCTCTCTCCTTTGATATTAACCATGCTTCCATAGTTGTACCTCTATTGTATTTACCTGTAGCGTTTAATATTACTACTAAGACTACTACTACTGGATGGAATGCTTACGTTGTCCAATTTCAATAAGGTCTCGTGCATAGTGGTGTTGTCCACCTTCTGGTAGTGGACGACGTAGTCGGTGACGTTGGTGGAGTTCTCTGGAGCGTTCCATTCCAGAAGGATGCTGTGCTCGTCCACTACGACGGCGTGGAGGGCCGTGATTGGTCCGGGGAGTAAACCGGTGCCTGCGTAATCGGAACAGTTTTTATTAAGGTTAGAACAACGTGGCGATGATACAAAAGTTGCGATTGTAACCCTGCGAACCCTAAACATACGAAAGAAAAATAGAGGCAATTGGCTATGTGGACATACAGGAGAATGCAGAGAATAACGTTGGTAAAGCACATAACCAACGCAGAAGTGCTGACAAGAGTGGAAAAAGAATTAGAAGTATTAAAAGTGACAAAGAAGAGAAAACTGGTCTATCTGGAGCACATAATGTGGGGAACAAGATATGAAATCCTTCACCTTGTAGTTCAAGGGAAGATCGATTGGGAGAAGAAGAATATTCTGGCTGTGGAATTTGAGAGAGTGCTCCAACATGTCATCTGTAGAGCTTCTCAGAGCAGCGGTTTCCAAAGTCAGGATTGCCATGATGTTAGCACACCCCCGTAATGGAGATGCAATATGAAGAAGAAGAAAAGGGCTTCAAGGAATGGAACAGAATAGCGGAGGACAGATCGCTAATGGAGATGGCACCAAAGGAAGAAGACGCAGAGGGTACTGCTTCACCTTGGATCACCGAGTGCTACATTGGCAACATCTGGTTCCCCTTACCTTCCTCGAAGCACTGCGCTATATTCCCGATGTAAGGCACGCACGTCGTGACTGTAGCGAGCAGCGAGTCGACGATCACTCCGTTGCACAGCGAGAGACACGCCCCCGGCACTCCTCTCCTGTTGCAGCAGCCCACGTGGTTCCTGCCGCCAGCGCCGCACCTGAGGATCGTGTGGAACTCGCCGGAGCAGAGGTGCGCGAGCGCCTTGATGTCCGACATCTTGGCGTCGTACGAGCACAACGGCATGCAGACGCCGTACAGTTGAGCGTCGACGCAGCACGCCGTCACGTTGTAATCGGGCGATGTCGGCGGTTGCTGCTCCAGTTCGTCCTCGATCAACTGGAAGAGATGTTGTAGTTACTTTCGGGACGAAAGGGTCGGTTACTTGGGTAATTTGCGATTATCTCAGGAGCCAGATTTGTCAGGGTTTTTTTCTCAGCTCGTTTGCGTATATTCTCTCACATGGTTGGAAATGGAACAATTTTAAGGATATTCCGAATTCCATGACATCTCTCTTATATCTAAAAACTACTCTGGAGACTTAAAAGGAGTAAACCCTATTGTAGAGTGTGGCATCCAGGAACCGAAACAGCTCGCTTGCGTACAGTGGAAAATATTTTGGTAGGCAGTCTGAAATGGGAAAATCTAAAGGATTTTTCTAATTTCGTGACATCTCTCTTACCTCTAAAAACTACTCTGGAGAACCTTAAAAGGAGTAAACCCTATTGTATAGTGGGGCATTTAGGAGCCAAAACAGCTCGTTTGCGTACAGTGGAAAATATTTTCGTATACAGTCCGAAATGGGACAATCTAAAGGATTTTCCTAATTCCGTGACATCTCTCTTACATCTAAAAACTACTCTGGAGCCTTAAAAGGAGTAAACCCTATTGCATAGTGTGGCATTCAGGAGCCAAAACAGCTCGTTTGCGTACAGTGGAAAATATTTTCGTACACAGTCCGAAATGGGACAATCTAAAGGATTTTCCTAATTCCGTGACATCTCTCTTACCTCTAAAAACTACTCTGGAGAACCTTAAAAGGAGTAAACCCTATAGTATAGTATGACATTCAGGAGACGAAACAGCTCGTTTGCGTACACTGGAAAATATTTTGGTATACAGTCCAAAGTGGGACAATTTAAAGGTTTTTCCTAATTCCCGTGAAATCTCTTACATCTAAAAACTACTTTGGAGCCTTAAAAGGAGTAAACCCTATTGCATAGTGTGGCATTCAGGAGCCAAAATAGCTCGTTTGCGTACAGTGGAAAATATTTTCGTACACAGTCCGAAATGGGACAATCTAAAGGATTTTCCTAATTACGTGACATCTCTCTTATATCTAAAACTACTCTGGAGCCTTAAAAGGAGTAAACCCTATTGTATAGTGTGACATTCAGGAGCCAAAACAGCTCGTTTGCGTACAGTGGAAAATATTTTCGTATACAGTCCAAAATGGGACAATTTTAAGGTTTTTCCTAATTCCCGTGAAATCTCTTACATCTAAAAACTACTTTGAAGCCTTAAAAGGAGTAAACCCTATTGCATAGTGTGGCATTCAGGAGCCAAAATAGCTCGTTTGCGTACAGTGGAATATATTTTCGTACACAGTCCGAAATGGGACAATCTAATGGATTTTCCTAATTCCGTGACATCTCTCTTATATCTAAAACTACTCTGGAGCCTTAAAAGGAGTAAACCCTATTGTATAGTGTGACATTCAGGAGCCAAAACAGCTCGTTTGCGTACAGTGGAAAATATTTTCGTATACAGTCCGAAATGGGACAATCTAAAGGATTTTCCTAATTCCGTGACATCTCTCTTACCTCTAAAAACTACTCTGGAGAACCTTAAAAGGAGTAAACCCAATTGTATAGTGGGGCATTTAGGAGCCAAAACAGCTCGTTTGCGTACAGTGAAAAATATTTTCGTATACAGTCTGAAATGGGAAAATCTAAAGGATTTTCCTAATTCCGTGATATCTCTCTTACCTCTAAAAACTACTCTGGAGAACCTTAAAAGGAGTAAACCCTATTGTATAGTGGGGCATTCAGGAGACGAAACAGCTCGTTTGCGTACACTGGAAAATATTTTGGTATACAGTCCAAAGTGGGACAATTTTAAGGTTTTTCCTAATTCCCGTGAAATCTCTTACATCTAAAAACTACTTTGGAGCCTTAAAAGGAGTAAACCCTATTGTATAGTGGGGCATTCAGGAGCCAAAACAGCTCGTTTGCGTACAGTGGAAAATATTTTCGTATACAGTCTAAAATGGGAAAATCTAAAGGATTTTCCTAATTCCGTGACATCTCTTTTACCTCTAAAAACACTCTGGAGAACCTTAAAAGGAGTGAACCCTATAGTATAGTATGGCATTCAGGAGAAGAAACAGCTCGTTTGCGTACACTGGAAAATATTTTGGTATACAGTCCAAAGTGGGACAATTTTAAGGTTTTTCCTAATTCCCGTGAAATCTCTTACATCTAAAAACTACTTTGGAGCCTTAAAAGGAGTAAACCCTATTGCATAGTGTGGCATTCAGGAGCCAAAATAGCTCGTTTGCGTACAGTGGAATATATTTTCGTACACAGTCCGAAATGGGACAATCTAATGGATTTTCCTAATTCCGTGACATCTCTCTTATATCTAAAACTACTCTGGAGCCTTAAAAGGAGTAAACCCTATTGTATAGTGTGACATTCAGGAGCCAAAACAGCTCGTTTGCGTACAGTGGAAAATATTTTCGTATACAGTCCGAAATGGGACAATCTAAAGGATTTTCCTAATTCCGTGACATCTCTCTTACCTCTAAAAACTACTCTGGAGAACCTTAAAAGGAGTAAACCCAATTGTATAGTGGGGCATTTAGGAGCCAAAACAGCTCGTTTGCGTACAGTGAAAAATATTTTCGTATACAGTCTGAAATGGGAAAATCTAAAGGATTTTCCTAATTCCGTGATATCTCTCTTACCTCTAAAAACTACTCTGGAGAACCTTAAAAGGAGTAAACCCTATTGTATAGTGGGGCATTCAGGAGACGAAACAGCTCGTTTGCGTACACTGGAAAATATTTTGGTATACAGTCCAAAGTGGGACAATTTTAAGGTTTTTCCTAATTCCCGTGAAATCTCTTACATCTAAAAACTACTTTGGAGCCTTAAAAGGAGTAAACCCTATTGTATAGTGGGGCATTCAGGAGCCAAAACAGCTCGTTTGCGTACAGTGGAAAATATTTTCGTATACAGTCTGAAATGGGAAAATCTAAAGGATTTTCCTAATTCCGTGACATCTCTTTTACCTCTAAAAACACTCTGGAGAACCTTAAAAGGAGTGAACCCTATAGTATAGTATGGCATTCAGGAGAAGAAACAGCTCGTTTGCGTACACTGGAAAATATTTTGGTATACAGTCCAAAGTGGGACAATTTTAAGGTTTTTCCTAATTCCCGTGAAATCTCTTACATCTAAAAACTACTTTGGAGCCTTAAAAGGAGTAAACCCTATTGCATAGTGTGGCATTCAGGAGCCAAAATAGCTCGTTTGCGTACAGTGGAATATATTTTCGTACACAGTCCGAAATGGGACAATCTAATGGATTTTCCTAATTCCGTGACATCTCTCTTATATCTAAAACTACTCTGGAGCCTTAAAAGGAGTAAACCCTATTGTATAGTGTGACATTCAGGAGCCAAAACAGCTCGTTTGCGTACAGTGGAAAATATTTTCGTATACAGTCCGAAATGGGACAATCTAAAGGATTTTCCTAATTCCGTGACATCTCTCTTACCTCTAAAAACTACTCTGGAGAACCTTAAAAGGAGTAAACCCAATTGTATAGTGGGGCATTTAGGAGCCAAAACAGCTCGTTTGCGTACAGTGAAAAATATTTTCGTATACAGTCTGAAATGGGAAAATCTAAAGGATTTTCCTAATTCCGTGATATCTCTCTTACCTCTAAAAACTACTCTGGAGAACCTTAAAAGGAGTAAACCCTATTGTATAGTGGGGCATTCAGGAGACGAAACAGCTCGTTTGCGTACACTGGAAAATATTTTGGTATACAGTCCAAAGTGGGACAATTTTAAGGTTTTTCCTAATTCCCGTGAAATCTCTTACATCTAAAAACTACTTTGGAGCCTTAAAAGGAGTAAACCCTATTGTATAGTGGGGCATTCAGGAGCCAAAACAGCTCGTTTGCGTACAGTGGAAAATATTTTCGTATACAGTCTGAAATGGGAAAATCTAAAGGATTTTCCTAATTCCGTGACATCTCTTTTACCTCTAAAAACACTCTGGAGAACCTTAAAAGGAGTGAACCCTATAGTATAGTATGGCATTCAGGAGAAGAAACAGCTCGTTTGCGTACACTGGAAAATATTTTGGTATACAGTCCAAAGTGGGACAATTTTAAGGTTTTTCCTAATTCCCGTGAAATCTCTTACATCTAAAAACTACTTTGGAGCCTTAAAAGGAGTAAACCCTATTGCATAGTGTGGCATTCAGGAGCCAAAATAGCTCGTTTGCGTACAGTGGAATATATTTTCGTACACAGTCCGAAATGGGACAATCTAATGGATTTTCCTAATTCCGTGACATCTCTCTTATATCTAAAACTACTCTGGAGCCTTAAAAGGAGTAAACCCTATTGTATAGTGTGACATTCAGGAGCCAAAACAGCTCGTTTGCGTACAGTGGAAAATATTTTCGTATACAGTCCGAAATGGGACAATCTAAAGGATTTTCCTAATTCCGTGACATCTCTCTTACCTCTAAAAACTACTCTGGAGAACCTTAAAAGGAGTAAACCCAATTGTATAGTGGGGCATTTAGGAGCCAAAACAGCTCGTTTGCGTACAGTGAAAAATATTTTCGTATACAGTCTGAAATGGGAAAATCTAAAGGATTTTCCTAATTCCGTGATATCTCTCTTACCTCTAAAAACTACTCTGGAGAACCTTAAAAGGAGTAAACCCTATTGTATAGTGGGGCATTCAGGAGACGAAACAGCTCGTTTGCGTACACTGGAAAATATTTTGGTATACAGTCCAAAGTGGGACAATTTTAAGGTTTTTCCTAATTCCCGTGAAATCTCTTACATCTAAAAACTACTTTGGAGCCTTAAAAGGAGTAAACCCTATTGTATAGTGGGGCATTCAGGAGCCAAAACAGCTCGTTTGCGTACAGTGGAAAATATTTTCGTATACAGTCTGAAATGGGAAAATCTAAAGGATTTTCCTAATTCCGTGACATCTCTTTTACCTCTAAAAACACTCTGGAGAACCTTAAAAGGAGTGAACCCTATAGTATAGTATGGCATTCAGGAGAAGAAACAGCTCGTTTGCGTACACTGGAAAATATTTTGGTATACAGTCCAAAGTGGGACAATTTTAAGGTTTTTCCTAATTCCCGTGAAATCTCTTACATCTAAAAACTACTTTGGAGCCTTAAAAGGAGTAAACCCTATTGCATAGTGTGGCATTCAGGAGCCAAAATAGCTCGTTTGCGTACAGTGGAAAATATTTTCGTACACAGTCCGAAATGGGACAATCTAAAGGATTTTCCTAATTCCGTGACATCTCTCTTATATCTAAAACTACTCTGGAGCCTTAAAAGGAGTAAACCATATTGCATAGTGTGACATTCAGGAGCCGAAACAGCTCGTTTGCGTACAGTGGAAAATATTTTCGTATACAGTCCGAAATGGGACAATCTAAAGGATTTTCCTAATTCCGTGACATCTCTCTTACCTCTAAAAACTACTCTGGAGAACCTTAAAAGGAGTAAACCCTATAGTATAGTATGGCATTCAGGAGAAGAAACAGCTCGTTTGCGTACACTGGAAAATATTTTGGTATATAGTCCAAAATGGGACAATTTTAAGGTTTTTCCTAATTCCCGTGAAATCTCTTACATCTAAAAAACTACTTTGGAGCCTTAAAAGGAGTAAACCCTATTGCATAGTGTGGCATTCAGGAGCCAAAACAGCTCGTTTGCGTACAGTGGAAAATATTTTTGTATAGAGTTGAAAATGGGATAATTTTAAGGTATTTTCCGAATTCTGCGGGAACTTTCTTACGTCTAAAACCTACTCTGAAGTTTAATTACTAAACCCTATTATATACTTACTTTTAATTAATTTATTTAATTTAATTTATCTATTTTTATTGAAATTTCGTACAATTCGGGTTAATTAAATTTAAAGTTTCAACGCCGGCCCTGGATTATACGGCACAGGACTTATTACAGCGTTATTAAATGTTTATTAGAAAATCGCTCGCACAGGTTGATGTTTGATTTTAAAATTACTTCTTTTTTTTTTGCTAAAAAAGCAAACAGTACCCTTATTGCTTTCCAAGCAGCAAGCTTCGTATCTTAGTTTAATACAAACTCCAATTTTTCCCTTAGTTTAGATTTATCGTCGCATTTTCTACACGCCCATTAACAATTTCCAAATGTTATACAAACAGAAAAATTATTTGCTTTGTCATCCTTTAAATTAAGAGAGTCAAATTTAGTGTTACGTTTAGACGTGGTAAATCTACCCAATAATAGAACGGGTACTTTGAATAGAGTAGCACACAAATCTAAGAGTGTTAGCATTCTTATTACGTAACATTTTTTGACCCCAAAAACACGAAATCATGTGCGCGATCGATAGAGAAAGGTTCCCTAATGCCGATAGTAAAAGCAAATTCACGATAAAGACGTTGAGTCTTCGAGATACGTTATTTTTGAAAATTTGGAATTTTCCGAAAATGTCAACCTCGTCCGATTTGAAAAATGTTGATATCATACGTTAGAGTATGATGTGTTGAGGGGTAAAGTTCAGTAAAATTTCTTCTAAAATCGTGTCCTTTCCGAGATATGAATTTTTGAAAAATCCATGTTATTTTTCCAAAAACCGCGATATCTCGGATAGTATCGATTCAAAACTCCGGCACGGAACTAAAAATCCCCTTCCGAACCACCCTGATAGTTTCGTGCAGAAATTCGAAAGTGATTATTAGTCGTAGGTTAAACTGTGGAAAATGCTACTTTAAACTCCTAATTATGTTGGGATTACCAAAAGAGTGGTCGTTTGTGCCTCCCCAATCTTGTGATGGACATGGCTTTGTAGCCATGATGCCAAGAATGATAAGCAATCGTTTCCTTTTTAATGTACCTATTAGAACACATCTGGGTACACCGAAATAGCTTAGTTGGGAGAGCGGGAGACTGTGGATCTCAAGGTCCTAGGTTCGATTCCTAGTCTCGGTAGATGTATTACATTAACAAATACTTCGTGTAATACATAATTTTGTTGTCTCTTTTCTTCGGGTCGCAGATTTCCAATACCACTGTACGATAGGTGGAGTCGTACCGAACGATACTGTCTATCCATAGGTACTTGTTTATTCACGTCACGCACTGACTCCATTGTACAAGACCGTCTAGAACCTTACAACCATAGATAAGATTCAGCATTGCAGCCAATTGAAGAGCTACGACATTCTACATACAATCCACTTAGACCAAGATCACTATACTCTTCGTTCAGAGCGAGTCATTAGAGCTGCAGGACTTTTACTAGTCCATTTAAAATAACGGTAAAAGGTCGGGAAACGCTGGACTTGACGAGACCACTTGTCCCTTATGTATTTTGGGGCGCTGAAAATGGGGGTTGGAACTTGCAGCAATGGTTGGAACACCCCTAAAATTATAAAAACGCCCCTAAATAGGGGTGTTTTTCGACTGTACTGCGGAATTCCCTCACGAAACCTCCCTCGGACATTTGACCTTGTCTATTCAGTTTCTTTCGGTCGCTGACATTCAAAATCAGAGTCATATCACGCGAAAAGGGGTGTTACACCCTCACATACAAGAAACACCCCTCCCAAAGGGTGGATTTGTGAAAAAATTTAAAAAGAAACTGAATAGGCATGGTCAAACGTCCGCGGGAGGTTTCGTAATGGAATTCCGCAGTACGGTCGAAAAACACCCGTATTTAGAGGCGTCTTTTCAATTTTAGGGGTGTTCCAACCACTGCTGCAAGTTCCAACCCCCATTTTCGTAATCAGCGCCCCAAAATACATAACGGACAAGTGGTCTCGTCAAGTCCAGCGTTTCCCGACCTTTTACCGTTATTTTAAATGGACTATACGTCCATTTTTGGCGGGAAGGACGCCACGAACGTGCCGCCATCTGGCCGCAGCTCGACTGGCAGCGTCAGTCACTCCCGTTCCTGTCAAATTCAAAATTTCACCCGGTGCTACATGGAGCCGGTGCCGCAGTCGACGACCAGGTTCGACCTCGGCTCGGCGACCGACGCGAAGGCGGCCAAGAGACCGTCCGCTACGAAGGAGGGCGGACCGCCGGCCCAAGGGGACTGGCTGACGTTGGACGCGGAGTTCTACGGGAACTACGTCGATCCGAGGGGAAGGAGGCACGAGGTGACGAAGTACACGTTCCGGAACAGGAACAAGATCGAGGTCTCGGTGATCAACTACGGAGCGAGGGTGATCGCGATGAAGGTGCCGGATAGGAGAGGCGTCGTCGAGGATATCGCGTTGGGTAGGTCCAGGATATGTGGAGTCGCTCGGGACACCACCTCCATTCTTCGGGAAATGGCTTCGGATCGTTGTGCACAGCCTGAGGACAGATCTCGTCAGCTGCAGAACAGCTTCGAACCCTTTGACGTTCTTAGAGCTATTTAGAGTCGTTCTGAAGCTGTACAAATCTGTCCTGAAGCTGTTAAAATATGCTTGGAGACATGACAGGGGCGAGGCTTAAAAACAGCGGGGGGTGGCCCAGGTGTCGCCATATCTACATATCTACCAATACCACAGTGCTGGAAATCATGTATCGCCATACCAATCTGGAAGGCAACAAAAAGAATCTGGAAAATTACAGAGGAATAACGCTCCTAGGTTCCATAATGAAAGTGTTTACAGACATATTGGAAACAATAATTGAACCACGACACGATACTAGCGAAGAACCACAAGGGTTTCGTCACAACAGATCAACTATTGATGCCAACTATCTATGTTTCGTAGATTCAACTATGGCTTTTGACCGAATCCGCCTATCAGATATACTGAACATACTAAAACACTCCGATATACCCGAAGACATAACAATAACAACAAAGGAGCTGTACACCGACGCAGAAACTAGAATACGAATTAATCACAAACTAACATCAAACATAGGCAACCCTTCAGGAGTAAGACGAGGCGACTCTCTTAGTCCAACGTTGTTTAACTTGTTCTTAGATCAGATTATAACTGAAGTAAAACTGACAAACATAGGCAACAATGTGATCAATTTGATAGCTGCGTCATTATAGCTGAGAACCAGGACGACCTCCAGGGACTCCTTTACTGCTTCAGATTGACCTAACTTTAAACTACCCATCAATAACAAAACAATAGAACCAACTGTCACGTTTAAATATCTTGGCGTAGACATAACCAGCTAAAGGAACCCAATAAAAGGAGTAAAAACACAAGCCACCAAGAGCAATGCAATATACGGAGCTCTTAAGGAAATAGTATGGCAAAACACATTCATCACAATTAATAACATCCGGAATGAAGATACTGAGAATGGTGGCTGGCTACGCGCTGATGGATAGAAAAAGGAACAGCGAAATACGAGAAATATGTAAGACTTAAGAAGTGGTTAGATGGGTAAGACAGCGACGAAGAGAATGGAATGCACATGTGACACGGATGGAAAGCAGTAGACTGCCAAGAATTGCTAGGGATAATAAACCAAACACAAGATGGCCCCAGGGTAGACCTCCAAAGAGATGGGCAGAAAGCTGGACTTACGGTTCTCAGGAAGCCCCAGACTGAAGGTAAAGGAATGAGTTAACAGGCCTTTACTGCATATTAAAAGAAGAAGACAAGTTTTCAATAGCTCAGAACAGCTTTAACCGGTCATGCGTATGATTAACAAGTATGATAACAAGTTACCTAAATTTACAGCATACAGCTTTAAGAGAGCGATGTTGAGCCCCGAAATGACGGATAATTTTTGAAGTAGCTTTATTCGCCTATCGGACCTATTTCGTGGTCCACCACAATAGAGTTAATCCGGACGCGTTTCGCAGGTTTCGACGACCTGCAAGGCTACACGTTCTACCGCGACCAGCCGCTGGGCGCGACCCTCGGCCGCACCTCGAACCTGATCAGGAACGCCTCCTTCGAGCTACTCGACCGCACGCACCGCCTGACGAAGAACGTAGACGGTCGTCACCACAGGCACGGCGGAGCACGTGGCTTCGATCAGCACGTGTGGCGGTGCCACGTCGACGGCGGCGGCGAGCGTAGGCGGCTCGTCATGAGCCACCTGAGCGTCGACGGCGACGAGGGCTACCCGGGCGACGTGCTCGCGAGGGTCTCGTTCGAGCTGAGCGAGAGGAACGAGTTCCGGATCGAGATGGAGGCGTTCAGCACGTCGCCGACGATCGTGAACATGTCGAACCTGCTGTACTTCAACCTCGGCGGCCACACGTCCGGCCCGGACGAGGTGTACAGGCACGTCGTCACGTTGAACTGCAACTGCTTCACGCAGAAGAAGGACGGCGCGACGACCGGCGAGGTGCTCAACGTCGTGCACACCGAGTACGACTTCCAGGTGCCGAAGGTCATGGGGAAGGTCATGGGGATCGTACCCAACGACGGTAAGGGCGACTCGCACCTTGTTTGGCGATGCACCGATTTATGGGAGCGATGGGTGCACTAGGTTCCCTTCTTCTGTGTAAAACCTCTAATTAAGTCTCTTATGACCCTCATGTCCAACTCTCCTACAACCTCTTTGGCCTGGTGGTCGAGATGCATTGGGTTTTTGTGTATGTACCCATAAGGGCTTTCTACGTGCTCCTCCCAGTATCGTCTTCTTGCTCTCACCCACCTAACTATGTCCTGTACTTCGAGTTCCTCTCTGTCTCTCAGCGTTGTAACGAAGCGAATTTTTGAGAGCCGTCGGTAGATCACATACCGTACCATTAACAGTTGAACCAAACCTATCGCGGATAGATGGCGACAGATAAGAGAATTTTTCAATCTACCATCGCTCGTCTATCTGGAGGTAACGCTAGGTTATGTTACGTGAGAACCAAGACTTGTGATTCATAAGCCATAAGGAGTTGTCGCTCAACCTTCGTATAATGAGAACGTTAACCTCTTAGGGCTTCCTTCATACACTTGTAGTTCGTGTTTCGATATGTTTTAAATTTTAACTGTCTTTGTCCACGTTGTTTTACCGTTTGACGTCTCACATGTCGCATAACCGGAGCCCTAAAAACTTTTGTTCGAGAGCCTGAAGATGACTGTTAAGCAGTCGAATTTTGTTGGCGAAGACTTAGTGTTTTTCATCGGATACACATGACCATGGCCAACTTCGAGAACTTGGACAACCATCTTTCATTGAAGTCATAAGTCCGTCCGTTATTTGTATTTATCCGTTTTACCGACCGTTGTTTGTAACTGTCCGTTACTTGTGACTGTCTATTGTTTGTTAAGTTGTCCGTCCACCGACCGCTAATTTTAAGCTGTCCGTCCGATATTTGTTGTCCGTCTGTCGACCGTTAGTTGTTAAGTTGTCCGTTTTACCGACCGTTGTTTGTAACTGTCCGGTATTTGTGGTTGTCTATTATTTGTTAAGTTGTCCGTCCACCGACCGCTAATTTTAAGCTGTCTGTCCGATATTTGTTGTCCGTCTACCGACCGTTAGTTGTTTAGTTGTCAGTTTTACCGACCGTTGTTTGTAACTGTCCGGTATTTGTGAAGGTCAATTATTTGTTAAGTTGTCCGTCCACCGATCGCTAATTTTACGCTGTCCGTCCAATATTTGTTCGGCGTTAGTTCTTAAGTTGTCCGTTTTACCGACCGTTGTTTGTAACTGTCCGGTATTTGTGACTGTCTGGTACTTGTTAAGTTGCCCGTCCACCGATCGCTTATTTTAAGCTGTCCGTCCGGTATTTGTTGTCCGTCTACCGACCGTTAGTTGTTTAGTTGTCCGTTTTACCGACCGTTGTTTGTAACTGTCCGGTATTTGTGGTTGTCTATTATTTGTTAACTTGCCCGTCCACCGATCGCTAATTTTAAGCTGTTCGTCCGGTATTTGTTGTCCGTCTACCGACCGTTAGTTGTTTAGTTGTCAGTTTTACCGACCGTTGTTTGTAACTGTCCGGTATTTGTGGTTGTCTATTATTTGCTAAGTTGTCCGTCCACCGACCGCTAATTTTAAGCAGTCCGTCCGATATTTGTTGTCCGTCTACCGACCGTTAGTTGTTTAGTTGTCAGTTTTACCGACCGTTGTTTGTAACTGTCCGGTATTTGTGATTGTCTATTATTTGTTAACTTGCCCGTCCACCGACCGCTAATTTTAAGCTGTCCGTCCGATATTTGTGTCCGTCTACCGACCTTTAGTTGTTAAGTTGTCCCTTTTAGCGATCGTTGTTTGTAACTGTCCGGTATTTGTGACTGTCTGTTATTTGTTAAGTTGTCCGTCCACCGACCGCTAATTTTAAGCTGTCCGTCCGGTATTTGTTGTCCGTCTACCGATCTTTAGTTGTTAAGTTGTCCCTTTTACCGACCGTTGTTTGTAACTGTCCGGTATTTGTGGTTGCCTATTATTTGTTAAGTTGTCCGTTCACCGACCGCTAATTTTACGCTGTCCGTCCAATATTTGTTCGGCGTTAGTTCTTAAGTTGTCCGTTTTACCGACCGTTGTTTGTAACTGTCCGGTATTTGTGACTGTCTATTGTTTGTTAACTTGCCCGTCCACCGATCGCTAATTTTAAGCTGTCCGTCCGATATTTGTGTCCGTCTACCGACCTTTAGTTGTTAAGTTGTCCCTTTTAGCGACCGTTGTTTGTAACTGTCCGGTATTTGTGACTGTCTGTTATTTGTTAAGTTGCCCGTCCACCGATCGCTTTTAAGCTGTCCGTCCGGTATTTGTTGTCCGTCTACCGATCTTTAGTTGTTAAGTTGTCCCTTTTACCGACCGTTGTTTGTAACTGTCCGGTATTTGTGGTTCTCTATTATTTGTTAAGTTGTCCGTTCACTGACCGCTAATTTTACGCTGTCCGTCCAATATTTGTTCGGCGTTAGTTCTTAAGTTGTCCGTTATACCGAACGTTGTTTGTAACTGTCCGGTATTTGTGACTGTCTATTATTTGTTAAGTTGTCCGTTCACCGACCGCTAATTTTAAGCTGTCCGTCCGATATTTGTTGTCCGTCTGTCGACCGTTAGTTGTTAAGTTGTCCGTTTTACCGACCGTGGTTTATAACTGTCCGAATTTATGACTGTCTATTATTTGTTAAGTTGTCCGTCCACCGACCGCTAATTTTAAGCTGTTCGACCGATATTTGTTGTCCGTCTACCGACCGTTAGTTGTTAAATTGTCCGTCCACCGACCGCTAATTATAAGTTGTCCGTATGTTATTTTGGTCCGTCCACCGACGGTTAGTTATTAAGTTGTCCGTCCGTTATTCAGTATCCGATATCCGGTCGTTCTTTTTCCCTTCTTTTCTTATCGTTAGTATTGACTTTTCTAATGCCAATTGCTTCATTTGCTCTACCTACTGTGTTTCCTTTTATCTTATCCCACGCTTCTTCTACATCGTCTTAATCGTTGATTGGGTTGTTCATGATTTTCCTGACAGTCATCTTTGGAACAGATGTTTCGTATTGTCTTGTTTTAAGGATACTATATTAATCTTCTCGATGTATCTTGGTCGTTATTTTTGGAGACTATTTTTGAAGAAGGATACTTGCAAAGAACTAGATTATGTTGTGTCTCTACGTTGGCTGAGGGTAGAACCTGCAGGTGTTGTCCAAATCATGTCTCTTCGCCAGGTGCCTTCTTCGTTGCGAAGGTTGGCAATCATCGAAGCTATGCGTAGTTTTGAGATTTTTGTTGAAGTTAATTATCCCAATTGTGGACATAGGCCTCCTTTATATGTTTCCATCTATCCCGATGTTGGTCCGCCCTCAACCATGCCACACCTGCCGTAAGGTTGATGTCATGGTAAGGTTGATGTGGACGTGTTCTTGTCCAGCGTTCGTCGTGTAAACTGGCTACTTGACCAGCAAAACTCTACCTTAGTTCAGCTATTTTCCTTTGGCCTTGGTTGTAGCCGTCTTATTTGCTCATTTCGTTGTCGGCCCTGTAGAGATAATTAACTATCTCTCCATCGCTCGGTGTGTAGTTTTAAGCAATTTTAGCGATCTTTGAAAAAACTTGCGATAGAGAAAGATGTGAGGCATAGTTGTGTTTTATTTCCCTCCTTTTCAATCTCTACTCTGAGGCAATTTTGAGAGATACCGGGGATGGCATTAAGATCAATGGACAGGTTGTTAACAATCTTCGCTATGTCGATGACAGAGTCATAGCAGCTCATACCCAGGAAGCACTGCAACGTCTTATCGATAGAATAACTACCGAAGGATAACGTCTCGGTTCAAGGATTAACATAGACAAAACGAAGGTCATGCTGATCAGCAGAACACCAAATGTGCACCTGAATATTACAGTGAAACGGTAAGAATTTCGAACATGTCTCCAGGTTCAGGAATCTCGGAAGCTGGATAACCGAAGACCTGGAGCTAGACTTAGAGATACCCAGCAGAATTGAAAAAGCCACGGTAGCATTTATCAACATGAGAGCTCTTCTCAGCAACAACAGCCTTAATTTAATGCTACGGTACCGTTTTGTAAAATATTACATTTACCCGGTGTTGCTGTATGGAGTAGAGACCTGGACAATAAAGGCCGATGTCATAGACCGACTTGAAGCTTTTGAAATGTGGGTGATCAGACGATTACTTAAAATTCCGTGGACAGACCGTATGACGAACGCCGTAGTCATGAACCGAATGGTAAAGAAAGAGAACTGTTACAAATAGTGAAGAGACGGAAGGTTGCTTATCTGAGTCACATATTTAGAAATTCCAAATACCAATCCTTAAAGGTCATTATGGAAGGAAGAAGAGGCATTGGGAGGAAGAAATACTCGTGGCTTTAGAACATAAGAGATTGGACAAACCTGGATGCCCACACACTCTTTAGAGTCACGCAGGATCGTAAAGAGTATGCCAGAATTGTCGCTAGAATATGGCACCTTAAGAAGAGGCGATCTTTTGGTGATACAGCATGTTTGAGCACCATAGGTCAGTGCTGGAACTGGTGCACCAAAGTACACATTGGTGGTATAGGCGACTTCTTAGATGCATTGGTATCGTATTATTCTTCAAGATGTTCTTTAAGGTTGTCCGTGCCAATCTTCTTCTTCTATATATATCTCTCTCTTGGGTTTGTTTTTCTCTTCCTAACGATGTTATATGCCCTAGGTACATATGATTTGGTACATCTTCCGTATTGTGGTTTCTGGGTGCTGATGAGCCCACTCTGCATGGGGAGTCGTTCAACTGAACCTCTGACGTACCTATTAGCGTTCAGGAGTTTATTATATTTCTAATGATTCAGACAAGTTAAAGTCCCTTAAGTCACGGCACAAAAACGTGCATAAACCCCATCTAAAACGCAACGGCCGTTGTCCCAGGATCTGCTCTGTCAACCTACTATCATCTCCACTGCGTCTCTAACTCCTCTTCAGGTTTCGACCAGAACCTCTGCGTTAACGCCGGCGTGCACCAGGAGGACTGCTTCGTCGGCAGGGCGTTCCACCCGCCGAGCGGCCGCATGCTCGAGCTGTACAGTAACCAGCGCGGCGTGCACCTCTCGACCGGCAACGACTTCGGCAACGGCTACAGGATATCGATGCGGGACCTGCAGCTCGTGCAGCAACGCTCCGACGACGAGAAGCGGGCTGCCGCGGCGACGGCGAAGCCGCATCTCGACGAGCGCCTGCAGCTGCTCGACAGGATCTTCGCGAAGCTGTCGGACGAGCTCAAGTGCGACGAGGCGGGCTACAGGGTGATCTGCGATCTGATGTTGAAGCTGAGGGCGCCCGGCGTCAGCGCGGCCAAGTGTCCGACGCCGTACAACACGCCCGACAGCGAGCACTGCGACTCGCCGCCTGGGGAGTTCCTGATCACTGGCGAGCAGAAGAAGTTCCTCGAGAGTAATGGCGGATCAGTGCGGTGACGTGGTTGGGCGGGAATTCGTTGACGTCGCCGGGGAACGCGGGCGATAGTGAGGTTATGTATACTCTTTTTCCCAACGAGATAGACGCATATTAACGAGCTGACCGTCAATGTCATAGGCGTGGAGGTAACAATATCATTTAGGATAACGGAGTACCAATAAGTACGGTATTTTTCGTTGAAATAAGGTCATTTAGGAGTAGGGCTAAGGCTGTTTGATACCTTGTAGGGACAACTGAATTCACAGTTGTCAGTCAAGGTTATAGGCTTGCAAGTAACAATATCATTTAGGATAACGGAGTACCAATAAGTACGGTATTTCTCGTTGAAATAAGGTCATTTAGGAGTAGGGTTAAGGCTGTTCGATACCTTGTAGGGACAACTGAATTCCGCTAGATGCCACCAACATCGGAAATGTTGTAAAAATAGGTAATTTTGACGAAACTCCGCCCTGCTTCGCTCATTTACGGCGACAATGACCAGATGTTTTATGATGGGTCGAAAATTGTGAGGTTTATTCGGCATTTAAGATTTTCTGGGCTTATTGCGAGAGGCGTGGTGTTTTGTCTTCGATATTATTGAATAAGTGGACTGTATATTTTATATGAGTTTAATGAAGCTACATTGGTGTTACACTGCTGTTACAAACCATTCCTCTCTTGACTGTCATATGCGACGCATCGGGATATTTGTTTGTAACAGCAATGTAGCTTCATTACACTCATATAAAATATACAGTCCACTTATTCAATAATATCGAAGACAAAACATGGTCCTTCGAGCCGGATAAACAAATTGCCGTCGCTCATGCTGCTAGGCAATATAACATAAAAACAAATGCGACACGTGGTGTTTAATAAATTTTCAAATATAACTCGAAAAATATAATTATTTAAACTTGAACCAAAAATTGTTTGCGACTAACACCCAAATTCAAAGCTATGTGTGAATTCAACATACTGAATTCCATCATAATTCAAAAGTACTAATTTTAATTTAATTCGTATTTATATTTCCAATTCAAACTTAGAGCTTAATTAGGTATAACATTATGAAAAAAATCATTGACGCACATGGCTGCAGATTTGGAATTCAAATCATATTACGAAAGAATAAAAACTTTCTATCGAGCCGTTTTTTAGTAATTCTTGAATAAAAGTTACATTGCAGCGTATATGCGCTAAAAGGTATAGAGCGCCCTTAACGCGAAACGCCACTGACATCTCAATATCCGCTCGCCGGATTTCTGCTTATCTCTTACCTTCTTCTTCTTCTTCGCATTCGGACCTTTTGTTCTGATACCACTAAACAGGGTGGCCCCTTCAAAATTATACAAAAACAGGTAAAAATGCAGGTATACTGCTTACGATAACTGCCAAATTTCTTTTTCTTCCAGTATATGAAAAATCCCTCTGTTTACGACCAGATCATTAACATGCGTCTCTCTTGTTGGGAAAAAGAGTATAGCCCTCAGGTCTTTATCTCGTATGGTCCCTTAGGGTGAATATAAATAGATGTTGCACTGGGAAGGGTCTTGCCGCCTTGCGGAAACATAAGAAAGGTCTCTTTACCTATTTAACCGTACTGTAACTATACTCTGTTCAAAACAAATCCCGATGCACGTCATTTTGATGACGTCACCAAACATCCAATACTACCAACTTAATATAGTCCCAGGACATCGCAATTTATGTGTTCCGTGTATATTTTAGGTTGAGAATACACATGTATATTGTCAACCTAAAATATACACGGAACACATAAATTGCGATGTCCTGTGACTATATTAAGTTGGTAGTAGTGGATGATTCTGACGTCATCAAAATGACGTGCATCGGGATTTGTTTTGAACAGAGCATAGCAGTGTAGGCCACCACAAGTACTTCTGTCGCTCACTTATACAGGAGCGTTAGTGACGTTATCTAGTCTTCAGAGTCTTGCATCATAGCTAAAGTGATGGACGTTTTAAATAATTCCATATCACCACAGATACACCAAATGTTACAATATGAGCAGTTTTGTCTTGAGGACAAATAAGTAAACGACCCCTATTGCTTTTACATTTAGAAGACTTGGCGGATTCGGGCACTGAACCACTACTATTGGCAATTGTGTAGACCGCAAAATACCCTTATCGCCACTTATACGCCGGAACATGGACGTTAGTGACATCATCTAGTTCTCAGAGACTTGCTTTATATCCAAGCACTACACGCCCTATGGTTCCCGCCATGGCGACCGATACGAACTCCCGCCCACCGCACAGACCGGTCAACGTCACATCCCAGATTTATCCCGCAGACGTCCAGAAAGCCCTCATCACGGAGGTCCAGACCAGCGATTGCATCTGGTTACGGGAATCGACCAAGCAGCTCCTGAACATGGCGATGGTCCTCAAGGCGGAATCCTCGAACGCCGCGTCCCGTAAGCCGAGCAAGGAGCGCAGGGACTCCTCGGAGGGCCAACACAAGGGTAGTATACCCTCGAAGAACTCCAACAGGCAGATCCCGTACCACCGCTGGAACGACATGTTGATAGGGAAGGACAAGTTCCTTTATAGGTGAGGGTGAGGGAATGATAGTTGGTATAGCGTGAAGGTATTGCAAGGTCCTACAAGTAATTGTAGTCATTGGGTATACAATAACCATTATGTTATCTGACTTTACCCATGCGTTCGAATATCACGTGCATATCGTGCTAAGTTCAAGGGTAGATTGTACAGCCAGGACGCTTCCATTTAGCGGGCATAATAATGCACTAATTTATCGCCTTCATCTTGTATTTATTGATTGGTTTAAAATCATGATATCCGGCCAATGATTATTATTGTGTCTATATAACTATCTTGTTATCTGACCTTGCCAATGCGTTCGTATATCACGCGCCTGTCGTGCTAAGTGTAAAGGTAGATTGTGTGGCCAGGAAGTAAATCACCACGTATCGTTTAGTGATCATATGAATGCACTGATTTGTCGCCTTGATTTTGTTTTAGTGATACTAGTTGTCTTATAAGTCTCATTGGTTTAAGTTCTTGGTGACCTGCAGTTATTTATTATAGTGTCTACAATAGCTATGTTATCTGACCTTGCCAATGTGTTCGTATATAACGCACCTATCGTGCTAAGTGTACAGGTAGATTGTGAGGGCAGGAAGTAAATCACCACGTTTAGTGATCATACGAATGAACTGATTTATCTCCGTAATCTTGTTATAGTGATTCGAGTTGTCTTATGGTCCGATTGGTTTAAATCTTTGGTGTCCTACAATTATCCATTGTTGTAACGGTAACAACTACAACTACAATAATTAACTGTCTTGTTATTTGACTTTGCCCATGTATTATATCTATGTACCTTGTATATGTATTGTCCTATTATATTATTGTAACGTTTTCACTACGCGAAAATCACTACACTATACGAGTTGTCTTAAATAACTTAATCATTTACACTAATCTCTAACACCTATTGTCTAATTTGTATTATTTGACAAGAATTTACGTTATATTAACATCATTTCCAGAATATTCTGAGGCTTCCAGGAAATCTATCACTTCGCCAAATTTCCATCGTTACGAAGTTCCCAGAAGCGACACATTCCGACGAGTGCTTATCTCTATAGCCAGCCGTATCACTACATTATTAATTTGAGTGTCGGATTATCATTAAGAGTTCAATCAAAAATTAGACGTTCAAGATAACTTCAGATTCCTCACACATACACCATTTATCGATACTGTGCGCAGGACCCACGGCGGGATAGCCTTGCGGACGCAGAACTATCCCGGCTGCGAGACGTTCAAGAACTTCCCGAGCTGCGTCCTGAGACCGGGAGAGACCTACAGGCACACGGTGACGTACAAGTTTTGGGTGAGGGCCGGGAACCCGACGAAGTGGATCAGGAGGAATACGAGGATCTCCGAAAACAAGTAGAAGTTGCAGAGGCGGTTGTACTGGGATATCTGGTTATGGTACAATAAAACTCGTTTGGTTATACTAGCTCAGTTATGTCATATTAAGTAGCTCCATTACACGAGACTGCGATAATCTTGAAATAGCTCAGTTCTATAGAATTCGTTAATATTCTCGCTAGGCTAGTATAGGTGTGATAAATTTTCAGTACGAGGAGGTTACTTTGGTTATAAATTTCTTGCTAGGCTGCTCTCTCTGATGTTAGAAGATAGGCGCCTCTCCAAAGCGCATATGTTAGTACCTAGATTGCTCCAGTGCTAAGGCTCACCAATGGGCTCTAGTATCGAAGACACTATAAATTACTAGTAGAGGACCACACCTACATATCTACCAGCGTCTTAGGTAAAGAAGATTTAAGGTACTATAAGGCGACCTTAGAAGGAAACGAAGGGTTGCGCTTGTCAAAGACGAGAATTCCCAATTGGCCGTTGAAAGCAAACCCAATTGGATCACAACTCTTGTTTCTAACCCAACCTCATATCTACTGGAAGGACAAACTGCCTGACCTACTTTCACTTGTGGAAACTAAAGAGGAAGTTTAGCTGCTGGTTTAAAAATTTAAGGAGAGAGAGTCTAATGTACTGATAGTACACCTGTAACTCCTGTTTTTAGGTTGATGAGTTAGGTAGGACTGATATCATTGATAAATGGTAGGCCAAATCGTGAGATCGCAGCGCAGACGCTTGGACTAGGAGGTTGATTCTAGACTTAATAGCTGGACAGCAATAGGATATCAAATGGCTCAATTTTTAGCTAGGCATCGATGCCCCAAAGCAAACCTTGACAGGTTCAGAAACAGCAAATCTTATACGTCTGGTAGATGCCAACGATACTTTTTTCGTCTGCATTAGATGAACGTTCCACAGAACACGCTTTCGGAAATCAAAAGCCCCTTTCAAAATTGACCTATAAGATCCCCAGCTAGCTCTAATTTATGGCTATTTTTATGGTAATAGTTAGGTAAATAAGAGTGTATTGTCACGCTTAAGGCATGAGGAGACCATTGAGGGGTGCTGCTGGGGATTTCAGCACAAAAAGTTAAAATTAAATTTCACGAGAAGTTTAATCATTTAAATATTTGAGGAACTGGGATATACTGACATCAGGATTATCACTAAGGAAAATAATACCTGTCATTGGTCAACAATAAATAAACAGAAATAAGAGTGTATCTGGTGCCCACGGTGTGCCAAAAAAGGTATATCACGAAGTGGCGATGAGGCAGCTTTAGAGTGGTGACTTTCAAGATGACCAATTTGAAGAGCAACTTTCTAATTTGGAGTATTACGGATTTACAAAGCGTATCTGTTAATGAAAATTCTACCATTGCCCAGGAGGGTTCTAGTTTTGTAACTTCTAGTAACTAGTAACTAAGTTTTTCTAGTAAATTTCCTTTTTTGAGTAACATAAACTTACAGGACTCACTTCTTAATGGAAACTCCATAATTACCCCGTAAGGTTCCAGTTTTGGAAAGAAAGTATCCATTTGGAATATTCTAGAAGTATAAGGTTTGGTTGTTGGTGTGAAGGGTACCCCAAGTGCTCCTTAAACCAATGTGACCAATTTGAAAATCGACCTTCCATTTTAAGTAATGTAGACTTACAGGGCTCACTTGTTAATGAGAACTCTCCAATTGTTCCAGCACATTTCAGTTTTGGAAGGAAAGTTCCCATTTAGATTATCCCAGAAATGGGAGGTTTGTTCGTTGACTTCTAGAGTGCACCAAGTGCTTCTAGATAACCAATTCGAAGAGCAACTTTCTAATTTTGAGTAACTTGGATTTACAAAGCGTATCTGTTAATGAAAACTCTATAATTGTCCCGGAACGTTCCAGTTTCGAACGAAAGTGTCCATTAAGGTTATTCTAGCAATAGAAGGTTCTCCTGTTGGTTTGTAGAGTGCACCAAAGGCTTCTGGTACATCAATTTGAAGAGTAATTTTCCATTTTTGAGTAACTTAAACCTATAAGACTCACTTGTTAATGAAAATTCTATAATTGTTCCAGCACATCAATTTACATCAATTTGAAGACTAACTTTCCATTATTGAGTAACTTAAAATTACAAGACTCACTTGTTAATGAAAACTCTACAATTATCCCCGTAAGATTTCAGTTTTGGAAAGAAAGTATCCATTTAGGATATTCTAGAAATAGAAGGTTTGCTTGTTGGTATGTAGAATGCACCAAATGCTTCTGAACGACCAATTTAAAAAAACACTTTCCAATTTTTTGTAATATAGACTTACAGGGCTCACTTGTTAATGAAAATTCTAGAATTGATCCAGCACATTTCAGTTTTGGAAGGAACGTGCCCATTTAGATGATCCCAGAAATGGGAGGTTTGCTAGTTGACCTCTAGAATGCACCAAGTGCTTCTAGATGACCAATTTGAAGAGCAACTGCCTAATTTTGAGTCACTTAGATTTACAAAGCGTATCTGTTAAAGAAAACTCTATAATTGTCCCGGAACGTTCCAGTTTTGGAACGAAAGTGTCCATTAAGGTTATTCTAGAAATAGAAGGTTCTCCTGTTGGTTTCTAGAGTACACCAAATGTTTCTGTTACATCAATTTGAAGACTAACTTTCCATTATTGAGTAACTTAAAATTACAAGACTCACTTGTTAATGAAAACTCTACAATTATCCCCGTAAGATTTCAGTTTTGGAAAGAAAGTATCCATTTAGGATATTCTAGAAATAGAAGGTTGCTTGTTGGTGTGAAGAGTACTCCAAGTGCTCCTTAACGACCAATTTGAAAAGCGACTTTCCATTTTTGAGTAATATAGACTTACAGGGCTCATTTGTTAATGAAAGCTCTACAATTGTTCCAACACATTTCAGTTTTGAAAGGAAAGATTCCATTTAGATTACCCTAGAAATGGGAGATTTGCTCGTTGACTTCTAAAATGCACCAAGTGCTTCTAGATGACCAATTTGAAGAGCAACTGTCTGATTTTGAGTAACTTGAATTTACAAAGCGTATCTGTTAATGAAAACTCTATAATTGCTCCGGAACGTTCTAGTTTTGGAACGAAAGTGTCCATTTAGAATATTCCAGAAATAGAAGGTTCTCCTGTTGGTTTCTAGAGTGCCCCAAATGCTTCTGGAACACTAATTTGAACAATATCTTTCCATTTTTGAGAAATTTAATTTACAGGACTCACTTTTTAATGGAAACTCTATAATTATCCCGTAAGGTTCCGGTTTTGGAAAGAAAGTATCCATTTAGAATATTCTAGAAATTTAAGGTTTGCTTATTGGTGTGAAGAGTACACCAAGTGCTCCTTAACGACCAATTTGAAAAGCTACTTTCCATTTTTGAGTAATATAGACTTACAGGGCTCACTTGTTAATGAAAACTATACAATTGTTCCAACACATTTCAGTTTCTAGAAGGAAAGTTCCAATTTGGATTATACCAGAAATGTGAGATTTGCTAGTTCATTTCTAGAGTGCACCAAGCACCTTTTTGAGTAACTTAAACCTATAAGACTCGCTTGTTAATGAAAACTCTACAATTAACATGTAAGATTACAGTTTCGGAAAGAAAGTATCTATTTAGAATATTCCAGAAATAGAAGGTAGGCTTGTTGGTGAGTAGAGTAGACCAAATGTTTCTAAACGACCAGTTTGAAAGACGACTTTTCATTTTTGAGTAATTTAGATTTACATGGCTCATTTGTTAATGAAAACTATACAATTGTTCCGGCACATTTCAGTTTTGGAAATAGATGGTTTGCTTGTTGGTGATAGAGTGCACCAAATGCTCCTTAACGACCAATTTGAAGAGCAACTTTCCATTTTTGAGTCATTTAGAATTACAGGGCTCACTTGTTAATGATAACTCCACAATTGGTCCAACACAGTTCAATTTTGGAAAGAGGAAAGAAGGTTCCCATTTAGATTATACCAGAAGTGGGAGGTTTGCTCGTTGACAGAATGCACCAAATGGTTCTAATTTGAAGAGCTCTTTTCCAGTTTTGAGTAATTCAGACTTCCTTGTTAATGAAAACTCTATAATCATCCCGGAACTTTCTAATTCTTGAAAGAAAGTTATCATTTAGATTGTCCTAGAAATAGCAAGTTGGCTTGCTGAGTGCACCTAGAGTGAACCAAATGTTTGTGGGCAACTCCTTAGGCATACAAGTTCCCATTTCGATAATTCTGGGATTAGATTAGACACGCGTTAATTTATAGAAGGTTTTGAAAAGGCAATATCGACTTCTTAACAATCACCTTGTAACAAACTCCATAAACTTCGCTTGATAGTCTTTGGGAAACCCTGAATCCTTCTAGATCTGTAAGGATTAGTACCAAGACGCCCTTCCACCCTTACCTTGCTCTCGGTCCTAAAGGTTAGCCTGCTGCTCGCCGCTCCGACGCCGTGCACGTTCACCGCCTCGACGTACACCTCGTAGTCGGTCTCGCTCTCGAGGCCCTCGAGGACGTAGGGCCCTGCCTTTATCCTGGAGATCGTCGTGTAGCCGTCGTCTTCGCCGTCGCCGTCGGCGTCCGGCCTCCTCACGTGGACGTTGTAGTACTGGACGGTGTCGCCGAGCGTCGTCGGCGGCGACCAATGGAGGACGGCGAACTCCGTCTCGACGTTCGTCACGCGGATCTTCGTCGGCGGGCCCGGCAGGACGCCGTAGCCCTGGAGGAGGCAGTTCGTGTATTCGCCCATGTAGCGCAGGCACCTGGGGCGAAATTCATAGGTTATCACTTTCTACCTCTTCTTTTTCACTACTTTATTTTTCAAATTTTTGTTCAACAAGTCTTGACCTCACAAAAGAATCTTCCGGCGAGGCACGTACATTCAATACACCAAGCGGCACACGTGAGATAAACAAGCATTAGTAATCTGAACAAATACGGGGGCATTCATCAGTCAGGGGGAGTAATCATTGAACTTGAATCCTGTGACTCTGTATGTCTGGTTTAGTACCCGCCTGCTGCCCTTTTGTGAGGAGAGATGTTCTCTGTGAAGCGAGCCCTGTACCAGCTACCCCTCCAGGTCCCCTGGGGACCTATTTTAAGCACGTATCTATACACCATTTTGTCCATCCATGTAACCCACATCCAGGCACTAGAATTCATTTAAACAGAATACCAATGGAAAGGACCCTAGAAGATGGAAAAGATTTATACGAAGCCCAAACTGCACAACACGACATATTAGGAGCATAGGAGAGTCCAGAAGTTTTATGGTTTACCGAATTCCAGATGTACCCAGAAGAAGTTAAGAATTTGAACAAAGTGTGAATAAATCTGGATCTATCTTAAAAATGGAAAAGGTTTATATGATGCCCAAACTTAACACGTCATATTGGGAGCATTCAGAACTTCGAAGTATCCAGCAGTTTTACGCTTCCCAGAAGAATCCCAGATATATCCAGGGAAAAACTAAGTATTGAAGGAGAAATCTGAATAAATCTGGATTCTTCTTGAAGACTAAAAAGGTTACTATGAAGCCCAATTTGGATGACACGTCATATTAGGAGCAACTGAAACTTCGAATAATCCAGAAGTTTTATTTTTCCTTGAAGAATTCCAGATATATCCAGGAAAAAACTATGTATTTTGACAAAGATTCTGCATAAAGCTGGACCCCTCTTGAAGATTACGGGAAAGCCAAAACTAACGGGAGTAAGAATCTCGGAATATAACCCTTTTTGGAAGGGAGGATGTGGACCATCAGGACTCCTCTGATGGTTCAATAAACCAAGTTCTTTTAAGAAAGAGTGTGCATAAATCTAGATCTTTCTTGAAGACCGAAATGATTATTATGAAGCCCAAACTGGATAACACGTCATATTGGGAGCAACTGAAACTGCTTAGAATCCAGAAGATTTATTCTTCCCAGAAGAATTCCAGACATATCCAGGAAAAAACTAAGTATTTTGAAAAATATTCTGAATAAAGCTGGACCCCTCTTGAAGATTACTGGGAAACCAAAACTAACGGGAGTAAGAATCTTGGAATATAACCCTTTTTGGAAGGGAGGATGTGGACCACCAGGACTCCTCTGATGGTCCACTAAACCAAGTTTTTTTAAGGAAAAGGGTGCATAAATCCAGATCTTTCTTGAAGACCGAAATGATTATTATGAAGCCCAAACTGGATAACACGTCATATTGGGAGCAACTGAAACTGCTTAGAATCCAGAAGATTTATTCTTCCCAGAAGAATTCCAGACATATCCAGGAAAAAACTAAGTATTTTGAAAAATATTCTGAATAAAGCTGGACCCCTCTTGAAGATTACTGGGAAACCAAAACTAACGGGAGTAAGAATCTTGGAATATAACCCTTTTTGGAAGGGAGGATGTGGACCACCAGGACTCCTCTGATGGTCCACTAAACCAAGTTTTTTTAAGGAAAAGGGTGCATAAATCCAGATCTTTCTTGAAGACCGAAATGATTATAATGAAGCCCCAAACTGGATAACACGTCATATTAGCAGCAAAAGGAACTTCGAAGTATCCAGAAGTTTTACGCTTCCCTGAATTATTCCAGATTTATCCAGGAAAAAACTAAGATATTCGACAAAGATTCTGAACAAAGCTGGACCTTTCTTGAAGATTACTGGGAAGCCAGAACTAACGGGAATAAGAATCTTGGAATATAACCCTTTTCGGAAGGGAGGATGTTGACCATCAGGACTCCTCTGATGGTCCACTAGACCAAGTTTTTTTAAGAAAGAGTGTGCATAAATCTAAATCTTCCTTGAAGATCGAAATGATTATTAAGAAGCCCAAAATGGATAACACGTCATATTAGCAGCAATAGGAACTTCGAAGTATCCAGAAGTTTTACGCTTCCCTGAATAATTCCAGATTTATCCAGGAAAAAACTAAGATATTCGACAAAGATTCTGAACAAAGCTGGACCTTTCTTGAAGATTACTGGGAAGCCAGAACTAACGGGAATAAGAATCTTGGAATATAACCCATTTCGGAAGGGAGGATGTTGACCATCAGGACTCCTCTGATGGTCCACTAGACCAAGTTTTTTTAAGAAAGAGTGTGCATAAATCTAAATCTTCCTTGAAGACCGAAATGATTATTAAGAAGCCCAAAGTGGATAACACGTCATATTAGGAGCAACTGAAACTTCGAAGAATCCAGAAATTTTATTCTTTCCTGAGGAATTTCTGATATATCCAGGAAAAAACTAAGTATTTTGACAAAGATTCTGCATAAAGCTGGACCCCTCTTGAAGATTACTGGGAAACCAAAACTAACGGGAGTAAGAATCTTGGAATATAACCCTTTTTGGAAGGGAGGATGTGGACCACCAGGACTCCTCTGATGGTCCACTAAACCAAGTTTTTTTAAGAAAAAGTGTGCATAAATCCAGATCTTTCTTGAAGACCGAAATGATTATAATGAAGCCCCAAACTGGATAACACGTCATATTAGCAGCAAAAGGAACTTCGAAGTATCCAGAAGTTTTACGCTTCCCTGAATTATTCCAGATTTATCCAGGAAGAAACTAAGATATTCGACAAAGATTCTGAACAAAGCTGGACCTTTCTTGAAGATTACTGGGAAGCCAGAACTAACGGGAATAAGAATCTTGGAATATAACCCTTTTCGGAAGGGAGGATGTTGACCATCAGGACTCCTCTGATGGTCCACTAGACCAAGTTTTTTTAAGAAAGAGTGTGCATAAATCTAAATCTTCCTTGAAGACCGAAATGATTATTAAGAAGCCCAAAGTGGATAACACGTCATATTAGGAGCAACTGAAACTTCGAAGAATCCAGAAATTTTATTCTTTCCTGAGGAATTCCTGATATATCCAGGAAAAAACTAAGTATTTTGACAAAGATTCTGCATAAAGCTGGACTCCTCTTGAAGATTGCGGGAAAGCCAAAACTAACGGGAGTAAGAATCTTGGAATATAACTTTTTTTGGAAGGGAGGATGTGGACCATCTGGACTACCCTGGATAATGGCGATAATTTGGATTAAATTTTCAACTGTGGCCGTTCCCTGAAAACAATGGAAATCCTGGAAGATGCGAATGTGATTTATTTCTTCAGGATTCGACCGGAAATTGAAACTAAAATCCTGGAAAATTGTTACCGCCTCAAAGTAAATAAGAGAAAAAATCACCATTTTCAACGTTTCGAACAAGTTATCGTCCATCATCAGCCATATATGCTGCTCAGAGCGTCACGTATCTTTACTTACACAACGGATCGACGGTAAATCTCGACAACCGCGCGTATATATAACCAAACCAGATCCCCCTTCCCTGTTCCCGAATGCAGGTACATAAGTCCCTCCCGCGTTTCGCCCCTTAAGCGCGAATATATTCATATTTTATTCCCTTTACCCCAATTTTCCGGGGTACTTTCCAGGAATTCAGTTATTCCAGTATAATTGCGTTCTAGTGGGGCTATTCATGAATATACACAACGGGGATGGGGAGGGACGGGGGGGGGGAAGAGGGACGTTACCCCTTAGTATACATATATATCTATATACGTACAATTTTAATGTTGTTATTTATTCGTCTCGTAGTTTACACCACGCGGAATGGGGGTGGATTTACATGAGATTACTAAGGGTATTATGGGGTAAAAAGAGTGTCTGATAGTTAAATGGAGGGGAAATGTTAAATGTGTGAGGCGGGGCGGGGGGATAGGGGGGGACGAGGTGGGTGTGGGAGGGTTTTTCCGGTTTATTTTCGTAATGGCAGTAATAAAAATTCTTATTACCGTTTCTATCAGTTCCGAGAATATCGCAGAAGTTTTAAATTTCAAATTTTAGCCCCATAAACGAGCCTATCGATTCCCTCAATGTGCCTTTCTATTGGGGCGTTCAGAGAATTCTAGCGACAGTAGGTAAATATAGACGATATCTATTTTACATGAAACCAACTCCACAGTAAGTTTAATTAGCAGATACATAACAACTTAATTATTGAGAAGAAAGTTCTTTATTACCATTATTAATTGGAATCACTTCATATATTTCTTTATTACACTATTAAGAAGTGCGTATGGCTGATAATGGTCACTAAATTGCCCAAAACATATTGTAGTTCTTCGAAATACCAGCCATTCCCCTTTTCCCAACAGATCCTGAAGGAACCAGCCACATTCACCTCTTTCAGGATTCAGCGTTAGATCAAGTTCGAAAATTCCATTTTGCCTGGAAAATCCTCATGTGGTCTTCTCTTCCTGGATTCACCGGACTGCCTTTGAAGACACGCTAAAATTCAGATAGAACTTTCAGGGAAAGTCCCGAGGGAACAACCTAAATTTCACAACAGGTCAGCGTTCTATTCCAACACGTTCCGGGAAGGTCCTGTAGGGGACGAGTTTGATTAGGATCCCCAGAGAAAATCTGAGATATTTCTGTATATTCTGAGATTTACATGGAAAGCTCCTCCCTAAGGACATGCATTCTTTTGGCTACCTTAGGGACTCCGGAGTAGTCTGAAAGCTGTCTAATTTCTGGATAAGATGGAACTATCCCGGGATCCTCTACTTATAATACTTTTTAAAGAGTCTTAGAAATTCTGGGTGGACCTCTATCCCATCCAGGAAATGTCGCTTTAAGTGTAATGAAGTTCAGTATTCAAGTTTTTTTCTGGATGCGCAAGGATCCTGGATTGACCATGGCTGTTGTACTGCGGTGCATAATAGACTGGAATCTGATCTGATTATCAGGGAGAGTCCAGATTTCTCCTGAATATTTGTTAAAATACTTACAGTTCCTTCTGGATATATCAAGATTTATTCTGGAAGCTCTAATGCTTTCTCCGTAGTTCCAATGACACCCAATATGTCATGTTCCCGGTTTATCCAGAATCAATAAGAGCCCAACATGTGTATCTTAGGTAGATGTTCGATTAGTTTAGTGTTTAGTTAAGATTTCTGGATAAATCTGGACCTCTTTCAGAAACTGTTCGGACTACATTAGGGACTTTTTTAGATTTCCAGAGAAGTCCTGAGGGAAGTACCTTACCTTCTCCACGAAGATAATGAGAATGGAATTCATTTTGAGATTCAAGTCATCTCAGTTTGTGGAGAAGTCCTGAGGGAATGATTTCAATTTACACCTCCAAAAAAAACCTGGAACATTTTTATATAGACAATTGTTTTTAGGATGCAATCATATTGAGGGATTTACGTGGAAAGTCCGCCAACACTCCACTGTCTCTGGAATATGTTTTATTATAGAACATTGGGAATCCAGAGTAGTTGGAAAGATTTATAGTTCCTGTAGAAGATGCTACTCTTCCAGAATTCTCTTTAAAGTACTTGAATCGTCATGATTTCTACTTATGATACTTTTTCCGGACTAAGGGATTCAGGATAGAATAGAAACAAGCTTGTAGCTTGGGCTTATGAATCTTATGATTTTCTGGATCTGTAGAGGTATTGGTTAGTACGTCACTGTTATTATAAGTACAATTGGGGCTCGATAATATTCCTGAGTCTTTTGGTATTCAGGAGAGGTCCAAGTGTATCCAGAATATTTTGTAAAATGTTTAGTTTACTCTGGATATATCTGGATTTCTTATGTAAACGTTTTGTACCACGGGAAAGTTCCAATTATACCTAATGAGACATGTTCCTTGTATATCCAGAATCAATAAGACCTTAGGGACAGTGCCATATCCAGGATTATATTCTGGATAAATCTGAGTATCTATTGGAAACTATAAGGCTTCAAGATCTTTCGGTAAGAACAGAAACGATAATAATATCGCTAAGTTCGGACTGTGTTCTTTCCAGGAAAGTCCTGTGGGAAAAACCTTGCTTACTCTTCTAATACGGCGTTCTATTCTAAGATTCGAGCTGGATAAGATACAAATATTCCAGAATCATCCTTAAAATAATTTAATTATTCTAACTTTTCATTTTCACGCTTTCTGGATTCTTATGAATTCTGGATAGATCTACAATATCCAGAACCTGTTAAATAAAATTGGTTTCAGAGTATTCCAGGAAATTTTCTGGTCCCAAAAAATGTTAAGATATATCAGGAACTATTTATAAAATACTTGTAATTTAACCACTCAAAATTAGACTTGGGATAGTTTTATTAGATCTGTAAAGGTCTTGGACAGTTCGTTAGAGTTGTTATAAGTACAATTGACACTCTATGTTAATGCTGAGTTTTTGGTATTCGGGAGTGGTCCAGATTTATCCAGAATCTTCTTTACAATATTTAAATTATCTTCTGGATACCTATGAATTTATAGTGTTTGAATATTGTAATGCTCTCTGGATTCGTATGAATTCTGGAGAGATCCTATAATATCCAGAACCCGTTAAATATAATTATGTTATAGAATATCCCAGAAACTTCTTGATTTCCATAAAAATAATCAGATATATCTGGAATCACCTTTAAAATATTTCGCTTAAATTTACACTTGTGTAACTTTTCCTGGATCGTCATGGATCCTGGATAGGCATGTTATGTTAACGTTGATGTAATTGTAATAAAGGGAGACCTCAAGAGGGGTCCAGATTTATACATAATCTGTCGTAAACCAGTTAAAAAATTTTCTGGCTATATTTAGATATATCTGGATTCCTCTAGTAAACCCAAAATCTGGATTGCTCCAAAGTCGCAAGTCAATGATCCTGTATAGGCGTGTTATGTCATTCTTGATCTAACTATAAGGAGAGGCCCCAAGAGGGATCCAGATTTCTTCAGGAACGTAATTGTAAAACGTTTAAAGTCTCTTCTGGATACATCTCGTTTCCTTTTATAAACCCGAAATTTGGACTACTCCAACGTCGTAATTGGATGTGTTTTAAGATGATTCCGGTATATGGAGAATCAATAAGAATTTAGAAAAACGCTACGTGATTTATTCCTCATTACGTAACACAATAAATCGGTAATTGGAACATCCTCATGTTATTTCGTAAAATGACGCGGAAACAGCTGACTTGGAAACAGTGAATTGGTAACAATGTCTGAGGTCGGAAATCGGACTCTGCTTCGTATTTTTGTCGGCTAAGCAAAGGCGGATAACAACGCCTAAGTGATAAAGAGGGCGGACTTTATGCCGTAACAAGGATAGATGTAGGTTCAATAAGCAAAATTTGATCGAATTTTGGTACTTGGAGAAGGGGGACCGAGAGCTCTTGGAGAGAATAAAGTCAAGAGTTAGGGAGTCGGTGGAAATGGAAAACCGGGTTCTCCGACGGTCATGCTTTGAGTTAGGTATTCATTTGGTTTTTGGGAAGGTCTGGGACTTTATGAGTTAGAAATTTTCTTTGTTCGCCAAGGGCGAAGTGTAGTCTTTTGAGCTATTACGTGGGAGTAGTACTTTTGTTGAAGTTCAGTGTAATTTCATTTTGAGAATAAGTTAAGAGTTAAAACTTGCAGAGTAATGTCATTTTGCGTTGAGTTTCAAAGTTCATAAGAGAAATTAGTGATTCGAGATTACTGTTGTCCAGGGAGTAAATTCATTTTGAGTCATAAATTTTGGGAGTCTAGAATTCTTGAAAGGGGTTGTTAATTACTTTTCGAGGGATAGAGTCAGTTAATTTCGGTCATTCCCAGGGTGCAAGGGTGCCAGGGTGCCTTATTTCATTTTTCAAACTACCTATATTCGCCTATATTGGTGTAATGATAATTGAAATTATCGACAAGGTGGAACAGTAAACTGCGCATCCCCCCGGATGATCGCCTGGACCTTTGGCAGGTTACAAAACAACATCTACCCGAAGGATGCGCAGTTCACCGTCGCGCCGCCCACGACCCAATACACCGTACCTGAAGTAGTTGAAGTCGATGATCGAGACGTTCCCGGTGCACAGCTGCTGGCACAGCTCGGGCAGCCCCCTCGCCCTGCAGCACGGCGTGTGGTCTGCGCCGTTCGTGAGGCAGCCGAACGTGTCGGCGGCCCAAGGCGCGCAGATCATCAGGTCGGTTATCTGCGCGGTAGCGGCGGCCGTCGGGTCGCACAGCCTGTCGACGCACATCGCGTGCGCGACTCCCTTCGCGACGCAGCAGCCGCGAACGTCGGGCAGCTGCGGGGCGGCTGCGGGCGGGCCGCCCTTCAAGGCGGGCGGCCTCGTCTCGCCCGGCGTGAGCGTCAGCGAGCGGACGGAGTAGCTCGGCAGGCTCATGCCGTGCGAATTGACGGCAGTCACTAGGAAATTCGAAGGCGAAAATATAATCGAAATACACAATATATATAGAGTGTCAAGGAAGTAACTGACGCCATTGTTACACCAGGTAGAAAATTGGATTTCGAGACGAAAAGTCCTTTACCACTTTTTGATCTGACGTATAGATGATAAGCTATTAGTCGCACATTCATCCACATGCACGCTCGTGCTGCTACCCGAGCCAGTCTTCTTCTCTTCTCCCTGCTTTCCTCTATACCGTTCGCCTGATTGGCTACTGATGTTAATTAAGATCTCTCTAATTTTACCAATCATTATACCAATTTTCTACCTGGTGTAACAATGGCGTCCGTCACTTTCTGGACACCTTGTATAGGATTAAAACTAGTAAAGGGCTACTAAAGGTACCTTCAGTACGTAGCTGAGACCTGGATTTTAATCAGATTAGAAGCCTTTGAAATGAGGATCTATCACAGCGGTGTAAAAATCCCATAGACCAGATACCATAGAATAAGTAACGAAGGAGTTCCAAGTAGACTGGAGAAAGAAAGGGAACTCCTTTTAAACCATCATGGTGAGGGAAACAACATACCTAGGCCATCTTCTTCGTAACGATCAATACTATATCCCATACAATACAATACACCATCTTCTAGCTCGTATCCATCCACTCCTGAATGTAGACCTCTTCCTTTGTCTTCCATGTTGTTCTATCTTGAGCAGTTTGTAACTAGTTTTCCCCTTTATACTCGTTGGATGCCATCGCATTTGGGTTCTTCCTGTTTTACTCTGGGTGGTCCTTGGTTGCCATAGAATTATTCTTTTGGTCCACCTTGATGGGTCCTGTCTGGCGACATGTCCCGCCCATCACCACTTTAGTTCTGCTAATCTTTTTACAACGTCACTTTTGTTCTCTCTTAATATGATCTCTTAGGCTGACGCCTGGCATGGCACGATACATTGCTCTCTGGGTTCTTCTTTGCTTTTAAGCACTTCTCTTAAAATTGGGAGATCCTGCGATTTATGAATGTACCCAAGCCTTCCAAATCTCGTTCTTCTAGATATTTCGGAGGTTTGGTTTTGTTTTCCTATTTTGATGGAATGACCAAGGGATATGTATTGGCCCTTGGCCCTCAATGGCTATCTCGCCCTCTTCCATTGGCAGTATCTTGGTTTTCTTTAGGTTCATCTTAAGCCCAATTTGTTTTGAAACTTCATGCAGTTCTTCGAGCATAGTTAATTCATTTTTGTCGTTGCTAACGATGATAATATCATCGGAGACACGACGGTGATTAAGGTATGTACCATCTGCATTAATACCCTTACCTTCCCAGTGCAGTTGCTCAAAGATGTTGTCCAATGCCATGGTGAAGAGTTTAGGAGGTATGGTGTCACTATGGTGTACTCATTTTTTCGATATTAGTCTTATCTGTAACTTATTCATCGATATTTATCTGCATTGTGACGTTTTGGTCTTCTTTCACATCTGTATAAACTTTTAACAAACATCCTAAGTAATCGTCTAACGAATATTTTATACTCCATTGATGATTAAGGACAAATTGCAAACCAAAGGCGGCATAGGTAGAAAGAAACTTTCCTGGATGGGCAATGTAAGAAACTGGACAGGCTTGAATCTTGAGGAGCTGGTTAGAGCAGCATAAGATCAAGATGATTTCGCTATTACAGTCGCTAACCTTCAGTAAGAGACAAAAACGCAGACAGCACGCGAAGAAGAAGATACATATAACACCAAATCTCAATTGAAAAGCAGGCTTCAAGGCGTATCTACTCGGAGAGGGATGAAATCTTCACCCTTTACAATTGGTGAAAGAGAAACGGATCTCCCATACCTTGCACCTCGTACATGGTGAACGGCGTCAATCCCTGGATTACCGTCGAGTTCTGGCTCCCCTCCACCTTAAGCGTGATCCTGTGGGATACTGCGTCCTTTGACTTCTCCTCATCCTCCTCCTCCTGGTCCTTCTTCTCCTCCTCGGGGCTCTCGTCGAAACTCTTAAGCGCCGTCACGTTTATGAAATATTGGGTCACTGTTTCGCTGTTCGAGTCCGGAGGCGACCATTGCACCTTCAGGGACTTCTCTGTTAGGGCTTCGACTTCGACGTCCTCCGGTGGGCTAGGCAGAAGCTCTGGAAGAAAGAATAGGATGTTTGGGGACATTGGAAGTCCAATTTGGATATTTTAAAACTGAACTCAAGAGGATCAGTTCGAGTTTGGTTTGTGGATTTCAAATAGAAGTCTTATATGGGGCTATCCAGGCTTGGTTTAATATGTGATTGGTTTTGAAGTTTAATAGCAACTTTGCAAAGTGGATTTGTTGTCTGATAGCGTTTTGGGGAACTTGATCCCACTTGTTACAAAGGAGAACCAATTGGAGAAAAATTAGGGTAATTATTGGATTTTGGAATTGGACCCAACAGGGTCTAAGTGTGCAATGGCAAGTCCAGAAATTTTATAATGTAGTGACTACTTTTGGGAAATACCTCGGAGATCCTTTTTTTTTTTCTTAAAGCATGGAGTCCAGTTATTACAATGAGAGCCCAACTTGGAGACATCTATGGATTTCCTTTTGGTCGCGATTATCCAAGAACTTGGCGTATTTTTGGGGAATATTTATGGGAAATTCGTCACAGTACGCTAAGCCACTTCCTTCCAATGAAGGAACCAGAGAAAGTTGGACTAGGACTATTGGTATTTTTTGGAAAACGTTTTGCGTACAAAAAAAATTGGTGATCTAGTGATTATCTTGGTGATCAATTTTTGTTCCTTAAGCCCTGTTATTGCAAAGAAGCCCAACGTGGAAAAATCTAATGATCTTCATCTGGATTTTTAATTCGTCGTGATTTAGCAACAATTTGGGCTTTTGGGGAATATTTTGGAAACATTAAAGTTGTGTCGTAGAATATTGAGCCGCTTTATTCTAATAAAGTTAGATATGAAATGAAGAGGAAATTTGCTGTTTGGTTATTTGTTGGCTACATTTGGAAACTGTGTTGGATACCAACAGTAATTTGGTGATTTAGTAGGAAATTTGCCGTTTGGTTATTTGTTGCCTATTTTGGAAAACATGTTGGATACCAACAGTAATTTGGTGATTTAGTGACCATCTTGGTGATCCAATGTTCTTTAAAGCTTGGAGTTCTGACCCAATTGGACTCAGAGAAAATTGGACTGCTTGGTTATTTCTTGGCTACTTTTGGAAAACACGTTGGACACCAACAGCCATTTGTTCAATTAGTAACTGTCTTTGGAGAATATCTTAATCCAAAATTGTTTCTTAGAGATCCTTTGTTGTTACACTGGAAACTCAACTTGGGGAAATCTTCACAAGGATTTTGAATCGGTCGCGATTAGCCAAGAATTTGGGCTACTTTGGAGGAATTTGTTAACAATAATAGTTTTGTTTTAGAATACTGAGCCACTTGATTCTAGTAAAGGCCCATACAAAATTAGAGCGTATGGTTGTTTTTGGGTTACTTTTGGAAAATGTGTTGGCTACCAACAGCAATTTGGTGATTTAGTGACCATTTTTGTGGAATGACATATCAATACAATTTTTTTTCTTAAAGTTAAACCTGAGGAGTTTCATCAGGTTCTTCAATTGATCGCGATTAGCCAAGACTGTGAGGTTCTTTTAGGAGAATGTCAAAAATACTGAAGATTTGTCATGTAATTTTGAGCTTCAGAACTTCATTCTAGTGAAGAACCCAGAGGAAATTGGGCAGTTTGGTTATGCTTTGGCTACGTTTGGAAACCGTGTTGGGTACCAACAGCATTTTGGTACTCAAGTGATTATCTTCGAGGATTACGTTGGTGATCCAAAATCTCATAGTCTTATTATTACTATGAAAAGCCCAGCTTGGAGAAATCTGAGGAGCTTCATCAGGTTCTTCAACTGGTTGAGATTAGCCAATAATTTGGCTAACATGGGAGAAGATATTAGAAATAGTAAAGCCTTGTCATAGACTCTTGAGTCATTAGTGAAGATTCCAGAGAAAATTGGAACGCTTGGTTATTGCTGTCTACTTTTGGATAACGTGTTGGGCACCAACAACATTTCGGTGATTTAGTGACTAGCTGTGGAGAATATCTCAGTGACTAAATTCTTTTATGGTATTACAGTGGAAGTCCAACTTGGGAAATCTGAGGATCTTCACCATGATCTTCGATTGATCATAATTAGATAAAATTTTTGGCTATATTGGATATCCATGCATTCTACTGAGCGACTACTGAGGAGATACGACTATCTGGTTATTTGTTGGCTACTTTTGGAAAAACCATTGGGTATTAACAGCAATTTGGTATCTTAACTTTGCGTTCTTGTGAGTCCTGTTATTATAATAAAAGCCCAACTTGGGGAAATATGACGATCATGATCTTTAATTGGTCGCGATTAGACAATAATTTGGGCAACTTTTGGGGATTATCTTAGAAATCTTAATTGTGACATGGAAATTTAAGCCACCCCTTTCCAGTGAAGAACCCAGGGAAATTGCATCCTTTGATGTTTTGTTGGTACATATGGAAAACGTATTGGGTACCAAAAGCAATTTACTCATTTAGTGACTACTTTTGGTGAAAAAGTTGCTTTAATTTGAGGTGATTATCCACGAAATTGGTTCATTTGGGGGAATATGTTAGGAATACATAAGTTTTGTCTTTGAATATTGAACCACGTCATTTGAAGGGAGGCCACAGAGGAAATCTGATCTTTTGGTTACCCTTTGGCAGTAGCCAATAGTGTTATCGAAAGACATGTTGGGTACCCAATGACTTTTTCTTGACACTTCTGATAATGAAATATAACTTCAAAGGGCTGTGGTTTCGCGGTACCACATTTTCTGAATAGACTGCTGGAAATACCAAATATTCCAGAAATTTTCTAGAAATATAATAGTTTTGCGTAGAATCTGGAACCACGTCATTGGAAAGGAGGCCACAGAGCAAATCTAATCTTTTGGTACCATTGGGCAGTAGGCAATAGTAATCTAAAGACATGTTGGGTACCCAACAGCTTTTTCTGGGCACTTCTAATAATGTAAATCCCTTCAACCAACTCTGATTTCGTCGCACCAGATTTTCCTCCATGAAAATTCAGTACCCAAGAGTCCCATCTCCGAGAACCTCTCACCTATCCCCTCCGCGATGCACGCGAGCGTCTGTTCCGTGTACGACGAGCACGAGAAGTGCGTCTTGATGTTATCCGTGATCGCCGTGTACTCCCCCCTGCAGACGTCCTGGCAGATGTCCGGGACCCTCTCCTGGACGCAGCACGGTACGTGGTTCCTCCCGTCCGCCATGCAGTTCACTATAGCCGGGAAGTCGGCCTCGCACTGTTCCGGATCCTGTCCCGTCGTACCTAAGAATCTAAAATTACAAGGCGAACCCTCGGAGATTCAAGCCTCACCTTCCAGTATGCTCTGGATGTTACAGAACCCGAGGCACGACGAGGAGACGTTCCTGAGCACGCAGCAGTCGGTGTAGTTGTGGTTCCTCGTGCTGATCTGTTGCCTCTGGTCCTCGATCAGTACCGAGGGCAGCGAGAGGTTCGACAGGGGCATCGTCGATTTGGAGAGTACTGGAAACGAGATTGTCGGTTATCGCGTCTGGTCGATCGGTCGTACTCACCGCTCAGCTTGTGGAAACTCCTCACTATCGGGCTGCTGTTCACCTCGCACACGTAGACGCCCGAGTCGGTCGGTTTGGAGTCTTTGATCACCAACACCCAGACGTCTCCGCCCGAAGGGAGCTCCGAGGATTCGTCTGGAAACGGGAAGGGGTTGCTTGAATTTTGAAGTGAAAGTTTTACGTTGTCCTACGATGCGTTAGGTCGCTACCGAGTTATCTTTCCAATATTTCTAAGACCCTGATAATAGTACTAGTAATAATAATAATAAGGATGATATTTTGATGAGATGAGTTAGTAGCGTTGTTGACTCTGCGAGCAACATAGTGTAGATAAGTAAAGGTGTTTAGAGAATGTAGTTTGTATTAAGTAGATAAGCAAAGGGATCTAAGGAACGTAGTTGATTCATTAGTCATTTTTATTAAAACACGCTTCGTTTTACGGAACGAAGCATAACACAGACCCAACGTACTAAAGTCGATAATACACAACTAACGTGAAGATTGTTGATATCAGCATAATATATCTTTACAACGTGATCGTAGAACCACTTCAGTAAGTTCAGTGAAACAATTCTCGGAGATTATGTTACGCCCTGTCTCCATCTACTAGAACTTCAAGAAGGATCTGCACGTTGCGCCCTCAGATCTACACCAGAGATTACGTCACGCCCTGAGTAGTTAATAAATAATGTGGCCTTCGGATTCGGATTGCAGATGTTCCAACGGTTTTTTGCAGGTGTTCCAACGGTCTTTTGCAGGTGTTCCAACGGTTTTGGGGGGGGGGGGACTTAACGGTTTTTGGAGGGATTTAACGGTCTTTTGCATGTGTTCCAACGGTTTTTGCAAGTCTTTGCAGGTTTGGCAGGTGTTTCAACGGTTTTTAGGAGATTCAACGGTTTTTTGCAGGTCTATGCAAGTTTTTGCAGGTGTTTCAACGATGACTTATTCATTCACGTGCTCACATGACTCATCCGGTTTTTGGGAGATTCAACGGTTTTTTGCAGGTTACAGGTTAAACACATGGAATTTTGGGTGAGCATTGATCAAATGGCCGTTTGATCAATGCTAAAAAATACCCCGAAAACCTGCAAAGACCTGCAAAAACTTGCATAGACCTGAAAAAAACCGTTGAAACACCTGCCAAACCTGCAAAGACTTGCAAAAACCGTTGAAACACCTGCAAAAGACCGTTAAATCCCCCCAAAAACGGATAAGTCCCCCAAAAATCTACACGACAGTCTACAGCCTTACAACCTGTCGACAAGATTCAACACTACAACCAGTTAACGAGCTACGAGATTCTGCATACAGTCCACTACACGTATACCACTATAACTTTCGTTCAGGCGTTAATGAGGCATCGTTGATCGCTACAGGTTTGCCCCTTCCAATACATAAAAGTCCTTGATAATTGTACTAATAATAATATTACTATTGTGATAAGACAAGGTATATGAATTATTTTGGCGTTAATGACGAATTGTAGTCTTTTGGACTGTCGAAGAGATTAGATGAGGTATAACTAGTAGGCAGTATCTAGCGTAAGTCACAATACAGTCTAGAATCTATGTAAGCTATGGATCTGGAATATATGTCCTTCACGATGATTTCTCTGGAGCAGTAAAGAGTGGCTTCGCCATAATATCTAATAAATCTAGAATGAAAGTGGATGGAAACGTTGTATTGAAACGTGCTGTAACCTCCAGACTTTCTGCTATCACCATGTAAACGTAAATTTATTCCAGCGGAGCAATAAAAATATAAATTCCCTTCCCGCACGTCCCGAACAGATAAACTTGCAAATTCCGAATTTTCACTTTTCCCTTCCTCCCTTTCTCTTTTTTTTTGTAAATTTCGAACTCCTCCCCACGAACTTTAATCGAGGACCTCTTCATCCCTTATAAAAATAAAGATATCCGTAACGTTCCCGGAGTGTTACTGCAGCCCTCAGGAATTCAATATACGGATGATATAGACACTTATATGGCCGAACGTATGTGTGTATGTATATATTTGTTTCGACCTCCTCCACATGCAAATGGATTCTATTGGATTTTCCTTAGCGCGAAACTCCCGGAATATATATACGTACTCCCGAGGAAAGGAGGGAGGATATATATTCATATCGGATGGGATACAACGGGAATATAAAACTGAGGGAGTTTAGTGGGTACTCCTTTTCCTCTTCGGGCCGCCTGATTTAGAGTTTAAGGCTGATAGTTCGGGGAGTTTTGCACGCGATCTTTTTTTCTCCGTGTACGTTTCACGTTTTCATAAACGCCCAAAAATCTGAATTGCAGATCGCGTATTTGTTGCTATCGGTAAACAGGACGCTGGAGGGAGAGGTGGAGGGGGAAATGCTCCCTTTAACTCTCCAGTTTTGCGTTAGTCAAAAGAGGCTGAGGGTGGAGGGGGGGGTTAAGGGTCTTCCTCTCGCCCCTATTATTTTCCAAAAACAAAGATAGGAGAATAAATCAACGGTCCGTCTGACAAGACGGACTAATGGTATTTGTTTTTTTCTCTCTCTCGTGTTGTGGTAGTAACGGATTTATGGATTGCCGCGAGATCTGACCTAAAAGCAAATTTCTATTTCTTGGGATCCGTTGGAATTCACGATGTCCTTCGTGTATTAGTGTGGGAATTTGAACTCCCCCTCATATCAAAATTATTAATAGTTTAAATCTGTATTCGATATTGCAGTAGTAGTACAACTAGCGCCGTTCTATGACACTAGTTCACATTTCTGCCGCAATGTCGCGGTGGCGGCGCCACTTAAATGTAATAAAATTGAAGTTAACGGAATGCTCGATTTAATCAGTTACAAGTCAAATCAATAAGTACTTCAATAATTCACATCGAATATAAAGAAATATTAGTAGTAGTTGTTAATTAGTGATACCTCCATAATTCCGCTTGTAACATTACATTACGATTACAATTAATTACCAATTACCACATTTAAAAGAAAGTTCTACGAGATCTTCAAGATACTACAACTTTTAACTCCAAGAAACGACAAGAACTTCAAATCCGGATGTGCACGATACGCCCTCAGATCCAACCCCGGAGAAGCAGGTCACGCCCTCTTCTCACACGATTAGAACTTCAACCCCGGACCTGCACGTCACGCCCTCAGGTCCACACCGGAGAGCACGATACGCCCTCTCTCCACACAACTAGAACTTCAAGAACTTCAAGAGATCACGTCACGCCCTGATCTCCAACGTACAAGAACGTCTTCAGCCTTACAACCTGGAGACAAGATTCATCTCAGCAGCCAACCACGAGCTACGAGAGATATCTATACAGTCCACTTACAACAGAGACCACTTCACACTTCGTTCATGGTCCATTTGACCATGAACCAGCAAATTTTATTTACTCCAATTCTCGTCTCTCGTTCAATCTTTATCAATATACGTGTATAAACTTTTTTGCTGATAATTCACACTCTGCTGGACAAACTGACGTATTTTTGTAGTTTTTGCCGTACGCATGACTAACTCGAACCTGTTAAGTGTATCGGACGTTAACTGTACAGTTTTGAATTGCAATATTAATTAGCTAATTAATCAGGAATCGTATGATTAGCTAGTTAATTAAGTTATTGTTCGGTGTCTTGTGTGATTTTCGCTGAGGCGTCTTCCAATGGTAATTTTTTAATTATTATTATTGAAAAACCAATTTAATGTCACTTCTTATTGTGCAAAAATGTAGTTAATTTTCTTTTATTATTTAATTGCAGAAGTGGCGGTAATTTTAGCGAAAATGTGCTGACATCTAAAGGTGAGTTTCTTCATAATTAATGTTGCATTATTGAAATTGAAATTATTGAAAAAAACAACGAACAGTTATTTACTTGTCACTTCAATACATTAGACTCGCTCAGATTTTCAACAGCTTTGACATCAGCTAAATTGTAAACTGAACGATTTTGGTAGCTGATTCAAACAGTTGCTCATTAAACTACGGTCTTACGTTAAACTCAATAGCTGACTAAACCCGATTTTTGTCTTGGATATTGTCGCCACGCGGCCCCAATTAGCGAAAATAGGTCGCCGTCTAAGCTTATTCAGCACCGAGGTGACCTTAAACCAAAGGACGATACGACCCTCGGACAGGTACGACATCACGTTCGTAAACATCCCGCGTGTATTTATACAGCTCGATGATAACGATCGAGGAGTCAGTCAGTCACCTAGTATCACGTCACGCTGCCCGTCTGAGAGCCCGTCCTTTCGGCATGCCGCTAATTGGAGGAGCCTCGCGCCTGCTGCCCTTCGTCATCCGACAGTAAGCAACCACCTCCCTTTGCCCTTTTTCTCACTTCTTGCCATCTGCTCATTTGCCTTAATTTTGTGTTATGATGTTCTCTCCTCTATATTTAATACTCCAATAAATATTGTCTGTTTCACCATGTCTTCTTTTTAGTTTCTACCTAGCTACACCCCCAACCAGAGCACTCCCTTTGGACACTAGGGCCTCAGGCGTGTGACAATATCTAACAACCAGGTCATCTGATGCAGTTACAACTGACGCTTTAACTGATATCGAATCTTAATTACTTGGTTTCGGTTTTGGTAGTTTCACTTGGTTAATATAAAAATTTAGCTAATACTCAGCTAGACTGTTAGCTTTATTGTCTGTCAAGTATAGACTCGCTAACTAAAGAACTCTGGGTAAGGTTTTACGAATTAAATGAACAAATCGCCAAGTACCACGGTTATCAGCTGAATTCTTAACGTGATCAAATCTAAATTTCGTTGAAATTTGTTATAACTACAACCTCAGTTTTAGCTGTTAGTCTAACTGAGTTAAAGCAGTTAATTGAAAAACTGAGTGCAAGGTTTCAATAGTATTACACTATTAATCACAGGTTTTACAGTTTGAACTACCAAATCAAAGTTATTAACTGAATTCTCAATCTGTTCAAGTACAAATATCGCTCAGATTAACTACGACCCCAGCTTTAGCTGAGAGTTATTAACTGAATTATTAACGTGACGAAATCAAAGATTTGCTACTATTTCTTATAGTCAAGGCTTCAGCTTCAGCTAAAACTCTAGCTGAGTTAGACTCGTAGTTTATCTCAATGCAAAGCTTTATTAGCTGATTTAAGAGTGTTACATGATCAACTACAGGATTTACAGTTTAAACAACCAAATCGAAGTTATTGTCTAAATTGTGAATGTGTTCATATAAAAATATAGCTCAGATTAACTAAGACTCCAGCTTTAGCTGAAAGCTATTAACTGAATTATGAACGTGACGAAATCAAAGTTTTGCTACCATTTCTTATAGTTAAGACTTCTGCTTCAGCTAAAAGTCTAGCTGAGTTAGACTCGTTGTTTATCCCAATGCAAAGTTTTATTAGCTGATTCAAGAGTATTACATTGTCAACCACAGGATTTACAGTTTAAATTACCAATTATCAAAGTTATTATATAAATTGTGAATCTATTAGTATCAAAATATAGCTCAGATTAACTAAGAACCCAGATTTAGCTGAAAGCTATTAACTGAATTATGAACGTGACGAAATCAAAGTTTTGCTACCATTTCTTATAGTTAAGACTTCTGCTTCAGCTAAAAGTCTAGCTGAGTTAGACTCGTTGTTTATATAAATACAAAGTTTTATTAGCTGATTCAAGAGTATTACATTGTCAACCACAGGATTTACAGTTTAAATTACCAATTATCAAAGTTATTAGGTATATAAATTGTAAATCTGTTCATATCAAAATATAGCTCAGATTAACTAAGACTCCAGCTTTAGCTGAAAGTTAATAACTAAATTATTAACGAGGCAAAATCAAAGTTATGCTACTATTTCTTACACTTAAGACTTCTGTTTCAGCTAAAAGTCTAGCTGAGTTAGACTCGTTGTTTATCTCAATGCAAAGTTTTATTAGCTGATTTAAGGGTATTACATGATCAACTACACGATTTACAGTTTAAACTACCAAATCAAAGTTATCTAAATTGTGAATCTGTTCATATCAAAATATAGCTCAGATTAACTAAGATCCCAGCTTTAGCTGAAAGTTATTTACTGAATTATTAACGAGACGAAGTCAAAGTTTTGCTACTATTTCTTACAGTCAAGACTTCTGTTTCAGCTAAAAGTCTAGCTGAGTTAGACTCGTTGTTTGTTTAACTCAATACAAAGTATTATTAGCTGATTCAAGAGTATAACATGATCAACTTCAAGATTTACAGTTGAACCTACTAAATCAAAGTTATTGTCTAAATTGTGAATCTGTTCAAATAAAAATATAGCTCAGATTAACTAAGACCCCAGCTTTAGCTGAAAGTTATTTACTGAATTATTAACGAGACGAAGTCAAAGTTTTGCTACTATTTCTTACAGTCAAGACTTCTGCTTCAGCTAAAAGTCTAGCTGAGTTAGACTCGTTGTTAATCCCAATGCAAAGTTTTATTAGCTGAAATAAGATTATTACATTGTCAACCACAGGATTTACAGTGGAAAGTAACAAATCAAAGTTATCAGCTAAATTCTCAATCTGCTTAAGATATAAAATCTAAAATTCATTGGAAGCATAGTTTATATTAACTAAGACCCCAGCTTTAACTGAATCATTGACGTGACGCAATCAATGTAAACCACAGGATTTACAGTGCAAACTACAAAATTAATGTTATTAGCTGAATTCTCAACCTGACCAAATTAAAATTTAGTCTACATTAACTAAGACTCCGGCTTGACCTGACGTTATAGCTGAGTTAGACCCATTTATCGAATAACTCAGTGCGTACAAGGATATATTAGCTGATTCAACAGAATTACAATATGAAACAACTGAATCGCATGGTGTTACATTTATTAGCTAAATTCATAACTTGACGAAATCAAAATTTAGCTCAATTTTTTTTAAACTGACACATTGGCTTTAGCTGACGATCCTTTTATAGTTTAAAACACCAAATTAACTAAGAGTTATTAACTGGATTCTCAGCATGTTCAAATCAAAATGCAGCTCAGCTTTTTGCACAGCTATTAGTCAGCATTAGCTGATACCCTAACTGATTTAAACCAGTAAATTGAATATGCTATCGGAAGGTTTTAGTTACTAATCCCCGAGAGAATCTCGACAGTTATTGAACTTAGTGCAATAGTCAAGTAGCTGGTTTAAAAGTTAAAGCTGAGTTAACCTCCAATGGTGTTAGTTATCACACCCAAAAATGTAGTTAATTCCAACAAAGCATTGTTTCAATTATAAGCTACTTACCAATCATACCAAATTTAGTGAAATTTAGTTATTGGAGACTCGATTTGGTCAGTTATAACGTTCGGGTCAGTTTATTTACAGTTATAACTTTGGTTGCAGGTGGTGAGTTGTTAGTCAAGTGTTGTTCTTTGAACAGCGGATTCGTTTAATGCCCATGTTATGAACCGTGTAGTGTTAGCTGAGACAGTTATTAGCTGAAACATTCGATAGCTAGAATGAACCCACCTCAATATTTCGTTAGCTGATTCAAAGAACTTTAAACGTTAAACTAAATTTAACGAAATTTAAGTTAACCGAATGCTCGATTTGACCAATTACAACTGTCGGGACAATTTTCTTACAGTTAGAACTTTGGATGCAGGTGGTCAGTTGTTACTTAAGTGTTACGCATTGAACAATGGAATCGTTTTATGTTCATGTTATGAACTGTCTATTAGCTATTTGAACAGATTAGCTGAGATGGTTTTTAGCTAAATTATTCAGCTATAGCTGGTGATTAGGGTGAGTCGGTTCAATGCGCAGAGAAGTACTAAATCGCTGCGATTTTAGGTTAGTAACGGAAGTCTTTTAAAAGTAGATTTTAGCTAATTTCAATCAATCATATTTCCTTACCGGAATCGTGTAACACGGTGTACCTCTTATCGGCGGTGACTCGATTCTTGGCGGCCGTAAGGACGCGCATGCTGTGCCTCTCGCGGTCCTCCTTCTTCCACAGGACCGTATTGGTGCCGATCTCCTTCACTACGCACGTCAGGAGCGCATCGTCGCCCTCGTAGACGTGCACCGGATTGGTCAGGCTGTCCCTCATCGACGGCAACGCTGGAAGAAGGAACATCGCAGAAATGAAACGCCGCAGTTGATCGAGCTTTAGTAATACGAAATGTAAACAGCAGCGCGAAACGTGTTTACCCTTATCGGCCGGCGGTTTACCTCAGAGGAACGCCGCTACGCTTAATAAGCGCAGCGGCGAGCAATAAAAACCGTCCCGAGCGTCCTGGCAACATCTTAGTAAAGGAAGAGTGATTTATGACCTTCTGGACGTTTCTAGGTAAACATTATTTGAGAAAGGAATGACCTGGAATCATCGCGAATACAATGGAGATATGTATATAAGCGGGCTTGCGGTCGGAGAGAGGAGATTAGACGTGAAGCCGCGAGTGAATAAACAAGACGAAAAACGGACAAGCGAATTGAACAAATAAATTAAAGTTAAGTGTGTTATATCAATTAATTAGTTCAGAAATAATTTAGATAAATTAAGTAGTGTCCAGTGTGTAATTAAGAACAGTGTAAATAAATTAGAAATACACGTTACAACACTAATTCATTATTGTGAATTGGAATCTCTGTTCCCAGAAGCAAAAAGCGCTTATACAGGGTGTCCTGTAAATGCACGACAAACTATCAGTGTACATGGGAAGTCGAAATAATACTAGTTGCTCCATATCAACATATTTAATATCGTCCTTAAATTACAGTTCTCAAAGGTGACATTTTCAAGACGGTTTTTGGTTTATAATTTCTAAATCGCTAATTTGATTATAATGACGTTTGATATGAAGGTATAACGTACCCGTACCTTTAATTTTTGGTACAAAGCATATTTGCAATTTTCTTTGCAAGTCTGCATTTTAACAGCATTGGCAGTTATGATATTCAAGTGGTAACTATGAGTTCCCCGTATAATTTGTAATCCAAAAGGTACTCTTGTGCGAGTTCGACTTTTAGAATTGACTGTTTCGCAGATAATTTGAATGTCTTGCCTTAACGTATGCAGTAAGCGCCTTCGCCATTTCGTGGATTGTAGATGCTTGAATATTTTTAGCCCCAATTTTACAAGCTTTAGTTATTATTTTTGGTATTTTAGAACACAAAATTGTTTCTATAATGAGATTAATGACACACTAAATTTCAATTATGCATCGATTATTCCAAAAATAAATAGTAAAATATGATACTACCACCGAATTATGTACAAGTGATTTGTATGAATCGTCTATGAGACATTATAAAACGTGTTAACTGAAGTTTTGAAACGAACCTCTTTAACTTGGAAAAGATAGATTTTCTTTCAATTTTCATTTGATTTAATAGAAAATATATTTAATGGAATTTTGGAGTGAAGCTTCTTAACTTGGGAAAGTTACATTTTTTTGAAATTTGATTTGATAAAAAACATGTTTAGTAGAATTTTGAAGTGAAAGTTCTTAAGACGGGAAAGGAAGATTTTCTTTAAATTTTGATTTGATGTCAGAAAATATATTTCATGGAAATTTGGAGTGAAGCTTCTTAACACAAGAAAGACAGATTTTCTTTGAATTTTGATTTGATAGGAAACGTGTTCAGTAGAATTTTGAGGTGAAACTTCTTAAGACGAGAAAGCAAGATTTTCTATAAATTTTGATTTGATTTCACAGAAAATATATTTAATGGAATTTTGAAGTGAAGCTTCTTAAAGTTACAGTTTCTTTGAATTTTGATTTGATAGAAAACTTGTTCAGTAGAATTTTGAAGTGAAACTTCTTAAGACGGGAAAGGCAGATTTTCTTTGAATTTTGATTTGATGTCAGAAAATATATTTCATGGAAATTTGGAGTGAAGCTTCTTAACACAAGAAAGGCAGATTTTTTTTTAATTTTGATTTGATAGGAAACGTGTTCAGTAGAATTTTGAAGTGAAGCTTCTTAAAGTTACATTTTCTTTGAATTTTGATTTGATATAAAACTTGTTCAGTAGAATTTTGAAGTGAAACTTCTTAAGACGAGAAAGGCAGATTTTCTTTGAATTTTGATTTGATGTCAGAAAATATATTTCATGGAAATTTGGAGTGAAGCGTCTTAACACAAGAAAGGCAGATTTTCTTTGAATTTTGATTTGATGGAAAACGTGTTCAGTAGAATTTTGAGGTGAAACTTCTTAAGACGAGAAAGCAAGATTTTCTATAAATTTTGATTTGATTTCACAGAAAATATATTTAATGGAATTGTGAAGTGAAGCTTCTTAAAGTTACATTTTCTTTGAATTTTGATTTGATAGAAAACTTGTTCAGTAGAATTTTGAAGTGAAACTTCTTAAGACGGGAAAGGAAGATTTTCTTTAAATTTTGATTTGATGTCATAGAAAATATATTTCATGGAAATTTGGAGTGAAGCTTCTTAACACAAGAAAGGCAGATTTTCTTTGAATTTTGATTTGATAGGAAACGTGTTCAGTAGAATTTTGAGGTGAAACTTCTTAAGACGAGAAAGCAAGATTTTCTATAAATTTTGATTTGATTTCACAGAACATATATTTAATGGAATTTTGAAGTGAAGCTTCTTATAGTTACATTTTCTTTGAATTTTGATTTGATAGAAAACTTGTTCAGTAGAATTTTGAAGTGAAACTTCTTAAGACGGGAAAGGAAGATTTTCTTTAAATTTTGATTTGATGTCATAGAAAATATATTTCAAGGAAATTTGAAGTGAAGCTTCTTAACACAAGAAAGGCAGATTTTCTTTGAATTTTGATTTGATAGGAAACGTGTTCAGTAGAATTTTGAGGTGAAACTTCTTAAGACGAGAAAGCAAGATTTTCTATAAATTTTGATTTGATTTCACAGAAAATATATTTAATGGAATTTTGAAGTGAAGCTTCTTAAAGTTACATTTTCTTTGAATTTTGATTTGATAGAAAACTTGTTCAGTAGAATTTTGAAGTGAAACTTCTTAAGACGGGAAAGGCAGATTTTCTTTGAATTTTGATTTGATGTCAGAAAATATATTTCATGGAAATTTGGAGTGAAGCGTCTTAACACAAGAAAGGCAGATTTTCTTTGAATTTTGATTTGACAGGAAACGTGTTCAGTAGAATTTTGAGGTGAAACTTCTTAAGACGAGAAAGCAAGATTTTCTATAAATTTTGATTTGATTTCACAGAAAATATATTTAATGGAAATTTGGAGTGAAGCTTCTTAAAGTTACATTTTCTTTGAATTTTGATTTGATAGAAAACTTGTTCAGTAGAATTTTGAAGTGAAACTTCTTAAGACGGGAAAGGCAGATTTTCTTTGAATTTTGATTTGATGTCAGAAAATATATTTCATGGAAATTTGGAGTGAAGCTTCTTAACACAAGAAAGGCAGATTTTTTTTTAATTTTGATTTGATAGGAAACGTGTTCAGTAGAATTTTGAAGTGAAGCTTCTTAAAGTTACATTTTCTTTGAATTTTGATTTGATATAAAACTTGTTCAGTAGAATTTTGAAGTGAAACTTCTTAAGACGAGAAAGGCAGATTTTCTTTGAATTTTGATTTGATGTCAGAAAATATATTTCATGGAAATTTGGAGTGAAGCGTCTTAACACAAGAAAGGCAGATTTTCTTTGAATTTTGATTTGATGGAAAACGTGTTCAGTAGAATTTTGAGGTGAAACTTCTTAAGACGAGAAAGCAAGATTTTCTATAAATTTTGATTTGATTTCACAGAAAATATATTTAATGGAATTGTGAAGTGAAGCTTCTTAAAGTTACATTTTCTTTGAATTTTGATTTGATAGAAAACTTGTTCAGTAGAATTTTGAAGTGAAACTTCTTAAGACGGGAAAGGAAGATTTTCTTTAAATTTTGATTTGATGTCATAGAAAATATATTTCATGGAAATTTGGAGTGAAGCTTCTTAACACAAGAAAGGCAGATTTTCTTTGAATTTTGATTTGATAGGAAACGTGTTCAGTAGAATTTTGAGGTGAAACTTCTTAAGACGAGAAAGCAAGATTTTCTATAAATTTTGATTTGATTTCACAGAACATATATTTAATGGAATTTTGAAGTGAAGCTTCTTATAGTTACATTTTCTTTGAATTTTGATTTGATAGAAAACTTGTTCAGTAGAATTTTGAAGTGAAACTTCTTAAGACGGGAAAGGAAGATTTTCTTTAAATTTTGATTTGATGTCATAGAAAATATATTTCAAGGAAATTTGAAGTGAAGCTTCTTAACACAAGAAAGGCAGATTTTCTTTGAATTTTGATTTGATAGGAAACGTGTTCAGTAGAATTTTGAGGTGAAACTTCTTAAGACGAGAAAGCAAGATTTTCTATAAATTTTGATTTGATTTCACAGAAAATATATTTAATGGAATTTTGAAGTGAAGCTTCTTAAAGTTACATTTTCTTTGAATTTTGATTTGATAGAAAACTTGTTCAGTAGAATTTTGAAGTGAAACTTCTTAAGACGGGAAAGGCAGATTTTCTTTGAATTTTGATTTGATGTCAGAAAATATATTTCATGGAAATTTGGAGTGAAGCGTCTTAACACAAGAAAGGCAGATTTTCTTTGAATTTTGATTTGACAGGAAACGTGTTCAGTAGAATTTTGAGGTGAAACTTCTTAAGACGAGAAAGCAAGATTTTCTATAAATTTTGATTTGCTTTCACAGAAAATATATTTAATGGAAATTTGGAGTGAAGCTTCTTAAAGTTACATTTTCTTTGAATTTTGATTTGATAGAAAACTTGTTCAGTAGAATTTTGAAGTGAAACTTCTTAAGACGGGAAAGGCAGATTTTTTTTGAATTTTGATTTGATGTCAGAAAATATATTTCATGGAAATTTGAAGTGAAGCGTCTTAACACAAGAAAGGCAGATTTTCTTTGAATTTTGATTGGATAGGAAACGTGTTCAGTAGAATTTTGAGGTGAAACTTCTTAAGACGAGAACGCACGATTTTCTATAAATTTTGATTTGATTTCACAGAAAATATATTTAATGGAATTTTGAAGTGAAGCTTCTTAAAGTTACATTTTCTTTGAATTTTGATTTGATAGAAAACTTGTTCAGTAGAATTTTGAAGTGAAACTTCTTAAGACGAGAAAGGCAGATTTTCTTTGAATTTTGATTTGATGTCAGAAAATATATTTCATGGAAATTTGGAGTGAAGCTTCTTAACACAAGAAAGGCAGATTTTCTTTGAATTTTGATTGGATAGGAAACGTGTTCAGTAGAATTTTGAGGTGAAACTTCTTAAGACGAGAAAGCAAGATTTTCCATAAATTTTGATTTGATTTCACAGAACATATATTTAATGGAATTTTGAAGTGAAGCTTCTTAAAGTTACATTTTCTTTGAATTTTGATTTGATATAAAACTTGTTCAGTAGAATTTTGAAGTGAAACTTCTTAAGACGAGAAAGGCAGATTTTCTTTGAATTTTGATTTGATGTCAGAAAATATATTTCATGGAAATTTGGAGTGAAGCTTCTTAACACAAGAAAGACAGATTTTCTTTGAATTTTGATTTGATAGGAAACGTGTTCAGTAGAATTTTGAGGTGAAACTTCTTAAGACGAGAAAGCAAGATTTTCTATAAATTTTGATTTGATTTCACAGAACATATATTTAATGGAATTTTGAAGTGAAGCTTCTTAAAGTTACATTTTCTTTGAATTTTGATTTGATAGAAAACTTGTTCAGTAGAATTTTGAAGTGAAACTTCTTAAGACGGGAAAGGAAGATTTTCTTTAAATTTTGATTTGATGTCATAGAAAATATATTTCAAGGAAATTTGGAGTGAAGCTTCTTAACACAAGAAAGGCAGATTTTCTTTGAATTTTGATTTGATAGAAAACGTGCTCAGTAGAATTTGGAAGTGAAATTCTTAACACGAGAAAGGCAGATTTTCTTTGAGTTTTGATCTGATTTCATATAAAATATATTTACTGGAATTTTTCACGATCAGTCGATAACGGTGATTCCAACGCTGTGAGTTTCATGGAATCGTCAATCACTTAATTTTCATCGTATTTTTATTATTGCGATACCGTTAGAAATAAATTTTATGTCTCTTTAAGATGCTATTATGGCCATTCTCGTAGATTCATTGCTCTCGACAGTTATTTGATATGATGTATAAAAGTAGTATTATGGTTCGTCTTAACGCTTGCGACGAGTGAGTCACGGGATGTATACAGGGTGATTACCAACTTGAAACATAAAAGTAGAAGTTGTGTGTACGAATATTCCGTTTTACGATAACTTTGAGAGATCAATATTTCATAATCCTCCATGACCTCTTGGCGAGCTTTCCACTTTCTAGACCCTGAGGGACCTATTGAAATTTATCAGGAATTTTGGGAACAGTTGGAACATTCAGGACAGCCTGAGATAACTACCTATAAACATGCAAGGTTTCTATTCCGACTTGGAACATGTTAAACCTGTTAACCTAAAAGACACTAATTCCATGTGGTTCATTTAAGGTCCAAGGATATATTTAAAGAAAGTTATATTTTTGTAACATTGAACCATTTTCAAAGTGTCTAAATCTTGAAGAAGCTATAGTAATTTTAGGATTTTTGAGCTGGTCAAATTATCCATCTTGAGATATTTTTAAGAAACCTTGCAAGGTATTAAATAGTAACGTAGGATGCTTTTTAAAGTTTTACATAACCATTTTTAATTGTATTTGGTGCTATTTGGCTTCAAAGGGCATTTTCAAAAATTGAAGGATCAACAATTTCTCGTAAACTTGCAGGACTCCAGGCAGTCTTTTAGAGATTCTAAAACCTGTCCAACCTAGTGAGATTCAATAGGAATTTTGGGAATTTTTGAAACATTCAGGACAACCTGAGATAAGTACCAATAAACCTGCAAGGTTTTTACTCAGACTTGGACTATATTAAACCTGAAAACCTGACAAATTCCAGCTTCATGTGGTTCAGCTAAGTCCTACAGTCAAATTCCATAAAATACAAGGTAGGTTATGATCTTAGAAATCTTATTCATGCTACAAAATTTAAAGATACCTTTGGCGTTCTTAAGGATTTCAAAACCATCATGAATTGTGCTGCAATTTCTATGAATTGATAGATTGAAGGACTTCCAGCTAACCTTTTAGAGGTTCTACAACCTGCCAAACCTAGTGAGATTTAATAGGAATATCGAAAATTTTCGAAACATTCACGACAACCTGAGATAATGTACCAATAAACCTGCAAGGTTTTTACTCAGACTTGGACAAAGATAAACCTGTAAACCTAACAAAGTCCAAGTTCATGTGGTTCAATTAGGTTCTAGGGTCAAATTCCATAAAATAAGAAGAAAGTTATGTGTTCAGAATTCTTATTCATCCTACAAAAGTTGAGATACGTTTGGCATTCTTAAGAATTTCAAAACCATCAGGAATTGTGCTGCAACTTTTATGAATTGATAGATTGAAGGACTTCCAGGTAACCTTTTATAGGTTCGACAACCTGCCAAACCTAGTGAGATTTAATAGGAATTTCGAAAATTTTCGAAACATTCATGACAACCTAGATAATGTACCAATAAACCTGCAAGGTTTTTACTCAGACCTGGACAATGATAAACCTGTAAACCTAACAAAGTCCAACTTCATGTGATTTAATTAGGTTCTAGGGTCAAATTCCATAAAATAAGAAGAAAGTTATGTGTTCAGAATTCTTATTCATCCTTCAAAAGTAGAGATACGTTTGGCATTCTTAAGAATTTCAAAACCATCATGAATTGTGCTGCAACTTCTATGAATTGATAGATTGAAGGACTTCCAGGTAACCTTTTAGAGGTTCTACAACCTGCCAAACCTAGTGAGATTTAATAGGAATTTCGAAAATTTTCGAAACATTCAGGACAACCTAAGATAGGTACCAAATAAACCTGCAAGGTTTTTACTCAGAATTGGACTATGTTAAACCTGTAAACCTACCAAATGTCAACTTTATGTGGTTCAGTTAGGTTCTGGGGCCAAATTTCATAAAATTTAAAGAAAGTTATGTTTTTAGAAAAGTTATTCATCCTACAAAATTTGGAGATCATCTTTGACATGGTTACGAATTCCAAAACCTTCATGAATTGTGCTGCAACTTCTATGAATCAATATGATTGGGCTTCAGAGGGCATTTTCGAAAACCACTAGATCAACAATTTCTCGTAAACTTGCAGGACTTCCAGGAAACCTTTTAGATATTCTACAACTTGACAAACCTACTGAGAGTCAATAGAAATTTTGAAAATTTTCGAAAAATTCAGGACAACCTGAGATAAGTACCAATAAACCTGCAAGGTTGTTACTCAGAATTGGACTATGTTAAACTTGTAAACCTAACAAAGTCCAACTTCATGTGATTTAATTAGGTTCTAGGGTCAAATTCCATAAAATAAGAAGAAAGTTATGTGTTCAGAATTCTTATTCATCCTTCAAAAGTAGAGATACGTTTGGCATTCTTAAGAATTTCAAAACCATCATGAATTGTGCTGCAACTTCTATGAATTGATAGATTGAAGGACTTCCAGGTAACCTTTTAGAGGTTCTACAACCTGCCAAACCTAGTGAGATTTAATAGGAATTTCGAAAATTTTCGAAACATTCAGGACAACCTAAGATAGGTACCAAATAAACCTGCAAGGTTTTTACTCAGAATTGGACTATGTTAAACCTGTAAACCTACCAAATGTCAACTTCATGTGGTTCAGTTAGGTTCTGGGGCCAAATTTCATAAAATTTAAAGAAAGTTGTTTTTAGAAAAGTTATTCATCCTACAAAATTTGGAGATCATCTTTGACATGGTTACGAATTCCAAAACCTTCATGAATTGTGCTGCAACTTCTATGAATCAATATGATTGGGTTTCAGAGGGCATTTTCGAAAACCACTAGATCAACAATTTCTCGTAAACTTGCAGGACTTCCAGGAAACCTTTTAGATATTCTACAACTTGACAAACCTACTGAGAGTCAATAGAAATTTTGAAAATTTTCGAAAAATTCAGGACAACCTGAGATAAGTACCAATAAACCTGCAAGGTTGTTACTCAGAATTGGACTATGTTAAACTTGTAAACCTAACAAAGTCCAACTTCATGTGATTTAATTAGGTTCTAGGGTCAAATTCCATAAAATAAGAAGAAAGTTATGTGTTCAGAATTCTTATTCATCCTTCAAAAGTAGAGATACGTTTGGCATTCTTAAGAATTTCAAAACCATCATGAATTGTGCTGCAACTTCTATGAATTGATAGATTGAAGGACTTCCAGGTAACCTTTTAGAGGTTCTACAACCTGCCAAACCTAGTGAGATTTAATAGGAATTTCGAAAATTTTCGAAACATTCAGGACAACCTAAGATAGGTACCAAATAAACCTGCAAGGTTTTTACTCAGACTCGGACTATATTAAACCTGAAAACCTGACAAATTCCAGCTTCATGTGGTTCAGCTAAGTCCTACAGCCAAATTCCATAAAACAGAAGGTAGGTTATGATCTTAGAAATCTTAGTCATGCTACAAAATTTGAAGGTACCTTTGACGTTCTTAAGAATTTCAAAACCTTCATGAATTGTGCTGCAACTTCTATGAATTGATATGATTGTGCTTCAAATGGCATTTTCGAAAATCAGTAGATCAACAATTTCTCGTAAACCTGCAGGACTTCCAGGTAACCTTTTAGATATTCCACATCCTGACAAACCTAGTGAAATTCAATAGGAACTTTGGGAATTTTCGAAATATTCAGAACAACCTGAGATAAGTACCAATAAACCTGCAAGGTTGTAACTCAGAATTGGACTATGTTACACCTGTTAACCTACTAAATTCCAACTTCATGTGATTCAATTAGGTTCTAGGGTCAAATTCCATAAAATAAGAAGAAAGTTATGTGTTCAGAATTCTTATTCATCCTACAAAAGTTGAGATACGTTTGGCATTCTTAAGAATTTCAAAACCATCATGAATTGTGCTGCAACTTCTATGAATTGATAGAATGAAGGACTTCCAGGTAACCTTTTAAAGGTTCTACAACCTGCCAAATCTAGTGAGATTTAATAGGAATTTCGAAAATTTTCGAAACATTCAGGACAACCTGAGATAGGTACCAATAAACCTGCAAGGTTTTTAGTCAGACTTGGACTATATTAAACCTGAAAACCTAACAAATTCCAGCTTCATGTGGTTCAGCTAAGTCCTACAGCCAAATTCCATAAAACAGAAGGTAGGTTCTTAAGAATTTCTTAAGAAAAGAAAACCATCATGAATTGTGCTGCAACATTAATGAATTAATATGATTGGGCTTCAAAGGACATTTTCGAAAATCAGTAGATCAACAATTTCTCGTAAACCTGCAGGACTTCCAGGTAACCTTTTAGAGATTCCACATCCTGACAAACCTAGTGAAATTCAATAGGATGTTTGGGAATTTTCGAAACATTCAGGACAACCTGAGATAAGTACCAATAAACCTGCAAGGTTTTTACTCAGAATTGGACTATGTTAAACCTGTAAACCTACCAAATGTCAACTTCATGTGGTTCAGTTAGGTTCTGGGGCCAAATTTCATAAAATTTAAAGAAAGTTATGTTTTTAGAAAAGTTATTCAATCTACAAAATTTGGAGATCATCTTTGACATTGTTAAGAATTCCAAAACCTTCATGAATTGTGCTGCAACTTCTATGAATTAATATGATTTTGCTTCAAATGGCATTTTCGAAAATCAGTACATCAACAATTTCTCGTAAACCTGCAGGACTTCCAGGCAACCTTAAAGAGATTATACAACTTGAAATCCTAGTGAGATTCGATAGGAATTTTAGAAACATTCAGGACAACCTGAGATAAGCACCAATAAACCTGCATGGTTTTTACTCAGACTTGTACTATGTTAAACCTGTAAACCTACCAAATGTCATCTTCATGTGGTTCAGTTAGGTCCTAGGGTTAAATTTCATAAAATAGAAAGAAAGTTGTGTTTTTAGAAATGTCATTCAACCTACAAAATTTGGAGATCACTTTTGGCATTGTTAAAAATTTCAAAACCTTCATAAATTGAGGGTCAAATTCTGGGAATTAATATGATTGGGCTTCAAAGGGCATTTTCGTAAATCAGTAGATCAACAATTTCTCGTAAACCGCAGGACTTCCAGACAACCTTAAAGAGATTCTACAACTTGAAAAACCTAGTGAGATTCAATAGGAATTTTAGAAACATTCAGGACAACCTGAGATAAGTACCAATAAGCCTGCAAGGTTTTTACTCAGAATTGGACTATATTAAACCTGTAAACATACCAAATTCCAAGTTCATGTGGTTCAGTTAGGTCCTAAGGTCAAATTCCATAAAATAGAAAATTTTATGATAGGTTTGGCATTCTTAAGAATTCTAAAACCTTAATGAATTGTGCTGCAAATCCTATGAATCAATATGATTGGACTTCATACGACCTTTCGAACATCATTAGATCAACAAATTCTCGTAAACCTGCTGGATTTTCAACCAGCCTTGGCCAGTTTGTTGAACCTGAGAAATCTAATGAAATTAGATAGGAATTATGGAAACTTTAAAGCATTCAGGGCGACATGGGAGAATTACTAGTAAACCTGTAAGGGTTCTACCTCATCTTAGACTGAATTAAACTTCTACTGTACGTTTTTAGAATATTATGGTGTTTTGGGCCTTATGCCCATTCACCTTTAGACAAAGAGAAAGTTGATTTGTCCTTAAGATTAGAGTATTTAATAACTATACCTTCAAAACTATATATTCTTTACTTGAATTCACGAATAGATGGAGCATAAAATGGCGTGACATCTTTGCAAAATGTTAGAAATACTTATAAATCCCTTTAACTTAGTAGCAGTGGCGGACGTCTAATAATTTCGTGTTTTGGTGTTACCTACGCATAACTTATCAAAAAGCATTTTTTTATCCTCAACTTATTTAATATCTATAAGAAAGTGTTTCTTAGATTCCATAATAGTTTGTCATTTATTTATGGTTTTACATTTAAAACCGTTATACTGTAAATACCTCCATAATATTGCCCGAGATACAAGTTTCCAAGGAAGTTCAGTAAAATTCATTAAAACTCCTTATACTTTAAGCCCTTACCTATAAGGGACGGGTACAACGTATAATGTTGAGAACACGCTGTACAGAACGTAAGCAATAGCCATCCTTATGTAAATAGGATATAAGAATGGGACATTCAGTTTTAAGTGAAACGTACTATACGTTTATTAAGATTTGGTGTCCCTTCGTGACATAAATTCAGAATCACCCTGTATAGAGGATGTTACGTGAAGCCCAAAGGTATGCAATTAAGTCAAAAGTGTCCTGATTATTTAAGCATGTTTAACATACGTTTGTACTTTTAATTACGAACTTATTAATATCGAAGAAATTTTTCAGAAAATGATAGTATGAGGGTAGCACACATGACTTCCTCGCTTTTGATTTTGGACGTTCTCCAAATTAAATTAGATTAACCCTCCCATCATCGTGATTCATTGAGACGCGCATCGACGTCTCAATAAAAATCACACGAATCGAATTACCATACGTTAACGTCCATCAATTCACCATTAATCCTCCCTCCGACTCGGAAGAGATGATTTCCAGCGGAATTTCCATCTGCCTTCTCTCCCCCACTTCTCCCATTCTTCATTGTTTGACTGTTAATCGACAAGTCTGGAGCGTTTTCAAGGAACCGATCTCTCGGGGAGGATAATGGAGAGACGCGCCTCGATTTTCCATCATTGATGCGATCATAGTTGTAAAGCCCGTCCACTTCACCGCCCCGGATAACGTCTCTTTCACTCTCCCTCCCTCTCCCCCTCTCTCTCCATTAAGGGGGCCCGAAATTGGAGAGTGTCTTAACACGTGTTAACGGTCGCCATGGAAGTTGGTTGCCGAGGTGTGCGGCACCATTGATTAATTTTAACTCGCTGATTGATAAAATCGCACACGGAACAGTTAGTAGGTAAGACGAACGTACGTCGAGAGTTATTTTGTGGGTTTCATGGGTCAACGACTCATAAGGTTTTTTTCAAGGAGTAGTATAGTTATTGAAGGCCCTTTATCCCGCCACATCCCGCTTCATAAGTCAGCATTTACTATAGGCTCATATTTTCTTGTTAATTTAGTACGCAAACCACGATTTTATTGCTCCACCCCTTAGCGAGAAAAAGGGGATAATGTGACTTAAGACTTAAGCCACATCATCCACATGTAAGAGATATATACATACACCAAGGGGCATATTCTATTACTAATTTACTTTATTACCGTTAGTAGATATACTAGGAGAGTTCTGCGACCACGGAACATAACTTTTTTCCGACCCATAAAACACAACTTTGGCCGGTGCGCGACGGACAAAGTTGTGTTCCGTGGTCGCAACGCAGAACCCTCTTAGTATATCTACTACTATTTAATTTCTCAACATTCAAGCAAAGTATGATTTTATCGCTCCACCCCTTAGCGAGAAAATAGGATAATGTGACTTAAGACACATCATCCACACCTGTATTTCCGGAACCGCAAGAGATATATACATAAACCAAGCGGCATATTTTATTGCCAATTTACTTTAATACTGTAAGTAGATATGCTAGGAGAGCTCTGCGACCACGGAACACAACTTTTTTTCGACCCATAGAACACAAATTTGGTCGGTGCGCGACGGACAAAGTTGTGTTCCGTGGTCGCAGAACCCTCCTAGTATATCTACTACTATTTAAATTCTCAACATTCAAGCAAAGTATGATTTCATTGCTCCACGCCTTAGCGAGGAAATAGGGATTATGTGACTCAAGACTTAAGCCACATCATCCACACATGAGAGATATATACATAAATCAAGCGGCATATTTTATTGCTAATTTACTTTATTACTGTTAGTAGGTATACTAGGAGGGTTCTGCGACCACGGAATACAACTTTTCCGACCAATAGAACACAACTTTGGTCGGTGCGCGACGGACAAAGTTGTGTTCCGTGGTCGCAGAACCCTCCTAGTATATCTACTACTATTTAAATTCTCAACATTCAAGCAAAGTATGACTTCATTGCTCCACCCCTTAGCGAGGAAATAGGGATTATGTGACTCAAGACTTAAGCCACATCATCCACACATGAGAGATATATACATAAACCAAGCGGCATAGTTTATTGCTAATTTACTTTATTACTGTTAGTAGATATACTAGGAGAGTTCTGCGACCACGGAACACAACTTTTTCCGACCCATAAAACACAACTTTGGCCGGTGCGCGACGGACAAAGTTGTGTACCGTGGTCGCAGAACCCTCCTAGTATATCTACTACTATTTAAATTCTCAACATTCAAGCAAAGTATGATTTCATTGCTCCACGCCTTAGCGAGGAAATAGGGATTATGTGACTCAAGACTTAAGCCACATCATCCACACGTGAGAGATATATACATAAATCAAGCGGCATATTTTATTGCTAATTTACTTTATTACTGTAAGTAGATATGCTAGGAGGGTTCTGCGACCACGGAATACAACTTTTCCGACCAATAGAACACAACTTTGGTCGGTGCGCGACGGACAAAGTTGTGTTCCGTGGTCGCAGAACCCTCCTAGTATATCTACTACTATTTAAATTCTCAACATTCAAGCAAAGTATGACTTCATTGCTCCACCCCTTAGCGAGGAAATAGGGATTATGTGACTCAAGACTTAAGCCACATCATCCACACATGAGAGATATATACATAAACCAAGCGGCATAGTTTATTGCTAATTTACTTTATTACTGTTAGTAGATATACTAGGAGAGTTCTGCGACCACGGAACACAACTTTTTCCGACCCATAAAACACAACTTTGGCCGGTGCGCGACGGACAAAGTTGTGTTCCGTGGTCGCAGAACCCTCCTAGTATATCTACTACTATTTAAATTCTCAACATTCAAGCAAAGTATGATTTCATTGCTCCACGCCTTAGCGAGGAAATAGGGATTATGTGACTCAAGACTTAAGCCACATCATCCACACGTGAGAGATATATACATAAATCAAGCGGCATATTTTATTGCTAATTTACTTTATTACTGTAAGTAGATATGCTAGGAGGGTTCTGCGACCACGGAATACAACTTTTCCGACCAATAGAACACAACTTTGGTCGGTGCGCGACGGACAAAGTTGTGTTCCGTGGTCGCAGAACCCTCCTAGTATATCTACTACTATTTAAATTCTCAACATTCAAGCAAAGTATGACTTCATTGCTCCACCCCTTAGCGAGGAAATAGGGATTATGTGACTCAAGACTTAAGCCACATCATCCACACATGAGAGATATATACATAAACCAAGCGGCATATTTTATTGCTAATTTACTTTATTACTGTTAGTAGATATACTAGGAGGATTCTGCGACCACGGAACACAACTTTTTCCGACCCATAGAACACAACTTTGGTTGGTGCGCGACGGATAGCGTTGTGTTCCGTGGTCACAGAACCCTCCTAGTACATCTACTACTATTTTAATTTCTCAACATTCAAGCAAAGTATGATTTTATTGCTCTACCTCTTAGCGAGAAAATGGGATAATGTGACTTAAGACACATCATCCACACCTGTATTTCAGGAACCGCAAGAGATATATACATAAATGAAGCGACAAATCTTATTGCTAATTTACTTTAATACCGTTAGTAGATATGCTAGGAGAGTTCTGCGACCACGGAACACAACTTTTTTCGACCCATAGAACACAATTTTAGTCGATGCGCGATGGACAAGGTTGTGTTCCGTGGTCGCAGAACCCTCCTAGTATATCTACTACTATTTAATTTCCCACATTCAAGCAAAGTATGATTTCATTGCTCCACCCCTTAGCGAGAAAAATGGGATAATCTTACTTAAGACACATCATGCACACCTGTAATTCCGGAACAGCAGTATATATAAACATAAACCAAGCGGCATATCTTATTGCTAATTTATTTTAATACTGTTAGTAGGTATACTAGGAGAGTTCTGCAACCACGGAACACAACTTCGTCCGACCCATAGAACACAACTTTGGTCGGTGCGAGACGGACAACGTTGTGTTCCGTGGTCGCAGAACCCTCCTAGCATATCTACTACTATTTAATTTCTCAATATTAAAGCAAAGTATGATTTTATTGCTCCACCCCTTAGCGAGAAAAATGGTATAATCTTACTTAAGACACATCATCCACACCTGTATTTCCGGAACCGCAGGAGATATATACATAAACCAAACGGTATATTTATTGCTAATTTACTTTATTACTGTTAGTAGATATACTAGGAGGGTTCTGCGACCACGGAATACAACTTTTCCGACCCATAGAACACAACTTTGGTTGGTGCGCGACGGATAGCGTTGTGTTCCGTGGTCACAGAACCCTCCTAGTACATCTACTACTATTTTAATTTCTTAACATTCAAGCAAAGTATGATTTTATTGCTCTACCTCTTAGCGAGAAAATGGGATAATGTGACTTAAGACACATCATCCACACCTGTATTTCAAGAACCGCAAGAGATATATACATAAATGAAGCGACAAATCTTATTGCTAATTTACTTTAATACTGTTAGTAGATATGTTAGGGGAGTTCTGCGACCACGGAACACAACTTTTTCCGACCCATAGAACACAACTTTGGTTGGTTCGCGACGGATAGCGTTGTGTTCCGTGGTCACAGAACCCTCCTAGTACATCTACTACTATTTTAATTTCTCGACATTCAAGCAAAGTATGATTTTATTGCTCCACCCCTTAGCGAGATAAATGGGATAATCTTACTTAAGACACATCATGCACACCTGTAATTCCGGAACAGCAGGATATATAAACATAAACCAAGCGGCATATCTTATTGCTAATTTACTTTAATACTGTTAGTAGGTATGCTAGGAGGGTTCTGTGACCACGGAACACAACTTCGTCCGACCCATAGAACACAACTTTGGTCGGTGCGAGACGGACAACGTTGTGTTCCGTGGTCGCAGAACCCTCCTAGCATACCTACTACTATTTAATTTCTCAACATTCAGGCAAAGTATGATTTCATTGCTTCACCCCTTAACGAGAAAAATGGGATAATCTTACTAAAGACACATCATCCACATGTGTATTTCCGGAACCGCAGGAGATATATACATAAACCAAGCGGCATATTTTAATGCTAATTTATTTCTGACGACTGGTACTAGTAGCGCAATCCCAGACTCACCCCTTCAACCCTTAGCATTAAACTCGCATTTTTAACGTTCGGCTGGAGTAGGCATCTACACCTTTTTTGAGGTCAAATAAATGTTTTAATTATGTTCACAAAAATAGGCTACTATAATAGATCAAAGAGCTATGTTTTGATATACATGTTGCATTTTTCTTATTAAGTACATATTTTTCATAATAGAGCTTTTGTGAAAAGTGGGGAAACTATCTGGCTTTTACCCTACTCATTAATGATTTATCAGAATATTGCTCGGAGGTTCATAAGGTCGATTTCGTTAATGTCCCGGAAAATTGTCCGTCTTTCCCTCACTGTACGGCCTAACAAGCGCATTGCGAATTTCCCGAGTAATGGCGCCGATACAAAATTACCCGTCGGGAGGAATCGCGACGAATTTCCACATTTTCATATGTAAACCGGATTTTTCCCCCACGTCTTGAATACGACTAGACGAGACCCTCCGAGGCTCCCCTCGCCTTTAATTTCGAGATTTCGCCCTCCCTTCACGTCGAAAACTTACTGACAAACATCCCTCATTAGATTTAAGTATACGCACACACACACACCCCCTCGAGAAGATTTATCGCCCCCTCGGCCGCTTTGATAAATCACCCCCTTTTCGAGCGACTGACCGACGATGGGGTGCTAATGTAGAGATCTGTCTTACCGACGGGCTGAGATATTATTCGCGGTGCCTGGACGAGTTATGGGGAGTTACTGTTAGGGTTATTGGATTTGCGGGAATCCTCGAATCCGGGACCAGTTGATTTCTTCACAGTCTTCGTGAATAACTTATATCTTTACAAGATATGGAGATGTTTGTACACTTATATCGTTGGCAGTCAATGGTCGCTTTATTGAGTCCGTCATAGATGTGGTTTCCGAGAGGCCGAACCTCCAAGTATCAGTCTCCGTTCCGGAGAAGGTCAGCCTCCGTGGTGTCGTCTGCGGTGTCATCAGCACCCCTCCAGGAGTCTCCAGACACGACAGGGCTCATCAGTCCAGGGGGGTCCAAGCCATCATCCGAACCTGGCAGGAGGTAGCCGAACGACCGAGGTAAGGAGAAGGCTCCGTGGAAGTTCAGGTTTGGGAAAATCGATTGTACGATAAGTTAGTTGCATATTACATATTTTAGAGTTGGGTACTGGCTATTAAATTAATTTATTAGAGTTGCTTAAGTTTTATTCAACGAATCTAACCTCAACCTCTCTCTCTCGGATTCGTTTAAGCCTTCTACAAGGTAAGTGAGACGTTTGATAGCTGTGAGACATTGATGGACTCCCCTCAATAACTAGCGGGGGCTCGAGATATCAGTCAGGGCCGGGCTTTGTTTGTAGTTGTTGGCGCCCCTTTACCATCGAGTATCTGGTCGTATGGTAATTCATCAACGACCACTCACCGACGAGTTGAGCTAGTCGGGCCCCATTATTAAGACCGTCTAAATTTTTGGGTAACGTTGGTAAATTTAACGTTGCATGCTTTGATGTATGTTGTTCAAGTAGTCAAGTGACCACATTTCTCAAGACTTGTTTTGGTCAAAATTCAATCTGTTGCAATACTGTCCAGCGACTAGCTCTCATCCAAATAGCCAAGTATCTAATTTATTTAAGAATTGTTTCAGTCAAAACCCAGTGTATTGCAATATAGTCAACTAGCTAAACCCATGAAGGTTTGTTATATTGAAACTCCTGAACTGACCTCGTTCCATGAAGAGCATTAGTTTCAACTGACTAAATCCTTCCCACCTAGAGTTTCGGTTTTGAACTACCCCTGTAGGCGGCTTAATTCGATTACACGCCCGTTTAAAAGGTTAATAGCGCAAAACGCGTCATACTCCGCTCATATTCCCCAAATTACCGTTCGCATCGACAAAATAGTCACGGAATATTAATTACACGTAACGTGTTTTCCGCGTTCCCATGCCGTTTTTTGATTTATCGCCCTCAATAACGAATTTAATTAGCGCGTCGAGAGTTAAAAGTGCCGTAACACAACAACGCACGCCTACCCCCTCCCTCCCCCCCCCATTCCCCTTACCGTAAATATAAGATTACAATCTCGGAAAAATAACGTCGATTCCCCCCTTTCTCCATTAAAGTGCGATATCGTGTATTATATTACGTGAGAACTCTCTCTCTCCCCCTACCCCTCCCCGCACTCTCCCCCCACCCCCCTTAGTGAACTTCCTCCATAACAGCAATTTTCGTTAAAAAATATATCTCGAGTAAACTGGGATATTATAACTTGTTTTCTGGAACTTTTCAACGCGTAAAAAATACAAGTAGGTAGCCTTGAGGAGAGGGAGAGAAAGGGAGAGATAGAGAATAAAAGATTGTAACGATAGCAACTTTCGAGGATCTAATATAAACTTCCGCGAGAGAGGGAGAGTGGAAAATTAAAAAAAGTTTCCCCGGAGGGGGGGATCGCCCGGATAGGGAGGGGTGGGGGGTAAAAATTGGACAATTGCTATGGTCTGGGGTTAGCCGATGTTGCTTTAGTCGATTTCGGCTCGAGGGGTGGGGGGAGGGACAGGGAACAGGTATTTAAGGAATTAAAAATACTGAAAGCTCGGGGATGGGAAATCTGGAAAGTTTTCCAGACGTGGGCTGTTCATTGTAGAGGAAAATGAACACGACACGCTGCAGGAATTGCAGTGAAAGCTAAAGAATTGCGTTCAAAGTTGTAAATATTGAATAGTAGAATTGCAATTTCAGGAATTGACACCACAAAACAAACGAAATTCGTATCATCAACAATTCAGGAAAGTATTGCAGGTGTAACGTCCTGCGGGTGTTTAAGGAATTTTTTTACTGATTACATTTTGACGTGATATACGTCTCATAAATCGATGTCTCAGAAAACACTGTAACGTTACGCCAGACCCATGGGTGCAAGCGAGAGCGAGAGCGAGAACAAGTGACAGAGTGAAACCTTAGCGTTCAAAAGCTACAAGAATTATCTCGCTTTCACAATGTCTACAATCTCTATAATCATGTACAAATTGCCAGTATTAAGCAGGAATTTCTGAAGTTGTATGGATTACAGGAAAAACAGGAATCCAGGAATATAGAGACTACTGGGACTGTAGAAGCAATTACATGAACTGTAGGAATTACATGACCTTCACGTTGTACTCAATTCCTTTAATTTCATATTGTGCGGGAATTGCTGGAGCCAACTATCAGAATATAATAGAGAAATAGGGTGTTTCATCATGCAAAACATATTTATATTTAAACAAGTTGGAATTTATGTGAGAAAAGGAGGAGCAGAGGGAAATTAAAAAAGTTTCCTGCGAGGAGGAAACTCGCCGGGGAATTGTTTGTTTCTTATCCGAAAAAATTGGACGTCATTTGGGATTCATTATCCATTTTACGAAGTTTAGCAACTAGAACGTCTAGTGAGAAGAGGGAGAGGAATTTTAAAAAAGCTCTTCGTGAGTAATGGGGATTCGTACGAAACAAACTCGTAAAATTGTAATATTCCTATTTTCTCTCTCAACTAGTTTTTGAGTCTTTAATATTAAGGGAATTCACTGTTATTCCCTCAAATTCCGCAAGCAGTACAACTATGTATTACTATTGGTATTTTTTTGGGAAGCATGACACTTCCCTGGATGGATCCCATTCGGCGTTCCCGGGATGCCTCCCGTATTGAAACGGGAGAGGTTTCGACGGTAACATTATAGTTGGCAGGCATGTACGCAATTAGCCGCTAATAAATTAACTATCATCATAATAGCCCCGTCGACACTTGGAATAATACGGCTTGATGGATGCTCTTGATTCTCCGGATAGCCGAAGGGCCATCGGAAATTTAACGTGGTGAATGCGATCGGACTGGTCGATTTTTGGGGTGGAGCGTTTTTCACGGTTTTTGATTGGTTAAAAGCGGGCAATCGGAGGCGGAGCCTCGCTTCTTTGAAAGAAATGACGTAAAAGGGGCGGAGATTTCGATGGGTGAAGGTGGGCTCCGTCTCTGAAGGAGATTCTGATTGGTCCATATTTGCTTGGAAAGGCGGCACCTTTCCATATTTCCTATTTTCCATTGATCAATAGGAAGATAAGCTTCCAGTTTAAAGTCATGGTAACTGCATTCTGTAAAAATTCTGCGATATGATTGGGTTAAAAGAACACACGTTACTGTGAATACGATCTCATTGGTTCTTGAGAAAATTTCCTTGTGTTGTTGATAAGTATTAATGGGTTCTTATCGAAGAAAACTTGCCTAATTAAAATGACTTGCTTGAGCAAATTTTCCGCCCTTAATTATCTCAAAGAAGTTGAAAGAGGCGGTGATTCAGATTGGAAGGCGGAGCTCCCGCCTTCGGCTAGACGAATGCTGCAATCTTATTGGTTCACACTGAAGACCGTATTGGTTGTAGACTCGAGTACACCAAAGGAGGTGGAGCTTATCGTTCCAAGGATTTTGATTGGTTTAATGTGGTGCGGCCTTCCCTGTGAACTATTTTGATTGGTTTAAAGTGGAGCTCTGCGATCTTGAACCAAGTGACACGAGAGGGGAGGAGCGAGAGACATTCTAATTGGTTGAGATTTGCTTGGAGACGAAATTTCCTATTTCCCATTAGTCAATAGGAAGACAAGCTTCCAATTTAAAGTCATAGTATTCATTCTGAGAAAATACTGCGATTTTATTGGGTTAAAAGAAAACACGTTATTGTGAATACGATCTCATTGGTTCATATGAGAAAATTTCCTTGTGTTGTTGATTGGTATCAAAGGGCTCTTATCGAAGGAAACTTGATCAATTAAAATGGCTCGCTTGAGTAAATTTTCCGCCATTAATTGTCTCCGAGAAGCTAAAAGAGGCGGTGATCACATTGGAAGGCGGAGCTTCCGCCTTCCTCTAGACGAATGGTGCAATCCTATTGGTCCACACTAAAGACCGTATTGGTTGTAGACTCGAGTACACCAAAGGAGGCGGAGCTTATCTTTCCAAGGATTTTGATTGGTTTAATGTGGTGCGGCCTTCCCTGTAAACTATTTTGATTGATTCAAAGTGGAGCTCTGCGATCTTGAACCAAGTGACACGAGAGGGGAGGAGGGAGAGACATTCCAATTGGGTGAGATTTGCTTGGAGACGAAATTTCCTATTTCCCATTAGTCAATAGGAAGACAAGCTTCCAGTTTAAAGTCATAGTAACTGAATTCTGAAAAAATACTGCGATTTGATTGGGTTAAAAGAACACACGTTATTGTGGATACGCTCTCATTGGTTCATATGAGGAAATTTCCTTGTGTTGTTGATTGGTATCAAAGGGCTCTTATCGAAGGAAACTTGACCAGTTAAAATGGCTCGCTTGAGTAAATTTTCCGCCATTAATTGTCTCCGAGAAGCTAAAAGAGGCGGTGATCACATTGGAAGGCGGAGCTTCCGCCTTCCTCTAGACGAATGGTGCAATCCTATTGGTCCACACTAAAGACCGTATTGGTTGTAGACTCGAGTACACCAAAGGAGGCGGAGCTTATCTTTCCAAGGATTTTGATTGGTTTAATGTGGTGTGGCCTTCCCTGTAAACTATTTTGATTGATTCAAAGTGGAGCTCTGCTATCTTGAACCAAGTGACACGAGAGGGGAGGAGGGAGAGACATTCCAATTGGGTGAGATTTGCTTGGAGACGAAATTTCCTATTTCCCATTAGTCAATAGGAAGACAAGCTTCCAATTTAAAGTCATAGTAACTGAAGTCTGAAAAAATACTGCGATTTGATTGGGTTAAAAGAACACACGTTATTGTGGATACGCTCTCATTGGTTCATATGAGGAAATTTCCTTGTGTTGTTGATTGGTATCAAAGGGCTCTTATCGAAGGAAACTTGACCAGTTAAAATGGCTCGCTTGAGTAAATTTTCCGCCATTAATTGTCTCCGAGAAGCTAAAAGAGGCGGTGATCACATTGGAAGGCGGAGCTTCCGCCTTCCTCTAGACGAATGGTGCAATCCTATTGGTCCACACTAAAGACCGTATTGGTTGTAGACTCGAGTACACCAAAGGAGGCGGAGCTTATCTTTCCAAGGATTTTGATTGGTTTAATGTGGTGCGGCCTTCCCTGTAAACTATTTTGATTGATTCAAAGTGGAGCTCTGCGATCTTGAACCAAGTGACACGAGAGGGGAGGAGGGAGAGACATTCCAATTGGGTGAGATTTGCTTGGAGACGAAATTTCCTATTTCCCATTAGTCAATAGGAAGACAAGCTTCCAGTTTAAAGTCATAGTAACTGAATTCTGAAAAAATACTGCGATTTGATTGGGTTAAAAGAACACACGTTATTGTGGATACGCTCTCATTGGTTCATATGAGGAAATTTCCTTGTGTTGTTGATTGGTATCAAAGGGCTCTTATCGAAGGAAACTTGACCAGTTAAAATGGCTCGCTTGAGTAAATTTTCCGCCATTAATTGTCTCCGAGAAGCTAAAAGAGGCGGTGATCACATTGGAAGGCGGAGCTTCCGCCTTCCTCTAGACGAATGGTGCAATCCTATTGGTCCACACTAAAGACCGTATTGGTTGTAGACTCGAGTACACCAAAGGAGGCGGAGCTTATCTTTCCAAGGATTTTGATTGGTTTAATGTGGTGTGGCCTTCCCTGTAAACTATTTTGATTGATTCAAAGTGGAGCTCTGCTATCTTGAACCAAGTGACACGAGAGGGGAGGAGGGAGAGACATTCCAATTGGGTGAGATTTGCTTGGAGACGAAATTTCCTATTTCCCATTAGTCAATAGGAAGACAAGCTTCCAATTTAAAGTCATAGTAACTGAAGTCTGAAAAAATACTGCGATTTGATTGGGTTAAAAGAACACACGTTATTGTGGATACGCTCTCATTGGTTCATATGAGGAAATTTCCTTGTGTTGTTGATTGGTATCAAAGGGCTCTTATCGAAGGAAACTTGACCAGTTAAAATGGCTCGCTTGAGTAAATTTTCCGCCCTTAGCTGTCTCAGAGAATCTAAAAGAGGAGGTGATTCAGATTGGAAGGCGGACCTTCCGCCTTCGGCTAGACGAATGCTGCAATCTTATTGGTCCACACTAAAGACCGTATTGGTTGTAGAATCGAGTACACCAAAGGAGGTGGAGCTTATCGTTCCAAGGATTTTGATTGGTTTAGTGTGGTGCGGCCTTCCCTGTAAACTATTTTGATTGGTTCAAAGCGAACGATTGGAGGTGGAGACCTGCGATCTTGAACTAAGTGACAGAATAGTGGAGGAGGGAGAGACATTCCAATTGGTTGAGATTTGCTTGAAGACGAAATTTCCTATTTCCCATTAGTCAATAGGAAGACAAGCTTCCAATTTAAAGTCATAGTAACTGAATTCTGAAAAAATACTGCGATTTGATTGGGTTAAAAAACACACGTTATTGTGGATACGCTGTCATTGGTTCATATGAGGAAATTTCCTTGTGTTGTTGAATAGTATCATAGGGCGCTCATCGAAGGAAACTCGCCTAATTAAAATGGCTCGCTTGAGTAAATTTTCCGCCCTTAATTATCTCAGAGAAGCTGAAAGAGGCGATGATGCAGATTGGAAGGCGGAGCTTCCGCCTTCGTCTAGACGAATGGTGCACTCTTATTGGTCCACACTAAAGACCGTATTGGTTGTAGACTCGAGTACACCAAAGGAGGTGGAGCTTATCTTTGCAAGGATTTTGATTGGTTTAATGTGGTGCGGCCTTCCCTGTGAACTATTTTGATTGGTTTAAAGTGGAGCTCTGCGATCTTGAACCAAGTGACACGAGAGGGGAGGAGGGAGAGACATTCTAATTGGTTGAGATTTGCTTCGAGACGAAATTTCCTATTTACCATTAGTCAATAGGAAGACGAGCTTCCAGTTTAAAGTCATAGTAACAGCATTCTGAGAAAATACTGCGATTTTATTGGGTTAAAAGAACACACGTTATTGTGGATGCGCTTTCATTGGTTCATATGAGGAAATTTCCTTGTGTTGTTGATTGGTATCAAAGGGCTCTTATCGAAGGAAACTTGACCAGTTAAAATGGCTCGCTTGAGTAAATTTTCCGCCCTTAGTTGTCTCCGAGAAGCTAAAAGAGGCGGTGATCACATTGGAAGGCGGAGCTTCCGCCTTCCTCTAGACGAATGGTGCAATCCTATTGGTCCACACTGAAGACCGTATTGGTTGTAGACTCGAGTACACCAAAGGAGGAGGAGCTTATCGTTCCAAGGATTTTGATTGGTTTAATGTGGTGCGGCCTCCCCTGTGAACTATTTTGATTGGTTTAAAGTGGAGCTCTGCGATCTTGAACCAAGTGACACGAGAGGGGAGGAGGGAGAGACATTCCAATTGGTTGAGATTTGCTTGGAGACGAAATTTCCTATTTCCCATTAGTCAATAGGAAGACAAGCTTCCAGTTTAAAGTCATAGTAACTGAATTCTGAAAAAATACTGCGATTTGATTGGGTTAAAAGAACACACGTTATTGTGGATACGCTCTCATTGGTTCATATGAGGAAATTTCCTTGTGTTGTTGATTGGTATCAAAGGGCTCTTATCGAAGGAAACTTGACCAGTTAAAATGGCTCGCTTGAGTAAATTTTCCGCCCTTAGCTGTCTCAGAGAATCTAAAAGAGGAGGTGATTCAGATTGGAAGGCGGACCTTCCGCCTTCGGCTAGACGAATGCTGCAATCTTATTGGTCCACACTAAAGACCGTATTGGTTGTAGAATCGAGTACACCAAAGGAGGTGGAGCTTATCGTTCCAAGGATTTTGATTGGTTTAGTGTGGTGCGGCCTTCCCTGTAAACTATTTTGATTGGTTCAAAGCGAACGATTGGAGGTGGAGACCTGCGATCTTGAACTAAGTGACAGAATAGTGGAGGAGGGAGAGACATTCCAATTGGTTGAGATTTGCTTGAAGACGAAATTTCCTATTTCCCATTAGTCAATAGGAAGACAAGCTTCCAATTTAAAGTCATAGTAACTGAATTCTGAAAAAATACTGCGATTTGATTGGGTTAAAAAACACACGTTATTGTGGATACGCTGTCATTGGTTCATATGAGGAAATTTCCTTGTGTTGTTGAATAGTATCATAGGGCGCTCATCGAAGGAAACTCGCCTAATTAAAATGGCTCGCTTGAGTAAATTTTCCGCCCTTAATTATCTCAGAGAAGCTGAAAGAGGCGATGATGCAGATTGGAAGGCGGAGCTTCCGCCTTCGTCTAGACGAATGGTGCACTCTTATTGGTCCACACTAAAGACCGTATTGGTTGTAGACTCGAGTACACCAAAGGAGGTGGAGCTTATCTTTGCAAGGATTTTGATTGGTTTAATGTGGTGCGGCCTTCCCTGTGAACTATTTTGATTGGTTTAAAGTGGAGCTCTGCGATCTTAAACCAAGTGACACGAGAGGGGAGGAGGGAGAGACATTCTAATTGGTTGAGATTTGCTTCGAGACGAAATTTCCTATTTACCATTAGTCAATAGGAAGACGAGCTTCCAGTTTAAAGTCATAGTAACAGCATTCTGAGAAAATACTGCGATTTTATTGGGTTAAAAGAACACACGTTATTGTGGATGCGCTTTCATTGGTTCATATGAGGAAATTTCCTTGTGTTGTTGATTGGTATCAAAGGGCTCTTATCGAAGGAAACTTGACCAGTTAAAATGGCTCGCTTGAGTAAATTTTCCGCCCTTAGTTGTCTCCGAGAAGCTAAAAGAGGCGGTGATCACATTGGAAGGCGGAGCTTCCGCCTTCCTCTAGACGAATGGTGCAATCCTATTGGTCCACACTGAAGACCGTATTGGTTGTAGACTCGAGTACACCAAAGGAGGAGGAGCTTATCGTTCCAAGGATTTTGATTGGTTTAATGTGGTGCGGCCTCCCCTGTGAACTATTTTGATTGGTTTAAAGTGGAGCTCTGCGATCTTGAACCAAGTGACACGAGAGGGGAGGAGGGAGAGACATTCCAATTGGTTGAGATTTGCTTGGAGACGAAATTTCCTATTTCCCATTAGTCAATAGGAAGACAAGCTTCCAGTTTAAAGTCATAGTAACTGAATTCTGAAAAAATACTGCGATTTGATTGGGTTAAAAGAACACACGTTATTGTGGATACGCTCTCATTGGTTCATATGAGGAAATTTCCTTGTGTTGTTGATTGGTATCAAAGGGCTCTTATCGAAGGAAACTTGACCAGTTAAAATGGCTCGCTTGAGTAAATTTTCCGCCATTAATTGTCTCCGAGAAGCTAAAAGAGGCGGTGATCACATTGGAAGGCGGAGCTTCCGCCTTCCTCTAGACGAATGGTGCAATCCTATTGGTCCACACTAAAGACCGTATTGGTTGTAGACTCGAGTACACCAAAGGAGGCGGAGCTTATCTTTCCAAGGATTTTGATTGGTTTAATGTGGTGTGGCCTTCCCTGTAAACTATTTTGATTGATTCAAAGTGGAGCTCTGCTATCTTGAACCAAGTGACACGAGAGGGGAGGAGGGAGAGACATTCCAATTGGGTGAGATTTGCTTGGAGACGAAATTTCCTATTTCCCATTAGTCAATAGGAAGACAAGCTTCCAATTTAAAGTCATAGTAACTGAAGTCTGAAAAAATACTGCGATTTGATTGGGTTAAAAGAACACACGTTATTGTGGATACGCTCTCATTGGTTCATATGAGGAAATTTCCTTGTGTTGTTGATTGGTATCAAAGGGCTCTTATCGAAGGAAACTTGACCAGTTAAAATGGCTCGCTTGAGTAAATTTTCCGCCCTTAGCTGTCTCAGAGAATCTAAAAGAGGAGGTGATTCAGATTGGAAGGCGGACCTTCCGCCTTCGGCTAGACGAATGCTGCAATCTTATTGGTCCACACTAAAGACCGTATTGGTTGTAGAATCGAGTACACCAAAGGAGGTGGAGCTTATCGTTCCAAGGATTTTGATTGGTTTAGTGTGGTGCGGCCTTCCCTGTAAACTATTTTGATTGGTTCAAAGCGAACGATTGGAGGTGGAGACCTGCGATCTTGAACTAAGTGACAGAATAGTGGAGGAGGGAGAGACATTCCAATTGGTTGAGATTTGCTTGAAGACGAAATTTCCTATTTCCCATTAGTCAATAGGAAGACAAGCTTCCAATTTAAAGTCATAGTAACTGAATTCTGAAAAAATACTGCGATTTGATTGGGTTAAAAAACACACGTTATTGTGGATACGCTGTCATTGGTTCATATGAGGAAATTTCCTTGTGTTGTTGAATAGTATCATAGGGCGCTCATCGAAGGAAACTCGCCTAATTAAAATGGCTCGCTTGAGTAAATTTTCCGCCCTTAATTATCTCAGAGAAGCTGAAAGAGGCGATGATGCAGATTGGAAGGCGGAGCTTCCGCCTTCGTCTAGACGAATGGTGCACTCTTATTGGTCCACACTAAAGACCGTATTGGTTGTAGACTCGAGTACACCAAAGGAGGTGGAGCTTATCTTTGCAAGGATTTTGATTGGTTTAATGTGGTGCGGCCTTCCCTGTGAACTATTTTGATTGGTTTAAAGTGGAGCTCTGCGATCTTGAACCAAGTGACACGAGAGGGGAGGAGGGAGAGACATTCTAATTGGTTGAGATTTGCTTCGAGACGAAATTTCCTATTTACCATTAGTCAATAGGAAGACGAGCTTCCAGTTTAAAGTCATAGTAACAGCATTCTGAGAAAATACTGCGATTTTATTGGGTTAAAAGAACACACGTTATTGTGGATGCGCTTTCATTGGTTCATATGAGGAAATTTCCTTGTGTTGTTGATTGGTATCAAAGGGCTCTTATCGAAGGAAACTTGACCAGTTAAAATGGCTCGCTTGAGTAAATTTTCCGCCCTTAGTTGTCTCCGAGAAGCTAAAAGAGGCGGTGATCACATTGGAAGGCGGAGCTTCCGCCTTCCTCTAGACGAATGGTGCAATCCTATTGGTCCACACTGAAGACCGTATTGGTTGTAGACTCGAGTACACCAAAGGAGGAGGAGCTTATCGTTCCAAGGATTTTGATTGGTTTAATGTGGTGCGGCCTCCCCTGTGAACTATTTTGATTGGTTTAAAGTGGAGCTCTGCGATCTTGAACCAAGTGACACGAGAGGGGAGGAGGGAGAGACATTCCAATTGGTTGAGATTTGCTTGGAGACGAAATTTCCTATTTCCCATTAGTCAATAGGAAGACAAGCTTCCAGTTTAAAGTCATAGTAACTGAATTCTGAAAAAATACTGCGATTTGATTGGGTTAAAAGAACACACGTTATTGTGGATACGCTCTCATTGGTTCATATGAGGAAATTTCCTTGTGTTGTTGATTGGTATCAAAGGGCTCTTATCGAAGGAAACTTGACCAGTTAAAATGGCTCGCTTGAGTAAATTTTCCGCCCTTAGCTGTCTCAGAGAATCTAAAAGAGGAGGTGATTCAGATTGGAAGGCGGACCTTCCGCCTTCGGCTAGACGAATGCTGCAATCTTATTGGTCCACACTAAAGACCGTATTGGTTGTAGAATCGAGTACACCAAAGGAGGTGGAGCTTATCGTTCCAAGGATTTTGATTGGTTTAGTGTGGTGCGGCCTTCCCTGTAAACTATTTTGATTGGTTCAAAGCGAACGATTGGAGGTGGAGACCTGCGATCTTGAACTAAGTGACAGAATAGTGGAGGAGGGAGAGACATTCCAATTGGTTGAGATTTGCTTGAAGACGAAATTTCCTATTTCCCATTAGTCAATAGGAAGACAAGCTTCCAATTTAAAGTCATAGTAACTGAATTCTGAAAAAATACTGCGATTTGATTGGGTTAAAAAACACACGTTATTGTGGATACGCTGTCATTGGTTCATATGAGGAAATTTCCTTGTGTTGTTGAATAGTATCATAGGGCGCTCATCGAAGGAAACTCGCCTAATTAAAATGGCTCGCTTGAGTAAATTTTCCGCCCTTAATTATCTCAGAGAAGCTGAAAGAGGCGATGATGCAGATTGGAAGGCGGAGCTTCCGCCTTCGTCTAGACGAATGGTGCACTCTTATTGGTCCACACTAAAGACCGTATTGGTTGTAGACTCGAGTACACCAAAGGAGGTGGAGCTTATCTTTGCAAGGATTTTGATTGGTTTAATGTGGTGCGGCCTTCCCTGTGAACTATTTTGATTGGTTTAAAGTGGAGCTCTGCGATCTTAAACCAAGTGACACGAGAGGGGAGGAGGGAGAGACATTCTAATTGGTTGAGATTTGCTTCGAGACGAAATTTCCTATTTACCATTAGTCAATAGGAAGACGAGCTTCCAGTTTAAAGTCATAGTAACAGCATTCTGAGAAAATACTGCGATTTTATTGGGTTAAAAGAACACACGTTATTGTGGATGCGCTTTCATTGGTTCATATGAGGAAATTTCCTTGTGTTGTTGATTGGTATCAAAGGGCTCTTATCGAAGGAAACTTGACCAGTTAAAATGGCTCGCTTGAGTAAATTTTCCGCCCTTAGTTGTCTCCGAGAAGCTAAAAGAGGCGGTGATCACATTGGAAGGCGGAGCTTCCGCCTTCCTCTAGACGAATGGTGCAATCCTATTGGTCCACACTGAAGACCGTATTGGTTGTAGACTCGAGTACACCAAAGGAGGAGGAGCTTATCGTTCCAAGGATTTTGATTGGTTTAATGTGGTGCGGCCTCCCCTGTGAACTATTTTGATTGGTTTAAAGTGGAGCTCTGCGATCTTGAACCAAGTGACACGAGAGGGGAGGAGGGAGAGACATTCCAATTGGTTGAGATTTGCTTGGAGACGAAATTTCCTATTTCCCATTAGTCAATAGGAAGACAAGCTTCCAGTTTAAAGTCATAGTAACTGAATTCTGAAAAAATACTGCGATTTGATTGGGTTAAAAGAACACACGTTATTGTGGATACGCTCTCATTGGTTCATATGAGGAAATTTCCTTGTGTTGTTGATTGGTATCAAAGGGCTCTTATCGAAGGAAACTTGACCAGTTAAAATGGCTCGCTTGAGTAAATTTTCCGCCCTTAGTTGTCTCCGAGAAGCTAAAAGAGGCGGTGATCACATTGGAAGGCGGAGCTTCCGCCTTCCTCTAGACGAATGGTGCAATCCTATTGGTCCACACTGAAGACCGTATTGGTTGTAGACTCGAGTACACCAAAGGAGGTGGAGCTTATCGTTCCAAGGATTTTGATTGGTTTAATGTGGTGCAGCCTTCCTTGTGAACTATTTTGATTGGTTCAAAGCGAACGATTGGAGGTGGAGACCTGCGATCTTGAACTAAGTGACAGAATAGTGGAGGAGGGAGAGACATTCCAATTGGTTGAGATTTGCTTGAAGACGAAATTTCCTATTTCCCATTAGTCAATAGGAAGACAAGCTTCCAATTTAAAGTCATAGTAACTGAATTCTGAAAAAATACTGCGATTTGATTGGGTTAAAAGAACACACGTTATTGTGGATACGCTCTCATTGGTTCATATGAGGAAATTTCCTTGTGTTGTTGATTGGTATCAAGAGGCTCTCATCGAAGGAAACTTGCCTAATTATAATGGCTTGCTTGAGTAAATTTTCCGCCCTTAGTTGTCTCAGAGAATCTAAAAGAGGCGGTGATCACATTGGAAGGCGGAGCTTCCGCCTTCGGCTAGACGAATGCTGCAATCTTATTGGTTCACACTGAAGACCGTATTGGTTGTAGACTCGAGTACACCAAAGGAGGAGGAGCTTATCGTTCCAAGGATTTTGATTGGTTTAATGTGGTGCGGCCTTCCCTGTGAACTATTTTGATTGGTTTAAAGTGGAGCTCTGCGATCTTGAACCAAGTGACACGAGAGGGGAGGAGGGAGAGACATTCCAATTGGTTGAGATTTGCTTGGAGACGAAATTTCCTATTTCCCATTAGTCAATAGGAAGACAAGCTTCCAATTTAAAGTCATAGTAACTGAATTCTGAAAAAATACTGCGATTTGATTGGGTTAAAAGAACACACGTTATTGTGGATATGTTCTCATTGGTTCATACGAGGAAATTTCCTTGTGTTGTTGATTCGTATCAAAGGGCTCTTATCGAAGGAAACTTGACCAGTTAAAATGGCTCGCTTGAGTAAATTTTCCGCCCTTAGTTGTCTCAGAGAATCTAAAAGAGGAGGTGATTCAGATTGGAAGGCGGAGCTTCCGCCTTCGGCTAGACGAATGCTGCAATCTTATTGGTTCACACTGAAGACCGTATTGGTTGTAGACTCGAGTACACCAAAGGAGGTGGAGCTTATCGTTCCAAGGATTTTGATTGGTTTAATGTGGTGCGGCCTTCCCTGTGAACTATTTTGATGGGTTTAAAGTGGAGCTCTGCGATCTTGAACCAAGTGACACGAGAGGGGAGGAGGGAGAGACATTCCAATTGGTTGAGATTTGCTTGGGGACGAAATTTCCTATTTCCCATTAGTCAATAGGAAGACAAGCTTCCAATTTAAAGTCATAGTAACTGAATTCTGAAAAAATACTGCGATTTGATTGGGTTAAAAGAACACACGTTATTGTGGATACGCTCTCATTGGTTCATATGAGGAAATTTCCTTGTGTTGTTGATTGGTATCAAAGGGCTCTTATCGAAGGAAACTTGACCAGTTAAAATGGCTCGCTTGAGTAAATTTTCCGCCCTTAGCTGTCTCAGAGAATCTAAAAGAGGAGGTGATTCAGATTGGAAGGCGGACCTTCCGCCTTCGGCTAGACGAATGCTGCAATCTTATTGGTTCACACTGAAGACCGTATTGGTTGTAGACTCGAGTACACCAAAGGAGGAGGAGCTTATCGTTCCAAGGATTTTGATTGTTTTAATGTGGTGCAGTCTTCCTTGTGAACTATTTTGATTGGTTCAAAGCGAACGACTGGAGGTGGAGACCTGCGATCTTGAACTAAGTGACAGAATAGTGGAGGAGGGAGAGACATTCCAATTGGTTGAGATCTTCTTGGAAAGGCGGCACCTCTCGTCTGTACATTTGGCGAAATTTCCTATTTCCCATTAGTCAATCAGAAGATGAGCTCCTAGTTTAAGGAACTGCATTCTGAAAGTATAATGTGATTTCATTGGGTTAAAAGAACACGCACTGATGTAAATACGATTTCATTGGTTCATATGAGAAATCTTCTATGTGTTGATTGGTTGTGATTAGCATCACAGGGCTCTGATCGAAGGAAACTGTCCTAATTAAATATGGCTCACTTAAGTAATTTTTTCATCTTAAATTCCCTCAGAGAATCTCAAAGAGGAGATTCAGATCAGAAGGTGGGGCTTCCGCGAGTGTTGCAATCCCCTCTTCGTTGCTCCGAAAGGGGTGGAGCTTATCTTTCGAACGATTTTAATTGGTTCAAAGGGGGTGGAGCTTACCTTTTGAACGATTTTCATTGGTTTAAAGAGGCGGAGCTTCGCATCTGTTTGAGATCTGTTTGGCTTTAATATGGCGGTGCCGATGCTGTGATTCGATTGGATTACGTCAAATAATTTTCTATTTTCGATTGGTCCGCGTATATGATAAATTCCGGAAGGCGGGACCTCCTCCCGGAATTAATGGATATAAAGAATTTTCCGAGCGATTCTCCCATCGATAGCCTGATCCATTTGGATGATAGAGATGTTAAATTCATTTCCACTTCTCGCTCAGTCATTTATCAATTGAGGGAAATTGGGGAAAGGGTGTCGGGAAGCGTGCTTGTGTGTGTGTGTGTGTGTGTGTGTGTGTGTGTGTGTGTGTGTGTGTGTGTGTGTGTGTGTGTGTGTGTGTGTGTGTGTGTGTGTGTGTGTGTGTTGGATCTCTCTAACACATCCACCCTCGCTTTTATTACGTGAAAATTCTTAAATGTGCGTTCGAGTGGACAGTCTGGTTAGGGGGATGATCGAATGGGGGAGGTTTTAAGTGTGATTTAACTAAGATTTTTCTCCTTTTTTTACAGGGAATCCAGGACGTGGAGGGAAATCTGCGATAAGGGTGAGTTTTTCTCGGCGGGGTTTTTTCTTTAGATTAGCACGAGTGTCGCCTCCGAAGAGGGCGGAGATTGAGTTTTTGGGAAATAATTTACTCACTGGAGTGGAAAAATGATTTTCTGGAACTTTTGGAAAATAATATTCAATATATTAGGTAGTGAAATCGGGAGGTTAACTAAAAATTTGTTTTTTTTTAATAAAACATTTTTTAATAAAAGTTAATTGTATGATTTTTAAATTTTAAAAAAATTGAATTGTCGACTTTATTGCTATTATTATTACTTATTATTATTATTATATTATTAATATTATTACTATTTACTGACTGGAGTGGAAACATGAATTTCAGGGACTTTTAGAAAATAATATTTAATCTATTAGGTAGTGAAAACGGGAGGTTAAGTACATATTAGCTTTTTTGGAAGAAAATTAAGTTAATTAAGCATGATATTAAAAAAATTGAATTGTCGAAAAATCTTTTGATATAAAATAGAAAGGTGGCGTTTTAAGACCAGTTAAACACTTTTCCCCCCCATTTTCATTTCAACCCTAACAATTTACCCCCATTGTATCTTTTTGGGTACCTGAAAAATCTTTTTTCGTCGAAACTCGTTCCATTTTCCTGAAATTATAAAGCAGAATTCCAAAAAACTATTAGCAATGTGTTCTTAGAGCTCGTTTCTTCAGTTGTAAAAAACCAAAATAACTTCCTCGAGTAATTATCTAATTTTTCGACAAACTTAAGGGCTAATTTTAACTTTTAAAACAAGACAAATATAAAAGAAACTAATCTTAAGGCTTACTATACATTTTTTTTTCGAAAAAATTGCAAGGTGAAGTTGTTAAAAAAAACAGTTAGATAGTTACTTTCATGCTTTATTCCCCAAAATTGACATATTACCCCTTTTTTGGAATTTCTGAAAAATCTAAAAAAAAATTTCATAAATTTACAAAATGATGAAAACACACCTTATCACTCGAGCAAAGGAAAATGGAAAAATACATACTGTCAGTTTTTGAAAATATATCTCTTATTATTATTAATTATTATTAATTATTATTATTAATATCTCTTATTATTTGAAAATATGTCTCTTATCTTGTTAAGTAAACATTTGCCACAAATACACCGATAACTACTCTATTTCCGGAGTGGTAATTCCAAAAACTATCTCTAAAATCTAAAAGAAACTAATCTTAAGGCTTACTATACTTTTTTTTGGAAAAACTGCAAGGTGAAGTTGGTAAAAAACAGTTAAACACCTGATTTCCCGCTTTATTTCAAAAAATTGACATATTACCCCTTTTTTGAAATTTCTGAAAAATATGAAAAAAATTTTTTTTTTAGAAATTTACAAAATGGTGAAAACACACCTTATCACTCGAGCAAAGGAAAGGAAAAAAAAATCCATACTGTCAGTTTTTGAAAATATATGTCTCTTATCTTGTTAAGTTAACATTTGCCAGAAATACACCGACAACCACCCTTTTTCAGGGGTGGAAATTTCAAAAACCATTTTCCTTATAAATTTGTAAAATTTCAAGTTAGCTTCAATAGCTTAACCTTTTTGAACAGTTACTCGCCAATTGCCCCCAATCAAGCCACGCTAGCGAAATTCCCTGCAATGCAACGTCGAACCACTCTGCCAACTATTCAGTTAAGAACGCCCCCAATAAGGAAAAGGAGATTATGCAGCAAACTGCACACTTCTCCCCGACACACTCGCACACATACACGGCTTCCTGTTTGTTCACCCTTAAGCGAGCTTCATCAACTCCCCGATACGTATAAGCGTAATGGTCCAGATTGCGATAATGTTGTGATAACAGTTAAACGGAGGAGAAAACCGCACGAAGTTCTCCCCCTACCGCTCCCCGCTTTATTAACTAACAGTCCGCAGTCTTATAAGTGTTAATGCGGATTTGGATTGTGCTCGGAAGTTTCGATCAGTTAAACCTCGGTAGGGGGTGGGGGAAGGGGTGAGCCCTTCCCGAACGCGAAATATGTTAAAAGGGCTTAACTGGAGGTTGGAGTCGGAGATTGTGTCTTTCGGGGATGAGGTGCGACGTTCTAACTCGTTTGATAATTTTGGAAATATTTCGTAACTTTGAAAAGAAGGAGGTTTGAGTTGAGGGACGCTTCTTTGTAACTTTGTCAACTTACCTCCTGGGCCGGGAGTTCAAGTTATTTGCTGAAAGTTATATTGGAAACAGTTGCGTAAAATATTTCAAAAAGTGAGGTTAGACTTGGAAGCTCACATCGTCAAATCTCGCTAAATTCCCTTAATTGGATTAGTTGTAAGAAATCCTGACGTAATTCGTTCGAAGATTACTCTCCTCCATCTTACCGGTGATTATTAAGGCATCCCATCCCTTATTAACGTAAACGTTAATTACCCCTAAAGCCTTCTTTCTCGTGTTTCCGCGTCGTTTTATCCCCGGATCGTCCCTTACCACGATAGGGGTTGGGAGGGAGGTGGAAGGGGTAGGAAAAAATGAGCGCAATATACCCCAAAACGAAGTTCTTTCCCTTTCCGGGCTAATCGTCCCTCCGGGACGGCTCCGGGGAATTAGCTAGCGATCCATATCTAATCCTAAACAAGCTCTCAGATACGTTCATATAGTTCTTTCCGCAGAGAATAAAGTCCGGCAACGTCAGTCATAAGAGGGGTGATAAGGGTGTTGATTTAGCTGATACCAAACATGAGTCATAATTAATAAAGTTGTGCGTGGGCCGAAACATATGAATCCAAGTCGAAATTAGAAAAATATGCATCTTGAACTTCTTTGATTATTAATTTACGTATAAAATTGGGCAATCAAGTTTTCTTATTCTTAGAAGCAAAACCACGTTTAGGTATTTTCGTTATGCGAAGCCCCGCCTCTAAATGGTCACTTTGGAAAAATCCAACCGCGAAGCTCCTCCTACATTAGTAACGCCTCAGCTTCCGCCTTTAAGCGCTTAGCTCCGCCCCTTTGAGTTAACTTCGAGCAATCGAACCGCAGAACACCGCCTTCGAATAGTAACTGTCCCTTATATTCTGTCTTAGACCGGTCAGTACAGCCTCTTCTGAATTAAGTTGGACCAATGGGAAGGCTCGTAGTTTACCAGAAGTAATGATCATCTTACTACCGCCTCCTTTGAGTTAATATGGACCAATAGGATTTCTTGTACGTTCCACCTTCGAGTGCTAATTAAATTTCTATTGGTGTTGGTTTTGCCTGTGTGCGCTTATCCCCGCCCACCTCAAGTTAATTTGTAGCAGTTAGATCGTTTTCAGCTATCAAGACTCGTTGCTCCACCTTGAAATGTCAGTTACGCCTTTCTAAGGTTTGCTCGTCCTCCTTTAAGTTGATAAGGACCAATCATATCGCTTTTAGCCCCTCCCCCGATGCCATGCTCCACCTTCAAGAGATAGCTACACCTATTTTGTGTTTGGTTGTGCTTCAACCTAGCCCCATTTAAGGTAATGAAGAAAATATATCATTTAGGTTAATTATGATGAGCGATCCGAGTATCTGTTTATGTTAAATAGTGGAGAATTCCAAAAGGATATGATCAATTCTGCCGGACGATATACAGTCAGTTCTGCCAGATGCTAGTTTGGTCAAAGCTCGACCACACGCATCAGTTGTGCCATAGCTCTAACAGACAGATGGCGACACCTGTGGTAATTTTATAACTATCTCCACATCTATGAAGGTAGATGAGAGGGTATGTTAAGGGGGCGGGCTCTTAGTACCATTTTGTCTCTTTTACTGATGGCTTGAACAGTGAGCAAAAACTGCCGTTTTGGCACTTTTTAATCAAAAAAAATTCATATATATTTTGCACTCATTTCCTTGAAAGAGCTTTTGAGGCAGCTATGAACAGTCTTAAGGACTTTTAGAACCGCTTTAAAAAGGTTTAGGATAGTTTAAAACCCAATGGCCCAATTAAGCTTTTCTAAACTATTTTGAGACTGTTTAAAGACGCTCCACAGCTACTCAGTTTAAGCGTTAATTACACGAGACAGATGGTGAAACCTGTGGATTTCACTGTGGGTAGGTGTAATTTTCTAATTGTTCCACAACTATAAATAGTAGTGCCCTTTTGGCACCTTCCTTAATGGTAAAAAAATATTTTGGAAAAGCGTTTGACCGAGATATAAAAGACAAATGCCACATAATCTAATTAAAATGATATAGAACAACAAAGCCAACCAAATGCAGACAAATGTTAAGGGAGAACTTACCGAACCAATACTAGTGGCTAACGGTATCCGACAGGTAGGTTCTTTAAGTCCTCTACTATTCAACATCATCATGGATGGAATAATACAAAAAACGAGAAATAACTATATTGTGTTACGTAGATGACACAGTACTAATTGCTGAGAGCGAAGACGACCTACAAAGGCTCCTACATTAACTCTTACTACTAAAACATTCTTGGACAGAGAAACAAGCGAAAACATATCAAGAGTTTGTAAAATTGAAATTATCATGAAAAAGGAAGAAAGAATAGAACGAGCACATTAACAGAATGAGCGCTGAGAGAATTGTTCGAATAGCAAATAGGAAGAATATTCGACCCACTTTAAACCGAGGCCTGGAAATGGACATCACATAGGCGTTCCATAGAAATTATTTATATAATGACACATTTAGTATGACGTTGGCCTAGTAGAGTCGTAACGTTTCCTTATATATTAGTTAGCTTTCCCGTACCGGTTTGAACATTGTGATATGCCGCTACGAAGATCACTTTCGATAAACTTTAACATAGCTCATATCCACTTGTGGGCGTTGTTCTCAAAAATATAATTTCTACCAGCCTTCCATTACCAGAGAGGTTTAAGTATAGGTGGCCCATCGACAGTAAGGGTTTTTGTTGGCACTTGCTGCAAACTTTTTCCTGTAACTATGTATATGTTAGGATTCAGCAATTAAGTTAAGGACTATATGTACGATTTCGTACCAAACTATAAAACGTAGATCGTAGGAATAGTTTCAGATTTAAGGACTGTAAAATTTTTACATAGATATATAAAATAAAGAGGTTGCAGAGACAATAAGGCATCTGATCTATCGACCGTCCGCGAATGTATTTACTGAACCGTACGTCTAGTCAGTGTTGCCATAGTTGGTGATTTTTCACCAGGTCTGGTGATTTTTTATTGTCTTTGGTGAATAGTGAGAAACTTGAGGTTTTTTAAATAAATCTGAGGATTTTCGATAATTTTTGGTGAATAATGAGAAACTTATCTTTTTTAAATAATAATTCCACCATTTTTGAATAAAACAAAATAATTATTCAGTAAAACAGAAAAAGAATTCTAACAATTATAAAATGTAAAAAAATATTATAAAACACGGTTATAAAATATATGAGTAATAAATTATCATTATTCAATTTTATAATTATATAATTTTTAATAATTTAATTTTTATAATTGTTTTTGCTAAATATTCTCTCTACGCTCGAACTATTGCGTGGTAGTAAAAGAATATTTTTAACAAGGAAATTAATATTAGAATAAGCTTCTGTATCATCACCTTTATTGTGTGACGAACAAACCTCCAAAAATCAATCATATCAAGTTTTTCATATAGCTCACAATATTTTAACAGTCGCCATTCTTTATCAAGTTCATTTAAATTTTTAACAATATTAAGAAATTTGTTACAAAGTTCCTAAAGATGAAATTTTTTCTATTTTTGAAGGCTCCAAAAATTCCAATAGTTGATGACTGAATGAAGTCGGAGGTGAAAGGAAATCGGATATTCATTTGTCCAATAATGCACTCTACTTAAAAATCCAAACATCATTTCTTGAACTCCTCACACTCAAAAGCTAAAAATTTGTCTTCTGCTAATTCCATAGATAATTTTGGACCAGTGTAAATATTATACAAAGGCATAAAATATCCTTGAAAAATTTCAATTTAGCAGTGAATTATTTTTTGAAATTTTATAAAAGTTTTCCATTTTTTCAAAATAATTCATAAACTAAAATAGATATTTTTGAAAATTTTAAAACATTTCAAAACGGCATCCATATTGAATATATGTAGTTTTTAAAATGTCACAGATCACGAAATTGCCCCAAAAACATCTTAAAACTTCCTCTCGACTTCAAAGATGGAAGAAATTCGAAATTTTCAGATATTCTAAGGATCATTCAAAACCATCCAGTTTTTGAAAATATCCAGCTTCCCTTTATGCCATTTTTTAACCCATTCAGGTTCCCAAACCGTTCGCCACAACATCTGCGCATGAGCAGTCTTCTCTAAAACGGCGCACGAGCAGAGAATTCCCCGCGTCCCACGAGGAAACGAGCGAAAGCTAATAAGATAAGAGATCACGGCATCGCTTTCACCTCGTTCCGCCTAAACCAGAAAAATCCCCCCTACCCCCCTCCACCCCCGACGAACATCGTAAACATACGAATCCATAACTACCCTCATTTGTTCCCCTGTCACTGCAGAATTAAATTGTGGGGGTGAGTGGGATTATTTACGATTCAGCGTGTATGTAACGCTGTCAACCTACCCCCCAGGCGTAAACTATACATCTTTTCCACCCCCCACCCCACGTTCCCCCTCCACGCGCCGCAAAACCATGTTTTCGTGACACTTAAATTATTTTTTTACGCGCCGAGCGCCGTTATACGCTGGCGTGTAGTTTAATTATAAACGCCGGCGAATGAAATAGTTGTGGAGATTTATGAGGGTGGTGGGGGGGAGGAGAACGGAGGGAGGGAGAGGGGGTAGGTAATTGATGTATGATTGGTGAATTGGCGCCGTTTCGTGATCGGAATGTGGAGAAGAGGTATCGATCTGATGGTTCCTTCCTCGGGATTGGTTTCTTTTAACACTGATTTAATAATTATATTAGATTAATTAAGGCAATGCCGACATAATATCTCGACGTTGGTGAGTTTTGACATATTTCCAAAAAATGCGCCAATCTGCACAATTCCACTTTACTTGCTTACTTTAATTAGGTACTAATTTCACAAACGATTAATTACCCATGACAGGCTTCAGTTATTGTTCGTAATATAATTGGCGTGCTAGACTCTGCGATGATTATTAATTTAGTTAATAGATCAAGGTTAACGCTTTTGAACCAATTAACTTTCCGTTATTCACAACTTTTTTTTTTAATTTAAAAACCAATATGCTTTTCGAGGATATATTTGAAGTAGATATACAAGGCTGTTTCTGCGACAAAATTCCGTAGGGCTCCTCCCTCGTAGAAAAGTGAGGTTATGTACGGAATTCTGTCGCCGAACCCGCCTGGTATATCTACTATTGGACATCACCGAAATCACTTGTTTGGCAAGAAAGGATTTTACAATAATTTGAATTTAATTCCTCAAGGACACTTCATCTAGTGACTTTTACCGAAATGCAAGATTCAATAGAAAAGTTATAAATTTTTGAAATTTGAAATCGTGGCATTTACATTCTCCCGATTTTTATATAAAGCGTTACGACTTCAAAACTTCTTTATGTGAAGTGCTGAAACTCACTAAACGTCCTTAAAACAATGCGATAAACGACTAACGACTTTCAATGTATTTTGAAAAACAAATTGAGCTTTTATGAGTTCTTAAAATCATTACATACTGCCACCTCATCCAACCACTGTTTTTAAATGGACACTGACAACTTCAGAACTCACTAAAAGAGTTGAAACTCACTAAACTCCTCAACGACACTTCAGTAGATAATTTTAGCAAATTATTCCGAAATCTGAGATTCCACAGAAAAATTATGAATTTTTGAAACCAAAAATCATGTCAAATTGCAATTACACCGGTTCAGTTGTGTCATGTTTTTACATAAAACGTCATAACTTCAAAGCTCCTTTACACAAAGTGACTTAACTCACTGAAGGTCTTCAAAACTGTTTGATAAAAAACTTTTAGTGAATCCTACAAAAATTCGAGTTTACGAATTTTCAAAATTGAAATTTCATCCCATACTTTTGAAGCTTGTTAAATGGACACCTCCAACTACGAAACTCCTTTAAAAAGGAGTTCAAATTCACTGAACTTCCCAAGGACAATTCTAGTGAGTTTCACCAAAATGCAAGTTTCAATACCAAAATTATGAATTTTCGAAACTACAAATCGCGTCAAATTGAAGTTACACGTGCAATAATTGTATCTTGACGTTTTTGAAAAACCTTTTTTCTTAACAAATTCCAGAAAGTGCCATTTCGGGTATCAAAGAGGAATTGTAAATATACAGGGTGTTAGGGGTTTGACTGCCTTTATTTTAATAGGTGATAGTATTCATAAAAAAAAACTAATATGACGGGGGTCCTAAAACCAACCGTTTTCGAGAAAAGTCGAGTTATTTTATCAAGGCATTTCACCACAACTTGGCAACACCGACAAGAAAAGATACGTATACATGTAAACAGCTGTGCGGTGTCAATGCTTCGCGACGCGTGCGATAAATTCGCGGTGTTGCCACACTACATCATAGCCGCTTTATCGAGTTGTATTGATTGGAAATATTTTTATATTCTTTAAAGAAAAAAATGTTTTGTTAAAAATTAAACATAAATACATTAAAACAATACATCTTATGGTCATTTCATCACAAAATTATGCGAGAATCTTTAATAAATCTGAATTTTTACATCTCAAAATTAGAAGTTTGTTAATTTTTTTCTCGAAAACGGTTGGTTTTAGTACCCCTGTTATATAAGGTTTTCTTGTTTATTTCGGTGAATACTATCGCCTGTTAAAATAAAGGCAGTCAAACCCCTAACACCCTGTATGCATTAGACAGATCTGCCTTTCAAAAAAGATTATTTTTGTTCGATTCAATAATTCCCGTTATGTAATTTATCAAATTGGAGTAAAAATTAAAATAAAATTTTCGTTAGAGAGGTTGTAATCCATACAGTACAAATGTCATTTGATGAACAGAAAACACCTTTAGGAATCTATTAGGAAGTCAGGAGAAATGTCAAAAATGGAGGGTGTACGTCCAAAATTTCCATAGACTCTCCTAATCAGTCTATTTCAATTTTTCAAAATAAGTTAGTAAACTTCAAGTACGTACCACGCGCAGAAAAATCAGCGAGCAATTCCAAATATTTTTTTGAACTCCAGGAAAATCCAAATTTCCCTACTCAGCCTTGATTCCAAAATTGGTAACGGGCAAACCACCATATCGATTTTGATTAAATTCGATAAACTCGTTCGAGGTAGTTCATAATTTTCAAAAGTACAGTTACTAGTTAGTTAATCGAAAATTATAATAAGGAAGAACTTAATTAAACACGTGGTGGGAGTTCACTGTGACAAATGTTTAAATTGTTTTTTTCCAAATTTTAAAATATGATAAATGCCATTTGAAATTTGTGACATATGTTATGTGATATTTCATTGTAAAACCTTCATTTTCCCTCTTGAGCGTAGAGTTTCTGGGTTACTCAAAGAGACAGCTGGAAGAACCGCATTTCATAATTATTTCCACGTTTTCATGTGAACTATTTTAATTGACGTAGTGGTATTAGCGCCACGAGTACGACTGTCGAAATTAATTTAAAACTGTCCATTTCCTCGGCAATTTCCCGAGGAAACAAACCAGATACTTTCCCTCCCACTCTTCTTGTGTCTTTCCTCTTTTTTTTTGTCGAGAGAGTGAAAATCCCTGTACGAATCAATCGTCTAGACGGTCTCTTAATTAATTTTGTTTGTTTCTCTCTCTCCCACTCACCCTCTCGCCGGTAATGGCATTCGCCATTTTTTATTGTTCCCGATAAATAAATTGCCAGACGATAAATTAGATTAATTAGATGTAAATGAACATGGGAGAGGGAAAAAATATAAATTAATGGAGTTAGTGGAGGAGGAAGTGGTTTTTGTTTTCTCGTCGGAATTTCTCTTTTCCCGGTGCGTGATTCGGGAGCGGAAAGAGGGATTCGCCTTGGGAATCTATTTGTGGGTCGGTAGTAGGTGAGCTATGTCGGTTCTGGAGCTTGTTATTTATAGTTATTTATGAAACGAAGAAAAAGTTCTCGGGGTACAGAGCGATGCTAGATGACGAAGGTTCTCAAATTTCCCAAATAAAACAATCAACTAATGTGGATGATGTTTAATCCAACAGCTATACAACCGACGTTTCGTCTACGATCGTAGACATACTCATGGTTCTACAATGATAAGGTAAGTACTTGTTAGGAAGGAGAGACTGACACTTACATTTACACTTACATTTCCAGTGAGCTGATGAGTCAAATTAAAATGAAAGGTGAATTGAAAGTCCTTTGTAGGTCCAATCGAGGTCGAAAGTAAGTATGACCATTACGTGAAAATACAATTGTAAGTGTCAGTCTCTCCTTCCTAACAAGTATTTACCTTATCATTGTAGAACCATGAGTATGTCTACGATCGTAGACGAAACGTCGGTTGTATAGCTGTTGGATTAAACATCATACACATTAGTTGATTGGTTTATTTGGGGAATTTGAGAACCTTCGTCATCTAGTATAGTTATTTATGTTAGACGTTGCAAACTTGAACTTGAATCCTTTTGAAACTATCAAAGCTCGGAAAACGGTTCTAGGACGACTTGACTCAATTTAAACTCAAATTAGCTTATGTTTTTGTACCTAATATTAATCTCAGAAATTTCTATAGTTTTTCTTTTCAAAATTATGGCCGAAACTGGAGGTGTCAACATTTCAAAAAAGAGGTTGATGGTTGAAATCTTCGTTTTACCGTTGATTATGCTTATCTTAATGATCTGATCAAGTGACAAGAATTTCGGCTTTGTCTTTTGTAGAATTATTACCGAAATTTCTAAAAAATCTTATAAACTGTGTTCATCGGGCATGTAAAATATTCCAAAAAATGTTTTCATGTATTCCAGGTTATTGGAACATATTTTATTCGATAATTGACGTTATTCCTAATATTCTGACCGAGTTTCACAAATTTCCGTTGTGTCGTTTTTGAATTATGAACGAAGTTCCTGAAAATTCTTTAAGATTGATTTCATCGGACACATAAAATTTTCCAAAAAAATGTTCTCATATAACGAGATTGTTAAAACATATTTTATTAGTTAAACGAAGTATTGGCAACATTCTGAAGGAAGTTTCAACAATTTCTGATTTGTCTGTTCAGAATTATGACGAAATTCCTAAAAAAAATTCAAAACTGATTTCATCGAGTTGTAAAAATTGTCAAAAAAATGTTATGATATACCCACGACATAAATACTTTATTTTGTACATCAATTAAAGGCTTCTTAACATTATGAATGACTTTCAGCTAACCTGTTGTTTTAGTTTCAAAATTATGACCGATATTCCCACATATTCTTTAAAAATGACTTTATCGGCGCAATAAAATTTTCCAAAAAATGTTCTTATATGTCCAGGTCATTGTACCTCATTCTATTCGATAACTGAACTTATTTATAATACTCTGACCGAGTTTCACAAATTTCTGTTTTGTCGTTTTTGAATTGTGACCGAAGCTCCTGAAAATTCCTTAAGATTGATTTAATCGGAAACATAAAATTTTCCAAAAAGTGTTCTCATATAACCAGATTAATAAAACATATTTTGTTGGTTGATTGAAGTATCTGCTACATTCTGAAGAAGTTTCAAAAATTTCTGTTTTGTTTGTTCAGAATTTTGACCGAAATTATTGAAAATTTTTCAAAACTGATGTCATCGGGAAGTAAAAATTGTCAAAAAAGTGTTTTCCCACGACCCACGACATAAATACTTTATTTTGTACATCAACTAAAGGCTTCTCAACCATATGAAAGACTTTCAGCTAACCTGTTGTTTTATTTTTAAAATTATGTCCGATATCCCAAAAATTCTTTAAAAATGACTCCATCGGCGAATTAATATTTTCCAAAAAATGTTCTTATATGTCCAGGTCATTGTACCTCATTTCATTCGATAACTGAACTTATTCCTAATATTCTGACCGAGTTTCAAAAATTTCCGTTTTGTCGTTTTTGGATTATGACCGAAGCTCCTGAAAATTCTTTTAAATTGATTTAATCGGGTACATAAAAATTTACAAAAAATGTTCTCATATAACAAGACTACTAAAACATATTTTATACGTTAATTGAAGTATCCGCTACATTCTGAAGGAAGTTTCAAAAATTTCTGTTTTGTCTATTCAGAATTATGACCGTAATTATTGAAAATTTTTCAAAACTGATGTCATCGGGCAGTAAAAATTGTCAAAAAAATGGTATGATATACTAACGACATAAATACTTTATTTTGTATAACAACTAAAGGCTTCTTAACTTTATGAAACACTTTCAGCTAACCTGTTGGTTTAGTTTCAAAATTATGACCGATATTCCCAAATATTCTTTAAAAATGACTTCATCGGCGCAATAAAATTTTCCAAAAAAATGTTATTGTATATCCACGTTATCGTACCTCATTCTATTCGATAACTGAAGTCATTGCTAATACTCTGACCGAGTTTCACAAATTTCTGTATTGTCGTTTTTGAATTATGACAGGAGCTCCTGAAAATTCTTTAAAATTGATTTCATCGGACACATAAAATTACCCAAAAAGTGTTCTCCTATAACCAGATTAACAAAACATATTTTGCTCGTTAATTGAAGTATTCTCTACATTCTGAAGGAAGTTTCAAAAATTTCTGTTTTGTCTATTTAGAATTATGACCGAAATTATTGAAAATTTTTCAAAACTAATGTCATCGGGCAGTAAAAATTGTCAAAAAAATGTTTTCCCACGACCCACGACATAAATACTTTATTTTGTACATCAACTAAAGGCTTCTCAACATTAAGAAAGACTTTCAGCTAACCTGTTGTTTTAGTTTCAAAATTATGACCGATATTCCCAAATATTTTTTAAAAATGACTTCATCGGCGCATTAAAATTTTCCAAAAAATGTTCTTATATGTCCAGGTCATTGTACCTCATTCTATTCGATAACCGAACTTATTCCTAATATTCTGGCCGAGTTTCAAAAATTTCTGTTTTGTCGTTTTTGGATTATGACCGAAGCTCCTGAAAATTCTTTTAAATTGATTTAACCGGACACATAAAATTTCCCAAAAAATGTTCTCATATAACGAGATTATTAAAACATATTTCGTTTATTAACTGAAGTATCCGCTACATTCTGAAGGAAGTTTCAAAAATTTCTGTTTTGTCTATTCAAAATTATGACCGAAATTCTTGAAAAATTTTCAAAACTGATTCCATCGGGCTATAAAAATTATCAAAAAAATGTTATGATATACCTACGACATAAATACTTTATTTTGTACATCAACTGAAGGCTTCTCAACATTATGAAAGACTTTCAGTTAACCTGTTGTTTTAGTTTCAAAATTATGACCGATATTCCCCAAAATTCTTTAAAAATGACTTCGTCGGCGCAATGAAATTTTCCAAAAAATGTTCTTATATATCCAGGTTATTGTACATCATTCTATTCGATAACTGAACTTATTCCTAATATTCTGACCGATTTTAACAAATTTCTGTTTGGTCGTTTTTGAATTATGACCGAAGCTCCTGAAAATTCTTTAAGATTGATTTAATCCGACATATAAAATTTTCCAAAAAGAGGTGTTATATAACCAGATTAATAAAACATATTTTATTCGTTAATTAAAGTATCCTCTACATTCTGAAGGAAGTTTCAAAAATGTCTGTTTTGTCTATTCAGAATTATGTCCGAAATGCTTAAAAATTTTCCAAACTGATTTCATCGGGCAGTAAAAAAGGCCAAAAAATGTTATAATATACCCACGACATAAATACTTTATTTTGTACATCAACTAAAGGCTTCTTAACATTATGAAAGACTTTCAGCTAACCTGTTGTTTTAGTTTCAAAATTATGACCGACATTCCCAAAAATTCTTTAAAGATAACTTCATGGGGTACATAACATTTTCCAAAAAATGTTCTTATGTATCCAGGATATTGTACTTCAGTCTATTCGATAACTGAACTTATTCCTGATATTCTGATCGAGTTTCACAAATTTCTGTTTTGTCGTTTTTGAATTCTGACCGAAGCTCCTGAAAATTCTTTAAGATTGATTTAATCGGACACATAAAATTTTCAAAAAAGTGTTCTCATATAAACAGATTAATAAAACATACTTTGTTGGTTAATTGAAGTATCTGCTACATTCTGAAGGAGTTTTAAAAATTTCTGTTTTGTCTGTTCAGAATTATGACCGAAATTTGTAAAAAAAATTTCAGAACTGATTTCATCGGGCTGTTAAAATTGTCAAAAAAATGTTATAATATACCCACGACATAAATACTTTATTTTGTACATCAACTAAAGGCTTCTTAACATTATGAAAGACGTTCAGCTAACCTGTTGTTTTAGTTTCAAAATTATGACCGATATTCCCAAAAATTCTTTAAAAATTACTTCATCCGCGCATTAAAATTTTTCAAAAAATGTTCTTATGTATCCAGGATATTGTACCTTATTCTATTCGATAAGTAAACTTATTCCTGATACTCTGACTGAGGTTCACAAATTTCTATTTTGTCGTTTTTGAATTATGACCGAAGCTCCTGAAAATTCTTTAAGATTGCTTTAATCGGAAACATAAAATTTTCCCAAAAGAGGTGTTATATAAACAGATTACCAAAACATATTTAATTCGTTAATTGAAGTATCCGCTGCATTCTGAAAGAGTTTTAAAAATTTCTGTCTTGTCTATTCAGAATTATGACCGAAATTCTTGAAAATTTTTCAAAACTGATATCATCGGGTTGTAAAAATTGTCAAAAAAATGTAATGATATACCTACCCACGACATAAATACTTTATTTCGTACATCAACTAAAGGCTTCTCAACATTATGAAACTCTTTCAGCTAACTTGTTGTTTTAGCTTCAAAATTATGCCCGATATTCCCAAAAATTCTTTAAAAATGACTTCATCGGCGCAATAAAATTTTCAAAAAAAAATGTTATTGTATATCCACGTTATTGTACCTCATTCTATTCGATAACTGAAGTCATTGCTAATACTCTGACCGAGTTTCATAAATTTCTGTATTGTCGTTTTTGAATTATGACAGGAGCTCCTGAAAATTCTTTAAAATTGATTTCATCGGACACATAAAATTACCCAAAAAGTGTTCTCCTATAACCAGATTAATAAAACATATTTTGCTCGTTAATTGAAGTATTCTCTACATTCTGAAGGAAGTTTCAAAAATTTCTGTTTTGTCTATTCAGAATTATGACCGTAATTAATGAAAATTTTTCAAAACTGATGACATCAGGCAGTAAAAATTGCCAAAAAAATGGTATGATATACTAACGACATAAATACTTTAGTTTGTATAATGTAGTATGTGTATGTAGATTGCTGAGCTGTTAAAACGGAGTGGCAACGCTCCGATCGATTATTAAACATTAATTAGTAATAAATGTACATCCGTGCAACAAGGTACTACAAATAAACAGCTATAGTGGGTCGAACCCCAACGTCTCTTATTCAACCTAGACGGTTGGGACCTTAACCAACAAGATGAAACATTACATGGCGATCCTGCCAGCCGTCTAGAGAGAATAGGAAGACCAGAATGGCCGGAAACGCCCAGTCCAAAGAAGAAGTTGTGATAACTCAATCAGCGACGGGAGACGCCACCACACAGAGAGGACAAGGGATTACCACAACAGAAATCCTACTGGTAGTATTGGTAGCAGCAGTCGCCGTAGGGGTGGTATACTATTGTTACAAAAGGCAGCGGAAAAATCTGACAAGGACCATCAGGCAAGAAATCCATCTTAACGAATTAAGAAGATCCAGGGATATCATCGTAGAACCACGCCACGACCAAGAGAGGCACTACAAGCTTGATAGAGGACTTCATATTCCAGAATCCAAGGTATAGATTTTGGGAAGTAATAGCTTCACGCCGAATCAGGTCAAGTCGGAACGGTGCATGACCTCTTCCACTCGGCGATAAAAATGAAGAGTTGCAGAAACCACAAGTGCGTCAGTGAGGTTCAAAGGTAGTATCGTACCGATTTATTTATTTAATGTAAAATAACAGCAACCTTGCATTAATATTTTTTTTAAAAGAAATGAAAGAGAATATAGCTGAATTGCAATTTTTTTTAGAACTTAAGATTTATTAAGACATTATAATCTTTTAGTCTTCTGCATATTGGGTATATTAGTAAATTTGATTCTTTTATATGTAATATTAAGTAAATAGGTAATAGATTTAATGGGAAGTAAGTTAAAGGAGATATATGAAAAGCTAACACAGCTCAAAATCTCTTTAACCAAATTAAACCAAGAAAAAAGAAAAACACCACTACTAAAAGCAAAGCTCGATGAAGCCAAACGTGTAGCGTCACTTGTAAGTACAGAAGTCGACATTGCGAAACAAAGGTCTGCTCGGGGAGAGTTAAAAGGGGAAGAACTTACTTTAATAAATGAAATTATAGCAAATATAAAAGTAACGTATAACGATATTTTAGGGTTTAGCAAATATATTGAAGAACCGGACGAAACGATTGAAACTGACAACGACGTGACAACAGAATTACCATCAGCAACCATGAGCACCTTCGACTTGCGAGTTGCAGTGAACTTATTGCCCATGATGGACGGTAGAGAAGAGACAACAAACAGGTTAGTAGATGCAATTGAACTCTATGAATCTATGCTCAAAGAGGCGGATAAACCTCAGTTAGTAAATTTTGTATTGAAAACACGACTTACATCGAATGCAAAATTAAGGTTAAAGTCAAGTTATCCCTCGGTTCTCGAATTAGTTACTGATATTAAAAATCACCTTTTGACGAAAAAGTCCTATACAGCCCTTCAGGCCCAATTACTTAATCTGAGACAAGGAGATCGTAGTGTTGAGCAATTTGGTAGAGAGTTGGAAGACCTCTTAGTAAATTTAACCATTTCTCAGGCAAACGGTAGTGTAGAGTCTTATGCTGTTTTGCAACCAATAAACGAAAAGACAGCCATCAAACGTTTTGCAGACGGACTTAGAAACCAAAAGTTAAGTACGATAATTGCTGCGCGAAATTTTGAAAATTTAAAAGATGCTATCAGAGCAGCACAGGATGAAGAAAACACCAGAAGCTCCCATTCTGAAATAATGACTATGTCGCGACGAGGTAGAGGTAGAAATTTTTCTCGTAGTAATTTCCCTAATCGTAATCAGTCTTTTTCTCAAAATAATCCACGTAATTTTAGAAATGCAAATCACCAACGCGGAAATTGTAACTTCCAATTCCAATCTCAAAACGATAATCGTCAAAGTGGCCCTTCACAACATAATACGCGAGGCCGTTTTAATAACCGTAATAACAGAGGTACAAGGTCATGTAATAGATACCATAACATGCATTGTGCAGAAATAAGCAATAACCTAGGTCAGGAACAAACGTCTCATGTTTCAAATGACGATACAAACTCTAGCTCTTCAAGAACAAATAATAATTCTATAAATTCCAATCAAAATCAGTTTTTTCGTTGGTAAAACAAAAAACGGAAACGCAAAGATATTTACATTGTCGGAAACTTCATGCAGCTTTACAATTTTTCAATTAGATGAGCGGAAAATAAACTTTCTAATAGATACAGGGGCATCGCTCTGCGCCATCAAATCAAAATTTCTAAATAATAATTATAGAATTTATAAGGAACAAATTGAAATAAAAGGAATAGGAGGAACAATACTGTCGGAAGGTTATGTTTATTTGAAATTAAAAGCAAAAGACTTAATTTTTCAACAGAAATTTTACGTTTTTGCATCGCTTCCCTGTGCCGGTGATGGTATAATTGGAGAAAATTTTCTAAAATATTTTTGTGGCATTATAAATTATGAAGAGTACACTTTGTCATTAAATAATTGTGGAAATGAAATTTCACTACCAATGCACTCTTATAATAATGATAATAATCTCACAATACCACCACGATGTGAGGTAGTGCGGTATTTAACAACAAGCGTGAATGAGGAATGTGTGATTTGTCCAAAAGAATTTTGTCAAGGAGTATTTATGGCAGGAATGATAGCGAAACCAATTGACGGGAAAATACCAGTTAAAATTTTAAATGTTAGAGAAAATGAAGTACAATTAAAGAACTGTACACCCACAATTGAAAATTTGAACGAGTATGAATGCTGTGAGTTTGGAAATCAACGTGTATCTGTTGAACGAGTAAAAACATTATTTAACTTACTACAGTTAAATTATTTAAATTTAGAAGAACAAATAGAGATAGAGAATATTTGTGCAAAATTTTTCGACATTTTCCACTTACCAAATGATAAACTCACTACCACAAACCTTTACAAACAAACCATCATCTTAAAAGAAGATTCTACTCCAGCATATGTAAAACCTTATAGACTCCCTCACTCCCAAAAGACCGAAATAGATAAGCAAATTTCTAGCATGTGTGAAAATGGAATAATCGAAAGTACAAGGAGTGAATGGTCATCACCAGTTTTGTTAGTCCCAAAAAAATCTGGCTCGAATGGTGAAAAGAAAAGTAGACTTGTTATAGATTATCGTTTGCTGAATCAAAAAATTAAGGATGACAAGTTCCCACTTCCGAATATTACGGACATCTTAGATTCATTAACAGGCGCAATATACTTCTCTCATTTAGATTTAAGTCAGGGGTATTACCAAGTAGAATTAGACGAAGATAGTCGCAAATACACAGCTTTCACGACCGATCGTGGACAATGGCAAATGAAGAGACTGCCCATGGGACTTAAAACTAGTCCCAGTGCTTTCTCAAGAGTTATGACTGTAGCTATGTCAGGTCTAAACTACGAAAAATGTTTTGTGTACTTAGATGATCTAATTGTTTTTGGTAGAAACTTGGAGCAACACAACAAAAATCTTTTAACAGTATTTACAAGACTGCGAGAAGTAAACCTAAAACTTAACCCCGCGAAATGCGAATTTCTTAGAAAACAAATTTTATATTTAGGCCATATTATTACACCAGCTGGTATACTGCCAGACCCAGAAAAAATTTCAGTTTTAAAAAATTACCCAACACCACAAAATGTAAACGAGGTTAAAAGATTCGTTGCTTTCGCAAATTACTATAGAAAATTTATCCCAAATTTTGCTGAAAAAACAATAGCTCTGAACAAATTGTGTCGAAAATATGCAAGATTCGAATGGTCAAATGAATGTGAACAAAGTTTTAATTTTCTGAAAAATGCGCTTACTCAACCACCTGTTCTTGAATATCCCGATTTTTCGGATAAAAATGAATTCATCTTACAAACAGATGCTTCTAAATTTGCAATAGGTGCAGTTCTCTCAAATAGAAATAATAAACCTATAGCATATGCCAGTAGAAGTTTAAATAAGGCAGAACAAAATTACCCTACTACTGAAAAAGAACTTTTAGCGATATATTGGGGAGTACGCTTCTTTCGTCCCTACCTTTATGGCAGACATTTTAAAATCTTAACTGACCACAGACCACTAATCTATTTGTTTAATCTCACAGACCCTTCGAGTCGCCTAACAAAATTTCGATTAGGCTTGGAAGAGTATGACTTTAAAGTAGAATACGTAAAAGGAAGTGAGAATGTCACTGCAGATGCATTGTCAAGAGTCATTATAACATCAGAAGAATTGAAAAGTATGAATGAACGAGTGCTTAGAGTTATGACGAGAGCCCAATGTAAAAAAAGTGAAGATGAAGAACGAATGAGGGAAAGAAAGAATTCTATGAAAGTTTGGCCTGATCAACCAAATATAGTAGAACTTCTAAACCCACCAAAAAACAGCTAACTAAAGCAACTAAAGGCTTCTTAACATTATGAAACACTTTCAGCTAACCTGTTGTTTTAGATTCAAAATTATGACCGATATTCCCAAAAATTCTTTAAAAATGACTTCATCGGCGCATTAAAATTTTCCAAAAAATGTTCTTATATGTCCAGGATATTGTACCTCATTCTATTCGATATCTGAACTTATTCCTGATACTCTGACCGAGTTTTACAAATTTCTATTATGTCGTTTTTGAATTATGACCGAAGCTCCTGAAAATTCTTTAAGATTGATTTAATCGGATACATAAAATTTTCCAAAAAATGTTCTCATGTATCTAGATTATTAAAACATAATTTACTGGTTAATTGAAGTATCCGCTACGTTCTGAAGGAGTTTTAAAAATTTCTGTTTTGTCTGTTCAGAATTATGACCGAAATATTTAAAAAAATCTCAAACCTGATTTCATCGGGATGTAAAAATTGTCAAAAAAAAGTTATGATATACCCACGACATAAATACTTTATTTTGTACATCAACTAAGGGCTTCTCAATATTATGAAAGACTTTCAGCTAATCTGTTGTTTTAGTTTCAAAATTATGTCCGATATTCCCAAAAATTCTTTAAAAATGACTTCATCGCGCAATAAAATTTTCCAAAAAATGTTCTTATATATCCAGGTTATTGCACCTCATTCTATTCGATAACTGCATTTATTCTTAATATTCTGACCGAGTTTCACAGATTTCTGTTTTGTCGTTTTTGAATTATGACCGAAGCTTCTGAAAATTTCTTAAGATTGATTTAATCGGACACATAAAATTTTCCAAAAAGCGTTCTCATATAACCAGATTAATAAAACATATTTTATTCGTTAATTGAAGTATCCGCTACGTTCTGAAGGAGTTTTAAAAATTTCTGTTTTGTCTGTTCAGAATTATGACCGAAATTCTTGAAAAATTTTCAAAACTGATTCCATGGGCTATAAAAATTGTCAAAAAAATGTTATATAGTACCCACGGCATGAATACTTTATTTCGTACATCAACTAAAGCCTTCTTAACAATATGAAACAATTTCAGCTAACCTGTTGTTTTAGTTTCAAAATTATGTCCGATATTCCCAAAAATTCTTTAAAAATGACTTCATCGGCGCATTAAAATTTCCCAAAAAATATTCTTATATGTCCAGGTCATTGTACCTCATTCTATTCGATAACTGAACATATTCCTAATACTCTGACCGAGTTTCACAGATTTCTGTTTTGTCGTTTTTGAATTATGACCGAAGCTTCTGAAAATTTCTTAAGATTGATTTAATCGGACACATACAATTTTCCAAAAAGCGTTCTCATATAACCAGATTAATAAAACATATTTTATTCGTTAATTGAAGTATCCGCTACGTTCTGAAGGAGTTTTAAAAATTTCTGTTTTGTCTGTTCAGAATTATGACCGAAATTCTTGAAAAATTTTCAAAACTGATTCCATGGGCTATAAAAATTGTCAAAAAAATGTTATATAGTACCCACGGCATGAATACTTTATTTCGTACATCAACTAAAGCCTTCTTAACAATATGAAACAATTTCAGCTAACCTGTTGTTTTAGTTTCAAAATTATGTCCGATATTCCCAAAAATTCTTTAAAAATGACTTCATCGGCGCATTAAAATTTCCCAAAAAATATTCTTATATGTCCAGGTCATTGTACCTCATTCTATTCGATAACTGAACATATTCCTAATACTCTGACCGAGTTTCACAGATTTCTGTTTTGTCGTTTTTGAATTATGACCGAAGCTTCTGAAAATTTCTTAAGATTGATTTAATCGGACACATAAAATTACCCAAAAAGTGTTCTCATATGACCACATTTAAAAAACATATTTTGCTTGTTAACTGAAGTATTCTCTACATTCTGAAGGAAGTTTCAAAAATTTCTGTTTTGTCTGTTCAGAATTATGGCCGAAATTCTTGAAAAAATTTCAAAACTGATTCCACCGGGCTGTAAATATTGTCAAAAAAATGTTATGATATAGCCACGACATAAATACTTTATTTTGTACATCAATTAAAGCCTTCTTAACAATATGAAACAGTTTCAGCTAACCTGTTGTTTTAGTTTCAAAATTATGTCCGATATTCCCAAAAATTCTTTAAAAATGACTCCATCGGCGCATTAAAATTTCCCAAAAAATATTCTTATATGTCCAGGTCATTGTACCTCATTCTATTCGATAACTGAACATATTCCTAATACTCTGACCGAATTTCACAAATTTCTGTTTTGTCGTTTTTGAATTATGACCGAAGCTCCTGAAAATTTCTTAAGATTGATTTAATCGGACACATAAAATTTCCAAAAAATGTTCTCATATAACAAGATTACTAAAACATATTTTATACGTTAATTGAAGTATCCGCTACATTCTGAAGGAAGTTTCAAAAATTTCTGTTTTGTCTATTTAGAATTATGACCGAAATTATTGAAAATTTTTCAAAACTAATTTCATCGGGCAGTAAAAATTGTCAAAAAAATGTTATGATATACCCATAACATAAATACTTTATTTTGTACATCAACTAAAGGCTTCTCAACATTAAGAAAGACATTCAGCTAACCTGTTGTTTTAGTTTCAAAATTATGACCGATATTCCCAAATATTCTTAAAATGACTTCATGAGCGCAATAAAATTTTCCAAAAAATGTTCTTATGTATCTAGGATATTGTACCTCATTCTATTCGATAACCGAACTTATTCCTAATATTCTGACCGAATTTCACAAATTTCTGTTTTGTCGTTTTTGAATTATGACCGAAGCTCCTGAAAATTCTTTAAGATTGATTTAATCGGGCACATAAAATTTTCAAAAAAGTGTTCTTATATAACCAGATTAATAAAACAAATTTTGCTCGTTATTGAAGTATTCTCTAAATTCTGAAGGAAGTTTCAAAAATTTCTGTTTTGTCTATTTAGAATTATGACCGAAATTATTGAAAATTTTTCAAAACTGATGTCATCGGGCAGTAAAAATTGTCAAAAAAATGTTTTCCCACGACATTAATACTTTATTTTGTACATCAACTAAAGGCTTCTCAACATTATGAAAGACTTTCAGCTAACCTGTTGTTTTAGTTTCAAAATTATGTCCGATATTCCCAAAAATTCTTTAAAAATGACTTCATCGGCGCATTAAAATTTTCCAAAAAAATGTTCTTATATGTCCAGGTCATTGTACCTCATTCTATTCGATAACCGAACTTATTCCTAATATTCTGACCGAGTTTCAAAAATTTCCGTTTTGTCGTTTTTGGATTATGACCGAAGCTCCTGAAAATTCTTTAAAATTGATTTAATCGGGCACATAAAATTTTCCAATAAATGATCTTATATAACCAGATTACTAAAACATATTTTGTTGGTTAATTGAAGTATCTGCTACAATCTGAAGGAGTTTTAAAAATTTCTGTTTTGTCTGTTCAGAATTATGACCGAAATTTTTAAAAAAAAATTCAAAACTGATTTCATCGGGCTATAAAAATTGTCAAAAAAAATGTTATGATATACCCACGACATAAATACTTTATTTTGTACATCAACTAAAGGCTTTTTAACACTATGAAAGACTTTCAGCTAACATGTTCGTTGAGTTTCAAAATTATGACCGATATTCCCAAAAATTCTTTAAATATGACTTCATCGGGGCCATAAAATTTTCCAAAAATTATTCTCACGTACTCAGCGCATTGAAACTTATTTTGTTTATTAACTGAAGTATCTCTAATATCCTGAAGGAGTTTCATCAATTTCTTTGTTGTCTTTTCAGAATTATGACATTCTGAAGGAGATTGAGACATTTCTGTATTGAACTGTAACTGAAACTCTTAAAAATTCTTTAAAATTGATTTCATCGCAGACCTAAAATTTTCCAATAAATTTTCTCATTTATCTAGATTATAGAAACTTATTTTATCCGTTAATTAAAGTATTTGTAATATTCTGAACTAGTGTTAGAAATTTCTGTTTTGCCATTTCTGAATCAGAACTCATAAATAGTCTTCAAAACTGACTTCAGACAGCTGTAAATTTTTTCTAAAACTTCTCGAGCAGTTAGATACTTTAGACTCAGGCCGAATTTCACTTATCGAGGGGGTGGAAAATAGGGGTGAAATATGTCGTCATTTTAATTCTGAGGCACTTCTCGAGCAGTTAGATACATTAAACTGAGACCAAATTTCACTTGTCGAGGGGGTGAGAAATAGGGGTAAAATCTACTGCCAAATTTACTTTCTGATCTGTTAGAAATTTGAAATTCAGACAGATTTTTGGCTAGCCGAGGCGAGGGTGTAAAAATAGGGTTGAAATTTATTATTAGTTTAATTGTGAGGAACTTCTCCAGCGGTTGAAAACTTTAAATTCAGAATGAATTTCACTTACCGAGGGGATGAAAAATAGTCACTGGATAAAATCTGGAAATTCCGAATTTCCCTCTCCGAGGGGGCAGAAAAATTAGCCGATGAGCTACTAATTAAAAGTTTAATCTCTCTGCAGCTACTTCAAAGCGCGAAAAACCAAATTTTTCCCACATCTCCTTCGCACCGAAGCCGCGCGATTAATTAATCAATTCGTTTCCGCGACATTAATAATAAAACCCCTCCTCCCTATTTTCCCGTTAAAATATGTGATCTCTCTCCAACGGGGAGGAATGCAACGGAAGCATCTTGCCTTTATGGGGAGGAAATATGATTGGATGAAAGGGGACCGGTGGGTTGGGGGTGAGAGTTAGGGGTGGGTGATGGAAATAGGAAAAATTCGTCCGTTTTTATGATCCCGGGGGCTGATTTGTGGCGAGAAAATTCGCAGGAGAGGAGAAAGAATGACCCCGAGCGATAAAATTGAATTATTCGAGGGTTTAAAAAACAAAAGTTCGCGTTTTACGACTCCCTCTCGGAAGTTTAATCGAACACCTTGTATATCACGATCGTATCTCTCTCTTTAAGATCACGTCGATAACGTAGATCGACCCAGAGAATTATTTTAATTGGAGAATGCCATTTTGAGCAACACCTCGAAACGACCACTTCTGCATCTTCTCTACAGCGAGAAATTAAATTATATCCCAAAGCCAACCTACTCAGACTCTGAATTACCAAATTTTTGTACTTAACCGTCGTAACGATCCTACACAATTCAAGTACTTCGGACTTAACAAAGCGTCGCGTTTAATCAAAAGGGAGATATTTCCCGGGACAATTAATTATTTCGGATAATTGGGGCCCCCTTTGATAAAAACCGATCAAACGACGAAACGCGGCCTAAACGTCTTTTAATTATCCGCCGTTCTTATTCTGGATTAATTCTTTCGGAGGGCGCAATTAACCCCTCCGACGGAGGTGAGAAGTGGTAATGCGACCCTCGGGCGTCGTCGCGGAAGGGTTGATGTTCATAGTTCGGAACTTTTAAGTAAACGGATTCGGTTCCTCTCTGCGGAGATTTTTAAACTTTAATTTGTTGTAACACTTTTACAATTCTGTAACAAGTATAGTAATTCTGTAGACTTTAGATAGGAACAGGCATTTTAGATGAATGCGTCAAACTCGGACTAACAGAAGATTGAAAGATCATGCAGCCTCAAGCGGCAGATTTACAGGACTGACCCCTCAAAGCGTGTAATCTTAACATTTTTAATAGACATAGGTAATATGTTGTAGTGCACTGGAGAATAAGAAACGAGTATGTGTGTATCGTCTAGGGAGTAAAGTTCACCCCCAAACTTACCCTCAAATTCAGTGAGCAATTTTTTTTGAAAAACGATGAGTGCGTCACATTGAATTTTAAGGTAACAACCGAGTTCTATTATATACGTTCTCTATAAAACATAATTATTTCATGTGCTCGGATTGGTTGGAACACTAGGACGATTCGACACAAGTAGGATTTTACTAAATTTAATTAACTGATAAGTAGTAAGTAGTTGTATATAGCCCTTAGTTTCAATTAATAAATTTCACCTCAAGTCAAACCCAATTAAAAATAGAGTTACACTATACGGAAAATAGTTTGAAAGTTTGAAACTAACAAATTAAATAAACAACCCACGTCACCCCCTTTAAGCGGCCACTCATCTACCAAACAGTCCGTTTTTAAATCCCACAACTGATAATATACCTATGAAGCATTGGCTATTAATCGCCGTCACCTCCATGAAACGGTCACGCTGGTACCAATACACTTGCTGAGATTTATCAAGTGATTTTACCTTCGAATAACGGACGTAGGTGATAATTCCTTTGTAACACACATTTTTTTAATATAACAAGTATGATAAAAGTGATCAAGATAATTAAAAAAATCCTAATTAAGTAAATAAGGATGAATGAGCAATAATATAATAAAATAGTGATACTGATTAATGTGTAGATACCTAATGCTAATGACCATGATCATATTAAATATTTAAATGATGCTGGTCAAAAAACATAGGTACATACCATCTTCAATAATCAATCAGTGTATCACAATATCTGTATCACAATATGTATATCTTAATTGAAGTCTTCTTTCTTAACATTTTGAACAAGTATTACAATTTATATTTTGTCTTTCAAAAATTACCATTGGAATTCAAAAAAAAAAATTAAACTTCATGGGAGTTGTAATAAGTTCTGATATACCTGGATTATTGAAACTCTTTGTGTTTGTTAATTGAAGAATTCTTAATGTTCTTAAAAAAGTTTAAAAGTTTAAATTTCGCCTTTTTTGAAATATAATCGAAAGTCAAAAAAATCCTCTAAAACTATCATCTGGACTGTAGAAGTGTCCAAAAAATGACTGAAATTGTTAAAAAAATTCAAAACTGATATCATCGGGCTGTAAAAAATGTTAAAAAAATGTTCTGATACACCGAAGTGGCTGAAACTTACTTCCCTCGTTAACTGAAACATTTTTTTTATATGAAGTAGTTTCAGATGTTTCTGTCTTGTCGTTTCATAATTATGACCGAAATTCCTAAAAATTCGTTAAAATTTATTCCATCAGTGCCACAAAATTTTTCAAAAGGAGTTAATTGAAATTTAATTTATATCTTACTTGAAGTATTCTGAAGAAGTTTCCTGAAAAATATCTTGAAACTGTAAGGGTATAGATATCTAGTCCTCCATTGTTAGCGCCGTTGTCCTAGCAACCACCCTGAGCAAGAAGAACGCACGCACGATGTGTCAGTGGGTTTGGTTCGCTTGACAGCGTCGAGAGCGAAGATTGTAAATCTACCAAGCTGGACCAAGCTGACCCGACGAGAAAATGGATGAGGACGACGAGGGAAGAAGGTGACCAACGACGACGGATCAGAAGAGGAAGTCAATGCAGAAAACATTTTGCTGCGGAAGGAGCGAGATTTGATTGAATGTACTTGGATTGTATACTTTTTAAATTTTGTTGTAAATGATGTAGAGCCGTTACGCCGGGGCGGCCTATTGTCAGGATTGGCCGAACTGTAAGGGTATAGATATCTAGTGCTCCATTGTTAGCGCCGTTGTCCTAGCAACCACCCTGAGAAAGAAGAACGCACGCACGATGTGTCAGTGGGTTTGGTTCGCTTGACAGCGTCGACAGCGAAGATTGTAAATCTAATGTAAATCAACAGTACGAATAAACGGTTTGAAGTGAAGTCGGCCATCAATCCACCCCGAAGCAACCTTACAAAACCGACAGGTGTAATATGCCCTTCAGGGAACATAGTAAGTTTATTTTTCAAAGTTTAATAAGAATTCTAAATGAGAGAGTAAACTATCTCTTTATCTCTGCCAATTCTAAAACAATCGACCTCAATAAAATATTCATCATATAAGAGTGTCTCTAATGAGAAAATAGAAGAATGCAACGATAGTTGTACTAATTTTCCAAGTATTTGTTTGAACCTAAAATCTGGGCTGACGATGGGTACCAGTGAATCAGAAACTTAATAAACGAGAGACGTCGACAAAGAAACTCTATCTCTCGTACTGCGTGGAGGGAGCTCATTATTAATTCCCCACTGTGAAGTTTGTATTAAATGTTTTACATGAGTTTTATGAGGGACAATAACAATAAATTGAAAAAAAAATAATTTTCTCCGAATAATATTCTGTTGGAGTGAATTTGTCGTTTTAATCAATTATTCGACGCGGGGGTCGCCCTAAAGTCGAAAACTCAATCAGACCCCTCCGTAAATCCTCGCCATTACCGGAACTTTCAATTTTTCCCCGTAACATCCCTAAATAATAACCTCCGCTCGTGCCCTTTTTTCCCTTTATTAGAAGCCCGGGAGAGGAGGGCTCCCTTTGATCCTCCAAATAAGCAATTTTAATTTATTACCTTAATGTATCCTCCTCCTCCTCCTCCTCCTCCTCCTACTCCTTTCGACGTAAATACAACTCGCGGCCGCCCCCCGAAAAAGATCAGAAACATCCCCTCACGGTTACCGACAAATAACCCTTCATCCGATCCGCAAATAAAAAAAGGAGACTCTATTTGCTTTCCATAAATCCGGACGTGCCGCTTTTGAGGGAACGGAAAGGAAGAAACGTCGAGAGGAGGACGGGAAATAACGCTGAATCGCGTCTTTTCGACTCGTTATAAAATTGACTCCCCTGCGTGTGTGTGTGGATATATTCGATCTGGATCCCGGGATATAAATCAAACGCGATCCGGTAATAAGGGAATCTAATACGCGGACGACCTTCTCCTTCTTCTTCTCCGGGAACGGCAAAAAATTCCCGATAATTTGTGGGGAAATCCGACGGGAATAATGGCGAATACAATTTGTGGACTGTTTGCCTCCCGACGTTTTTATGCGTCCTCCCGGAGGCGGCGGGACGGGACCTTCCCGGCGAGAGTCGAGGAATAGAAAACTCCCGAAAAACCCGAAACAATACGATTACTGTAAATCACTTAAACGCGGCAGATCGGCCCAAGTTTTTCGTCTCGGGTAAGGTAATCGAGTTATGAGCGAAAGCGAGAAAGTTCCGACAAGCGATCCTCTCCGCCGGTCTAATGGAGTTACTCGATACATTCGCGAGGCTCCACCTCCGAGAAGGAAGACACGCCCATTTCGAACAATCAGGAACTATCGGATATGTCTTACAACTATCATCTATATCTCGTTAGGCTAATTTCATTTTAGCTCCCTCGTTGTATAACGTCTAACCCCCCTTATTATCGCATCACTCGTATTGTCGCCATATAATCGCCAAGCTCCGCCTTCAAGCGTCATTCGGGCCAATCAGATTGATTCTGGTTCAACAGAGAGAAGCTCCGCCCAGCTCTCCAAAGTCTTCACTCCTCCTCTTTAGGCTAATTTGTCCATCCGAAACAACCAGATTGCCTTCAGTTTACCACACGGGAAGCTCCACCTTCAAGCGTCCCTTTAAGACCATTGGCGCCAATCAGATTGATTGTGGTTCAATAAAGGGAAGCTCCATCCACTTCTCTAAAGTCTTCGCGCCGCCCCTTTAGGCTAATTTGTCCATCCGAACCAACCAGATCGCATTCAGTTCACCACACGTGAAGCTCCACCTTGATGCGTCCCTTTAAGATCATTCGGGTCAATCAGGTTGATTGTGGTTCAACAGAGGGAAGCTCCGCCTACTTCTCCAAAATCTTCAATACGCCTCTTCAGGCTAATTTGTCCATCCGAACCAACCAGATCGCTTTCTTTTCACTACACGTGAAGCTCCACCTTCAAGCGTCCCTTTAAGATCATTTGGTCCAATCAAATTGATTGTGATTCAATAAAGGGAAGCTCCGCACACTTCTCTAAAGTGTTCGCTCCGCCCCTTTAGGCTAATTTGTCCATCCGAACCAACCAGATCGCTTTCATTGCACCACACATGAAGCTCCACCTTCAAACGTCTCTTTAAGATCATTCGGGCCAATCAGATTGATTCTGGTTCAACAGAGGGGAGCTCCGCCCACTTCTCTAAAGTCTTCACTCCGCCCCTTTAGGCTAATTTGTCCATCTGAACCAACCAGATCGCTTTCAGTTCACCACACGTGAAGCTCCACCTTCAAGCGTCCCTTTAAGATCATTCTATCCAAAGAGATTGATTGTGGTTTAATATAGGAAAGCTCCGCCCACTTCTCCAAAGTCTTCACACCGCCTCTTTAGACTACTTTGTCCATCCGAACCATCCACATCGCTCTCAGTTCACCACACGTAAAGCTCCACCTTCAAGCGTCCCTTTAAGATCATTGGGGCGAATCAGATTGATTCTGGTTCAACAGAGAGAAGCTCCGCCCAGCTCTCCAAAGTCTTCATTCCTCCTCTTTAGGCTAATTTGACCATCCGAAACAACCAGATTGCCTTCAGTTCATCACACGTGAAGCTCCACCTTCAAGCGTCCCTTTAAGACCATTGGCGCCAATCAGATTGATTGTGGTTCAATAAAGGGAAGCTCCATCCACTTCTCTAAAGTCTTCGCGCCGCCCCTTTAGGCTAATTTGTCCATCCGAACCAACCAGATCGCATTCAGTTCACCACACGTGAAGCTCCACCTTGAAGCGTCCCTTTAAGATCATTCGGGTCAATCAGGTTGATTGTGGTTCAACAGAGGGAAGCTCCGCCTACTTCTCCAAAGTCTTCAATACGCCCCTTCAGGCTAATTTGTCCATCCGAACCAACCAGATCGCTTTCAGTACACCACATGTGAAGCTCCATCTACAAGCGTACGTTTAAAATCATTGGGGCTAATCAGATTGATACTGGTTCAACAGAGGGGAGCTCCGCCCACTTCTCTAAAGTCTTCACTCCGCCCCTTTAGGCTAATTGGTCCATCCAAACCAACCAGATCGCTTTTAGTTCACCACACGTGAAGCTCCACATTCAAGCGTCCCTTTAAGGTCATTCGGTCCAATCAAATGGATTGTTGTTCAATATAGGGAAGCTCCGCCCACTTCTCTAAAGTCTTCACTCCACCCCTTTAGGCTAATTTGTCCATCCGAACCAACCAGATCGCTCTCAGTTCACCACACGTGAAGCTCCACCATCAAGCGTCCGTTTAAGGTAATTCGGTCCAATCAGATTGATTGTGGTTCAATAGAGGGAAGCTCCCCCTACTTCTAAAAAGTCTTCACTCCGCCTCTTTAGGCTAATTCATCCATCCGAACCAATCACATCGCTTTCAGTTCACCACATGTGAAGCTCCACCTACAAGTGTCCCTCTAAGATCATTCGGGCCAATCATATTGATTCTGGTTCAATAGAGGGAAGCTCCGACCACTTCTCCAAAGTCTTCACTCCACACTTTTAGGCTAATTTGTCCATTCTAACCAACCAGATCGCTTCATTTCACTACACGTGAAGCTCCACCTTCAAGCGTCCCTTTAAGATCATTCGGGCCAATCAGATTGATTGTGGTTCAACAGAGGGAAGCCCCGCCCACTTCTCCAAAGTTTTCACTCCGCCCCTTTAGGCTAATTTGTCCATCGAAACCAATCACATCGCTTTCAGTTAGCTCCACATTAAACAAATAAGTTACGCCCCTTCGATGTCATTTAAAACCAATCGCAGGAGTTAATTGGCCAAAGGGAATTCTCCATCCTTTCAGCTTAAATCGCTTAACTTTACCCTCTTTAAGCCAATTTGAACCAACCGTGGCGAAACTTGTACTTTACGTCCCTTTCAGATAATTTGGACCAATCAGGTTATACCTGACTCAATACGCTTAAAGGTCCACCCAGTTTTAAAGCTCAGAGTCTTAACTCCGCCACATCTTGATAATGTAAACCAATCAGGAATTATTGTGGCTGCTGTTGCGTCTCATAAAGATTATGTGTACCAATCGCATTTTAATTTAATTTACCTTGTACCATACGTCCCTTTCAGATAATTTGGACCAATCAGATCGTTTTTGATATAATACGTTTGAAGTTTCGCCCAGTTATGGTTGCAGTTTTCTCTTATTGAAGTTACGTGGACCAATCAGAATGTTATTTTATTTACCGGTCGAGAAACTCCGCCTGTAAGAAATAAGTTACGCCCCTTTTAGACAATTAGAACCAATCGGATCCTTACAAATCTGCCCAACGCGGAGCACCGCCTTCTAACTGTAATTTACATAGTCTCAAGCTAATTCCCCTTGACCTTCCTTTTTAGCGCTTATCTCAGGTCATTTTGGTGTGATGTGAATCGATTTGGTTAGGTTAACTTTTGTTTACCTCACTCCTTTTACTTAAAAGAGTTGGTAATGGTAATAAACAACGAAAAGGGGCACTCCGGGAATGACCGAGAGCTCAGGTACCGAAGATTATGTCACGCCCAGTCTCCAGTCTGCAAGTGTCACACCTAAGATTTACACCGGAGATTACGTCACGTCCTGTCTACATTCTACAAGACTGTCTATAGGGTTACAACTGTCGACCAGATTCAATATTATAGCGAATTAACGAGCTACGAGATTGTACATACAGTCCATTTACGCACAGACCACACACCCTTCGTTCACATTTTAAAGTTATTAATATTAAGGAACAATGGACTGAATAAAAAATAATTAATCTAAGTATTGTGTTATATTGATAAAAAGTATATTTTAATGTGTTAAAAAAACTTAATATTAGAGCACGTGTCTCTAGAATGTTACAACAAACCGTATAGGTATCTATAAGTATATATTTATTGATAGTACGCATGTATTATTATTGTACGAACTTGCTGATCGTTCGGGTCGTTACGGTCGTTTGTTTTTTCGACGTTCATACCTCTCGGCGATCCAGCGTTCCGAGAAAGACACGCAATAAGCAAGATATGTTCCAAAAAAATTGTTGAGGTACGAGGAGGATTTAAACAAGGCATAGAACGGTTAGCACAAGGAAACGAATGGCTACTTCGCAATAATTTGTGAATGGTGGTTCGCTTTGATCGCAGGGTGGTTCGTTGATGGTTACCGAGTGACGAGCTTGACCGTGACCACTGACGGACTGCTCCATCTAAACTTCTAAGCCAAAAGAAGTAGTGATGCCCACGATATTCTCGATTGCGAGAGTCTCGTCTCGTCTCGCTTTCGAGACGATACTTTAAAATTTCCTTGCGAGACAAGACGAGACTTTTTAAGAAGATTCGAAAAGAGAGACTCGCGCGAGACATGAGACGACACGAGAGTATTATTGCGAGACGAGACTTTCCAATTTTTTTGCGAGACAAGACGAGATTTCTTAAAGTCTCGTCTCGTCTCGTGGGCAACACTAAAAGGACGTTCACACGATGTTCGCGTCGTCGCCTTCATCCCTAAGGATCAACCCTTCTCGAATCCGTTCCTGTTACACCGCTGACTCCCTAATTGGTTCTCATCTATCGGCCTCATATGTTCCTAGACCTTCTTCCCGTCTTGCGCGCAACACTTAATCCCGTACGTCACGTCGCCGGCGAATTTATCGGGTTCCGAGGGAAATTTCATCGGGGGCCGAATTAGATGCGACGCGATCGGTCGGAATAAAAAGTAAAACAACCGCCGGTGCGAGAATCGAACGGGCGACGTGTGAGATTATTGGTCTCCACCCCGCCCCCCCTCCACCTCCGTATCCTATAATCCTCCCGACGTCGGCAACTTTTCCCCTCATCAACCTACCTCCTAGGCCCGGAAGTTTTCTAAGCCAGACGTGATTTCCCTTCCAGTTAATGCCCGCGGAGAGAATTATAAAAGTTTCACATGCCCGGCGGACTAACGGGCGAAAATTTTCATCTCTCCATTATGGCGTCGCGTCGATATGGGAAAGTTTCCTGGAGGCGATCGTGGAGATGGATCTCTTTATGACGATCGACCATCTACATCCATTATCCTGACTAGCCTTTGGTGCCATGTAAACAATCACAGTGGTCAATGTTGATATGTTGAAGATTGATCGAAAGTGGTCTTCGTAGCGGCATATCACAATGTTCGAACCAGTACGGGAAAGCTAACTATAAATACATGGGAAATAGTTACGACTCTAACAGGCCAACTTCATACTAAATGTATCCTTATATAAATAATTTTTATGGAACGGCTATGTGATGTCCATTTCCCGGTATCGGTTTGGAGTGGGTCGAATATTCTTCTTATTTGCTATTCGAACAATTCTCTGCTCCTTCCATTCTTCCCTTTTAATACCAATTCGTTGATATTTTAAGGCTCTTGATCACAGTGGTCAATGTTGAATTCATCATTCATCGATGTTGATATGTTCAAGTTTGATCAAAAATGGTCTTCGTAGTGGCATATCACAATGTTCAAACCGGTACGGGAAAGCTAACTATAAATACATGGGAAATAGTTACGTCTCTAATAGGTCAACGTCATACTAAATGTATCCTTATATAAATAATTTTGATGGAACGGCTATGTGATGTCCATTACCAGGTATCGGTTTGGAGTGGGTCGAATATTCTTATTTGCTATTCGAGCAATTCTCTCAGCGCTCATTCTGTTTATGTGCTCCTTCCATTCTTCCCTTTTAATACCAATTCGTCGATATTTTAAGGCTCTTATTAGATTTTCGTTTGTATCTCTCCATTATGGCGTCGCGTCGATATGAAAAGTTTCCTGAAGACGATCGTGGAGATGGATCTCCTCATGACGTTCGACCATCTACATCCATTATCCTGACTAGCCTTTGGTGTCGTATAAAAAAATCACAGTGGTCAATGTCGAATCCATCATTCATCGATGTTGATATGTTCAAGTTTGATCGAAAGTGGTCTTCTTAGCGGCATATCACAAAATGTTCAAACCGGTACGGGAAAGCTAACTATAAATACATGGGAAATAGTTACGACTCTAATAGGTCAACTTCATACTAAATGTATCCTTATATAAATAATTTTTATGGAACGGCTATGTGATGTCCATTTCCCGGTATCGGTTTGGAGTGGGTCGAATACTCTTCTTATTTGCTATTCGAGCAATTCTCTCAGCGCTCATTCTGTTTACGTGCTCCTGCCATTCTTCCCTTTTAATACCAATTCGTTGATATTTTAAGGCTCTTGATCACAGTGGTTAATGTTTAAACGAAACTGTGAAGTGATCTCTATAGAGAGTGGACTGTATAGATCTCTCTCGTAGCTCGTGGATGGCTGCGGAGATGAATCTTGTCTCTAGGTTGTAAGGCTGAAGACGGTCTCGTAGTTTGTAGATCAGGGCGTGACGTGATCTCTTGAAATTCTCGAAGTATGGAGAGAGGGCGTAACGTGCTCTCCGGGTTGGATCTGAGGGCGTAACGTGCGGATCTGGGATTGAAGTTCTTGAAGATAGAAATTGTCGTAGCTTGATGATCTCGTAGAACTCTCAGGGCGTAACGTGGGAGCTTGTAGGTCAGGTTGAAGGATCAAGACCGCAACACACTGTCGTTTTGAGCATACAAGGTATACTGATTTATTACCAAAAATTCTCAAGCTTTTATACATCTTCAGATAATATTGGTTAAATGGGACATTAGTTTTTTTGTTCTCTATTGGCGTCCTAGATGTATTTTCCTGACCGAGCGCGTTTATTATCATATTACGAGGACTGGTGTTATACTTACGAGATTAATTATTGTCGTAAGATTTTGACCTTATCACTTTGATCCGCGCTTTTTCGTCCACCTAAGCTACTCAGTTGTTTTAATTCCCTATTTAATAGATATGAATTACTTAATATTTGATTTCTTTATCAGAGCACGTTCAACTAAAATATTTCTCTGACTAAGTTGGTTTCATTAATATTTGATTACTTAATTTGCAAGTAGAATTTCCAGCTAAGATATTTTAATAACAAAATGTTCTAGTTCCCTACTTAATGGTTATCAATCCCTACTTGATGAATATGTTCCCTAAATCACTATTAAGTCCCTACAATTCTACTTAACTCTCTTTTATGTTGATCGTAGAGTCAACAGTGTTGGAGTACAGGAAAGCTAGCTATAAATATATGGGAAATCATTATGACTCTAATAAGCTAACCAACGTCATACTAATTATATCATTATATAAATAATTTCTATGGAACGGCTATGTGATATCCATTACCAGGTATTGGTTTGGAGTGGGTCGAATATTCTTCTTATTTGCTATTCGAACAATTCTCTCAACGCTTATTCTATTTACGTGCTCCTGCCATTCTTCCCTTTTAATACCAATTCGTTGATATTTTAAGGCTCTTGATCACAGTGGTCAATGCATGATTCACCGGGATTCCTCCACGAGTCGGGAGGATTGTTACAGTTTCCTATATTTGAATAGAATTACTATACGTCCTATACGCGTCCTAAGAAAAAGGGGGATTCAAAACTCCATTTTAGAATCCTTCGAGACATTTCGTACCGTCATCTTTCTCGATTTTTCACCACGTAAACCAACAAATCAGCTAACTCGCCCCCCTCCCCTCCCCTCTTAGGCGTCATTACCAAAAGCATTTGATTTACAGCTCGTGAGTCGCTAATGATTTACGGCCTGAATTATTTAGGGCTAATTCGAGATTCCTGTCCCCGAAAGGGCGATAAATCGACCGTTCCGACGACACACTAACTGTATTGATACGGAAAAAGTAAATATCAATAGGATCAGATTTGCCATTAAAACGTCGTTAACCCACCACCCCCCCGTAGCGGCCGTTAATGGAGTTATCCCTTTCACCTCCTAACTTCGTACGGAATTAGAGTTGCCGAATTTCAATTATTTCGCCATACACTTAATGACCGAACTTTCGAGGAGAGTAAATAGGATATTTCAATTAGGAGGCTTGCGGGAGAGACTCGTGTGTACCTGTTGGGCTGCTGCTGCCGGTGCGTTAATTGCACATTGTTCTCGGCTACGTAACTAATCGATTTTTCGATATCGAACGTAAGAAAGGGTAATCGTTTGATTTTCGAGCCGCAATCAAAGTACAGAAATATAGGGTAAAGTATAAAAAGAAGTGTTTCCTTTCGAAAGAGTGAAGAGCGCCCCCTCGTAACTCTCTCAGCGAACCGTCAAAACTTTCAATTTTATTTCCATACCGTTACCTCCCGAGAAGTGCGTATCTCATCCCTCCTCCCGCCCGACGAGTGATAAATAACACCCTCAAAAGTCCATCATAAGAATTTTCTGACGTACCCTCCTCGTGTCATTTGTATCATGCCCCCCACTCCACCCATAAACACTTGACTACTCTTTTTTTACTCTCTCTTCTTTAAAGGACTGCCAGATCTGTCACATTTATCACGTGGATGTTTTCGCAAACAAAAGTTTATCCAGGTCCCTCTCCCGAATTCCCCTCCCACTTATTGTTCCCGGTTGAAATTATCGCGTTTACATTTCCCCGGGACGTCTGTACAATTAGATTGATGTCGCGCTTCATAATTTTTCGGGAAACGTCGGGGAGTCCCGAGGGATTTTTGTGGGGGCTTTTTGGTAATCGTTAGTTGATATACTAGGCGGGTTCAAGGATGAAATTCCGTACATAACCTCACTTTTGCGAAGCCGGTGAGGTTTATTCTATCGCTGAACCCGCCTAGTGTATCTACTACCGTTCGTCTAGTCGAAAATGTGTAAAAATGACTTTCGAATAAACTGTCGCTGCACCCGCCTAGTATATCTACTATCGTTAGTCGAGTCAAAAATGTGTAAGAATTACTTTCGTATAAACTGTCGCTGCACCCGCCTAGTGTATCTACTTTCGTTAGTCGAGTCAAAAAAGTGTAAAAATGACTTTCGAATAAACTGTCGCTGCACCCGCCTAGTATGTCTACTTTCGTTAGTCGAGTCAAAAAAGTGTAAAAGACACTTTCGAAAAAAACTAGAAAATTTAGGGATAATTTCGATTAAATTCGACTGGTCGGTCTGACACGTTTTTGAAATATTTTTGTGTTCTGTGATGATTCAAAAAAATTATTCAAATTGTCGGACCACCAGGTTCCCGTTTTAATATTCTTTTTCTCATCTTCCCATTCCATCTCTCGTAGATTTTGTTACTGTTACTACCAAATAACCTCTTCTACACACAACTTAATGTCCATCTCCAGCTCTTAAAAAAGGTCATGAACTTGATCCCACAAACATAAAATTGCACGACAACGAAGAAATTTATTCACATTTTACACGTGAAGATGTAAGAAACTAGATTTTTACCTTCTTGCCAAAATATGCTTCACTCTCCTACTTCTCTATACAATTTTCCAAATAACAAAATAAGTTACAAAATGGCAATGGCATCATCAAACATAACCTCAGGTATTTCCCTCTAAAGCAGCCTTTATTTTTTTTCGCAACTGTTTGGAGATTTAAGATGGTTCAACAACTAGATTTTTGAATAATTTTAAGTGAAGTCGATAGAATTTTTTAGATTTTTTGGTGATTGTTATTAGGGTAGATATGTTGTTTTGAGAGGTTCTTGAAATATTTCTGTATTTCTGTCGGTTCAAATATGGTATCTATTAAAGTAAGTTACCGGAAAATGAAATCATAGTGGAAAAATGGAAAATGATGAATTTTCGTTCAAAATTTCATTCACATAGAAGATCTTGAGACGTTTTTGAAAAAGTTTTCAGATTTAAGATGGTTGAAAAACTAGAGAACGTTGATTAACCTAGAGTGAAGCCTGATAGAATAAGACTTTTTGATAATTTTTATTACAGTCGATATGCTGTTTTGAGACGTTCTTGAGGTATTTTGGTTAATTTTGGGTCAAGTCTATAAAGAATTTGGAGACATTTTGAGGACAGTGTGACGACCTAAGAGGGTTAAAATTGGCAACGTGTGAAGCGTGATACTTTCAAAAACACTTAAATTTGGTTAATATTTATTAAAGTCGATTTGTCGTTTTTAAAATATTTTTTGTGTTCTGAGATGGTTCAAAAATCGTAAATGAAGTCAAAAAAAAATGAAGTCAATTTTCATTAGTCAACAGAAAATTTTGAGACGTTTTTGAAACAGTTTTGTGCTCTAAGATGACTCGAAAACTAGAAAACTGGATAATTTTAAGTTATGTCTATAATGAGTTTTGAGACTTTTTGGGTTAATATTTCGTTTTGGAATATTTTTGAAATACTTTTGAGATCTGGGATGGCTCAAAAATGGTACATATTAAAGCAACTTACCGAAAAATGAAATACAAACTGAAAAATGGAATATTTGGAATTTTCATTTAAAATTTCATTCGAATAGAAGATCTTGAGAAGTTTTGAAACCATTTTGAGATTTAAGACGGTTCAAAAACTAGAAAATTTTGGTCAATTTTAATTTAATTCCATAGAAATTTTGATAATTCTTATTAGAATCGATATGTTGCTTTAAGGGGTTTTTAAAATATTTTTGTGTTCTAAGGTGGTCCAAAAAATGGTTTCTGAAGGCGAAAAAATCGAAAGTGGAAACAGGAAAAATTTCAATTTTCATTAAAAATTTTATTAAAACAGATCTTACGACGTTTTTGAAAATTATGTGTAGAAACTAGAAAATTTTGGTTAATTTTAGGTCAAGTCTATAAAGATTTTGAGACTTTGAGGATAGTGTGATGACCTAAGAAGGTCAAAATGGCATAGTGTGAACCTTGATACTTTCAAAAACACTTAAATTTGGTTAATTTTTATTAAAATCGATTCGTCGTTTTGAGACGTTTTTGAAATATTTTTGTGTTACGAGATGGTTCAAAAATCGTTAATAAAGTCAGAAAAGTTTACAAATCCGATCGGAGAAGCTGGATAAACTTAAAAAAAACCTGAAAAATTTTGGATAATTTTGATTAAAGTCGATTTGTCGTTTTGAGAAGTCTTTGAGATATTTTTGAGTTCTGAGATGGTTCAAAAATCGTTAATGAAGTCAAAAAAGTATAACAAAACTGTTCATTAAACATGGATATTTTCTAAAAAAACTGGAATTTTTTGGATCATTTTGATTAAATTCGACTAACCAGTTTGAGACATTTTTCCTTCTGAGATGGCTCAAAAAGGTGTAAAAATGGTTTGATGAAGCTGTATACTTTCTAAAAAAATTGAAATATTTTGGATAATATTAACTGAAGCCGATTTGTCATTTTTGAGACGTTTTTGAAATACATTTGTGTTCTGACACGCTTCAAAAATTGAGTCGATTAAAGCTGTTAAATAATGGACAATTTTGAATGTTCATTAGTCAACAGAAAATTTTGAGACGTTTTTGAAACAGTTTTATGCTCTAAGATGACTCAAAAACTAGAAAACTTTGGAAAATTTTAAGTCATGTCTATAATGAGTTTTGAGACTTTTTGGGGGCAGTTTTACGACTTAAAAGGTTTCAAAAATGGCTTCTGGTGAAACTTGATACTTTCGAATACCTACCCTTAAATTTCGATAATTGTTATTGAAGGCAATATTTCGTTTTGGGATATTTTTGAAATCTGGGATGGTTCAAAAATGGTACCAATTAAAGCAACTTACCGACAAATTAATTACAAACTGAAAAAATGGAATATTTTGAATTTTTGTTGAAAATTTCATTCGAGTAGAGTGTCTTGAGAAGTTTTGAAACCATTTTGAGATTTAAGACGGTTCAAAAACTAGAAAATTTTGGTCAATTTTAAATAAATTCGATAGAAATTTTGGTAATTTTTATTAGAATCGATATGTTGCTTTAAGGGGTTTTTAAAATATTTTTGTGTTCTAAGGTGGTCCAAAAAATGGTTTCTGAAGCCGGAAAAACCGAAAATCGAAACAGGAAAAATTTCAATTTTCATTCAAAATTTTATTAAAACAGATCTGAAGACGTTTTTGAAAATTATGTGTAGAAAATAGAAAATTTTGGTTAATTTTGAGTCGTATATAAAGATTTTGAGACTTTTTGGGAACAGTTTGACGACCTAAGAGGGTTAAAATTGGCAACGTGTGAAGCTTGATACTTTCAAAAACACTTAAATTTAGTTAATTGTTATTAAAATAGATTCGTCGTTTTGAGACGTTTTTGAAATATCTTTGTGTTACGAGATGGTTCAAAAATTGTTAATAAAGTCAGAAAAGTTTACAAATCCGATCGGAGAAGCTGGATAAACTTTAAAAAACCTGGAAAATTTTGGATAATTTTGATTAAAGTTGATTTGTCGGTTTATGAAATCTTTGAGATATTTTGTGTTCTGAGATGGTTCAAAAATCGTAAATGAAGTCAAAAAAGTATAACAAAACTGTTCATTAAACATCGATACTTTCTAAAAAAAAACTGGACGTTTTTGGATCAATTTGATTAAATTGGACTAACCAGTTTGAGACGTTTTTGTGATCTGAGGTGTCTCAAAAATGTGTAAAAATTGTTTCATGAAGCTGTATACTTTCTAAAAAAATTGAAATATTTTGGATAATCTTAACCGAAGCCGATTTGTCATTTTGATACGTTTTTGAAATACTTTTGTGTTCTGCAAAGTTTCAAAAATTGTGTGTATTAAAGCTGCATATCACGAAATAAAATGGAAAATTTTGAATTTTCATTAGTCAACAGAAAATTTTGAGACGTCTTTGAAACAGTTTTGTGCTCTAAGATGACTCGAAAACTAGAAAACTGGATAAGTTTAAGTCATTTCTATAATGAGTTTTGAGACTTTTTGGGTTAATATTTCGTTTTGGAATATTTTTGAAATATTTTTGAGATCTGGGATGGCTCAAAAATGGTACATATTAAAGCAACTTACCGAAAAATGAAATACAAACTGAAAAATGGAATATTTGGAATTTTAATTTAAAATTTCATTCGAATAGAAGATCTTGAGAAGTTTTGAAACCATTTTGAGATTTAAGACGGTTCAAAAACTAGAAAATTTTGGTCAATTTTGAGTTAATTCGATAGAAATTTCGGTAATTTTTATTAGAATCGATATGTTGCTTAAAGGGATTTTTAAAATATTTTTGTGTTCTAAGGTGGTCCAAAAAAATGTTTTCTGAAGCCGGAAAAATCGAAAATGGAAACAGGAAAAATTTCAATTTTCATTAAAAATCTTATTAAAACGGATCTTACGACGTTTTTGAAAATTATGTGTAGAAAATAGAAAATTTTGGTTAATTTTAAGTCGTGTATAAAGATTTTGAGAATTTTTGAGAACAGTTTGACGACCTAAGAGGGTTAAAATTGGCAACGTGTGAAGCTTGATACTTTCAAAAACACTTAAATTAATTAATTGTTATTAAAATAGATTCGTCGTTTTGAGACGTTTTTGAAATATTTTTGTGTTATGAGATGGTTTACAAATTGTTAATGAAGTCAAAAAAGTTTAAAAAACCGATCGGAGAAGCTGGATAAATTTCAAAAAACCCGGAAAATTTTGATCAAAGTCCATTTGTCGTTTTGAGAAGTCTTTGAAATATTTTTGTGTTTTGAGATGGTTCAAAATGGTATCCATTAAAGCTGGAAACCGAAAAATAAAATCAAAATTGGAAAACGAAAAAATTTTAATTTTAATTAGTCAATGAAAAATCTTGAGAAGTTTGTGAAAGTTTTGAGATTTAAGGTTCTTTAAAAACTAGAAAATTTTGATAAATTTTAAGTCAACTGGATAGAATTTTGATACTTTTTCATAACTTTTATTAGAGTCGATATGTTGTACGCTTTTGAAATATTCTTGTGTTCTAAGGTCGTTTAAAAATGATATCTATTGAAGTTAGATACAGGAAAATAAAATGGAAAGTGGAAAAAAGGAAAATTTTGGAAATGAGAATACATTCGAATAGAATATTTTCAGACGTTTTTGAAACAGTTTTGAGATTTAAGATGGTTTAAGTAATAGAAAATTTTGGTAAATTTTAAGTAAAGTGTGAGACTTTTGGCAAAAGTAAGACTAAGACTTTTCAAAACTGGCATTTAGTGAAGCCATACTTTCAAAAACACTTAAATTTGGATAATTTCTATGAAAATCATTATGTTGTTTTGGGGTGTTTTTGAAACAATTTTGTTATCTGAAATGATTCAAATTGGTACATATTAAAGCTGGATTTCGGAAAATAAAATAAAACCTGGGTAATAGGAAAATTTTCAATTTTTATTAGTCTGTAGAAAATTTTAAGACTTTTTTGGGACCGGTTTGTGACCTAAGGTGGTTCAAAAAGGAATATCGAGCAAATTTTGTAACAGTAAATTTTGAATTTTTGAATGATGTGAACGGATTTAAAAAGAAATACTTTCATAAAATTAGAATAATTCTAATTAGAACTCAAAAATTTTTGGAGAGTAACTAACACATTTAAAATTTTTGAAAATTTAATTATCTCACAAAATCCTCAAATATGTGTTTTGCAATAAGTTAGTTTAAAAATTTTAAAGCTGATTCAGGTGTTTCAAAATTGTAATTAGTATTGGACAACTTTTGGAATTTTTCGACAATTTCTGAACTCGAGTCGGTTTAAAAAGTATATCAAGCAAAGCAAGATATTTTTTTTAAAAAATTAGAAAAGCAATTCAGGAACGTATTACCACTGAATTACCGTAATAAATACTTCAACCATCTGAAAACTGTTTGGAAACTCGACAGTCTGGCGACTATTTTGGAACTCCATAAGGTCGTCTGGCAAATCAGTTTACTTAAAAACGACGCCGACCGTAACTGGAAACTCTCCCTTATGCCCTTCGGTGAATATTCCGGATAATTCCGAGGGTGGACGTTAAAGGGAGGTTAATTAATGTCCTGGCGAATTTTAGGAAACTAGAAACTAGAGCATTGTTAACTATTTGCTTTTCGGGAGACGTGTATGGGATATTTTGAGTCTATTGTTAAGTTCGGGAGTGTAATTATTTCCCGGGAGTCCGTACCGTACTTTTTAAACAATACACGAAGGGCAGATACGACTGCGAGTTAGTTGATTTATTTGGTGCCCTTTTGTATATTTTTGAGTTTCTCATACGAGACAATCGTATATGGGAAGTATTTTGTTTAAGTTTTAATACTCATCTACTAACTAGCGAATAGGTGTAATAAAATTCAATAACATTTTTGAGTAAAGTCGTCATTTTCCGTTTTTTTGATATTTTCTCAAAAATCTGCCCAAAGAGTTTTTCAACCTTGACTATATTTCTACTGCCAAATATTTAAAATAAAATATAAGAAAGTAGGTCCAAAAGTCCATCGCCCATATTTAGTTATTACAATCGTTACATTTTAAGGTCATTTTAGAATTTTTTGGAATTTTATAATTACTTAAGGTTCTTGTAGGGTAGGCCCAAATAATTTTTTGATAACTTAGATTTTTAAATTCATATTAATAGCCCTTACAGCATTTTGAAATTCCTTTAAAACCCATTAGAGTATCAGGATTTTGGGAATGACTTAGGAACTCTACAGGAGAGCCCCTAAAGTTCGTTGAAATTCTATTAACCACCGCCAGATTTTTAAAAACTGCTTTTGAGATTCTTTTAGATTTTTCCAAGATTTTTTAATATTCTCGTGGCATCCTTGAGAACATTCTCAACGTTTTGAATTTTTGATAACACCACAAAGGCTTTAAGTTGCTTTAAGAATACTTAAAATTTCCAAATTTTGGGGCTTTTATCTAATTACAAAAAATTTAACACCTTTTTCATTCTGAATGTCAATTGTCTAGATTTTTTTTACATAGTAAAATAAGAACGTCCTGTTGACGCCCCTCTAGATTCTTCTAGAATTTTTTTTTAAAATCTGCAGGAATCTGGGAAACATTCTTAAACTTTTAAACTTCTGATAAAATAAGGAAGTCCTAAGCGTCCCTTAGAATACTTTTGATTTCTGATATCTGAAACACTAAAATTTTGAATTGATAAAATGAGAAAATCCTTTAAGTCCTTTAAAAGTGCTTTTTTATTTTTAGTTCTTTTTTACATTTTTTAGTACATTTCGGTAGCATCTTGGGAACACTCAATAAATAGAATTTTTGAGAAATAAAGAAAGTCCTTTAAGTCCTTTAAAAAAGTTTCTAATATTTCATACCCGACTAAATTGCCACATATTTGGACATTTCGTAATGGAAATAGGACCTAAGGGTCCTTTGGAGGACCTCTTATGTTCTGCTTAAGTTTTAAAAATATTTGAGAAACTATCTAGATTCTAAACGTCCTAATTATATAGATTTTTGAATATTTAGCTTGATAAAAAGTCCTTTTGATGTTCTATATCCCGCCAGGATTTTTAAATTTATTTTAAAAGTATTTTAATTTAAGACTACCAAAGTTTTGAATTTATGATAAAATGAGAAAGTCCTTTAAGTCTTTTAAAAGCATTTCTGATTTCTCATATTTGAATGAACTTCAAAATTTTTGGACTTTTGACAAGGGAAATATGACCTACAGACCTGCATTTTGAATTTATGACAAAATGAGAAAATCCATTAAGTAAGTCTTGTAAAAGTACTTCTGATGTGTCATATATGAATAAACTTCCAAATTTTTGGACTTTTGACAAGGGAAAAATGATGTACAGAGCTGCATTTTGAATTTATGACAAAATGAGAAAATCCATTAAGTAAGTCTTTTAAAAGTACTTCTGATGTGTCATATCTGAATAAACTTCAAAATTTTTGGACTTTTGACAAGGGAAAAATGACCTACAGACCTGCATTTTGAATTTATGACAAAATGAGAAAATCCATTAAGTAAGTCTTTTAAAGTCACTTCTGATGTGTCATATCTGAATAAACTTCCAAATTTTTGGACTTTTGACAAGGGAAAAATAACCTACAGACCTGCATTTTGAATTTATGACAAAACGAGAAAATCCATTAAGTAAGTCTTTTAAAAGTACTTCTGATGTGTCATATCTGAATAAACTTCAAAATTTTTGGACTTCTGACAAGGGCAAAATGACCTACAGACCTGCATTTTGAATTTATGACAAAATGAGAAAATCCATTAAGTAAGTCTTTTAAAAAGTACTTCTGATGTGTCATATCTGAATAAACTTCAAAATTTTTGGACTTTTGACAAGGGAAAAATGACCTACAGACCTGCATTTTGAATTTATGACAAAATAAGAAAATTCGTTAAGTAAGTCTTTTAAAAGTACTTGTGATGTGTCATATCTGAATAAACTTCAAAATTTTTGGACTTTTGACAAGGGAAATATGACCTACAGACCTGCATTTTGAATTTATGACAAAATGAGAAAATCCATTAGGTAAGTCTTTTAAAAGTACTTCTGATGTGTCATATCTGAATAAACTTCCAAATTTTTGGACTTTTGACAAGGGAAATATGACCTACAGACCTGCATTTTGAATTTATGACAAAATGAGAAAATCCATTAGGTAAGTCTTTTAAAAGTACTTCTGATGTGTCATATCTGAATAAACTTCCAAATTTTTGGACTTTTGACAAGGGAAAAATGACCTACAGACCTGCATTTTGAATTTATGACAAAATGAGAAAATCCATTAAGTAAGTCTTTTAAAAGTACTTGTGATGTGTCATATCTGAATAAACTTCCAAATTTTTGGACTTTTGACAAGGGAAAAATGACCTACAGTCCTGCATTTTGAATTTCTGACAAAATGAGAAAATCCATTAAGTAAGTCTTTTAAAAGTACTTCTGATGTGTCATATCTGAATAAACTTCCAAATTTTTGGACTTTTGACAAGGGAAAAATGACCTACAGACCTGCATTTTGAATTTTTGACAAAATGAGAAAATCCATTAAGTAAGTCTTTTAAAAGTACTTCTGATGTGTCATATCTGAATAAACTTCCAAATTTTTGGACTTTTGACAAGGGAAATATGACCTACAGACCTGCATTTTGAATTTATGACAAAATGAGAAAATCCATTAGGTAAGTCTTTTAAAAGTACTTCTGATGTGTCATATCTGAATAAACTTCCAAATTTTTGGACTTTTGACAAGGGAAAAATGACCTACAGACCTGCATTTTGAATTTATGACAAAATGAGAAAATCCATTAAGTAAGTCTTTTAAAAGTACTTGTGATGTGTCATATCTGAATAAACTTCCAAATTTTTGGACTTTTGACAAGGGAAAAATGACCTACAGTCCTGCATTTTGAATTTCTGACAAAATGAGAAAATCCATTAAGTAAGTCTTTTAAAAGTACTTCTGATGTGTCATATCTGAATAAACTTCCAAATTTTTGGACTTTTGACAAGGGAAAAATGACCTACAGACCTGCATTTTGAATTTTTGACAAAATGAGAAAATCCATTAAGTAAGTCTTTTAAAAGTACTTGTGATGTGTCATATCTGAATAAACTTCCAAATTTTTGGACTTTTGACAAGGGAAAAATGACCTACAGTCCTGCATTTTGAATTTCTGACAAAATGAGAAAATCCATTAAGTAAGTCTTTTAAAAGTACTTCTGATGTGTCATATCTGAATAAACTTCCAAATTTTTGGACTTTTGACAAGGGAAAAATGACCTACAGACCTGCATTTTGAATTTTTGACAAAATGAGAAAATCCATTAAGTAAGTCTTTTAAAAGTACTTCTGATGTGTCATATCTGAATAAACTTCCAAATTTTTGGACTTTTGACAAGGGAAATATGACCTACAGACCTGCATTTTGAATTTATGACAAAATGAGAAAATCCATTAGGTAAGTCTTTTAAAAGTACTTCTGATGTGTCATATCTGAATAAACTTCCAAATTTTTGGACTTTTGACAAGGGAAAAATGACCTACAGACCTGCATTTTGAATTTATGACAAAATGAGAAAATCCATTAAGTAAGTCTTTTAAAAGTACTTGTGATGTGTCATATCTGAATAAACTTCCAAATTTTTGGACTTTTGACAAGGGAAAAATGACCTACAGTCCTGCATTTTGAATTTCTGACAAAATGAGAAAATCCATTAAGTAAGTCTTTTAAAAGTACTTCTGATGTGTCATATCTGAATAAACTTCCAAATTTTTGGACTTTTGACAAGGGAAAAATGACCTACAGACCTGCATTTTGAATTTTTGACAAAATGAGAAAATCCATTAAGTAAGTCTTTTAAAAGTACTTCTGATGTGTCATATCTGAATAAACTTCCAAATTTTTGGACTTTTGACAAGGGAAATATGACCTACAGACCTGCATTTTGAATTTATGACAAAATGAGAAAATCCATTAGGTAAGTCTTTTAAAAGTACTTCTGATGTGTCATATCTGAATAAACTTCCAAATTTTTGGACTTTTGACAAGGGAAAAATGACCTACAGACCTGCATTTTGAATTTATGACAAAATGAGAAAATCCATTAAGTAAGTCTTTTAAAAGTACTTGTGATGTGTCATATCTGAATAAACTTCCAAATTTTTGGACTTTTGACAAGGGAAAAATGACCTACAGTCCTGCATTTTGAATTTCTGACAAAATGAGAAAATCCATTAAGTAAGTCTTTTAAAAGTACTTCTGATGTGTCATATCTGAATAAACTTCCAAATTTTTGGACTTTTGACAAGGGAAAAATGACCTACAGACCTGCATTTTGAATTTTTGACAAAATGAGAAAATCCATTAAGTAAGTCTTTTAAAAAGTACTTCTGATGTGTCATATCTGAATAAACTTCAAAATTTTTGGACTTTTGACAAGGGAAAAATGACCTACAGACCTGCATTTTGAATTTATGACAAAATGAGAAAATTCGTTAAGTAAGTCTTTTAAAAGTACTTGTGATGTGTCATATCTGAATAAACTTCAAAATTTTTGGACTTTTGACAAGGGAAATATGACCTACAGACCTGCATTTTGAATTTATGACAAAATGAGAAAATCCATTAGGTAAGTCTTTTAAAAGTACTTCTGATGTGTCATATCTGAATAAACTTCCAAATTTTTGGACTTTTGACAAGGGAAATATGACCTACAGACCTGCATTTTGAATTTATGACAAAATGAGAAAATCCATTAGGTAAGTCTTTTAAAAGTACTTCTGATGTGTCATATCTGAATAAACTTCCAAATTTTTGGACTTTTGACAAGGGAAAAATGACCTACAGACCTGCATTTTGAATTTATGACAAAATGAGAAAATCCATCAAGTAAGTCTTTTAAAAGTACGTCTGATGTGTCATATCTGAATAAACTTCAAAATTTTTGGACTTTTGACAAGGGAAAAATGACGTACAGAGCTGCATTTTGAATTTATGACAAAATGAGAAAATCCATTAAGTAAGTCTTTTAAAAGTACATCTGATGTGTCATAACTGAATAAACTTCCAAATTTTTGGACTTTTGACAAGGGAAAAATGACCTACAGACCTGCATTTTGAATTTATGACAAAATGAGAAAATTAATTAAGTCTTTTAAAAGTACTTCTGATGTGTCATATCTGAATAAACTGCCAAATTTTTGGACTTTTGACAAGGGAAAAATGACCTACAGACCTGCATTTTGAATTTATGACAAAATGAGAAAATCCACTAAGTACTAAGTCTTTTAAAAGTACTTCTGATGTGTCATATCTGAATAAACTTCCAAATTTTTGGACTTTTGACAAGGGAAAAATGACCTACAGACCTGCATTTTGAATTTATGACAAAATGAGAAAATCCATTAAGTAAGTCTTTTAAAAGTACTTCTGATGTGTCATATCTGAATAAACTTCCAAATTTTTGGACTTTTGACAAGGGAAATATGACCTACAGACCTACATTTTGAATTTATGACAAAATGAGAAAATCCATTAGGTAAGTCTTTTAAAAGTACTTCTGATGTGTCATATCTGAATAAACTTCCAAATTTTTGGACTTTTGACAAGGGAAAAATGACCTACAGACCTGCATTTTGAATTTATGACAAAATGAGAAAATCCATCAAGTAAGTCTTTTAAAAGTACGTCTGATGTGTCATATCTGAATAAACTTCAAAATTTTTGGACTTTTGACAAGGGAAAAATGACGTACAGAGCTGCATTTTGAATTTATGACAAAATGAGAAAATCCATTAAGTAAGTCTTTTAAAAGTACATCTGATGTGTCATAACTGAATAAACTTCCAAATTTTTGGACTTTTGACAAGGGAAAAATGACCTACAGACCTGCATTTTGAATTTATGACAAAATGAGAAAATTAATTAAGTCTTTTAAAAGTACTTCTGATGTGTCATATCTGAATAAACTGCCAAATTTTTGGACTTTTGACAAGGGAAAAATGACCTACAGACCTGCATTTTGAATTTATGACAAAATGAGAAAATCCACTAAGTACTAAGTCTTTTAAAAGTACTTCTGATGTGTCATATCTGAATAAACTTCCAAATTTTTGGACTTTTGACAAGGGAAATATGACCTACAGACCTGCATTTTGAATTTATGACAAAACGAGAAAATCCATTAAGTAAGTCTTTTAAAAGTACTTCTGATGTGTCATATCTGAATAAACTTCAAAATTTTTGGACTTTTGACAAGGGTAAAATGACCTACAGACCTGCATTTTGAATTTATGACAAAATGAGAAAATCCATTAAGTAAGTCTTTTAAAAGTACTTCTGATGTGTCATATCTGAATAAACTTCCAAATTTTTGGACTTTTGACAAGGGAAAAATGACCTACAGACCTGCATTTTGAATTTATGACAAAATGAGAAAATTCGTTAAGTAAGTCTTTTAAAAGTACTTGTGATGTGTCATATCTGAATAAACTTCAAAATTTTTGGACTTTTGACAAGGGAAATATGACCTACAGACCTGCATTTTGAATTTATGACAAAATGAGAAAATCCATTAGGTAAGTCTTTTAAAAGTACTTCTGATGTGTCATATCTGAATAAACTTCCAAATTTTTGGACTTTTGACAAGGGAAATATGACCTACAGACCTGCATTTTGAATTTATGACAAAATGAGAAAATCCATTAGGTAAGTCTTTTAAAAGTACTTCTGATGTGTCATATCTGAATAAACTTCCAAATTTTTGGACTTTTGACAAGGGAAAAATGACCTACAGACCTGCATTTTGAATTTATGACAAAATGAGAAAATCCATCAAGTAAGTCTTTTAAAAGTACGTCTGATGTGTCATATCTGAATAAACTTCAAAATTTTTGGACTTTTGACAAGGGAAAAATGACGTACAGAGCTGCATTTTGAATTTATGACAAAATGAGAAAATCCATTAAGTAAGTCTTTTAAAAGTACATCTGATGTGTCATAACTGAATAAACTTCCAAATTTTTGGACTTTTGACAAGGGAAAAATGACCTACAGACCTGCATTTTGAATTTATGACAAAATGAGAAAATTAATTAAGTCTTTTAAAAGTACTTCTGATGTGTCATATCTGAATAAACTGCCAAATTTTTGGACTTTTGACAAGGGAAAAATGACCTACAGACCTGCATTTTGAATTTATGACAAAATGAGAAAATCCACTAAGTACTAAGTCTTTTAAAAGTACTTCTGATGTGTCATATCTGAATAAACTTCCAAATTTTTGGACTTTTGACAAGGGAAATATGACCTACAGACCTGCATTTTGAATTTATGACAAAACGAGAAAATCCATTAAGTAAGTCTTTTAAAAGTACTTCTGATGTGTCATATCTGAATAAACTTCAAAATTTTTGGACTTTTGACAAGGGTAAAATGACCTACAGACCTGCATTTTGAATTTATGACAAAATGAGAAAATCCATTAAGTAAGTCTTTTAAAAGTACTTCTGATGTGTCATATCTGAATAAACTTCCAAATTTTTGGACTTTTGACAAGAGAATAATGACCTACAGTCCTGCATTTTACTTGTATTTCGAAAATCCCCGAGAAACCTTCTAGACTTCAAAAGTCGTAATTATCTAGATCTTTCAATACCTAGTAAAATAAGAAAGGCCTCTTGATACGTCTTAAAATTGTGCTGCGACTTTTTAGTACATTTCTGAAACATCTTGGGAACACTCTATAGATTGAATTTGTGAGAAATTAAGAAAGTCCATTAAGTCCTTTAAATAAAGCTTCTAATATGTCATACCTGACTAAATTGCCACATACTTAGCCACCTCGTAATGAAACTAGGACCTAAGGGTCCTTTGGAGGACCTCTTATGTTCTGCTTAAGTTTTAAAAACATCTGAGAAACCTTCTAAATTCTAAACGTCCTAATAATCTAGATTTTTGAATAACTAGCAAAATAAAAAGTCCTTTTGGTGTTCTATATCCTGCCAGAATTTTTAAATTTATTTTAAAGCTATTTTATTTTAAGGACACTAAAGTTTTGAATTTATGATAAAATGAGAAAGTCCTTTAAGTCTTTTAAAGGCACTTCTGATTTCTCATATCTGAATAAACTTCCAAATTTGAGGACTTTTAACAAGGAAAAAATGACCTACAGGTCTGCATTTTGAATTTATGACCTAAGAGTCCTTTGGAGGACCTCTTACGTTCTGCTTGTTTCAAAAATATTTGGGAAACCTTCTAGATTCTAAACGTCCTATTTATCTAGATTTTTGAACATTCAGTAAGATAAAAAGTCCTTCTGACATTCTCCTACGAATTGTATAAATTTTCAAATATTAACAGAAATAGAAACAGTAACTAAACGTCCTACGGAGGTCCTCTTAAACTTTGCTCTAATTTCGAAAATATATAAGAAATCTTCTAGATCTAGAGATCTAATTTATAGATTTGTATCTAGCGTCTTGCATTCTTTTCGTACATAAATGAAACAATTCTAACGTCATCTAGACTTTATTAAAACAAAAGTGTTATAATGTAAATAGCGTGAATAGGCGATCTTACCGTTCGAGATGGCCGCCAGGAGCAACACCAGAAACATGGCGGACGATTCCTGGAAAAATAAGAGAAAAATCATTAGTAAACTGTATGTTAGTAAAAAAATTTTCATTACTATTTATTAATCTTTTGTATACGCGCGCTTGAGAAAAATAAACGTTTTTAGATGATGGGGTAAAAATCTTCGAGTCGCCGTCAGCATGAAATGTGTTACGCTGTGAATCATCGTATATCCAAACGCGTGGTGTAAGTAGTATATACAGTGTACTCATATATATATGCGGAGAATAAGCGTGCATGGTGTTCCCTCCCTTCTATTATTTTTAACAGAAAATATATATAGATTCATTCTATATAGAGTACATTATGAAATAAAAATGCATAATGTCGGTACAACAAGATATGGGACAACAATAGATGCCGTATTTACAAATGCAACGTAACTGTAATTAACTTTATCCAACTCATGACAGTTATGACTGTCATTATTAACGTCATTTTAGACAAGTAAACTATCAAATAACACACTAGTGAGTTATGGATTATAACTCACGTTCATAGAAAAGTAACTGTCAAGTCATTCTGACATTTATAGGGTACTGAGACGCAAGCAGCTTTGATTTGATCACAAAGCTTACTAAATATTATCGCATAAAACAACAACATTTTTCCACTTGTTGGATAAAACATTGTATGTCACTCGCGTGTTATCTCTCCTAAGTCACTTGATAATTTATACCACTCGGTCTGACGGCCTCTTGGTATAAATCTTCTCGCGTGATTTATTTTCTGCATAACACACTAGTACCATAAATAACTATTAAAGATATTAAGTCGAGTTCCGCCGGAAAACTAACGTCAATTTTCCATTTTCCTAAATTTCAATCAATTACGCCGTATCTTTCCGCCGAGGCGAACACTAACAGACGGACAGGTATTTTTAATTAAAAGGGATGGGGGAGGGGATGGGGAGAAACCTCGAAAAGCCAACACACGCGACCCCTAATACCCCCTCCTCCCACCCTTCTGTCAATATCCATGCGAACGATCTCTGGTGTTAACTAAAAAATATCGGAAAAACGTGCACATTTCAATCGGAGATTTCCCTCATTTTCGCCCACGGCCGGAAAAACAGAAGGGCCGCTTTTAATTGGTAGATGAAATTTCCACCTACACCTGTGGCGATGGAATTATTTTATCGCTTGGGTTTATACAATTTGGAAAATGGAGCGTTGTTTACGGGGACTGCATCGTGGATTATAATCGATAATGCACTAATGCCGCGACGTTAGGGGTTGATCAGAAACAACGGGACTAAATCGAAAAGGTAATGCGCCACTGGTCTCTATTTCGACAAATTTGTATCAAAATTTTATCAAGACCTCAATATAATTTTTTGAAAATTTTGATCGTTTATTACCTGCAATTAAATCAATATCTTATAGATTACACAGCATTCGAAGGCCGCCTGATACGACTAGATTCAGTACTGATTAAAAAAAATTTGGTACACACTAAAAAAATCTGTATTAACCTAACCTGTATCCTGTGTCGCCGCCCGTTTGATCTGCGTGCTAGCCAGCTGCCCTTTTGTGCCCTTTTGAGCATCGACTGTGAAACATCATTCTATTTTTGACCATTTATGTATTATCGACTCTCTTATGTTTCTCATTGTCTTTCAGCCCTTTAATATGATAATCACGATTTTTTAGAAAAACTGACAAGTGAAACTTCATGGTTTCATATCTTGGACAATAGGTTGTCTTTTCGTCAGTTTCTTTTACTGTCAGCCCCAGAAAATCACTGCTTTTCGTTTGAGATAGAGGCTTTAACAATCTACTTTTAGAATAGCTTTTCTGAAAAAATCGCAAAGGGTTAAACCTACCCTTACATTGAGATCCAAAACACAATTTTTGAATTTCTTCATGAAACTCGCAGGGAAAGTCAAGGGGAGGCTGTGCAATTGTGTCGCCAAGTTTCAATGTGATAACTTCAGTATTTTCTGAATTATCACGATTTTTTTAGAAAAACTGACAAGTGAAACTTCATGGTTTCATATCTTGGACAATAGGTTGTCTTTTCGTCAGTTTCTTTTACTGTCAGCCCCAGAAAATCACTGCTTTTCGTTTGAGATAGAGGCTTTAACAATCTACTTTTAGAATAGCTTTTCTGAAAAAATCGCAAAGGGTTAAACCTACCCTTACATTGAGATCCAAAACACAATTTTTGAATTTCTTCATGAAACTCGCAGGGAAAGTCAAGGGGAGGCTGTGCAATTGTGTCGCCAAGTTTCAATGTGATAACTTCAGTATTTTCTGAATTATCACGATTTTTTTAGAAAAACTGACAAGTGAAACTTTATGGCTTCATATCTTGGACAATAGGTTGTCTTTTCGACAGTTTCTTTAACTGTCAGCCTCAGAACATCATCGCATTTCATTTGAGATAGAGGCTTTAAAAATCTACTTTTAGAACAGTTTTTTTGAAAAAAATGCAAGGGGTTAAACCTACCCTTATATTGAGATCCAAAACACAATTTTTGAATTTCTTCATGAAACTCGCAGGGAAAGTCAAGGGGAGGCTGTGCAATTGTGTCGCCAAGTTTCAATGTGATAACTTCAGTATTCCCTGAATTATCACGATTTTTTAGAAAAACTGACAAGTGAAACTTCATGGCTTCATATCTTTGACAGTAGGTCTTTTCGTCAGTTTCTTTTACTGTCAGCCCCAGAATCACTGCCTTTCGTTTGAAATAGAGGCTTTAACAATCTACTTTTAGAATAGTTTTCTTGAAAAAATCGTAGAGGGTTGAACCTACCCTTTCGTAGGGATCAAAAATACAATTTTTGAATTTTTTCACGAAAGTCGCATGGTGAGTCGTGGGGAAGTTGTTCCATTCTGTCGCAAAGTTTCAATCTGATAACTTCAGTATTTTATGAATTATCACGATTTTTTTTAACAACTGACAAGTGAAACTTCATGGCTTCATATCTTGGACAATAGGTTGTCTTTTCAACAGTTTCTTTAACTGTCAGCCCCAGAACATCATCGCCTTTCATTTGAGATAGAGGCTTTAAAAACCTACTTTTAGAACAGTTTTTTTGAAAAAAATGCAAGGGGTTAAACCTACCCTTATATTGAGATCCAAAACACAATTTTGGAATTTCTTCATGAAACTCACAGGGTGAGTCGAGGGGAAGCTGTTCAATTCTGTCGCCAAGTTTCAATGTGATAACTTCAGTATTTTCTGAATTATCACAATTTTTTTAGAAAAACTGACAAGTGAAACTTCATGGTTTCATATCTTGGACAATAGGTTGTCTTTTCGTCAGTTTCTTTAACTGTCAGCCCCAGAACATCATCGCCTTTCATTTGAGATAGAGGCTTTAAAAACCTACTTTTAGAACAGTTTTTTTGAAAAAAATGCAAGGGGTTAAACCTACCCTTATATTGAGATCCAAAACACAATTTTGGAATTTCTTCATGAAACTCACAGGGTGAGTCGAGGGGAAGCTGTTCAATTCTGTCGCCAAGTTTCAATGTGATAACTTCAGTATTTTCTGAATTATCACAATTTTTTTAGAAAAACTGACAAGTGAAACTTCATGGTTTCATATCTTGGACAATAGGTTGTCTTTTCGTCAGTTTCTTTAACTGTCAGCCCCAGAACATCATCGCCTTTCATTTGAGATAGAGGCTTTAAAAATCTACTTTTAGAACAGTTTTTTTGAAAAAAATGCAAGGGGTTAAACCTACCCTTATATTGAGATCCAAAACACAATTTTTGAATTTGTTCATGAAACTCGCAGGGTGAGTCGAGAGGAGGCTGTTCAATTCTGTCGCCAAGTTTCAATGTGATAACTTCAGTATTTTCTGAATTATCACCATTTCTTTATAAAAATTCACAAGTGAAACTTCATGGCTTCATATCTTTGACAATAGACTGTTTCTTCGACAGTTTCTTTTACTGTCAGCCCCAGAAAATCATCGCCTTTCGTTTGAGATAGAAGCTTTAAAAATCTACTTTTAGAATAGTTTTTTTGAAAAAATCGCAAAGGGTTAAACCTACCCTTACATTGAGATCCAAAACACAATTTTTGAATTTCTTCATGAAACTCGCAGGGTGAGTCGTGGGGAAGCTGTTCAATTCTGTCGCCAAGTTTCAATGTGATAACTTCAGTATTTTCTGAATCATCACGATTTCTTTAGAAAAACTTACAAGTGAAACTTCATGCCTTTATATCTTTGACAATAGACGGTCTTTTCGACAGTTTCTATTACTGTCAGTCCCAGAAAATCACCGCCTTTCGTTTGAGATAGAGACTTTAAAAATCTACTTTTAGAACAGTTTTTTTGAAAAAAATGCAAGGGGTTAAACCTACCCTTATATTGAGATCAAAAACACAATTTCTGAATTTCTTCATGAAACTCGCAGGGTGAGTCGAGGGGAAGCTGTTCAGTACTGTCGCCAAGTTTCAATGTGATACCATCAGTATTTTCTGAATTATCACGATTTTTTTTTAGGAAAACTGACAAGTGAAACTTCATTGCTTCATATCTTTGACAATAGGCGGTCTTTTCGTCAGTTTCTATTACTGTCAGCTCCAGAAACTCATAGCCTTTCGTTTGAGATAGAGACTTTAAAAATCTACATTTAGAACAGTCTTTGAAAAAATCGCAAAGGGTTAAACCTACCCTTATATTGAGATCAAAAACTAAATTTTTGAATTTCTTCATGAAACTCGCAGGGCAAGTCGAGAGAATGCTTTTCAGTTCTGTGGACGAGTTTCAGTTCGCCAACATCAGTATTTTCCGAATTATAACGTTTTTAATTTGGAAAAAGTAAAACTTTGAAGTGAAACTTCATCACTTCAAATCTGAAAGCAAACAGCTTTTTCCCAAAAAAATTTTTACCCTCGGCACCAGGACATCATTTCCTTTCGTGCGAGATAAATATTTTAGAAATATAATTTTACAGCAATTGTGGGAGAAAACATTAAAAAGGTTTTATGGGATGAAAATTAATTTTTCGAATTTCCTCACGAAACTCGAAAGGTGTATCAAAACTACCCTTATCACTTTTGTGCTCAAATATTAACACCCCACCATTAATAATTTTCGAGTTACACAATTTTTGGAAAAAAAAGAAAACTCATTTTTCGATATTTATATCTCAAGTAATAATCTAATTTTGGAGCAATTTTTTAAAATAAATCTTCCCTATTTTTTGGGGTTAAATTGGGTTTCTTGACTTCCCTCTAGCTTGTAGTTGCCAAATCAAGTAGTATTCTAGATACCTCAATTTTTTTTAAAAAGAGAGTCTCATTCTTGAGTAGTTCATATGGCAGGACAGAATTTTTTAAATTTTCTGGCAGCAGGGAAATTCCCTATTTGTTTGGTACAGAAATTTTGAAAATTGTAATTTGGAGGTTTCTTGAAAAAAAAAAAACAGACACGTTGCACCCTGAGAGTGCCGACAGTCGAAAGCTAGCTCTACTTTGCGTAACTTTATAGAAAGTTAAAAAGTATTGTGAGTTTATGAATAATTTACGTATATGAATGACTCGCCAACGTTTTACTTGAAATATATCTTAGTACGTATTATTATTTCAGTCTATAAATTCAATTTGCAATGTTATATACAATTTAATAATTTGCAATATAAAATACGAACTCGAATAAGAAAATGTATTTAAAATTGAAAATACAAAAAAAATTTGTAGAAACCGTTGCCATGATTACCAAATTCTGACTTTCCTCGCGTATTTTGTCACGACAAAATGCTATATTGCGTGGCATATTCAACAACCAAGCGGCGCCGTGGACGATGCATACTCACTTCAGCGCTTCTATTATTTTCCACAAGTCCCATAGCTTCTCTACGATCTTTCATACTAGTCCTTTTTCTAGACATTCGGTTACATAAGATCCCTTGTTTTACATCGGTTCTAGTTTGTTTTTCTGTTAACCTCTCTTTTTGCTGCCAGGGCTAATTTGACCGGACACATCGGTTTTATGGCACGGAACGTCGATTTAAGAAACATTATTAGGCACAGGAACGCCCTTATTTCTTGCTTTACTCATGCAATTCTTAAAAGGTATAAAACTCAAAAAATATCGACATTTTGCGGTGTTGCCAAATTCACGAAAATACCTGTTAACATTCCAATTTTCGTACACTTGTAAAATTACAACAATGCAAAAGCGTCACGCACGTTACGCCTCTATCGATTGCTACATAACAATCACACCGACTGAAGCTCCTAAACTTGCGCCACGTAATTGCCTTCATATCAATCCAATTGAAACGAGCTAACGATTTCAATCAATTTTAATCCAAATTCGCTGTCACTAGGGGATGATGTACTGCCGGATATCATTTAGTGTTGCCAGCGCATGCCGGCCAATCACGTTCTAAAAAACCTTTACAAGTTTAGCGGTTACGCGCAACAGTTAAATGAATAAATTGAACGAGGCAACGTTTCAGGGGTATTTATTTTTGTGAATCTAACATCCCTCCCGGTTTTTTCCGCTCGAACGGCGGCCTTCCCGCGGGACCAACGGAGGGGGGTGGGGTTGAGAGGGGGGAGGCTGCACAATGGACCGTCACACGAATTATTACGACAACCCTAACACCTCTCCTCCTCTCCCTTCCTCCCGCCGTTCCCGTCGCCCTGAGGGCCGAATTTACGAGCCGTCGTATGGGGGTTGAAAAGACACCCCTAAATTTGAATAAACAAATTTCGGCGTGTAATAACGCACAACGGCGACGATTCCTTTTTCCCTCGTGAAGTACGTCGTCGGGACGGGGAAAGGGCTGTTAGGTTTAAATTTTCATTTTCTAACGTTTCGCGAGGTACGTGAGGAAAGGGGGATGTTTTCGGGGGTTTCAATCTTTGAAAAAAAAAGTGAAACGATATGTAAGACTTTAAAGCTTCGGTCCTGGATAGGTCTGAAAATATCGAAAAATGAATTTCCCGAATTTCCTGAAATTTCCTCGAATTTCGTTTACCGAGGGGTGAAAAATAAGGGAGAAATGTATGTTATACAACCTGTATTCGTGCCTACTTTCGAAGGAAATGGCAACTTTTTGCAATCTAAACTTTTTAGTCCGGAAAAATCCGGAAAACTCGAATTTCCCTCTTTGAGGGATGAAATTTCCTTTTGCAATTCCTGCAAAACCTTATGGCCTAGAAAAATGTAAAAAGGCGAAGGCGAATTTCCTTCCCGAGGGGTGAAAATTGGGGTGAATTTTACGTCCAAAACTTTCTATATTCCGAGCTATCTTTGAAACTTCCTGCAAACCTTCCAAAACTTTTTGGTCCAGAAAAACCTGAAATCCCAAATTTACTTCACCAAGGGGATGAAAATAGGGGTTAAATTTACGTTCTAGAACCTACATTCTCACCTACTTTCGAAGTTTCACATTTTCGAAACACTTGTTGGTCCAGAAAAACCATAAATGCGGAATGTCCCTTACCGAGGCGGGAAAAATAGGGGTGAAAATTACCCCTATTCTAAAACCTTTTAAACCCTTACTTACATTTAGAGGAACTTTTAACTTTTCTCGCAAAACTATATGGTTCGGAAAAACTGGAAAATCCTGAATTTCTCTTACGAAGTGGGAAATTATTATTTATAATCTTAATTTAACTTAAAATTCTAATTTCTAATTTTAAGGAAGTCTTATTTTCCACCCTCTTATAGGGTGGAAAATAAGAATGAAACGTACGTTCCAAAACCTTCTACATTCTTACCTACTTTTGAAACAACTATGAACATGTAACAAGTTTTGTTTCAGAAAAATTCGAAAATCCCCTTACCGACAGAGTGAAAAATAGGGGTGGGGTTTACCAATGTAAATAAAACCTTATGTATAAAAAATAAATAAACCTATATTTTTACCTACTTTCGAAGGAAGTTTAAACTTTTTGCAATTCTCTCAAAACTTTTTGTCACAGAAAAATCTAAAAATCCCAAATTTCCCTTAACGAGAGGGTGAAAAATAGGGGTGAATTTTAAGTTCTTAATTTTTGGAGTACAAAATGGAATATTCTAGATATTCTTAAGAAAATCTGAGGAAATTTGAAAGTAGAGAAATCTGAAGAAGAAATTGTGAAGTTTTCCGACAAACCAGTCACACTTTTAGTTATCTTAAACATTCAAAAATCTACTCTAGTATCCAGTGGAACATTAAGAAAATCTGAAGAAATTTGAAAGAAAAGAACGACAAAGAAATTCTGAAGTTTTCTAACAGCCCAGTCAGAAACATCCAGTTTTCTTAAAAATTCAAAACTCTCGCCTGGACTAACAATTTTGAGTTATCAATTGGTCCTTAATTTTTGGAGTACCAAATGGAACATTCTAGATTTTCCTAAGAAAATCTCATAAAATTTGAAAGAAGAGAAATCTGAAGAAGAAATTTTAAAATTTTCTGACAACCCAGTCACACACTTTTAGTTTTCTTAAACATTCAAAACCTTGTCTGGACTAACAATTTTGGGGTCTCAAATGCAACATTAAGGAAATCTGAAGAAATTTAAAACAAGAGAAAAACAAAGAAATTCTAAAGTTTTCTGACTATCCAGTCAGACACTTTTAGTTGTCTTAAAAATTCAAAAATATTGTCTGGACTAACATTTTTGAGATATCAATTGCTCCTTAATTTTTGGAGTACCATATGGAACATTCTAGAGTTTCTTAAGAAAATCTGAAGACATTTGTAAGACGAGAAACCTGAAGAAGAAATTTTGAACTTTTCCGACAATCCAGTCAGACATTTTCAGTTATCTTAAACATTCAAAAATCTTGTCTGGACTAACAATTTTGATATATGAATTGGTCCTTAATTTATGGAGTACCAAATGGAACATTCTAGATTTTCTTAAGAAAATCTGATAAAATTTGAAAGAAGAGAAATCTGAAGAAGAAATTTTAAAATTTTCTGACAACCCAGTCACACACTTTTAGTTTTCTTAAACATTCAAAACCTTGTCTGGACGAACAATTTTGGGGTCTCAAATGCAACATTAAGAAAATCTCAAGAAATTTAAAAGAAGAGAAACACAAAGAAATTCTAAAGTTTTCTGACTATCCAGTCAGACACTTTTAGTTGTTTAAAAATTCAAAAATTTTGTCTGGACTAACAATTTAAACATATCAATTGGTCCTTAACTTTTGAGGTACCAAAAGAAACATTCTAGAGTTTCTTAAGAAAATCTGAAGACATTTGTAAGACGAGAAACCTGAAGAAGAAATTTTGAACTTTTCCGACAATCCAGTCAGACATTTTCAGTTATCTTAAACATTTAAAAATCTTGTCTGGACTAACAATTTTGAGATATGAATTGGTCCTTAATTTTGAGGGTACCAAATGGAACATGCTAGATTTTCTTAAGAAAATTTGAAAGAAGAGAAATCTGAAGAAGAAATTTTAAAATTTTCTGACAACCCAGTCACACACTTTTAGTTTTCTTAAACATTCAAAACCTTGTCTGGACTAACAATTTTGGGACCTCAAATGCAACATTAAGAAAATCTCAAGAAATTTAAAAGAAGAGAAACACAAAGAAATTCTAAAGTTTTCTGACTATCCAGTCAGACACTTTTAGTTGTTTAAAAATTCAAAAATTTTGTCTGGACTAACAATTTAAACATATCAATTGGTCCTTAACTTTTGAGGTACCAAAAGAAACATTCTAGAGTTTCTTAAGAAAATCTGAAGACATTTGTAAGACGAGAAACCTGAAGAAGAAATTTTGAACTTTTCCGACAATCCAGTCAGACATTTTCAGTTATCTTAAACATTCAAAAATCTTGTCTGGACTAACAATTTTGATATATGAATTGGTCCTTAATTTATGGAGTACCAAATGGAACATTCTAGATTTTCTTAAGAAAATCTGATAAAATTTGAAAGAAGAGAAATCTGAAGAAGAAATTTTAAAATTTTCTGACAACCCAGTCACACACTTTTAGTTTTCTTAAACATTCAAAACCTTGTCTGGACGAACAATTTTGGGGTCTCAAATGCAACATTAAGAAAATCTCAAGAAATTTAAAAGAAGAGAAACACAAAGAAATTCTAAAGTTTTCTGACTATCCAGTCAGACACTTTTAGTTGTTTAAAAATTCAAAAATTTTGTCTGGACTAACAATTTAAACATATCAATTGGTCCTTAACTTTTGAGGTACCAAAAGAAACATTCTAGAGTTTCTTAAGAAAATCTGAAGACATTTGTAAGACGAGAAACCTGAAGAAGAAATTTTGAACTTTTCCGACAATCCAGTCAGACATTTTCAGTTATCTTAAACATTTAAAAATCTTGTCTGGACTAACAATTTTGAGATATGAATTGGTCCTTAATTTTGAGGGTACCAAATGGAACATGCTAGATTTTCTTAAGAAAATTTGAAAGAAGAGAAATCTGAAGAAGAAATTTTAAAATTTTCTGACAACCCAGTCACACACTTTTAGTTTTCTTAAACATTCAAAACCTTGTCTGGACTAACAATTTTGGGACCTCAAATGCAACATTAAGAAAATCTCAAGAAATTTAAAAGAAGAGAAACACAAAGAAATTCTAAAGTTTTCTGACTATCCAGTCAGACACTTTTAGTTGTTTAAAAATTCAAAAATTTTGTCTGGACTAACAATTTAAACATATCAATTGGTCCTTAACTTTTGAGGTACCAAAAGAAACATTCTAGAGTTTCTTAAGAAAATCTGAAGACATTTGTAAGACGAGAAACCTGAAGAAGAAATTTTGAACTTTTCCGACAATCCAGTCAGACATTTTCAGTTATCTTAAACATTCAAAAATCTTGTCTGGACTAACAATTTTGATATATGAATTGGTCCTTAATTTATGGAGTACCAAATGGAACATTCTAGATTTTCTTAAGAAAATCTGATAAAATTTGAAAGAAGAGAAATCTGAAGAAGAAATTTTAAAATTTTCTGACAACCCAGTCACATACTTTTAGTTTTCTTAAAAATTCAAAACCTTGTCTGGACTAACAATTTTGGGGTCTCAAATGCAACATTAAGGAAATCTCAAGAAATTGAAAAGAAGAAAAACACAAAGAAATTCTAAAGTTTTCTGACTATCCAGTCAGACACTTTTAGTTGTTTAAAAATTCAAAAATTTTGTCTGGACTAACAATTTTAACATATCAATTAGTCCTTAACTTTTGAGGTACCAAATGAAACATTCTAGAGTTTCTTAAGAAAATCTGAAGACATTTGTAAGACGAGAAACCCGAAGAAGAAATTTAGAACTTTTCCGACAATCCAGTCAGACATTTTCAGTTATCTTAAACATTCAAAAATCTTGTCTGGACTAACAATTTTGAGATATGAATTGGTCCTTAATTTTGAGGGTACCAAATGGAACATGCTAGATTTTCTTAAGAAAATTTGAAAGAAGAGAAATCTGAAGAAGAAATTTTAAAATTTTCTGACAACCCAGTCACACACTTTTAGTTTTCTTAAACATTCAAAACCTTGTCTGGACTAACAATTTTGGGACCTCAAATGCAACATTAAGAAAATCTCAAGAAATTTAAAAGAAGAGAAACACAAAGAAATTCTAAAGTTTTCTGACTATCCAGTCAGACACTTTTAGTTGTTTAAAAATTCAAAAATTTTGTCTGGACTAACAATTTTAACATATCAATTAGTCCTTAACTTTTGAGGTACCAAATGAAACATTCTAGAGTTTCTTAAGAAAATCTGAAGACATTTGTAAGACGAGAAACCCGAAGAAGAAATTTAGAACTTTTCCGACAATCCAGTCAGACATTTTCAGTTATCTTAAACATTTAAAAATCTTGTCTGGACTAACAATTTTGAGATATGAATTGGTCCTTAATTTTGAGGGTACCAAATGGAACATGCTAGATTTTCTTAAGAAAATTTGAAAGAAGAGAAATCTGAAGAAGAAATTTTAAAATTTTCTGACAACCCAGTCACACACTTTTAGTTTTCTTAAACATTCAAAACCTTGTCTGGACTAACAATTTTGGGACCTCAAATGCAACATTAAGAAAATCTCAAGAAATTTAAAAGAAGAGAAACACAAAGAAATTCTAAAGTTTTCTGACTATCCAGTCAGACACTTTTAGTTGTTTAAAAATTCAAAAATTTTGTCTGGACTAACAATTTTAACATATCAATTGGTCCTTAACTTTTGAGGTACCAAATGAAACATTCTAGAGTTTCTTAAGAAAATCTGCAGACATTTGTAAGACGAGATACCCGAAGAAGAAATTTAGAACTTTTCCGACAATCCAGTCAGACATTTTCAGTTATCTTAAACATTCAAAAATCTTGTCTGGACTAACAATTTTGATATATGAATTGGTCCTTAATTTATGGAGTACCAAATGGAACATTCTAGATTTTCTTAAGAAAATCTGATAAAATTTGAAAGAAGAGAAATCTGAAGAAGAAATTTTAAAATTTTCTGACAACCCAGTCACATACTTTTAGTTTTCTTAAAAATTCAAAACCTTGTCTGGACTAACAATTTTGGGGTCTCAAATGCAACATTAAGGAAATCTCAAGAAATTTAAAAGAAGAAAAACACAAAGAAATTCTAAAGTTTTCCGACTATCCAATCAGACACTTTTAGTTGTCTAAAAATTCAAAAATCTTGTCTGGACTAACAATTTTAACATATCAATTGGTCCTTAATTTTTGAGGTACCAAATGAATCATTCTAGAGTTTCTTAAGAAAATCTGAAGACATTTGTAAGACGAGATACCCGAAGAAGAAATTTTGAACTTTTCCGACAATCCAGTCAGACATTTTCAGTTATCTTAAACATTCAAAAATCTTGTCTGGACCAACATTTTTGAGATATCAATTGGTCCTGAATGTTTGGAGTATCAAATGGAACATTCTAAATTTTCTTAAGAAAATCTGAAGAAATTTGAAAGAAGAAAAATCTAAAGTAGAAATCCTGAAGTTTTCCGACAATCCAGTCAGGAACATTTAGTTTTCTTAAACATTCAGAAATCTTGTCTGGACTAACAATTTTGAGATATCAATTGGTCTTTAATTTTTGGAGCACCAAATGGAACATTCTAGATTTTCTTTAGAAAATCTGGAGAAATTTAAAAGTAGAGAAATCTCAAGAAGAAATTCTGAAGATTTCGACAATCCAGTCAGACATTTTTAGTTTTCTTAAACATTCAAAAATGTTGCATGGACTAACAATTTTGAGATATAAATTTGTCCTTAATTTTAGGAGTACCAAATGGAACATTCTAGTTTCTTAAGAATATCTGAAGAAATTTGAAAGAAGAGAAACCTAAAGAAGAAATTCTGAACTTTTCCGATAATCCAATTAGACACCTCCAGTTTTTTTAAACATTAAAAATCTTGTCTGGACTGACAAATTTGAGATTCGAATTGGTCCTTAATTTTTGGAGTACCAAATGGAACATTCTAGAATTTCTTAAGAACACCCAGCCAAACATACTAAAGTACCTTTAAAGGTTTGTAAAAAGGTGGTTATTGCGTTCAACATTTCAAAAATCTTAGTCTGGATAAACAATTTTAAAATACAACTGGGACGTTCTATGCTTTTAAAAACATGAAAAGCTGCTTCTTGATTTTCTAAAAGATTAACGTCTGAACTCGTTAAAATCACTTAAGAAGTCGTTCAGAACCGACTAGGAGCCTAATCCATCTTTCAAAAATTCATAACATGCGCATAAAATCATTGCGCAATTTTACCATTAATTCCTAATGATCCCCCAAAAAACAACACACACATACATTATCCGGTTTCAATCCAATCTTATCAATTTTTAATATGAATTATTCAACGTGTCCCCGGCAATACATTACGTACTCCCCCACCCCCCCTCCACGAAAACATCGTTATTTATGGAGGTGTTTTAAATCCGAAATTTATACAGTTAACATCGGTTTATATCCAACAGATAAGAGGACGTTTTATTGGCCGGGAGGAATTATTATACGACCCAAGTTATTTTATTTACGCCGTTTGGACAATATTAATCCGAGATAAAAGTGGAGGAACGATCTATTCCGTTTTCCGAATAAAACTATTGCCGATTTAATGGATAATCCGTACAGATTATTCGTATCAATCGAACAAATTTGAGAAATTCTATAATTTTAAAGTTTAATACGAGTCAACTTCTGTAAAAATAACTTTTGATTTCGTAAGACAGTACTAAGTAGCTTTGAGGAGTTTCGATGAATGTTGAAACTTTAAAATGGAAATCCTTAATTTTCTAACAAATTCAGATAATAACCTCAAACTTCCTCAGTATACTTTTATCAAACCGTGAATTTCATCAAAATTGGGATTTGTATACATTTTTTATGAATTTTTAAAATACATTATAACTTCAAACCTCAGTATTATTGAAAAAAAAATCGGAATATAGCTTTATGCTTGGACAGTAGTTTAATAAAACTGTAGGTACTTATTAATTTTGCTATGTGTCATTACAATATTGAAGTTTCGAGAAGTTGTTGGTGAGTTATTAAAGGTCAGTAACAAGTAAATAAAACTTACACACCCACGCTCATATTATTGAGACAAATTCAAACAGAAGTCCCAAACTTCACAAGTACTTTACTAAAGATATGCTAAGTAATTTTGAACAGTTTCATCAAAATTGGAGTTTCGATTAATTATTTGCGAAATTTTGAAGTTCAACGCTATACAGGAAAAAATTGCAACTTTTCAGATTCAAGTTGATACTATTGAAACCAGTTAAGATAGAAGCCCCAAACTTCGCACGGACTTTGGCAACACTGGATTAAGTAACTTTAAAGAGTTTCACCAAAATCTTAGTTTCCATGAATTATTTGTGAAATTTTAAAGTGTAGCGTTATAAAAGTAGATGTCTGCAACATTTCAAATTCAAGGTAATGTAACTGAGACGAATTAAGATAGAAGTCCCAAACTTCGCGAGTACTTTAACAATATTATACAAAGCAATTCTAAAGAGTTTCACCGAAATTGGAGTTTTCATGAATTTTTGGCGAAATTTTATATTTCGGCGTTTTACAGGTACATTTTAGTAACAATTCAAACGCAAGTCCATATCATTGAAACATATTACGATAGAAACTCCAAATCTCGCCGGTACTTTAATAACTAAGTAACCTTGAAGAGTTTCACCAAAATTGGAGTTTAGATTAATTCCTTGTGAAATTTTAAAGTTAAACGTTGAACAAGTACATTTCTGCAACATTTCAAACCCAACTTCATATCATTGAAATAAATTAAGATAGAAGCCCCAATGTCCATCAGTACTTTAATAACACTATACTAAGTAACCTTAAAGAGTTTCACCAAAATTGGAGTTTCGATTAATTCTTTGTGAAATTTTAAAGTGTAACGTTGTACCAAGTAGCTTTTTGCAACATTTCAAACCCAACTTCATATCATTTAAACAAATTAAGATATAAGCCCAAAATTCCACCAGGACTTTAATGACACTATACTAAGTAACTTTAATTAGTTTTACCAAAATTGGAGTTTCGATGACTTGTTAGTGAAAATTTAAATTCCGACGTTATACAAGTATATTTTGGAAACATCTCAAACCCAACATCACATCATGGAAACAAAGTAAGATACAAGCCCAAAATTCCACCAGTACTTTAATAACAATATACTAAGTAACCTTAAATAGATTTACCAAAATTGGAGTTTCGATTTATTTTTTTGGGAAATTTTAAAGTCAAACGTTGTACAAGTAGTTTTTTGCAACATTTCAAACCCAACTTCATATCATGGAAACAAATTAAGAAAGGAGCCCCAAAGTCCTCCAGCACATTAATAACACTACACTGAGTAACTTTAATGAGTTTCACCAAAATTGGAGTTTCGATGAATTGTTAGTGAAAATTTAAAGGCCAACGTTATATAAGTACAGTTTTGAAGCATCTTAAACCCAACTTTGTATCAATGGAACAAATTAAGATATAAGCCCAAAATTCCACTAGTACTTTAATAACACTACACTAAGTAACTTTAATGAGTTTTACCAAAATTGGAGTTTCGGTAAATTGTTAGTGCAAATTTAAATTCCAACGTCAAAAAAATATATTTTGGTAACATCTCAAACCCAACTTCATATCATAGAAACAAACTAAGATATAAGCCCCAAAGTTCACCAGTACTTTAATAACATTAAACTAAGTAACTTTAAAGAGTTTCACCAAAATTGGAGGTTAGATTAATTCTTTGTGAAATTTCAAAGTCTAAAGTAGATAAAGTACATTTTTACAACATTTCAAATCCAACTTCGTATCATTTAAACAAATTAAGATAGAAGCCCCAAATTCCACCAGTACTTTAATAACACTATACTAAGTCACTGTAGTCAGTTTTACCAAAATTAGGGTTTCGATGAATTGTTTGTGAAAATTTAAAGTCCAACGTTATACAAGTACATTTTGGCAACATCTCAAACCCAATTTCATATCATGAAAACAAATTAAGATATAAGGTCAAAATTCCATCAGTACTTTAACAACACTGTAATAAGTAACCTTGAAGAGTTTCACCAAAATTGGAGTTTCGATTTATTCCTTGTGAAATTTTAAAGTCTAACGTTGTACAAGTAGCTCTTTGCAACATTTCAAACCCAACTTCGTATCATTGAAACAAATTAAGATATAAGCCCAAAATTCCACTAGTACTTTAATAACACTACACTAAGTAACTTTAATGAGTTTTACCAAAATTGGAGTTTCGGTAAATTGTTAGTGCAAATTTAACTTCCAACGTTAAAAAAGTATATTTTGGTAACATCTCGAACCCAACTTCATATCATTGAAACAAATTAAGATATAAGCCCCAAAGTTCACCAGTACTTTAATAACATTAAACTAAGTAACTTTAAAGAGTTTCACCAAAATTGGAGGTTAGATTAATTCTTTGTGAAATTTCAAAGTCTAAAGTAGATAAAGTACATTTTTACAACATTTCAAATCCAACTTCGTATCATTTAAACAAATTAAGATAGAAGCCCCAAATTCCACCAGTACTTTAATAACACTATACTAAGTCACTGTAGTCAGTTTTACCAAAATTAGGGTTTCGATGAATTGTTTGTGAAAATTTAAAGTCCAACGTTATACAAGTACATTTTGGCAACATCTCAAACCCAATTTCATATCATGAAAACAAATTAAGATATAAGGTCAAAATTCCATCAGTACTTTAACAACACTGTAATAAGTAACCTTGAAGAGTTTCACCAAAATTGGAGTTTCGATTTATTCCTTGTGAAATTTTAAAGTCTAACGTTGTACAAGTAGCTCTTTGCAACATTTCAAACCCAACTTCGTATCATTGAAACAAATTAAGATATAAGCCCAAAATTCCACTAGTACTTTAATAACACTACACTAAGTAACTTTAATGAGTTTTACCAAAATTGGAGTTTCGGTAAATTGTTAGTGCAAATTTAACTTCCAACGTTAAAAAAGTATATTTTGGTAACATCTCGAACCCAACTTCATATCATTGAAACAAATTAAGATATAAGCCCCAAAGTTCACCAGTACTTTAATAACATTAAACTAAGTAACTTTAAAGAGTTTCACCAAAATTGGAGGTTAGATTAAATCTTTGTGAAATTTCAAAGTCTAAAGTAGATAAAGTACATTTTTACAACATTTCAAATCCAACTTCGTATCATTTAATTAAATTAAGATAGAAGCCCCAAATTCCACCAGTACTTTAATAACACTATACTAAGTCACTATAGTCAGTTTTACCAAAATTAGGGTTTCGATGAATTGTTTGTGAAAATTTAAAGTCCAACGTTATACAAGTACATTTTGGCAACATCTCAAACCCAACTTCATATCATGAAAACAAATTAAGATATAAGGTCAAAATTCCATCAGTACTTTAACAACACTGTAATAAGTAACCTTAAAGAGTTTCAGCAAAATTGGAGTTTCGATTAATTCCTTGTGAAATTTTAAAGTCTAATGGTGAACAAGTGCATTTTTACAACATATCAAGCCCAACTTCATATCATTGAAATAAATTAAGATAGAAGCCCCAAAGTCCACCAGTACTTTAATATCACTATACTAAGTAACTTTAATGAGTTTCACCACAATTAGAGTTTCGGTAAATTGTTAGTGAAAATTTAAATTCCATCGTTAAAAAAGTATATTTTGGTAACATCTCAATCCCAACTTCATATCATTGAAACTAAGTAAGATATTAGCCCAAAATTCGACCAGTACTTTAATAACACTATACTAAGTAACCTCAAAGAGTTTCACCAAAATCGGAATTTCGATTAATTCCTTGTGAAATTTTAAAGTCTAATGTTGAACAAGTGCATTTTTACAACATATCAAGCCCAACTTCATATCATTGAAATAAATTAAGATAGAAGCCCCAAAGTCCACCAGTACTTTAATATCACTATACTAAGTAACTTTAATGAGTTTCACCACAATTGGAGTTTCCATGAATTATCTGTGAAATTTTGAAAATTTCAGCGTTACACAAGCACATCTTTGCAACATTTCAAATTCAACTTGACACCTTTTAAACGAATTAAGATAGAAGCCCCAAAGTTGATTGGTACTTTAATAATAGTTTACTAAGTAATTTGGAAGAGTTTAATGTATATTAGAGTTTCATTGAACTTCCTGTTTTTTTTTTAAGAAATTTTGGTAAATCTTGTGACACTATTGAAAATCTATTTCAAGCAATCGTAAAGTTTCATATAAATCGTAAATCAAGTAACCTTTTATAATTCCTTCGCTTCAACTTTATAATGCAATTATTTTAATTAATATATTTGAAACTAATTCAGAGAAGTGCTTCAAATTTAGATTCAAGGTATGTAATTAAATTAACTGCATTAATTAGTTAAGTTCACAGGGGAGTTTGACCAAGATTTGAGTTTCAATTCGCTGTTATGGTTCATGTTAGCTTCATATCTCTGAAATTAAATCACGGAAGAGCTTCAAATTTTACAATTGCAACAATGAAACTATAATCCACCACAGCAACGAGTTGTATCTGTGATTGATGGGTGTGATTATAAATTGTAATGCATTAACTGAAATTTAATTAAATTAAATTAATTAAAATGAATTACATTAAAAACAGGATATACTAGGATAAATCTTCTTGTTAAAAGTAATACAGAATTGGCATTTAATTTTTCTGGGCACATCCTACGACTTTAGCATGTGTTAAAAGTCACTATATCTCCAAAGTAGCGCAATGGGTAAGAACAATGTGTTGGACAGAGAAAACACTATTTGGAATCAAAATGGCGGAGTGACAGTTGTCATACGCTTGTTGAATTTGAATTTACCGCGTAATTTTGGAACCAAAATGGCGGCCGAATTGCGCTACTTTAGAGGTGTAGTGACTTTAGCATATGCGTCTCTCCTCACCGCCATCTGTGGCGTAATAGCGTTAATCTGGACGAGCAGCGCTAGATGGCGCTGGAGCGCACAAGGACGAAAATTGGTTTCTGCGCATCACAATGATTACCTAGTCTGTTCCTGACGAGTTGGGGACGTGTTCCGAACTTTCTATCCCGTTGTTTGCGCGATTATAATACACACAAACACGATCAAATAAATCTATTTTCAGGCGAATGCCTAGATACTCGCAAACACATCAAACGCGCGTTCTGCGAATCCCGATTAATAATCCCGAGCATATTATAATAATTAAGCTAATAATTAGTTCGTTTCGAATACCTATTAGCTTTCAGGGAGGATCGATGTATCCTCCTGTGGGATAATTAACGCGGGAGCTGCGGCGGCGGCGACGGATCGCGAACTTTCCGGGAGATAAAATTAACGTTCCCGCCGCTCCCGAAAAAGGGAAGGGGAAGAGGAGCGGAGGAAGGGCTGAGATTTGAAATTTTATCGGGGAAGAATTGAAAGATCAGAGTTATAAAAGTTAGTTAAAAGGGACACAATGTAATACTTCGTAATCTCGTTATTCGAGTTTCTCTCTCCCTCGAAAGGGTCCGAATTAGATAAAGGTTCGCGGGGATTTATCAGTTTCGGGAGTGGTAATTACAGGAACTATTTCGTAAAAGTAACGGTATTAAACGTGAGAGGAATTTTTCATCTACGCTCGTTAAATAAGTTACAAAAATACTTTAATTAACTTCGATGTTACAAATGTGTAAGTTCCTGAAAATTTGATTCCTGTAATTATGATTACAGGCAAATTACATATCTCTATATATAACTCGAGAACGGCTTGACCGATTTTGCTAATTTTGATCTTGAAATATTTGTGGAAGTTCAAGGAAGGTTTAAGCGGCGAGAAACATAAATAATAAGTAATGGAAATACTAAAAAAGATATGTTTTGTAATTTGACATTTCTAATCAAACAAATGAAAGTGTAGTGTCAGTTGGTTGTCAAATAAATAAATGTCAAGACGATTATTACAATCTTACATCTGTTTGACGTGCACGATAACTTTATTGATTTTAAAATGCCAATGAGAAGACGACCTGACTTAGGTCGCGTCGAAGTCAATCAAATGTGCGACGAGCTACCTCACGTGCAAATCGCACTGACGACCAGCGAGAGACAGAGAACGAGTTTGGGCACATCAAGCATAACAGCAGCGAGCACGACACAATGAATGATTCCTGTAAACCTAGAACGAGTTTTTTTTCCGCAATTTGAGTGATTTTAAGGTTGCAGGTTTCTTGAGGAGGACTTGAGATGTTTATAATGAAGAGTGTCTTATGAAAGAATTATTGGGAAAGTTTTTTTATACACGTTCTTAGGCGAATAGATCTTGGAAAAATCAAAGAAAAGTATTATAAGTTAGTGAAAAAAATATAGATGGTGTGGTTACAAGTTAGAAAAGTGTGCGTAAAAAGAAACAAATGTTAAAAATTATTTAAGGAGTAATGATTACAAAGAGGAGTACAAGAAAGCGGGGTGGGGGCAAAGGGCAAAATGAAGGTTAGGGGTAGAAATGTAGGGGAGGGGGGCAAAACGAGGTCAGGAGTCATGAGTTAGAGGTTAGGGGTAGAAATGTAGGAGGGGGACAAAAGAGGTCAGAAATCATGAGTTAAGGGTTAAAGGTCAGTAAGTGGTTAGGGGTAAAAATCTAAGGAGAGAAGAGGCCTGGAGTCATGAGGTAGATGTTAAAGGTTTGTGTTTAGGGGTAGAATGGTAAGGGGGGGACAAAAAGAGGTCAGGAGTCATGAGTTAGATGTTGGAGGTTAGTGGTTAGGGGTAGAAATGTAGGGAGGGGGGGTAAAAAGAGGTCAGGAGTAATGAGTTGGATATTAAAGGTTAGTGATTAGGGGTAGAAATGTAGGGGGGGGGGGCAAAAAGAGGTCAGGAGTAATGAGTTAGAGGTTAAAGGTTAGTGGTTAGGGGAAGAAATGTAGGAGGGGAGCAAAAAGAGGTCTGGAGTAATGAGTTAGAGGTTAAAGGTTAGTGGTTAGGGGTAGAAATGTAGGAGGGGGACAAACGAGGCCAGAAATAATGAGTTAGGGGTTAAAGGTTAGTGGCTAGGGGTAGAAATGTAGGGGAGGGGCAGAAAGAGGTTAGGAGTAATGAGTTAGATATTAAATGTTAGTGGTTAGGGGTAGAAATGTAGGGGGAGGGGCAAAAAGGGTCAGGAGTCATGAGTTAGATATTAAAGGTGAGTGGTTAGGGGTAGAAAAGTAGGGGGGGACAAAAAGAGGTCAGGAGTCATGAGTTAGAGGTTAAAGGTTAGTGGTTAGGGGTAGAAATGTAGGGGGGGACAAAAAGAGGTCAAGAGTAATGAGTTGGATATTAAAGGTTAGTGGTTAGGGGTAGAAATGTAGGAGGGGGACAAACGAGGCCAGAAATAATGAGTTAGGGGTTAAAGATTAGTGGCTAGGGGTAGAAATGTAGGGGAGGGGGCAGAAAGAGGTTAGGAGTAATGAGTTAGATATTAAATGTTAGTGGTTAGGGGTAGAAATGTAGGGGGGGGGGGGCAAAAAGAGGTCAGGAGTCATGAGTTAGATATTAAAGGTGAGTGGTTAGGGGTAGAAAAGTAGAGGGGGACAAAAAGAGGTCAGGAGTCATGAGTTAGAGGTTAAAGGTTAGTGGTTAGGGGTAGAAATGTAGGAGGGGGGCAAAAAGAGGTAATGAGTTAGAGGTTAAAGAATAGTGTTTAGGGGTATAAAATGTAGAGGGGGGGGGCAAAAAGGGGTTGGTGTCAATAATCTGGATCTGAATGTGTGACAGCTTTCATACTTCCCCTCTACCGGAGAAATTAATCCAAATCCAATTATAACAAAACCCCAAAGACTATTAACGAATCGCCCTGTACATCCGCATATTTCAAACTGTCTTACCGCCTTCGCTCATAAGGTATTCCGTCACCTCGCGAAAATTTCATTATCATACCTGTGCGTGCGTGTGCGTATGTGTGTGTGTAATCATTATTATCCATTCCCCCTCCCCTCCACTCCCACTCCTGCTCACCCTCCGTCTTTCGGGTCATTCCGTCAGAAGATGAAATAATCGCACGTGACGTGTCGAAATTTCGCAACGAGAACGAGAGAGAAGAGGGAGGGAGAGAGAAAAGAGTTTTAGCAAATTCCCCCATTACGATGTCGGGCACGTCCCTCCCCTAAGTTTGCTGATGTCACCGTATTAGTCTTTTGATAGGTGCCCGTCCGGCGATGGGAATATTTTATTATTATCCTTTTTAATAATAAGTGGGAGGGGGTGGTGGGAGTTAAGGGGGTATGAATTGCGACGTGCGATACCTTCGTATTCCCGGATTCTTCCGAAAGAAAAAACAATACGACCCTCGAGCACCTTGAGGGAAGGAAATCAAACCTTCCCCCCCTTTATTGCCTTTTTCGCGCCATTTCTCTCATGGAAATTAATCCGGCAAAAGAGAGAGAAAGAGCTAAATTGTTAAGGGGAAGATTTATTTTTTCCCGGCCCTCGAGTCCAGGTCCTCCTCCCGATGTTGTTTTTACACATGATTAAGCCCTTCCTGATCCCCGGGATTTAATTAAATCTATTTTTTTCTTTCATCCGTTTCGAGTGATTTAAAGGGACGGCCGCCCTACCCCCACCCCTCTCTCTCTCTCTCACCCCGTCCCCCCACCACCACCCGTCGAGGGGATTCCCGAAGAAACGAAAGGTTTCACCCTTTCGGATAAGGGATTAAACGCGGATGGAAATGTGACTACGTCGGGGGTGGGGAGAGGGAGAAGGAGGGATTGGTTTATTGATATTCGAAATGTGATGAGACGGGGCCAGGGGAAAACTGGGTGGAGGGGTGGGGGAGGGACTCGATTTCTTTCTGGGGTGCTAATTAGGGGAAGCCGGAAAAGTTTAATCAAGCCGATCGGATCGGTTAGTCTGATTCGATGTTGTTCCTAAAGTAAATTCGGATTTTATAAACCCCAAAAGTCTGGAATTAGATTTCGGAGTGAATTGAACCGGTCGTTACGTTAATCAATTAATTTATTACTCTAATCTTAACGCCAAATTTATGTCGTTGAAGGGAAACGCGAGCGGTGTACTTCGCAGATATTGTTTTGATTCGGGGGTGAAAACCACCCCAGCAGTAATGTGATGTAACACCGCAATTTTCATATAAAATGATCCTAACTGCGTCTGACAGCTTTTAGGGGATGATTTTTTGGTGAATTTCGTGGTAATTTAGGAGTTTTCATTCAATTTCACGAACTTTCCAGGCACTCCCTTGAATATAAAAGCACCCCTACAAATCTGGCGCCCAAGCCATAAATGAAACACATTTCCGAAATCCTAACTAATATTGACAGCTTTTAGGAGATAATTTCTCGCTAAATTTCGTGGTAATTTAACTACTTTCAGTATTCTGTCAATTTCATAAACCCTTCTCACGTTCTTTTGACTATTAAAACTACCTGTGAGTTCTAAAAAGGAGTAAACCCAAAAAATCTGGCACCCGAGCCGAACCTTCCATTCCTATTGAAAAACAACGAGTTAAAGCAAAGGCGGATTCGCAAGATTTATATAGAAAGCAGCCTAACTGATTCTGACAATTAGGGGATGATTTCTTGGTGAATTCCGTGGAAATCTACGTATTTTCATTCAAAATCCTTACAAATCTGGCGCCCAAACCGTCTCTTAATGCCCTATCGCGAAACAAGAAAATCTAATTTAAGCGCAGAATCACCAGTTTGATATAAAAATTTCCTGTTTCTGATAGCTTTTAAGGGATGATTTCTTGGCGAATTCGGTGATAATTGAAGTAGTATTTTCAGAAGTCTGTAAAATCACATACCCTCCAGGTATTCCATTGAGCAGTAAAATTATCTATGAGCCCTAAAAGTAGTAAACTCCACAAATCTGGCGCCCGAGCAGCACCTTCAAATCCTATTGAAAAACAAAAAATTTAAAGCAAAAGCGGATTCACAAGTTTTATATATAAAGTAGCCTAACTGATTCTGACATTTAAGGGATGATTTCTTAGTGAATTCCATGGCAACTTAAGTATTCAACTTCAAAAATTATCTAGGTATTCTCTTAAATATAAAAGCGCCTTGAAAGGAGTAAAGCCTACAAATCTGTCGCTCGAGACATATCTTAAAACACATTTTCGAAATAAGAAAATCTAATTTTATCGCGGATTACGCAGTTTTATATAAGAAGTTTCCTAACTGATTCTGACAGCTTTTAGTAGGTAATTTCTCGTTAAATTTGGTGGTAATTTAACTACGTTCAGTATTGTAAATTTCACAAACCCTTCTGACATTCTTTCGAATATGAAAACTACCTATAAGCTCTAGGAAGGAGTAAACCCAACAAATCTGGCACCCGAGCAGCACCTTCAAATCCCATTGAAAAACAAAAAATTTAAAGCTAAAGCGAATTCGCAAGTTTTATATACAAAGTAGCCTAACTGATTCTGACATTTAGGAGATGATTTCTTGGTGAATTCCATGACAATTTAAGTATTCAATTTCATAAACTATTTAGGCATTCTCTTGAATACAAAAGCGCCATGATACGAGAAAACCTTACAAATATGGCGCCCGAGCCATAACTTAAAACACATTACCGAAATAAGAAAATATAATTTAATCGCGGATTCAGCAGCTTTATACAAGAAGTTTCCTAACTGATTCTGACAGCTTTTAGTGGGTAATTTCTCGGTTGATTTCGTGGTAATTTATCGATTTTTTATAACTCTGTCTATTTCACAAACCCTCCCGACATTCTTTTGAGTACTAAAACTACCTGTGAGCCCTAAAAAGGAGTAAACCCAACAAATCTGGCGCCCGAGCAGCACCTTCAAATCCTATTGCAAAACAAAAAATCCAAAGCAAAGGCGGATTAGCAAGTTTCATATAGAAAGTAGCCTAACTTATTCTGACATTTAGGGGATGATTTCTTGGTAAATTCCGTGGCCATCTACGTATTTTCATTCAATTTCACAAACTATCTAGGCATTCTCTTGAGTATAAAAAGCGCCCTGGAAGGAATAAATCCTACAAATCTGGCGCCCGAGCAATAACTTAAAATACATTTCCGAAATGAGAAAATCTAATAGCGTGTTCGGACGAGAATATTTCATCTGCCCTGGAGCTGTCAAGTAATCTCGGAACACTGAGAGCTGATCTCTCGCCCAATCAAACGCCAACTTCTGAGAGAGAATTCCCACCCGAACGCAATTTATGCTCTCATATTGCTCCCAGAGTGCTCTAGAGCGACCATCCGAACACGCTATAAGTTAATCGCGGGTTCGGCAGTTTTATACAAGTATTCTAACTGATTCTGACAGATTTTAGGAGGTAATTTCTCGATGAATTTCGTGGTAATTTAACTATTTTCATAACTCTGTCAATTTCACAAACTTTCCTGACATTCTTTTGAGTATTAAAACTACCTGTGAGCCCTAAAAAGGAGTAAACCCAACAAATCTGGCGCCCGAGCACCACCTTCAAATCCTATCACAAAACAAAAAATCCAAAGCAAAGGCGGATTAGCAGGTTTCATATAGAAAGTAGCCTGAGTCTGACATTTAGGGGATGATTTCTTGGTGAATTCCATGGCAATTTAAGTATTCAATTTCACAAACTATCTAGGCATTCTCTTGAATATAAAAAGCGCCTTGAAAGGAGCAAACCCTACAAATCTGGCGTCCGAGCTATAACATAACATATTTCCGAAATAGAAAAATCTAATGTAATCGCGGATTCGGCAGTTTTATACAAGAAGTATCCTATCTAATTCTGACAGCTCTTAGGGGGTAATTTCTCGGTAAATTTCGTGGCAATTTACCTATTTTCATAACTTTTGCCAATTTCACAAACTGTCCTGGCATTCTTTTGAGTACTAAAACTACCTGTGAGCCCTAAAAAGGAGTAAACCGAACAAATCTGGCGCCCGAGCAGCACCTTCAAATCCTATTGCAAAACAAAAAATCCAAAGCAAAGGCGGATTAGCAAGTTTCATATAGAAAGTAGCCTAACTGATTCTGACATTTAGGGGATGATTTCTTGGTGAATTCCATGGAAATTTAAGTATTCAATTTCACAAACTATCTAGGCATTCTCTTGAATATAAAAGCGCCCTGAAAGGAGTAAACCCTACAAATCTGGCGCCCGAGCCATAACTTAAAACACATTTCCGAAATGGGAAAATCTAAATTAATCGCGGATTCGGCACTTTTATACAAGAAGTATTCTAACTGATTCTGACAGCTATTAGGCGGTAATTTCCCGGTAAATTTCGTGGTAATTTACCTATTTTCATAACTTTTGCCAATTTCACAAACTGTCTTGGCATTCTTTTGAGTACTAAAACTACCTGTGAATTTGGCGCCCGAGCAGCACCTTCAAATCATATTGCAAAACAAAAAATCCAAAGCAAAGGCGGATTAGCAAGTTTCATATAGAAAGTAACCTAACTGATTCCGACATTTAGGGGATGATTTCTTAGTGAATTCCGTGGCAACTTACGTATTTTCATTCAATTTCACAAACTATCTAGGCATTCTCTTGAATATAAAAGCGCCCTGAAAGGAGTAAACCATACAAATCTGGCGCCCGAGCCATAACTTAAAACACACTTCCGAAATGGGAAAATCTAAATTAATCGCGGATTCGGCAGTTTTATACAAGAAGTATCCTAACTAATTCTGACAGCTCTTAGGGGGTAATTTCTCGGTAAATTTCGTGGTAATTTACCTATTTTCATAACTTTTGCCAATTTCACAAACTGTCCTGGCATTCTTTTGAGTACTAAAACTACCTGTGAGCCCTAAAAAGGAGTAAACCGAACAAATCTGGCGCCCGAGCAGCACCTTCAAATCCTATTGCAAAACAAAAAATCCAAAGCAAAGGCGGATTAGCAAGTTTCATATAGAAAGTAGCCTAACTGATTCTGACATTTAGGGGATGATTTCTTAGTGAATTCCGTGGCAATTTACGTATTTTCATTCAATTTCACAAACTATCTAGGCATTCTCTTGAATATAAAAGCGCCTTGAAAGGAGAAAACCATACAAACCTGGCGCCAGAGCCATAACTTAAAACACATTTCCGAAATAAGAAAATCTAGTTTAATGGCGGATTCATCAGCTTAATACAAGAAGTATCTCAAATAATTCTGACGCCTTTTAAGAGGTAATTTCTGGATAAGTTTCGTGGTATTTTAACTACTTTCAGTATTGCCAATTTCACAAACCCTCCTGATATTCTTTTGAGTACTATAACTACTTGTGAGCCCTAAAAGAGTAAACCCAACAAATCTGGCACCCAAGCAGCACCTTCAGATCCTATTGCAAAACAAAAAAATCCAAATCATAGGCGGATTCGCAAGTTTTATATATAAAGTAGCCTAACAGATTCCGACAATTAGGGGATGATTTCTCGATAAATTTCGTGGTAATTTCACGTATTCTGTCAATTTCACATACCCTTCTGACATTCTTTGGAGTAATAAAACTACCTGTGAGCCCCCACAAGGAGTTTACCCAACAAATCTGGCGCCCGAGTAGAACCTTAAATCCCTCTACCGAAGCCAGAAAATACAAATCAAGAGCAGACCCACAAGACTAATTCTGACGACTTTTGGGGATGATTTCTTGGCGAATTTCATGGAGATTCAAATATCTACAAAATTTTGTTAATTTCCCAAAATGTCAATATTGTAATGAAAATCTTCTCGAATCCTTGCAAATGGTTTCGATAATCTGGATGCATTTTTACATATCTTGAATGCCTATTCTATGGTTTATAGCTTCTGAGGGTATAAGGTTTAAAACCCGAGATTAGGTTGGGATGCGCTGGGATTGCTCGGGCGCCAGATTTGTGGGGTTTACTCCCTTGATCCTTCGGGTGGTTTGATACTTGGGAAAATGCCATAATATATGGAATTTGAAAAGTGCTTAGATGAGTTTACACAACATGTAAAAACTTTAAAGATGAAAGAAGCAAAATCTGTTTGTTAAATTAGATATTACGCAAGGTGGTGGGGGTAATTACGAATGGTATATGAAAGGCGGTCGTGAAGGGATTAGTGAAAACTGTTTTGATAATTTGAGAGTTAGTAATTATAAACCAGACGGTTAAAGTAAATTGGAAAAGTTTGTGGTTGCTAATTCGAATTTTTTGAATCCCCTGAATCCAAAATTGTGTTTAATGAAACATTGAAACTCGCAGTTGTTGTTTAAAGTTGTAATTAGTTATACGTGGTGAATCCATGACAAATAAAGTATAGTAGGAACGAATTTTACAGCGCGTTTCTATAGAAGACACCAATTTGTCACCGAAGGTTAGTTGATTAACTTTTTGTCTGTCCCGGAGAGATTACCTTCGATCAAAGCCTTACTCAAGGGATAATCCCCCTTCTCTCGTCTCCCTCTCATATTTTCACACATCCGGCCACCATGTTTCGACCAGATAACCTTAAACAATATCCCCCCTATATTCGCCCCCCTTTCTCCTCGGAGCGGCCCCCATTGTGGGAGAAGAAAAGTACCCCTCGTCGTCATCGTCTATCTTAATTGGACGCGCGCAACCTCGCGCAATAATCCTGATGAATTCTTTCCTTTCCTATGGGGGAGGGGGGACGGATGAATGAAAGGGGGAGGGGAGGGTGGAAATCCGATTGGGTTTAAGCTCCCCCCCCCGGTTTCATCCCTTAACCCCTCGACACGACGACAAGGAAAGAGGCGAAAGTATAAATTGGGCCGAATATAAATGTTTATCTGTGGTGGTTAATAATTTCCTTTTTGAAATGTTGTAGGGGTGGTTTCCATTTTTCCGGTCGTTCTTCTGGCATGATATTTCATTCGAGAGCATTTTGTGATGTGTAAAATTGGCTCAAATTGCACGACTTTAATATCAGAAAGCTGTTTTTGAATCAAGGAGTCTTGTGACTGCATCAAAATTCAAAGTAGCAAATTTAAACCTTCTTCATAAACTGTTTACAGAAAATCAGAAAATTCGGATTAGTAACTTTAAACCTTCTTTAGAGACTTCAAACTGAAAATTTTCAAAACTGAAAAACTTCGAATTAGAAGAAACAATCTAATCCAGTATCTTGAATTCTATTTCAAGAATTATAGAAGTGTTAGATGTAAAAGAAATTTTAAGTAATGATTACAAGAGTCTTGAATTTAGTTCAGGCACTTCTAACCACAGCGTCAAATTTATTGGTTTTTTAGTTCAAAGTTGAATAATACCAAAAATTTGAAGAGCAACACAAATTCACGAAAGTGTGCTTTTTTCGACACATTTTGAGAAATTTTTGAAATTTAGCTATACGAGATTTGCGAGTTATTAACTGTTACATCTCAAAATGTCGCTCAGTCTTTAAATGTTTATTTCAATCCGCGATACTTTTATTTGGATTAGCTCAAAATTTTGTAGTTATGTCCAAGTTAATGAGTTTTTAAATATCTCTAAATTCGTTAATTTTCAAAAACAATAATACTCTGATACATTTTAATATTTTTCCTTAGGAAATTGTCATACTTTCATTGCGACTCTTGAAAGTATCAGTTGAAAAATACTTATACAAAATTTGATTTTGTATAAGTACTTGGGCAACCTTCAGTGCCTTAAGTAGCATAAAGTTATCAATTAACGACAGCATTAATTCCGAAAGTGCGTTATTTATTCTTCGAAAACGAAGTATTACAAATTATTATGAAATTGGATACTAGTTATTGTAATCCAAAATTAAACCAAAATTTCTCAACTTTAAACCTACTCCACGAACCTCAAATTGGAAAAATCCTAAACTTAACACGGGAATTAACGCAATGAGCCTTCTTCGGCTTAGTAAACATAAACTAACGTAACGCAACGCGCTAGCGCGATGGAAATAGAAGGTTTCCAGTGTACCGCTAATAGCTTGGTTGATACGGCTTAGATCCGGCTGAGATTTCCATAGGAAGTACGAATTGCAACGAGCAACATTGACACAGAATGTTGGGATTTTGACAGAAGGGGGCTCAATTTATTAACTATCGCTGGTAAAAAATTGAAAGTGCTCCGTCATACGGTTTGTCTGTAATTATAGTTTAAGTGTGTTGATGCTCAGTTAGATGAAAAGATAATTATTGATCTTTGGGAGCGATGAAAATAAAAGGGTTCCAGTCTACCGCTCATAGCTTGGTTGATACGGCTTAGATCCGGCTGAGATTTTCATAGGATGTACGAATTTCAGCGAGCTACGTTGACACAGAATGTTGGAATTTTGTCACAGAGGGGCTCAATCTATTAACTATCGCTGGTAAAAAATTAAAAAAGTTCCGTTATACGGTTTGCCTGTAATTATAATTTAAGCACGTCGATGCTCAGTTAGATGAAAACATATTTATTGATGTTTGAGCGAGATGAAAATAAAAGGTTTCCATTCTACCGCTAATAGCTTGATTGATACAGCTTAGATCCGGCTGAGATTTCCATAGGATGTATGAATTTCAGCCAGCAACACAGAATGTTGGAATTTTGACAAAAGGGGGCTCAATTTATTAACTATCGCTGGTAAAAATTTGTAAGTGTTCCGTAATACGGTTTGCCTGTAATTATAGTTTAGGCATGTTGATGCTCAGTTAGATGAAAAGATAATTATTGATCTTTGGGCGAGATGAAAATAAAAGGTTTCCAGTCTACCGCTAATAGCTTGGTTGCTACGGCTTAGATCCGGCTGAGATTTCCATAGGATGTACGAATTTCAGCGAGCAACGTTGACACAGAATGTTGGAATTTTGACAGAAGGGGGCTCAATTTATTAACTATCGCTGGTAAAAACTTGAAAGTGTTCCGTCATACGGTTTGTCTGTAATTATAGTTTAAGTGTGTTGATGCTCAGTTAGATGAAAAGATAATTATTGATCTTTGGGAGCGATGAAAATAAAAGGGTTCCAGTCTACCGCTAATAGCTTGGTTGATACGGCTTAGATCTGGCTGACATTTCCATAGGATGTATGAATTTCAGCCAGCAACACAGAATGTTGGAATTTTGTCAAAAGGGGGCTCAATTGATTAACTATCGCTGGTATAAATTTGAAAGTCTTCAGTTATACGGTTTGTCTATAATTATAGTTTAAGCATGTTGATGCTCAGTTAGAAGAAAAGATAATTATTGATCTATGGGCGCGATGAAAATAAGAGGTTTCCAGTCTATCGCTAATGGCTTGGGTTGATACGGCTTAGATCCGGCTGAGATCTCCATAGGATGTATGAATTTCAGCCAGCAACACAGAATGTTGGAATTTTGACAAAAGGGGGCTCAATTGATTAACTATCGCTGGTAAAAAATTGGAAGTGTTCCGTCATACGGTTTGACTGTAATTATAGTTTAGGCATGTTGATGCTCAGTTAGATGAAAAGATAATAATTGATCTTTGGGAGCGATGAAAATAAAAGGGTTCCAGTCTACCGCTAATAGCTTGGTTGATACGGCTTAGATCCGGCTGAGATTTCCATAGGATGTACGAATTTCAGCGAGCTATGTTGACACAGAATGTTGGAATTTTGACAGAATGGGACTCAATCTATTAACTGTCGCTGGTAAAAATTTGTAAGTGTTCCGTAATACGGTTTGCCTGTAATTATAGTTTAAGTATGTTGATGCTCAGTTAGATGAAAAGATTGATCTATGGGCGCGATGAAAATAAGAGGTTTCCAGTCTATCGCTAATGGCTTGGGTTGATACGGCTTAGATCCGGCTGAGATTTCCATAGGATGTATGAATTTCAGCCAGCAACACAGAATGTTGGAATTTTGACAAAAGGGGGCTCAATTTATTAACTGTCGCTGGTAAAAATTTGAAAGTGTTTCGTTATACGGTTTGCCTGTAATTATAGTTTAAGTATGTAGATGCTCAGTTAGATGAAAAGATAATTATTGATCTTTGGGGAGATGAAAATAAAAGGTTTCCAGTCTACCGCTAATAGCTTGGTTGATACGGCTTAGATCCGGCTGAGATTTCCATAGGATGTACGAATTTCAGCCAGCAACACAGAATGTTGGAATTTTGTCGGAAGGAGGCTCAATTTATTAACTATCGCTGGTAAAAATTTAAAAGTGTTCCGTTATACGGTTTGCCTGTAATTATAGTTTAAGTATGTTGATGCTCAGTTAGATGAAAAGATAATTATTGTTCTATGGGCGCGATGAAAATAAGAGGTTTCCAGTATACCGCTAACAACTCGGTTGATACGGCTTAGATCCGGCTGAGATTTCCATAGGATGTACGAATTTCAGTGAGCTACGTTGACACAGAATGTTGGAATTTTGTCACAGAGGGGCTCAATCTATTAACTATCGCTGGTAAAAAATTAAAAGTGTTCCGTTATACGGTTTGCCTGTAATTATAGTTTAAGTATGTTGATGCTGAGAGAGTGAGAGAAAGAGAGAGGGGGGGAGGGAGAAGGAGAGTGAGAGAGAGAGTAAAGGATTTTTGATTGGTCATGAGATCAAGAGTGGGATTCGGACGAACCTGCGGATCTAATCCGCGCTATAATGACGATCGTTACAAATCTAGGAATGTGGATGTTCTTACTAAAGCTCGAGACATACGTCTCTTGTCGAGCATTTATGACACATCCTGTGAGTGATTGGTCCAAATTGAGGACTTGACCAATGAGGAGAATTCCCGGCAATTGTCGAATCCCAACGACACTGCTGGTCGGTGTCCGTTATTGAGGGGTTCCACTCGGGGAAACGTTTTTCAGACTGCGCCACAGTTTTACTTTTTATCCCGACCGAGGGAATCTGAGTTTTTCCGGCCGGGGAACGTTTCGAAATTAAATCAAGCGAAAGCCACACACACACACATACACGCTCAGTACGTAGGATAATAACGCGGGAGAAAGAAAAATTTCATTACGAGAAGCGTGCCGTCGTTGTTTTTAATTGCGGGAAAAGATTCGACGTTTGCATAAATTATACACGGCCTGTGGAAGGGGGGAAAAGCGGAAAATCCTCCTGAGCAGATGACGGAAGGGTTTTCGTTTCTGGTGAAAATTTTTTGGAAAAATTTCCACTTAGGTAAGCGTTTCCTATCGCCCCTCCGAAAAAAATAAAATCATCCCTACCGCCCCCTCCAGAAAAAGGTTATAAATTGGATTTTCATCGCATTTTCACGTTCCTTTTCTCTCTCTATGTTATTCGGGAGGGGGTTGTAAATGGAAAAACGATTTCCCCGATTGTCAGTTTTCATCCCGTCGAAACGGCGGGAATATAATCCCGGTTCCGGTCGATCGTGATAATGGGTTATTCGGATTTTTCGTCGTTGTTGTTAGTATCCTCGTTATTACTATTAGTAGTTTCGAATAGGGGATGTGATTCAACCCATGAACAGGACAAAACCAGCAGGACCGGCAGGACTGAAGGAGAAGAAGGACGAACTACAGGAATTTCTAGAGGAGTATGATGTCGACATCGCAATGATTCAAGATACTATTCTGAACGTTGTTACGATTATTTCTACAACGACTATCTACAAAAATAATTAATTGGTCGTGGTCGAAAAAAAGCAAAAATAACTGTCCGACATATAACAAGAATTCCTTAATCCCCTGTCTGAATCCCTCTCCTTCCTTCCCTGTCCCAACTTTCTCCCAAAAGTGTCCCTAACTCAAATCCCACTCTTACTCTCATGACCAATCGGACATCCTCTACTGTCCCTCCGCCCAATAAGCTCCCTTCTTGCGAAGTGCTTAGCTCTGTGTAATTTTGAATCTATGGCCTCCTTAAAGAAACCATAAAAAATGTTTCTCTTTACCTTACTGTGCATCAACACTGTAATTACAGGCAAACCACATAACGGAACACTTTAAAAATTTACCAACGATAGTTAATAGATTGAGTCCCATTCTGACAAAATTTCAACATTCTAAGTTAACAATGCTTGCACTTCAACACTGTAATTACAGGCAAACCGTATAACGGAACACTTCCAAATTTTTACCAACGATAGTTAATAGATTGAGCCCCATTCTGACAAAAATTTCAACATTCTAATTTAACAATGCTTGCTCGTAAGCGCATACAAACCAACGAGAAAGGAACTACTGGACGAGGAACTCGACACCACATTTAGAGACAAGGACAAGTCGAAGACATGACAATGGAACTCGAGGAGCACCAACAAGGATGGAAGGAAACTACAGGAACATGTAACGAGATTCGAATACGACATTATAGGAGCAGAGGAATCAACGCATTACCAGAACAACGGAAGAGGAGACGTTCTGGATATCTACACCATGAAGGACTACGAAGTTGATATCATGGAGGAACTAACATCGGATCAGATACCAGTTATGTTACAGGTAGGAAGGTGGGGAGATCGACAATTGACTGGTAAGGATACAAAGAAGAACTATCGAGACGGAGGCAGAGCCGTAAGAAGCAGCACCACGACAATCCACTAACCAACAAGAACAGGGGACATACCATCAAGGACCATCAAGGAGAAGATGTGGGAAAGGAACAGGCTGAACAGAAGATACAGGATTAACTACGACCTGAACATTAAGGATCGGATTGAAAATGAACATTTCGAAGACCAAAACCTTAAATAACAACACCACAGAACAAATATATATATAGACGGTGCAAAACTCGAAAATGTGGAGAAATATATATACTTGGGACACGCAATGAGAATAGGAATAGCAAATCAAACAGCAGAGATTAAGAGAAGGATAAGACTAACTTGGATAGCCTTCGGAAAGCTGAAATTTATATTTAGAAACAGTGAGAGTCCTATAAACCTAAAAACAAGAGTTTTCGACACGTGCATATTGCCAGTGGCTACTTATGGCCTGGAAACAATGGCGATGACAAAAAGGACTGCTAATCAATTGAGGGTAATGCAACGAGCCATGGAAAGAACAATGCTTAACATCAGTCAAAGGGATAAAATAAGAAACAAAGAAATCCGACGAAGAGCTAAGGACGTAGATATTATAGCTCGTATTGCAAACCTGAGGTGGCAGTGGGTGGGTCATGTCGCACAAGATCAGTCGAGATGGACATACAAGCTCGTACACTGGAGACCAAGACTGACAAAGCGCAGCATAGGAAGACCACAGAGAAGATGGCTCAATGATATCAAGCAATATGCGGGATGGAGGTGGTTCCAGATAGCACAGGACAGATCAGCATGGAGAAGCATGAGGTGGGCCTATGTCGAGCAGTGGACCACAGAGGACTGACTAAGAAGAAGAAGAAGAAGAGAAGAACATTAAGAGGCTGGAAGATCACGAGGAGGTTAAAGAAGAACACATCTTCAACTACGAGCAACGCTATACACGTTACATGTGGTTTATGTCTCAGGGACGAGGACAACGTAGAAGCATTCGCAGATACCATGGAGGATCAAACTGAGGTGAACGAAGACCAAGTGGATGACATGGATTTCGAAGATAACGCACGCACCATTAATGAGAAAAAGATCCAAGATGGCAATGAAGGAGGAGCAACCAAGAAGGACGTACCAGGAAGACATAATCACAATAAGAGCCCCACCAGGACAACAAAGAAAAATCAACAAACGCAGGATATCAAAACCAAGAGTACAACAACCGTTTCACATCACCCTCGATCCCCCACGCTACTTAATTAATTAAATATGAGCCCCCGAGGCGGATATCCCTATTTTAAACTTTTGGGTCATTGTTCAGATCTGTGACTTCCGTGCGTGAGTTACAGAACCTTACCAAACTCCCACAGTCCGCTTCTCGCCTACCCCTCAATACATTCCGCGTACCTCCGGCATGATTTTCACACATAATACGAGAATTTTACGTACGCTCCCGTCTCCTGCCGCCATTTCGAACGCTTGCATGTGTCTTTAAGTTCGTACATCGTTGCCGGTGAAGCGTCGTTACAGGTAACCATCCTTCTTGCCACTTGATGTGTACCGCTAATATCCAAGTCGCGTCAAAGCAGCGAATACGAACTCGAAAACGCGTAGCTATTAAACCGACTTCGCCACTTTCCCCTGTATATAAATTATTTAAAAATTCTCTTACGCACTCAGCACCGACAGAAAGGCCGAAGTGCGCGAAAGAGGTAAAAAGAAAGCACATCGTTAAAAGCAATTTAAGGCCGGCGGAGAGAGAGAGAAGTTTTCCCGCACTCGGATTTTCATTCTCTTCGAGTGAGGTGATATTAAAAAATTTCCCGCCGGATTGATATTCCGGGGAGCGAAGTTTCCATTATGGGCCGCGATCGCCAGGAAAGTACGCTTCCCGTTTATTTTCCACGATCCGGGGAAGTTTCGAACTTTGGATGTGCTCCAAAAAAAATGAAACGATCTCCACAAGTTCAACTTATGCTTAGTTGGAAAGCAATTATTGAAATAACGAGATGCTTAAAAACTTTTGAAATTGTATTGTTATTAGTGGTGGACTCGAGATGGGACGAGAAATAAAATGGCTTGTTATGTACGGCTCGATCCAAGTCTGGTATCGTCTCAGTCTCGAGAAATCTCGAACCAATCTTGCCTAAATTCTCGACTTTTCCTGAAACTATTTTGAATACTAGTGGACTCAAGACGGAACGAGAAACAACATGGCTTGTTATGTCTCGTTTGGAACAAAGTCCGGTATCGCCTTAGTCTCGACAAATCTCGAAACAATCTTGACAACATTAATAACAAGGCTTGTTATGTCTCGTTTGGAACTAAGTCTGGTATCGTCTCAGTCTTGAGAAATCTCGAAACAATCTTGACAACATTCACGGATTTTCTTGAAACTATTTTGAATAGTGGTGGTCTAAAGACAGGACGACAAATAACATGGCTTGTTATGTTTTGTCTGGAACTAAGTCTGGTATCGTCTCAGTCTCGAGAAATCTCGAAACAATCTGGACAACATTAATAACATGGCTTGTTATGTCTCGTTTGGAACTAAGTCTGGTATCGTCTCAGTCTCGAAAAATCTTGAAACAATCTTGACAACATTCACCACGAATTTTCTTGAAACTATTTTGAATAGTGGTGGACTTATGACAGGACGAGAAAAAACATGGCTTGTTATGTGCGACTTCGAGCCAAGTCTGGTATCGTCTCAGTCTCGAAAAATCTCGAAACAATCTTGACAATATTCACGAATTTTCTTGAAACCATTTTGAATAGGGGTGGACTCAAGACGGAATGAGAAATAACACAGCTTGTTATGCGTCTCGATCCAAGTCTGGTATCGTCTCAGTCTCGAGAAATCTCGAAACAATTTTGACGACATTCACGAATTTTCTTGAAACTATTTTGAATAGTGGTGGTCTCAAGACGGGACGAGAAATAACATGGCTTGTTATGTCTCGTTTGGAACTAAGTCTGGTATCGTCTCAGTCTCGAGATATCTCGAAACAATCTTGACAACATTCAAGAATCTTCTTGAAACTATTTTGAATAGTGAGGGACTCAAGATGGGACGAGAAATAACATGGTTTGTTATGTGTTGTTTGGAACTAAGTCTGCCATCGTCTTAGTCTCGAGAAATCTAGAAACAATCTTGACAACATTCACGGATTTTCTTGAAACTATTTTGAATAGTAGTGGACTCAAGACGGGACGAGAAATAACATGGCTTGTTATGTCTCGTTTGGAACTAAGTCTGGTATCGTCTCAGTCTCGAGAAATCTCGAAACAATCTTGACAACATTCAAGAATCTTCTTGAAACTATTTTGAATAGTGGGGGACTCAAGACGGGACGAGAAATAACATGGCTTGTTATGTCCCGTTTGGAACTAAGTATGGTATCGTCTCAGTCTCGAGAAATCTCGAAACAATCTTGACAACATTCACGGATTTTTTGAAACTATTTTGAATAGTGGTGGACTCGAGACGGGACGACAAATAACATGGTTTGTTATGCGTCTCGATCCAAGTCTGATGTCGTCTCAGTCTCGAAAAATCTCGAAACAATCTTGACAACATTCACGAATTTTCTTGAAACTATTTTGAAGAGTGGTGGACTCAAGACGGGATGAGAAATAACATGGCTTGTTATGTCTCGTTTGGAACTAAGTCTGGTATCGTCTCAATCTCGAGAAATCTCGAAACAATCAAGACAACATTCACGGATTTTCTTGAAACTATTTTGAATAGTGGGGGACTCAAGACGGGACGAGAAACAACATGGCTTGTTATGTCTCGTTTGTAACTAAGTCTGGTATCGTCTCAGTCTTGAGAAATCGCCAAACAGTCTTGACACAATCTACGGAATTTCTTGAAACCATTTTGAATAGTGGTGGACTCAAGACGGGACGAGAAATAACATGGCTTGTTATGTCTCGTTTGGAACTAAGTCTGGTATCGTCTCAGTCTCAAGAAATCTCGACTTCACGGATTTTCTTGAAACTATTTTGAATAGTAGGTGGACTCACGACAGGACGAGAAATAACATGGTACGATATGTCTCGTTTGGAACAAAGTCTGGTATCGTCTCAGTCTCGAGAAATCTCGAAACAATCTTGACAACATTCACGGATTTTCTTGAAACTGTTTTGAATAATGGTGGACTCAAGACGCGATGAGAAATAACATGGCTTGTTATGTCTCGTATGGAACTAAGTCTGGTATCGTCTCAGTCTCGGAAAATCTCGAAACAATCTTGACACTAGTACCGAGTTTTCTTGAAACTATTTTGAATATTGGTAGACTCAAAGCCAGGACAAGAAGTAACATGGTTTGTTATGCGTCTCGATTTAAGTCTGGTATCGTCTCGGTCTCGAGAAATCTCGAAGCAATACTGACAACATTCACGAATTTTCTTAAAACTATTTTGAATAGTGGTGGACTCAAGACGCGACGAGAAACAACATGCCTTGTTATGTCTCGTCTGGAACTAAGTCTGGTATCGTCTCAGTCTCGAGAAATCTCGAAACAATCTTGACAACATTCACGGATTTTCTTGAAACTATTTTAAATAGTGGTGGACCCAAGACGTGACGAGAAACAACATGCCTTGTTATGTCTCGTCTGGAACTAAGTATGGTATCGTCTCAGTCTCGAGAAATCGCGAAACAATCTTGACAACATTCACGAATTTTTTGAAACTGTTTTGAATAATGGTGGACTCAAGACGCGATGAGAAATAACATGGCTTGTTATGTCTCGTATGGAACTAAGTCTGGTATCGTCTCAGTCTCGAGAAATCTCGAAACAATCTTGACAACATTCACGGATTTTCTTGAAACTATTTTAAATAGTGGTGGACCCAAGACGTGACGAGAAACAACATGCCTTGTTATGTCTCGTCTGGAACTAAGTATGGTATCGTCTCAGTCTCGAGAAATCGCGAAACAATCTTGACAACACTCACGAATATTCTTGAAATTATTTTGAATAGTGGTGGACTCTAGGCGGGACGAAAAACAACATGCCTTGTTATGTCTCGTCTGGAACTAAGTCTGGTATCGTCTCAGTCTCGAAAAATCTCGAAACAATCTTGACAACATTCACGAATTTTCTGGAAACTATTTTGAATAGTGGTGGACTCAAGACGGGACGAGAAATAACATGGCTAGTCATGTCTCGTTTGGAAATAAATCTGATATCGTCTGTCTTGACAAATCTCGAAACAATCTTGACCATATTCACGAATTTTTTGAAACTATTTTGAATAGTGGTGGTCTAAAGATAGGACGAGAAATAACATGGCTTGTTATGTCTCGTCTGGAACTAAGTCTGGTATCGTCTCAGTCTCGAAAAATCTCGAAACAATCTTGACAACATCGAAGGAATTTCGGAAGGAATTATAACAAAACTTGTTAAAATTTGAGAACGGCACTAATAAATGAATAACTACTGTTAAATATGTTCAATAAATAGTCCAAGATTTATGCACTGGTTCAACAATTCTGATATTGATATTTGTATCAGGAATTTGAATATTAAATGTCCAAAACTCATGATAAAATTTAAGAACCCAAAAATTTATATCTGCAATTTAGGTATTGGTTCAAAATTTACTTATCAAACAAACGGGTACGGTAGTTAGTACTGTAGAACAGTGCGAAGCTCCTTACTATTTTTCCTCATTACAAAATTACGTTTTTACACTAAACAATACCAAACTGGAATTAACTACAATAAAACAAGTGGATAAAACGTGGCTGTCGAATTACCGTGGCATAAACAGAGAACGAGAGAGGGGGGGGAACTTATATTCTCTCCCCTCTATTCTTGCAGTGGTATGTATTTTATTATAGCTATATCTGGCATATACAAAGCATGTATACAATGTAGCTACAGCGTTACACATTTTCGTGACGCTCGTTCCAGTATTTTACTCTACAGAAAACATAATATAACGCCAGGATACAAGCTTTGCTCAAAATTTATGAACTGTTTCAATAATTGTCAAATTTACATAAGGAATTCGTATACCAATTCTAAATCCTGTTAGTTAAAATCTCCAAAATTCATTAATCGGTTTCGTAACCCTAAAATTTATTCTTGAAATTTGAATATTGCTTAAAATGTTAGTCCAAAATTCAGAATTGGTTCGATAATTCTAAAATTTGTATCAAGAATTGTGATAGTGATTAACTTAACTGGTTGAGATTTCCAAAATTCATGAACTGGTTTTAATGAGGAACTCTCAATGAATTTAAAATTTGTATCAGGAATTCTGATATCGATTCAAAATTCGATTAGTTCAAATTTCCAAAATTCATCAATTGCTTTGATACCCCTAAGATTTATCTTGAAATTTGAGTACTGCTTTAGAATTTAAATAACACGCATTGGGAACTTGTCATGCCATTACCTGCCGGATTGTCGGATTATAACAAAACTTGTTACAATTTGGGAACTACACTACTAATGAAAGAATGATTGAATTACGAAAGAGATTAATAAGAGATATATATCTTAATATAAGATATAATATCTAGATATTATAATAATCTAATATAATACAATATAAGATATATATCTTAATAAGGGATTAATAATGAATACGAATTATGGGTTACTGTTAATGTCCTTTAACGCATTTAATAACTAGTCCAAAATTTATGAATGGTTCAATCATTCTGAAATCTGTATTAAGAAATAGGAAATTAATTCAAAACTCTAATTAGTTCAAATTTCCAAAATTCAAGATATGACTCAATAACCCCTCAATAATATTTGCGATTTGTATATTTGTTCAAAATTTAATTAAGCCAAACTCTATGAACTGGTAATTGTGAAATTTGTTTCAGGAATTCAATTAAAATTTCCAAATTTCCACGAATCAGTAGTACAAGAATTTTCTTTAATTTACGTTTTAACATACTTATAACATAACTAATTGTTATAATTATGACAAATATACGTATTAACGTTAATCTAACTTACCATGGTTGGCGACGACGTTCACTCTGAAAAAGCAAAAGGAGAAGCATCGATTAAAACTTCATCAGGAACGAAATGATTACAACCCCTCAGAAGGGGTTGGGGGTGGGGGGTTAGTTAACGCTTGCATGTCTCCAAAACAAATTCCTTCAATTACTCCGGCATTCCGAATAAACCCGCTTAATAATTCCCCTACCGACCCCCCACCTACCCTCTCACTTCGCCCACACTCCCATAGGGGATAAATCTTGGAGATAATCTACCCCCTTCGAGGAGGGAGAAGACTCCCAAACAAATGGCGTCAATAAAGTCTCTCGGTCGGGACTGATATATCTATGTTGTGTTGACAGATATTTAGGGGTGGGGGGGTGAGGGTGAGATCAACCCTTAAGAAAGCTTCATAGGGACTTTTAACGATTAACGTTTTTAATAACGCGTCTAATTGCATTCAGCCCCACCCTACATAACTATTCGTTATGTAATTAAGGACGTTTTTAACGCTCGGGAATGTCGAAGCGGCGTTCTTTTACGCGGTGAATAAGGGAGGAATTTTTCCACCTCCGCGAGGGTAGGAAAAAGGGGGTATAATTTACGGAAGAATTAAGGGATGAAAATTACAATTCGGTTGAGATACTTGAAAATTGTAGACACCCCCCCCCACGTCTCTACTCCTAAACTACAACTTTCCCCTCTTATTCGTAAATATTACTACCCTTTTCATGGAATGTCGAAGTGACGTTCTTTTACGCGGTGAATAAGGGAGGAATTTTTCCACCTCCGCGAGGGGAGGAAAAAGGGGGTATAATTTACGGAAGAATTAAGGGATGAAAATTACAATTCGGTTGAGATACTTGAAAATTGTAGACCCCCCCCCCACGTCTCTACTCCTAAACTACAACTTCCCCTCTTATTCGTAAATATTACTACCCTTTTCATGGAATGTCGAAGTGACGTACTTTTACGCGGTGAATAAGGGAGGAATTTTTCCACCTCCGCGAGGGGAGGAAAAAGGGGGTATAATTTACGGAAGAATTAAGGGATGAAAATTACAAGTCGGTTGAGATACTTGAAAATTGTAGACACCCCCCCCCACGTCTCTACTCCTAAACTACAACTTTCCCCTCTTATTCGTAAATATTACTAACCTTTTCATGGAATGTCGAAGTGACGTTCTTTTACGCTGTGAATAAGGGAGGAATTTTTCCACCTCCGAGAGGGGAGGAAAAATGGGGTATAATTTACGGAAGAATTAAGGGATGAAAATTACAATTCGGTTGAGATACTTGAAAATTGTAGACACCCCCCCACGTCTCTACTCCTAAACTACAACTTTCCCCTCTTATTCGTAAATATTACTAACCTTCTCATGGAATGTCGAAGTGACGTTCTTTTACGCGGTGAATAAGGGAGGAATTTTTCCACCTCCGAGAGGGGAGGAAAAATGGGGTATAATTTACGGAAGAATTAAGGGATGAAAATTACAATTCGGTTGAGATACTTGAAAATTGTAGACACCCCCCCACGTCTCTACTCCTAAACTACAACTTTCCCCTCTTATTCGTAAATATTACTAACCTTCTCATGGAATGTCGAAGTGACGTTCTTTTACGCGGTGAATAAGGGAGGAATTTTTCCACCTCCGAGAGGGGAGGAAAAATGGGGTATAATTTACGGAAGAATTAAGGGATGAAAATTACAATTCGGTTGAGATACTTGAAAATTGTAGACACCCCCCCACGTCTCTACTCCTAAACTACAACTTTCCCCTCTTATTCGTAAATATTACTAACCTTCTCATGGAATGTCGAAGTGACGTTCTTTTACGCGGTGAATAAGGGAGGAATTTTTCCACCTCCGCGAGGGGAGGAAAAAGGGGGTATAATTTACGGAAGAATTAAGGGATGAAAATTACAATTCGGTTGAGATACTTGAAAATTGTAGACACCCCCCCCCACGTCTCTACTCCTAAACTACAACTTTCCCCTCTTATTCGTAAATATTACTACCCTTTTCATGGAATGTCGAAGTGACGTTCTTTTACGCGGTGAATAAGGGAGGAATTTTTCCACCTCCGAGAGGGGAGGAAAAATGGGGTATAATTTACGGAAGAATTAAGGGATGAAAATTACAATTCGGTTGAGATACTTGAAAATTGTAGACACCCCCCCCCCACGTCTCTACTCCTAAACTACAACTTTCCCCTCTTATTCGTAAATATTACTACCCTTTTCATGGAATGTCGAAGTGACGTTCTTTTACGCGGTGAATAAGGGAGGAATTTTTCCACCTCCGCGAGGGGAGGAAAAAGGGGGTATAATTTACGGAAGAATTAAGGGATGAAAATTACAATTCGGTTGAGATACTTGAAAATTGTAGACCCCCCCACGTCTCTACTCCTAAACTACAACTTTCCCCTCTTATTCGTAAATATTACTACCCTTTTCATGGAATGTCGAAGTGACGTACTTTTACGCGGTGAATAAGGGAGGAATTTTTCCACCTCCGCGAGGGGAGGAAAAAGGGGGTATAATTTACGGAAGAATTAAGGGATGAAAATTACAAGTCGGTTGAGATACTTGAAAATTGTAGACACCCCCCCACGTCTCTACTCCTAAACTACAACTTTCCCCTCTTATTCGTAAATATTACTACCCTTTTCATGGAATGTCGAAGTGACGTTCTTTTACGCTGTGAATAAGGGAGGAATTTTTCCACCTCCGAGAGGGGAGGAAAAATGGGGTATAATTTACGGAAGAATTAAGGGATGAAAATTACAATTCGGTTGAGATACTTGAAAATTGTAGACACCCCCCCCCCACGTCTCTACTCCTAAACTACAACTTTCCCCTCTTATTCGTAAATATTACTACCCTTTTCATGGAATGTCGAAGTGACGTTCTTTTACGCGGTGAATAAGGGAGGAATTTTTCCACCTCCGCGAGGGGAGGAAAAAGGGGGTATAATTTACGGAAGAATTAAGGGATGAAAATTACAATTCGGTTGAGATACTTGAAAATTGTAGACCCCCCCCCACGTCTCTACTCCTAAACTACAACTTTCCCCTCTTATTCGTAAATATTACTACCCTTTTCATGGAATGTCGAAGTGACGTTCTTTTACGCGGTGAATAAGGGAGGAATTTTTCCACCTCCGAGAGGGGAGGAAAAAGGGGGTCTAATTTACGACAGAATTAAGGGATGAAAAGTAGACACCCCCCACGTCTCTACTACTAAACTACAACTTCCCCCTTCTTATTCGTAAATATTACTACCCTTTTCAATATTTCCGCGACCGTAACTTTTATTTTACGTCCGCGCGTTTATGAAAGTCGTAGAATCACTTTTGTATCAAATCCGCAAACGTTGTCGTCGTCGTCGTCGTCCGTCCTCTTCTTTATATCCGGAATAAAAGAAGAAAAAATACAAGGGGAGCTTAGAGGGGATGAAAACGGGAAGGGGATATATATATATATATATATACACGTCCGTATCTCACGAGGAGTCCGCGCGCATTTTTATAGGATGCGTTATGGAGGGAAAAAATAACCCACCCCCTACTTACTACGTATGTATGATACTACCACCCCCACCCCCACCCCTACCCCCTCCAGTAAAGCTACCGCAGTTAACTTCGAGACCTGAATATTTGCATTCATTTCGCAAAACTCATTATACAAATGGTGGCATTTTGTGTTCAACAAAAGTTAGAGGGTGGGAGGGGGAGGGGGATAGATGGGGGTGAGTGCGCGGCATTGTTACGAGCCGAGCAGCTTTTTCCAGGAAGAGCCTAAATGGGATAAATTTTAAATACAAATTTATATAGAGGACGTCGTTAAGATGTTTCGTATTCCGACGGGGTCGGCTTTATTCGGAGGAATGAGGAGAGGAGGCCGTAACTCACGGGAGAAGGGATAATACGGTCATTTCACACGACCGTGGAATTTAAGAATTTTCCCATTTAGACCGTTGACGTGGTAGGAATTTTTCAATTGGTGAATGGATGACAGAGAGTTTAAGAATTTTATTGTACTACTCAATGTAGTTGATAATGTCCATAAATCACGACTACCTAATTAAAAATAATGAACAAAAATACTATCTATTTATAGACGGATGTGATAGGAATTTTCCAACTTATGAACAGTTGATGCAGAATTTAAGAATTTGTTAGTACTAATGATAGGTGATAACGACTATTAATCACGACTATCGCACAAAAAAATTGAACAAAAATAAAAATACTTCTTTTGGTCGTTATTTCAAGCTATGAAAAAAAGGGATCATAACTCACCAGTCATTAACACAAAATTTTAAAGATTAAAGATTAAGCAATCATAACTCATGGGAGCAGAATATAATGGTCATTACACACCTCCCTGGAATAAAAGAATTTTCATGTAGATAATAAAATATCATACAATTTAAAAACTTTCAACGAATTTTCGGGTTTATTGGGAGGCATGAGGAAAAGACGCCGTAACTCACGGGTGAAGGAATAATACGGTCATTACACACGACCATGGAATTTGAGAATTTTCTCATTCATATACGGTTGACATATTAACTATTTTTATTTTCTGAATGGTCGACAGAGAATTTAAGAATTTTCTTGTAGTACTCAATGTAGTTGATAATGTCCATAAATCACGACTAATTAAAAATAACGAACAAAAATACCATCTTTGGTTGTTATTTCAATCCATCAAGAAAAGCGGTCATAACTCACGAGTTATGAACACACAATTTTAAATAGCTTCTTTGGTTGATACTTCAAGTGATGAAAAAAAAGCAATCATAACTCATGGGAGAAGAATATAATGGCAATTACACACGACCATGGAATTTAAGAATTTTCCCATTCATAGACGGTTGACATATTAACTATTTTTCATTTTCTGAATGGTTGACAGAGAATTTAAGAATTTTCTTGAGCTCAATGTAGTTGAAAATGTCCATAACTCACGACTAATTAAAAATATCGAACAAAAATACTATCTTTGGTTATTATTTCAATTCATGAACAAAAGCGATCATAACTCACGAGAGTTATGACCACAAAACATAATATTTTCTTTGGTTGTTACTTGAAGTCATGGAAAAAAAAACTCATAACTCACGGTAGCGCAATAATATGGTCATTACACACGACAACGGAATTCAAGAATTTTCCCATTTATACACCGTTGACGTGGTAGGAATTTTGCAATTTGTGAATAGATGACAGAGAATTTAAGAATTGTCTTATACTTAATGTAGTTGATAATGACAATTAATCACGACTATTAAAAAAAATTGAACAAAAATAGTACTTTCTTTCATTGTTATTTCAAGCCACGAAAGAAAAGCGAACATAACTCACGAGATTTATGAACACGAGACAATAATTTCTTTGTTTGTAACTTCAAGTGATGAAAAAAACACTCATAACTCACGGTAGCCCAATAATATGGTCATTACACACGACAATGGAATTTAAGAATTTTCCCATTTATAGACGGTTGACATAGTACGAAATTTCATTTTCTGAATAATTGATAGAGAATTAAGGAATTTTCTTGTGCTCAATGTAGTTGATAATGACAATTAATCACGACTATTTAAAAAAAATGTAGAAAAATACTTTATTTCGTTGTTATTTCAAGTCACGAAAGAAAAGCGAACATAACTCACGAGAGTTATGACCACAAAACATAATATTTTCTTTGGTTGTTACTTGAAGTCATGGAAAAAAAACCTCATAACTCACGGTAGCGCAATAATATGGTCATTACACACGACAACGGAATTGAAGAATTTTCCCATTTATACATCGTTGACGTGGTAGGAATTTTGCAATTTGTGAATAGATGACAGAGAATTTAAGAATTGTCTTATACTTAATGTAGTTGATAATGACAATTAATCACGACTATTTAAAAAAATTTTGAACAAAAATAGTACTTTCTTTCATTGTTATTTCAAGCCACGAAAGAAAAGCGAACATAACTCACGAGATTTATGAACAAGAAACAATAATTTCTTTGGTTGTTACTTCAAGTCATGAAAAAAACACTCATAACTCACGGTAGCCTAATAATATGGTAAATTATACACGACAATGGAATTTAAGAATTTTCCTATTTATACACCGTTGACGTGGTAGGAATTTTGCCATTTGTGAATGGATCACAGAGAATTTAAGAATTTTCCTGTACTCAATGTAGTTGGTAATGACAATTAATCACGGCTATCTTAAGAAAATTGAACAAAAATTTTTAAGTACAAATTTATGGCGGTTTTTATTCCGACCGAAGAGAAAAGGAGACCATAACTCACGAGAACATAATAAAATGGCCATTACACACGACTTTGGATTAAAATAATTTTCAAGTCAATAGGTAATTGCGAAAAAATTCAAGAATTTTCCAGATTTGATGCAATTGTTAATGACAATAATAACGAGTGTCATAGGAAACTTTCAAGAAATCATATATGGACAAAACAAAAGTTAAAAAAATAATAAAATTTGGTGGTTGTCATTCCAAGCCATGAGAAATGACGGTCATAACTCATTGGAGCATAATCATATGGTCATTACACACGACTTTTGAATATAAGAATTTTCAGTAATTTTCATTAATTCATAAAATTCATTAAATAAATAAATTTTCAGAATTTTCATAAATAATTGTAACACAACTTAAGAATTTTCCAGGGTTTAGGCAGTTGATAATAACTTATTAACCACGACTATCACAGAAAATTTTCAAGAGATCATTTAGACAAAAAACCCATTGCCATAAACTTCGATAAGAAATTTCTATCAGATTCTTCCTAGCCATGGGGAAATGTTATAACTCACGGGAGCAGAATAATACGCCAGGTCATTACACACCCCCACAAAAATTTAAGAACATTCTCATTTATATTGACAGTAAGAATTATCCAGTTTATATATAGTTCACACAGAATTTAAAAATTTTCCAGAACTGTGTTGGTAATGACTATTAATCATGACTATCCTAAGAAAATCATTGAACATAACACCTACTCCAATAAATTTAAACACAAATTTTCATACACGACGTCGTAAAGATATTTCGAATTCCAGCGAGGTTGGTATTATTCGGAGGCAGGAGGAAAGGACGCCATAACTCACGGGACAAGGATAATACGGTCATTACACACGACCAAACAATTTAAGAATTTTCCTATTTATAAACTGTTGGGATAGGAATGTTCCAACTTATGAACACTTGATACAGAATTTAAGAATTTGTTAGTACTAACGATAGTTGATAACGACTATAAATCACGACTACCGTAAAAAAAAAATTAAACAAAAATACTTCCTATGGACGTTATTTCAAGCTATGGAGAAAAAGCGATCATAACTCACCAGAGTTATTAACACAAAATTTTAAATATTTTCATTATTACTTCCAGCCATGAACAAAAGCAATCATTACTCATGGGGGCAGAATATAATGGTCATTATACACCACCTTGAAATATTAGAATTTTCCAGTAGATAAAAAATATCACACCATTTAAAAACTTTCAAGGCATTTTCGGGTTTATTCGTGGGTATGAGGAAAACACGCCGTAACTCACGGGAGAAGGGATAACACGGTCATTACACACGAGAATGGAATTTAAGAATATGCCCATTTATAGACAGTTAACATGGGAATTTTCCAATTTATATATACTTGACACAGAATTTAAGAAATTTCTTGTACTAATGTTAGTTGATAACGACTATTAATCACGAATATCGTAAAAAACCTTGAAAAAAAATGTTATACAGAAATTTTCGGCTGATGAGAAAAGGTGACCATAACTCACGAAAGCAAAATAATATGACTGTGACTGACAAAATTTAAGAATTTTCCAGAGTTCGGGCAATTGTTAATGGCAATTAATAACGAGCTTAGTGGAAAATTTATAAGAAATCATTTGAACAAAAAAATACTTAAAAAATAGTAAATACAAATTTTAAGTGTTTATGAGCCATGAGGAATGAGGGTGATAACTCACGGAAGTAACATCATACGGCCATTATACACGCCCTTGGAATATAAGAATTTTTTGAGTTGATAAAAGATTGTCACAGAATTTAAGACTTTTCCAAGATTTACGCAGTTGATAATGAGTAATGACTATTAATCACGCCCTGTCAATACGAAATTTTTTAGTAAGTATTTTTCTAGTCACGAGAAAAAATGATCGTCTAACTCACGTATGCAGAGTAATACGTTCATTATACACTCCCTGGTAATATCACAATTTTCAAGTCGATAAACAATTGTCACAGACATTCAGAATTTTCCAGAATTTAGACAGTTGGTAATGGCTATTAATCACGACGACCATCACCATTAAAACGTTTCAAGAAATCCTCTGAACGAAAACGCATAGCCACAAATTTCCAATACAAATTCGTAGTCATGAGAAAAGTCCGTCATAATACACGGGAACAGAATAATGTAGTCATAAACACGACTATAGAATATACAAATTTTCAGAAAATTGACAGAATTTAAGAAGTTTCCAATTGATTTATATTGTAAAAATAAACGGGACGAAGGACACGTGAAAAACTAGCTATAACTCACGGGAGATAATAGACCCATACGGTTTATAAATTTCTCGCAACAAAAATTGTAAAATCAATGAGTTGAAAATAATCATTACCTACAATTATCCAAGGAAATTATCAAGAAATCTTTCAAACAAACGAAATAATCGTCATAACCCACGAATAAGAAAAAAAGTCATAACAAAACTACAATTTTAGTTATGTTTGTTGTACCACAAAATCAGAAAATCTTTGCGCTTGAAAAACTAGTTGATCATAACTCACGAGGTATTATTGTCATTACACACCTGCAAAAATTTTCCATAAAGACAAAAATTAAAAGAATTCTGTTCCAGTGAGTTATGAATGATCATTACACACGACCAAAAGTAATAGTAATTTGTAAGCCATGGTAGTCAAGGGGTTCGTAAAATTAGTGGGAAATTCTTATAACCCACGTGCGCGAGATACACAACGCTCATTCCTAAATTTCCTCTTACCTATTGGAAAGACCTCCGCTGTGACTACCCCTCGTGGAAATATCCTGAAACAAAAACAGAAACAGTTTCAAAGAAATTATATTAATTACAACCCCAAAGAATAAAACCCACCCCTCGAATCGTTCCTCACCTCACTCCCCCCACCACCGCCCTTCCACCTTAGTTTTAATGACGAAGCAAGATACACTAACAAGCGAAATAATTGGTGGGGAATAATGAGAAAACTTAGTGTAGTTGATTTAATTAAAATCGAGAGGGTCTCAACTTAATTTCCAAGAGGGGGGGGGGGGGGAATTTTGGAAATAATTATTTTTTTGGGAGGGGAGGGGGGCGAACAAAAAAGTTAAACGGGTTAAATTTCACTTGGAACCGATTATAGTCCGAGAGCACAGGGTGTTTAGGAGGGAGAAATTAAATAAATTTTAATAATGATAATTAATTAATTAATAAAATTATTTTTTTGGAAGCTTTAAAGCTTCATTGGAAAATTATGACAGGAGGAAAGTCTCTGGTAGTGTTCAATGATACTTTGTAATAACATTTTATGGAATATATAAAAGTTAACCATTACAATTTAAAATACCTGTAAATCGGCCATCTAACCAACTTAGCAGGTACGCTGAGATTCAATGTACATATGAACACTACTCAAGGCATTACATTTTCTGTTTTAAAAAATAAAATATATCTGGGAGTCCTGGGCCCTTACCCTGAGAAAATGGCGAAGGTGCCTATAGTCCGCCAAAACATACAATCGATATTTTAAACGTAACACAATTTGTTTTGGAATTCCACGGCGATTTGTCAAACTTGTCGATAGTTCAATCGATTTTTAGTGTGTTGTTTACTGTATCATCTGGCCCGGAAACATTTAGTCAAATATGCACCTCACCGTCGCCCCATTCGTCTTATTGTTATTTTTATCTCTCCTCATATTGACCTTATAAATTTCGCCCTCGAGTATCGATTAGTTCTATTTTTGTAAAACGCGGTGAAATACATTAGGAAATAAGGGAGATACGTTAACTCTAGTCTCGGGGCGGATATTGGTAATTTTCAAAAAACGTATTTTGTGGTATTATAATCAACCAGGGCTCTTTTAAGAGTATTTTTGATTTTCATGAGTACTTCTGACCTGCAGATACCGTTTAATGTTTATTGAATTTTTTTTTTTAAATAAGACTTGCAAGCAATTTCAAGACTCGAAAATCTTAGTACTAATTTTTAAAATTCAGGCCATTACAAAGACCACATTACATTTTAACTAACATTAACAAAAATCGCCATGTGATTAATAAAATAGGACATCACAATTTTATATACAGAGTATCTCATAATTTTTGTTGGAACTCCATACAATGGTTTTCTAACGAAGTCCAGATAGTTTCAACTTTTTTCCTTTTCCATAATTTCCTTATGCAACTTTAATTTTGTTGAAACTCAAAGAGATGGTTTGTTTTCAAGGAGGTTACATTCTTTTTTCATAAAGAAGTTTTGAAATTACAATATAACAATAGAAACCATATAAAGTTATCATATTCACAACTTCATGATTGGATTAATAGAACTTTACTTTGTTGACACCCTTTAAGGTAGTTTTTACGGGAGTGTTCAAAAGAAGTTCAGTAAGTTTCAACTTAATACTTAAAAAAACTTTTGACTCAAACTTCTTTATGAAATTAGTTTGAACTTCTTCAGAAGACTCCCTTTGACATTCTTATAGAGTTTCGACAAAGCTAAAATTGTACCAATAAAGTTATAAATTTTTGAAAGAAATTTCCCAACATTTTTTCGAAACTTCTTTACGAAAAGAAGTTTCATACCTTCGATGAAAATCCACTGAATTTTTGTAGAAAACTCCTCCAAACTATTTTATGGAGTTTTAATAGTATTAAACTGTTATTGCTAGATCACAATTTTTTTAAAGTTTCTATGGAAGTTTCTGATTTCGAAAGTTGAAACTTCCGAAGCTTCTTTAGAGAACTCCCGCAAACAATTTTATAGAGTTTCAAAGAAATTAAAGTTATATTAATAAAGTTATGAATTTCGATAGTAAACTTTATAATAGCAGGACACACTTTTGTGTGAAAAAAGATGAAACTTCCCAAATTTCTTTAGGAAACTCCGACAAACAGTTTCACAAAAAATTGAATTTGTATACAAATTGGGAATTTAGAGGTTTTGATAGAATTACCTATTAGGTATGGTGTAATGTAATGTAATGTTATGGTATAACTTCAAAACTTCTTTTTTAAAAACCTTAAAACTACCCAAACTTCTTTAAAAAATTTCCACAAACCATCTAATAAATTTTCATCAAAAATGAAGTTGTATTAATGGTATTAGGAATTTTCGAAAGTAAGAAGGCGAGTTTGAAATGCGTTTTAAGATATAACAAAACCGCTTTATAAACTTCGAGACTTGTTTATAAAAGGAGTTCTACTATTTGAAATACAAATTGGGAATTTAGAGGTTTTGATAGAAGTACCTATTAGGGTTCATAATGTAATGCTATAATTCCAAAACTTCTTTATCACAAACCTTGAAACTACCCAAACTTTACAAAATTTCCACAAACCATCTAATAGATTTTCATCAAAAATGAAGTCGTATTAATGGTATTAGAAATTTTCTAAAGTAAGAAGGTAAGTTTGAAATGCGTTTTGAGACATGACATAACTGCTTTATAAACTTCGTAACTTGTTTGTAAAAGGAGTTTAACTATTTGAAATACAAATTGGGAATTTAGAGGTTGTGATAGAAGTACCTATTAGGGTTCATAATGTAATGCTATAATTCCAAAACTTCTTTATCACAAACCTTGAAACTACCCAAACTTTACAAAATTTCCACAAACCATCTAATAGATTTTCATCAAAAATGAAGTCGTATTAATGGTATTAGAAATTTTCTAAAGTAAGAAGGTAAGTTTGAAATGCGTTTTGAGACATGACATAACTGCTTTATAAACTTCGTAACTTGTTTGTAAAAGGAGTTTAACTATTTGAAATACAAATTGGGAATTTAGAGGTTGTGATAGAAGTACCTATTAGGGTTCATAATGTAATGCTATAATTCCAAAACTTCTTTATCACAAACCTTGAAACTACCCAAACTTTACAAAATTTCCACAAACCATCTAATAGATTTTCATCAAAAATGAAGTCGTATTAATGGTATTAGAAATTTTCTAAAGTAAGAAGGTAAGTTTGAAATGCGTTTTGAGACATGACATAACTGCTTTATAAACTTCGTAACTTGTTTGTAAAAGGAGTTTAACTATTTGAAATACAAATTGGGAATTTAGAGGTTGTGATAGAAGTACCTATTAGGGTTCATAATGTAATGCTATAATTCCAAAACTTCTTTATCACAAACCTTGAAACTACCCAAACTTTACAAAATTTCCACAAACCATCTAATAGATTTTCATCAAAAATGAAGTCGTATTAATGGTATTAGAAATTTTCTAAAGTAAGAAGGTAAGTTTGAAATGCGTTTTGAGACATGACATAACTGCTTTATAAACTTCGTAACTTGTTTGTAAAAGGAGTTTAACTATTTGAAATACAAATTGGGAATTTAGAGGTTGTGATAGAAGTACCTATTAGGGTTCATAATGTAATGCTATAATTCCAAAACTTCTTTATCACAAACCTTGAAACTACCCAAACTTTACAAAATTTCCACAAACCATCTAATAGATTTTCATCAAAAATGAAGTCGTATTAATGGTATTAGAAATTTTCTAAAGTAAGAAGGTAAGTTTGAAATGCGTTTTGAGACATGACATAACTGCTTTATAAACTTCGTAACTTGTTTGTAAAAGGAGTTTAACTATTTGAAATACAAATTGGGAATTTAGAGGTTGTGATAGAAGTACCTATTAGGGTTCATAATGTAATGCTATAATTCCAAAACTTCTTTATCACAAACCTTGAAACTACCCAAACTTTACAAAATTTCCACAAACCATCTAATAGATTTTCATCAAAAATGAAGTCGTATTAATGGTATTAGAAATTTTCTAAAGTAAGAAGGTAAGTTTGAAATGCGTTTTGAGACATGACATAACTGCTTTATAAACTTCGTAACTTGTTTGTAAAAGGAGTTTAACTATTTGAAATACAAATTGGGAATTTAGAGGTTGTGATAGAAGTACCTATTAGGGTTCATAATGTAATGCTATAATTCCAAAACTTCTTTATCACAAACCTTGAAACTACCCAAACTTTACAAAATTTCCACAAACCATCTAATAGATTTTCATCAAAAATGAAGTCGTATTAATGGTATTAGAAATTTTCTAAAGTAAGAAGGTTAGTTTGAAATGCGTTTTGAGACATGACATAACTGCTTTATAAACTTCGTAACTTGTCTGTAAAAGGAGTTTAACTATTTGAAATACAAATTGGCAATTTAGAGGTTTTGATAGAATTACGTATTAGGGTTCCTGATGTTATGCTATAACTTAAAAACTTCTTTATCAAAAACCTTGAAACTACCCAAACTTCTTTAGAAAATTTCCACAAACCATTTAATAGATTTTCATCAAAACTGAAGTTGTAATAATGGTATTATGAATTTTCGAAAGTCAGAAGGTAAGTTTGAAATGCGTTTTGAGACATGACATAACTGCTTTATAAACTTCGTAACTTGTTTGTAAAAGGAGTTTAACTATTTGAAATACAAATTGGGAATTTAGAGGTTGTGATAGAAGTACCTATTAGGGTTCATAATGTAATGCTATAATTCCAAAACTTCTTTATCACAAACCTTGAAACTACCCAAACTTTACAAAATTTCCACAAACCATCTAATAGATTTTCATCAAAAATGAAGTCGTATTAATGGTATTAGAAATTTTCTAAAGTAAGAAGGTAAGTTTGAAATGCGTTTTGAGACATGACATAACTGCTTTATAAACTTCGTAACTTGTTTGTAAAAGGAGTTTAACTATTTGAAATACAAATTGGGAATTTAGAGGTTGTGATAGAAGTACCTATTAGGGTTCATAATGTAATGCTATAATTCCAAAACTTCTTTATCACAAACCTTGAAACTACCCAAACTTTACAAAATTTCCACAAACCATCTAATAGATTTTCATCAAAAATGAAGTCGTATTAATGGTATTAGAAATTTTCTAAAGTAAGAAGGTAAGTTTGAAATGCGTTTTGAGACATGACATAACTGCTTTATAAACTTCGTAACTTGTTTGTAAAAGGAGTTTAACTATTTGAAATACAAATTGGGAATTTAGAGGTTGTGATAGAAGTACCTATTAAGGTTCATAATGTAATGCTATAATTCCAAAACTTCTTTATCACAAACCTTGAAACTACCCAAACTTTACAAAATTTCCACAAACCATCTAATAGATTTTCATCAAAAATGAAGTCGTATTAATGGTATTAGAAATTTTCTAAAGTAAGAAGGTTAGTTTGAAATGCGTTTTGAGACATGACATAACTGCTTTATAAACTTCGTAACTTGTCTGTAAAAGGAGTTTAACTATTTGAAATACAAATTGGCAATTTAGAGGTTTTGATAGAATTACGTATTAGGGTTCCTGATGTTATGCTATAACTTAAAAACTTCTTTATCAAAAACCTTGAAACTACCCAAACTTCTTTAGAAAATTTCCACAAACCATTTAATAGATTTTCATCAAAACTGAAGTTGTAATAATGGTATTATGAATTTTCGAAAGTCAGAAGGTAAGTTTGAAATGCGTTTTGAGACATGACATAACTGCTTTATAAACTTCGTAACTTGTTTGTAAAAGGAGTTTAACTATTTGAAATACAAATTGGGAATTTAGAGGTTGTGATAGAAGTACCTATTAGGGTTCATAATGTAATGCTATAATTCCAAAACTTCTTTATCACAAACCTTGAAACTACCCAAACTTTACAAAATTTCCACAAACCATCTAATAGATTTTCATCAAAAATGAAGTCGTATTAATGGTATTAGAAATTTTCTAAAGTAAGAAGGTAAGTTTGAAATGCGTTTTGAGACATGACATAACTGCTTTATAAACTTCGTAACTTGTTTGTAAAAGGAGTTTAACTATTTGAAATACAAATTGGGAATTTAGAGGTTGTGATAGAAGTACCTATTAGGGTTCATAATGTAATGCTATAATTCCAAAACTTCTTTATCACAAACCTTGAAACTACCCAAACTTTACAAAATTTCCACAAACCATCTAATAGATTTTCATCAAAAATGAAGTCGTATTAATGGTATTAGAAATTTTCTAAAGTAAGAAGGTAAGTTTGAAATGCGTTTTGAGACATGACATAACTGCTTTATAAACTTCGTAACTTGTTTGTAAAAGGAGTTTAACTATTTGAAATACAAATTGGGAATTTAGAGGTTGTGATAGAAGTACCTATTAGGGTTCATAATGTAATGCTATAATTCCAAAACTTCTTTATCACAAACCTTGAAACTACCCAAACTTTACAAAATTTCCACAAACCATCTAATAGATTTTCATCAAAAATGAAGTCGTATTAATGGTATTAGAAATTTTCTAAAGTAAGAAGGTAAGTTTGAAATGCGTTTTGAGACATGACATAACTGCTTTATAAACTTCGTAACTTGTTTGTAAAAGGAGTTTAACTATTTGAAATACAAATTGGGAATTTAGAGGTTGTGATAGAAGTACCTATTAGGGTTCATAATGTAATGCTATAATTCCAAAACTTCTTTATCACAAACCTTGAAACTACCCAAACTTTACAAAATTTCCACAAACCATCTAATAGATTTTCATCAAAAATGAAGTCGTATTAATGGTATTAGAAATTTTCTAAAGTAAGAAGGTAAGTTTGAAATGCGTTTTGAGACATGACATAACTGCTTTATAAACTTCGTAACTTGTTTGTAAAAGGAGTTTAACTATTTGAAATACAAATTGGGAATTTAGAGGTTGTGATAGAAGTACCTATTAGGGTTCATAATGTAATGCTATAATTCCAAAACTTCTTTATCACAAACCTTGAAACTACCCAAACTTTATAAAATTTCCACAAACCATCTAATAGATTTTCATCAAAAATGAAGTCGTATTAATGGTATTAGAAATTTTCTAAAGTAAGAAGGTTAGTTTGAAATGCGTTTTGAGACATGACATAACTGCTTTATAAACTTCGTAACTTGTCTGTAAAAGGAGTTTAACTATTTGAAATACAAATTGGCAATTTAGAGGTTTTGATAGAATTACGTATTAGGGTTCCTGATGTTATGCTATAACTTAAAAACTTCTTTATCAAAAACCTTGAAACTACCCAAACTTCTTTAGAAAATTTCCACAAACCATTTAATAGATTTTCATCAAAACTGAAGTTGTAATAATGGTATTATGAATTTTCGAAAGTCAGAAGGTAAGTTTGAAATGCGTTTTGAGACATGACATAACTGCTTTATAAACTTCGTAACTTGTTTGTAAAAGGAGTTTAACTATTTGAAATACAAATTGGGAATTTAGAGGTTGTGATAGAAGTACCTATTAGGGTTCATAATGTAATGCTATAATTCCAAAACTTCTTTATCACAAACCTTGAAACTACCCAAACTTTACAAAATTTCCACAAACCATCTAATAGATTTTCATCAAAAATGAAGTCGTATTAATGGTATTAGAAATTTTCTAAAGTAAGAAGGTAAGTTTGAAATGCGTTTTGAGACATGACATAACTGCTTTATAAACTTCGTAACTTGTTTGTAAAAGGAGTTTAACTATTTGAAATACAAATTGGGAATTTAGAGGTTGTGATAGAAGTACCTATTAGGGTTCATAATGTAATGCTATAATTCCAAAACTTCTTTATCACAAACCTTGAAACTACCCAAACTTTACAAAATTTCCACAAACCATCTAATAGATTTTCATCAAAAATGAAGTCGTATTAATGGTATTAGAAATTTTCTAAAGTAAGAAGGTAAGTTTGAAATGCGTTTTGAGACATGACATAACTGCTTTATAAACTTCGTAACTTGTTTGTAAAAGGAGTTTAACTATTTGAAATACAAATTGGGAATTTAGAGGTTGTGATAGAAGTACCTATTAGGGTTCATAATGTAATGCTATAATTCCAAAACTTCTTTATCACAAACCTTGAAACTACCCAAACTTTACAAAATTTCCACAAACCATCTAATAGATTTTCATCAAAAATGAAGTCGTATTAATGGTATTAGAAATTTTCTAAAGTAAGAAGGTAAGTTTGAAATGCGTTTTGAGACATGACATAACTGCTTTATAAACTTCGTAACTTGTTTGTAAAAGGAGTTTAACTATTTGAAATACAAATTGGGAATTTAGAGGTTGTGATAGAAGTACCTATTAAGGTTCATAATGTAATGCTATAATTCCAAAACTTCTTTATCACAAACCTTGAAACTACCCAAACTTTACAAAATTTCCACAAACCATCTAATAGATTTTCATCAAAAATGAAGTCGTATTAATGGTATTAGAAATTTTCTAAAGTAAGAAGGTTAGTTTGAAATGCGTTTTGAGACATGACATAACTGCTTTATAAACTTCGTAACTTGTCTGTAAAAGGAGTTTAACTATTTGAAATACAAATTGGCAATTTAGAGGTTTTGATAGAATTACGTATTAGGGTTCCTGATGTTATGCTATAACTTAAAAACTTCTTTATCAAAAACCTTGAAACTACCCAAACTTCTTTAGAAAATTTCCACAAACCATTTAATAGATTTTCATCAAAACTGAAGTTGTAATAATGGTATTATGAATTTTCGAAAGTCAGAAGGTAAGTTTGAAATGCGTTTTGAGACATGACATAACTGCTTTATAAACTTCGTAACTTGTTTGTAAAAGGAGTTTAACTATTTGAAATACAAATTGGGAATTTAGAGGTTGTGATAGAAGTACCTATTAGGGTTCATAATGTAATGCTATAATTCCAAAACTTCTTTATCACAAACCTTGAAACTACCCAAACTTTACAAAATTTCCACAAACCATCTAATAGATTTTCATCAAAAATGAAGTCGTATTAATGGTATTAGAAATTTTCTAAAGTAAGAAGGTAAGTTTGAAATGCGTTTTGAGACATGACATAACTGCTTTATAAACTTCGTAACTTGTTTGTAAAAGGAGTTTAACTATTTGAAATACAAATTGGGAATTTAGAGGTTGTGATAGAAGTACCTATTAGGGTTCATAATGTAATGCTATAATTCCAAAACTTCTTTATCACAAACCTTGAAACTACCCAAACTTTACAAAATTTCCACAAACCATCTAATAGATTTTCATCAAAAATGAAGTCGTATTAATGGTATTAGAAATTTTCTAAAGTAAGAAGGTAAGTTTGAAATGCGTTTTGAGACATGACATAACTGCTTTATAAACTTCGTAACTTGTTTGTAAAAGGAGTTTAACTATTTGAAATACAAATTGGGAATTTAGAGGTTGTGATAGAAGTACCTATTAGGGTTCATAATGTAATGCTATAATTCCAAAACTTCTTTATCACAAACCTTGAAACTACCCAAACTTTACAAAATTTTCACAAACCATCTAATAGATTTTCATCAAAAATGAAGTCGTATTAATGGTATTAGAAATTTTCTAAAGTAAGAAGGTAAGTTTGAAATGCGTTTTGAGACATGACATAACTGCTTTATAAACTTCGTAACTTGTTTGTAAAAGGAGTTTAACTATTTGAAATACAAATTGGGAATTTAGAGGTTGTGATAGAAGTACCTATTAAGGTTCATAATGTAATGCTATAATTCCAAAACTTCTTTATCACAAACCTTGAAACTACCCAAACTTTACAAAATTTCCACAAACCATCTAATAGATTTTCATCAAAAATGAAGTCGTATTAATGGTATTAGAAATTTTCTAAAGTAAGAAGGTTAGTTTGAAATGCGTTTTGAGACATGACATAACTGCTTTATAAACTTCGTAACTTGTCTGTAAAAGGAGTTTAACTATTTGAAATACAAATTGGCAATTTAGAGGTTTTGATAGAATTACGTATTAGGGTTCCTGATGTTATGCTATAACTTAAAAACTTCTTTATCAAAAACCTTGAAACTACCCAAACTTCTTTAGAAAATTTCCACAAACCATTTAATAGATTTTCATCAAAACTGAAGTTGTAATAATGGTATTATGAATTTTCGAAAGTCAGAAGGTAAGTTTGAAATGCGTTTTGAGACATGACATAACTGCTTTATAAACTTCGTAACTTGTCTGTAAAAGGAGTTTAACTATTTGAAATACAAATTGGCAATTTAGAGGTTTTGATAGAATTACGTATTAGGGTTCCTGATGTTATGCTATAACTTAAAAACTTCTTTATCAAAAACCTTGAAACTACCCAAACTTCTTTAGAAAATTTCCACAAACCATTTAATAGATTTTCATCAAAACTGAAGTTGTAATAATGGTATTATGAATTTTCGAAAGTCAGAAGGTAAGTTTGAAATGCGTTTTGAGACATGACATAACTGCTTTATAAACTTCGAAACTTGTTTGTAAAAGGAGTTCAACTAGTTGAAATACAAATTGGGACTTAGAGGTTTTGATAGAATTACCTATTAGGGTTCCTAATGTTATGGTATAACTTCAAAACTTCTTTTTTAAAAACCTTGAAACTACCCAAACTACTTTAAAAAATTTCCACAAACCATCTAATACATTTTCATCAAATCTGAAGTTGTATTAATGGTATTATGAATTTTCGAAAGTAAGAAGGTAAGCTTGAAATGCCTTTTGAGACATGACATAACTACTTTATTAACTTCGAAACTTGTTTATAAAAGGAGTTTAACTATTTGAAATACAAATTGGGAATTTAGAGGTTTCGATAGAATTACCTATTAGGGTTCCCAATATTATGCTATAACTTCAAAACTTCTTTATCAAAAACCTTGAAACTACCCAAATTTCTTTAGAAAATTTCCAAAAACCATCTAACAGATTTTCATCAAAACTGAAGTTGTATTAATGGTATTATGAATTTTAGAAAGTAAGAAGGTAAGCTTGAAATGCCTTTTGAGACATGACATAACTGCTTTAACTTCGAAACTTGTTTGTAAAAGGAGTTTAACTATTTGAAAAACAAATTTGGAATTTAGAGGTTTTAATATAGTTAGCTATTAGGGTTCCTAATGTTATGCTGTAACTTCATAACTTCTTTATCAAAAACCTTGAAACTATCCAAACTTCTTTAGAAAATTTCCACAAACCATCTAATACATTTTCATCAAAATTGAAGTTGTATTAATGGTATTATGAATTTTCGAAAGTAAGAAAGTCAGTTTGAAACACGTTTTGTAACATGATATAACTGCTTTATACACTTCGAAACTTGTTTATAAAAGGAGTTTAACTTATAGAAATTCTTTACAAAACTCCCTCAAATTATCTTAGACGGTTGCAACAAAAGTAAAGTTGTATTAATAAAATTATAAAACATTGAACTTAATAGCTTTATATAGTTTCTGTTGTCATCTTGTAACTTCGACACTTCTTTATGAAACAACTGTAAACTCCTTAAGCTCCTTAGGTAAACTCTTACAAGTCATCATATGGAGTTTCAACACGATTAAAGTTGTATTAACAAGATTATGAATTTTTGAAAATAATTACCTCTAATGATAATGTAAGGGTATAGATATCTAGTGCTCCATTGTTAGCGCCGTTGTCCTAGCAACCACCCTGAGAAAGAGGAACGCACGCACGATGTGTCAATGGGTGTGGTTCGCTTGACAGCGTCGAGAGCGAAGATTGTAAATGAACAGTACGAATAAACGGTTATGAAGTGAAGTCGGCCATCAATCCACCCCGAAGCAAACCTTACAATAAGTTCTAATTTTAAAATTTTGTCTGAAATAAGTTTAAACTTACTAAACTTCCTTTGAAAACTCCCTTTAAAACAACCGCAAAGGGTGTCAATAATAGTAAAGTTCTATTATTACTATTATGAACTTGTGAATGTAATGACTTCATAAACTTCTTATTGTCATGCTGTAACTTCAAAACTTAATTACAAAAATAGTGGAAATTCCTTAAGTTTCTGAAGAAAACTCCAACAAACCATATTATAAGATTTCAACACAATGATGGTTGTATTAATAACAAAATTATGTATTTTTGAAATTAATTACCTAATACAGTATCTAATGATTAATGATGTTATAATTTCATGTTTGTGGGAGTTTTCTAAAGAAATATGGGAAGTTTCATCTCTTTTCACACAAAAGTGTATCCAGCTATTATAAAGTTTACCAAAATTTTATTAATATAACTTTAATTTCGTTGAAACTCTATTAAATTGTTTGCGGGAGTTCTCTAAAGAAGCTTCGGAAGTTTCAACGAAACTCCCATATAGAAACTTTAAAAAAATTGCGATCTGATAATATCAGTTGAATTTTATTGAAACTCCATAAAATGGTTTGTGGAAGTTTTCTAAAAAAAAATCAGAAAGTTTCATCGAAGGTATGAAACTTCTTTTCATAAAGTTCATGAATTTGTTTAAAAAAAATTATAATTATGTTGGTACATTTTTAGCTTTGTCGTAACTCTATCTATAAGAATGTCAATGGGAGTGTTCTAAAAAAGTCAAACTAATTACATAAAGAAGTTTTGAAGTTATGACATGGCTCCTTAAAGTAATTTTAAAAAAAATATAATTTCGTTGATATAACATTAATTTTGTTTAAAGTCGATGAGATCCTTTGAAGGAGTTTTTTTAAGAAGTTCGTGGAGTTACCCACTTATTATTATTATTATTTAGTATTAATAATGGACGTCTGCTTCGATACTTGATTCCTATCGTAAAATGATACAAGGACTTCTATTTTTCATCCCTTATTTCCCCTTATCGATCGATTATTTCCATTTTCCCAAGGGAAACTCGGAAAAGAAGAAATGAAACAAACCGAACGGGTATTAATTACCTGATTATCCATCGTCGGATTCGATATTTATTATTTTCCCACCCCTATCGCCAACCCCCACCCCCCACCCTCGCCGCCATATCTCCTTTGATTTCGACGTTATTATGCACCCTCCCGACGCGACGTCCTATTTATTTTTATCTCACCGTCTCCATCTATCTTATATTTATCCCTAACGCCCCCCCCCCCCACTCCCCCCTCCCTTCAGAGCTCATCACCATTGATTCCTTGTTTCCTTCGCTCCAGGATTAAATTTTATTATATTCCCCAGGAGAGAGGGGGGAGCGTGGGAGGGGGGAGGGGTAGCGAGAAAACAAAAGGAGGATATATATACAAACGCATCTGATGTCGATATCGTTCCGTAGTTTACGACGATCGCGGCAATAAATAAAGTCTAATTTTGCATAAAGATAATAATTTTACGGACACACAAACATCGGCGATATAAATAAATATTTTTTCTTGTTTCGGAGGGGTGGGGGTAGGACGGGGAGGAGAGGGGGAACGTTTTATTGCACGGTCGTTCGAAAAAAAAGATAAACAGAGTAAAAATAATAATAATAATAATAAAATGAGGGGGAGTGAAATAAATAACTCCGGCGCTTTTCTCCCTTTTAAACGACGGAAAACGACAGAAA